>JAWNNS010000642.1:0-1325000 GCA_035044605.1 Scaptomyza cyrtandrae
TTGCATCCTATATAAGGATTGTTGCCGGACAGAATTCTATTGCGGATTTGGATGAGCAGGGTGTGAAGGTGTCGAAATTGATCTATCACAGCGGCTACAATAAGAAGACACATGCTAATGATGTGGGCATGATTATAACAAAAGAACCTTTAGTGTACTCCACTCTGGTGCAGCCCATAGCTCTGGCTCTGGAAAAACCAGTAGCGGGAACTCATGCAATTGTTAGCGGTTGGGGCAAACGGACTGAGGTAGATGAAGCACTACCGGCCTTGCTGCGTGCCGTGGAGGTAGAGATTATGGACACTAATACCTGTGGAGCTCAGTATATAACCAAGGATTACACCATTACCGATGAAATGCTATGTGCCGGCGCTGAGGAGGGCGGCAAGGATGCCTGCCAAGGTGATTCAGGTGGTCCATTGACTGTCGATGGCGTTTTGGTGGGCATTGTCTCCTGGGGTGTTGGTTGTGCCCGCGAGGGCTTTCCAGGAGTGTACACCAGTGTGATGCATCACACCACCTGGATCGAGGAGCAGGCGGCACTTTACATATAAGTCATAATTCTTGAACAAAAAAAAGCAAAGCGAACAAAACTAAACGATCAAGTTATCGAACAAATGAGAATATAAGTAATAAACCCATATAAACCACTTAACCAAATAAACTGAGCATTTAAAAAAAGTATTTGAGCTGTTATTAATCAAACTTGCTTAGCCATACCGATTCGCGGTAGGTTGGCAGCACCGAAACAGCATTTTGGTATTATTTTTTGTATTTCAGTACTTTTGTGTCTAGTTGCATAGCTTTGATATTTTCGTATCGTTGTTATGCCGTCACATTGTCTGTGAGAAAACTCGTGAAGTTGATACAAAAAATAAGAGAAACAAAAATATAATAAAACTTATTAATTGCTGCAGTGTAAACAAGAAATAACAAGCAAATATGTCGATATTCGGTGCGCTAATGGGCGATTTCGATGATGATCTCGGATTCATGAAGTAAGTTTGCAAAACAATTAATAAGAGCCCTCCTGCGGTTGGTAAAATCGAAATTGTTTTTGGGGCGTGGAAATTTTACTTGAAAATTGTGAGAAACCTATGGACACACAAGTAGAGAGCGACCTATTAGTTAACTTGGTAGAAAATACTAGTTGTTACTGCGGTTTTCCAGTTAAATGCTGATTAGGTGCTCCGCTGGGCAAAGTATAAACTTATGTGTGTGTGTGTTTGTAAATTTTACACAATACACACAACGCAGTTTTTCGTGTTGTGTGTGAGTGTGTGTGCATGTAAATGTGTGAATGCGCAGCATGCTACGGTCAAAGCAGCAGGAAGAAAAGAAGGCAACTACGGGGGCTCGTAATTAATCGATAATTTCAATTTCACGCTTGTGGCTATCAATCTAAATAATTCATTTTTAAATTTGCCTTTTTTTTTGTAAAAAATGTACACGTTATTTGAATAGGAAATTTGTTAAAACTTTCAGTGTCCACAATTGTTCTTTATTATCGATGCAGTTTTTGACATTCACGTTAGTTTAGTTAGAGCTGCCATATATATCAAAAAATTGACAGCTGTCAGTAGAATCTGCTATGATGTTCTAGAAATTCGAATTTTCACAAAAGAAATTGTCAAGAGATTATTGATTGAAAGAGCAAGCTACGTTAAACAATGTTTGTTATAGATTATGGCACCAATTAAAAAATCTAAAAAACGCCCACTACCTTCACTCCGTTACGAATCACAAAATAATTCCATAATGGAGGAAAAGTTTGTTTAAATCTTAATTTTTTTCAAACCAAAAGTAAGTAACTAATATTCCATGTATATTAATATTTGCAGTAACCACATGAACCATCACATGAACGCAATGAATATGCAAATGCGTTCAATGAACCGCTTAATGAACAACTTTATGCCGGATCCTTTCAACATGCTGGCTCCATCGCCTTTTGATCCAGGCTTTCAACAGAACGCCCTGATGGATCGCAGCCAACAGGCTATGGCGCCCATGGGCGGTGGATTATTTGGCTTTCCACCCATACCAAGCTTTAATCGTTTGCTTAATGCCGGTACATATTAATGTTTTTTTTCTTTTGTCATTTTAAATAATATATATTATGATTTAACTCTAGCTCCATTGGTTAATCTCGACATTAGCGCTAACAATGGCGCTTCATTTTGCCAAAGCACTGTGATGACCATGTCCTCGGGTCCCGACGGACGTCCACAGATCTATCAGGCTAGTTCCAGTACCAAAACTGGACCGGGAGGTGTTCTCGAGACGCGCAAGACCGTTCAGGATTCGCGTACAGGCATGAAAAAAATGGCTATTGGTCATCATATTGGTGAACGTGCTCATATCATTGAGAAGGAGCAGGATTTGCGCTCCGGTCAGCTTGAGGAGCGTCAAGAGTTTATCAATCTGGATGAGGAGGAGGCGGAGCAATTCGATCGCGAGTTTACAACACGTGCCACACGCGGCATCGTGCGTCCCAGCAGCGGTGGCATGCAGGCTATTTGTGCTCCACGTCCAGCTACTTCAACGCTCACCATTGAGCCACTCGATGACGATGACGATGATGATGATTGCGTAATCCAGGAGCCAACACGCTCCGGCCGTCAATTGCCCACTTTGCCAGCGCCGCCATCTGCACCACATACCAGGTGAGTTTGTGTGTTGAGCTAATATCATTATCCTGTCGGTCGTTCACAGGTTTTTCGCGTCGCCTTTTCAGTGAATTGCATACGATTCTGATCCTTAGTTAACATTTGTATCCCCACACGAGCTTTGGCCTATTAACATTTTAACACTTTTAACACAATGGTTATGTTTTGTGTTTTACACTGAAAACAACTGATTACGAAATGAATTCTGTATACCTATATAAATTATTTTGTAAATCTTGAAAATACAACACAAAGCATAGCCTTAAGTTCATAATTTAACCACACACACACACACACACTCACAATGTACATATTCTGGGTTAGGCTGTTCCCTTTTTTGTACTTCATTATTTGTCTCTGTGTGTGATAATAATGCCCGCTAAATTAAAACGTTTGTACTATTTACTTGCAGATACAATAATTACTAAATCAAGCAAATTACTTACAGTATATATATTTAACAATATGAATCTATATATATATATGTATTACAAACATATATATGTATGTATAACAGAGTCCGAGAAAACCTAAAAAACGAAAAGCAATTGCAAAAATACAAAAATATATATTGAATTTAAATTTCTGCTTTTACATTCCTACTACGTTAATAAATACTAAATGATAAATCAAAAAAGAGAACAATTTTTGAGGTAGGCGGCAAGCAATTTGTTTATTATATACTCCCTCTCTCTCTTTTTTCAATTATATACATATTTTCTCAATTGCTTTTATCATTTTTGTTTTTAAATATTCAATTAAAATTGTATCACTTTATTCATAAATATTAACATGAAATCAAATCGCGTTACGTTCAAGGATTGCGCAAAAGCTACCAACTACTACTACCCCCCAAAACGTAACCAAAAGATACGCCCCAAAATGTGTTTTGTTGTAATCTCTTTTACATTTTCTTCGAATCAATTCTATACGACGACAACGACAACAACAACAGCGACACTGCATCAGCAGCAGCAACAACAATAACATCACCACGTCGCGCCGCCCCAACAACAAGCCCAACACGACAAACTTCGTCTCCCGTCTACGATGTAATAAACAACAATAGCAACAACAACAACAACAACAACAATCACTACGGCAATACATCAGCATCGCGTCGCGCCTATTTGCGCAACAATCATCATTTGGCCACGCCCCGTCGCCCACTACGTACGCCGTCGTCGTCGCCGTTGGCCACTGTTTCTGGCGCTAATCATAGCATTGCCTCATCGCCAAGGTTTGTTCGCATAAAAGCTAAACAAGACTACAACAACAACAGAAACAACAACAATAACCCACACATATAGGCCTCAGAGACTTTAGCCTACTTTCTATATAATACTATATCTATTTCTATATATATATATATAGATATAAAAGTCGTGAAGAAAAACCTTTAAATCGCTATATCTGTTAGCATCACCTACGTTACGTTACGTTATGCGTTGTGTTATTTGGCTTTTTCTCGACAAGTTTGCATTACGTTACGTTATTTTTGGCTTTTACCTGCTATTACGGATTTAACGAATAGTTGTCACACAACAAAACATATTTATGTATGAATATATATATGTGTTTTTATTTTCTTTCTTTCTGGAATTGAATAACTTAATTAACGACTTCTCGCTCTATTTCTCTTCTCTCTCTACCATAATATATATATTCGAATGCAGAGATTGGCGTTTATATAATTCACGTTTGTATCGCAAGTAGATACAAATGACTATGATATCTATTCAAAAAATTTAATCCATACATACAAAATACGTATATATATATACAAATTACAAAGATCAGCGATATAATATAGACGCGCTACGTTAACGGCGTAACCCCACATCCACCTACTAACCAACCAAGCAGTATCAACCGACGACGAGCTCAAGTTCTTCGGCATGAAATCATCGCTGCGACCGCTACGCATCATCCGTTATATCACATCACAGCAACGTCACACGTGACGTTACGTTACGTGCCACATGTTACGTGTAAGGCTGCCCGTAAACTAAACACACATCCACAACAAAAACAAAAACCAACCAGCTATGTACTTAAAAATCTACTAATACTATAAACACACACACACACACACAGCCACACACATACGAACAAACATATTCTCAATTCAACATAAAAATTACATATCTCAAATAAGGCGACGTTACACGTTACGTTATCAGCATGTTGTGTCACAATTGTCTTATTTGCGAATTACGTAAGATCCCGTTAATCCGTTAATCCAAACCAAAAATAATAAAAACGCCGCATTTTGTGGTTGGTGGTAATTTATGAATTTTGTTGATTGCATTTGTTTTGGACAAAAATTCCATTACGTTTTTCGTTTAACTTGCGCATAAAACTCATCGTTACGTTACACCTATATATACACTACGATACGTTCAATTGATCAAAATAACACATTCTCTCTACGTACTACGTAACTCATCGTTACGTTACACCTAAACACTACGCTACGTCCAATTGGTCAAAATAACACATTCTCTCTACGTACTACGTGACGCACTAATAACTACGTCGCGACAACAACAACAACGAAACCAACCAACGACGCTTATCAAAATTCTAACGCTGTTGTTGCTGCTGCTGCTACTACTACTGCTACTACGTATCTGCTGTTGTCTTAACGTGGGACTGCAACGACACACATTAACTACTGCGTACCTCCGCCTCCGCCTCCGCCTTCCTATCATCCAGCTTATTCCAATCTTTCATTAAAAAGCTCGCATCGCTCTCCTATTCTCTCTCTCTCTCGCTCTCTCTCTCATCTTGAATATAACACATTTTCTCGCCTCTCGCATCGCATCGCTCTCACCATTATTTACAAACTTACGTTCCAATTGGCCTTGTATACGAATGATTATAATTACTCTATTTTTTATCTCGTTTACGTTGTCATTTTATTTGTTTATGTATATTATATACCCCCTACGTATTTATATATTGTTCCTTTGTTCAATTTGTGCAATTAAAATTAATATACTATTCTCTATTTTGTGAACACAGCATACATCCACATCCCTATGCTGCAAATCATGCAGCCGCCCGTCGCCAGCAACGTCTGAAGCATCATCATCATCATCAGCCATCGAGCTCCAACTCCAATTCAAACTCAAATGCAGTTGAGGATACCAATGAGCCGGGCGTCAAGTCGCTCAAGCGGAACAAACCTCAATAATCGGATTAATGGAAAACTGACACACACACATACACGCGCATACCAACTAATCAGCACACACACACACACCTACAGACAGTTTTCATTTAGCAAAGCCCAAACAATTAATACACTTATCAATAAACGATCACGCTCTTTAAAATACACACACAAACGATCACGCTCTTTAAAATACACACACACACAAACATAATAAATGCTCTTGCAGATTCGCGTTCCGTCAGTTCACTTGGTCTCGAGTTTTTACGGGAGATTCTTGGCACATAGATAAATTGTGAATGGCAAATATTTGATATTGTTTGGCACTTTGGTTCGCGAATCTGTCAATATCAATAAAGTGGCGTTTTCTTTTCCTGTCTGGCAACTGTTGATATCCAAACACACACACACACACACACACACACTATTATGGCACACATACTCACAAACACTTATACACTGTTGATAAAATTTTTAGTTGTATTAAAAGATTAAAAAAAAATAATAATAATTATGGAATATTGAAAAGCACTTAGCTTAAGTTTCGATATTCATCAAGATTTTAGTTGGTTTTTAATAGTATTCGTAAGCTTTACATTTTGCAGCGAAAAAGGAATAATTAGAAAAGAAAAGAGCCGTGCGCCTAACTAAACTATAAATAAATCCAAAATATTGCATATGTATTTAATTAAGACATAAGAGTAAATGTTAATGTGAATTTAATTAAACGAAGATACATTACACACATAGTAAATTTCACAGCGTAAACAATATATATTCTAACTAGTCAAATTCTTCTCCCCCCCCCCCCCACTACCTATCCGAGATAAAAGGTACATCCCCCCTTTTAGTTTAGTCGATCATATCCATTTGCGTCTCTTCGGATTCTCGCCAATTGCGCTGAACCATTTCCACTAGCCGTTTCCAGTAAAGTGTGCGACGCATATAGTTCGCCAAACAGATGAATATGAATACCCAGGCAAGGATCAAATATATATCGGTTCTTCTCGACGGTGTTGACGACAACGGTCCATATGTTAGTAGTTTTACAACATTTTTATGCATGGTCCTAATATTGACGGATCGAACGTTAGTGTGACGCATGATGAAACTGCGTACTTTGGCCTTATCTTGAGGATCGTATTTAACTAGCGGTCGTCCCTGATGGAATATCATCAGCGTTGGCAGCGATACAACACCAAACTCGGCATTGAAACGTGTAAACTCGTACGCATCGATATATGCAATGGGCAGCGTGGGAAACATAAAGGGCAGAAGATTAACAATCCTTGCGACTCGTGCGCATTCCGCGCTGAACGGTGTGCAGAAATGGACGACAACACAACTGCCGGGCTCGTGTCGCTTTGTTGCATTCCCAATTGGCTTGAGTAGGTTCACAATGTCTTTGGAACTCCTCATTACTAGTAGCTTGGGCCCCACATATGTGGCATTGGGATCCTGCACTGGATCTGGTTGTAGGCATTTAAGCATTATCGGTGGCTTACGCTGTTGAGGCACTTCGGCCAAATGCAAGATGTGTTCATCGTCCGGCACACAGGTGTGTCGCTCACGCATAAGCGCATACGACTCGAAGGTGTATTCACACTGGCCCCGGGACATGGATCCTAAGCCGTTCATGTACATATTGAGTCCAAAGTACTGCAACAAGCTCTGCAGACCAGAGAGCTCTCCATGTGCTGGTGCCGCACATATTCCTGTCATGGCATTTAATAACATGATTGTTAACAGCAGCATTGAAAATTTTTTATTTGTATGACTTACCTAGGAACCAAATTGTTAAATATTTCACATTTGCATGCATTTTCTATTGTTTTACTTAGCGACAATGTGACTGCATGCTAGAAACACCTAAAATACCTCAATACCAAATACCTAATAATACCAATTTTAAATACTAAATTACTTTGCTTCCTTACATTAGCAGCTTGCTGCAAGTTCAATTTTACAGTTATTTCATAGACTTAATAAATTGAGTGTAATATTTAAATGATTGCAAATTTAAGTGTTGTGAGATTGTGAGATAGTTCCTGGACTGACTGCACTGTCGTAATTATGCAAGGTCATAACCCCGTACACAGATATGCACTCTGTCAACACTGCGTTGCCCAGGACAAACATCATTTTGTGTAAGCGCTTGCACTATACCCGGACCAAATGAACAACGTGGTAAATAAGCAACTACTAAGTAAGTATTTTATTCAACCTTTTATGCTAGCATTAAAGCGCTGTTAACGATGTGCATGTTTATGTGCAAGACATATATCATGTTTCATAGAAATAGGTTAGGTACGGGTACATCAAAGTCAAGTTCAAACTTGCTTTCTTGTTGCTGCTGCTGGAAAGACTTTGTGTTGAATATATTTTTTTTTTTTTGCCATTTTTTAAACCGGCAACATCAATTTATCATGCTGAAGTGGTGTCCATATAAGCGGAAGTTGTATACAACAAGCAGCAACCTTTTCTGTAAGGGGTTTGTGGGTTGTGAGCGGGATGTGGGTTGGTGTCACAACTATATTCAACATTTTGCACACATTTTATGTTGAGTATATTTACAACTAGTTACAGGAGACGACAAGCCACTTTTATGCACACTTTTATGAGATTTTATTTGAGTGGAGTCTTATATATTTCCATTTTATGATGTCTGGCAAAGTGCGTTAATAATTATCTTCTACTCCTTATTGAGCCAGCAACATCAAATGAATTTCAATTGAAGATTTTTCATTTGCCTGCTTCAAGTTATTTACGATTGAAGTTTGTGGGCGGCCAAAGCGGAAGTATCTGTGTCTTTCCAATTGGAAAGACGGGGGTTTCCCGGAGCCGCAAGTCGTCGAACTTCTTTGCCTTGCCAGCCAGCCAGCCAGCGTATTCGATATGTGATGACAGCAACAACAGCACCAAAAACAACAACACCAACAAGTTGAAGTCTGGGCTGTGCTTTTCTCTTCAACAACTGATAAAGATAAGACCAAGGACCAAGTCGATGTTGAGTGCTTGCTTGGCTCTCTTTTTTTACTTGAGGCGAAAACTTTTGCCAGCCTTCTTGCGGTTGCTCTCAACTTTCAGTTCAGTTGGCCAGCCAGCATTTTGTGACAATTTATTTTCTATGCTTTGGCGTTTTGCTTTCAACAAATCGAAAAACTATTAAATTGGGCTGTGAGCCAAAAAAGAACACCACAAATAATACAAAAATCGGCAATTCTACAGCATAGAAAATAGGCGATGCAACGAATACCCTAACTAAAATTGAATTGTGATATAACTTTGCAGTTTTCTACACAAACTTTAGTTAAAAACTTATGCAGTGGAAAGGGTATTTAGATATTTGATAGCTTACCGAAATGTTCTACTCGATGTCAAGTCACGCGATTTGGCCATGGTTTTTGCACATTTGATATCAGCCGTAACTTTTCACCTTTTGCACGCCCGTTGACAGGCCTTCGAGGACAAGACGAGGACATCTGCTTAATTGGATGGGAAGTGCCAGCAGTTGCAACGGTGCCAGTTGACCCGATAAGATCTCTAAACAGATAGAGGACACATAGAGAGAGAGAGACTGAGCATAACCTCAATTGCAACAGCGCCTTGTATGTGTATGTGCAACAGCCTTTTGTGGTATCTATGCAAACAGACATTAACACTCGACTATCTTTTTGATCTATAAATAAGGCAGGTGGTGGTTTTTTTATTTTCATTTCATATTGCCTGTCTATCTGTCTGTCTGTCTGTCTGCCTAACAACGCTGCCTGTTGACACTAAACTAATTAAAACTTTTCGGTTCCGTATGGCCAAAAAGCGAGCGAGGGGAGGAGAAAAGAGGAGAGTAGCGGAAGCAATAGCATAAATTACGCATTGAAATCACGTAAATGTTGGCAAATTTAATCAGCCTCTGACATCTTACACTGGGTGGCACTGGCAACTCTGGCTACTAAACAAAAATTAAATTTACCAAACACATAACCAAATAATAAAATAAAGGCACACAAAATCCGAACCACAACAATAAATATAAGAGAGCAACCTACCCAAAAATAAAAAAAACGATGAAGAAATTGGTAGTGTCAACGGTAGAAAAGCAAAAATTTGCACACAGCTACGTGACTTCAATTTCTCACTCAACCTAAAAACACGCACACACACACACACTCAGACACACAGCAACCCAGAGGTATAAAGGCGTATTAGTGTGTTGTGCTTTCTTTACTCTGTTTTTTTGCCTGCCTTTGCACAAGTTTTAATCCTTTGCACTTTTGTCAATGTCAAATTCGATGTGGACCCCAATGGACAAACACAAACAAACAAATACAGAAACGAAAATCGAAAGACCGACAAAACATGAAAGATATCAGGTTCGAAAAAAGATAGTCAATGCTTAAATGCCCTAACCAATTGTTATAATGATTAATTGCCTTTTAGCTCTGTAATTGAAGTGTTTTTTTTGTTTTATGCTTTTAAAGTAAATTAAAAACCTTTTAAATTCCCCAACAAACCAAGTTTATAATATTTGTATGTATATAGTTAATCTACCCTTTTTTTTTTTTGGAGAGTGTGCCAAGCAACATACACCTAAACTGTGCCACAAACATGCTCGTTTTCGAATAGTTTGTCGCCACAATGACATTTTAGTTTGTGCCACAGAGAAAGAGGGAGAAACGATATATAAAAAAAAGTGAGGTAGCCAATAAAATTAATTGTTTTTGAGGTTTTTCCATTTGGCCCGTGTTGTGCCGAACGATTTTGATTCTTAGTCCTGTCCATAGTTGACCGCATTCGACAGATACGTAAGGATTCCGGATCAGGGGTTGAAAATTTGTGATTTGTACACAAAAGTGTGTGTGTGTGTGTGTTTAGCTTAACATTAAGTGAACTTGTTGTCGAAATGTTTTTCAAACGTTTTTTTTTTTTTTGTGTTTCTTGGCTATCTCAGATTTTCTCTACTTAAGAGCTTTCTTTCAACATATCTTTTTATCGACTTTTGGGTTTGGGGGTGAATTCTGTCAAAATTATGATGGGCAGCGAATAAGTGTCAATTGAATATAGCACTTGACTTTATATTCGCTCTCCCTTCCCTCTCCCTACATCTTTCTGTATCCACTTCTAACTTTATTCATCGAGCCGATTTCTATGCTGTTCGCATTATCAATTATGCGTTTACATTGCGTCCCGTGTTCGTTTTCGTGTTCGTGTCCGAGTTCTGTAAACTTGGCAATTTATTTGCACCGGAAACTCAACATAAATCAAACTAATTTCTCCAGGGATTTTTTTGAACAACGTTTCAACGTGTCGCTCGGCTGCCGGCTACCTTCGTCTGTGTGTGTGTATGAGTGTGAGTGTTGTTGTTGGGGCACGTGTTTGGGGCATAGCAAATTGAATTTGTCGCGCAATGTTGCATAATTTGTTGCCCATTGTGCGTCTAATTGGCCAAAATGTAAGCGACCAACTCAGCTCAGCTCCTCAGTGGCTCCTTGACAATATCCATTGTATTGTATTGCTAACAAAATTATTATTTATGCCAAACATTCGTATACTTCTTAAAAGTAAGAAATTTACACACCCAAAGCAAGCAACATGGTGAAGAAAAGTAACTTTTAGTTAATCCTATTATTATACCCTGATCCCATTAAAAATGGGAAAAAAGGGTATAATGAAGTTGTGCAAAAGTATGTAACGGGCAGAAGGAAGCATCTCCGACCCCATAAAGTATATATATTCTTGATCAGGATCAACAGCCGAGTCGATTTAGCCATGTCCGTCTGTCCGTCCGTCTGTCCGTCTGTCCGTCCGTATGTATGAACGCGTCGATCTCAGAGACTATAAGAGCTAGAGACTCCAGATTTCGAACTTAAGCTCGCCTAATCCCTAGGCAGTACAAGTTTGTTTTCGATTTTCGATAACTCATCCCGTTTCCGATATACACATGGGATCGATAACAATAAAATCTTGAATTTGAAAAAACTTTAGATGACATTTTAATTATTAATCAAAATAATAACAATCTGTGAAATTTTTATTAAAATCAGTTAAGAAACACCGGAGATATGGGACATTGAAGTTGAGTATGCAGTATGCAGTATGTGCGTACAAACAAACACACATACTTGCAAATACTGACTGTACGCGTAAAGTTTACGGATCAGGGTATCGTCTAGTCGGGATTTCTCGACTAGAGCCTTCTTACTTGTTTTTAATATTTTTCATACCAAAAGTGGATCTAGAAATATTTTGGTTTCATACCAGCTGCAGGAATTCTTTGCCTTTTCGAGGCAAAGTTCGACATTTTACATAGTTTTTAAATGTATATATATATATATATGTGTGTGTGTGTATGTGTATGTGAAGCTGCTTGTTCTACAGCTTTTTGTAATTTTGCAAAACAATTTCCTCATCAGCAGCAACGGCAGCAACGGCAACAGCAAAAAGCATGAGGGGAAAATAAGTGCAACCACGTCGTCAACATCGTCATTTTGTCGCCTCTTTTGGTTTCAATGCTCGCGGCATTTGCTTCTGCGCTTACCACGCTTTTTCCACACCCCCCAACCCACCACCCTTCCTTGCATACCCCTCCCTACCAGCACCTGCTAGCCTTGCACGTAGAAGTATCTTTTGCTGCGAGTGAAACCACCTGCCGTTTTGTTAGCAAATTGAAAATTTTGTGCGGCAACAAGGAAAAGATGTCGAAAAAGTTGCGACAGCGTCGCTTTTCAAGCTGTTTTCGTTGTTGTTGCTGTTGTTTTGGCCTAATGATGTTCGGCTAATAAATGCAAGGCAATGTTTATGTTGCATCTTTAACCAAGCAAAGATGCCACACAAAACCGTCTTGTAACCCAAAAAAAAAAAATAAAAATATTTTTTGCATAATTATCAAAAAGCAAAAGTTTGGAATTCGAAAGGAAAATATGTAAGATGTAAAACTGGGACGCCACAAATTACAAGATAGTTTCTTAATAGGTTTTAGTTAAATGCAAAAACGTATAAAATTATTGGAAAAAATACTTTGAAACTCTTTAAATAACATTTTTATGCACTTTTGGTTACATTTGAACATAGGAAATATGAATTTTATTCTTTCTACTTTTGGTATGTTATCGTTTATATTCTTTATAAATTGATAAATTAACTTTAACAAATAAAACAAGTAAGAAGGACAAACGGACGGAAGGACAAACGCACGGACGGACGGACGGACAGACGGACATGGCTATATCGACTCGAATGCTGATGCTGATCAAGAATATATATATTTTATGGAGTCGGAGATGCTTTCTTCTGCCTGTTACATACTTTTGCACAACTTCATTTTACCCTTTTTACCTATTTTAAATGGGTTGCAATATTTGCAACACAGATTTTACAAGTCTCTTGAGTTTTTGGAATTCCACAAAATTGCTCGTTGTTTGAAGTAACACAAACCACAAAGAACATACAGACAGACAGACAGACAGACAGACAGATACTGACACTTGAACACGGTTCAAGGGGTGGGCATGCTTAATTAATTATTTTGATTACTTTTGCATTAATTAAATGAACTGTCAGTCAGACAGTAAACGTTTTTCCCACTCCACTTTTCGTATAGACCTTACACACACGTGCATAATAAATGCCAAAAACGAAATTGCGCGTGAAACAATGCATTTCCGGGTTTTGTTCAGAAAACCATTCACATTTCACATACCCCTAAAACTTTTACCCCCCCTTTCGGCGTTGCTTCCGCTACAACACATATAATGTTTTTTTTTTTCTCACCCGACCAGACTTCGATGCCAATTCACACGCCCACCAACTGTAGAGGGAGAGGTGGGGGGAGCTCTTTGCCTAGCTTTGCTAACTGTTGAAATTGTTGGCTGCTTTATGTTGCCATTCCATTAATTATCGTTCGTTATTTCAACTTTTAGCACAGAGCGCAGTTTCTCTCTCTATTTTTTCTGTTCTTTTTTTTTGTTTCATTTGCTTTTTTGTTGCCATTGTGCGATGTCTGCACTTTACAAATACTTCATAACATTTGACAAGCTTTTCTCTTTCTCTTTATTTTAGTTTTTTTTCTTATGCTGTTTTATTTACCCTTTTTTACTATTGTGTTTTTTTCTTTATTGGTGATGCCCAACGCCTTTTGTTTGCACATTAAATGGCGTCGGTGGTGTTGGCCATTTGAATTGTTGTACCAATGTGTGTGTGTGAGTGTGTGTGTTGGTGTAATGTGGTGGTCTGGGTAATGAATTACTAGCCACATGGTTTTTGTGCCGCCTGCCGTCTCTGCAACAATGACATTGCAATTTTTAGCCAACGCCAACAATGTCAGGGGCAGCGAACGGACGGCGAGAGGGAGAGTAGAGTAGGGAAAAATGCAGACACGTCTGGAGGGCTTAACTAGGGCTGCGGTATAGGCTGTGAGAAATTAAGCGGCTTTAATTGCTTGTAAATGGTTATATTGCTAGCAGGCAATTTAAAAGCATCGCAATTGGCTATTTAAGAACATTTATAGTGATCGAAGTGATTTTGCAACGAATTAAAAATAACATAAGTTATCGATAGGATTTATCAGTTTAATCAACTATTTGCATAGAAAGGTGAACAATTTTGTTAGCTTTTATAACTAATAATCTATAGTTTTGTATGAAATTGTGAAGAATCAAAGAATAAAACATTTTTCACACTAAGTAGCACCTCAATTACACCAAAAATTGCAACCCTAAAAGTAGGCAACCAACATTTTGCATTGATTTGTTTTAATAGTAAGTTGTTAACAATCGATTTCATTTCTCTTTTTTTTTTTGCAGCCATTAGTCTATTGTAACAAGCTAGATTCATGTTGCTACGCCTACCAATTGGTTTGGTAGCGTAAATAATAAATCATGCTTTGTACCTATTGAGACAAGCAACGTTTTTACAAGCAACAGCTCTACTTTGATTCATTGCAGCAGGCAGTAGAACATAGAGGGAGTAAAAAGAAAGAAGAAAGAGAGAGAGAGAGAGAGAGAAAGAGAGAGAGAGAGAGAGAAGTGAGAAGAATAAGCCGGATGATAAATAATAAACAACAACAAAAGCTGACAGAAACAATCACAGATGCTCCTTGTGTCGGATGTCTACATTTGTAGCAGCAATACACATAAAAAAAAAAAACAACAAACAATAACAAATTAACCATAAACACGGTTCGTAGTTGGGTGGTTGGGTTGCCGAAGGTCATGTGTGAGGTCTTTGTTAGTTTGACCCGTGAGTTAACCTTTTCATTTATCAATGCATTTGGCAACGGGTCTGACAGACGAATGTCCAACACATTAATTTTATTTCCTTCATTTCATATTGACGACATTCATTTAAGGTATCTCACAATGCTCGGTCTGATCGATCTCCTACCTGCCCCTCCCCCCTCTTTAGGCACCTTACCTATAGGTATTTTGTGCTCTGTTCACATTTATCTTGTATCGAGGTGAGTGACACTTTTTTGTACCGCAGCAGAATTCAATTTGCTTTATTGATAACACACAATGAACAACAACGGTCAAAGCACACACAATACAGTAATAACAACATATAGTGAACATAAAAGTGTGTAGAGTATGGGGTAGCCGATTTTGTTTGTATATCTTGCGAAAGCAGGAACAAAAATTTTGACAAATAAAAATCGTGTGTTTAAAATGTATACAAAACTTTTTAAAAATGGTATTTATAATAAGGTTTCAATACGAAATACAAAAAAAAATCCTTTCCTTAAAGAACCAAAAACTTTATACTAAGTAAAATATCGCAGTATATTTATAACGTTTCTAGGCACTTCATATAGTCTTGAAACTTTTTCAGTTAGATTATAACAAAATCCTGCAAATTTTAGACAATCACGCAATAAATAAAAATTGAATCCACTATAACATTCTCATTGCCTTTATCGAATCGTGGTCAGTGGCAAACATTTATCACAGAAGCTGTAAAAATTTATGGTCATCTTAGGAATTCTCATTTATTGGCCAGCCAGACTATCTAAGGATATGTATATATATATATATGAAGGAAATTGTTATTAAAAGTATGTGTGTATTTGTGTGTGTGTGTGTGGGTGTGTAAATATTCGCTAATTGTTTGCACAACTTGAGCAATTTTTGGCTTAATTTGCTTGCATTGCTGCAGAAGGACGGCAAACGAGACTAAAGTATAATTTTTCCTCATTTCGTTGCAATATTAAACAGTTAAAGGATTTCAGTTGGCAACAACGATTGCAGAGAGGACCTCCTGCTGCTTCTGCTCTTGCTGCCGACGGCCAGTCACGTCGTTGTGCGTCCTGCGTTCTCTGTGTACTGCCTGCATCGGTTCTCCTGCTCGTGCTCCTGCTCGTGCTCCTTAGGATTTTAGCTGCCTGTCAGCGTTTTGTTTGACCGACCGAACTACCCGTCCTAAAATGTAGCCGCAGACATTTGAAGCTCTGCTGACTGTGGTGGTTCCTAGTTGCTGCTGCTATTTCAAATTGTTGGCCCAACATTGCAAAGTTTATTTAATTTTTGTACATTGCGCGCTTCTCTTTCTCTCTCTCTCTGTCTTCCTTTGGTTCTGTCTCGCTCTCTACGTGCCCCTTTTTTGACTTTGTTGATTAAAACAAATTGCGCGCTGCTTCAAGTGCGGCAGACGTCCAACAAAGCGAAGCAAAGCAAAGATAGAACACCAGCTCCAGCCAGGAGTGAAGAATGCACCCGGACAACGAACCAGGACTGCAGCTTCTCGGTTTGCGGGTGGTTTTTAGACGTTTTGGTCTGGGTGTCAAGATTAAATTGGTTTTATTAGACAACTAGTTGGATTGAGGTGTGAATATTGTTTTGCCTTCTTAATTGTGATAGTTTTCCAAAATAGCTTTCAAATATCATTTATCAATTCACACAATATTTATGGTATGTGACTTGAGTTATTTGCTAACTTTAATGAATGAAGAACGTAGAACGTGAATCGAGTTTATATAGTCGAAAAGGTCTTAGACCAATGTCTGATACTTTAATAACACTATCAAGATATAAAAGGATTTTATTACTTGCCAAGTTATTCTTAAGTTCAGTTATTTACTTGCCTTTTGACTACCTTTTTTGCTATGTAACCACAATTGGAATGTTTGCACTTTTGCGATAAGATAAACCTTTCAACTTTTAACTAATTAGTTTCTTGAGTGCACAATACACAATTCGTTGAGTTGATTTTGTCTTCAACATCATCATCATCGTTGTCTTCTTCTTCTTCTTCGTATTCTATTTACGCCATCAAATTTGTTGGCAATTGTCATAACTCTAATGCAATTAACCCTTTGCCAGGAGTGACCCAAAGTGCTCCTATCAGTGGCCCAGCATCAGCGTAGAACGGAAAGTGAGATAGCGAAAAAAGAGAATAGGAAAGGAGGAAAGCAGTGAAAATAGGCAAGTAAACAAGTGCGGAAGTGAGAAGGGCACTAACAACCAAAAAAGAAAAAAAAAAATGAAAAAGTAAATACAGCCATAGAGTAAACCTAAATATTTAATTAGGATTATAACGAAGCGAGCTTATCGCAACACACTTGCGAAACGAAAGGACAACAAGGACGAAGGATAAAGGAAAGGGGTTGCAAGGGGTGTAAGGGTAAGGGTGTGGCAAGACGTAAGGGTAGCTGGCATCAAAGTGATGAGGGAGCCAGCCAAACGACGAATGTCAAAGACTACGCATCCTGACATCGCATTCGGCCTGCGGGCAAAAACATTCAGCCTGTCTTAGCCAGCATTCTGTCTGCCTTCCATGTGTGTTTGTGTGTGTTGCGAGTTGCGTTTTCGCTTATGCCGTTTCACTTTGCGTTGACTTAATTTAATTAATTTCCCTGCCCCAAAGGGTCCGATACGTTTGCTTGTCACATGCATTGTATACATTATTTGTTGTGTGTGTGTGTGTGAGCGTTGCGTATACGCCATGGATTGCAGCCAATCAAATTTCGAACCCAGTCTTAAGATATAGCTGTACTATAAAGTTGTACCTTCTCATTGATGTGCAATTTGAAGCATCGTCTACTGCCGTTGCTTTTCCTCATTGCTGTGTGTGTATTATGCCGTAAATAATGTAAACTCAATTTTTGTTTTGTTCGTTGTTGTGCTGCCTGCCTGCCCGCCGTTTAGCCTAAGCTGAACACGGTTAGCAAGTGGGATTTTGTCATTAAGTTTGTGAAATCAGTTATCTAGGTTTCATTAAGCATGTTAGGTAAAAAGTATTTAGCTGTTTCACAAACCTACCAAATAGCAAAGTTTTCAACCAAAACCCTACACAATATTAAGTCTTTACCTTTTTTAATGTGTTGTTAGGGTATTCAAGGTGCAGTGTTGGTAGACTTTTTGTATTTTTTCCCATTGCGATTGCATTACGTAGCCCCCAACCTTCACGTCTCGGCCTTTGCGTAGCGCATTCCTTTGTGCCATCTCTATTCCATTTAAATTCTTTTGGGCTATCTTTAACTTGGTTTATTTTACCTTTTCTGTTGGGTCTCCTTTTTTTGTTGCTGTTGTAAGTAATCATGTAATGAAACTGCCTGCCACAAAGCAAAGAAAGACAAGTAAGATTTGCTATCATTGGGTTAGGCTTGAACAAAATTATCTTTGCAGATATGTACATTAATTAATATCTTGCTATAGAAATCGGTTGGGCAATAGAATTTGTAAGAAAATGAATAGCAACAATAGCGTTTGCTATATATTTGTGTACGAAATGATATAATTAAATTTCCAGCATATATTTTTGCTTAATTTAATACAAAAATCATTGCAACAGAATGCAAAATGGAGGCAAAATGAAACAACTTGAATTTGCTGCAAGGCTTTGCTCGACCAGCGGAAAAGCTTGAATATTATTTCCACACTGTTACGGTTAAGTGTATATAATTTATGCACGAGGCACAAAGAAGTTTTCATCAATATTAATGCCTGCTGGCAAATGTGATTAAAGTTGAGGTGAAATTTTATGGATGCACAGTTGTTGCTTACAGTAGAACTTGGACACGGAGCTCTTAAGCTCTTGAGCAGGAGGTGTACATTGTAGTAGTAGCAGTTGTAGTCGAAGTACACGGCGGCAATCAAATTAAAGTTGAAGTGATTTTCAATTGGAAATTCTTGTGACGGCCATGGCAGACCGCAGTACACTTAAGTGTATTCAAATTAAACTGACGCAAACCAACAACAAGACAACCAAGACTAACCAGCCAAGCAGGCAGGCAGGCAGGCAGGCAGGCAACAGTCAGACAACAGAACAACAAGAACGAACAAAACCCAAACCAAATCAAACCAACAACACAGCCAGTCAGTCACCCAGTCTATGGCCTCTCTCTTTCTCTCTTTTTAACTGTGAACTGTGAATTGAAACCAGCTATGGTTAGAGAAAGAGAGAGAAACAGAGTGAGGTGAAGTTGGAATCTTCTGCTACCATTCCCACACTTAATTCTAGTCGGCCTTCGGCTTTGGCTCAAGTGGCAGCCGTTTTGATGGACATTTCGCTTGTAATGCGTTCTGTTCTTTTTGTTGTGGTTGTATCTTATCTGATTGTGTGTGGGTGTGTGTGTGTAAATGGCAGCGCTGTCAACGCAACTACAACTCCTTTTTGCTCTTTCGATTCCTTTTGCGTTATTTTGTGGTCCTTTTGGCAACGTTTAGCGCGTGTGCGCGTTTGCGCGGTTTTTGAGCTGCCGGTGATTAGATTGTCTGATACTTTAATAGGATTGTAACAGCACACAGCACACACAGATACAAACACACACATTGCTCTATTGTGTGTGTGCGTTTTTTTAAAAGCGACTTTTAACCAAAAAACAACTAGTTTAGCAGCTCAAACAAGTGTAGCATGTGGTAGCAGCGAACTTAAGCGGTTGAAAGTTTTCGAGAGTGCATTATAGACTTAGCAAATAATGATGTATTGTTTAATACTTACTTTTGTTGAAAACTTTGAAGAAAGTCTTAAAATAACAATAAGAACCTCAAGTTCTTTGCTGTCTTATCATCATTATCAAACTATAAATTAGAGAGTTCACCTGCACAATTCCTTATAAATCTCCAAATTGCAATTGCACTTGATCGCAATCAATCAAAAATTGTTTAATGTCTATGACATAAGCAGCTTACAAGCTTAAGGGTGGAGTATAGAAAGAGAGGGAATATATAACTGCTGGATGGTTGTCAGCTATTAAGTACTTATTATTCAGTTACAAAACTCAAAAAGGATAGCGAGACAACGAACTAATTGTGTGTGTGTGTGTGGATTACCAGCCAGCAAATAAACAGTTCAAGACTTATCTACATTACACACAAGTACATACATGGCATGTAGTTGTAGTTGTACTAGTTGTACATTATGAGAGAAGAGAGCTTAAGTTGTGCTTGGCCCCAGGAAATCAGTATTAAAATCGCATTATTTGCGCCTCACTTGACAATGGGAGCAGCAGAGAATGGCAAAAAGTTGAAAGCTTCACAAAACGAAATAAAAATGCAACACACACAAAAAAAAAAAAAAAAGACAGAGGGAAGAAGAATTTTACGAAAATGCACTGACAGGCTGAATGTTGAGCAAGTTTATAAAACCCAAGCTGCAAAGTCTCAACGACCAATCCCCCCCTCTCCGGCGTGTGTTCTGCTTTTGGGATAGCTGCTTAGAGAGTTGTTTTTTTTTTTTTTTGCCGCCTTTGGGGGACATTAACCTCAAAATGCATTTCCAGTTTTCCTTGCTGCTGCTGCTGCTGGGTTGTGGGCGATGGCTTAAACAGGTCCTGCCTTATGGCCAACTGCAGCCAAAAAGGTTGCCAGCAAAACTCTGCAGGAGAGCTGCCAGCAATTGGCAGTACACAACTGTGGCAGCAACACAAAAACCTACCTCAACTGGCAGCAAAGTGCCAGTAAAAATGAAAAGTTTCACGTTTGCTGGGGGCAGCAATTGTGGTTTCTAATTGTTTGGGGTATTTTACACTAACAATTGACCGCAACGATGCGCAGTAATTTGAACTTTATAGTGCAGCAGCAACCAAAAAACAACAACAACAACAACAACTGAAAATGTGTATTACAAAACGTATCGATAAGTTGTACAACAATTTGGCAAGTTCACATTGGGTATAAGTTTAAATAATAAGCTAAAACTTGGTTAAGTCAAACTTTCGCTTTAAGCAGAACAATATTTGCAATTTTAGTGCGATTTAATCAAACGAAATATATATGATGTTCACTTTAATGACTGGTTATAGTATTATTATTTGTTTTTATCATATTTATTAACGCCAAAGGGTCCAGGTATATATATATATTGCCTATGGTTGCGATCAATTGGCTTCCTGTAATCATCCTCCGGAAGAACACCCATTATACCGCAACAATTTTTGCGTGAATAAATTCCAGCCAGGCTTAGATGCAAGCAGCAGGCAATGATGACAACGAGTAAAACGAACCAAGTGTTGTTCATCTTTGAAATTCAACTTGTAAACTGTTCGAACTGAGAATCTACAATATATTTTATATGATTTTGTTGCGATCAAGTGACTTTCAACCTTATACTAATGGGTTTTGTTAGCTTATCTTGTCGATTTTTACTCAGAAAGCTATAACAAATTAAAATCAAATGTCAATTGAAATGCTTGATTAGTAAAATATTGCAATTTGTTTTTATTCTAGGAATTTTTCTTTAATAGCTCAACTTGCATTCAGACAAAATTAATAAATTGTTTCTGCATATAAATTCATCTAATGAATTCTGAAGCTTTATTAATGTGCTAACGCCATGAAGCTAGCTAGATAAAAGCCAAAAGCTTAATAAACGTATAGCAGTCAGTGAAGAGAGAGAGAGAGAGAGAGAGAGAGAGAAGCTTTAAAGCTCATTTATAAGGCTTCTTTGTTGGCATGCAAATGTGACAATGAGCTATATTAAAGTGGTTTTTAATCAATTTCTATTTTATTTCCTCTCTGGTTTTTTGTAGCACGTAGCAAGAAATAAATTACAGAGCGCCGCAAATAGAAGGCAACAGCTAGCTACGTATGTGTGCGTGCGTGAGTGTGTGTGAGTGTGTGTGTGTGTGTTTGTTGGTTACATGGTAAATGGGATGTAGAAGCATGTGCTTAGAGACAGCTGAGAGTTT
Source organism: Scaptomyza cyrtandrae (assembly GCA_035044605.1). Classification (NCBI taxonomy): domain Eukaryota; kingdom Metazoa; phylum Arthropoda; class Insecta; order Diptera; family Drosophilidae; genus Scaptomyza; species Scaptomyza cyrtandrae. Next base: position 21,965 of record JAWNNS010000642.1, read on the forward strand.
ATTAAAAAAAAGAAGAAAGAAAAAAATGGCAAGTAAAAATGAAAAATGCTTTGCCGGCAACGAGCTACGAGTTAAAAATATAAAGCGGTTTGTTGGGTTGTCGAAAGATATATATACATACGCGAACATGCAAACATGTAGATATGTATACTACAAGCGCACTTAATGCAGATTTATGATTTTAATAAAAGCTCACACACACATAGACACAAACACGTATGCACATCTACTTAAGCCCTAAAGTGTTAAATGGCATTAACAAATTCTTTTCTCTGTTCAGACTCATAAGAAACCTAACGAGTATCACAAAGATCCTTTGTTTATTTTTTTGGTGTCTCAAATTTAGATAGAGGATGCTTAAATTAAGAACTTTAAAAGTTTTTAATGACATTTGGTGAAATAAGATTGATAGCTTTGATGGTATGCTATCTTAAGAAGCTTTATAAATCGAAAGCTCAACTTGATGAATTTAATTAGAAGCTGTCTACTATTTCTTTGGGATCCACCAACACTCTCACTCAGAAAACTCAACCACAGCTTTTTCGTTTACTGCGCTGGACCAGTTTTTTTGTTATTTACATTTGCTACTGATGCCTTTTTTTTTTTTTGCCAATGCGTCGGTGTGGAAACGAAATTAAAGCTGATTGCATTTAAGCAAGTCAAGTGTCGCAATTCGGAAATGGAAAAAGAAAACTCACAAAATTGGAAGCCAGAAGCGGAAATGTGACACGTTGAAGTTCGTTCCGTTTCAGTCTCTCACACTCCGTAGGCAATGGCTGCCAACGTTTCCGGTTGCCACAAAAGTTAATTTCATTAATGTACTGGCTAGCTGAAAATGAATCGAAAGCGGATACTGCAATTACGCACCGGGTTGGGGAGAGTGAAAAAAAAGAGAGAGGATAGAATGATTGTGTGCTTTCGATTTAATCAACACAAATGGAAATACATACAGCTTTCGTTAATCAATTTTTATGGCAACTGGGCCTTGAGCGCTGATAGCTGTGTCAGAAACTCATCACGTTCAGCTCGACGCTGCTCTAATGCCTCGAGCGGCACCAGTTGCTGCTCGCATTGTCGCGCAATCTCCGCCAAAGTTGCACCCTCGTAGCTGTGCGGCGTTGGTCCATAGGTGGCGCTAACAGCAGCGATCTCTCCGCCAAAGCGTTGAAAATAATCCGTAACGCCACCTGGCGCATTCAAATGTGCGGTCTCCATTGCACCCATCAGAGCATAGCGCAATCCCAAGCCATCACTTAGCACACGATCCGCGTCGGCAACGCTAATGATTCCATCCGAAACTAAACGCCACACTTCATTTAATATGGCATACTGTATGCGATTTGTGACAAAGCCTTGGATTTCACGTTTTAATTGAACAGGACGTTGACCCAAACTGACCATTAGCTTGTGTGTGCGCTGCACTGCATCCTCGGTGGTCCAGGGTGCTGGCACAAGCTCTACAAGTGGTATATAGTAGGGTGGATTCAGTGGATGGGCCACAAGCATCTGTGTGGCAGATATACAGAGATAAGTAAAAGGTTTTATGATTAGTATTGAGTGAGGGAAAGATATAACAGAATGATAGAACAACTACTTCTGGAAACTTTAGAAAAAGTCTCTTGAAAAAGTTAAAAGCTTGATTTGGTTTTATCATACTCTATATTCACTTGAATAAGCTTCATCTACACATCATCGTTTTACCTGACTCCGCCTCTTCAGATCCTTGCTGTAGAGCGAAGGCATAAAAGTGCTCGTTGAGCTGGCCACAATTGTTTGCGGTTCGAGCAACTCATCCAGTTGGGCATATAGCGAACACTTCAGCTCCAACTGTTCCGGCACACATTCCTGTATGTGAAGTGCATCCTTAACCAGCTGCTGCAGCTCTGTACAACCACTGATGAGCTCAAATTGCGTCTGTGCCGTTAAGTGGCCACGCAATGTGCCTCTTGCCTCCAACTGCAGCAACTCCTTCCTTAACTCTGCAAGGGCTGTGCTTACTTGCGTCTCCAGTATGTCGTAGAGCTGCACACGATAGCCGGCGGCGGCGAAGAGCAATGCCCAGGCACGTCCGATAAGGCCGCTGCCAACGATGCCGATCTTCTGACCACTCATTTTGTACTATACTGTACAGTATATGTCGCCAACTGCGACAAGCTGACAACAAGTTGAGCTCCAAGATTTATCGCTTTCTGTTTCGGTTTCGGGCTTGAGTTCGAGTTCATGTCGCATACACATAATTAAAATGCCATTAATGATAATGACTTGTTGATTTTTATGCCCTGTATTTCAGTTTTTATTTCGTTTGGGTTTGGGGTATGTAGATTTGTTGTTATGCAAAGTGCAAAACGATAAAGTTGTGCGTTGTATTAAGGAAAGTTGCTTAAGGCTTGATATATAAAGAGTTACAAATGTTAGGTCATATAGCAACTCTTTTTTTTGACTACAGTTTGAATGGCACTTTAGCTATAGAGTATAGTAAGCATTCGTTGTTTATAAGTATTATCAGCATTATTTTCATAATTGTATTTTTTTCATACTAAAAGTTCATTGCTTATCAGTTGCTGTGTTCATTTTTTTTATAATGTATAATATTAAAATTAATTTGTATAGCATGAAAGCTAATTGACAGACTGAAAGAGACAGTTATTGGCCGACATTTCATTGAACTATTTTACATTGTAAGTAATTGATATGGAGCTGCAGTCACGAATATAAAATATATATATAGCACAACATATCAAAGGACACGTAAAGCTCATGTTTCCGTTTGTTAGTGGAATGTTTTTGGGGTTGAGATTTTTGTTGTTACTGTTGTTGTTGTTACTGTTGTGGCAATAACAGAAAAAGTCTGCATGCTATACTTTTATGCATATTTCGCGCATATTTTTCTGACATTGTAAGTGGCTGTGGCTGGCAGCCATAAATTATTGAATAAGCACTCCCGCCAGCAACAACAACAACAACAACAATAATAATAACATCAACAAAAGCAGCAATAAGAGAATAAAAGAGAGCAAAAACAAAGACAGAGACATTTACAATACGTTTGGCCACACAGAGATTGGTTCATGGCTTTGGTCCCGTCGTTTTCATATGTAAACCACATTAATCATACGCCCCGTTTGCGTTTTCATTTACGCCACTGACACATGAAATACGAACAGTTACTACAACAGCACCAAAAACAATAACAACAAACAACAACAACAACAATGAGCAATAACGTGCATAACTGTTACGCTGTTAGGCGCTGGGTCTGGACCCAGGTTAAATCAGCCATGAATTGCCAACCAACTACACAATGAATGAACGCAAAATATAAAAAAATGATCAACATAAAATGCAAAAAGAAATAAGGTGGAGTACTTTACTCACATTCGAGCATTGCTTTCGCATTGAATTTCACTTCAGTTCATTGCATTTAAATGATTGTTAATAAAATAGCGAAATCAATACGAAAATCGCTTACAATTTGCTTATTTTCAATTGCGCAGCACAAAAAAAAACGAGAGATAACAAAACAGAAAGAACGCAAGAGAAACAAACTCCTCCTCCTTCCACTTTGAACAATTTGCGGGTATTAACTTATCAAAGCTCTTTCGACTTTTAACTCAACTCGATTCGATTCGATTCGATTTGTTTCGTTTGCGTTTTCGTCTGCAAACAGAAATCAAAGTGCAACTTGAGCGCATAACAACGGAAAATTTTAATAATGCAAATGAGTTTTGAGTGTTGCGGTTCAGATTTACTGTTAAACTGCATACAAATTGTTTATGGAGCAAAATAATTGGGCTTAATCACAATATTATAAACAAACAATAAGCTGGAAAGGGCCACAGAATATATTTTTTAAATGGTGCTTCTTGTTAACGAGGCAAGTAGCTTTGTAACTGTAAGGCAGTGCTTGTCTAACTGTATTACAAACAATAAGCTGAAAAGAGCCACAGAATATATGTTTCAAGTGGTGCTTCTTGTTAATGAGGCAAGTATCTTTGTAACTGTAAGGCAGTGCTTGTCTAACTGTATAACAAACAATCAGCTGGAAAGAGACGTAGAAATTATTTTTTAAGTGGTGCTTCTTGTTAATGAGGCAAGTAGCTTTGCAACTGTAAGGCAGTGCTTGTCTAACTGTATAACAAACAATCAGCTGGAAAGAGCCGGATTAATGGAAGCTGGAAAGGGTATTGCCAAGGCACATTTAAATACGATTAAGGTTTAATCCCTGAAAAAGGGTTTTAGTTATGATAACCATCAAAAGTTCTCAATATTAAGGTTTCTTGATGTACTATTCTAATAAATTTTTAATTAATTAATGTTAGGAAGTGAAAGTATTTCCTTTTCCTTCCTATTTCTTGAATGTCATGCCAAGAATAAAGTGAACAAAATCAAAACAACAAAATGTTTCTTTTGTAGTTTTTAAAGTAATTGCGTTTCATTGTGGACCTTCTGCTGCTGCTGCTACGTGTTAGCCGTGGCCAATGTCAAAGCTACAACAATATGCCAACAATAAAAGCAACAAACAACAACAAAAAAAAAAACAACAAAGAAACAAAAAAAAGAGCCGAGAAAAATACTGTCAAACTTTTCATTCCGCACGCACACAAAACAAAATCAAACAGAAAAACGAACACACACACAAACAGGATATGGCATATGCCACAGGACATATGGCGGCTGATATTTTTAGCCATGTTTTCAGTGCTACTATTTGTGTGTGTGTGTTTTTTTTTGCAATATTTTTTGTGGTGTTTTGTCGTTTCCCTTTTTGGCAAGTGTTTGATCTGAATCTGGTTGAGTGGCAACTTTTGGCCCTTTGCTGCCCAGATTTTCACCTGTTTGTTTAATAAACTGTGGGGAGTTTTTTTGTTTTTTGTTTTTTGTTTTTTGTTTTGTTGTTGCAAGTTAAGTACTTATGCAATTTTTATCGCTAGACTTTGTCAGTTCAAATTGTTTGCTGCTTGCTTTAAACTTGTCGGAAGTCAATTTTTATGCTCAGCTCAGCTCAGCTCGGAAAAAGTTTGTTTTTGCTTGGTTCATTTTGCAAATTGCAGTTTACTTACTGCTTACCAGAAACAGAAGTTCAACATCATAAATGCCACAGTTTACAGTATATATAGAGTTTTAGTTTTGGCCATAGCGTTTGTGGGCGTGGCATTTTAACGCTGCTGCTGCTGCTGGCCTGGGTTATTGTCCTTGCTTTGAGTAGCAATAATGCGTCTCGAGTCGCCTTTTTGGGTCCTGTGCAAGTTTGCTTTGACACTTTGACATTGACAATGATGTATGTGCTTACTACTACAACAAGTGCAAATGTCTGAGTGTGTGTGTGTGTGTTAGGGGCGTGGCTGGGCTTTGTCATTAAATATCGATTATGTAATTACACAAACACTGAGTTAATAGCTTTTGGTCCATGCAGTTTTGTGCATTTAAAGCAACTTAAAGTTTTCAATAAATTTAAACTTAATTAATAACATAACTTATGCACATATGTGCATTTTTATTGCTTAACCAAATTGTAAAATTAAGCTGCATAATTGTATCATATTACTATTTATGATAGCTGCATGATTTCAACCTTTGATTCATTAACTATTTATATGTATATATCAATTGTTTGAGTTTGCCAATTGAGTTATTCAATATATTTATATTTGTACATTTATTCTGGCACTTTAATTCTTTATAGTGTTATTTTATGCACAATTTTTTACAACACATATTTCGCATTTCTTTTTATTAGTCAAAAAAAAAAAAAAAAAAACGGAATTTGATGACATGACCAAAAACACAAACGAATTGTTCCATCTGTTGTGCTTTTGTTTTATTGCTGTCAAGTGAACAATAAACACAACAACAACAACAACTACAAAAATATAAGCGATTTGATATATGTTTTATGGGCTTGCGTTTGACTTTTTACAATAGCCAAGGTAGGGTAAATAAATTTGCCATTGATTGAATAAACATGGACATTCATTTATTTTTTGGCATTTGTTTTGTTTCGTTTTGGCAGATTTGCATCTCAAATTGTCGATTGCAAATAATTAATGACAAAATGTTTGCTGTTGTTGCATTTGTTGTTGTTGTTGTTTCTGGCTATGCAAAACTAATTAAATGTGCACAATGCACAAATTTGAACTATCTACAGCTGTGTGGGTGTCTGTGTGTGTGTGGTGTGTGTGTGTGGTGTGTGTGTGTGTGTGTGTGTTGTAGCTCTAACCACACGTAAAATCCATTGAAACTGTTGTGTTAGTGTATGCGTATTTGTGGCTTATGCCCATTTTATAGAAACACCAACAACCCTTAAACCAACCCCACATAACTGTCAACTTAATGATGCATTCGATGCATCATCAAACAATGACTTCGCTTGAATAGCTCAACAATTGACACACACAGCTTTTTTCAATTTATAACTCTCTCTATCTCTATCTCTCTCTCTCTCCGTCTTTCTCTTTCTCTCTCTCTCTCTCTCTCTCTCTGTTTGGACAATGAACAATGGAAATGTGTTGGTTCATTTTGCCCTTTAAAAAAAGGTGGAATAGTTGTTTGTTGCTTGATATATTCGACAGCTGTCAAGAATATCTTTTTTATTGAAGTTAAAGTTTTAAGTATTATATTTTGCTTATGTGTATTAAGAGTAGATTTGTTTGTGTTTTTGTTCCGGATAAACTCAAAAACTACTGAAGCAGGTTAACAAAAGCTTTGTTTCATTATTTTTTACTGTTTTCTTTTAACAATCATTGTAAATTCAAACTTCAGCAAATCCGCTTGCAAGAGTTAATACTTTTTATTCGTATTTTTTAATCCATTCAAAAATTATGCATAAACTTAAAAGATAGCCTACCTTAGACAATATTTGCCATGAATCATTATTTGAGCAATGGTTTGAGCCCTTATCATATACGTTCAACAATTAGATCTATGTATGTTTGTTCATATAATACAAAGTATTCATTGCTTTGCCTAACCAACGCACACACACACACACCTTATGCGGGGGGTGTGTGTGTACATTATGTATAAATTAATTATGCGCGTTTGCCATGTGATATGCAAACATAATTTTGTTGATTTTCTATACCAACAGTCGTCCTGCGAGCTTGCTCTCTCTCTCTCTCTCTCTCTCTCTCTCTCTCTCTCTATCTCACTCTCTCTCGTTGTGTTTGCCCATGCAGATATTTTAATTGTTTTATTTAACATTTAAAACCAATTTATATTTATGAAAAGTGCCAGGCACTCACACTCAACACACACATCATTCTCATACAACGTCGTATACGCAACATTTCCATTTTGTCATTAAAATGTGCGAAACATGTCGCGAAATGTGTCCCGTGCCCCAATTTTGTTGGTTTGCCTGTTTGCCTGTTTGCTCGTTGTACTTGTTACCTGTTATGCAGGCAATTAAAATGAATGTGCGACGTTGTCAATTTTTATGTTGCCAACCACCCAGCCGCCAACAACAACGTTGCGTATGCGTAGTTCGTAATGCGTCAAGCGTAATATATAAATAATAAACATACAGTTACACAGCACATAAATAAGACTATTATGGGGGCAAGTAAACGGGCAGGTGCAGGGGCAATACTGTTAATTAATTAGCATGCTGCCGTAGTTTGGCGAGACAAAATTTAAGCCGCTCCAACGATCCGTTTCAAGTGTTTGGCTGCAAATCGCATTAGTCTAGGATTGCGGACAGGAGCAGCAGGAGCAAAAGCAGCCCACTTTGACTGCTAACTCTAACATTGTTAGGTTGCAAGTGCACTCAGTTGCTGCCACAGGCTGTAGCTCATTTGCCATTGTGGTTTATGTTGTGCTCAGTTTGCTTCCTTTGCAACACTCATCCAGCCAATGTGGTAACTGTTTGCATTTGCCGCTTAGGCGAGAGCACAACGTTGCCCTCGAGATGTATGATTAATTTCCAACAGCAGTCTATTCGTAATACACCCAAATAGAGGCGATAATAAAAAAACGCTGGCTTCTGAGTAATTAATTGGTTGACAAATATTTGCACCGCCAATGAGTTTTAGGCCTGAAGTTTTTCGAGTGCTGTTCAAATAGTAAAACACTTAAAAAAACAAAACAAAAGCATGGAGAGAAATATATAAGAGAGGGTAGCTTATGACTAGGAAGCATAAAGTAAAAGGAGATAATATTTTAATGAGCCTATTTAGTTTTTTTGCGTTCATGGAAAGAATTTAAAGATGTGTTTTACCTTTTGTATAAAATATATAAAAACAGCTTTCTTTCTTAGTGAAAACCTTCTTAAGACAATTTTCAAAATTTTACTTTATATAATCGTAAAGTGAAATTTAAGGAAAATAATTACTCATTCAATATGCGATCGTTTTTGATATATTCTTAATATAGAAGAGTATGTATAGTTCGATTATGTTCTTTTGTATTCATAATCAAATATGTTGGGCTTGATGAACAACAAGTTTAATGGCAAAACTTAACGCTGCCTGCCATGCCCTGCCGCTTGCCATCTTGTTGCCCTTGTTGTCTTGTTGAATGCATTATCGGCATATGCTGCTTTAAAGGGAAAACTTTGCCGCTTGACAAAATGTGCGCGCGGTTTGTCGGTGATGGTATGGAGTAAGTAGAATTTAGTTGATAACTCCAGCCACCCAACCTCTCGTTTCGACACCCTTATTTGTATGCAAAAATCTTAAGTGAAGTATCGATTTAGCCGCTAGCTAGAAAATTATTTACAAACGAATGAACTTTTCAAGTAAAAAAAAAAAAAGAATACAAAAACTGAGTACAAACAAGCACACAAAATGTATTTGCATGTGTTTGCGGCATGGAGTTTGTTTATCTATTCCGTTGGTCTTTTGTGTTGTCTGTTTGGTTGCTTGGCTGCCTTCTTTGACAACTTCAAAAGAAAAAGAGTTCACTGAATATGAATTTGCGAGAGAGTTCAATAGCTAAATAAAATGTCTGTCATGCTGCCCGACAAATCGAAGAGGCGTTGATAATGCCCTTCAAATATCCTTCGGGTTAAGTGCTTTAATGTACATTTAACGAAGCATTCGTCTAGCTATTGATGTCAATTTAAGATATTTCTTGTTGAGTGATTCGTAAAAGAGTGAATGGAACCGGATATCTTACTATTACATAGAAATGGTAAAGAATTCTAGTTTGTTGAGCTTTAAGCAACTTAAGTTCAGCTTTTAAGTAAGTAAGTAAGCCTTAGGATCTTTTTATAAGAAAGCTTACTGGACAAGCTTTCAAAGCGCATTAAAGCTCTTGGTATGAAGAACTATTATTATATTATTATTATTGTATTTATTCTTACCTGAAAAATTCGAAGGAAACTTTTACTGTTTACCTAACTACTTATTAAGCCTTAATATCATTTCATAAGAAAGCTAACTGCATAAGCTTTCAAAGCGCTTTAAAGCTCTTGGTATGATGAACTATTAAAGCTCTTACAGTGCTTGTAAACTTGCTGCATAAGCTTTCAAAGCGCATTAAAGCTCTTGGTATGATGAACTATTGACGCTTTTACAGTGTTTGTAAAGCTTTTCTATTTGTATTTATTCTTACCTGAAAACTTCTACGGAAACTTTTTCTGTTTACCTATCTTTTGACCCATTGTTCTTCATTAAATCTTGAATCTTCTAACAAGTCGATTAAGTAATGTATTTGCCAATTGACAGCACTGATTTAGTACTTAAACGACTCGATAAGCTCATACAAACAATGGAAATTATCTTATAATCTGCTATAACTCACGCAGCTTTTATCTACTTACAATTGAGATCTCTGTTAAGCAGAGAGGGAGACTAAAACAAAAAAAAAAGAGCATTGAAGTTATTTGACGACTTCATTGGAAATGTATTAGCCTTTTGGTATTTTAGCATTTTACCCTTTTGCGATTGCCGTTGCGCTTTGCGCATTAATCTTTTGGCGCAAAAGTTTCACTTTGCCTGCGGATCCAGCAACAAAAAAAAAAAGAAGAAGCAGAAAACTGCGAAAGTAATTTAAACTTTTGCTTTTACTTTTTGTCTAAGCTGCTGCTGCTACTTTGCACCGCTCTGCTCTGCTGTGCTCTTGTGTCTATCTCTATTTTCTTTGTGTATTTTCGTTCCACTCAATAAACGGCAGACAAATTTTGCTTAACACTTTTGCCTATTGGCCATCGTCGCCATTGAATTGTAAGTAAGAATAAAAATAAATGCATACGAATTTTACCCAATTTTAAGTTTTCTTGGCGCAAGACAGAGACAGAGAGAGAGACAGACAGAGAGAGAGAGAGAGATTGTTACATTTTGCATAAGCCTCTTAGACGGCGCTTACTTTGATTCCGTTTTTTTTTATATTTTTTTTATATATTTTGTTAACGTGTACAGTCGCCAATTTGGCAGTTTCAAGTTTATTGCCCAAAGACGTAAATTCCTTTTTATTTAATGTATAAGTTAGCATCAACTGGTGGGAGTGAAGGCGTTAAAGTGAAGTTTCGTGAAGTGGGAGGGTGGGCGGACTGGGGGTGGTTTACCTGCTCTCTGTGTGTGGAGAACATGTAAGTCTTCATTGGATTTTCATCCTGTCCTGGCATGTGTGTCGTACGTGTTACACATGCACAAATTACACTTTGTGATACGTTTGTATTTGAAACACACTCTGCGATGGAAAGGTATATGAACTTTGCCAAGTTGTTTGTTTCAAAAAGTACGAAATAAGGGATTTATCTAGCCGGAAGTTTGATTGAAAAAGTGTTAAATCAATAATAAAATAACAGAAATGACTTGCGATAAGTTTTTAGTTTAGTTTTTAGTTATCTTATAATGTTCAAGTGTATTTTCAAGTCGACTGTTTTCATACTTTTTGTTAACTTTTGTGGCTTTTTCACTATAATGGTCAGACCAATTTTGGCTGGCATTGCTTTACCATCTCTCTCTATATATATATGTGTATGTTTGTGTGTTGGAGTGTGATTGTGGATTTTAATCAAATGGCACTCAATAATTAAAGAGACGAGGCCAGAGCAGGCGTTAGAGAGGCAGACAGTAAAGCCATAGGGACATAAATCGTAGCTGCCATAACTTCCTGCTGCAAATATTGAAAGTCCATTAACAGTAAAACATGGTTCTCTCTCTCTCTCGTTGCCGTTCTGGCTGTGCTTCTTTGTTCGAACTGAAGTTAGCTTTTTCCCTTTACAATTGCAGTTTGCTACCTTTTTCTGCGCTTAGGTGGCAGTTAACCATTTGTGGCATGTGTGTGTGTGTGTGTGTGTGTGTCCTGTCTGCATCTGATAAATGCGTTCCAAAACAACTTTAATTAAAACATTTGCGCACTGCCTGCATCGCGAACCCCCTTCCTCCTCCCACCTCTTTGGACTTTTGTTGCTGCCACGCCCTCTAACTCGCAGTTAGACGTCAATATGACATCAAATAAGTTTTTGTTGGTTTTTCAACACAATCGAGGCGTAAACATAACAAATATCCAAACGGAAATAACACCATGCCAAAAAAAAAATACACACACACATACATATAGAGGATGATATGGTAGTCACACCCTCTGCACAAACAAACACACACACACACACACACAGATACACATGGACCCCTACTTATTTGTTGCTGCTGACATTTGACGTTTTATTTGTTTGTTTGCCTTGACATGTTGCTTAAATTGCATTTGTATGTTGATGTTATTGTTGTTGTTGTTTGTGTTTGCTTTGGACATTATTAACGCGATTCGTTTCAGTCGCTGCGTAACCAATCAATTGAACTACAATCAAAATAAAAACAGTAGATGAGAATTCTACATTTATGTGCGCATTTAATTAAAAAGCTATGCTAGACTCGCTAATTGATTGATTTACTTTATTTAAGTGAAAAAAATATATATATATATATATATTTTTAGCTACTTTGTGTCATATAGGTTTGATATAAACATTATTTGAATGTAAACAACTTGAAAAAAATTGTTTTTTTTCGTTATTTGTTAGACTAACAATTAAAAAAGTTTTAAACCAGATACAACATTTGAAAGTAAACTTATTTACAGGAAATTTCGTACAATCTGAAAGAGTTGATTAAATAAAAAACATAACAAACAAACGAACACTTAGATCAGCTAAAACAGCAGAAACCTTTCTAGGTAAAAGTAATTTTGTCTGCCATTTTACACATTATTTTCTCTCGACCAACTGACTAAAAATCCATTTTCATTAAGTTGCTTGTCTCAATGTGAAAAAAGGGATGAAAAGACTAAGGGGGAGAAGGTTGGGTAGGAAGGAGGATAACTGCTCTTCACAGCTGAATGTGAAGTGCAACTCGTGTGTCTGATGTGGCAGTTGAGTAGTTGTTGCTTTTCTCACTTTTGTGCTTCAACAAAAGCAAAAGTTGGCAAAAAAAAAAAAAAAATGCCCAAAAAATGACAGATTGATGTGTGTTCTTGATTTTGACATGGTTTTGAGCGTGTGTGTGAAAGTCGTAGGTGGTAACCAAGGCAATCAGGGCCCAGCGCCCATAACTAGTCAAGCAAACATGTCGTAAGCTCAGCGCAATGGGCTGACAAAGACAGAGAAACAGAGAGAAAGAGAGAGCTAATCAGGTGGTGAAAATGGGGCTTGAATGAGTCGAATGGCGAAAGCTGTAAGCGGCTTGGCTCGCAGATTAACAGATTATGATCTGACATGAAGAGAAAATGTAGTTAGAGAACTTCATTAGCCAGAAAACATACACACACACACACACACACACGTATCCGTACACACATGCACATGTGTGAGAGGAGAGTGTATTTCGTTGCCCTCGACGCGCACCAGTGCGCAATTAAAGCAATAAAAGCGACAGACGAGTGCACATTAAATCGCCGAACCCATACAGGACAGCACCACCACTCAAAGTTATCCGCCCAATTCCGAACACCACTTCTCTTCCGCTCACTATGGGCGGGAGTGGGGAGGCAGGAAGCCTTACTTAAAAAAGTTGTCAAGTGGACGGCACGAATAAAAGAACAGAAGAAAAAAAAATAATTGAAAAGCGTACTTTGGTTTTGGTTTTGTTTGGCCTTTTTAAAGAGAAAAACCATTTTCACAAGTGGGTACAAAGACTCCGAAATGGCAAATGTAACGATTGTGGGTTCAATTCCAGGCATACACAATACATAAAGCAATCATTTTATGTTTATTTATATGTCCAACTCAAAGAGAGAATTAAAAATAATCAACGTTTTTGAAAGCTCAAGAAAATGCTAATTAAAAAGCTTGACTTGGCTTAAAGTTAGCTGCTGTTAACTGCTGTTAAGAATGATAAGCACATACAAAACGGAACTGAAGAAAATTCTAATAAATATTAAAGATTTTAATACGTTTTTGTGTAGAGCATCTAAAATTCCATTAAGTTCGCATACAGCTTAATGGCACTTTTGTATTTGGGTCAGCTGTTTTATTTTATTTTATTATTTGGCAACTGTGATTGTGATTGGGTCGTGTTCGTTTCTAATCCCCACTTGGCCTAACTAAAATGTCGAGCCTATTTTAAACTTTATTTAATGCAATTTTCATTGAAAATTAATCTACGTATGCGTGTGTGCGTTCGAGTGCATGTGTTTATATAATAGACACCGCATTAAATGAACAGAAAAGGCATTAGAAATTAATTTTTTTTGGTCAAGCGGCTAAACACAATCATTTAGTAGTTCAAATTGAAATTGAAAATTGCAATTGAAAAGCTAAAAACAGAAAAAAAAAAATCTGTAAATTTTGTTGACTAAATGTGAAATCATGCATCCGTACTTTAGCCACTTCAAATCCCAGTATACAGTCTATTAAATGCTAAATAAAATCACAGACTAACACACACATTAAACACACACACACACAGAGAGAGAAAGAGAGAGAGCGTGATGTAGATTGCGGTTACACTGTAAATTAAATATAAAATGTCCTGCGGACTGACGCTCTTTATGCATGCGGCTGCCCCTGAACAACGACACTACGGCATCAACTATAGCCCCATACAACAGCAACAACATACAACTGCAAACATTGCCCCGTCGACATTGCAACCAAAAAGTTTTGCACATTTTTGAAATGCTTTTTCGCAACTGAATGCAGACTGAAAGAGAGCGCCAAGGGGCGTCAGAGTTGCGGTTGGTTGGTGGAGGACTGCAAAAATGCAAAACAAAAGAAAAAGCTTGACATACAAACTCACGCGCACACACACACACACACACACTTTGAATACATACGCACACTGGCCCGGCTTAGTTGTGCCATCAACAATTTCAAGTGCACTTTTGCTTTTGCTTGTTGTTTGTGATCCCGAAAATTGTTGTACAGGCGACAAGCAAAACGCATTATATATTAAGAGACTGAAGAAAAAACATTAAGAAATGATTTTATTACTGCAGTCCTTTTTAAACTGATAACATTCCTAAAAATAATAGTAAAGTTTCCTCTAATAACATATCATTACGGAAATTTTTGTCAGCTGCACCTAAAACTTTACAATAAGTACAAGGCTTATATGTAATTCATGTTGTGTGCGCTTGATGAAAATAATTGTAGCATACTTTGCAGCAACAATTTAAAAGGCCACGGTCACGTGTACTACACCAAGCGACAACAACAGCAACAACAATTGGCCAACAATGGGTTTTTGTTATTGTTGGTTACGCTGCGGACGTTAACGTCATTGCAGCTGCTCTTGAGACACAACCAGTCGACTGAGCATTATTATGGAATATGAAATATAATTTGCTTTATATGTATGTAAGTTTATGTCTATATAATATGCAAAATGCACTCAATTGTCACAAATTGGCCGGCAAGAGCAATGTTAATAGTTGCATTTGTTGAATATCATTTGAGCAGGGCCTTGGCCAAGAGCTGCTCTAGCTGGTCTGACATATTGCCAATAAATTTGCCAGTCAGATTTTGGTTAAGTTGGGATTTGCTTTTGTGAGTGTTGCGTGCGTTGAATAAACGAAAGCGAATCACTTGTCGATGCAACGAGTTGCGGCAAGTGGCAAGTGGCAAGAAGTTGTTGCTACACATATTAATATGCAGACACTGTTCGACTGGCCGTAAATCACCTGAGCATCAAAACCGCAACAGCAGCAGCAGCAGTGGATGAAGGAGAGGAAGTTAAGGAAAACGAAGCAGAATTAAGAAGCAGTTGAGAAAGAGATGTGGCAGCAACACCAGCGAAAGTAACGGCAACGGCAACGGCAACGGCAACAGCATCCGTCGATGAAGTTTAAGCAACAAGAGCATTTTCCTTAAGAGTAATGGGAACAGCAGCAAAATAAACAACAGCAACATTATCAACTGTGACAGCAAACAGCATGCAACAAGAACCAACAGCAGCAGCAACAGGAACAGTAGTCGAAGTTATCAAACATGAAGTTCTATATTAATAGTAAAACTAACAATAACAACAACAGCAACACCATTATTAACAATATCAGAAACATGGACAGAGGCAACAACTATAACAGCAGCACTAGCAACAATTGCCGAAGAGCTAGCAACAGAAACAAAGGCAGGAACACCTGCAACTTTAAGAACAACACCAGCAGCAACAACAACAACAGCCAAAGAATTATCAGTAAAAGCAACACTAGAAACACCAATTCAACAGTAACAACAACAAAAACTGCAGCAACAACTACTCCAACAGCAGCAGCTGTTAATTTCGTGTGTCTGTATGGGAGTAAAGTTTTTTTTGCGGCAAGTGGCGGCGGCGACGTCGAAAAGTTTCAAGCAAAAATGAAGATTTATATGTCTGGCAAGCGGAAGTCATAGACGGCAGCTCTCTATGCATAGTGATAGTTTCCTCTTTCTCTCTCTCTCTCTCTCTCTGTCAGTCTGTTCGTCTTTTCGCCTGCCTAGGTTCGACTGTACTGTACCATACTATTATGTTGTATGATCACGTGTCTGGTTGCAATTTCCGTACCGGATATTTGCTTGGCCTTATGCGACGAGAGAGGTTGCACGAAATGAGTCGATGAGGTAAACTAAGTGCCAACTTGGCACTAATTTGTTGCACAAACTATCCAACAATGCCAATGTGCAATACACTATTGTACACACAGAAAAAAATCTGGTTAGAAGCTAATTGTTGTTAAAGTTAAACTTTAACAGCTAACAATACTTGAATAATTGTTTAACTCTTATAGGAAAAATCTGTTTTTGGCTCTTAACAATTCCTTTAATTATCTAAGAAAAAAATATTCATTATACTTATATATTGAAATAACGAAAAATTTGGGTACACATATTGTTCATTTTTTGCAGTGTACCATTTTAAGGCCCGTCTCATTATTAAAAGCAATTTCAATGGCTTTCGAAATGTTGCTTGAACTTTTGCAAGAAATGCGAACTCTTAAGTTGCATGCTGCAAGCTGCATTTATGATGTACTATACTACACCCGGAGTCCAATTCCATAACCTCATAACTTTGGCTCAGTTGTCTGACACTCTGTCTGTCTGTTTGATATTCTTGACCGTTTGTCTGGCAGCTTATGTTTGTGTTAATGAACAGTTTGTCCCGTTTGCCACGTTGCCGCTACTTCTGTCTAGCATATGTCTACAGTGCTGTGCGTCCATTACGTAGTAAATTATTGTGTGTGTCTCTTTCTGTGTGTGTGTGTGTTTGCCCAAGCCCAGCTGTCAATTTGCGGCCAGTACAGACAAAGTCGGACAAATCGGACAGCCAAATGGTACAATGGACGTCAGTTTTGTGACTTCTGACATTTCGTTTGTTTGCTTGGCCCCATTTTAATTACATTTCGCATGTACCCTTCGTTCTTGTTCTTTTCCATGCAGATTGAAGTTTTCCCCCCCTTTTTTTTTGTTTTGACTTTTAATTTTTAAAGCTGTTACACAAAAAATGTTTCCCTTAACTGCGCACATAAATGTTCGTTGCTTATCTCAGTTTCACTTTGCGTTGAGCATGAACTCATCATAGCTCACAAAATTTACCATCTAAAAAATTTCCACATCAGTTAACTAACGAGCCTTTTGGAACTCACTTATACACACACACACACACACACACACGTGCGAATGTTTGTGTCATTCACACACACAGCTAAACTCATAAGCAGGCATTTGAATACTTGGCAAGCTGGGCAACAAAGTAAGCTTTTGGTGCTTTCCGGTTGAAAAGGTTTTAACTATTCAAAACATTTTTTTTTAATTATTAAGTGTTTCCACTCAAGTGTATTGAATTCATTTTGTGTGCAAGATAAAGAAAGGATTAGATTGCAATCGAAGTAGTTTTTGCTATAGAAATTATTCAATTTAACCACCTAGCAAATATTGAACAAAAGCAATGCACTTTTAATCAAGGGTTGATGCACAATTTGTCACTTTGTGTTGAAGATATCTGCTGCTACTCTAACTTCAGGATACCTATAAAAACATGCAGAACAATTATAATCTCAAAATTGAATCAATTTCTTCATTATTAACAGGTTGACTATATAATCTATTATAACGACTGATTGCTAATTTGAATCAACTTATTTTGTACAAATTGCAAATATCCATAAGCATAAGTTTTACAAGCCAAAGCACATTAATCACCTTTAAGCACACACACACACACACATAAACATAAACAATTGCATTGTCTGGGCCTTAATATGGTAATGAAATTATGTTAACGGTTTGCCTTTTGGCTAGCAACTGCATTGTTCGTAGGTTTTTGGGTTCCATGGCTAATGAACATTTGTGTGAGTGCCTTATAACAATGGCAGCATGTTGCATGGAAATGTTGTGTCGTTAGCAAATTTGTTGAATCATCAAATTTAATTTGAAAACAAATTAACGTTGACTATAAAAGTAGGTAAAATGCTATTTTGGGTGATGCAAATTGCACAAAATGCAACAAGATATATATGTACAGTGTGAGTGTGTGTGTGTGTGTGTGTGTGTGTGTCTCGGGTAAACAACTATATATGAAGAAGTAAACAATATACAAATTATAATGTGAATTTGTCGTAGAGGGTGAGACAGAGAGAGAGAGAGAAAGAGAGGCTGTTTTGCCGTTGGCATCAATTTCACTGGAATTTTGCACTGCGCGTTTACAGCCAGGCGAAAACAACGACAACAACGGCAACAACAACAACGGCAACAATGACAAGAAGGATAACAACAACAAGGATATGTGCATTGCATTTTGGCATGTGTGCCATGGGTAAATCATATGCAAATGCATGCGTATGACATTTCGGTTCGAGTTTTATTGTCCGCCCAGTTGCTAAATTATTTAGAGCCTGATTCCTGATTCCTGCCATGACGAGTCATGCATTTTGAGTTTTACCCCAAAAATTTATAGTTCATGTAAGTGTGTGTGTGTGTGTGTGTATGCGTGTATTCGTGTTTGTGTTTGGGTGTACTGTTTTAGTTGCTCTTGCGCTTGCAGCCTTTCAATTTGACATAAAACCTTTTTTGGGCTTGTGTGTTGCCCACATGACATTTTATGCAAAGTGCTTCGGTGTGTGTGTGTGTGCGTGTGTGTTGGTGAGTTGATTGTACGTGGGTGTATTTCACGCCTTTTTGCCACCGCACATCAAAATAAACTCTGGCAAATGTGCGTCTTAACCAGGGCTGCCAACCTCTTCTCTCACTCCTTCTGCAAATATCTTTACAACTTCTTCTTCTGCATTTGTGTGGAACGCAGGCGTGCGTAAAAACAGAAATTCATTAAATTTCAAATCCTTTCCTTTTTTTTTTGCGTATCATCAAATGTTGCGAAAGCTTTTATTAGATTGTGACCTTAACGAAACAAATACACAAGCGTGAAAGCCTATTTAACCATAAAAATGCACAGACATTTTTTTTCGGTCTAAATGATTATATCGATAGGCTCGTATTTGTAAGTGCATGTAAAGATGTGTGTGCCTGAAATAAATAAGCTTGTGATTTTGGGGTAGAAAAATATATGCGCTAAAAAGTATGCTACACAAAATGTTTTATATTTTGTCTCACATATTGTTTAACATTTTTAACTCTTTTTGAAGCTATAAGTTTCTCTTAAGCTGGTCATTTTTAGATAAGAAATCAGCTCTTTATTCCTCCCTCAAAAGCGTTTGTGTAATTGATACCCACTCACATATTCAAAAACATACCCATATACACATATACAAAGGGTCAACGAGACAACATTTACGTCCCAGGTGAGTTGCTGCTGCTGCTGTTGCAGCTACAATGGCAACAGAATTCCTGGGTGTGTCTGCATATTTGAGACTTTGATCATTTGAAACGTTGTCTGGCATACATGCAAAAAAAAAGTACATAAGCCAATTGGTATTGACGCACACATTTTCTTAGCTTACCACATATCGGTATGGTAATGCCAGAAATCCCCCTCATCTACGTTATTATGTCAGTCTACATAGTCCACTCCAGTTTTTAAGCTCCAGCTTTCACAATCTAATCATCATCAGCATTGATACGAGAGTCCATGTTTGGATGCAACATATTGACCAACGTTTCTGAGTTTACTTTACTCAATTCTCTATCATGATTTCATTTATCTGCTGTCAGTTTCTGTCAGTTTTGATCAATTTATGCACATTATTTGTCCTGTTGCATGTTCGCGTTGATTTTTGCACAATCCTTTTGCACATAGTATTTGTAATATGTCATTTGCATGCAAAACTAACGGGAATGTCCACTTTACCCAAAACTACAACTACAACTAGTACAACTTTCGGATACTTGTTTTCTTTTTTTTTTTATTCTTTTTGGCAAAGTTATGGTCACCATGAAAATTTGGCCAAAGCAAGATTTCAAATGTGCGCGAATTGAGCATTTTGTGAATTTATGGCCAAAACTGAAACTTGTACAGCAATTTATATAAAAGTCCATACATAAACTTATGTAAACTGGCAATGCATCAGTTTTAAAGTTAGTGCTATGCTCTGTTAGCGTTAAGAGTTAGGGGTGTATAAGACACTTGAAAGAAATTTTAGAGTCGAAAACTTAAGCTTAAATTGCGCAGTTTATGTTCATCTTTTGATCATTTGACAAACTTTCATTGAAATTCTTAAGTCTTGACTCCTTTTTTACAGGATATAAAAAGCTCGAGTAAACCCTTGTTTCTACTGGTTTTGGTTTTGTGTGTGTGTTTTTGTGTTGCGTGAAATGTTGTTTAGTTTCGGTCACTTGTCTTTTGGCTTTGGTTTTTAGGGTTTGGTTGCTTTACACTTTGTGGCTTGTACATGTCCCTTAACTGCATTTGACTTCGGGCTTTGTTGAGCATTGTTTTTGCCTGAGAACTGGGCAAGTGTTGCCAATGCTCAACAACAAAAGACAAAGCCACAAAAGCAAAGCTGCCCCCCCCCCCCCCCCACGATGAGAAAGTTTGTGCCACCATGCAGCTGCAGCATGTAGAACCAATAATTTAACAATTCTGATATTGCAAATTTTTGTATTTTGCTTTTAGTGTGATAATCGTGTGTGTGTGTGTGTGGCTGGTGTGTGTACGCATGCTGGCAAAAGAAAAAATTAGCATATTTGATTATTTTATATGGCATTCGAAAAGCAATTTATATTCATGAATTTGCAAATTAGCAAACATGCAACAAGGCTCATCAAAAATATAGTCATTTAATATAAATTTTGTTAGCGTGATGTTATTGTTTTAAAGCTGTATGAAAAATTGCTGTTGCTGGTGCAATCGCTTGTCAAACTGTTTATAATATCAAATTACAGTTTTTATGCTCAATTTGTTTTAAGAAATGTATTGCATCATCATCTCTCTCCCTCTCGCTCTTTTGACTGTTATAAAAGTTTTACAGTAGCTGTCAAACTGTTAGCATATAGTTGTAATATATCTTTGTGTTAAACTACGAGCTGCTACTCACTAATTGCTATGCTTCGATTGTTGTGCGCAACTTTTTTCACCATCGATAATTGATGCTAATTTTGGTTTTTGGTGCAAGTGCGCACAGCTTGCCACGCGTGCTGTCTATTATGCAACACAGGCACAGCTGTGGGCCAACTGAAACAAATAATAAAGTTTCTAATTATAAGGAATGCTACCAAGTTAAGTTTAAGTTCTTCTTGCTCTCTCGTACAGTTATTCAGATAGCAATCAGACTTGCGACTTGAGACTTCTCATTCGGTAGCTGCAGCTGCAAACGATAAAGAATGTGGCAATTGTGGCAACTTTGTGCGTGCTTTTTCCCTTTGGGCTTGTGTGTGTGCAACTTTCCCTTGAACGTGTGTAAGTGTGTGTGTGTGTGTGGGGAAGTCAATGAAATTAGTGCTAGCAGGCATTAAGTCAAACCGGAATTGCTAAAGTATGGGGTATCCTTGTCTTTTTGACATTTACATCTGACATCCCCCCGAACATCTCCCCCAAGGGCTTCCTGCTGGCATAAAAAGTTGTGTGAAAACTTATTGGTTTCTCTCCCTGATGATCAGCTTAAGGCGGACACTCAAATAATTTGCCGCTGCTTATTCAAGTGTTGTTCAAGAGCGAATTATATTGGACACTTCCTTTAAGGAACGTTTTTCATAGGAAATCTATAATATTTTTTTTATTTACTCATCGTCATTATTCCCACTTGTCTCACATCAAACTATCAAACTATAAATACTCTTATCATTTTTTCGTTACTTGCGCTAGTAATTGATCTTTGTTTTTTATGATATTATCCAGCCATTTCTCCCATTTTGTTTTCCATTTAGCCATTGCCATTGCTTTCTGTTCATCTGAAAGGCCGCAATATTTAATAGAGTTTTTGGATATACGCTTCAGGAACTTCAAATCCGTTTTCATGGGCTGCGACAAAGGCAATATATTGCACTCAAATAATGTTAATTAGTTGGAAATGAATATTAACTAACCGCAATACCGAGAAATACCATATAAAAGTCATGGGAGAGTGGAGATGTGCGCCAAAATGAGGGATGGCCCGAGGAGATCACAAAGGGTATATCGTTAGCAATTAATATGGCAGCCGGATGATTGCGATAATCGGCCCCTAGCTGCAGCATCTGATTGCAAACGGGGCACACCTCAATGGCAATGTCCAGCATTTTAACCAGATTCATTACCAATGGATGTTTGGTTAACGCATAGCCATGGCCAATCCTTTTGGTACCCAACAGCACGGCATCAATCAGATTCTCATCAACATGGGTGCCATGCCAGTTAGTTTGACCAGCATGCAGATACAAATTGATATGGTCGGGTAGTTTGTGCAGCTCGGTTGCAAATTTACTCAGTGGATCAGCCAGATCCTCATGTCCAATCATATCGAAACCAATTACCAAATCGGGGAACTCTTTCTGCAATGGTAAAGTTTCTAATATATATATATATATATCTTAGTTCATTATACTTCTACTCACATTTAGTTGAGCGCACATTTCCACGAACTTGGCCACCTGAACGACTGTAGCATGCCTCAATGGTGCATATATGATCTTTGCATCAATAAAGTCCGGATTGTCGGCCTTAAAACGTTTGATTTGCTCCTCATAAATCTTAACGGTTTCTTGTACTGGCAGTCTTTTACCATCGATGCAGTAGCAACGTTGAAGTTTCGCACGTATTTCAATATACTGAGCTCCATCTTTGTAGAACTCGTTAAGGGCATTATAGACGAACTCACCCCAGACGGGCGGATATCTGAGCAGTCCACCAAGAAGTACAAAGATATTCTTCAAACGAACCCAGGCAGAAATACTGGTGGTAGTCTCTATGCTAGTATACATGCTGAAAGCATTCCTAAGATGCTTTCGTAGATTCTCTTCGCCGCGATAATCGCGCAATTGTTCCATTAACTGCCATTCCCCACCTTCAAACTTAATATCTGTAGGTTTCTGCTTGGAGAAGCGAAACTCATGCAACTTGCAACCATTCTCAGTGGTGCAGACCCACAGATCCTTTTTGTAGGTCAACTTAATAAGGAAATCGGTGGTGCACATTGAACTGGCATAAGTCTTAAGAGCACCACCTTTAGGCATCTTGCTGAGCAGAAAGAACAGCGGCGACTGTTTGATCTTATCCAGTTGCTGCGAAATGTGATAGCCCGGCGCAAACTGACTGGGATCCTGTAAACCCTTGTTGTACTCCTCCATCTTTAGGGTCATAATCACATTATTCACCTCAATCTCGTTACTCGTCAGTTGAATGTCATTGCCCGCAGTTGCAAAGCGTTCCAGAGTGCAGACAATCTCACGCAGTTTCCTATAATCAGCCGGATTACTCTTTCGCAGATTAGTTTGGCCAAATAGTTCAGTCAATGGATTGCCAGACGAGAAACGTCTTGCCAGAGCACAAAATCCCATACCCCGAATCATTGTAACTGAATAATTTTGATGCCTGAATGCAAAAATACGAATTTTGTTTCAATGATTTGCGATCACATTTTCACTTTCCATAAACTTTAGCCAAATATAAGCTCTTAATTACACATTTAAGCGGCCAAAGGTGAAATCTTAACAAGATACAAACGACTTTTCGTTTGATATTCAAAACTGAAGCTCAACCAAAGCCAAAACCACTGAAATAAAAATACGATACGATGTATAGACAACACTTAGGTTACATTTGTCACGTACCTGAACTTTGTTTGTTTTCAGGGCACACACAGCTCTCTTGTCAATGTGATCCTTGCCTCTAACCCACAAACGTACACTTACATACATGAAAACTCTGATTTATTTGCTGCTTACAAGATTTTGCTTAAGTGTTTTTTAGCAACATTACTTTACTTACTGCTAGTCTATAACAACGCCCTTTTGAAAGTAGAGGTTAAACCAGAAGAAGATTCCTCATCACAATTGCCCAGGGCCATGAAACTTTTCAAGTGTTAACGAGTTTTGTTGCACACACATGTGTCGATTGCAAAACCTAGTGCACTTTACTTCAAAACTTACACGACAACCCAACAGCAATAGCAACAGCAACAAAGAGAAGTGACAAGTGGCAAACAGATATGCTACCCCGTTTTCCTTGCCAGCATATATAGAATTTGATTTTGTGTAAAAACAATTTGCATCTTAATTGCACAGCAGACGAGAAAAAAAGGATGAAAGGACAGCAACCTATTCAACTTCTTAGGAGAATAGAAAAAGAAAGTGTAGACAAAAGTTTGTTTTGTAACTTTCAAAAAACTTAAAGGCAAACAAGTACTTTATATAAATCTAAACTTGTATATGAGTTTGTTAATGCTTGGTTGCACATCATTTGATTGATTGCATTAGGGATAAACGTTATCGATTATAATCGATAGTAAGCAATTCAATAAAATTTTACAAATAATCAATTTGAAACGTTTAAAGTTTCCGTCAAATACTTATTTATTTTTTCGTAGAATCCCAAACATGTTGTGAATGTTTTCCACTTGGAAATCCCTAGGTGGTTCAAATTTCTGCTTAGTTGTCTGGTGCTCTGCCTACGACCATTGCTGGCTGCCACACAGCAGCATCCGTACATATCATATTGTTCTGCTCACTCTCTCTTGTTTTTGCCTTGCCTTTTTTGTCTGTTACAAATTATGCTCATATAAATTTTTATAAAACATTTCTGGCGTTGCCATTTTATTTTATGTTACTTTTTGTTACAACTGCGTTTTATACACACTCACTAACACCCGCAAACTTTACACATCACACACACGCACACACACACACTTAGGCATCCGCATACTCATACATAAACTCACATTCACCAACTGCCTTACATTACGCTGCGCACAAAAGCAGGCAACAAAAAATGGGACGCGAGAGGCAAGAACTAGAAACGAGTTTTGTGTCTACAGCAAAAATGAAGAGCAATTCACACTTGGAAAGTTTCAACATGCGTTTTTAAGTCGCACACACAAGGACACAGGACCCAACTATTTTTCTACATACCATATATATAACATTTTCCCTTTTTTCTGTTTTTAATTTTAGTAATGCGTTCAGCTTTAACCCTTTAGGCAAGAGAATGATTTTTGTATTGTATGAAAAAGTTAGATTTAAACTTTAAAACTATTATTAGTCGCTTAAAAGTGATCATTCTTTCATCTCCGTTCTTGTATTCTTCAATCTTGTCTTCCGATTCTACTTATTTACTAGATTGAACGCTGAAATATATTTTTCTAAATGGCTACGCTCACATCAAAGTATGTTTTGAAAAGGATACATATGCAAGCATGTAAAACATGTGCGTATTGCTTTTGGTTCATTATTGCGCATTTTGGCGTGTTAATGTGTGTGAATATGAGGCTGATAGCTGAAGGCTGCCCCTAAACAAAGCAGTTGCAGAAAAAAGTCCATCGAGTTAGGCGCCCATTGCCATTTGTGCGTGCATAATGTTAGGTCGGAGACGATGCCCCATAAAAAAGGGTTCGCACTTATACGAATTTTTATGTGTGTGTGTGGGTGTGTGAGTTTTTGCATGTTTATGTTTATGTCGGTTTATTATGGCACTCTTTGGATGCCTCTTGCCCGTTTATTTTTCGGTAACTAATTTAATATGCATAAATGCTAGCACATGTTTCATAAATGGCATTTTAAAGCCACACAAAATGGGTTTATTATGTAAGCGACTTCAACGCTTTCCTCTCTCTCTCTCTCTCTGTCTCTATGCTTGTCTCTTTGCCGCTTTACCGCATTTCGCATACAATATGAATTTCTATTAATGCTTTTTACTGCTGACTTTGCCCCGGGGCTTAACAAATATCCGACTGTGTCTGTGGTTGTGTGTGTGTGTGTGTGTTTTCTGTTGTCTGTTGTTGTCTGTTGTACTAATACAGTTGTATATACATATATTATTTCCGCACATGTTGACTACAAAATATTTTGCATGTAGCAGCGAAAAGAAGGAACAACTGAATAAAAACTGTTGCATACTTTTTTGTGCAAACAGAAAAATCTCACCCAGAATGAACTCACAATCTAATGTCATAATTAAAGTGAACACACAACGCCATAGCAATTGTCAAACTGTTGCAGATAAGCTAAAGTTTGGCTAGCTGGTCCCCCACTTGCCTCGCTTTTGCTCGGGTTGTCTGTTGGCCAAATTGAACGACAGTTAGACGCGCCACAACCTAACAGCTGTGGCAACTCTTTGCGCAATGTGTGTGTGTGTGTGCACAACTACCATTACCCAAAAACCACACCTATCTCTCTCTCTCTCTCTCTCTACTGCTGCTGGCTTTATGTTGGTAGCTTAACTGAAAACAATGGCAGCTTCCTCAATAGCCGTCGACTTGTTAAGCTTGCGGCTGGCATTTTTATCTGCCTGTTGTCTTTGTCTTTGTCACCATTGTCATTGTCATTGTCATTGACACAATGGACTAAAAATTGTTGGTGCTCACACACACACACACACACACACACACACTTGTACACTCTCGCACACACTTACTCACCCTGTGTTTGATTACAAATTTTTGCGTTTTGTCAAATTGATTTGTCTACAGTCAGCACGTAGAGTGCGAATTGCTTAGCCCGCCTCTCTCTCTCTGTCTCTTCGCCTCGTTTTAGTAACCAATTTACATTTTTGACGCGTTTGACGCGCTTTGAATTGCGCGGCACGTTTGTTGCCTATATTTGAATTACGAGTATGTCAATACGATTGCATGCCACATCAGCCCCCAACCTTCTTCCTTGTTGGCCATCTCAAATAAATGTCAATAAACATCATCGCAGTCAATGTTGACAGCTAAATGCTTTAAGGCACACAAAATTGCGCGAGTTTTGAAGGGATATTTCAAGACATAACACAGAACTTTCATAGAAAAAAATATGGTGAGCGGTTTTTTGAAATCGAATATATTTAATGTAATAATTTTCTTACATTGCCAACATATTAAATATACGCACTTAATGTGCCGCATTAATCGCAGCAGTATATGTGAACTTAACATGGCTGAAATCGCCAACTAACCACCGTCTCACGCCTGAAAACAATTTACAGCATTGTTCATGTATAATGACTGCATTTGTTGAACGGTTCACTGCATGTTTACAGGCACTTGGTATTTTGTTGTTGGGGTTGGGTTGGGTTTTTTAAACAATATTGTGCTGCAATTGCGAGTGGCCATATAGAGGCAATAAAAGAAATTATAAAATAATATTAACAATCTAGAAAAAACTATAGAACAGAGCGGAGCGCAGAAAAGCGGAGAAGGAGAAAGAGCAGGCATTTAGTGCCGGACCAGGCAACAGACTCAACAAAGTGTATAAAATGTACCCAGCTCTAGCAAATAATAAAAAACAAAGACCCAAAAGAGTACAAAAAAAATGTATATACATATATGTAGAGAGAGAGAGTGAGTGAGAGAGAGAAAAGAAAGTGGCATTTTACGTTTATGGTTATGTGGGTGCTTTCGACCCACTGTTGTGTGACATGCATGAGAGAAAGAGGGGGGGATGGGGAGAGGTAGGGACACGAGTCAAGCTTAAAGGCTAAACAGCAAGTAGCAAAAACAGCTAACTGCAAACTGCAAATAGCAAACAAGTGGCTAACGGCCAAGCCAGGTAATAAAGGCAAAGACCCACGGACTGCATTTAAAGTGCAGCTGTGTACAATTAAGACTTCCAACTAATTGCCATAGCCAAAATGAGTTTACACCACACTCTTTCCCTCTCTCTCTCTCTCTCTCTCTCTCTCTCTCTCTCTCTGCCTTTGACCGCAACAGTCATAACTTCATTGCTTTTTTACTCTCTCGGAGTTTGCTGGCCTAAAGTTGTGCATTAAAGTTTACTAATTTTGTGTGCAGTTGCGTTAGACTTAAAATTGTATTATATATATAAGTGTGACCGCATTTATTTTCAGTGTTAGGAAACGTTTCCTTGCGCCAAAAACCTACCTACAAACATTTATCAGTAGAAAAGTTGTATAAAGCTTATCATCATAAAGATTTCAAAATGTTTTGAAAACTTCGTTTGTTACTGGGTTGATAATATATATCTAACCCCTTCAATCAAAACCTTTTGCTCATCGCCTCATTTTGTAACCCATGTGAGACAGAAAACGAACAATCGCATACAGATATGAATGGGGAGGTTGACAAAACAGCAAAACAGTCAGGCAAACATGCATAAGAAACTTTTATAATAAAATTATTTGTTTGGGCGCCCCAAATAGACAAGTTTTGCAAGCCATACATTTCATTTGTGCGAAATGTCACTCTAGGGCATATTCGTAACCCCCGCAAAAGAGCTAAACAACCGAAACAACAACAGAAACAAGAACAAATGTTTTTTGGCAAATTTGCAAGTGAGCTTCAGGATGTGCAGGATAATAGCAAGCAACTACAGTCGGCAGCTGCATGTCAATGCCAAGTCACTAGCAATTAAACATGGCCAGAAGGAAAATGGTTGAGGAAAATGTTTCGTGTGCATATAAAATAAAAAAAAAAATTCCATTTTTTTTTAGCTCAAATGCAAATTGAAAATACAAATAAAAATGCATTGCATTTGTGTTGGCGCTTTTCATTAGCCTGGCCCCTACAGGCCAGACTCTCGCTGCTGCTGCAGCTTTTGCTTTTGCTATTGCTGTTGCTGTCTGGGCAGCCAAAGTAACTTTCAATGTAAACGTCAGCGCTTTGTGCTGTTGACATTTTGTGCGCGCAGACGACAACGACAACGACGACAAGGAAGGACGAGGACAACAAGGACGAGGACAATTTACGATAAACATCTCAGCGGCATGCAAATCCCTTTTAGGAATGCCACCAGGATGCAGGAGAGCACTTAAACGTTTCTAGAGCTAAGATCTGAGAACACACACAAAGGCAAAAAGCAAAAGTAGTTGACAAACGGCATCCTATTTGGAATGTAAGTGGCAATACGGCATTAACCAACACTGGCGCAACATTAACATCAACTTCATATTGCACTTGCCTTCAACTTCAACTTTAGCTGACAGCCAAGAGTATGGTGTGTTTCCGTAGACAAAGAAAAACTGCCAAACAAGCGAGTTTAAAAACACTTTTAAATCGGATTATTGCTTAAAAAACTTTATTAATCATAACACTCTGAAATTACCTTTATAGTTGAAAAAAAAGTATTTTTGAGCTTTTACCATTTAAAGCCACGAACAAAATGTATTGAATCTAAATAAATAAAGTTTTTGCTCTAGGCGTTAAAAAATTTGCATGTATTTTGCATTTAACACACATAGATATGGCGAAATTAAAAGTTCTTTACTTTCCAAGAAACTGGGATGGTGAATCACATAACTCGAGGGTTTGCGATTCGTTTTGAAAGACATCTCATATTTTTTCTTTTTAGCCGAAAGAGTGACATCCAACTAACTTTCCGCTCACAATCTTTGGATTCACGACTCATGTTGCGTTAAGCTTTTCCGATCACGAAATTCTTTTTGCGTATAGATCTTGCTAATTTGTGGCGTACGTTTCGGCATTGATTTCAACTCACACCAGGTTTGCTGGTAGGCATCGATCGGTTGATCACAGTATAACCTCGAATAGCAAGACGTTTGAGGCTTCATCTTTTGCCGCATCTAACACTGCGTTTTCTCTATCCTTTTGCTTGACTTTGTCTGATTGGTGGACTTGCTGCTAAATGTCTGCCGCATGGTGCATTTTAAAAACAACTTTTGCCTAAATTGTATAACAAACTAATTCTTACCTTATAGTTAGTATAGTTGTGAAGCCATGGTTTCAATGCAAATGTTTTTAAGGAAATCAATTAAATAAAATTTAAATATATATGAACATTTTATTTTTATAGAACCGTGATATAATAAATAAAGCAAATATTGAATTTATATAAAAATTTATTAAAATTTATAAATCCTCTTATAATGCTCAAGATCGTCTTGTGACATATATGTAAGAACTTATAAAACTGACTGCTAGGTCAATACATAAATTGGCAACGTCACAATGAATTGAATTTTAATAATATTTTCAGGTTTTCAGCCCCTGTTACGATTTGTCAAAACGCGCCACATTTCGCATGTGTAGACAAAAGGATAACGTGTCTTTGGCTTGATCTTGCAAATGTGCTTTCCCCAAGATCTGCTGGAACGAAAATTAAAGCAGCGTGTGAAGGGTCTAAGCATGTCTGGGATAAGGTTACGGCATTTAAGCATTGCCATGGCCGCCAAACGTGGCAAAGGCGTATGAAGGCGTTGAATTTCGGCTGGCCCACGTTTAAACATAAGTTCACGTTTTGGTATCTTCTCCTGGACAGTTTCCACAAATTTGAATTGATAATTGCGATTCAGGCTCTTGCTAGACATATAAAGACGCTGTCTGCAAAGAAGTTCGAGGTCCGTTTTGAGTGGTCGCAGTGACTTAAAATATGCCGGCACAATTTTCTCCTCGATGTGGCACTTGAATTTCTTGGGCATAATGGGAAACTTGCCATCTTTTAGTGTGTACATGCAACGATAGACGTAAAGCGAACCAATCGAACGTTGGATGCAAGACTTCGAGGTCATAGTCAATATTAAACGAACGGAACAAGAATTTTTTCAAAATCTAAAATTTGTTTTGTTTTAAAATAAAATGTTCTTTAAACTGTTCAAGCGTAGTCTTCGTTTAAAGCATTTTGACAAGTTTCACTTATTTTATTTATTTATTAACCAAAAATAATAGCTCATCTTATAGTGCTTAACAAACATAGAAAACCTGAATATATATATAGAACACTCGTAGTCTTCCAACTCAACTGATTCTATGAAAGTTCAAACAAAAGTTGATTCAAAATTTGTATTTGCGGCAAGTCCTTTGCTGTTAAAGTGCAGCAAAAAGTTAAGCAGCGCTCTCTCCCTCTCTCTTTCTCTCTCACTCTGTCATTCTTTGCTTAAAAAGTTTCCGCCTCAAACAATGAACAAAACGCACTAATTAATTACTGAGTGGGCATTTCTCGCTTTTTCACTACCTTGCTCTTCCTCGGCCACCCCTCCTGACACCAACGTTGATTTTTGCTCGATTTGTTTGTGCCGTGGGTTGTTTTTTTTGTTTTTTTTTTTAGCAGGCTGTCCAATTTGGGCCCTGGGCAGCTGCCTTGAAATCGAAACGACCAAAAGATTGCGCCGCCAAATTGTTAACAGCAATTGACCCAATTTTCGTTTGGGGCCCCTGCCTCGCTGCTGCACTCATGCATATCTCGTTTGGGCAGTTGAATAAAAGCGAAAACTGTTCCAAACAGCGAATATTTTTTTCCATTTCGACTTCTCGCTCGGGGTTTTTGTTAGCCCCGCTTGTGCAGTAGTCAAAAAAAAAAAAAAAAAAATGCATGAGCTTGTTCTGCTGCTGCCAGAACAGTTTTATGTCGAGTTCTGTTTCTCTTTTTTTCGATTTGTATATTTGTTGTTTTTATTGTTGTGTCGAGCCTTGAAGCAGTTTAGCAACAACCGTTAAAGGTCCTTTCATTTTCCATAGTCGACTGGATTGGCTTTAGGCCAAAGTAAGGCAAACAGCTACCAAATGAAACACGCAAAAGCCATTTATACAAGTAACAGAAAGAAAAGAGGTCTAAAGAAACTTTGTTAGCTATTAAAAGTGATTTTTGGTACAATCAAATCATATTTTTTTTAAAATCGATAAATATCGATTAAGAAAAACCTTTAGATTAAGCAACGATTTATTAAGTGTGAAGCAAGAACACAGCTTAACTCGTTGTGAAATGAATCCCATTTCTAAAAAAGAAACAGCTGAATAAATAATCCAAGTGCATAATACAGTGTTTACTTAAGGGAATGAGTGCATCTCTTTATTATCCATTAGGGTGCACTCACCCATTCCCACTCCCCCTATCACTATCTCTATCCTACCCTTTGAATAAATAATGCAGTAAATTAAGTAACGGCAACTTGGGTGCCTCAAAAGTTCGCATAAAGCAGCAAAGCACAAATGTAAAATGTATAAAATGCACTTGCCACTTTCCACAAACAGACGCTACATGTACAACAATACAGTACAACAACATGTACAAGTACAGTGAACATTCGGGCAAGAGCAGGAGTCGACGTGTGCGGGACATTGGAATGATTTCATTTACTTGCAATCAATGAAATTGCACTGATGCAATTTTGTTTGGGGAGCCAAAATAAACAACAACTGGGAATGGGTACAAATGGCCAAAAAGTAACAGTTGCTGTAATAGCAACTTGCAACTTGCAACTTTCGAGTTGCGAATCAGCAACGACGATGCAAGTATGCAGTAATGCGGGTGCGGATGTAACGCTTGAAGGTTTGAGGGCATGCCTGTCTGTCACAACAGCTGCAGGCAGC
Organism: Scaptomyza cyrtandrae; assembly: GCA_035044605.1. NCBI lineage: Eukaryota > Metazoa > Arthropoda > Insecta > Diptera > Drosophilidae > Scaptomyza > Scaptomyza cyrtandrae. Next base: position 54,164 of record JAWNNS010000642.1, read on the forward strand.
AACAGGGTAGGCGGGAAGTGAGGGGGAAGCGACAGTTGAACGTCTGGCGACAGCAGAATGGCAGACGCGGTCTGCAACAGCAGCAGCCAGGAATTTTCTCATATCGCACAAGCAAGAAGATTTTTGGCTAGCAGCACGTAGATGAGCGCAAGAAGGATGCGGAATGATCCACCTTCTGGCTGCCTCACGGCTATCCTCCATGCCATGCCATGCCTCGGAAAATTCACGTTGTGCTGCCATTGACATTAAGACTTGGACTAGATGCGACAGCCGGAGACGACTAGCAGACAGATAAAAAAGTCTGTGTGAGAGAGAGAGAAAGAGAGAGTGATTTGAGAAAAATGTCAACTTGCCTCCCCTTATCTCCCATACTTCAAATTTGACTTTGAAAAAATGAGTAGAAAACGTAATCGGGGTAGGTAAGTGTGTGAGACTTCGACAGCAGTTAACAGAGCCACATAACTAACCATTACATACACACATACACACACACATACAGTCAAACACCGCCATTGAATGCAACGTCAGAGGAAAGAGACGAACGAACGCAAATAGAACTGGAAGAGGAACGGGAACGAAACAGGAATGTGTCATCAACAACATCATCGACTAGTTATCAGGAGGTAGAAGAAGAGGACGATGCACAGTCAAAGGTGGTAAGAGACACGCCGCTGATACTAGTGTCCACACCGCAGCCGCGTAGCTCAAAGAATGCAGGTTCATCAAAAACATCATCTGAGGATGATCCAGGCAAACCACCACCAGATCGACAAATCAGTATAGCTGGACAAGGCGTTTCGTTTGCACCTAAAAAAACGACTCGGAATCGAACCACCAGTTCGGATGAATACGATAAGGATGAACCACTTACCACCAAGACGACGAAGAAATATAAAAAGAGTACGTTCTAGATACATCCAAGGATGAAACACAATTAATTAACCTTTCATACACACTTTCAGGACCACCAATAACTCTTGTTGCTGATGATTCGGATGAATCATTGGCAATACAAGAAAATGATCCTCAGAATCGAGAGGGCAATTTTGAAAGGGTTGGCAGCATGTTAGAAACAGATTTACCACCTTCGGATGAAACGGAAAAGGAAAGGAAAGCTAGCAGCCTGATGGTTTCAAGCAGCGGTTCATTTTTCGCAAGAAATGACGATTTTAGTTATTCGATGCCCTATGACAGCAATCTATATTCACAAATAGGTTTGGCCTCGGGCATGGGTTTCGTAAGTGAGTGAGTGATGTAATTTAATCCAATCATGACTGATGATTTCCTCCCTTCTTGGCTCTTTGTTTTCCTTTCCCATTCTAGATCTATATGGCCATTCCACCGGATGGTGGCTATGGTTGGGTGGTGCTCATACTCAGCTTCATAGCTCAGCTTGTTGTGGATGGCATTGTATTCACGGTGGGCATCTTGTTACCCTACATCGGAACTGAGTTCAATGTGAACAGTGGCGAAGTGGTGCTCGTGGGTAGCATACAAATGGGTTGCTACTTCCTGGGTGGTGCAATCTCCAGTGCACTCATCAACAGTTATGGCTTTCGTCCGGTGGCCTTGCTAGGCGTGATTTCCTCAGCTGTGAGCCTGCTAGCGGCAAGTTTTAGTCCCAATTTGGCTACTCTGATAGTGTTCTATAGTGTGTTTGGTAGGTTATTTGCACACACAGATACAAGATGGACTAAACTACTTGAATAGTTGTTGTAGGTGGATCTAGCTTGAGCTTGATTTGGGTGAGTTCGCAGCTCATCATTGGATTTTACTTTGAGCGATATCGACCCATTGCCAGTGGATTCTCCTGCTCGGGTGCTGGCGCTGGCATTTGCATCTTCTCCATTTCGAATGTGTATCTAGTGCAGAGCATTGGCTGGCGTAATACTGTACGCTTCCAGTTCGCACTCGTTTGCCTGCTCTTTTTTGTGGTAATGGCTTATTTTGAGGTTGCACCAACTCCTGTTGGTGTCATGCATTCGGATCATTTGACCGGCTCCAGTTCGAATGAGTATTATGGCTATTTCCAAGTTCACAACTTTTTGGGTGATGATAATTCAGCGAAGAGGTCCCATCATGTTATCGATACCTATGAGCCGCCGAAGAGACGGAGTCAATCCCAACGCTTTGTACACTTTTGTTGTCCTTGGTGTAGAAGCCGTTGTTCGAGACATGAGCCAACGCCTTCGGAGCCTGCCGAACGCCTCTATGTGGTGCGACCGGATCCCATACAGCGCGAGGATCTCTTCTACACTGGACGCGCTGACTATGAGGAACCTCACAATATGGAACAGTTCGATGGCAAGGAACTGGAACTAGTCGGCACTCAAACACATGTGAGTTAAGAATCTACAATTTAAACCTTCTCCTGTAACAACTTTTCCATTTATTCTTTAGCTACAAAGAGCTGCCTATGGATTGCATAACATCAAGGACTACGAAAGCAAAAATCAATCTACTAGTGTCGAAGCACGAAATACTGAACCAGATCCATCCACTGCAAAGCTCGCCTCATTCACTAGCCCCCCAACAGGAAATCGCCGCAAGAAGCCAAAGAAAGATAAGAAATGCCATTGGCTGCATAACAAGATAATCAGAGCCTTCGATCGTCTCTTCGATGTGAAGCTGCTAAAGATCTTTGAGTTTCAAATTCTATTGGCCTCCGCCTTTTTCTACCCAATGGGCTTTAATATACCCTTTCTGTACTCCAGGATGCGCACAACAATACCACCGGAATATGCTAAAATGATTGCTCCAGCCATTGGAGCATCCAATTTTCTTATACGTAATCTGTGCGGCTTTATTGCCTACAAGCTAAGAAAAGATTGGACAAACTATATATGTGGTGGTGGGATTGTGTTTGGTGGGTTTATGGTCTTAATCAGTGCTTTTTATGGCCATGATGTGATCTGGTTTCAGTTTATGTACGGCCTGTTCTATGGCATTGCACCAGGTGAGTTCAGGTATTGAACTTAAGCAATTTTGGTTTAGTTTTAGTTGGGGTCACAAAATTTACCAGCAAACTAAATTTAAGCCAAAATTGTTGTATCGCTTAAGTTCGAACATACAAACCAGAAACTTTCCACCCTTCCTCTTTCCTTTTCAACTTACTTCTCGCCCTTCCAGCTGTCTATGCCACACTGCGTGCATTGATTTATGTGCGGTATTTGGGGCTCTCGAAGTTGACGAATGCGTTTGGTATAACCGCCTTGGCCATGGGCTTGGGCGTCTTTATTGGCACCACGTTGGGTGGTATTATGGTTGACAAGACGGGTGGCTATGTGGTGCCCTTTGCCTTTGCTGGCGTTTGCATAATAGTCTCTGGAGCGTTGAAGTTGATTTTGCCAACGTTGATAAAATGTCGCGAGAATCGCAAGTAATATTGAACACGTTGTACAGTTTACGATGCATTGGTTTTATTGATTGTTGTTCTTTGTCATTTGTTATATTTTACAAAATGTCTTATGCACTTGCAGTTTATATATGTTGTTGCTGTTGTTTTTTTTTTCATCTTTCTATTTTTTATTACATCATAAGTGTATGTGTTTGTTTGTAAATTTCTAATTTGTATGCATTTAGCATTTATTGGATTTATTTTACATTTTATTGGCTGCCACAAACGATGGCTCTATAGCTCTCTATGCTTGTGGAAAAAACTTTGCGTGTGACTCTCAAACTGTTTGATTGTAAACTCAAATTGGAATTACAAACACTTTCTGTGGCTTTAAAAATTTACGTTTTGTATTCTGTTAACACTGTGTATGACTCTTAAAAATCTATAATTTTTTTTACCTTAAAGCAATGTTAAATTTATCGTCTTTATCAATTTGTATGGTGTTCATCAAACTGTTCGCCGAAGAGTTGCTCTAAAAATGTGAAGCTTTTTGACTGCTTCACACATTTGACATTCACTTGTGACTCTCAAACTGTTTTGTGGTTTATGTGTACGCAAATTGAATTTGTCGAAGTTAATACATTTTCAAACTCTATTTATATCGACTGCTGCTGCTGCTTTGTTTTTGTTTATCTTTATTGCTTTATGTTATAGTTTAATTAACTTAGTTTTACATCTAATGTTAGCTTATTTGCTTTTGCTCACACACACACACACAAATAGACTAACACTGCGTATGTGTGTGTGTGTGTTTGCTTTATTTTTGGTTTTTTTGTTTTTACCTTGTTTGTTTACGCAAATGTTCACGCTTTGTTTTTGGTTTTTACTTTGATTCTGTTAATATACTTGAAATATATGAAGATGGTTCAATAAACAACCCAGAAAGAAGTAAATATAAAATGTTTAAAATTATTAATAATGATTTTTATTATTTTTTCAATTTTGTTCGAGTTTTTATTGAACCATTCTCGCTTTCATTTTTTGCATCTTAATTTTCTACGTCTACTATAAAGATTTTTCCTTTTTTTATGGTTTTTTTGTTTAACTTTTTTTGATTTGCTTCTATATATAAATATTTATATAATTTTTATAATAATATATATGACACATAATTTGAAAGTTCTGCTTGATTTTTTTATACAAAAAAATGTTGCTTAAGCAAACCGAATTGAAGAACTTAAATGTAAAGCCAAATGTAAGTGTTCGTGTGTGTTTGCGTGTGTGTGTGTGTGTATGTAAAGCCAAATGTATGTGTTCGTGTGTGTGTGTGTGTGTGTGTGTGTCTGTGTTTTCATTAAATCCATTTTGTTATAAATATTGTCAGTAGTCTTCGGTTTCATATGCAATTTTCTTCTCTATTTATATTATTTTTGAAAATTTGGCTGTCTGCATTTGCGTGCAAGATTTTTTTTTATGTTATTCTTTTCCAAAGTCAATATCGTAGTATCGTAATCTAAAATTAAATTAAAATCGCTCAGCAGCTTATGTTGTTATTTTTGTTCTTTTGGGGGGTTCTTGTTCTTGTCGGATGGTCTTTCCGCCAGTGTGTGTTGATTTTTTTTTCTTTTGTTGCTCCTTCCTCGTTCGTCCATGTTTCTTATGAGACTTAAATTAAAATTATATATATATGGCCTGTGCTGTTTGCTGTTGTGCATGGCGCGTAGTTCATGTATCGGAATCAGACCTGCAGTGTCATTTGATAAATTAAATGCATACTTCATACGTTGGAAGGATTGGAACAGGGTTAGGGTGGGGGTGGGGGCAGGCAAAAGGACTTACCAATTAAAATAGGTCTGCGGTTCGTGACAGTTGCGCTCGGTGCCGCACCATTTGGATTGCTGGAGCGCCGGACACTGTCGTCCACCCCGTTTGCCATGCTTGATGACTTTGCGATATCGATGCATCTCACCAATGCCACAACTCTTGCTGCAGGCCGTCCACTCGGACCAGTGACTGACGCGACAGTCGCGACGCCGTTTCGATGCCAATGAACCACCGCGGCGTCGTTGCGTTGATGAGTAGGTGGAGACGGCGGCCTTTCCTGTACCGGATGTGACCTTTACCGAGTGATTACTGTTGTTGTTGTTGTTGTTGCTGTTAATGTTGTTATTGGTTGCGGCATCGTTGCGTCTGTAGCTGCTGGCAATGCTTTGCAATAACGCATGCTTATCATTCTTGGGCACAACCACACCATCCGGCTGTTGACTGTTATTGTAGCTGCAAGATGAGGATAAGACAACATTTGATTACATAATTATGCAATTCATCATTTTTGTTGTTGAATAAGCTATATAAAGTTCAAGTTACGAAGCGTAAGAATCTTAAGGTTGACACTTTTCCTAATATTTTGCTCATCAATATTCAAATTAAGCAAAAATTTGATTTATAAAACCGTTCAGAGTTTGCTTGTTAAATCAATTGATTTGCTTTATGATGCTTCATAACAAGCACGATTTTTGCTACAGCTTAAGACACACACACACACACACACACACGTATCACACAGAGATTACACATACGCCATGTTGTGCTGCAAGGTGTTTTGACGCTGAGCGTGTTTCTTATTTCAGCACGTCAACCCTGTACACAATTTCAATTACAATTTTTTGCCTTTTTGCAGTTTGCGCTCTGTGGATTACCATGTGCCTGTGTCTCTGTGTCTGTGTGTTGTCTGCTTTACCCAAAAAAGTGGCAGACGAGAGAAAGAGAAGAAGATACAACATTTGCTGTGCCGCCGTTGGTTTCCTTCCTTCCTTCCTTCCTGGCTGACTTCCGTGTTTTGTTTCCTGCACTTTTCGTTTATTTGCATACACATGCCGTGCAAAATCGCGCAAATAATAATGAAAAAAAAAAATAAAAAAATAAGACCAAATCAACAGGGAAATGCGGACAGGAACTAGAGTGAGGATAAAGCACCACCACCTCGACAAAATGCCAAGTAAATTGGCGAAAATATTGAAAACGTGAGACTAAAGACTCGAAAGAGATGGCTGACAGACCCAGACAAACCGAGCCTTAAAAGTCTCAAAAGAGTGACGCAAGTGTGGAAAAGTAAAGGAAAAGCGTGGGAATGCATGGAAAAGCGATTTAAAAGGCAACAACACTCACACACACATACGCCGGAGGCCGTACAGCTGCTTGCGAAATAAAATGTAATAAAGAAAATTCCCCCAAATTGAAATTACAAACATTTTAAATTTTCCTTGCTGGCTTTTGTATGAAATTTTTGTGCCAACAAACTTATGTACGTGTTTTCAGCTGTGTGTGTGTGTGTGTATGTGTGTGTTGAATGCCAGTTATTAGCAACAATTTGCGTTGATAATGCTTATGGCAATTACCGTTAGACGACTGTAGCTAGTAAATGTTATTTTATGCACAATTTGCGACGCTTTTACAAACATGAAACAGAACATTTCATATTTGACATTCCATTTGAATTTGTGACTGGTTAAAGGTAAAGGATTTTAAGAATTTAAAGAACCTAAGTACTATAATATAAGTATAAGTATACCTTATACCTTTAAATTTGCTTATCAACAACTTTTAGTACTCATTGGTTTTTTTTTTTGTGAGTTTCGATAGTAGGTTAAACCTTTTATGTTCTTCAGCTTTAAGTTTTGACATTTATCTTTCACTCAAACATTTTTATCATGCATTAATACAAAAAAGTAGTTTTCGGTTCCAAAATGAACTTTCTGTTCAAGGGGAATTTTTGTTGTTGTGCTTTTGATAAGTTTTGATAAAATTATAGATAAGTCCATTAAATGCTGATTATTATATGCTCCCAATCAAATTTTTCGAACATTTGCGCTCTCACAAAACTTAACAATTTATTCACAGTCACATGTTATAAAGATAAAAGATATATATATAAGAAAGATATTCATAAGGATAAGTATTTAAACACACACAACAAGGCACAAGTTTTGTACCTTAGAGAATGACACAACAACAAACTTCTGGCTGTGTATAAACAGCGGCAACTGGCTGTTGCACGCCCACATAGCCGGGGCGTGGTGGTCCGTAAGTTTCAACAATAACGGGCGGCGGTGCTACAGCACCGATAACAACTGGCGGTCCGCCAATAATCACTGGCGGTGGTGCAAAGCCAATGCCAACACCAATTGGTGGTCGACGTCCACCAATATTAACATCCACATTGACATTCGTTCGTGGACCGGGACGAAAGCCAGGCGGCGGTGGTCCTCGCATCGGACCAGGACCATAGCCACCGCCACTGCGTTGCGGTCCGGGTCCAAAGCCGCGTCCTGGCGGCGGCATCTCTCTCCTTCTTCGACTCTTGCAAGTGTAGTTCAGCGAACGTTGACTGACCGTTGACTGAATGCCATCAAAGTGTTTCATTCACTCATCGAGTGCCTCGCCTCGACTCAAGTCAGCTCATTAATTATCAATTATGTGTTGTCAGGTTGCGGTGATTTTGTTTCCGTCTTGCCATCATCGATTAGATATTGTTGCTGCGACGAAGGCAGCTTAACTCCACATGCTGATAAAGTGGCAAGCTGCTTTGTCATCGATAAGCGATGAGTGTGCGTTGGCAGCGCGAGGAATTTTCTCCCACACACACACACACATTAGTGCTACATAACATTCCATGTTAGATTGCAATTTAAATAGAAGTTAGCTGTTTGGCGGTTTTAGTACCAAAATATTTTATTGTATGCTTGAAAAATAGTTTTGCTGCTGATATTTATGATTAAATTCTTTAACAAAACATTTTATTTTAAACATTCTGTTAAGAGAATGCTTGAAAGATAGTATTGTTGTGTTAACATATTCTTTTTACTCAGTCCAAAGATTGAGCTTTAAGTCAGTTTCAATAATTTATTTCTTAAGAGTTTTAAATCGCTTGAAATAAGTGTTCATGTTCACATTTGCTAACCGTTAAACAACATTTTCTAGCTTTCATTTTTATTGTTTCTAGTTTTTAGATGGATTGTTCTTAGGCAATGATGCAACAGCAACGTTTTGAAGGCTCCTGCGTTTGTGGTGGCTCTGCAGTCAAATCTGTGCTAACTCTGTACGTTTTTCGGGGCATATCAATGGTTTCCTTAGATACCATGCCAACGAGCACCAGTGGCGGTTCGAGTGGTGCCGGCATCGGTTGTGCCTCAATGATGAGCTCCGTTTCGGTAACAGTTAAAGTTTCAGTTGTTGCTGTTGTTGGTGGTGGTGGTTGTGTTTGTTGTGGCGGCAGCGGATTAAACTGTTTGGGTAATGGTGCTGATTGCTGTGGTGGCAACTGAAAATCTGTTTGCAACACAATCTCCTCAATGAATACTGGTGAAGGTGGTGACGGCGGTGAAGGCTGTTGCAGTTGGGTATCTATGATAAGCGCTGATTTGTTTGCTGTTGCAACAGGGGCAACAGTAGCTGTTTTTGCTGTTGGTTGTGGTGTTCTCTGAGTGTACTCTAAGCTGGTGGGAGAGGGTGGTGGCAGTGGTGCTGTTGGCACGGGTGGTGCATCCAAATCTGTAAGCCAAACAGGCTCCTCATCGCTGGGCGTCAAATATGGTGGTGTGGTGTCAGGCAACGGTGGTGGTAAGGGTATTCCTGGTGCTGCCTGTTTATGATGATGATGACGATGGTGATGTTTGTGATGTTGATGTTGAGGGATTTCTTCTGTTTCTATCTCAATAATATCCCAACCATCGCTGACATCAGTTATAGTTAATGATGTTGATTGTTCGGATTGTTGATGTTGATGATGATGTTTATGATGCTTATGACGATGATGATGTTGAGTTTCGCGTTTCGCTGGCGTTGGTGTCGTTTCAATAGTTGTTACTTCAATCGTTTCGCTTATTGTTGCATTATTTATCGTTTCACTTGTGCTAATTTCCTCAATTATTGTTCCCATTATTATTGTTATAAACTATTTCTTAGGGTTCCGTTGCGTTTTCGTTGTGTCGTTTAACTAACATTTTACACTTCCGACCCAGTCAATTTATAGTCTCGAAAGGTTTATGTCATGGCAAATGTATTTTCATGCCACAAATCCTTACAAATAAATACTAGTCGAACTGATAAGATAACTGCCAAAAAAAAAAAAATGTTTTATTAACTAATTTGGCAACTATTTGACTTGGAATTCGATTGTTGTTGTTGTTGTTGTTCTTGTTCTTGTTGTTGTTTTTGTTCCTTTTCAACTTTAGCTTCTTGTTGTGGCTTTGGCTCTAGAAATAACATTACATTTTATTATTATAACTGCCATTAACATAATCATAACTGTTATGAGATAACTAGCTTACTGCTGCTGCTCTTCTGTGGTTTGGGTGCTTTGTTTCGTTTTCTTTGTTCCCTATTTGCACTGGCTCCAATGATGACAAGTGTTGCTGGCGGCACAGACATGTTGTTTGTTTTGTTCGGGACGCAGTTAACTTAGCTACTGTTGCCAATTTCAATGCATTGCTTTACTTTTATAAGTCATACAGCCTACGACAAATCAAACAACAGCGGGTGTTGCTGATAAGATATATATATTCATAATCATAGATAGATCACAGCTGTCCATATGTTTGTGCCCATATTTGTTATCTATTACTTTGTCTTTTGACTATTAAAGTATTGTAATTGATATCTATATGGCGTCAAAGGTTTATTTTTAGTATAAGACCAAGTGTAAAGGTTTATAAAGGTAATGGGATTCACACTAGATAAGCTTTTATTTATTTATATATTTTATATTTATATAATATATATATTTTATATACTTGTATCTTAAGATTCGTTGCATTTACCTTAAAAAAAATTTAAGTTTAATATCTTTTTATTTACAAGATACAAAAGTATCCATTTCCTAGTAGTTTATACATTTGTTTGTTTAATTTTGAACTGTGTCAAATGTTTGGTTTTTAATAAATAGCTATTAAGCATTTGAAACAATCTTATTTGCGATTGTTTTCCAAAAGGAATTAAGTTGAACTAAAGTGCAAACTATGTTTAAATTAATTATTTATTGACTTAAGGTATTAAAAAGTTTTTGAGTGCTCTTTTTAATGCAAATTGTATTATTTGAACTAACAATTCGTGTTCTGAAAACTTTTTATTGCAATTTATTTAGTTTATGAGTTTTATTTAATAGGCTTATATTATTAATACTATTTGGAATCAATTGAAAGTAGTGAAAAGTTTCTACAAGTTTGTTATCTTAGTTCGTCAGGTTAATCAACATTGTAAATTTGTTATTGTTCTGCATTTTCATAAGTTGCATTGTTATTATTTAAACTTGTGTTGGTTTTTTTCTTGTGACATCGAAACATTTTCTTATGCCACTTCTTTTGGGTTTTTTGAGTTGCTGTCTCATCAATGTCTTCACATTTTTCATCTGATTTATTAGTTGTAGCTTTTAGTTGTTGCTTTGTTTGTTGTGCTGCGAATTTCATAGTTTTAGGAAACAATCCATTCTTTTATTACAAAACTTGTAGCTTACTTTTTAGCTTCTCCAGCTGCTCTCTTTCTTTTTTTCGCTGTTTGTATTCGTGTTCATGTTGTTGCTGTTGATACATTTCTCTTTGGTGCAACTGTTGACACCTTGCAAATGCCATTTGCTGTTGTTGCTGCTGTTGCTGCTGCATGTTGCAAGTAGTGTTTAGAGCAACTAATGTAGCTATTGCTGGTAATGCAAACATGGTCGAAATCTTTCCTCCATTTTTTTTTTCCAAGTGTTTGGCGTGTGTTGTGCTTTGCTTTTATAGGAAAATCATTTAATGGGCAACAGCAGCATGGATAAGATTGCAAGTAATTACACTGTCCGAGCAGGTTTTTTTTAGCAGCTCAACATTTAACGTTGTTGGCACTGTTTTCGCTGTCAGCTTGCCAATTGCGCTGTGTTTTTTTAAGGCGTACAATCACGCCTACGCAGCTGCTCTGGCAAAGGTTTTCTATTCTATTTTTTTTGCTTCCTTTTATTATATTCTTTCTTTACTTTTGGCACTCGAACACGTACGACGCGCCTTAAAGCTAGCTCAGTAACTGGAGTTTGGGTCGTGTCATTAAATATGCAGGTTACCAGTGTCAATGGTGCCAAAAATCCACTTGAGCACCAACCAAAAACAACAACAACAACAACAACAAAAAGTGGGCGTGACACTGGATTAGTTGTAGTTTGTGTTTGTATCCTGCATGTCGGCAGGACACTGAACCGACTTTGCTCGAGTTACCCGAGTTGGATTCGAGTTTCTTTAGGTTTTCTTTTCTTTGCGCGTTGACTTTTTTATATTTTCTTTATATTAAGTAGGGTATTTTTATTTTGTTGAGAGATTTGTCAAGCAGTGAAGAAGGGTTTGTTGTCTGTTTGCTTCCAAGAAAAGAAGTATTTGAGTTTTTGAAGCACAGAATTTTTCTAAAAATATATTTTACTTTTCCAGATAGGAAATATCTTTTATTAGCCTATCGTTTTCCTTTTAACAACTTTCCAAACTTTATTGATTTCTTAAAGGTTAAACATGCTCTTACCAAAAGGGCATTTAAACTCCATCTTGTCCACGATTTCTATTCTTGCCGGTTTTCAGCTGGGTTGTAAAGCGAACTCTTTAAACTTGCAGCATTAGCCCAGTTACGTGACACGATCTTTGTCAGTGTCTCAGGCGCTTTGTCAAGATACCTCCACACCCCACACCCCTCTCCCAAACCTACACTACATCCCCTGTTCTTTTTTGTGGTGTGTCAGTATGGTGTAACGTGCTTTGAAGTGTGTTGGAGAGAACGCATCTTTTGTTTGTTGCTGTTGCCTCACACACAGCTGCTTTAAATGTGTTGCAAGTAGTTTGAAACGTTGAGGTAGAAAAAACACACCTGCCACACACTTGTGCTAAGTGTGTGTGTATTTGTTTGTGCGTGGGACAAAATTGATGTCTTGCATGGATATGCAGATAGATTTCTGCCTTCATATTGCGCATACGTTACGTGAACCAAAAACAGCTTGAAACTTTATCCATATATATATATATTCTATAAGCAACTAGCTAAGGCTAAGGCAAGATATCTTATATGTTAAGCTCTGTCAAATAGCTTACACATCACAGCGATTTTATTTGTAACAAGGGGAACTTGACATTACGTATACGTCAGGTATGTTCTTTAGCTTTATTTAAGTGCATTGTCATCATCGTTATATGGTTTTGTATTATTATTTTTTCCTTGCTGTAATTAGTTTGTACTTAGCTTTGGTAAAGTTAAGCTTAAAGCTATTTATACATTTCCAGGTCAATTATAATTGGCTGTAATTGTTATTGATTATTACTTAGCCAGGTTAATTGTATATATTAGCCTAAGTACTCGAAGCATTATTGATTGGCTTAATGGTATCAATGATATTTATGGGATATAATGAGCGAAAGTAAAGAAACTCGAAAGGTTAAATAAAAAGTAATCGAAAAGTCATTTCGATTAAAAATTCTTCCTAAATTTATTTCGACACACAAAATCTTTAAAGCCTAATACCACATAGAATACAAATTACGGCTCGGAAATGGTTTTTTTTACTCACTTGGGATTCATTTTGGCCAACAGCTGGGAGCGTATGCGTTGCTTCTCATCATTAAACTGTTGCAGCTGCATCTGTTGCGGTGATTGTTGCTCCTGTCGCTCCCGTTCCCTCTGCCGCTCCCGTTCAATGCTCGCCGAAAGCTCGTTGTTCATCTCGACGTGATTGTGCTCGGCATCCAGATGGGTTTGCGTTTGCACCGTTTCATATTTGCGATCATCCTCGGCAATGTTGAATACCTCGCTCAGCTCGTACTCCTTCAACTGCAAACAAATGGCAAAATGGTATATGCTGATTTTCCAACTGGGCAACGGGGCAAAAGCAAATGTTAAACATAACCAACACACACATGTGCCTGTTTATTTGTGTATGATACGCGGATTATGTGCCTGGCATGAGCAAAAGCGAGTGCTTCCAGCTAAAATACCAAAACAGCTGCATGAATATATAGCTGCAAGCATACGCTAGTCAATACACTGACAGAAAATGAGCTAACATTATTTGTAATATTAAATTGAGCTGTATAAAGCACACATTTCAACGTATTGAAGCTATTCCTTGCTATAGAAAATGATATTATGTTTGATTTGACTTTAAAGTACAAAATTTCTCACAGTGCATGTGTGTAGTATGAGTACAGGTGCGCCTAACGCGCTGCTAATTTCAATTTGTGGCAAATATTGACACACACACACACACCATATAAGTCAGGGGTGTGTTAGTTACGGGATAGCTTGCTTGGGTGCTTAGGGGGTAGGGCTAAAGATACAGCTATATATAGGGTTGTGTTCATGACTAGGAGAACACACGGACAGCTGGAAAGAAAAAGTTTTTTTTTCTTTGCTTTTTTTTCGGGCACGCTGTCGCGCATTTTAATTTATTTGTTTTGGGAAACTGGCTAGCTGTCATTTTCTATAAACCAAGCGCCACTCGCATTGTTATTTGCCACACATTGTTGTTGGTGTTGTTGTTGTTGGTGTTGGCGCCCGCAGCAGGAGCTTATCAGGGTCTACCTTTTGTAAATGCGTCGACAGCGACAGCGCTTGCCGTGTTGCTTTTGTGGCATTTAAGTACACACACACACACACACAGACACAGACACATGCATAATCCGCATGACTGTGAAATTCCTTGTGGATTACAAAAAGCAGACCCAGATCTAAATCCAGAGACTCAGTCTCTTAGTCTCTGTCTCTTCTGTGTTACACATTCTACATTCCAATCCGAGATTTAATGACACAAAGGGTATTTCAGGCATTTCAAACATTTTGTGCTGCTTTAACCAATTCGAGCAACATTTAATTTATTTAAGAATTTAATGCTCAACCAAATCAACACATAATTACAACGAACAGTTAGCGTTAGAGCGGAGAGGCAAGGAAGTGCCGTAGATATTTAGAAATTGGCCTGGTCCACACATGTCTTGGCCATAAAATGAAGCAGACGAGCAAATTTTCGTAAGTAAATAACTTTCCATTTCGTTGGCCATAAACAAGAGTAGCCCAAAACATAAGCAACAAAACTATTCGCAAACAACGAAGAATTTTTTACACACTTTCTTGTTTACTTGGAAGTTTAGTTAAATATTCAAGTGAAAACGTAAAAATATGAGAAAATATTTAATGTTAGTTTAGTAGCATTTAGTTTTCACTTTATAAATTATTTTCTGTTCTCCCTAATTGGCAACTTAATTAAAACCTCAAACTAGTTCAAACTCTAATACATATTCTTTATACCCATTCAAAGAGTATATTCTTTACACAATTGCCCAGCCTGCTGTCGTACAAAATAAAACTAGAATTAGTAGTGTCAAAAAGGCGTTACAATAACAACGACAATAAAGACGACGACGACGACGACAATAACAACGACAGCTAAAGGCAACAACAACAATAAGGCAAGAGAGCGAGAGCTGGCCAACAACTAAAGAATAATGACCACACGTACAGAGTTAGTGCCACGCCCACACCTAAAGCTCAGTCTTCTATGGTCGCCATCCTCCAACGCTTACCCTAGGCAAGCATAGTAAACTATGCAAACGTAGTCGAAACATCTGCTAGCTGAAACAACAGCAGCAGCATTGAGCGTAAATTTTATGTGCGTCTGTTGGCCACACATAAAAGCAATTTTGATGAGCGGCTTCTTCCCTCTGGGTAGTGTGTGTGTGTGTTTGGTATAAGGGTGTATATGTGGCAGGACCTTCTACTTATGCATTGTGTGCTGTAAGTGCCGCACTTTTCTCAAACATCGTACGTCCAGCAATATAATTACAATGCCTGAATTGCTTTTCTTTCTCTCTATGTGGGCGTTTTTAGTGCAAAATCCCGCCTACCACACTAGTATTCAGGGCTGTTTTGCTGTTCTGTATTCAACGTAAGACCGTAGCAAATTTTTGCATTAGCATTGTGCTGCAAATGGTTCACGTTCACGTTGTACGTTCTACGATTTGTGGCAACTAATGGATTGCCGCTTATTTAGATCCCAATACCAAGTGCATTGGCACAGAACAGAACAGGTCTCTTGTAATGGAAAAGATTATGTAAGTTCGATAAGGTAATGGTGATTTCGAAATAATTTATTGAATACTATGATGGCCTTTAATTGACGACTACTTTACGGGAGTTGAAAGAGATCTTATCTAATCTTTTGGGATTGCTGGGCAGCATATTATGCAAAGTGAAGTTGATTGAAGTGTAATGAGATTTAGAATAGAGCTTATCGAATGTTTGGTATGGAGTTGATTTAGTGGGTTCGTAGTTACCAACCTGACCCAACCTGTTATTTTTTAGGTCTTAATTTAATAATGGTTATTTTGAAGGGCTCTGCAATCTTTACTTTTCACGATTCTGTATGTATTTTCTTTTAAAACTTTATGTCCAGGTTTTTGTTTAAAACTTTTTCGTTCCTAATTTATTTATTTTTAAAGACTTTCTTTACAATTTTCTTGTTCTTCATAAGACATTTGCTCTAGGCAGTTAGGAACTTTATCGAACTATAATTGTTTCGTTGATTAAATCTTTTATAATAACTTCCAAAATGGCAGCAGCTGTTGTATACATAATAAATGCATTTATGCTCAATAGCTTTGACCTTGTTTTTCCCACACACACACACACACACACACATCTGAATACTCCCACTGGCTAATGAGGTTAACAAAAATTCATTAGAATTACTTTTTTTCACACACATTTCAACGGCATGCATATAATTTTAATGTAATTAGCCTTGTTTTTTTCACACGGTATTTTCTTTTATAAAAAAAAAGTTGAATTTTTTTCTTTGCTCGTTTTTTGTATGTATTTTCTTTTTTTTTTTTGTTGCCAGCTGCGTGGCTTGTGGCAGCTGATTTATAAAGCGCATTAACACGCAGCCACAGGAATATGCTTTGGTTCAACGGAACACACCCAAAAACACACTCCCGACACACACTCTCACATGCAATGCCGTTACACATGTTTGACGCCATTGTAATGCTAATGGCTCATTAGCACTTTGATTCTTTGTTTTTTTTGCGGAATGGGTTTGAAGTAGCTACTTTCACACATATAAAGTCATTAGGGCTGAAAGGCGGGCGGATGGGAGGTCAACATTTTGACTGCTAATTTGCAGTTAATTAACTTGTTAAAGCAATCTTGTTCTTTTCAAGAGCGTCGTACAGTAAGTCGAAGTAGTCAGTCTCATTTCCTTACCTTGATAAACTGAAATGTGGCAATGGGCGGCAAACGCTTGCTTTTTGGATAATAGAAACTGCCGGCTGGATGTGCCGGATATCTGGAGGTGATGCGATAGATGACACCCTGCGGCGATGTTGGCCAATTGGGTGCGGTAAATGTGAAGCCATTATCTGTGCCAGCATCCAATGGATCCAATTCAACAGTCACCGTATCAATCCAAGAGCCACCAACACAAAGCTACACAATAAAAAGGATTTCAAATATATTCGAATGCATTTCGATTTGTGTACTTTAACGCTGATTCTTACCTCAAACGAATCGACGCCTATGAACCAATCGGGCGATGGCACAATGCGCGTCGTTAGTGATACCAAACTGTGATTGCTGTCAACAAACACTTTTGTCTCACTTCGCCCCTCACCCAATTGTATAGCCGGCAGGCTAAACTCATCGAATACGCTACGTTCCGTCATTATGGGTGAGGATGATGATGCTGTTGGATTCGAGTTGGATTTCTGCATTTGCTGTTGTTGCTGTTCACCGGCATTGCTGTCCAGCAGCTCTGTTTTGCCCGTTTCGGCAAATTGTTTGACTCCAGCCGTTGCCGGCTGGCCAATGTGATAAAGCGCATAGTTGGCATTGTGTGTGCGACCTGCAAACATACAAGAGAGAGAGAGAGAGAGGGGAGATTTTGAGTAAGTCATTTACATTTAATGAGCTTTAACACACACAAGTACATATAAAAAAAGAGGTAAGAAGAAAAAGACAGAAAACAATTGCTGCAAATTGTGCAAGCATTTGCATTTCGCTGGCAGTAAAGTAACAAACATTTCAAACATTTGCCGTCAGCTGTTTTCATTTGCTGTCAGCTTAAATGTCACATTAAGTATACGCAATGTGGCACGGATTGCGCTTTTAATTGCATTAGAAGTGTGCGTGTGTACTTTGGAAGTGTGTCATTAACAAAATGCAAACACAGGTGTTGGTAGCTAAACTTATGCTGTTGCAAGTTGAAAAGATATGTCTGCTAAGTCGTACACTTGACATAAGAAAATTATTTGATAAACTTATTTAACTTGAAATCATATAAGTTCTCAAATCCATATTATACATTCCATATATTATATTCTATGCACTTGCACTTGTAGATTTTCTTTAAAGCTTTGCATTTAAGTTATTTATTTGAGATTATTCTTGTTTTAAGAAACATGTTCATGTTCTTTAACAAAAAAAATCCAAGCTGTGCTCCATTTAATTAAACACATAACACACAATTTGCTTTATGGTATTTGCAAAAGCCAGTCAACATCTTGCAATCTTGATTGCAATTATGTCAAAATAGCAATCCACAACAAAAATAAAAAATAACGGAAAAAAGTTTAACCCAAGTCAAAGCCAAAGCTGAAGCTGAGCGCCATTTGCAATTATTGGCAAGCGAACCAAAAGTATGCAACAAACTTGTCAATTACACAAAGTGCAAGGAAAATAAACCAAAAAAGAAAAGAAAAAATAAAGAAAAATATATATATCTAGAGAGAGAAAGGGAAGGGAAAGAAGCAAAGCATAAATAATAATATTGCATTTGACACACTTTCGAAACAGGTTGGTCACACTGCCATCCACACCACCCCACCCCACTCCACCCAAAAGCAGCTCGACTTGCTGGCGGCATTGCATAAAAGCGCAAAAGTTGAAAAGGCAAAAATATGCTTTGTAGTCGAGAGTTGAGGCTTTTATTAGTTCGTTCGGCGAGTGCGTTGTCAAAGCACAGCATAGAAAAATATTTGTAGATTAAAAATAAGTAAGAAAGAACAAGAGAGAGAGTGTGTAAGAGCGAGGGGCAAAACAAAACTAATAAATACGCTGACACACTGTGGGAGCCATTGAAAAGCAAAGCACAAAAACAAAAACAACAAGCAGGGCACAAAAAAAGAAATGAAACAAGACAAGGCGCTGCAGCAAGAGAAAAAATATGCCACGAGTGGCATGTTGCAATGTTAATTGAAGGCAAATAAAATCCTAAAGACAGCAACAGCAAAAGAGGGAGAAAGAGAAACGAGTAACACAAAAAAAAATGTTGATAAAAACATAGAAAAAACCACAACCAAGAGCCAGCAGTTGCAGCATCGTCAGGCGGAAATTACTTCAAAGGCGCTGCAGCGAATGTGAGTGAAAATGGGGGGCGTGGCTTGTGGCCGGCAACTGCCGCACCGTGTGACAATTTCATTTCAGTCAAATAAGAAGAAGAAACCAACAGAAACAGCACAAAAAGTAAAAAAAAGACCAAAAACCAAAAAGACATCGCACAGCCTAAAGGCGAATTGGAGCGCAACATTTTAAATTACTTGTGGCAATGGGCATTGCAAATGACTTTTTTGTTCCAAAGAGCAAAGAAAAAAATACACATAAATATAAATGAAGAATGATAAAATAGAGCTCAAGACCAGAAATAAATGAAAGATACAAAACAAAGATACAAAGAAAAGAAAAAATAAAAAAAATTATACAAATACATCTAAGTAAAACTATAGACAAAGTTATATAAATGATGTTCTGGTAATAAACCATTTCTAAGAATCAAGTGCAAAAGGAATTTCTTAAGAATTATTGTACAAGAAAATAAGTATTGCAACGAATGAGCAAAAATGCACAAAGTATGAAAAGAGACTAAGATGTCTTTGCCAAGTTAAAGTTAATTATAAACTTTCTTTTATATATATATATATATTTTTTTTTTTATAAAGGGTATCAATCAAAGGTTGCAAATAACACGCTCTAAATATTATGGGCTTTAAGTAAATTTTCTTTTTGAAATTAGTAACAAGGAAAGGCAACAAAAATCAAATCCAAGAACCAACTTAACCATCTATCGAGTTCCATAGCTAAACTATGTTTATTTTCGTATCAAATTTTCACTTTAAACATGACTGGCAATAAATAACTGGTAAATAAAGGTCATTAAGTCATGACAGAAAGATGCACATCTGTCGTTTAAATGGGCATTCTGGTTTTGAAGCTTATGGCCACTTTCGCTTTCGGGGCCCCAATATAGTATATGGTCAGCAGCTCAATCAATTACGGATTGGTCATTGTGTTGCCCACAAAATAAGCATAATAAATTTGCAATTAAATGCTTAAATTGTGCACAAATGGTTTGCCAATGTTACGGGGTATAATGGTAAACAGTGGTCAAATGGTCATCGTTTATTGAACCACAAACGCAGACACAAAGAGTTCGAGAGCGAGAGAGAGAGATAAATAAAGCTAGATCTGTGCCGTCTGGGTGAGAAATAAATGTGAGCTGTAAAAACAAATAACGAAAAAGGCAAACAGCAGCTAAAAGGTGAAAGAGTGAAAGCGAGAGAGAGAGAGAGAGAGAGAAAGCTAAAGGACGTGAGTGTAATTAATGCTTAATTATGCACATTAAAAGCCAAAACCTGACACGGCTTCTGCTGCTGCTTCTGCTGCTGGCCACGTTATAAATGCACGCCACGTATGCCCAATAAATTACACTTTGTTGAACTCCGCCCACTCCCACAACACCTACAAACAACATGGCGCATACGCCGCATTGTACAGGAGCTGTTAAGGTATGCGAAATGCTAGGCGAGGCGTTGCGAGGCGGAATCTACGATACGATACGAGAAA
The DNA here is from genome assembly GCA_035044605.1 of Scaptomyza cyrtandrae. Classification (NCBI taxonomy): domain Eukaryota; kingdom Metazoa; phylum Arthropoda; class Insecta; order Diptera; family Drosophilidae; genus Scaptomyza; species Scaptomyza cyrtandrae. The sequence continues at coordinate 74,391 of JAWNNS010000642.1, forward strand.
ATCGAATCACAGCGCCACACATTGCCATATCATAATTGAAAATCGGCAACAGCAACGAATTTATACAAAATTGCTAAATTGCCACAAAAAAAGCAATTGTGCAAAAGAAAGAAACAAAAACTATATAAAAAAGAAATGCAAGTGATGCAATGTGATGCAGAACCATTAAACTTTATGAACATTGATTGTTGAAAGAGCAAAACAATTGGATGATAAGATCTGTTTGATCGATAGAATTGTTTTTTTTAGGTTACTTTAGCAAGTATGTTCAGGTAAATGTAACTCACAAAATTCCTAGAAACAACATTTTGATTTATTCTTATTTTTTTCGACTGAAATCAATCAAAAAAGATGAATGAATAAAGCTGCTTTCCACTTAGCGTGTCTAGCTGTGAGAAATTGTAAATAAATGTTCACATTTAGTGCGAAAACAAATCGTTAAAGTGATTGTCAATGGTGCTACCCGAAAATCATGACTCACGACGACGAGAGACAGCAGCAGCAGCGTTAAAAATGACCATTTGATTGGCACACAAAAATTTTTTTGGGGCCGCGACTTTTTAGCACGCCTGAAAGTCAGGTATTAATAAACGTGGCGACTATATATGTACGATACGGCACGGTTCGGTACGGTACAGTACGTCCGTTTTTATGTGACACACATTTTGTTCAAACGAGCTGATGCACACAGCTGACACACATTGGCCATGATCATCATCATCATCATCATCGTCATCATCATCATACAATTTAATTTTAAGCTGTGCAAAAATGAATTACGTACACAATTTTCTCTTTGCCTGTCACGCTCGATTTCCAACAATTTCCGCACAAAATTGATATATTTTTACTCAGTTCATTTTTTCTTTTCATCTGTTCAATTCTTTTAGTTGTGTGTGTGGGTGTGTGTGCTTGGCACGAATTTTAATTACAGGCAATAAATATGTTTTTAATAGCATGGCATTAAGTCACAAAACTCAACCCAAGAGAACCAACATAACAAGTAAGAAGGCTCTAGTCGAGAAATCCCGACTAGACGATACCCTGATCCCTATACCTTACGCGTACAGTCAGTGCTTGCAAGTATGTGTGCGTGTGTGTACGACCATACTGCATACTGCATACTCAACTTCAAGGTTCCATATCTCCGGTGTTTCTCAACCGATTTTAATAAAAATTTCACAGATTGTTATTATTTTGATTAATAATTCAAGTGCCATCTAAAATTTTTTCAAATTCAAGATTTTGTTGTTATCGATCACATGTGTACATCGAAAGCGGGATGAGTTATCGAAAATCAAAAACAAACTTGTACTGCCTAGGGATTAGGCGAGCTTAAGTTCGAAATCTGGATTCTCTAGCTCTTATAGTCTCTGAGATCGACGCGTTCATACATACGGACAGATGGACAGACGGACGGACAGACGGACAGACGGACGGACAGACGGACATGGCTATATCGACTCGACTGTTGATGCTGATAAAGAATATATATACTTTATGGGGTCGGAGATGCTTCCTTCTGCCTGTTACATACTTTTGCACAACTTCATTATACCCTTTTTTCCCATTTTTAATGGGATCAGGGTATAAAAAGCAAGTGAATGGAAATTAACGTGTGTAAAATAAAACTGAAGCTGCACAAAAAATAGATTTCATTGTTTGGGATGCACTTTGCTGTCAGCAACCGTTGCAAACGTTCCAAAAAGAGAGAGAAAAACCAAAATATACTTTAATTGTGTAGATAAAAGATAAAGGTTCATGTTCGAGTGTACAATTTGTGTGTATTTGTTTTTTTTTTTCGCAAATGATTTGTTCACTTTAAAAACAGCAGCTGGCCATGTTATGAAATGTGATATTCGTTTTTCACAAACGTACAACACACAAATTGGTATTTATAGATTGTTAATGGAAAAATCAGGTGTAGAAAAATGACGAAAAATACATTATAACAAGCTTTGGGGCGATATATTTTGTTTCAAGGTATCTTTTTGAATAAATACATTGAATGTTTGAATTTTAATATGTTTTGTAGCAAATATTTGCAAACATTCATGCTTGCTCAACACAAAACTGTTATATTTAATTACATTTAAATATTTAAACGCTTCCGAACATAAATAACAACTATTGCATCTACAACTTTTTGTATTACATTTGATTCAAACCAAAATGATTAATGATTAACTTTTACGAGTAAATTAGATTTAAAACTAAAACTAAACACCTAAAATTATACATTACAAAGAGGCAAAATGCAATGGGTTAGTAATAAATTCAATTTATTGCTAATTAAAAATACAATTCACCTGTTCCACCTAATTTTTGAACTCCTTTGGGCGACTGCACGCCGCAATTTCAATTAATTATGTATGTCAAATTTAATTGGCTTGTCAGTTCGCATACACTCGAAACACATAATACACACATACACACAATGGAACGGAGAAATCTGAGCGGCACGCTATAAATATATTACAAACAGAAAAGTGTTTGTGTGTGCACACCTGGCGTATGCATGATATATTGGATATATGCATACATTTTCATGGCATGCTGAATAGCTAACGCAAACAACAAGCAGTTTATTAGACATATGCACACAGTTGAAATATTATTTTTTGGCGCTGTATAAATATTTGCATTCTACTAATTTCATTGGGCAACGATGCATATGCGCAACATATATATATATATACATACATGCCAAATGCAAAACGAAGAAGCATACGGAAACCAGTTTAAGCGGCTAATTAAATTTTGAAAGCACAAAGTGCACGCAGAAGTATGAAAACACAGAGTCAGAGAATCCAAGAGAGAGAGAGAGAGAGAGAGAGGGAGAAACGACGCAGGCATTGGGAGTAAGTCAGAAATCCTTGCAGTTGGCATTTGATATGCAAAGCTTGTGCACAGCATTTCGAAATGCGACATTGTCACACATATATATATATATACATATATACAGTACGAGAATTTTCACACACACACACATACACCGTATCTTTTTGTTACACTCTCTCAACACTGATAGATGTCAAGGGCTTGGAGCAAGCATTGTGTTTGCTGCCAAGAGTCGAGCTTGGCTTGCGTGTGTGTGTGTGCGCATTACGCATACGCCACATATGCAAAATATCTAAATAAAACTAAAAGAAAGGCACCTTGTAAACTTTCAATGCTCAACTTTATGCTACTCTGTTAATCAGCTTAGAAAATATTACTTAATATAGAAATCTAACACTTTCGAATGGTCAAAAAGATACAAAATTATACAATGGTTGTAAATAAAGTCCTTTAGAGCCTCTAAGCATTAACCACCTTTTCTTTATACAACTTTCCAAACAACCAAACAACTTCCCTCTTGCTTTACCCTTTTCGGCAACTATAGGGTATGCAAATATATGTTTTCAAATTTTCATGCGCTCAATAAAGCAAACATAATGTAGGCAGTGAGTGGGTGTGGCAGAGATAGAGAGACACACAGCCTGTTGTTAATAGTAATTTCAAGTCATATTTGCTGCGACATTTTTGCAGTGACAGGCAGCTGCAACTGCAGCACCAGCAACATTTGGGGCACTGATAATCTGTCAACTTGATGACTTTCTGTTGTTGGGTAAACGAGTTTTATATGTCTTTTTCTTATGTGTAACTTTAGTTGCAGCAAAAAAGCCTGCCCTTAGCTTCTATGAGATTGGTTTTATAGTTGCCTCTTTTTGGGGTTTGTGTTGCAAATTGGCAGGCAAGTTAAGCGTACGGTTACCCGCAATATGAGAGACTAGTTGGCAGCCAAAATGAAATTTAGCCATTACTTTAATGACCCACAGCCAAGCTAAAGTTGAGGCTTTAAAAACTTTTGCATGCCAACTGCAGTTTTGTGGCTTTTTGGGTTCTCGGTCTCTCCCCATGCCTTTTATAATTAATGTTTGTGAAGGCTAACAACGAGCACATGTCAGGATTAGTTGCTTTGGGGTAATAAAAGCTATGAACAACAATGAGACATTTAGGCAAATGAGATAGATACTCTGCCTCTTTCCTTCAAACAACAACAACCAAGAAAGGCCATCAACTTTTGGGCAATTATGTAGACAAACAAACAAGCTAGCATTACAGTTGTCACTTTAGACATTGTCCTAATGACGTGCGTGTGTGTGTGTGTGTGTGTGTGTGAATGTGTCTGAAAGCAGGCTCAAAGGGATTACTAACGAAATTGACCAGCAACATAACAAGGCAACAAGCAGTAGCAACAACGACTAACGAACCTTCTGTCTTAGATTTGCAGTTTATAAAATCATGTGACAAATGAGGGTTGACTAAGCCTCCTTTTTTGTCTATCCATACATCCATCCATCCATCCATTCATTTATCCATCCATCCATCCATTCATCCGTCTATCCCTCCAACAATCTGACTATCCATCTAACTGTCTTACTAACCACCTAGTTTTGTCCTTGTGCAACGGCTGCCATTTGTCTTATGGCCCACATGTGATTTGGGCTTATTGTAGGTGCATATAGTATACATGTACTATATGCCAATTACTTGACATAGAGCAGCTTCTTGTGCCCCGCCAACAGCTATGTTTCTTGCCACTTGCAAGTAATAAAGGCCCCACCCCCCCAAAACTAATGATAACGAGTGCCTGCTCCTTAAGGTAGAGCTCTATTCGTGTGTGTGTGTGTGTATTCAATGATGCTTATCGCCAGTCATGTAAATATAAAGCTAGTGGAAACAAGAGATAAACTTCAAGATGTAAGTTTCTTATGTGTATAGTACTTGGATTGCGATAGTTACTTGAAGTTTAATAAAAGAGCTTTTAAGTTGGTTTAAATAAGGAAAGTAGTTGCTTTACTAATAAGTTAATACAACATAATGACTACAATCCTTGTTATGTTTTTGCAACTTCAAACAATTTATTTAATATCAGTTAAAGTCCAATTGTACGCATCATTAACACATACAAACAAACCCTTTATCTTATTCCATTATTGCACAGTTTACAGCTTTTTTCTGCCTTACACTTTCAACATGACCAACCCAAATCCGAATGACAATTTCTATCTCTTTGGTTGATGAATTGAAAATTGCATTTGGTAGAAATGCATTAGGTATGAAGGGCATTACGAAGTCATGAAGAATGTTATGTAGTTTCTTCATTTTCTTTTGGTTGTTTTTGCTGCCTATTGCATGTGTGTACGTACGTATGTGTGTGTGTGTGTGTGTGTTTTAGTATTTTGGCTTACTCTATCTCCTCTGGTTACATTCATTATAATGGCTTATTGTAGCATGAAAAGTGTGTCAGTCGTGTTAGCTGCGAAGGCAGAAACAACAAGCTTAATAGCAGGACATATGAAGGTAGGCGGAGGGTAAAGTGGGTGAATGGGTGTAAGGGCTGGGAGGTGCTGGGCTGGGAGTTAGCAATGACAGTTGACTGCAGCTCGGGCACAGTTACAAGGCACGTCACGGCATTGTCCTTTGTTTGCATTGCACTAAGCAAACACAAAAAGCCAGACAGCAAGACAGACACACACAGAATGCACACACACACACACACACATGTCTTTGTCTTTGTGTGTGTGTGTGTGTGTGTGAGGAGGACTTATGCAAGGACATGCCTCAACGACACACAAATTGATGAGCATCGCGTGAGCTGCGCCTTTTGTTATTTGTTGGGAGTTTTATTTTTCTGCTCTTCTTTTGCGGCAACAGTTTTGATTGATTTCTTGTGGCAAGTCAGCGACGTCTCCCACAGATTGTAAGCCAGCTCGAGCCTTCACTGACATGCCCCTCACCCCCTCAATCTTTTCACTCAACACAGTGACACAGTTATTGGGCCGGCTGTTCGTGTGTGCGTGCCACGTAAATTGGCAAAAGTAAAAGTCATAAAACAAAAAAAAAAACGAAAAACATATAACGTTGAGCCTGTTATACGTGCCGTAAACGTCAACACATTTGTTGCATTAAAGTAATTGAACAAAATTGTAAAAACAAATAAAAAAAAAAAACGCAAGCAACATATATAAAAGCAAACATATATAGCAAAAGTAACGCATCGATTGATGTATTAGCTTGTGGCAAGGAGGCAGACTCTTAAGATGTACACCACTTGAGTGCCTTGCAATGGGCACTCACTGTGGCAGGGAGGCAGTCAGAAGAGGGCAAGAAGAATGCCTTTCATACTGTTCATGTCAGTTGCTTCTTGCTGCTTGGAAAATGTTAGCAAATTGCAGACAGCAATTCAAATAGTGGAGCACAATTCCAACGCATCAAGCAATGTGAGTATGTGTCAGACATTTATTATATAATAAATGTATATGAGTATGAAAGTGTGTAAGTGTGTGTGTATGTGGGAATATGCGAAAGTGACTCTTGAGTGATGCTTAATGTCTTGCAAGAAAGCAAACTGACATTAAGGCACACACACTTAACAACTGACTGCACTAAAAGTCCAGTGGTTTTTCTCAATGAAATCAACTGCAAACACATTTGAGTTTTTGAAAAGTATTTCAATGCATATGGATGAAAAAATAAATCTGTGAGAAACATCAATTTATGGTAAAACCTTATGGTAAAATAAATTATTTTGTCAGATTTTCGTGTGTTGTCTGAAGACGAATCGAAAATTGATTTAATTGTTGCACAAAATATGGTAAATAAATTAAGACATCTTTTATTTTGACCTATTTAAGGCATGAAAAATCAGTTATAGAATAAATTAAATAAAAGTTTACATATAAATTGCAAAAAGCTTCATAAAATAAATAAATTTAGGAAATAAGAAGCACGAAAGCAGAGCAGCTGTGTTAGCTAGACAAGATTTGCTCAATCTATGCAAACGTTTCAAATCATCGTCGTTGTTGTCGTCGTCGTCGAACAATGCAAATGCAATCAAGCTATGTTTAGTTGCATTTCACATCAATTTACTGCATATCAGTTATCTGCTTGCGAACAGCTGCTGTTGCTTAAAGTGTTTTTTGATATGGATTTCAATTGAACAAAAATACAGCAAACTAAAACAGATAAAGTAACTGACTAAGTATATGAGAAAAAGGGAAATATTTGCTTTTGGTACTTAAGTCTTGAATGACCAATCACTTATCAGGTGCAGTTACTCTTGTGCTCTATATAATTAGCAATAAGATCACATATAACTAAGTCAAGTGCCATTCTGAATGGCAATTACTGAACGCAGTGGATGATGAATCTCTGATAGGCAGGCAGGCAGGCAGGCAGGCAATCAGTAAGTGGGCGTGTTACCCGCCCTAATTAGCATATATTTAATTAATAAATTGGGTGGCAATGTAACATTCGCCGGGTTTGTAGATCGACTTAAAATGCAATTGCAATTAAAGTGCAAAGTTCAACAAAAGCTTTTGCCTTATGCACACTCGCACTCACACACACTCGCACACAGTAGCAAATTACCCAAAATTCGGAATCACGCAGCATGTGTGTGTGGTATGTGTGTGTGTGTGTGCATTGCGCTCTCGTGCATAAATAAACAACGCAAATTTGCAAATATTATACACATAAAATGTACAAAATGGCTGCAATAGCAGCACCGCAATTTTCAGCAACTGTATCCCAACCTCCCTTACCCTTTTCTCTCTCTCCCCATAACACATAACAAGTTTACACAACAAAATGGCGGTACACACACACACACACACACACACAACACACATGTACAGAAGTGCAGTGCAAAGAGCACCTACAACAGCAAAAACAAAAAAAATGGAAGGGATATGGTATAAAAGCAAAGTTTTGTTAAACGCAATGTTTATTGAGCGTCCCCAAAGTTTTTGGGCAGCATCTTTAGGTAACCAGTTAGAGATGGAAACGTGAGTTGTTTCAGGTATTTATGTAGGGAAATGAATCCAGTAAAGCAAGAAGATATGGTCGATAAGCTGATTCATCAAATTGAACTTGTACGATAGCTTTTAGTCTTATCTAAGGTAGTTTCTTGAAAGATGTAGGCTTGAGATTTACATTATGGTCAGATTTGATATGATATCCTTAAATGATATCTTCAAGTCTGTTAACATCGTCAACTGTTTGTAGTTTTCTCTCATGCAATCATCTCTAGCACAACAACAAGAACAACAATCATGTATGTTTGCACATTGTCAGCGCTAGATGGCGTGGTTGTGCTGTTGGTGGCTAGGGAATTGCCATTTCACAGTTTATTTGTTTGTTTGCGTGTTGTTTGTTTATTAGTGGAATTTTTAATCAAAGTTGCAGAACTTGACGTACCTGAGCACAGCAAAGAAATAAAAATAAAAATAAATATAAAAACAAAGAGAATGAGAATGAAAAAAGTCAGAGAAACAAAGTTTTTTGTAATCAGGCGACCGCGTGGCGCTTTTTGGCTTTTTTCCTCACTCTGTTGTTTGTGTGTGCGTGTGTGTGTGTGTGTGTGTGTGTGTAATTCCTATGGCAGTTTTGTTGGCTTAACTCTTGAAACTTTGCTGCCATGTAAACTGTCAGCGGCAACACACAAACACACACACATACGCATTCCACACACACACACACACACACTGGTGTTTCTCTTTCTAAGGTTTAAAAAAAAGAAAAGAAGTTTTGTTTACATTATGCACCCTCGAGACACACACCGACAAAGAACAAGGAAACACAAACAATTCAACACTAACTATACTTTTATATGTTTACCTGCAAGATTTTGAGTGCTATATATACATATTTTTACATTCATTTGCTGCGTTCATAAATATTTATTTTTGACTTAAAGCATAATTCGGCTTTTTTTTTGTACTTTTTACAACTTTAACAAGATTTAACCCGCGTGTCGGATCGTTTTTTAATTGAAGCGCCTCTTGGCCAAAATCCAAATTGCATTAAAATTGCACTTCATTTGCATATTGCGGCAGGCAGTATCAATATGCCATATCCATATATCCATATGTGAAATATTACGCATACGTCGGGTGTGTGGCCAATTGAAAAATAAAAATTCAATTCGATAGCAAAATTTCCAAAGCTTGTAGTTGTGTGAAATTGTGTAAGAGTGTGTGCAAGTGTGTGTGTCTGTGTTTGTGTGTATGTGTGTATGTGTGTGTGTGTGCTGTGAGAGTGTTCGAGTTGCAATATTTTTTACAGTATTTACATTTTTAGCATATTTATGCAGTCAGTTCAACAACAAAAACAACAGCAACAACTGCAACAGAACCAACTATGTTGTAAGCACATCGTAGTTGCGTGTTGTTGTTACTTGCCATGCAGCTCAACAGACCGTAAGGGATTGCAGTGCAAACAGAATGTTGAGACAAGCCAGACGACACTTTTGCAGGTGAACTGCAATCCAATCCGTTCCCCATCCACATTCAAATCGAATTTGTAGCTAAGTAACAGCAGCTGTTTGAATAAATGCCTTGATTATAACGAAATAGTTGCATTTACTTTAATTTATTTTTGCCCAATGGTCAAATGAAATATGGCAACTATTTGGCAATTTAACTCTTGCTCTTGAATGTCAAGAAGTCTGTGTTAAAAGTTTTGACCCCAGCAGGCAACAGCATGCAACAACCAGCAGCCGCACAAAAGTTGCACCAAAACTAAATGTAAACAAGCATTTACAAAAACAGCCAAAGCAAAACTAGCAAGAATAATATTTACAATAAAAGTTCGCACGACTGTGAAAATTACCTGTAGCTGAATTGAACTTACTTTAAATTGTTATACGTATAGTTTGGTTGTATCCAAAGGTACAAAGGTTCTTAGGTCAAGAGTCAAAGTTCACTTTTCTCACTTTGCACTACCTTATCATTCCCTCTTTGAACAACTACAGGGTACATTAAAGTATTTGAAGCAGCCGCAAGTTGCGCAAACCAACAAAAGCTTAGCAAAAATTCATTTTCCAATAATACATAAAAAAAAAGGGGAAAAAGGAAAATATTCTACAAACGTCGGCAACGGCAGTAATATGTATATATATATATATATATATATATATATTTTTTGTTTTTGTGAACGAAAGAACGAACAAGTTGTTACATTCTCTATATAACTAGCAACATTTTAATACGCATGATGAGAAATATAAAATATACCGACTCCAATTGCCATCAAGCATGTGACTAATGTAAAGATAAAATATTATAAACTGAAGAACAAAACTGAAAATGTTCTAAATGTTCTTCTTGAAGGCTTTCTATTGACTATTTGCTCCAATATTGATTAAATAAGAGATATTTGCAAAGTTTCTGATTTAATTCTTATAAAATATAGCAAAATAGAATGAAATTGAATTCATATACATTCAAAAGATTTCGATTAGTTACTTTTTGTACATCTATGCCCATTATTATAAAGAAAAAGGTATTTCACATGCCGCAGCACATTTCAACCGGAGTCAATCTGAACAATAAGAGCAGACTTCATCAGATTGCTTATCTTGACCTTTGCCTACAACAGTAACAGCAACAACAACAACAACAACAACAAAAAACCCTACCTACAACACATATGTTTCCGGTGACTCCAAGTGGGTCAAATGTAACACACACCCTCTTTGGCTGTACACAATGCACCTTTTGCTTGATGTTTCATTTTCTATAGAATGTATCAGTTTTTTGCTGTATTATGCTTTGTGTTGCCAGCACAAATATTTTTATAACGAGCACACACACACACGCACACACTTATACATGTAGAGAAATGTAATCAGTGGGCGCCAAACACAAAGAATGAAAAATTCCACATTCAGCAAAAAGTAGAAATAAGAAATAAGAAAAGCCCGCAGTTTAACCAAAAGCAAATATGTTGCGCCAATTAATTTTAATTAATTTTATACATTTATTTTTGTTCTCTTGGCTGAGAGTTTAATACATCTTTAAGGAATTTATTGGCGGCTTTGCTGTTAATTTGAAATCGAGCACCAGCCACAAAATGCGCAACCCAACTTGAAAAGCGGAAAGCGCAAGCAAACAGAAAGAATTTAAGCAATCAGTTGCTTTAGTTCCACACAAAGGCAAAAGAGAACCTTTTGCTTACCCACCAAACCAAACCAAGCCAAACGAAAGAAAAGAAAAGAAAAGGAAAGGAAAGGAAAGGAAAGGAAAGGAAAGGAAAGGAAAGGAAAGAATATCAATGTCGTTACGTCGACTAATGTGGTCCGTGGGAAGGGTAGAAGGAGGGCGGCTTTAAAAGTGCCTCACTTAGGCGTCGTTTAGCGATAAAAGCGACATTTGGCATGGCAAACAGTTTCTCTCGCAGACGCTATACAAAAACTTTAAAACTGTTAACTGTGGCACAGCACAAAAACAAAAGAGACTGACTACACACACTTCATGTACTGGTTGGTATACCCTGTAAAGTGAAAAAGTTAGGTAAGGAGGGTTAACTTGTTACAAAAGTTGGGCTGTGTCTTCAGAAAAACTGTTCATTAACTTGTAAACTTTGACTATCAAAATTGTTGACATAAGTTGAAGCAAAAACACATATACTTGCATATAGATGACTCTAAACCTATCTGCATTGAACATAAGACTAAAGTAAGGGGTATTACTTCGTTGTCACTCTCATTACGTTCACATTCTTACACGTTGTTGTTGTCAAAACATATTCAGCAGTTTCAGGAGTTGGTTTTTCGGGGAGCATTTGCAGCAGACAGCTGGCTGGCTAAGAGTTGAGAGTGAAATATCGTTAACCTAATTTTGGGCTCCTATGGCTCCATTGGAGTTGTTTTTGTGGCCAAGGATTCGCAGCACAATGCTTAGCCATAAATTTTCTTTATCTTTATGACTTGTTTTGCGTGCCGTTGTTCTTGTACTTGGTTTATTTTGTTTTTGATTTTTTCTGTTCCTTTCGCTGCTTTTCTAAAAATTCATTTTTTGTTTTTGTCATTGCCGCCTTTTTTTGCTTTATTGTTTTCTATTGTTGTTGTTGCTGGGTTCTGCGCGCATTAAATAAAGCGCAAGAATTAGCTTCATACTTTTTTGCGGCACTTAAAATTTATGTTTTTGTTTTAATTTTTATTGGCTGCCATTTTGTATGGATGCGAAGAAGCCAAAGTCATGTTAAGATCAAGATTTCTCACTAGGCAGGCAACAAGGTATTTGGCTTCGTGTGTGTGTGTGTGTGCGAGTGTGCATGTCTGTGTGTGTTTAAGTGTGAATTTGTTTATGTGTGCGCTTATCACACCCGTGGGTCTAGTTACACAAAAGCTAGACGCTTAAGAAATACACATAAAAATTTTTGCAAATAATGTGGAAGACATTAAATGTGATAGGAAAAAGTGTTTGGAAGGTTTCGCTCGTTTTGAGCTAAATATATTTATTGCATAAATGCCAATGAGATAAGCTTATAGTGGTACTTAAACTTTGGAACAATATACAAAACATGCTCGAATTATAAGGGTTGTAAACTATAAGATAATATTGAGGTTTTGGCTTGAAAAGAGCTGAAATAATCAATAAACAGAGTTTAATAAATCTTTTTCTCAACTAAAAAAACAAAAACCTGCGTAAATTCATTTTCTAAAAGAAAGCTTAATAAGAGTTAAGGCAAAAGCGCAATATATTTAAAAATTATATCCTATTTGTTATAGTGAAGTATAAACTTTATTATTGTAAAGTTTTGTTAAAATCCATTTAGTAGTTTTTTCATCCATACAAACTTTTAAATTCAATTCAATTCATTTATTATGAAAAAGTTCGAACGCCTAACTTTGAATCATAGCTCTGACCTAAAATCTAGCTAAATGGTTAATTATCGAGTTATCGTAATCAGATTATCGCACCTGATGCATGTAAAGCTCATTTAACTTGAATTTGGGTTAATTGCCTAGGCAGCTATGTGAAAACTAACCTAAGGGCACTTAATAAGCTTAACTCAATGCATGAAAGAGACGCAAAATGCAAAAAAACATTCACATGAGAATTTATTAGTGTGTTTGTGGGTGTGTGTGTGTGGATAATTAGAATCTGATGACCATCAACAGTCTGCAGTTTGAGTTAATGATATTTGCACATTTTTTGTTTTTTGCTGTAGCTGCTTGAAATGCAATTATGCATTGAAATAAAAATTGAATTAAATTATAGCAATTTAAATGATACACATTAAATGTTGTGGCTAATGATAAAGTATAAAGTGTATGTGTGTGTGTGTGTGTGTGTGTGTGTGTGTAGGTATGTGAGTGTGCAAAAATCACCCTTGGGAAAGCAGCTGCTTTAGAAATTAATGTTAAATAGATTAGAAATGCAGAAGCGCAATTTGTTATGAAAATTATAATTAAATTTTTTGATTGAAATCACAGCAAATGCGGCGTATACGCAATATCAGCATGTTGACCTCTGCTTACCATATAAATATTTAAGACTTATTTATGGTTGAACAAGTTCTTGGCTTCCAAATTGGCCAGTGCATGTGTAATTGAAACTGTCTAAGGTGAAGTCGATTGCATTAAACTTTAATATCTTAAAGCCATAAAGCGCAGCTAATTGATAGCTATTTGAAAGTTGATGTAAGTCGACGATGTTAAACCGAAAATGTAATCAAATTTATGCACAGTACAACAATTCGAAAGTGTGGCAATAAAGCAGACGTAATACGAAATCATAAACAAAGCAATATCAAAGCAGCACAGATTGACAAAGAAATATGCAAATGAATGAAAAGTGACTGTCAAATGGCCAAACAGCTGGCGGCTCAAAATTAAAAAAAAAAAAAATGCCCAACGACCAGAGGAATATTAAAGCGAACAGAACGAAATACAAGAAGAGATTTGATGTGACGAATAATTAATACTCTTGGCATATGATACAAAGATATGCTTTACGTTACTTACTTCAATCTAAAAATGTCTTGATATTCAATACTAACTGAAACCTTATACATAAGTAAACATTTTCTTCCAGACTTAAAAACACATCGGTTGCCATAACAAGTATACTTTCAGTATAGTGTGCTTGTGCTGGTCATGAATATGCTCAGACGTGGCCGAAACGTCGTTTGAAGAAAATTTTCAATTAAAGATGCGCAACGCTCGGAAAAAAGGAGAAAAGGAGAGAAAGGAGTCAAAGCGAATGTTGTGTAGAACGAAATTAGGAATTAATTAAGACAATAACAACAGCAGCAGCAGCAGCAGTGTGGGCTGGCGTATAATTTCAAGCGGAAACCAGCCAAACAAACAAAACTACGGCCAAAGAGCCCCCAGGGTTAGGCCAATACAACAAACAACAACAACTAAGGGTACGGGGTAGGTGGGATAGGGGATGGTAGGAGTTAGGGATAGCTAGACTGAAAAATTTATTTGTGCGTTGATTGCGCGCAAATGATCATTTAATTAAGCACGCAACAGCGCACCGAGGGTGGGACATCCGCCATCTTGGCCGGAAGTGGCCACCTTTTCAAAACTGGAGCGTCTCCTTTTTGGACGCCAATCTGTTTGTGTTTTGCATTTTTGGGTCTTGCCACAGCGACCGCATTTTATGTGCCTGTTATGAAAATTTGGTTTTCCTTAACTGTCGTTTTTTTTCTCATTTCGACTTTGATTGGTTTACTTAATGGCCTCTTGTCAGATTTGGGGATTTAATACTTTTTTTTTTCCTTTTCGGATTTTTATTTTTACAATGTAAATTGGATGGCTGACGAACAAAAAGCAAAAAGATTTTTTTTTTGACAGTGGCATTGATTAAAATTGTATTTATTTTGAATTAAAAGCCATTTGTTTTGCAAATTATATGGGAACCTGACGTAATTAGCATTACCGCACCAAATGACAAAAAAAACGAGATAAAAAGTAAACCCAAAACGAAAGAAACAGGAAGGTTCTTTTTTTATTTCAAATTATATTTCGAATTCAATGTGGGCGGCTTTACAGATATTGAAATGAGCAGCAATAAACATTTTTGCGAGGTATTTAATATGTTTTTAAAATATATATACGCTGAACTCATTGAAAATCTTTCCCAATCAAATTCGTAAAATATCTATGCCCCTTTTTTTATACCCTGATCCCATTAAAAATGGGAAAAAAGGGTATCATGAAGTTGTGCAAAATTATGTAACAGGCAGAAGGAAGCATCTCCGACCTTATAAAGTATTTATATTCTTTATCAGCATCAACAGTCGAGTCGATATAGCCATGTCCGTCTGTCCGTCTGTATGTACGAACGCGTCGATCTCAGAGACTATAAGAGCTAAAGACTCCTTTGAAACTTAAGCTCGCCTAATCCCTAGGCAGTACAAGTTTGTTTTCGATTTTCGATAACTCATCCCGATTCCGATATACACATGTGATCGATAACAAAATCTTGAATTTGAAAAATTTTAAATGGCATTTGAATTATTAATCAAAATAATAACAATCTGTGAAATTTGTATTAAAATCGGTTGAGAAACACCGGAGATATGGAACCTTGAAGTTGAGTATGCAGTATGCAGTATGGTCGTACACACACGCACACATACTTGCAAGCACTGACTGTACGCGTAAAGTACAGGGATCAGGGTATCGTCTAGTCGAGATTTCTCGACTAGAGCCTTCTTACTTGTTTTTTTGAAGCAAACTTTTTTCCAACCATAAATTTCCCAAATGCTCTTAAGCCTAATCACCAATCCAACAGAAAAATTTTGTTTTTAGTATGATTGCTGCAGAAAACTTTGGTCATTTGATTCAGGCATCGAGACACTTCAATAAATTTGCATAGCCCACATCACAACTCTCTCTCTTCCTCTTTCTCTCGCTCTCGCTCTCTCTTTCTGTCTCTCTCTTTCTCTCTCTCGGTTTAATCCCTCCCAACCAATTGTGCAATGGATACTTATAACTAGCATTGTCCTTCCATTTGCAGCTATCAACTAAATCGCGCTCCTGGGATTTTGCCAATACCGCATTTTGCAGTCATATATAACAGGGGTTTCCAACCCCCAACCACACTTACCCCCGTTCAACCCCCAACAATACAGTTGTTGCCCCGTAGAGTTTTGCTAGTCTCTGGCAACACTGCGCCAATTTGTGAGCTTACACACACACAAACACACACACACACACATACATGAACAGACATTAATACCAAATGAAAATTGAAATTATGTCTATACTCGACACACACATAAGACCAACTTTTATAGTCCGTTTGCCTTTAGCCCCTGCTCTGAATTGGGTTCTGTTGGTGCTGGTGTCTCGACGCGTACAACAAACAGTTATTTCTGGTGGCACACCGCCTCACACACACTGATACACACACACATGAATACACACACAATCATATCTATAATCAATGATAATCCGCTGGCGTATTATAACCGCATTAACAGTTAGGCACGTTCGATACAATTCGTTACGTTTCGATAGATTTCATGCTCATTTGAGATAAGAGCAATGTGTGCGGATGTGTGGGTGTGTGTGTTTGTGTGTGTGTGTTTCATAGGGATGTGTATATGTGTATATATGGCACAACATATAATTGTGTACAATTCGCTTTACATGGTTTTTTGGGAAGTTTTGTGCAGCAAAGGGAAAAAGGCTACCAAATTCACGTGCAAATTGAATTGCAACCAACTTTACCATGTTACTTAAATTTACGTAAGCTCTATACCCCTCGTAGCAACCCCCGCCCCCTCCCCCCTCATTTGCACCACAATCAAGCCGCAAAGCTTCATTATTTTTGGCTGGCTGGCTGGCAGAGAAATGCGTGCGGTATAGAATCATCAAGCCTAGAACTGTGACTGCAACTATAACTGCGAATTCTGATTGTTATTGCTGGTCTGGTCTGGTTTGGTTTGGTTTGGTCTGGTTTGGGGAGACCGATTCAACAGCAGACATAACCACAAAATCAATCAAAAACTGAGAGAAAAGAGAAAGAGTGAAAGAGCGAGAGAAAAAGAGAGAGAGAGAGAGCGAAGAGATTATGGTAAACGAATTGAAACGCAGCTGCAGCCACAGTCCACAAGACAAACGACAGTTTAAAAACTCTCTGCTCTGACAATGATGAAGAGGCATTCGGCATTCGGCATTTTGGTTTCTGGTCCTGCTTTAATAGTTGTTTGACATTTTAGTTGTAGACACAATAAAATCACACAAATGCAGCCACAAAACGGCACCTCATCAAATATACATTTTGATACTGTAAAGTTTGAGCATTTTCGTGTGGAAATAAATAATATTCGGAAAAGCAACAGCAAAATGTATATACATTTTCCAATTCATCAATCAATACATCATACATATCAAGTCTTTTTAAAGATATAAATTATTTATTTCGGGTATTATAAATTATTTATAAAAGGGTATAATGAAGTTGTGCAAAAGTATGTAACAGGCAGAAGGAAGCATCTCCGACCCCATAAAGTATTTATATTCTTTATCAGCATCAACAGTCGAGTCGATATAGCCATGTCCGTCTGTCCGTCTGTATGTATGAACGCGTCGATCTCAGAGACTAAAAGAGCTAGAGACTCCAGATTTGCAACTTAAGCTCGCCTAATCCCTAAGCAGTACAAGTTTGTTTTCGATTTTCGATAACTCATCCCGTTTCCGATATACACATGTGATCGATAACAACAAAATCTTGAATTTGAAAAATTTAGATGGCATTTGAATTATTAATGAAAATAATAACAATCTGTGAAATTTTTATTAAAATCGGTTGAGAAACACCGGAGATATGGAACCTTGAAGTTGAGTATGCAGTATGCAGTATGCAGTATGGTCGTACACACACGCACACATACTTGCAAGCACTGACTGTACGCGTAAAGTGTAGGGATCAGGGTATCGTCTAGTCGGGATTTCTCGACTAGAGCCTTCTCACTTGTTCTCTTTATCCTTATTGAAATTCCCAATTAAAAACTTATCCTTCTAAACTAAACTTTCTTAAATTACTTGGGATTAGCTTTAAAATACATAAAATCAAAGCATGTTAGGATTAAATCAAATAACTTTTAACTTTTGATACCCAATGGGAAAAAAAAAACTAAATTGAAAAACATTTCTAAGCATCAACTCACAAAATTTGACAGGCAGCTGCTTTTGTAGTTGAACCCTGCTGTTGGTAGTTTGGCAGCTTTGAAATATGATTACTAACATTGGCGAAAGTGCATTAGTGCATAAATCCATGTCAAGTCGGAGAGCAAATTCAATTAGCTGACATAATTCTATTTATGCGCTGACAGCTGGCAAACGGCAAACGCAACACAATTTTCGCCTAAAGGGGTTTTCAACTTGACAACATTGTATATGCGTAATGGTGTCGAATCGTCGAATGTGTGTGTGTGTGTGTGTGTTATGGTGTGTTATTGCCTGGTGCTGGAAACACCAAGTCCATGGCAACAACTTTGCCCAGCATTTGAGCAGCGCTAGCAAAGTCATAAATTTCGCAATGGCAGCCGGTTCGCCGGCACGTGGAAATTAAGTGATGAATACCATAGGGCGCATAAACTTGCCAAAACATAACACTCTCACACACCCACACACACCGACAAACACACCCACACAGGCACACATCAGAGCATTTAGGTCGCTGCGCCTGGCCATATAAATTGTAAAATTGTTGAAGCGCAGCGTTTGCCGTCTACAAACTTCCCCTTTGGCCTTATCCCTCTCTATAGCTTACCCACATATACATTTACGCAAAAATATTGAAAAATATGGCGAACGATGTAAATTTTGCGAAATATTTTGCGCAGCACATACACTCGAAGAAAAAGTATGTAATATATTTGGGTAACAGAATGTTTTAAGCTAGCAAAAAATATGATTTTGATTTTATCCATTTTTTTAAAGTTTATTTTCTTTGAGTGCATTTTCCACGTAAACACACACACACACACACACACATGTCAGGGGTGTATCAGTTGGATGCTTCGTAGCGTGTTCAACGTGCCGTAAGCCTTTGGGGCACTATTAACCCAACTCGCAAAACTCTGCAACTGTTCAAAACTCCCTGACAGCCAATTCCTCGCAACCACTACCGCTCCCGTTCCCGCTTCGGCAACCCCTTGACGGTTTTACAAATGATGCGCTAATCCAATTATTATCAATTCAGTGACAGGACGAGGGATGTTATAGGTTGGTTCGTTGGTTGGTTGGTCCAGTTACATTGTTAAAAATAAACAAGCCGCCAAGTTGATTGAATTCAATTTCATTGATTTGCTTACCTGCAAAAAGATAGGGGGAAAATAGAAAAAAAAAAGAGAGAGTTAAGTAAACAAATTGATAGCAAGCTCTTTTTTTAAAAATAATTGTAAATATTTTATATTTATATTATATGCGGATTTGAGAGAGATTTGCATTTTAGGCACTTAGTTACCAAATTGCCTAGTAATGGTGCCTGCTGGGAGCTCCACAACTCTTTCTCTTTCGCGCTGGTCCCACATCAAAGTCAAAATGCAAACTTTCGACATTTTGCCATTAGGTAGCTCATTAAAAATGCATAAACCTCGATGGAAAATACGCTGATAATCCAAACATCGCGTTTTCAATAAACAACACACAGAATGGTTGAAAGATATAATATATATATATATATATTTGTGTGTATGTATGTGTGTATATGCAAATCCTTAAGTGTTTTGAATTTCTTATGTGCCTCAATTTGTAGCTTAAGAGATTATAATGAAATCATTCTCTAACTATGACAGTGCTATATGATTTGATCTAACAAAGTTGTAGCAATGAAGATTTTGAAATGTTTCGAAGTGGCCTCTTTGAACAAGTTCTTAGTTAAGATCTAAACATGACTTTATAGTTATTACTTTTGAATATTACCTAAAAAAACATTTTTGCATAAATCTAGTTAAAAACCGTGCTCAATCATAACCGAAGGGCTTTTGCCTATCAAAATCGATTAAATTTTGTCGGAGCTATCACTGTTTTCTAATATTTCCTAATATCGAGGACTCGTTTGGCTGCAAAATGACAATGGCCTACCTCAAGGCGATAGTGAAGGGCACGTTTCAAAGTCAACTCACTTTTTGGATGGCTTAAATTTTAAACAAATAATAATATTTACCACACCGCCGCAGGCTTAAGGCAATCAAAATCTCAACACAAGAAAAGCAGGCGCAAACAGTAAAATGCCAAGGCAAACAAACAAACAAAACACACACACACAAACAAGCAACATGACTGCAAAATTATCTGGGGAACAGAAGAGAAACAGCTCACACAAAAAAGGGCGCCAAACGGTCGAGAGGGGGAGGAAGGTGTGGGTAGGTGTTGATACTGTTAAGGCAAAAGAGTGTTTGACTGCCTGATTGTGAAATCGATAAAGTAAATCGCTGAAGCGATAACATAATAAATTCTACGTTTCACGCTCAACTACACGTTGGAGGCGGCTGCGTTCTTTTATAGATATATCCTTGCATATGGCCAAAAGGTGGTGTGGTGGTTGCTTGATATTTATACCTTACACACACACACACACACAGAGAGAGAGAGAGAAGCTACCCATACAAATATGCGTCCTTGTGCACATCAATTTTTATGATCTCAAATTGCAAACGTATTGTAAAAGAGCACAACGCATTTACCTTTCGCTCCACCAACAACAAACACAAAAAAAAAAGGGAACAAAAAATGCGCAAAAACCAAACTGAGCAATGCAACAATCAATTTGTGTTATATGTAACCCTCTGTTTGTTTTTTTTACTGTGTCGCACATAACTCAATGGAGCTCAAACAAACACAAACAAACTCACACACACACACACAGCCACAATAATAACAACAATCAGTGTAGAGAACCCTTTTCGAGTCTTCTTTTCTTTTCTTTTTTTTTTTTTTGTATGTGAAACCCTCTTGAGAAAGTTGCGCACTCAAAAGTTAGCCACAAAAAGAAAACCAAATGGCATATAGCATATTCAGCTTGTATTGGCATTTCTGTAGTTTCGCTTTTTTAGAGATGCGAAAGTTGGCAGTTATATATTCGAGGCTGAGCAGTGAATCTGTGACTCTGAAAGTGACAGCTGGGGAAAGTGACTGACTAAAGGCAACCCCAAACTGTGACTGTGACAGTGACAGCTGTGGAAAGTAACTAAACAAAACCAACAAGGAATATTTTATAGACATAAAATGAAAATCAATTAGTAAAGTTCATCCAATAATGGTAGAACAAAAAACAAGCAAATAAGTTTAATCTTAATCTTTTAATCTGTTACTTTGCTCTTCGACATTTTTCATCACAAGTGCCGCTTCTGTTTTCGATTAATAAACTTGCGGGCATAACTGAGCCGCAGCAATGCGAATAAAAACTTTTCATTTCTATGGTTGCGACACACACACATGCAAGTATACACATAGAACATAATTTGTACATATGAGTATTTGCTGACTTTGCATTTCATTTTTTTCTTTTCGGATAGCACTTTCAACCTTTTGCGCATTGTGTGCATGAAAATATTATGAGTGGCATTAAAATTTGATGTTGATTCAGTTCAGACACTCAGGCGCAATTCTTTTTTTTTTTTGGGGCCCTTAAAATGTCTCCCAATTGTCGGCTACAAATCAAAAATGAGGCCATCAAGAACAGCAAAAGCCTTTCTCACACACACACACCATCATGAAGTACAGTCGTTGAGAGGAAGAGAAAATGAGGAAGATAGAGAGTCGAAAAGTACAGTTGTCAAGCTAAAGTTATGTCTGTCGTTGTTGTTGTTGTTGTTGTTGTTGTTTTTGTGCTTGCAGTTTTAAATACCATAGCCTAAAGATATAGTTCTTAAGCCGGATGCGACAATGATCTGTCTTCTTTTTTGTCTTCTTCTAGTTTGGGTTTTAGGTCAAGGAGGGATTTTTTGCCCTAGAAACTTTGCTAGACACTCTTTTCGGACCTTTGCTTACTTACAGGATACAACTTATTAATTTGGCTCACGAACCTTACTACTGGCTGACTGATTGCTATCAACGCACAGCCCAAACGTAATGACATACCTATCTTATTATTTCAAGAAATGATAGAATTTTGATCATTGCTGACCACTTAGATTTAATTGTTCCAAATGACAACTTACAACAGAGTATTTTGTCTTCGACTATAGAAATATTGCCTAGTCTGTGCTCATGTTTTACCGGTTACGCCTTTGGCAGTGCCATTTAATTGCTTACCCTGGCTGACCGACATAAAAAGCGCACAAACATATTTCAAATGTCAAGTGATGGCAGTGAACGAAAGGAACGGGGAGCCCAGAAAAAAACTATATATGCTAGAGCTTAAGGCACAGGCTGGGTTCAGTTCAGTAGTGAAAGTGTTTTTATTTTTTTGGGTGCTGCACATAAATTTTTATTTAAAGAAGAAGACCCAACAGTAATAGTAACAGCAACAGCAAGAGCAACAAGAAACGCAGTTTATTACACTTTAACTTAGGGGCAGAAGAAGAAGGAACTTTGGTTGTGGTGTTGTGTATATATTTACGTGCCGCATTGTTGACCTTTCCGGTAGTAAAAGGCCATTTGTTGCAGGAAGAAGGGAGGTGGAATAGTGGTAAAAATGCCGCGTAGACGGCATCGCTAATTGTAAGTTAACGTGGCATTTTTATGTGCGCGTTTTAGGTACGCGTTAATTAAGTGAAATGTGCACAAAAATTATGCAGCTGCTGCCAGATTCACTTAAAGCCATTTCCGTATAGCCCAGTTAAGGCGTAAACTAACTTAATAACAACAAAAAAAATCAACAAAAAAAAAACAACAACAAAGAACTAGTCAAGAAACTTGTGAGTGCAAAAACTTTCTGACCTTAACAATAATTTACACTTACGCAGCGGTAAAGTTAGCGGCTTGCCACGCCCCTTTATCAACCGCCCCAACCCAAGAAGTGTACCGCTCCACCCCGCCCCTGCGGCTTCTAGTCGTTGCGGTCGGTTAACGCGACAATAAAAAACACTTTAAAAATGTGCCCATTGTTGTTGGGCTAAGAAAACTTTTAATAAAAAGTAGCACCAGTTACACTTGAAAAAAAATGTTATGAGGAATTTTTAAAGTAATCCTACAAAACATATTACACAGTGAAATTATTCAGATAAGCAATTTAAGCTTTTTAAGAAATAATTTTATTTTTTTTTAATGAGCTTTTTAGTTTTTTTTAAAGATTTGTTTACTACATATACACACAAGTGTTGTATTTTTCTAGAGTTTATTGCATTTTTTTTTTCAAGTGCAGGGCTTGTTGTTGTTGGGTTGTGCGGTGCCATAAAGTGAAAGTGCCCGAAACTTGGGCGTAGAAATGCAATTTCTTCTGCTTTTTCAACTCTCTGGCTTACTGCGTAAAGCTGAGGCATCTACTGCTTTGGCGGGCGGGCGGGCGGCGAGGCGTGACGCATTGAGGCATAAATAACAGCAACATTATTCACACCAATAACAACGCCTGCTGCTTTTGATGCTGCTTCTACTGCTATTGTGGTTGTTGTTGCTGTTGTTGTGGCACCCGAAAAAAAAAACACGCCCCATTTTGTATGCTATGGTTTTTGTTTGGCTGCTAAGCAAACTCTAAACTGTCTCAAAAACCAAAAACTTGAGCACAAGTTTCTTTGCCCCAAAACAACAACAACAGCAGCTAAGACAACTTGACTTTTTGGGGGCGCCTTGCGCCTGGCTTGTGTTAAGTTTATTTGCTTTATTTACGCTTAGCCAAGTTTTACTTTACAACCCCAACCCATCGTCGAAAAGTATATTTTTGAACGTTTTAGCGCATTTTCTTGCACATTAAGTGTTGTGCTTTTATTTTGTTGTCTTTTTTTTCTTACCATTCTTTTTTTATTGGCCAAACTTTGGACGTATTTAAAAAGTGCCTTGAATTGTTGTCGCTCTAAGAGACGTCAATAACTTAATCACATCTTAATGAAGCAATTACGATTTATTTAAAGCAATGTGAATAAAAAGATGTTTGTTGAGGGTAGGAAAGAGAAAAGTTGAAAATCAAGTAAAATGTGGATTAAATTTTTGAAAACTTTAAGATCTTGTTCTTGTTGTTCTGTTATACTTTCTTTGTTATCCTTTCTATAAAATGGGGTCTTAGATAATTGGATTTTCTATATTATTATTCTATATCATATTACATTTGAAAAACCTACAAAATACCCTTATTTCAAACTTGGCAATGTTTTCATAATCTCAAAAGCAAACCCCAAAACTGTAATTGGTTTAGCAATCGCCGGCAGAATTTTGATTTAATTCGCTGCCAAGGGCTCTCGTTAGCCAAACTTTTTGCTAAAAGGCGCCGCCGTGAAAATATGCTTAATATTGTGGGTAATATTTGATTCACAAAAAAAAAATTAATATTGTTCATTTAATTTCTAATATTTTCTTTGAAGTTTGCCACAGCTTTTGCGGCGTTGTTGTTGTTTGTGGTTTGTTTTGTTGTTTGTTTGCTGTGCGCATTATAAACACTTCAGTGGCAGCTTCTTTTCACCTCCTGCCTCCAAACAGCTGGCCACATTTTGCTGCTGGTTTTTTATTTTATTTTTTTATGGGATTCTTTTCTGCTTTTACCTTGCGGCGCATTTGAAATGCACTGCAATTACTTTGGGGCTACTTAAGATGGCTTGTTGGCTGGCCCTTGTAACGGTTAATTTGGTATCTCATCTCATCTCAACTTGTCTATCGCGCAATTGATCTATCATTCAATGTAATTGCAATGACTTTATCTTATTACACGCCTGATTGACCATCAAAATTGAGCCGCTTCCATTCATTCCATTAACAAAATGAAAAGTTGTATAATTTTCACACAGCACACTTTGATGTTACTTGAAGAAACTTCAACTTTTCGACTTTTATTCTCTCGTTCGCCATTAACTGGCGCAAAAATATATATACTATATTGCCACTCCCTTGGGTCAAATGCGTAGAAATTGCTCACTATCAAAAAACTTTCAGCATTTTTGCCTCTTACACGTTTACTTCTTTATCTTCTCTACTTTAGTTTTCTCATTCTTATGCTATTCTTGCAGCTTGTTAAATTTTATTTTTATGTCTGCAACGGATCGCTTTTTTGGTTTGCCACATAAAAATTGCTTAATTAAATGAATTTATGTTTTATTGCTTCATTGCAACCACTCAAATTTTGATGCGAGGCGCCTTCCCTGCCAACACCACCAACAACAACAACAACAAAAATAACAAAATTTATTCAGACGTGTCACGTAGCTGCGTCTGTGTCTGTGTGTGGGAGAGTTTCTTACCAATACTTGTGTATGTCTTGTAGATATATATATATAAATATCATATTTAATATTAATACTTCAAGACTTTGGGGACTTGCGGGTTTTTGGGGTTCGGTTCGGTTCGGTTTGGTTGGGTTCGGTTTTTCTTTGCGACTGCTGCTCCTTTGCGTCCTTAATTATTGCATTAAATTGTCGCATTCATTTTCGATAGGGAGAGTGACCGAGACACGCGTGCCACAACATAACCAAAATGTATATACATTTTTATTTCTTTCGAACCCCAAAAAAAATCGACAGAAAGTGTCTGTGAAATAATGATTGGAAAATGTGAGAAGAAAGGCAAAAATATGAGGAAAAAAAATGATTTATGAAATAATTGAACAGCATTTGAAGAGTATTCAAATTAACAGTTGTTGGAAAAGCAACGGCAACCCTACAACTCAGAGTTGCCTGCAGATTTGTACGGCTTGTTTCCAAACTTCCTACTTAGCGAATGCTGCATGTTTGGAGTTCCAAATAAGTGGCAACTGCGGCTATGTTATAATTTGTAGACATTTCTCATAAGCAGCTAACCTTAGGGCGCAACCGAAAATGCTAGACAAAACGAGCAGACAGAGAGACAATCACACCAACACACACACAAACACACACACACTCACACCCACATCCACACCAATCAGCGCTATATTACGAAGACCCAGACAAAGTTTT
Organism: Scaptomyza cyrtandrae; assembly: GCA_035044605.1. Lineage (NCBI taxonomy): Eukaryota > Metazoa > Arthropoda > Insecta > Diptera > Drosophilidae > Scaptomyza > Scaptomyza cyrtandrae. The sequence goes on from JAWNNS010000642.1 coordinate 100,212, forward strand.
GTGCGTTTGCCACACACACACACACAGACGCACGCATGTGTGTCTGCGCCCTGTCTGCATCTTAATGTATAGGTTTGGGTAGATGCGGTGGGCTGTGCGCCAGGGATAAGGGAATCACGCCCACACATAACGCACCCACCTGGCAAAGATTTATGTAGTCCGGAAAGGTGTGTGTGTGTGTGTGTGTGCGCGCGTCTTTAAGTTGCCAAAACAAGCAAAGGCAACCAATTTATAGCACCAAACAGAGAAAGAACGACAGAGAGAGAGAGAGAGGGGTTGTAGGGTGGGATTTTCAAAAGGGTTCGTTTGCTGTTTTTTTTTCTTGGGTGGTTGCCGCATTTGTTGTGGTCAGCATAATTAGGCTGCCATTAGCAGCAAACTGTAACTTTCTGTCTGAATCCAGCAGACATTTTTCGGACGCATAACTCAAAAAACCAACTCTAAGATTTTTGCCCACAAATTTTGGTTCTTTTTTTGTCTGTGGCTTGCAACTTTTTTTTTTTTTGGGGTGCGGGTGCCATCATAAATAAGCTGGCAAAAAAAGGTTTGCCTTCGCATTTGTCTGTGGCCCAACCAAAAATGCAAATGCATTATTAATGAGCAGTTTTGTAGCATTTGATTTATATGTGACACTTAATTAGGGTCGATCTCTTTCTCTCTCTCTCTCTTTTCAAATCAAATTGATTTCGATTTGCATTTTAATATATTGCCTACTTTTGAGCGTTGTGCAAAATGTAGTTAATGTCATGAGGGAACCTACACACACACACACACACACACACACACACACACATACAATTGAGCATATATAACCATACAACAGCAATAACAATGTCAATTGCTTGAATATTCACTATTTTAGTCAGAAACAGAAACAGAAAAGGTCTCGCAATATTTTAAGCACCAGCTGCCATTGCAGCGGTTCTCTCGTTTTGCTTTTATGTACCAACAATATCCTGTCATAAATATTGCAATTAAAATGTCACGATTTTTATGCACAATAATAAAATATATATGCGATTCGAATCAATTAGTAGGGGTTGTATGGGCTGTTAGGTTAGCAAAAGCATAAAAAAAAGCTCTTCTTATTTGTTGCTTTAATAACAACCATAATATATGAGAAAGGTTTTTGTTCTGATATTATTTGTAAATTTCTTAATGTTGATTTATCGTTTTGTGTATTTTTACACATTTTTTCAAATCAGTAATATTTGTTTTGATCTTTTTAGAGAGTATCACCTAGTTAATCACTCTCAATTAAAACTTGCATTGGCTTTAATTTACTTTTGTTTGAACATTATCTGCATTTAAAATGATGTTTAATAAAAAAGAATTATGAATATAAATGAAAATAATATTGGCCTGGCATTAAAAAAAATAAACAAACAACATTTTAAGTATGGCAATTATTTTCGCATATTAAGTTGAACACAAACACACACACATATAAATAAAAACAGTGTTTTTTTTAACACCATAATGCCTTTAAGCTATTTTTGGGATTAAATTATTAAAGTTAAAAACAAGCCTGTTTTACAATATTTTTGTATACATATTGCAAATGCAAATTTATTGAAAAATTCGCCATAAATAAATCCGAATTTCTTTCGAAAAAACAAAACAAAAAATTAAACAAATATTTTTGGACACATTTTGTAATGTGATTTAAATATGCGTAAAACGCAAAATTGAATACACATTTGATGTATAATTAAATAAAAATCATGTTGTTAAAATAATCATATTACCAAACATTTTGTTGTTGTTTGGTTTTTCATTTTTGTTGTTACAAAAAACAAATTGCGCAATTTATTTGTAATTAGCATGGAAAATTTATGTCAATTTGCAAAAGGACTTAAAATAAAGAAAGATTTTTGTTTCTTTTCTTTTATTGTTAGAGCTTAAATATTTAAGCATACGTTGGTTATTCCGCAAATAATTATAATTAATTAAACAAAATTTGAAATTGCGAAATAAATGTCAAATTAAATCGATATTAAAGCGTGACGATAAAGCCATACACAGAGATTTTTTTTGCTTGTGTCTGCAGCACGTGCGCATAAATTAAATTATAGGTTGATGAGCCTGGTAACCCTGGACAGCAATAGCAACACCAACAACAACAATAAACCGTATTTTTGAGTCAGCAAACTGACAGTATATCAAATTTCATTCATTAATTTCCATTTGGCAACGCTGCCACGCCTGTCTTCCTCTTCCTCTTCTATTACGTCCCTTCCTCCCTCCACCAACTTTATACAATAAGCTTGGCCCACTGACAATCCATCAGTGTTTTTCTTCTTCATCTACTGCTTCTCTGTTTTGTTTTGTTTTGGGTGGATAGGTTGGTTGGCAAAACACACCCCCCCCTCAACCCCTCACCCTCCAACAACCAAAGCCCTCCCTTTTTAAGGATCCAATGTCCTGCTTGGCAGCGTGTAATTCAAAACCTGTACCGTTATTCTGTTTGCTGTTGTCTGTTTTGTGTTTGTGTCTGTTCATTTTGTTGTATTTTACGTTCTTCGTCTGCTTCTTCTTCATGTTCGGTTGCCTAATCATGTATGAATGAATAATGACACGAATTTGACAAAGCACAAAATGTGTAGACATAAAAGACATACAGCCCCAAATCAAAAAAAAAAAAGCAGCAAAAGAAGTAAAAGTAGAAAAAATTTATTCATGCAAGTAAATGCTCAAAATAGCATACGAAACAAGTAAGAAGGCTCTAGTCGAGAAATCCCGACTAGACGATACCCTGATCCCTATACCTTACGCGTACAGTCAGTGTTTGCAAATATGTGTGTTTGTATGTACGCACATACTGCATACTGCATACACAACTTCAATGTCCCATATCTCCGGTGCTTCTAAACCGATTTTAATAAAAATTTCACAGATTGTCATTATTTTGTTCATTAATTCAAATGCCATCTCAATATTTCAATATTCAAGATTTTTTGTTATCGATCACATGTGTATATCAAAAACGGGATGAGTTATCGAAAATCGAAAACAAACTTAGGGAAAACAACTCCTAGGGATTAGGCGAGCTTAAGTTCCAAATCTGGAGTCTCTAGCTCTTATAGTCTCTGAGATCGGTTGGCTCATACATACGGACGGACAGACAGACAGACAGACAGACAGACGGACGGACAGACGGACATGGCTATATCGACTCGGCTGTTGATGCTGATCAAGAATATATATACTTTATGGGGTCGGAGATGCTTCCTTCTGCCTGTTACATACTTTTGCACAAAACCATTATACCCTTTTTTCCCATTTTTGTCGTTGAAGTACAAATACTCTATCGAATTGAAATGAAAAATGTGAAAGCTTGAAATAAAGTTTCATATAAAAATGTGGAGTATTTTTTTTTATGAGCTTTCTTTCATTTTCCTTTCGAAGTTATATGCTAAGGTTCCTGATGACGATTGACCATATTATATATATTTAGAATTCTGGTGCGTTGTCTTAATGCCTGACGTACCATGCTGAAAAGCTAAAACACCTCATTTGTAAGCGTATAGGAACATAAAAATGTAATAGAACAAATTTGTTTGTTCGTGGTGCCCGTTGCCGTGATTTACCACGACGGCAAGTAACAACAACAACAAAACTACAAAACGCGGCTCAGCTTACAGCAACGAAACAGGATCTGTTCGCGGGTAGGGGTAGGGGGAAAAGGAAGGTCTGCACAGTTTCTAACCAATCCGTATCACATCAAAGTCCCAACAGAATTTTCAAGCGGTTGCTTTTAATTACGAACACTTTGGAGCAAACTTTAAGTAGCTGCAAGTAGCCGGAAAAACTTATCACCCCCTCCCCCCCCCCCCCCACCACTCACACAAGAAGAAAAAAAATGTGTAAGAAAAGCAAATGAAAGCATAAAATTTACATTTATTATTAATGTACTTATGCTGCAGCGAACTAAGAAAGCGCCAAAACGCTTACCAGCTTTTTCATACCACCTCCCACCAACCCCCCACCCCCTTTCCTATCTTCCCCCTGCAAGTTGTATGCTATGGTTTTTTCTGTGTCTGAGTGCGTTCCTTTGGGACCAGGACAATACGCACACAACAAACACACACACACACACACACACGCACACTGACAGGTGTGTGCGTGAGCAAATGCGAGTATTATGAATTTGTAATGAAGCTTGCAACGCCGCAAAGCACGCGAGCAAAAGAAGATCTCTCTTGAGATGCTCAACAACAATCTGTAGATAGTCAACGTAATCAGCAACATCATATAAATTCATATTTTTTCCTTATTGGTGTGTGTCTGTTTTATTTTATTGTTTGTTTGCTTGTAAGTTTATTAAGAACTTAGAGAAGTAGAATTTTGTGTTTAGCAATCAAATTTTTAATCAAATACAATTTTAATTAGTTTGTAGACTTTAAATTAAACATTTGTCAAAAGTGGAGAGCTTAAACTGAATTTTGTAAGTTTTTTGTACTTGGTACTAAAAATATTTGTATAGATAAAAAAGATAGATAGTTTTCTTCATATTAAAGTGGCGAAAAGTAAAGTTTGTTAAATGTTGCAGCACATTTTCAAAATGCACCCAATACTTGTAGAAAGAGCATTACAGCAGTTACTTAGAAGATATACACTCATCTCATATCCACACACACACATACACATACATAAAAGCATAAATAATTTTCTATTGTAGTTTTCACAGTTTCCCGTTTTGATCGGAGCCAGACAAGCGCCTTATGATTTCATCTCTTTGTCTGTTTCAGTTTTTTTTTTGTTTTGTTTTGTTTTTTTGTGTTTTGTTCTTTGCTGAGCGCGTGTAAAAAATGGCAAACATTTAAAGTATGTTGCGAGAGGAAACTGTTAACGACTGTTTAATACACTGTTTGGACTTGTTGTTGTGGTGTGAAACTCAACTATTAGTCAAACAAAATCTATATGCCCTTTCACATTCGAAATTCGGTAAAAAGGTGCAATGACATAAAACAGACCAGGAAAAAGAAAAAGGCAGTCAAGCAGTGAGGAGAGAACTAAATTCGTAAGGGTCTGCCTTACTTATGTGTATGTGTGTGTGTGTATGCATAAAATATACACACACAGAAACAAACACACTCAGCTAGAATTAGGCGGGGACATGTTATATTTATGCGGCAAACAAAAATTTGTGCAAAAAGCTTTTTATAATTCATTTGCCAAAAGCAAAAGCAGCACACCAAACAAATTCCAAATTTTTTGTGCGAGCATTTCATTTGCAAAAGCAGGTGGTGGTGGGGGTGGAGTCGAAGGTCGTGCTGGCTAAAACAATAAAAGACGAGGCGTGAAAATGCCAAAGGCTCCGCATTTAACACCAACCAGCTACCAAACATGCAACACCACATAGAGTAGTAGAAAAGGAGGCACGCACATTCCAACGGCCAAGTCAAACAGAGGATAATTGCCGGACCACGTTGGGCAATTAACATTGCCAGGGGTAGCAGTAGGATAGTGGGGGGAGGTGGGGTATACTGCATGACAATTGGAACGATTTGGCATGGAACAATGTATAGTTTGCGGGCACTTAACATTTGTGTTTACTTAACAACAGTTCCTTCCTGTTCCCGTTGCTGTTGTTGTTGATTTTGTGCGTTTGGTGAAAGGGGAACGACTACCCCTAATGATAAACACACACACACACACACACACACACAACCAGGAAAAAGAAACCCCTCAAACACAATTGCACAGTTGGGGATGGGTGGTGGGTGGGAAAGAGATCTGCTGGAAGGATAAACAAGGCAAGGCCAGCGCATATTTTGTGGCCAATACGCTTGAGAATTGAAAACAATAAAGCTTGGCAATAAAAATTGCAAAAAATTTATTTGCAAAAAGTGTTGTAAACATATCCAAAGCAGAGAGAAAGAGAGAGAGAGAGACTTAGTGTAAGAGAAAAGGATGCAATACTGACTCGAGATACCCTGTTTAAGAAGGGAACAAGTTAAGGACTAAGATAAAGTTGGTTATGTGTGATAGTTTTTGATGGTATATAAGAGAAATATGTATTAAGTTAACAAAAAAACTTTTAGCATACTACTTCGAAATATTAAGTATACGTCCTAGTGCTGATACTCCCAAAGTGAAGTAAGACAACGAGAATTTAAAATCTAATCCAATTATTCAACATATAAAAATAAAACCACATTATACTTTTTATAATAATACTGAATTCAATAAACAAATTAATTTATATTCCCCCTCGCTTAAATATTTTTGCTAGATGTCAAAAGAAAACAAAATGTCATTTTTGGCATGTTGCAGCTGCTGCAATCGAGCAAACGCTGCTAGTTGATAAAAGAAAAACTTTATTTCGCTTTCAATTTGCTATAGGAAAAAGCTTGGCTCCGAACAGTTGGCGACAACACAGTCACCAGGGTCTGAAGCAATGCTACCCAAATGAAATTTAACAACTCGACGAGGGAGTTGAGAGTAAAGAGTGGAAGGGTAAGGGGAAGGGAAAGAAATCGAGCAGGGTTATAACAACGGCGTCTTGGGTTCTTTGACTTGGCACAAAAGGCACACAAGAAATGCATTTGCTGGCGCTGTTTGGTTGTTATTTTTTTTTTTTGTTTTTTTTTTGTGTGTATTTTCGCTGCAACATTCATAATAAAGTTCTGCCTCCCACGTTGCAAGTTCAAAAGTAGTAAGAAAAAGCCCAGACGCGAGCGAGTGCAATAAAAACAAAAGCAAAACAAAATGCAGTGAGGATAATTTTTAGTGCCAGGCTAGGCTAGAAGCTCGCCTGCCTGCCTAGCTCATTGAACGCCAGATGAAAATGTAACGGATGCTGAAGCAGAATGAAATTTATATATATATATATATATATAAACAGGATATGACAGGGCAGGAAGCGCGCATTGCCTTCTCTTCGTTCGTTGTCTTCATCTTGTCCCAAGTGCAGCATTGATCTACTCTAAACCTATTTCCTTAAACACCTCCCCTTTCCTACTTTTAAAACCTCTTTTTTGCGTGCATTTTCATTTTGAGTTTGCCTTTGGCTTAACTTAACCCTGCCCAAATGAGAGAGAGAGAGGGAGTTCGATTCGAAGTTGGGTTTTCAACATCTCTTAATATTTGATGTTGCACACACACAGTTGCAACATGTTTCTTGCAGCACTACATTCGATACGCATACAAATAGAAATGTGTTTATATTTATTTATTGACAAAAGCACATATAAAATATATATGTGAACATTGTTTACGATTCTTTAAGTTTGTGTTGAATGTTTTGTTTACTGTTTTCTTATTTACTAAAGTATAAAGTATCTTAAACATTCGATTTTTGTTTTTTTTTTTTACCTTACTCTTCGATTTTTATATATTTTAACCACAAATAGTTTCTTATTGAACATAAAAATGGACCTAACCAATGTCCAAAAGAATTGAGAAAATAAAAAAGAAAGAATTGACAAATCGAAAACCAACTGCACTTAAATTTTAAATTAAGCACTAAAATTTATTGCCTGAATTGTTTGTAAACGTATTTCTGAACTCAATATTCACAACTATATAAATATATATATATATATATATATAGAGAGAGAGAGAGATACGCATTATATATGTGGTGGATTTGCTTGCAAGCTTGGACAAGAGTTGCATATAAATCACGCATACGCAATGTGTGTTTCCAGTGTTGAATACTATAAATAACGATCTCGACCCAATAAACAACCCAAACTGAAGTGCAGCATCAGAGACACACTCAGGAAACAAGAATGAAAATGTGGCAAAAGAAACCACAAAAACTGAATGAAATGAAACGAAACGAGCAACAAAATGCATTCACATCACCACAAGACCCTACTCAGAATAAAATTGACTGCAGCCCATTAGAAAAAACCACTTTAAAGTGAATAAAAACAAATAATAAAGTTCTTAAGTTATTGCATAATTTATAGGATTACTATATGCTATATACTTTTCCATATACTTTATGCCTTGTTTACTGCTCTGCACTTCGATTATTATCTAGTCGAGAGTAGCTGGCGAAAATAAACAAAACAATAATAAATAAGCAGCAGAAGCAGCAGCAAAACATCAAAACATCAGAAAGTTAACAGCGAGAAGAGAATCTCAACAACAATAACAACAACAGATGAATGAAGATAGAAGGAGAAATATAACAAACAACAAAAACAGCGTTAGCTGATGAAAGTTGAGGCTGTAACAACAAGTTTTATACAATTTCATATTGTCGCCTTATTGATACTCTTGACAAAGTTTATTGACGAATTTGTCACGAAATTTTCGGTAACGCTTAAAAGGAACTTACTTTAAAGTTTAAAAAAAAGCAAGTTAAATAAGAAAAAATGTGGTAAGATACAAAAAAGCATTAAACAACGAAAGAAAAAAATCTTTTACACTTTCAATTAGTTGATTTTCAATAAAGTTTCAAATACTTGTTCGTAAACAATATAATTTTGAATGAAACTAACAGAAATTAAAATGTTCTTTGGGTTTTTCCTACTAAATCTTGCACAAAAGTAATTCGGGAATCAAAACACTTAATCTAAACCATAGTATTAAAGCTTCGTCACACCTAGAAAGAGCCCTAAATTTCCCGCTTTTCGCTTTGCTGTTTTCGTTTTTCTGTTTTTCGCTGAGACGAGCATATAGCGCATAAGCACGTACAAATCGCATTTCTTAGGCGCTGGTCTTATCCTTTTTTATGGGCGTCTCACTCTTTCTGTGTGTGTGTGTGTGTGTGTGTGTTATGCCCGTAAGTAGGCTATGGCAAACGGCATTGCTTGTTTGGCTGTCAGATTTACTTGTCTACTCTTCCCCTTCCCCCCTCCCCCCCCTTGCTTTTCACTCTTTCTCTCGCTTTCTCTCCTTGTGCTTGTGTGCTATAAATTGACAGCTAAATCTGCAAAAACATGATAAGACAAGCGACATGCCAATGTGGCCAAGGACTCCATCTACAGTCAGACAGACACACAAACATGCACACATACAAACATATAGATATCTGATATCTGCTGTGCTTATATCTGTATCTTATCTCTTTTTGGGCCTCTATATCTATTTAACCAACCAAACAAGAGTTACAATAATAGTAACAACAACAACAAATAAGATATAAGTCGAAATCTATCCAAAAAAAATAAAAAAAATATATTTGTAGGCAACTGGCTGCGAAATTGCTTTTCGATTTATTTTTATATGTCTGCCAAGTGGCGAGCATTGTGACAAATTAGTCTTTACGTTTTTCTTCTTCATCTGTTTCTGTATTTTTGTTATTGTTTGTTTGTTGTTGTTGTTGGTGTGTTTCCTGCTGCTGAGACTAGCACAAAATTTATAAGATTTTATCAACAAGCCAAACTGGAAAACATGTTCGCCTGGCTAAGGTCTAAGATAACAGCTTGTTTTGATTCAACTATTTATTTATTTTTCTTCGTATATTAAGAAAAAAAAAGGCTGTTGTATGAGAAACTATTTAAAGTTATTTATGGGCAATCGTTTAATTTGGAAATAAAAAACACATCTGGACTACAATTTTGCACTTAATTATTTACAAATGAAGATATAAAAAAACATTCAAAAAACAGGTTGGCATAACGAAAAACTGATTAGATCAGAATTAAGCCAAAGCGTTTGCCAAAGTAAAGTTAACTTCAAATTTTCTAAGGAAAAAACCAAACATTTTTAATAATTTCCATGCACAATTTACATAAATCAAATCAAAATATTCAACAATTTAAAACAGTTTTATTTATAGCAAAAATAGTATTTTATGCATGTAAACATTTAAATTCAATTTTAATAGGCAAATAAAAATATTTCATTTAAATAAAACAAAACACTTTTTGTAAAGTGATTAAATGCAAAAATAAGCAAAAAGCTCAGCTAACGAAACCCAACTCCACCTCCCTTTTATAAACTCACCTAAGGTCTTGGTCCATTGTGATGTGGGTCGCCAATCGGGATAATGTTTGGGGAATAGCTCTCTCGTCCAATAGGTGTGCAAGACGACTTTGTAGACAGCTAAACGGTCCAAGGTGCAACCGGTTAGGGGTGCTGGCTGTGTGGCTGCCACAGGGGCAGCTGGAGGCGTATTGTATGTGGGCGTAGCTGGATCTACTTTCGATGCCGTATAATAGAAATTGCGAAAGTTGCCATTCGAATTGGCATTCAAATTTTGATTGACATTCGAGGAAGTATCAAAATTGATATAGTTTTGACTGTCGGCAGTGTCTGTTTGTTGTTGTTGTTGCTGTTGTTGTTGATTGGCAACGGAATAGGCATATATAGCCGGATTTGATATGAATGAAGCGCCATAGTTGGTATCGGCGGCAACAGAAGTTACCGTTAGCAGCGCACAAAGCGTCGCTGCCAGCAGCAACTGTTGTTGGTATTTAAGTTTCGCTTTCATTTTGCTCTTTCGATATATAATATATATATATATATTCAGATAATTTGTCAACTGCAGCCGGCACGGCGGGCTATTAATAGATTTCGATTTCGATTTTGATTATTTCTTTATTTTCGCTTACACTTTTACATTAGCCGCGCGCTTAAAAATAAATGCACGCTAGCAAACACACACACGCGTACACACACGCGTACATACTCGCGCACACACGCACAAAAACCATGTGAAAGAAGCGCGCGCGTGCTTTTGCTATATAGATTTTGGGGTTCCGTTATATTTGTTGCGTTTGATATTCACGCGCAAAGAGCAAAAAGGTGATTTAAAGCGAAGCCTCGACAAGCCGACAAAACTCAACCGTCTGCGTGCAAAGTTCGTTGCGTACTAAATCGTTGGAGCGCATGTTGCGGCAGGCATAGACCAAAAACGAAAAAACATACACACACACAGCAGTACATTTTATGCAGCGAGAGTGAGAGCAAGAGTGCGGTCGCAGTGAGAGCGCCAAACACACACACACACACAAGTACCTTTGGTACTTTTTCGCTCTGTGTTTGGGGAAATTTGTATAGTGTGATTGTGAGAGCGTTAAACAAAAAAGGCAGCCTGTTGAGCTCTGACTAAAAGTAATGAGTGTATGTATGTGTGTTGCTGTTGCTGCTGCTGCTGCTGCTGCTGTTAACCTCAAGGCTTAAGGCACATTATTGCACATTTCCTTTGCGATATTTGAATGGCAGCGTTAATGAAGCAGCGCTTGTCATTTGCAATTGACGGTAACTTGGCTGCTAACTGTACATTCGAACAGACACAACAACAGCTGCTTACAATGGGAACAATTTCCGATTAAAATTAATTGAAGCACTTTAATTGCTACAATTCAATTAAAGAACGCGCTAATGGATAACTAAAACAGCAACAACATAAACAATGACTGGCCAACATCGATTTTGAACGTGGGCGCGTTAACACACAAACACACATACACAAACACACACACACACACTGTGAGAAAAGAACTCTTTTATGGTTGTGCGTTGAAATTAGTTTTCAATTCTTTGCGCATTGTTTCTGGCAGTTGAAGAAGCAAACTTGTCAAGGTAAAAGTTTTGTGTGACCAGGCGCGACAACAAAAAAAACACCCTCTCTTTCTGTTTCTTTGTGCTGTGACATAAATTAAATACGCAGCCAAAAACTAATTGACACTGAGAGAAAACAAAGGGGTTAGTTGTTGCGGCTGTTATTTGATATGTAAAATTTGAAGTTTTCATGAAATATTTATAGTTAAATCTAAATTAAGCCATTTACTGCTTGCTTAATAATCAACATTGAGAAAAATATTTCTTTGAAGATAGAAAATAAGCAGATAGAAAATAAAGTTTGCATCAAAATCGTTGAATATGTTTAAATTGTTACGGCATACAAATAACACTGAGAAAAATTTAAGTGTTAACTATATTTTACTATTACTTTAACTATTTTGTAAACGATTATAAAGGTTTTATGTCAAAATTTGTATATTATTAATTTTAATCACTTTTTTCAAACTATTTATTTTGTTATTTGTTCCTAGTTTCTCTTAGTGCATTGTCGCTTCCTCCTTTATGCCGCAAGCATAATTACTATTGACACTCACACACACTCACACTCTCAAGCATACACAAATAAACACACTCACACACTCACACATAAGTACACAAACACATATTCCGAATATACAATTATCCTAGCCGAAAGTGGTTGCTCAAAGAAGGAGGAGGAGAAGGAGTAGGCGGAGATGGAGATGGAGGCGGTCGTTCTACAATTATGTGTTGCACTTAAACGATTTGTACGTGATGTAGATTATGCCATATCATTCCCCCTTCCCCACCACAACCAACTCTCTCTCTCTCTTTCTATCCCTCTCGCCCCCTTGTGTATGTAATCCCTTGCACGCTCGCGTGCTTTTGTATGTAAATTATGCGTGCGTGAAATTTATTGCAGTTAATAATAATTGTCCATTTACTTTGAATGACGACCACGCAAAATGGACAACAACAATATAACCGACCCTGCTCTTCCACCAAACCACACCAACCCACCACACCCCCCTCTCGGCTGTCCCTGTGGTCAATTATAAACGACAATTTGCTATTTTGTCTTAAGACAGGTTGGCAGCCCACTAAAAGGGGGGGGGGGCGGGGCGGGAGCGAGGCTGTAACTGTAGCTTGATGCCCTTTGGAGGCTTTTATTGTGCTTTAAATGGCGTCCATTTAGCTTAGAGAGGGCTTTTCGTGCTGTTTTTTATGACTACAATTTAATTGATGCTTATGATGTGTTAATGTTTCAAATTTGTTCGTTTGTTTTGTTCATAGTTTAATGTCATGTCCAAGCAATTGCAAGTTGATGAGCTAAGGTTTGGGCGTTTGATTAATACTTATATTAAATCAGACCAAATACATAACTTAAACAAACTAACAATAATGATTAGTTCACTTTTTTTAAAAAAAAAAACCCTACATTGCCAGCCATTTACAATCACATTGCGTACCACTGTAAATTGAAATAACATTAAATATAAAGGGAAATTTCTCTCACAGCTGTCGCTCTGCAAAAGCAACTGCACAGGCGCTGCGCCAAACAGCTCCTCTCTCTCTCTCTCTCTCTCTCTGTTTCTCTCTCGCGCGCTCTCTGTTGCTGTCCTTCCATACCTGAAAACGAACACGCACACTAACAATGTACAAGCGGCATTGCGTTTCATTGAGCAAAAATGAAATGTGAACAACAAATTGAGAAAAAAAAAAACAATAACAACATATGTACGTGCACATTACACGCAAATGTACCCAAAACAAGATGAGTTGAGACCGAAACAACAACAACAACAACGCAACAGACAGACAGACAAGCGAAAGCACAATCAGCAATGAGCTTTGATTTCCGCCTTTCATCTATTGACTTGTATGCTGAACGCTAACGACACACACACACACACATGCACACATTGCAAAAAAAATTTCTAATAAAGTTGGCATTTGCCAAACAGAGACGCAGACGTGCAGATAAACAACAATGGAGCAACAGCATGTCTTTCTCTCCCACTCCCCCACACACACACACACACACACACACACACCTACACACACACACAGCCATATGCATATGCAGGTGTACTTGTAATGGTTTTTGTTGTTGCTGCTGTTATTGAAAGTTGAACAAAAAGCATCGAAATGCGGCGACTAGATAGAAGAAGCAGATTATATGCATTTTCCCACCTGGGACACTGCTTACATTTGCATATATATGTATGTCTGTGTTTGTTTGCTTATGCAAAAAACAAAATCAAAAAAAAAGACTATGCTTGTGCTTTTGGGATATTTTTGCTCATTCGTTTTTATTGCTAGCGAGCGCGCCTGTTTATTTTATTTTTTCTTTAGTTTTGATTTTCGTTTGGTTTTCGTGTAGCAATGCAAATAAATAAATCCACTCAAAAATAAATGCAACCACAGCAGCGGCAACTACAAAAGCCTGGCTTCTTTTGTTGTTGTTGTTGCAGTTGCTGTTGTTGCTGTTTTGTTTTGTTTTCATATACTACACTACTACACTCTGTAATATTTTACAGTTATTTATGCCAGCTAACCAAAAGCTTCACAGCTCAAATAGCAATAACAACGAAACAAAAACTACTAAGTTCTCATCAAAGCGCCGCACATGTGGTGTGTGAGAGTGTGAGAGAGAGTGTGTGTATTTGTTTGGTATGCGGTATTTTGTTATATTTGTTTTTAGTTTTCGATTATGGTGAGATTTTTTTTTTTTTTGTTGTTGCTTGTGCAAATTGATGTGTTTTGACAGAATTATTTAGTATTTTAGTTGCATATTTAGGTTATGTGGGCAGCAAAAAAAAAAAGAAAACATTTTCTTACTTTCACATTGTTCACACAAAACCTCAACAAAGTAGGTTAAAAGGATTTTGTTGTTTAAGCAAAAAAAAAAAAAAGGATAGCGGTTAAGTAAAAAGTCTGATAATAATGTTTTTTAAACTAACATTCATTGGTTTATTATACTTAACTAATATTTCTTAAAAGTAATTAAACATACTTTATTTCAACAATTATTATGCAATTATTGCATGTACCAATTAGTTGAGGTTATGTTACGCAAAAAATTCATTATCATAAAACATATTAATTGCACATTCATGATGATTTTTTAAACAATAAAAATAGTACAATACCTGCCAATACATAAAAATAGCTGGCTTTTAATTGGCAAAAAAAAAAATTATATATATAAATATTACAACCATTTAATTTAAAACCTTTTTTTAACACAACATCATTGTTTTCGCAAAAGAGCACTCAATTAAATATATATATATATATGTGAAACACAAGTAATGTTTTGTCTATTAATCATTATAATTTATGTGCGAATTAATTTACGTCACAATTTAATATTGCTGATTGATTATAATATGCTTTTTTGGTCTGCAGCCACAAATTATTTATGGTTTTAAGACCACACATAAAAAAAAAATTTTCTTTTAAAGCAAAAAAAAAAAAATCGTTAAAAACAGTTTAAAATATTTTCATAATGCTTAATTTAATTTGCACAAAAAGATGCAGTTAAAAATTAAATGCTTGGCGTGCATTTTAATGAAATGGCAACTGTTTTAAAGCGCGCTGCCCCAAAAACCAGTCAACTGTGTTCGTGTGTGTGTATGGCAACAGGTCTGCGTTAAATTTTGTATAGCATACTTTTGAGCTGCGCCAAAATGCGTTATGCATGAGCACTTCGCTTGCAACTGCAGACCGACCGACCAGTGCCGCCTGACACAGTTAGGCATCAAATTATGACAGAATGCAGGCAAAAGCAACCCCCCCCCCCCATCCCCCATCCAATCCCACCCTAAGTTACGCTCATAAAGAAGCAGCAACTACATTTAATGACTTTTTGCATCTCTTTCGACCTCCGCACTCGCTCATCTTCTCCCTCCCTCCCTCACTCTCTCTCTCGCTCACTCACTTCAAAAGACGACGTCGAAATTTATGCAATTAATGTTCCGCAATGCATTTCCCATGCACTTTGACACTCGCTGAAAATGTCCTCCCCCCCCCCCCCCCCCAAAACAAATTTCCGCCTAAAATTTTTTTCGCTCAGCTTTTATGTGAGTTTTGCTGGCTGCCAAATAAAAGTGTCCAAATTAGCTTTGCCCCAGAAATAGTCGTCAAGCCAAAAAGCCAAAGTGACACTGACAGCGTTTTTCGGTTGGGCTTTCGACGTTCGGATTCCTGGAGGCTACGTGATCCACGTTTTAATTAAGCGTGTGACACATACACACACATATAGTATAGTTTGCGTAAACCACGCCTCCATCACCTTGCAACCCTTTGCTATTAATTACTTACTGGGCTTTAAAGGTGGTTAGCTTAATGAGGCATTAACGTAATAGGTTTCTTGTCATTATCAATAAAAAACACAATTCAATTAAATAAAATAAGTAGTAAAACTTTGTTCAAGAAATATTGGTTAGGTGTTATATTGGAGTTATCAAGGGTTAACCTATCAAAAATCACAAAATTCACAAAAATGGCGATATAATTTTAGCTGTTCAAAAACACATATATTTTATTTAATTTTTGAAAATTTACTAGTTTACTGTTATCGATAACATGTGCTTATCGGGTTAGGTAAAGTTAATCTATAATTTAGAATGAGCTTAGGTTTTAGAAAAGCTTATATATCAAATCTTGAGTTTTTGGTTCTTATATGCATCCAGAGAGATGGATGATCAAGCGTATATATAAAATATAGGATCGGATCTGCAACATAACTATATTATTCGCTGTTTAATCGTTTTTTATGGGCTTAAGATATATTTTAATATACTTAAACTTCAAATTCCGATTAGGAATTTAGCTCTTAGAACTCTTCGTTCCCTGTGCAACGATTGTAGGCTTCACTGTGGCAACTGCAAGCGAACACAAAGTTAGTGTCACTCCCTTCCTCCTCTGGCTCTTTTCTCACTCTCTTTCTCTCTCTCTCTCTCTCTCTTTCTTTCTCTCTCTCTCTCACTTTCTCTCTCTCTCACTTTCTCTCTCTCACTTTCTCTCTCTCTCACTTTCTCTCTCTCTCACTTTCTCTCTCTCTCACTTTCTCTCTCTCTCACTTTCTCTCTCTCTCACTTTCTCTCTCTCTCACTTTCTCTCTCTCTCACTTTCTCTCTCTCACTTTCTCTCTCTCTCACTTTCTCTCTCTCTCACTTTCTCTCTCTCTCTCACTTTCTCTCTCTCTCTCTCACTTTCTATCTTTCTCTCTCTCTTTCTTTTCTCACTCTCTCTCTCACTCTATCTTTGTCTTTATATATGTATGTATGTTAAAGCCCTTGCTACACATTCAGCCAACATTTTGTTCGCCTCTCGAAACGCATTTGTGGCTTTGTTTATTACTCACACAACATGTTGTTGTTGTTGGCTGGTTGTTGTTGTTATTGTCGTGTTTTGGACCAAAATGAACATGGCCAACAAAATTTTGTTCATGTGCGGTTAGCCAGAAATGTTACAATTGTTGTTGTTCATGTTTCCTACATGTCAGTCAGCAAACAATATAATACATTACCTGCATAACAATTATATAGTACACACACACACACACATACATATGTAGTTACATTCATTGCACTAATTAACAAGGAAACCCTTTAACATTTAAGCCTTGCATAAAGGCAACACGATTATTTGTTGAAGCACTTGATTTATTTATGATTACTTATTTTAATTGTAGATTTATGTTAAAATTATTTCCAAATGTTTTTTTTTCTGTTTTCAATATTTTTGCCATTTTTTGTGCAGTAAAAAAATAAAGAAAAACTAGGAAAACAGATAAAAAAAAAAACATTTAAAAATAATTCTTTAAAAAATCTACAAATTTTTCATGATCTTAAATATTTTTAAGATTATTATACAGTTCAAAATCATAATAAAAACTATTTTGAATATATTGATATTATTATTAACATTTAACTCAACATTTGTTCACCAATAAAAATGCAAAACGATTTGGGCTTTGTTTTGTGAGGTGCGTTCAACAAGCTATTAAAAAAAATTAAATTAAATTAAATCAGCAACATCTGGGCGTTATAATTAATGTCATTAAAATGATGACACAACAAATCGCATTTGCCACAACACATAATTATTATCGCATAATAGAGAACAACAAATGCAATTTTCATTTCATTTCGTTTCGTTTCCGCAAACGTTTTGTGGCTGTTCATAAATCGAATGGAAATTATGCAATTTGTGGTGGTGGAGATCTAAAGGACAACAAATAAATAATTTTGAATTGATTTCCGATGATTTTGACGGCAGTTAATGAAATCAAAAGAGACACACAGACAGATAGAAGGGGGGGCAGAGAAAATCGGACAGCGACTAAATAAATATTATTATGCGAAATCAAATTCATTTAAAATAGAACCAAGGCACAAGCAGCAACGGATGTGTTACGTCATCAGCAAAAGTAACAACAAAAACGATGATAAACATATAAATTTTATTTGGTAAAAGAATAATAACCACGAAGAAAAACATTAATGTATTTCTGCTTGTTTTTTGAAGCCCCATAAAAAGAACCGAAACGAAAAGGAACGGAACGGAAAGTAATAGAACGGAACACACACAACGCCGCACAAAGCCCATAAAGATCCAAAAGTATAACATTTCTGACAGCCAACAACAGAAACAAACAGCTTAAAATACAACAAGCAAAGGGAGATATTTAATAAATTAGCGACTAGAATATACCCTGTGGAACGAATGAGCTTGGATGATGGGTTGAGGCAGGGATTGAGATATGAAGATTATAATTATAAGGAAGAAATTTAAGAAAAAGGTTTTACAATAAAAAAAAATTATAACAAAAAACAAACTTATTTTGTTACTAGGAAAGATTATAAATATAAGAATAAAGAAAAAATATTCGTAAAAATTGTATATTTTTTTTGTAATATATCGAAAACCAACTTAAAGGTTTTAATATATGTAGTGAAGTATTTTTATATCCAATTAAACTTAAGAGGAAAATTCATTTTGATTTTGAAATGGTTTTTAACTTTAAAGAAAACTCTTCAAGCACATCATAGCCACTTGTGAATTTTAGTCATTACAGGGCATACAGGGGACGACAAGCATATTAGAAAGTTTATGGCCAAACACACACATTATACATATATATATATATATATAAATATATATACATTATTGGCTGTATATATACTTTGTATTTGCATTTGCTAACTTTAAATAACATTAATTATGCGCTAAACCCTTCAAAAACAGACAAATTCTTGACGTTGCACTGGATTAAGTGTCAATTTAGCGCTAACTGCGGACAAGTTGCAAACGAATATTTAATGGACTTCATGGGCCACACACACATATTAATTTACATAAACGATATAAATATATATATATGTATATACGACACCATAAGGTGTTGGGAAAATGTTAAGCACAAATGCCACACAGCAAGCAATAAGTGGATGTGTTGAGAGCTGAATTAATTAACTAAAGTTAACAAATTACTTAAATTTATATTTTATTGATATTATTTGTTATTTTTTAAGGTATGTTAGTTTTGAATAGTATATAAATCTAATATTTAACAGCATAAAATAAGTTTAAGAACAAAATAAAAGGTAAAGAAAATTTGTTTTTACTTTTTTTGATGACTTTTAAAATTTTTTTTGCTATTTTTTTTTCAAATATTTAAGTTTAAAACAGAATAAAATCTTATATATATAACACCATTAAATTTGTAAAAATATATATAAATTAGTTCAAATAGTTGTTTATTTTTTTTATTACTTTTATAATGTATATTAAAACTTAAAGGAAGACAATATTTACTTAACCTAGTTCTTTATATAAGCATTAAAGCCTCAACTAAGCTAAAATAAGTTTTAAAATTAGTAATAATAAAATATTCTCTGTGCTTAAGCTTTTCACTTTTATTTTCATCAAATTTGTATTAAAAGTTTTGTCTTGTTATTATACTACTTTGTACACTTTTTGAGTATAAATAACTGAATGGTTACTTAACTCTTTAAAAATGTTTTATCAGTGCCCCAATTTTATTGTTAATCCTATAAAATTCTAGCTACTTAAAAGTTGCTACTTAAATCATTGACTAATAAGTTGCTAGTGATTTTAAATTGTTTTCAAAGCGAAAAACAAACCGTCAGCAAGAATGTATATATATACTATATGGTTTTTATTTTGAAAAGATGTTGAGTCAAGAATCAATAAGCACACTATTTGGGCTTGAGTGGGAAGTGGAAAGTATAGTAGAGGGGATAGTTGGGTTGTGGGGGAGGAAAAAACAATTTTCACGCACTTTTCAATTGAAAGCACATTTCTTTTATGTTCGTCGTTGACATTTTGGCAGTGTTACTGGCTTACAGAGAGGCGGGGCAGAGATAAGCGGAAATGGCATATCAAAACAGCAAAAGGGAGGGAGAGAGAGTGCAAAGGGAGAGAGAGAGGGAGAGAGCGCGCCAAGCTGATTGCACATTATACCATAATTTTCAATAAATGGTTTTTTTTTTTTGGCCAAATCATTTGGTGCGTGCTGCGAACTTTGCAAGGCGAAACGAGAGGGGGAATGGTGCGGTATGGTACATTAAAAATTGGGGCCAAAACTATGTGGCACCGTCTGTGCCTGATGCCCCAAACGTGACTGCGCGAGCACATGAGGCGCTTAATGCTGCCACAACTGCTGTTGCTGCTGTTCGTTGTTGTTGCTGTTGTTGTTGTTGCCACTGCTGCACAAATATCATTTTCCGTTGCAAAAAGTCAACAACAATAAACGAAATGACAGCTACCCAAGTTGTTGGTGGGGGTAGGGGCAAACATTTTACCATTTGCTGTGCCACTTGTCAATGGCAGTTGCGAAAAACGTTTTATTATTAGCCGGGCGGAGGCAAAAGCTTTGGCCAGAATATCAATATGGCAACAACCAAAACTATACAACATTGATGCAGCTTAAAGCCTTAAGCTTATAGCCAAGTTTTAACTTTTAGGCAATTAGCCTGCCACATCGTGGCAATTAAAATGCTTAAAAATTGCCGCTGACAGGCAACTGTGGCACAAACAAACAAACGAACGAACGAACGGCATGAATATATATATATTTAGTATATGCGGCAGGTAGTTTGCCCCATGTTGCAGTCTCTTGCGCTCCATTTGAGTCGCCCCACATAATTCCAAGAAATTTTCGTACAATTCCATAGCAGCAATTTTTCCCTCAAGCCAAACGGAGGGGTTTGCAGCAGTTGCGAACTAAAAATAAAATGCATAAATTTGTTAACAAAGTGGGAAGTGTATAAAAACGGCTAGGGTGACCAGCAAAATACTCTGTAAGACGTTTGATGTGCAAGGCAGTCCGATACACAGATACCCTGCCAATGAACATCTGATTATGGAAATCCTCATTTTAACTGTTCCATACTTATAGAATCATATTATAAGCAAAATGAACTCAAGCCTTTGATGTGTAAGGCAGTCTGATACACAGATACTCTGTCAATGAATATTTGATTATGGAAAACTCTTTTTAACTGCTTGATACATCATATCATAATCATAATCAAAGTTAATCCAAACATTATCTTTTCCTCTCTTTAACAAAACCACAACCCAAAACACCTTTTCTCGACACTCTGACAGCTGTAGGGTATTTCGGGCCTGTCGCTGATTTGTTTTGGCATATTAAAAAAAAAAAACACTACACACAACAAAAATGTGTCATTAAATCTAGTTGCAGTTGTTGTTGCTTTTCTACTTAAGCTTCTTCTTCTTTTTCTGCCGCTTTTCTTCGCTCTTGACTTGGTAAATACATTAAGCTGTTGCACAAATTTCAAATATTTAATAATAAATGCAACTGCAGCTACAAATTATGCGCCTTTTGGTGGAGAAGGGATGAAAGGTTGGGTAGGGGTGGTGGGGGGGTGTTTGTAATGGGTTGTGAACTCAAATATTTAATATTAAATTCATCTAATGAATTCGTCAACCGGAATTATAGCGCAAAATATTGTGCTTTATGTTGGTACAGTGAAGACTGCTTATGAAGCAACATGGGAACTCAAAACAAAACAGTAAAGGTCAACCAAAGTATATATATTTTGATTTAATTAGTCACAACATCATAAAGAATTGACTTTTTATTAAAATATTTTCATCTTACTTATTTGAAAGAATTTTTTAAGCACCTAAAGCCAAACGAACTTATTAACATTAAGCCCTGAACTCTTTTGTACAACCTGTCATTTGCCCTCTGATAACTTTCTTAAGCTGTTTTTCATTTCATCTTCAGTTGTAATTTAAATTTTTCTTTAAGCTAAAATATGCCCGCAGCTCTTTAATTACTTTTAGCATTTTGTGGCGTAACTAGCTGAGTTTTTACTGTGCCACAAGCACTCAGTTTCTCAAGCATTTTCCAAGAGCGTACAAGAGTTGCACACTCCAACGAATTCATCTTGCCACCGCTCCCCACCACCACCACCACCACTCATTCAGCCACCCACTTATATGAAAATAAAAACGACAACTCATTTAGCTTCATAGAATCATGCCCTAGTTGACGTGAATCACTCACTCTCAGACACTCGAAAGATGTTTGCGACGACGAGTGGGCGAACGGAGGCGAAGAAGGTGGAGGAGCAGGATGGTAAAAACTATTTTTGCAACTGAATCGGGAGGCCTATTAGCTCTGACCGAGATGATCCCAAGTAGAGCAAAGTTGAGTCGAAAAAAAAAGAGATTTAGCTCTCAAGCTGTCACTAGAATGTGTCTATCAAGAACCACGAAAGAAACGTTCGTGGTGGAATGGCAAGAAGAAAAAGAAGGGGAAGAGAAAGGAGAACAGCAACAACGCAACATATTCGGCGTTAAGAAATGCGTGGCATGAAGTAAAAAGGAAAACTGAAAAAGGGAAAACCGAAAATGAAAATGCAAACTTTTGAATTGCTCATTAGATACGATAGTTTTTTTTTGCGCAGTGTACACACACACACACACACACAAACACACAACCAAACACTTACAAAGTTGTTGTTTCTGTGTTAGAGATGACAGCGTGATTAATAGTTTATTTTTCGTGTCACGAAATACATTTTAATGTTTGCTTTTATCGGATTTTAAGACATACTGATGAGACGTGCATTGAATTTTAGCTAATTTCTTTTTTTTATCATAATATAAGTAAAAGAAACACGGTGCCTTTCCTAGAAAGAATCCCTACAAAGACATGGTAAAAACTTGTTGAAAGATTTCATCGCCGACAGCAACGAAAAAAAGCTGAACGAAGAAAACATTTGACAAGCCAATATACCCAAAGAGACAGTTTAAAAGAGAGAGAGAGAGAGAGAAGAGAGATGGGGGAGGGGACGCTGTAAGTTAGTTTGTTTCATATCATGCGTTGAGTGCCTCTCGCTCTTTGACAGACTTAATGAGGCTGAAGAGAGCAATGTTTGGATGTGTGTGTATGTTGTTGTTATTGTAGTTGTTGTTGTTAACATACCATTAAAGTGTCGACCCAAGCAATGTCAAGGCGCATCTCAATCTCTCGGATAGTGTGGTCCATTATCAAGCAAAGCAAAGCTAAGTTAAGCAATGAACACGACAAAACTAAAAGCCTAAAGAGAAAAGAAACATGAATAGTCCAAAGTATTCAAAATAGTTTCCAAGGAATCAAATAATGATTTGTGATATAAACTGTATTATTATTCTTCGCTTAACATTTCATAAGAATTTTGTAAAGAAATAATTATACGCCAAGGATTTTTTTAATAGTCTAACTCTAAACAGTTTAGGAACAATTTTTAACCCCTTTTAATTTAAATACTACCTGGAAACTGGCTGTAAAATAAGTTCTCGATGTCAACAACGTGCAACGTTTGTGATTGCGAATGCGGCATCCACATGCCGCACATGACTCATGAGGCAACATATATTTAAGTGGCAGTGTTTGTTTAATTGCTTCCTTGCCTTTTCCTTTCACTGTTGACAAATGTGCATTTAATTTATGCAGTTGATTTACTTGCTTGGCTTGAGTTGCTTTGTTGCTTCACTTAAGGCACATGACACGCAGTTGTGGCACGCCCACAACACGCTGCGCCTTGAAATTCAATATTTTGACAGCTTTTGTGAAACTTGATGTCGAAATTTTTGCTTTATAACACAATTTTCTTCTCCCGCAATGCTGAAAACTTTTTTCTTTGGTTGGTCGTTGAGTGGAGGGGCAGGATGTTGGGTGCGGTGCGGTGCGGTGCAGAGCAGGCGTTCAGTTGTCACACACATTGGGTCAAGTTGTCAACGGCATACAGTTGCCACGTTTCTGTTAAGCCATGCCACCCGTTGGTTGTTGTTGTTGGTGCCAACCGCCCAGCTGGCAACCTGTCACCACTTTATTAACTGTCAATCTGCTCTTGTTTTTACTTCCACTTTCTTGGGCTCAAGCAATTTTTGTCATTTTGCTCATTTTAAGTTATGATCAGGGGTATATATGACAATCTAATGTGGGTTGATAACATTGGATTCAATACAGAAACTAAGCTAGTGGCAAAATTTAATGTTGTGTAAAGATTTTAAAACAAGTTTTCAGTTTTCAAGGAAATACTTAAAATAAATTAGTAATGAAATAAAAAAAAATGAACATAAGGATATCAATTTTATCTAATCGTAGATTTTATAATGAATTTTTTAGAATATGAATTTGAATAATAGACGGCAAAGAAGTCGGAAAAAATAAACATATTTATTATAACATATAACAAATCATCCATCTACCAATCTATCCATCTATTTATTTGTTTATCTATCAAACTTTATATATATTTAACTATTATCTATGCACCTATATCTTACCGTCTAGTAATATATGGTAATCTTTATCTCGACATCTTGACCCATAAATATGTCTGCAAACTTATTTTTAGCAACTAGCGTAAAGCGTATTCACCTAACGACTTTTCACTTCGCCTTAAATTTTAAAAAAAACTTTTCTCGTAATTTACTTTTTTCAGTGTTTGTTAGCTACTTAAGTTGTTGTACCTGGTGCTGGTTTAATTTCATATGACAAGGCACGCACCTAGCCTGTCTCCTGGATTGCCAACTTAGTCTCTTTTGAGGCGCGTTCTCAGGTAACTCAGGTGTAGCTTGTCGCTTGTAACTTGTGTCTCCTGTTGCGCTTCACAAAACATGTTATTTAATATACTAGGATGTCGTGTTTCTCAAGGAAATGAACAACAACAAAAAAAAGAAAAGAAAATATGATAAATGTTTAGGGTACTTTAGTATATAAAATGCGCAACTCTCTGTGTGTGTGTGTGTTAGTATGTTAAAATTTGTATTGCGTTGTGGGTGTAAGATGAAAGTAGTAGTTG
This sequence comes from Scaptomyza cyrtandrae, assembly GCA_035044605.1. NCBI lineage: Eukaryota > Metazoa > Arthropoda > Insecta > Diptera > Drosophilidae > Scaptomyza > Scaptomyza cyrtandrae. The sequence goes on from JAWNNS010000642.1 coordinate 125,024, forward strand.
TAGTAGGTTTGAGTAAGGGGGAGGGTATGGGGTTCACAGGAAACAGTAACAACATTTTGTGCCATTAACCCAGTTGGCTGAGTGTTGGTTTACTGCAAGCAACATCAAAGCGACAATCCTGATGATACTCAGAGAGATACGTTGAGTGCGAATACAAGTGCAACAACAGTAAGATGTAGGGGTAGGGTGACGAGTTGAGTTGGTGTGCACTACTGCCGCCCCCCAACACCACCCCGGTTACCCCCTCTCTCGAGAGAGACACTCGGCATTGGCCATGTGCAAACAATGGACGTGCATATTGAAGTGGCATGACACAATTGCGGACAGCAACAAATAAAAGATGACAGAATAAATATATATAAATAAATCTACAAAACCTAAATAAAAACAAATACATGAGTACACACACACTCACACATCGAGAGAGAGGATAGAAACAATGTCAATTGGCAAATAAAAAGTGTGCAACATTTTTTATTTCTTTTACTTTAACATTTTACAACGGCAGCACAAAAACAAATTGCATACAAATACATTTTATTTGTGGTTTGGGGTGCAACGGTTTTGTTTGTGGAAAACCTTGACATGCCACACAGCGTTGCAAGAACTACAACATGCATGCTACACCGAACCCATAACCAGTGTTCTAACTAAGTTGGCAACATTTTTTTTTTCCTAGATTTATCTCAAAAAGACAAAATTTATTTATTCCTCTGCAGCTAACGAAAATAAATCAAAAATATAAGAAATTACTTTTCAATGTGGTTAAAAATTCTTAGTTCGACAACATATAAAGCAAATAAACTTGATGAATTCATATTTCTTATTTAATAAATTGAATTCAATTTCAACAATTTTCTTAATATATTTTCTGCAAGTGCCAAAAGGTCTTCTGCTTCTCCAATTGCCAAAGATTATGTCTAGAAAAGCCCCAAAAACCTAACAAAGACCAAGCTGATTTGGAACTTGAGGCTGTCAGAGCATAATTGGCGCAATTCAATGTGAAAAATGTGCGAAGGTTAAAGCTAATGATGGGTTTGGGGGCAAAGTGGAACAAGTGCACACTTGATAAATAAATAAATGTGTCAAAAGGACGGCAATAAATAACAAATTTTTGTAAATTTGATGTGCCATTTGTTGTGGTTCAACAAAGGTCGTTTCGGCTTTGTGTAGGTGCCAATTAAAAAGCTAATAAGCAAAAGCATAGAAAGTTATGACAAGGACGCCAGTTGCAATTGCCAAATGTTTGGGCTTAATTAGCTTTAGCATAGAGAGCAAACCAGATGAACCAAATGAAACCCCAACGAGAAACCAAAGTCGCCAACGTTTGTAATTTAAAACGACTGTCAACGGCAGCCAACTAGACAAGAATGGGGCGGGACAGTGGGGCTAACCCACTCAGTCACCCGGCAACCCGCAACCCACCCACATTTCTCTCTCATTTTACTGTGTGCGACACATGTCCAGGACCAGCTAAGGACTATAATTTATTAGCAACAGTCACCACATAGACTGACTCTCACTCTCTCATTTAGTCACGCCCCCTTTTGCAACATCCGGGGCACGAAAACCACGCACCACGCACCAACCCATGATAAATGGCATTTATATTGGGTTACAACAGTGTTGTTGCCACAACGTTTTGTGCAACTAAACCAACGCTTCTAAAACACACACACACACACAAACATACACACTCACATACACTCTAAAACACACACAGACACACATACATACACACACACATACACACTCATATACACACTTTTGCCAGCCATAATTATTAGTGTAGCATTTCCTCGAAACCTTTATCGTTTCGTAAGCCGACAGTTGTAATTATTTGCCATAATATGTCATTATTTATGCACATTTAATGCTAATTTTCCTAATTTTCCTCTCTTTCTCCCTCTCTCCGAATAATACACTAAAAATAAAGAGTTGACAGCTTGTAGCTTGAATTAAGTAGCAGTGGAAAATGAAAATAATTCATTTCGTTTTGCCATTTGCTTTGAATAAATTAGTGTTTAGCTGTGAATTATAATTATGTTAAGAAATTGCTGGAAAATTTTATATAAAGTGCTTTTTACAACTATAAAATGTCTTGGAATAAGTTTAGTTAATTTAAGTTTTGTTATAACTTCGAACAGGTTTGTTAAATGGTAGAACCCTTGAGGAAATTGTAATCTTGTTTATGTGGAAAATCATTCAACTTGAGATTCAAACTTGAAGATAGGTCAAAACTTTCCAAAGTCATAAATTAACCGATTATCAAATGCAATAATCATGGCATCTAGATTAATACTGCATTTCCAGTTTATAAAATAATATTCATTCGAAATTCTTGAAAAAATACTACTACTACTTGAAGAATATTTTCTTTTGAGTTTCCTACGCACGAAAAAAAGCCTCAGAATCAAATTTACAAAATAAGTTTTATTTAAACCATCTCTCTTTTATACTGTTTAAACCACTTAACTTCTTCAAATCGATCGACCTAAACTGCAGTGAAATGAAAGGCGTGCGTGCTAAGCTGATAGGCAATGAAAGGTATTTCAGCCGCATAATGGAAATGCAACTGAAAGTTACGTAGACTTCTAATTCTATGCAATCCAATGCAGTTGCGTGTTCCAAAACCAAATGACTTGATGGCCATGGCACAGGACTCCGGCACTTGTGGCTTTTCACGCATCTGACTTGTCAGGTATGAATTTGTCGGGCTGCGAGAAGTGTTGACCGTTGCGCCACAGATGCAAATGCACCATTGCAGCCACAGTGCATTGTGGCATGGCATGGCATGGCATGGTTGAAACGCTCAACACCAGCTTCTTGTCTTGTTGTTCGCACATTTGCCGATGTCAGTGGATATTAGCGCAATGTCTTTCTGATGCAGGCACGCAAAAAGGGTAAGTTCTTAATGGACTCAACGGTCAGTGTTTTATCCTAATCTCAGCACATTACCTTTCCTGTTTCTGTTTGGGCGTTGTGCTAAGGTTAGCGGGATGGCGGTAAAGCTGCTTGAAGAGTTAGAAAATGGATTTTGATTTTAGAAAGTTATTTGTAAGTCGAGTTTTTCTAATTGAGTTTTCAAATTTGTATGTGGTTTTGTTGACGAGATCAAAACCTTATTCCCTAGGGAAAGCTGTTCAGATTTGATAAAGTTATATCTTATTGCTCTCACCTTCTAACCAACGTTTCGACACCAGCAAAGAGCATATCCAGTTTTTGCGCTTTGTTTGTTGTCATTCCTTGCTTTACGTCCAAAGTAGATTTTTTTTTTGATTTCGATATGTTTATATCGAGCTGCAATCGCTACAACATTTACAATTATACTCTCGCACATAGTACATTCATACAAATAGAAACTCACATTGCTCTTTGTTGCTGTAAGTCAAATATTGCGCAACATTCTCAAGTCTTGTCAACATTATGCATTTTTAATATAACAATTTTCCGGTCAGTAAATAAAACTGCAGTCATCCTTACTTCTAAACTTATTTGGTGCAACTGAGGGAACAAGAATAATCAAATCCCATCTGTATATATAAACTTCTCTTCACACACGATATATAACATTTGTATTGGTGCTTCGGGGTCGGTGCCAACTGCTTGGACAAAATATAAATTACAAGCAGCTTGAGTTTGTTGTTGGCTTTAAATCAGTTTGTTGCTGTCGTCGTTTAGTGATTTATATTGTTTGCCAAATGACATTTTAATAGACTTGCGATCTAATTAAATTTACATTTACATTTACATTTAGGGTTCGCGCTGACAGACAAATAAAACGAGTGGAAAATGTCGCCACGTGCAATATGTCAACGTTCGCGTAACATATGAATAAATTATCCAACAATTTAGCTGAGAAGGCGCCAAAACGAAAAAAAAACCATGAGATGAAAATGGAAAACGAAATAGTACAAACGAAAGTTGGCAAAAACTTTGCGCATTAGCCAAAAATGATGGTCCCAGAACTTTTGTCGTTGTTTGGCATTTTTGGCAAATGTAATTTATCAGGGTGGAAATAAGTAAATCAAACACAATTTAAAGCACCTTTTTAGACAAAGTGTGAGGAGTGGGGGGTGGGGGTTGAAGTAGATCCTATCGTTAGCAGCAGTGAAAGTATGGCAGCAGCTTTAACTTAATAAGCCAACTAGAAATGAGTCTGGCATTGTCTGCAAAAGTCACGCAGTGTTTATGTTAGATCCCAACCCTCCTTCCCTCCCCCCCCTCGATTCATAAACTTGGCAAAAAGTTTAACACAGTCGGAGAGCTAATGAAATTTTCCAAATTTTCCAACACGCAGCCGACGAACCTCAAAGGCAATTAATCACCTGCATTAAAGCGCGTTAGGTGCCGACATCTGAAAAACTTAACTCTTTGTGTGTGTTTTTGCTTTGTGTGTGTGTGAGTAGGGTGTGTGTGTGTGTGTGTAATGATGTTTGCTCAAGGACTTGCCACCCTGAAAAAGCAAACTCGAAAATCTACACACAGAAAAATTAAATAACAATCAAATATTAAAGTAAAGCGCTCAAAAATCTTGTTTTAGAATACTTTCTTGAAAAATAGGTCCTGGAAACAAATTTTGTTTTAAAGTAAAAGTGTGTCAAGAAAACTTCTTTTTCTTCAATTTTAAAACATTTTTTTGTCAAAAATAAATTTTTTTTTATTTATTATTCTCTTTTCAAATATAAAATTCTATGTTTACGGTAATAAAAACTATTTTGCTATGAAACAATTTTCTTAAACGTTCAATTCTTTGCTTTTACAAATTTCTTTCTTTACGAAATTCATTGTCAGAATTTTTTCTTAGTGTATCGTTGCGCACCACACTCTTAAAAAAGTTGAGTGCTTTGTGTTATTGTTTGCTCTGAGGAGCCAATTGTGTTTGCTTTTTGGTAGTTAATCCTATTAATTAGCCAACTGTGTGAGTGCCAACAAAATACTTACGTATAATGGTTGGGGCATTGTAGGTGGCAGAAAGGCGGGCAGGCGGACCGGAACACAACAGAATTCTTGTTAAGAAATCACGACAGGATTTTAGCCTTCAAGCTTAGCATCGCAGCACATCAAATTGATTAACAAGCGCCACTGTAAATGATGAAAGCAAAACTTTTTGACAGCATCACGCCAAAAAAAAAAAAATTTAATTCAAAGAAATTTCTAAGCTTTTAAAATGTTATTTTTTTGCTTGAAGCTTAGACGTTGTTACTTTAAGGAAATGTATAGAATTAGGTCAATATAGTTGGAAAGAAATCATTAAGACCTTCTTAAGATATAGCTTAAGTTTGTCGATCTTTCTGCTAACAAGCGATTATAACATTTAAGTCTTCTCTTAAGAAACATCAACATCAGCCAAATCAACGTCAATGTCAGCTGCGAGAAGACGTCGTCTCAAAAGGAAAAAACAAAATCAACAACATAATTGCGTTTAATGCTTATTAACTTGGCCATCAAAGGCATGCACACGCACACGGAAGCAGCAGGCAGCAACCAGGCATGTGGCAGGTGGCAAGAGGCTGAATGCGACGCCTTGCATGTTAAAACAAAATCCAATTAGCATTTTACTTTCCCCCCTTTTACTTTTTTTTTTACTGTGGCTGAGGATGCTTTTCTTGCTGCTGCTCCATTTCACCGTTTTCCATTTTGTTTGATAAACGCGCAAGCATTTCAAATTAAATTACACGCAACTAATTTGTTTTTGTGATTTTCAACGCCAAAGCAAACAGCATGTGCGAGCGTGTGTGTGTATTTGTTAACAACAATGCCGCCTGTTCAAATTCAACAACAAGAAGAAACCTACAAACGGGAAAAAAGTCGCTGAGCAAACGTTGAACATTTTCATTTGTGCATTCTGAGAACTAGAAAAGAAACCAAACCAAAACCAAAAGAAAATATGAAATTTTTTGTAATTTCAACCCTTCTGTTTGCTTTACAACACACAATTGTGTGGCAAGAAAGTGCAGCAAAACAATGCCGCGTGCCACGAATTGTTGCACGACTACACAGCCAAGCATGAAACTTTGCCACACAAATTGCAAAAACTTTACAGAATTTTTCGTAAAATATTTAAAAGCTGTTAAAGAATGAGCTTGAAACTTAAAATAAAATTATAAGCTATCACTTAAATAGATAAGTAAAATGCTTAAAATAAGTTATATTAAAACTAGAAACTAGAAACTTGTTATCTAAACATTTGTATCTTTAGGTCTAAAACGTAGTTTAAAAATAGCGTTCGAATTTTAACAAAACAAACAAAAAAAAGCCTTTGCTAGTATGGAATTTATGGATATTGTTGCCTCAACAAATTAACAAGCCAACTAGCTGCCTGCCACAACCCCTCGTTCCATATCCAACCCCATCTTAGCTCTACTCATTTAGTACTATTGGCCTTTGTTGTGAGTTTAAGCCTGGGGTCAGCTTAATTATAACTTTATGAGCAGCAAAGTTAGTTGCATGCCCAAAGGTGTTGTGAAATGCGCTAAAAAATATGCAACACTTTCGACACACATGTGTGTGTATGTGTATTTGAGCTGACTCTTTGTTGCGGTCAGACAACCACAAAGAAAAAGGAAGAGAGAAAGAGAGAGAGAGAGAGAGAGGAGCGCATCTGCTGCATAACGCTGCATTATATGTTGCCACTTGCTACATACATATATATTTATATAGCATATGGCGAAGGCGTGGCTGCGTTCAAACGACAACATAAATCCAGGCGCTGTGCTGCTGTCTTCCTGGTTATTGTTTATTATACACTAACACACACACACACAAACGGCAACAAGCAGGGTGTGGACATGCGGGCGCATATAAAGCATACGCCATGTGTGCCCAAGCAGGGAATATGGCATATTTGTATATTAAAGTCCTGTTAGTATTGCAACATCAGCATTGCATCAGCAATTAGTTGGAGCTGTTTGACTTGACTTTAAATTGATCAGCTTTAATATTTTTACAATCGTGAACTAAAGCTTTAAGTTACATCAAATTGAAAATGTTTGGTTTCTTATGAATTAAACATGCTTTAAAAAATATGTTTTTACCTTAAAGATATCCGTGTAGTAAGTATTTAAGACAGTTTAGTTTATACTTCCTTTTTTCTGGTTATAATATTTAAATTATATCTAAATGATGTTAAGTTAATGCCTTTATATGCAACATCTTATAAGCACATGCTAACTTCGTAATTCCCAATTTGTTACAGCGCATAAAACTTCAACTACAAAATCAAAATTGATGCAAAGATGTGTACGATTAGTGACCGAGTTTGAAATTGTCACGTTTAGCACATTTAAAAACGCGAAGGCAGTAAAAATTCAATTTCAAACACACATTGCAGAAAGTGAAAATTGTAATGCTCCTACTTTGGTTTGCTTGCTTTGCTCGTTTTTGCTGTTTGCACACATGTCGTATGCGTGGTTTCAATTTAATTGATTTTTATAGCAATCGCGTATATTTTTTAAAAGAACTTTTGCCAAAGCTTTTAATGCACAACAGAACCGGCGAGTGTTTTGTGAATTTACTTGGAAAGGGTATACGAATGTTTTTTATTAAGGTCATTTCTAACATTAATTAAACTTGAAGCATACACATATATATTAACTTGATCTTTTTAGTATCAAAAGATTTTTTAAACATTTACTATACTTTTTTTTACATTTTTTTAAAAGTTAAAGTTTGTTTTACATTTTTTCAAAAAGTAAAAGTTGATTACAAAAATCTTTCGATGCTAAAAAGTTCAAGTTAAAATAAATAAAAGGTTATAAGTTTAAAAGAGTATTATTTTATCGGCTTCGCAGTAATATTAATTTTTTATTTTTTTTTTTTGTTTTTCGCTCTCAGCTTAACTTTGACTGCGAATTATTTTTTTCAAATCCACATTTACGTTTGCGAGTCTTTTTTTTTGCGCTCTTTCCTCATTTGCCTTTTTCGCAAATAAATGAGCAGCGTTGAGCGTTTCGGAGCGGTGCTGATTAATGCAACTTGAGTGCCAGTTCGAGTATAAGTTCGAGTGTAAATGTGAGTGCTGAGTTTGCATGTAAAGCACGATTAATCAAACCGCAATTGAGCTTCACCCTCGTGGCAGTCAGCTTTGAAATTAATTTGCAGCTGCTATGCACAGTCAAAGTGATTTAAAAAGGGCAAGGACGAAAGCAGGTCCATAAATTTTAACTACACATGCACATAGATAACTTAATCCCAATGTTGTTGATTTTTTTGGCATTTAATAAACTTAAAACAGATTGCCAACTTCAAGATTCCCCCCCATCCACCCGCACAGACAAAAATTTAATAAACTAAAACCATTTGCAGTTCACTGAACTGGCAGTAAATAAATTTAACCTAATTCGTACATGTCAATAACAACAGGAACCAAGACAAGACAAGCAGCTGCTGCTGCTGCTGCCGTTGTCCTGCCATGACCAACTCTTCGCTCTTGTTCCTTCTCTCGGTACGCCTTGCTTTGCTCCTTGCTTGCAAGACAAGCTGACTGAGTAGCACTAAGACTAACAAACACTTTAACACACACACACACACAAGGACATATAGATATTATGCTCAGCAAACGTGATGGGAATTTTTTACAATGGGCACAAAGTTTAAAAGAAAAAAATAGATAATCAATTTTTTAATATTTTTATATCATTTATTTTTACATGATTTTATAATCCTTTGTGAGCAATCTGTTTGTTTCACTAAGCTTCTACACCTTTTAAGCATTTTTCAACACAGTCAGCTTTAGTTCTTCGCTTTCTTAACACTACTGCATTAGTATATAAAGTTTTGAAAGCACATTCATTTTATTTGCTTAAATAAAGACAAAAGCGTTAAAATTTTAATTAAAAGCTTTGTTGTTCTTAATTCTGTTCGTAAACAATCGTACTAAAACATTTTTAGTTTTCTGTTTAACATATAAAATCGATAACTATTACTGTCCATCTGTTTTTTTGAAAGTTTTTTGTTTCAACTTTCAAAGCACATTTTCCACAGTGCTTTAATATTGTCTGTTATTAAGTGCAAACTGTAAAGCAAAAGCTAAAGATGACGACCATTTCTTAGTGTTGATACTTGTTTGTGTGAGTGTATGTTTGTTTTTGTTTGTGTGTGTGTGTGTGTGCGTTGTAGTAGTATTTGAAATTTTGCGTTTTGTGCTTTGTGCTGTGTGGCGGCGGCACCACATGCTTTTGATGGGCTGCAGTTAATCCACTTAATGACCTCGATGATTTTATTGATGAGCACCTAACGCCAACTCCAATCCGAACGATAAAGGCTAACATATGCCGCCAACTGATGATGAAGATGCTTGCTGCCTGCCGGGCACCCATATCATTCCGATTTGCTTTTTCGCTCGTTCGCTGCCATTCTAGACTATTTTTTTCTTTTTGTGTGTGTTTGGTATACTCTTTCAAAGAGTCTTAAACGTTTATAAGCAACCATAGATGGCTTAATAGTGCACCAGCGATTTAACAGAACTATCGATAGCATAATTTGGTTGATTATACATTTTTATTGATAGTCAAGTTGTATTTATTCGATTTACACGTTAACCAACACGGTTTTCTAAGGCTTTCCAACATGATACTCAAGTAAAGGGCATTGAATCGACGCCTTGCCGCATTTAGCTATGATTTCCGTTACGTTATTTTGCTCCGGGTGTTGTCAACGCCGCCTGTGCATTGAGGCGTGGCACTGCCACTAAACGGTGTTGCCATCAACAGCAACATCATTAGCACCATCAACAACAACAACATTAACATCAACATCATGATCATGATTATGATCATCAACATCGTTGCCATGTTTGTTTCCTGTTGATTTTTGGGGCACGGCCACGGAAACCTACTAAATTAGTGACAGCAACGTCTTTGGCTTCTAGCTTTTCTTTTCCCCAACTTTCAACCAAATAGGATTCATTCGTTTGATAAAATGGCAGCGTGTGGCTCGCTGAGTAAGTGTCAATCCTTCTGGGTGTCTGTGTATGTATGTGTGTGTGTGTGTATGTGTGTGTGTGTGTGTATGTGTGTGTTTGTCCTGTTTGTGTTATTTATGCGCGCGCATTAAAATACAATTTTTATGCTTGGCATTTGCCAGACTTATCCTTTGACTCACCCCCCAACACCACCACCACGATTCGACGTGGCAGCATCTTTATTGAGTGTAAATGCGCGTGGCGAAAGCATATTTATTTACGTTGAGCTGCTTATTTATTTGGCAAATGGTTTTGCATTTGTCAACAACAACAACAGCAAAACGGCGACATCTTGCATTTCAATTTGAAGTCTTTGGGCTTCCCCATTGGTCAGGACGTGGGAGCATCATTGTTTTGGGCTAAATCGCTGCCAAAATGAACGCTTTGTTTACGAATTTCCCCAATGTGAGAAGTTCACTTATTCAAGCCAAATAGCGTTTAGGGTTGACTATTTTTATGAAGATTTGGCAAGATTGATTAGAAGATGACTAATTATTTTCATAAAATATTCTTTGGTAGAAGTTTTACATCAATTTTAAATATAGTATATTAAGGTTGAACACTTTGAGTGGTAAATCTTTAAATCAAATCAAGATTAAGATATTTTTTTGTCGAATCAACTAAGCTCTAACAAAGTTTTGAGAGCTTAGCTTCTAAATATCATTAAACAGAAATTCTTTTTATTTAGCTACATTTTTGAATGTTGAAAATACGATTTGACAATAAAATAAGTATGGTTTACTTCAACTTGTTTTGTTTTAATATTTAATCAAAAGAGCAATAGTTCAGAATCACTTAAGTGAATATTTTCTCCCCTTTAAATGCACGAATGTTGTTTAAAATAGTCTTGCATGTCATTCAACTTGCCTTTCGTATGTAAATATGTGAACGGGGGTTGCTTCTTTCAATGTAATTCTGTTTGACTTTGATTGTGGATACACAAACACGCAGAGAAGACAGAACCAAGCGTTGCTTAATGATGCATTAAAGCGTTAACATTAATATAGGCCAGACACAAACACACACACACACACACAAACACACACACAGTCGACAGCTACATGTGACACTTTGGGGCTTTAATTAAATTTTCGATAATTGCTTGCTGCAAGTGTGGCAAGTAGCAAGGGTTTTAAGGCCGACAAGTGGCGACACAGTAAAACATGAAAATATTTGTTGTTGGTATGCGCGTGTGGCGCACTTAAGTGGCATTTTAATTGATTAAAAAATGGCAGACACTTTGTGAAGAGCGGGGGAAGCGGTAGCAGGATCAGAGGGTAGGAAACAAACTGTACATTCGTCGATTGCAAAAACTTGTAACTGGACATTGCTCATTATTGCTTGTTGTTGGCCACGTTTAATTAACAGGCCGCGTTGACAGGTTTCCATACACTAACAGCAAAGTTAAAAAGAGTATGTACGATATATTGTATATGTAATCAAATTGCTTTAAAAATTTTCTACATACAACCCTTAAAGCCACTAACTTTCAGGCCTAAATTTCTGACTGCTGCTCTTTTCTTCAACTTTAATTTAACAGAGTATTAAACAGTCATCAATTGCAGTCTCACTTGCTTTTATATTTTTTGATTACTTAATTTTAATCCTCTTTTTGTGCAGCGACATTTTTAATTTCCTTGACGCATCGGAAGTGTGGCGTCAGGCAAACCGGTTGCGGGCGACGCACGCAGCAAAGGCGGCATATAATTAACTTGTAGGCAACAACCATTGCCACGCCCACATACCAGTACAGCAGTAGTACAGTAAAGTAGCAGCTACTTGTGAACAAAAATAAAAAAAAGTTGCAAAAAGTGTCAGGAACGCAGAAACAGGAACAAGCAAGAGCTAAGAATAAGTTAAGTGTTTGTTATTAAAGTGATGAACGAGTCAATACCCTTTAAAAGTCAAGAAGATTTGTTAGATAAGTATTAAAAACAAATATTGATATTTAAGCTAAAAACGAATAGTATCTAAATGAATAAAAAAAACTCGTTCCAAGCTTATTTTTAGCAATTCGATTTATTTTTAAGTTTAACTAATGCCTTGATTATTTATTTTGCTTAATTTTCTCACACTTTGTACATTTATTAAGTTAAGCAAATCATTTTCTTACAACAAGACTTTTTTGTATAAACAAACACCAAATACTATTCTGTCATAACTTTGAAATCTAATATTTGGGCAAGAATCTTGCCACTTTTATACACAAACACTTCCTGATGAAACAGATACCCAACTCATTTGTTTATTAACAGGGTATTTGAAACAAAAAATGTAAAGAAACTTTCACTGCGACTAAAAACGAGAGAAAGAGAGAGAGTGAAAGGGGAGACAGAGAGTGAGAGAGAAAGAGAGATTGGATTGAGAAATGAGCAGACGCCGGCATCGCTTGAAACTTTTACCATAGCTGCGAACATAATTATAAAAGTTTCGACAAGCATTTGCCAGGTGGGGCACAACCAACAAGCGATGCTCACAAATCCTCAACATTGCGACTAAAACTTGCCACCAGATGACTTGCACGACTTGGACGACTTGGACGACTTAGACAAGTGGCCAAAAATAAAATGCCCAAGAAGTTCCAGTTTCGGTTGTTGTTGTTAATTCTTTTATTCTCATCTTAACGTTGTTGGGTTAATTAGCGTGTGCCATTGGCATTTATGCTTAAACACTTAATGAACTTGTTGAAATTCGCGCGGGTCAAAATTTGCTAATTGCTTTTGGGGTAGCATACATTTTTGGGGCCTCAAAATGAGTACACATATGTGTGTATGTGTTTGTGACACGCTTGTAAGTGTGTGTGTGTGTGTGCGTTTGTGTAATTTCTGGCGTGTCATTCAAGCAGCCGGAAAATGGCTTACAGCGCTCTAGACTTGGGTTTTAACAAAGCTTTTGCCAGTCTCTGTCGTTGACAACAACTAACAACAGCGGGCCCCCAAACACTATGCTGCGGAAGTTAATAACGACTTGGGTAATACACTTTTTTAACTTTTCAAAAAGAGTAACATGTCGAAGTGAACCATTAAGCTTTTATTAGCTTTCATCTTGAGAAAATAGATTTGTTTAAATGATTTTTAAGATTTAAGTTTTTGATTCATGAAACTTTCTTCAAACATCTAGTTATGTTTTTTTTTATAACAATATTATTAAAAATAAAGAAAAACATTTTTTTTTTAACTTCGATTATTTTTAGTTAAGCTTTTTTTAAACAACTTACTTATCCTTTTAAAAGCTCTTTTTGAAGACCTTACTTCAACAAACTTCTGTAGCTAATATGCTCAATAAACTTAGGGCATGTCGAACAAAAGAGTTTGTGGGCGAAAAAAAGAAACGCACTTAGACGCCGAGTGTCGCATTCGTGAATAGAGAATGGAGAACCTATGTTCTGCTCTTCCAGTGACAACTACCTGCAACAGCAACAGCAGCAACATCACTTGGAAATTGCTTTGAGTTTGAATTGTTGTTGTTGTTGTTTTTGTTGTTGTCTTATCTAACAAATAGGCATTGTGCTTTTCACATAGAGAGTGTGTCTAAGTATGTTTTGCTTTGATTTTTCTCAGGCACGCATGAAAATTGTTTTCCTTTTGTTTGGCCTGGCAGCAACAACAAAAGACGAAAGAGGTTGTTGCCACCAGCGGCCGGAAACTATGAAGGATTATGGATCTGTACTTGTTGTCCTTCCTGCTGGCTGCTACTTCCTGTTGCTCCTTGTTCCTGCTAAGGGCAGGTGTAAGGCATCCAAATACCACATAATGACAATGGAAGGTTCTGGTATGCACATGGTTAACCATTCAAATGGGTCACAAAAACAACAACAGGCCCAAAACCAATATGGTCATTAAAGCAAAGAGAAAAACCGATTCTTCGAAAGTGCTGCAATGAGTTGTGAAGCTAAAAGCAGATGTGAAACGTGATTGAAAATTAAATGACAAGCAAGAGTGGGTAGAGGTGGGACGGCTAAAGGACTCACCGGATGGATAACAAGTTTTGTTGTTGTTGTTGTGTTGCATCAGGATTTTTGCTTGCTTTCAACTCATATGAAAAGCTGGCTTTAAAATATCAAAGCGAAAGTGCCTCAACAATGCTAAATCTAATGAAATTTGCATAGTTAAAAGACTCTAGTGCATGTGAGAACTTATTTCCTTTTGCAGGATTATGTTGCCAAAGCGATTTGCTACAAAAGTATCGAAAATGTATCTGATAGGTTTCGGAAAAAACCAAATCAGCTTACAGCGAACAAATTTATATAAAACTCAACTACAAATCAAACAAGTTGAAACTATTTTGAGTTTTCAGATTAAACTTTATGCCTTGATACCTTAAATCTAAACTAAATATATTCAAAATCTAGCCACAAAGCAAACAACAACATTCAAGCCATAATAAGCTCAACAATACGAAGCTAATCTTAAGAAACCAGCTTAGAAGGTATTTATTGCCGTAGTTGAGCAATTTATAAGCGCCAAATAACAAGCATTAAATTTTGTAAGCAAATCTCACGAGCACACATACACACAAAAGTATCTATTTATATGTGTGTGCCAAAAGGAGAGAGAGAGAGAGAGACAAACGGCAGCCACTTAAAACTGTCACAAGTTAAAAACCGCAAGCTGCAGTCAGTCTACGAGTGGGGGGGGGGGAAGAAAAGTATGAAGAAAGTAAAGGACATGAAGGATGAAAAATAAAAGAGAAGAGTAGAAAGAAAGACATTATGCGCAGGCATACCGCACAACAATTTCACAGACAATGAATACATTGGCAAAATGAGTCAAGACACACGACACACGTGCACACACACACACACACACACACACACAAACTCCTGAGTAAGGAATTTAAATAAATGCATGTGCACGAAGCTGCCCGCACTCGAAACAGAAACAGCTAAGGAAAAATGCAAAAAAAAAAAACAAAAAAACAAAAGGATGGAAAATAAGACAGAAATCACAACAATTGTTTGGGCGGAGTTATTTTTAAGAAGGGTTAAGGTAGGTACTTTGTGGGAGAGGGGAGGGGAGTTAGGTCTTGTGGATCAGGTGGGAGGGGTTAGAGCGAGCGATGACTGCATTTTACATTACTTTTGCTGGCGACTTTGCTTTGAAAGCAGTTTCGAAATATTATTGTTTTATTCCACAGCTACACAGTAACAAAAAAAATATTACGTTATATGTCATTATGAATAGGGTGAAAGAGGGTGAAGTAAAAAATAGAGGAACCGACACGGATGCGAGAAGAGTGAGAAAGTTTAACGAACAAATAATTTTTAGATAATTGTGTACTTAAATATTTTGTAATATCAAAAGAAATTTGATTCCAAAACTTTTCTATTTGCAGGTAACTAATCTTAGCGTTCATCTACTTTACATACGCTATAATTTTGCTTACCATTTGAGCTGTGTGTTGATGGCAATCAGTCAGTCAGTCAGAACAAAGAAATTAACATATAACCAAACCTTTCTAATCTTTCTATGCACAAAAGAAGTATTTCATTAACATTTCCAACTATGAATCCAGTATTATTATTAGAATCAGATTACAGTTTTACATCCCTAACTATGTGTAATTTTTTCTTCAAGCAACCATAAATTTTTTCCAGTGTTTAATATTGCCTGCGGTCTTCTGACTGTGCTCCTTGTTGTTACATTTCAATGTTGCGTGTAGAGTTATTTCAAGTTGTTGTTGTTCCTATTGCTGTGTGTGTGTGTGTGTGTGTGTGGGTGTGTGTGCTTACACTCGCAAATGTCTTATTTATGCTCAGCACTTTTTGCTATGCCAGCGACAACTGCGTTTTTGCTTTGCTTCATCCTCTGTGGCTTGCAAACACAGCACATTAAGATCACAGCCATACAGACGGGCAAAGGGCGAAGGGCAAGGTGTGTGGGTGTGGATGAGAGTGGGTGTGTTGGAATAGTAACTGGCTGCTTGCTGCTTAACCTTATATACAGTGTTTGTGGCTTGGGCGCGTCTCATTGCCGTCTGCTGTGTTCCTGCGGCTTCATTTCCTACCATATCCTATGAGTGAATATTTGTGTTTGTGTTTGTGTGTGTGCTTATATGTGTGACGTTTGTATTTGTATTTGTATTGGTGCGAAAGCGTTACGCCATTTGCATTGACTTGGGTCATGAAGGTAAAGTCAGTTTTAGCAGTTAGTTAGCAACTGCGGTCATGTTGCATAATGCACACCTTCATGGAGAGAGAGAGAGAGAGAGAGATGGGTGGAGTAAGAGGCAGGGAGAGTTAGTGAAAGGACATATTATCGAATTTTCATCCTAGTTCTAAAGAGTAACTTTTACAAGTTTTTAATGATGCGAACAAATGCTCAAAAACAAATAATATTTTTGATCAAAGACACATTAATGTAAGTAAAAAATAGTATTATTTCTTTTAGCTGTAAATATTATTTGCAATTTTAAATTAAAACACATTTGAAATGGCCTCATTCTTATGCACAAAATTGCAAATAAAAAATCAAGCGACAAGGGAAAAAGGCACGGAAAGTGATATAAAAGGGGGTAAGGGAAGTGGCAGAAGTCGTTAGATTGTTGCTTGCTGCATGGCTTTGACTCTGGCTGCTTTGGCCATACTTCAACTACAGTTTTGCTTTTCTTATGCAAAAATCCATTGTAGTTGTTATTCTTAATGCCGTTCTTATAGTTGGTGGTGTTTTTGTTGTTGTTGTTTTGCTTGTTATTTTGTCTGCATAATAGAAAATTGTTTATATAGTAGCTTTAGCTGCATGCAAATGTACATATAGATGACAAGGACCTGCCTGCCCGTTTGCCTGATTGCCAACCAGAAAGTCTGCTTATGCAAGGATCTTTTTGCTCCGAGCTCAGTGCAACGGCTCTAATAAAGCCTCCTTGGCCCGAAAAAAAAACATAAAAAATGACTTTTTGATGCTGCTTATTATGGCTCAAGAATGTCATAATAACCCAGCAGAACAACCTAACCCAAAACTGCAATCAACAAAGCAACACACAACAAAACGAATAGATAGAAAAGTTCTCTAAGCAAATAATAATGTAAATAGCTTTAAGCAAATTTTAGTTAAGTTAAGTTAAGTTTGTGTAATTTCTTTATTTCTTAACCTCAGTTTTTTGCAGTGCACTTAAGCCTATTTACTGCACATATTTTAAGCTAGTTTTGCTAGTTGAACAAAAAAAAGTTAAGAAAAAATTACGTTTTAAAGCGGCGCATTATCATATTAACTGAAAACTGTCGCCGCTAACTTAATAAGCAGCCAAGTTAAAAGTTTTTAGCAGCACAGAGTGTGGTGGCAAGTAGTGTCACGGAGGGATTAGGGGAGTTCCTGAGCAGTAGAACATGGCACGTTATGCAATTTAACAAAATTATTTAAAATTCTGCAACTTTTGCTGTTGCAAAAAAAGTGGGCCAGCAGCTAAAAACTTTGCAACATGGCAACAGCAACAACAACAACAACTATTTGAACTCGTTGCCCATGGGTCAGTGTTGTAAAGCGGCGCACTGGCAACATTTAAATTAACCCTAATGCCAAGCAGCAACAACAACTAAAACTGGCTTAAAAATTTGTATATGTATATATGTATATATATATATATATATTATTTATATAGTGTTAGGGTTTACAATATTCTTGCACATACATTTTTTTAACTTTAACAATTTATTAAATGGGTCAAAAGGCACTAAAACTTCATTTATCATTGCATGAGCAGGCAACACTGGACCCCAGCCTCACGTTCCCCCATTCCCTCTCACTTTCCGCATTCAGCTGACGCGAAGCTCTGTACAATTATTGCTAGCCGTGTCATTGTACCCTGTATATGGTCAGTTTATTGGGTATACGAGGCTAAAAGCACATTTAAATAAAGCTTTTAATCAAAGATAAACTTTAAGTTGTAACAAGATTAAATGAACTTTTAAAGTTTATAGGGTATTTGCATAGTTGCGCACATCCCACCAAAACGTTGAACTGGAAGCACATTTTATTAAAGCTTCTATTCGGAAGGAAGCTTTAAGTTATAACAAACTGAGATTAACTTAAAAATGATACAGGGTATTTGCATAGTTGCGCACACCCCACCAATGAGTTGCCAACTTGTTGTTTGGCGCTTGAGCGCGTTAAAATGCTAACAAATCGCAGAGACGACGAATGAGCTCAGCAACTTGAAGCGTTTCCGGTATGCCGCAGCTATTTACCATCCGAGCCCCTCGCTCCACCTACACCTCCTGCTGCCACCCAGCATTCCATCTAGTGGCAGCAACCTTGTTCACGCCTTTCGCCCACCGCGATGGAATGCACAAGGAAAATACACGGTGCAAGTTTGTCGAGACAGAACAGAAAAAAAGATAGGAAAATTAAAAAGAATTAAACAATTTATTAGCACTATGTTCGGAAAGAATAAAACGAACACAAAAAAAAAAAAAAACACAAAAACCACATGACGGATGAGGATAATAGAATTTTAAATATTCATGCACGCCCAGTTGTACTCTGTTTTATTGTTTATTCAGTCTTTTCTTTTCATTTCCGAGTTTAGCTTGACTCCCGACTCGACTCGATTAAACATCACGTGGGGTATTTTAATTCCATATAGTGTATGTACATATATGAAATAGGTGAATGTCCGTTTTACATTGGAGTGGAACAAAACGTAGCAAACATATTTGTTAGATTTATATAAAACTATAAACATTGAATTGCACATTTGGATATTATCTACTTTAATTTACCATTTCTTTATCAAACTTTCTTTTTATTACTTCAGTTATTATTTTACAAATCACAAACAAAAAATTAAACAATAAAAACAAATACAGTTTGAATTTGAATTCAACAGCTGCGCGCGCAATAAAACTTTATCGTAAACGATACGATAAATTTAACGATAGCACTTAACGAGCACATATGTTAGACTGTGGCGGTCGGTCGATATGATTAAACTTGACGAAGAAAAGCCAACGAAATTTGAATATCTGGCAGCACTTGCCGAACAACGGCAAAAAGAAATAGTAAAAAAATGTGAAGGCAAGTAATAACACATTTATTTTAACAACTCTTAGCACTTTCATTAGAAATTGATATATGCTACATATGCAACAACTCTTAAGCTTGCAACTCACACAAAAAACTATCCAAAAAAATAACTTGCGCGTCTACAATAATAATATTTCACAGCGAGAAAACACGAAACGTGCGAGCGCAATGCAAATTGGCGGCAACTAAATTGTGGCGGCGAGTCGAGAACGATATTCGGTTGCTGCAAATGCTAAGTTGGCTGCGCTTTAAGTTACCACTTTGGCGCTAAGTGTAAGAAAATTTAAAGGTATTATTGTAATTATAATATTTTATTTTAAAGCTTGTGTTAACAAATATAGAATTTTAGTATTCTATTTAATATCGAGACTTAATAAAAAGCTAATGCATAATTGCAAAAATCACATTTGTAAAATTAACAGAATTTGAGAGAATTTCTTTCTTTGTTTTTTTTTTGTTGGTTGTGATATACAAAAATGTTTGTTGCTAAGGAACATTGAAAGATTTAACACTACGAGGTACTCCTACATTTATGTGTATAATACTAACTAAAAAACTATGGAATCTCAAAGAGCCCCTGTATATAAACTAATTAAATGATTATTTTTTTTTACCCAGGTAAAATTAAGCTTGATTTGAGTTACGTGGATCCTTAAGCGGCTGCAGTGGCAGCAACTTGACCGTCTTATAGCCACGATCTCGTCGTATCCAAAGCCAATTGTTGCCATTAAAGTAATCCTCAATGTGCTCCAAGCTGCGTCCTTTCGTTTCCGGTTGAAAGAGATACATGAAAAGCGTTAGCAGAAAACTCGAAATCGCAAAGACGAGAAAGACGCCTTTCATTTTCAAATACGCCTGCAGTGCGGGAAAACCTTTGGCGAATATGAAAAGCGCCACATTCATTGAGGCAAAAACGCCACCCGCCGTGCGTCCACGAATCCTGGCTGGAAAGAGTTCTCCAATCATGATGCCTGGCATCACCATCAACGCTGTATTAAAGACTATATAGCCGAAAAGACATCCGCCCGCAACAAGGACATCATAAGGCATCTTTGGCTGCCCCGCTCGTATAAACATAAACACGCTCAAGACCAGGCAGAAGAGACCTGAGCCAATGCCGGAGAGCAGCATGATGAGGCGACGTCGCACAAAGATTAAGATGCTACAGAAGATCATGCAACAGACGACACGCACAGCAGCTGTCCATATCGCTGCCTGATTCGTATCAAAGTCAGCTCCAAACTCCGATACAATATCGATGGCATAGAAGATCACAATGAAGGTGCCCGAGAACATTTGCAGCAGCGAGAAGACAACAACAATGAAGAGCGGCTTAATTGCCACACGCTGGCAACACAGCTTAAAAATATTCTCATTCGTCTTTGTTGTGGCACGTTCCCTCTCCAAACGTTGCTTCATATCGTTCAGTTCCTTTTGTGCACTAATCTCGCTGCCACGCAGAAAACTCAGCGCCTGCAACGAACGCTTCTCGTGTCCATTCCTCAACAGCCAAGCAGGTGTCTCCGGTATAAAGAAGATGGCCAGAACAGCAAGGGCAGGCAGAATATTTGCACACCATGCCACAGTGCGCCAATACAGTATGGTGCCCAGCGAATAGACCAGCAGTATGCCACATGAGTATGCAACATAAGGTGCGCCAATGAGCAAACTGCGTAAATTTGGTTCAGCTGTTTCAGCAATGTAGACCTGAAAGGGAAAAAGAAATGTTATTTAGCTGAAAGTTCTCTCAAATAACTATCAAAGCATGCCACATGCAACTGGAGCAACCTTGACCTCGCACACAAGATTCTGACGCTGAGGCAGACGAGAACTTTCCCTTAAATCTTAATGCAACACAAACAATTTGATCAAAAAACGGGGTCAACATATAGCAACAACAAACATAAACTAAAAAAAAACCACAAAGCAGCATCCACTTAAATCTTTAGGCTTTATCTCAATCTTAATCATAAACTCATAAATCGTTTGACAGTTGCCGACTAAATTAATGAATCAAAGGAACACGCGCAAATGTTTGTTGTTGTTGGGGATAGCCAAGCCCAACCCACCCACAGCAACAGGCAGTTGGACAACAACAACAAACTTATTATAGACTAAGGTCAAGAATCCGGAACTCAATGAACTAAAAACGTCAGCGTGCGGAAAGCGTTTTCATTTTTTATTCAAATGACTTGCTTTCGTTATTATTTTGGCCGCTTGATAAGTCATGGACATATCCATAAGATAAATAAAGAATGCTGCTTAGTATATATACTATACTATACTATACTATACTATATATATACTACTTAGCAGACGCCGGCTGTGCCAAATTGTTGCTCACTTGACAGCTGTTTACACACACATAATGGCAGCCGCGTCGATTCGAGATCTCTCGTTTAAGTGTGTGCAACTGACAGCAGATTAGCTGCCACCAAGCTTGACAGGCAGTTTCAAAACACAGCTTGACAGCTTGATTTACATACATACTAATCTTAGTTTCCCTGTTTGGGTTCAAGGTCGTGCTTATTGCATAATCTGAACATTTTTGTTAATGGGTCAGTCCGAGTCGTCATTAATTTGTCTTGATTAGTTTGTGTGAATGAACTTTTTGGCATTGGCATTGGTTAGTTGTTTATCTAAACTAAACTGTTTACGTATTTACCTGTCCCGGTCCGCCCAGAATGCCCGTTGCAAAGCCGCACAAGAATCGCGCAAAGATAATGGCCTTCACCGACTTTGACATGGCCATCGTGCTCCAGCCCATAAAGAGTGGCAAGACCGATACGAGCAACGTCTTGCGTCGGCCCAAATAGTCAGCCAAGGGTCCAGACATCAGTGAACCAAAAGGCGTGGCCAAACTATGTACACTGGCTGTAAAGATAGAAAAAGTGTTAGTTGAAAACTTATTAATTGAAGATAGTAAGTAGTTCATAAGTTTACCTATCCATGAACCCGTATTCACTGTTATGGGCACCTCTGTAGAATTGGAGCTGAGTTGTGGCAGCAACACCGCTGAGTAGCCAATGGGCATGCCACAGCCAGCGGAGAGCAACAACACAGCACAAGTCGCTAAAATCTGAGTAAGAGGAACAACAAAGAGAAATATATGAAAAAATACACATTAATAAAATAGTTAACAGACAATGCTGCAATTGATTTTTAATTGATGGCAGACGCAATTTTACTTAAATTTTTTTATTGTGTTTGTCATAACAATATAAAAATAAACAAGTAAGAAGGCTCCAGTCGAGAAATCTCAACTAGACGATACCCTGAACCGTACAGTCAGTGCTTGCAAGTATGTGTGTTTGTATGTACGCACATACTGCATACTCAAATTCAATATTCCATATCTCCGGTGTTTCTTAACCGATTTTAATCAAAATTTCACAGAATGTCATTATTTTGTCTAATGTTTCAAAAGCCGTCTCAAAGTTTTCCAAATTCAATATTTTGTTGCTATCGATCCCATGTGTATATCGGAAACGGGAAGAGTTATCGAAAATCGAAAACAAACTTGTACTTTCTAGGTATAAGGCGAGCTTAAGTTTTAAGTTTGGAGTCACTAGCTTATATAGTATCTGAGATCGACGCGTTTATACATACGGACATACAGATGGACGGACAGACGGACATGGCTATATCGACTCGGCTGTTGATGCTGATCAAGAATATATATACTATATGGGGTCTGAGATGCTTTCTTATGCCTGTTACATACTTTTGCACAAAACCATTATACCCTTTTTACCCATTTTTAATGGGTTCAGGGTATAAAAAGTAATTGCTGGCAATTGAAGTTGCGACACGTTTCTAATTAGAATCGAATTCTCTAGTTGCCAAGCGATGCAAGTAACTGCAAGTTGGACCCTTATACACATATATATATATAATATATATACATTCAAGCCAGACAGAGCCTCGACTTAATTGTGTGACGTCAGTCTGAATATTCTTGTATTGGGCCCGGGCATCGGAACTTGATTTGGCTCAATTCACGACACATCACATATCACATGTGTGCACCACATGGTTGCCACACACAGCAACAACAACAACAACAACAGTATGTATCTGTATTTGTATTTTGTAATCATGCAAAGAAAGTTCAATTGCGTATCTTATCATTTTGTCCTTCACAATGTGTCTGCCAAGCAATGCCTATTAAAGATAGTCAAATATTTCAAATTGTTAAAACTTAAAGTTATTTGAAAAAAAATGCGCTTATCGAGAGAATCAAAAGTATTATATGTATGTTATTGCAACATATAAACTAATTATAACATAAACTCAATAATTAGTTTGATATTTTTAATTTTTAATCAAAGCTGTCAATTCGTAAAACCATCAAAGTGCTTATAGAAATAACATTTGGATTTTTGTAGAGCTTTTTTATTAAGAATTTATTTCATGTATAATAATAAAAATTGTTGAATGTCAGCTAAAATAGTTTCCAAGCTGTTCCCAATATAAAAAATGAGCTAAAAATAAGTTTAATGAATCATTTAATTTACTGCCATATCAGGGATAACGTTTCGTATAGTTTAAAATACGTCAACCCATCAAAAGAAAGCTGTCAATTTCATTGTTAACGTGTCAAGTCAGCTAATTGATATATACTTACTTTTAGTGCAAAAAACAAACTCGAAAAAACTCTATTTTAATTTAATTTACAACTAATGTTAATAAGAAACGTCTTATGACTTCAACTAACTAGATTCTCTATTTGCAAAATATTTATTTACTTAATGCATATTGTTAACAAAAAACTATATCATCAACTTAGTTGTTACATTGTACAAATATACGTATAGACAGCTGTCAGTTTAAGTATTTAGTACCTTACTCAATTTGTTATGGTAACAAAAAGCTACGATTAAAGGGCAGACTAACGAGGAGCACAAACAATTGTTGACACCTTGCATGTAGAAAGTCACGACGCATATATATATATAGATACATATAGTTGAGTAATGTTATCACGACTGTACCCCAAAAAGCAATAGCAAGACAGAAACAACAACAACAACAACAGGTGTTGGTTGCATTTTCGTTTTCAAGGACAACACGCAAAAGTTGCCATAAAATCGAGAGAGCAGAACCAAAAAGCATGCTCTTAAACAAATCGCAAAGAAGCTTTAAAGCTTAACTAAGAGAAATGGATACAAATTGAATGCTTGAATGCTGCGTAGTCGAAACAAACATATTGTTTATACTGTATATATAGTTTACCTGATTAAACATGCCCCTTCGATTGGCTGCATCATAATCCTGTTCATCAATGGTGGATAGCTTGCGACTCTTTGGCAGCGCCATGCACATAGATTTGGAGGACATGGGCAGCTTGCATTGAAACTCCGATCCGGGCACCACATGGTATGACATCTTATTTGGCACAAACTTGCTGTACTCCTCATCCTCATCCCTGCAAAAGGAGGCAAATAAATCAACAGTTAACCAATTGATGGCAAAATGCGCAAATTCTTTGATCTTTCAAATGATCTTGAAAATGATGAAGAAAGAATAGCAAATAAAAGTTGAAGCCATATAAAGATTGCAATGCAAATCAGTTCAGTTACGTGTTTGAACACCTTTGAACTTGTTTTTTATTCAGGAATTCATGTGATTAATGAAGGGTTCGCTGCGGTTCAATAAAGCTGTTGCGCAGTTTTTGGCTGGTTTAAATGTCATTCAACTGCAGTAAAAAAAGAACAACAAATTTTATCAACAATTAAAACCGGTAACCTACAACATAAAAAACTACAAGCATGCAAATTATTTGAACAAGCGAATTTCTCAGTCAAGTTATTTTTTTGTTAAGATAAACAAAGTGCTTAATTGTTGTTGTTGCTTGACAGCGGATGAGAGCGTAAAAGCGAGAGAGCGAGGGAGAGAAAGAGCGAGCGAGCGAGCGAGCGAACCGGCAAACGTTGCGTATACGTCATAAGCCTAAAAGCCATGTGACGCGATTTTTTTATTCAACTTTTTGGTTGATAAGCAAAAAAAAAAATATATATATATACAATAACAAACTTCCAAGCGAAATAATCGCAACAAAAACAAACGTGTTTTGTTTTGTTTTCTTTTTTTATACCGTTTTGCATTATTTTTTTATTATTATTATTATTTTTTGATTTGCTTAATTGACTGTAACTATTTTTTTATTTTTTTTTTGGGTGTTTGAATTTTGTAATTATTTTGCTAGGCGAAAATAATTAGTATGATTTTTTGTTTTGTTTTGCTTAGTTTTGGTAGACAATAGAAACGTTTTGTTTGCCAAGGCAAGCGATAAATTTTTACCTTGCTCACACCTGTTGCCTTACATTAAGTTTTGATTTTTGTTTCTATATTTTCGTTGCTGTTTTTAACTCATTGTTGTCCATAATTGACGATAAGAAAGCGCTTGTGACCCATTTACCATTTGTGATTGCAATTATTCACAAATTCTGTTGAATTTTAATTATCTAAGAGAAATATGGTTTCGAAATGTTTAGGAATCCCCCAAAGACGAATGGTTTTGGCCAGAAAAAAAACTTTAAAAGAAATATTTAACTATATTTCCTTATACTTTTTAGTCTTAGAAGAATATTTGTAGTATTGAAAACTATTTCTTCTTATCAAAAGAATCTTTTAGGTTCACTAAATCTTCAACCTTGAATGATAAACATAAACACGAAAAATGTTTAACATTGATTTAACGTGAACAAAAATTTGCTTTAGAAGCGTGAGCTGCATAACTAAAATAGAAAAACAAGTTGTTAGAACAATAAAAACTCAACGTTTTATCGGCTAGGAAGTATTGATAAAAGCTAAACGGTTCAATGTACCAAACCAAACACTAAAAACCCAGCCAATGACAAACGAAAAACGATTCACATACAATTTTTAAGCAAATTGGACTCGCATTATGCAAATTGAAAGAACTACAACACGAATTTTATTAATAAAAGGAAAGTTTAAAACGCGTTTTGCTTATCAAAAAAAAAAATGTGTGAATTGAACAAGTTTTCAATGTTGACCGCATAAATTGGACAAATTGATAAGAAAAAATATTCGTCAGCAGTTGGGTTTTTGGCAACGAATATTCATAACGATATATTTTTATGATATGATTCAAAATTGTGCCAATTAAGTTAGCATCTCGCGTCCAATCAGTCGCATCGCATTTCTTCATCATCATTAGCGCCCATTTGGACGGATGGTTGTCATGACAGCCACACGCTGCGTATGCGTAATTTAATTGCACAACAAACTTAATAAAAAAAAATGTTGCGGTAAATATCGATAAGATAAGTAAGTATTTAGCGTGGGAAACATCAGCAGCAGCAGCAGCTATAGCCTTAGATATAGCTTCTACTCTTAAGCTTATCACGCTAATTAACACACATTTTTTTTGCCCCTCCCAACCCCGCGTTTGTTTGTTTGTTAATCAACGGCGGTACACATTAATGAAAAGCATTTTTAAAAAGTTAAATTTTGTTAGCTTTAATTTCACAATCTTGCTGCTCGATTCAGGAACATAATCAATCAATTGTTGTTCCTCAGCACATTTAACTTGAAACAGGATTTTTTATTGGATCTTATGTTTATTTTTTCTGCCAATTTGCACTGTCAACAATGATGTGGCACAAAGCAAAAATGCAATTGATATAATTTGATAGTAAGTCGTTAACAATGTCTATCAGCTGTCTATATATATATATGTCTCAATTCATAGACTTATCTCTGTTGATCTTGCTGTTGAAATCGTGCACAGAAAACTTAATTTTCGGTTCGAGATTTGTCTCTGGAAATCATTTTTAATGCTTGACTTAACTTTTAAGACACTTTAAGGACTTTAAAGAGAAGTTTTTAGGTAACAAAAAGCTTGTAATAATAAAAGAAATAAATCTTTGTGTTTATTTCTTATATTATTTTATATTTATTTGCTATTTATTCTACTATTTTTTTCTTCAAAAACTTTTCCTCGTTTTATTTATTTTCTTTTTTGCTCACTTTCTTTGCTTTTGCAAATATTTTTGTATTTACGCTTCGATTTATTATCAAGTTTCGTAATACTTGTTAACTGTAAAATTGGGATTGACATTTTTGTAATATATGAAGTTTTGTAATTTATGAATATATGAACGGTAAAGATTTTATTTATGGTAGTCACAATTGATAATTCGTTTTTTTGATATATGTTCTCTACTTGTGAATACCATAAGGAATATTTACTGTTCATATTTCAGTTAGCAAAACGCAATAAAAAAAATACTTAAAATAACTTATTATAAAGATTTCAAACAGATTGCACCTTTTTTTAACAAATTGAATCTTTATCTCTTTCAACTAAACTCTTCCAATAACTATTTCCTACATTTATCAACATTTTTCACACATTTTTATACTAAAATTGCTTTTTGTCTGTTTGTTGTACTCAAGACACGACTTTTGATTCTTGGTAAATGATATCTAATCGGTCTGTTCAATTAATATTTACACACAACAACCTGTGTAGTATAGTATACTATGAGAAAGCTGGCAAGGAAATATACATTATATAAGTTGAGTGTAAACACGAAACAAATCGTTAATGATAATCTTTTAAAGGCAATTCATTGATCAGTGATTAAATTTAAAGCTAAATTATTTGTTTTTTCTGTCTCGTATTGGGTAATATTTTTTTTTTTTTGCTGTCAGTTGTCGCGTCATTTTTATATAGGGTCGCTATCAAAGTTCATCGCGTGATCTGTGTCTCTAATCAGGACGGATACTTGAGTTGAAGGCCCAGCAACAGGCAACAAACAAACAAACATACAAAAATACAAACAGACAGACAGAAAAGATACATAAGATCTTTAAAGTCTGGTGAAAACTTGTTTTACGCCGAAGAGTCATGGTTTAAAGTCGAAACAGAATAAAGTAAACAAAGCAAAAAATACATAAAACAAATATTCAAAATGTCAACAGCTGTCTTGGCATTTTTTTTTTGTATTTTTGTTTTTGTATTTCTAAATAAAGAAATTTGTTTAAACCACACTTTGTTGTTGTTGCTGTTGTTGATGGTGTTATTTTAGCATTTCGAACTTACCTTTCGTTGCTCATTTTGTATGGAATTAAGTTCAAGCACGCAATGTAATTTGCAAATTTTATATAACTATATATATTCAAGCGATTTTTCACTGAGTCAGAGTCGGAATTGCACTTGAATTAAGTGTGAAACAACTTAAGACCTTTGAATTGAAAACATTAATTCAAACGCTAAACACAAACTCGCGATTAATAATGTTAAAATAAAGGAACGAGCTGCGATCGCACGTCAATTTGTATTGCTGCCAAAATGCAAACTGGCTGCGCGATTTTCGCAAAGTCGGCTTTTTATATTTGTGAGCACAAGTCGAGTCGTCGTCGATCGTCAATTGGTCGATCCACACACACACACACACACAAACACATTAACGCATATTGAAGAGGGCTGCATTAAAAGTTTATAAGAAATAGTTTCTGTGTATCATGGTGCCAAGTAGCATTATTATTATAGTTTTTGTCCTAAGTACAATACTTTTTATAATTTATATAATAATTGTATACATATTCAATAAGTTATTATTATTAATTAATTTTTTGAATATGATGATTTTTTTCACGCATAAATTGTTTTGCTTCATTTTGCAGTAACTTTACAGACGTCCCTCGCATGTAGACAAACGATCAGGGCTTTTTTTAACTATCGCTCTCCCTCGTACCTATGGCGACGCTCTGGTTCAATATGCTTGGCCGGCAAACAATTGATCAGCTGTTCGAAACGACTCCACAGAGAAGCCAAACTCTCTTTGCACAAGCTTAACTAAGCCTCTGCTCTTAAAATATCTTTTGACAAAAGCCTCCGAGCGGTTTGTGTCTGTGCTAAAAGCTAAGATTGTAAAGAGTTTCACGATCACAATAAAAGCTTAGTAAGTACAGATTAGTTGCACCTGCATTGCAATTCTTGCTTATTAAAATCTAAAAACAGAATATACTTACTATCATATTCAAACATTCCTTTAATTTCAGCTAATTACAGTGCTGAAGAGTTGCATGTGAGGCAATAATACATTCGTACATATATACGTTGCAATTACCAAGAATTATACCTCCAATTACAAGAAAAGTTATTGAGTGCAATTATCATGCAGCTGTTGTTACTGCCACGCTTTGCAGCTCATCATTTTTTTTTTTTTTTTAATGGCTTGATAACTACTAGTCAAGGTTTTCTCTATGCGTGCAGCGGAAGCTTTTAAGCTCTTCGCTCCCCAGCGCCATAATAAGAAAGAGCGACGACGCCCACGAAAATAACGGAAATGTTGCTGAAGGGATAACCTGCAAAAAAAACAACACACACACACAAAAAAAGCTTTTCATTCATAACCTTGCCCAACAACAACAACACCTGTAAGGCGGCAAATTTAGAGAGATGCGCAAAGCCTTTGAGCTATTTGATAGTCAGTAAAGCTAATAATTTTTTTAATTTATACTGCGGTTTGGCTAATATTGCGCCTGTCCTTTTTATAATCGCCTTATAGTTTTAACATAATGAACCCTATTTAAACAACCTTTTATTTGTCGCCTACGCCTAGACAAGAAGATGCTGCAATACAAGAGAGAGAGAAAGAGAGAGAGGGAGGGAGAGGGAGACATTGAGAGCAGATAAAGCAACAGTAGTTTCCCGTTTTAATTCTTGAAGCGCGCTCACTAAAACTTAACTGTTCCATTGAGAGCGCAGCATCACACATGCTCTCACTCTCTCTCTCTCTCGCTCGCTCGCTCGTGCAAGCAACGTTAACGGTGCTTTCAGTGTCTAGGTCGAGGCAGCACCAGCAGCGGTAGCGGCAGCGACTGCGACAGCGACATCAGCAGAGATGTCAAAGTATGTTTGCCTATGCATGCGTATTGTATGCATGTGTGTGTGGGTGTGTGTGTTCGTATATCATGTGTTGATATCAAGGTCACCCACACAAACTAACATGCATTTGGTTGAGCGTTGTGGGAGGAGAAAAAGCAGGTAAAAGAGTTGATTTTGTTAGTGACAGTTTAATTGTTTTAGGAACTTGTTGGCTTAGAACTTAATCAGTTTAAATTAAAAAGTTAAAATATTATAAATAGTTATTTATGTTAGCTAAAAATTGTGTATCAACGATGACAGCTTGCCACCAACGAAGCAAAGCTCTAATTCTCATATATTTTTTTAAATTTCTAAGAATTTTGAAGAGAATATGCCAAATTAGAAACTGTTTAACCATGCAAATAATGTTAACCAAAAGAAAGTTGGTATTAGTAAAGGTTTTTTTCAGCGTTCAGCATTCAGTTATTAACTTTCATACATCAAAATTGTAATCATACAAATATCCTCTATTATTACCTGTAGCTTAGAGAAGATATTAAACTAATATTATCAGTTGGCAGCCCTTCAAAAACTAATCCCTTTTCAACACACTAATGCATCAACATTACATTAGCAGCGATTGTTCTTAGCGCCCACCGTTTGTTTATTTTGAAGCGCAAAATTTCTTACCTAAGGCGCTTACAAAACGCCCACAACTATGCAACATATTCCAACACACCCACCCAGCCACAACACACACACAAACACATGCATAATTAAGCGAATAAATATTCAAGGACCCAATTTACAATACAGCTCACTCACACAGACACACACACACACTCGCACACAAAACTAGCACCTACACATACTAAAAAAGCTCTCGAATGCTCTGGCAAAAAATTAAATAAAATAAAAATATGGCGACGCCAGTAAATCAAATTGTAAATCAAAAGCAGCGCAGTAACGTTGACTGCGCTGCCAACGCACTAGAGCGAGGCAGCGACAGAGCGAGAGCTTGCCATAAACTTTTTATAGCAAAAGCGCTCACGCAACAAAAAGCTTTGCCTGTGTGGGTGGCTGCACGCTGCGCTCTGCTATCGTCATTCAGTTGCTTTCGAATTGTGCGCCAAGGTGGTTGCCTCTTGTTAACTCAATAATCAATTAACAAACTAACTCAACAACAACAACCACTAACACCAACAATAACAACTATTAACAACAACACTTACGCGCGCATACAAACGCTCCAAAACTAAAAAGTTGTGTAAGTCGCGTTTCAAACGTTTTTTTTTTTTAATCGCAACACAAACAAAAACTGGCAGCCTGCCTTCGTTCGTTATCGTCATTCATATTCAACTCGTGCGTGCAGCTGTCCTTATTGCCTTTTCGTGTCCTGCTGCTGCTGCTGTTGCTGTTGCTTAGTTTGAAAAGTTCAAAAACACATCGCATTAAAAGATAGCAACAATAATTATGGGTTAACTCTTACATCCTTTTGCTAACATTCTCAGTAAGAAGTATTTTGAGCTTTCCTGCTTGTAGCCATTATCATATGCTTTTACGCGTGTTGCACATTTTCCAGTGTTGCCTAAGCACCAAACGAAAGGCCTTAACGCCTTTAAGTGCATTTCCTGGTATCCTTTTTAAGTGGATTGTGCATGTTGCAGCCAATTCTTGGAATTCTTCCTATCCATTGTGCTCTGTTATGATGTTCTTGAGTTATTTTGTTAGTTTCAAGGAAGTTCAAGCTCTCTCTCAAACATTTCCAAGTATTTTAATATGAAAACAAGTTGAGTCTTTCTTTGTTATTATTTGTGTGTATCTTTTTAACGATGTATCTTGCATTTTTAACGATGTAGTTTTCAATTTTAAGTGTTGCCATTTTTATACCCTGATCCCATTTAAAATGGGTAAAAAGGATATAATGGTTTTGTGAAAAAGTATGTAACAGTCAGAATGAAACATCTCCGACCCCATAAAGTACATATATTCTTTATCAGCATCAACAGTCGAGTAGATATAGCCATGTCTGTCTGTCCCTCTGTATGTATTAACGCGTCGATCGCAGAGACTATAAGAGCTAGAGACTCCAGATTTGGAACTTAAGCTCGCCTAATCCCTAGGCAGTACAAGTTTGTTTTCGATTTTCGATAACTCATCCCGTTTCCGATATACACATGGGATCGATAACAATAAAATCTTGAATTTGAAAAAATTTTAAAAGGCATTTGAATTATTAATCAAAATAATAACAATCTGTGAAATTTTTATTAAAATCGGTTAGGAAACACCGGAGATATGGAACCTTGAAGTTGAGTATGCAGTATGGTCGTACATACACACACACATACTTGCAAGCACTGACTGTACGCGTAAAGTATAGGGATCAGGGTATCGTTTAGTCGGGATTTCTCGACTAGAGCCTTCTCACTTGTTTTTTTTTATATTAAATTGCTATTTTTGAATTTAAAATTTCTTGGATTTTTCCATTGTTGCTCAACTTTTTGATTATTCATGGGAAAGTTGTCAGCTTTATGTTTCGAACATTTTCCCACGCACATTTTCATATGCACATGTCAAAAAGTGATTCCTTTTGTAAACCTCAACATTGTTCACCATACTATATAATGTTTATCCATCTATATACTATATTTATATACATATATATGTATGTTGAGTTGAGAAGAGATTTAAAGAGTTCTTCAGCCATTTTGAACCCAAAACGCTTGTCGAACAAATATTTGGACAAAGTTTTTCTTCTTTCTTTCATTCTTTATTTTTTTGGCGGAGGAAAGCTGACCTTCACCTTCCCCCAACTACCTTCCGCTGCTGCTGCTGGTGCTGCTGGTGTTGTGCATTGCACAACCGAGCGTAGCCGAACGCAAAATTAATTCCAGCTTCCGCTGTCCTGGCACGACTGGGCGCAAAACTTTTTGTTGTTGCCTTCTTTTGCTATTTCTTTGCCCCTCAGCCTCAGTGTTTGCGAAATGTGCTTGCTTCTCTCTCTCTCTCTCTCTATCTCTCTTTCTCTCTCGCTCTGTGTCTCTCTGTCTCTCTTTATCTCTGTCATTTTTTTGTACGCCTCTTTGTTATAGTTATTGCTGTTGTTACCTTAGTACCGTTGTCCTTGGCTGCCGCTCGTCAAATCGTTGTTGTCGTCGCTTTTTGCTTTCCTGTCTGTTTGCCTTGTGCCGGGTTTCCTTCCTGGTTCCTGCTCAACGTGAACGTGCTTTGTTTCCTTCTCACACGCACACTCACACACACTTACACACAGATTCTCTTGTCCTATGTGTGTGTTTGCGTTGACTCAATCTGCTTTTTGCCTGCTGGCGGTCTTTAGCAGCGCTTTTTTTTCTTTTCTCTTTAGCATAATCAACAATTAACGACTCGTTGCTAAGAAATTAAACGCAACAACAACAAAACCGGTAAGTTCTTAGCTTTAAAACAACAAACAACAACAAAAACAACAGGTGTTCCAACTACTGTCTGGATTCCTAATTTATGCCCAAATTGATTGATTGCCTCACTTGTCTCGTCACACATGACGTATGCTTAATGCAAAATAGATAAGCTTGACTAAGCCATATTTAATAAAGTGCAATACAAGATAAAGTGGGCTTATTTGTTGAGACTTAAAGCAGCTAAAACAGCGGACGGGGAACCTGGGTAAATTACCCAAAATTGGGTAAAAATGCAATTTTTGGGGGTAAAAATGAAACTTTTGTGAGTATATATAAACATATTGTTTTCTTTTCAAAATTATAATGGGGGCTATAATATGAAAGATGCTAAAAGAGGCGATTTGCCCAGACTTGAAGCTGCTAAAAGTAGGTAAATATTTTAAGCTCCCTAAAAGCAGGCAACAAAAATTTTAAAAGGGGAAATCAGTGTAGAAGACATTATACAAAAAGAATCTATAATTTAAAAAACAAAAATAATAATATTAACAAAATATAAAGCTAGCAAAGAAAGCTATTGAATGATTGAAAAGAAATTTACTTTAAAAAAATATTGTAAGAGCTCTAAAGATCTTTAATATATTTCGCTTATCGAAATTTGCAGTGAAAGTAAAATTGGAAAAAAATTTGAATGCACTCAAAGCTCTTGCCTTAAATCCAAGCAACATAGTACTTATGTACATTTTAGCCATTTATTCGTGGCATAAAGCGAACAGGAATTGCGAAATGATAAACTGAATAAAAGGAAAAATGCGCAGCTGGGCAAAAAACAGAAATCTATGTAAAAATAAATCACATTGAAAGCTAACAAACTAATTTTTGTACTTTTTTCACAGTGCATGTTTTTCCCTTTGCATATTTTTTGCATTCGTTTGCCAAATCGTTTTTTTTTTTGAAAAACGGAAGCTAAACAGCTTACATGTATAGTATATATATATATATATATATACGTGTATATAATTTGATTTCGAGTGAATGACGCAAACCACAGCAAATAAATCAATCAAAAATTGCAAAAGTTTATTTTACTGACCCAGCACAACATAAACACACGACGAGGGATAAAAGTTTTTAGCCAAAAGTGAATATTAAGTACTGGACGAGTTGGAAAAAAAATACTTAGCTGAACTTTGTGCACATCTTAAGCTCATTAAGCTTCGATATTGAATGTTTATTTCAATGCTGCTCCTCTCGAGAGAATTATAAATAGTTACGTCTCACGTGCGAGCTTAGTGGCAAGTTGTTATTGTTGTGGTTGTAGCAGGATGCACGTCCCTTTTGCTGTGTAAACGCTGTGAACTTTGACCTTAACGTGATTACCCCCAACCACAGCCAACAACAATAGCAACAATGCTTAGCTGTTAAAAAGCTTGTCCTTCTCGTCCTCTTTCTCCGCTGACATCTCTCTCTCTCTCTCTCTTTTTATACCCTGAACCATTTGAAAATGGATAAAGGGTATAATGGTTTTGTGCAAAAGTATTTAACAGGCATAAGAAAGCATCTCAGACCCCATAAAGTATATATTTTCTTTATCAGCATCAACAGCCGAGTCGATATAGCCATGTCCGTCTGTCTGTCCGTATGTATGAACGCGTCGATCTCAGAGACAATAAGAGCTAGAGACTTCAGATTTAAGACATAAGCATGTGCGTACATACATACACACATACTTGCAAGCACTGACTGTACGCATAAAGCATAAGGTTCAGGGTATCTTCTAGTCGGCATTTCTCGATTAGAGCTTTTTTACTTGTTCTAGCATGCTACGTATTGTTTTTATGGCTTTTAGTGCCACAGTTTTTATGACAATGCAACTGCAACTGTAGCTGTGTGTGTGTTGTAGCTTCTGTGTGTAACTGATTACATTAGTTATTTGACATTTATGTGCTTTTAAGCGCACCTTCAGCTTAAAGCTACAATAGCTACACAATATTGAAATAATAATACCACATGGCATTTATTGCCCTACTTCATTCTTATATATAAATATACATATATATTGTCGATTTGTTGTGTGATGTCTGCTGTTTGTAGTTGTACTTAACCCTGTCACATGACTTGCAAACACTTGTGCAAAAAAAGTGACAGCCACATTTCTGTTTTATGTTTTCCATTTACCTTTTTTGTCAGCCAAATGCACTGCACTGCATTTCTATAAAACCAAGCAGCTGACAGTGACAACTAACATCAACAACAGTTACTGATTGTTAAATAAAAACATTTGGCATTTGATTGGTTAAGTTTTATACATCAAATACGCAACTTTACTTTAAAATCGTTCTGCTCCAGATGGGTGTGTTACATTTAGATATGTTTGTTGCTTCTTACGTTAAGTTTTATGTTACCGATGTTGTTTAAATTTTGCGATAGAATAAATCAATCGGTTAACGTCATTCTTTGTTAACAAGTAAGATGCAGGTTAATTAAACTGTCTTAGTTATCAAGCGAATCATAATAGAACTCATTAGTTAAATTACGAGCGCGTTCGATACGCTCCAGGCGTGGATTAAGTGGCTGATCCTCGGACTGATCATCGCTGCTCAGTTCATCGTAGCTATATTTAAGCTTTGGCTTCCAGTGCTCAATGTAACCCATGCGCAGCAAATGGGTATTATAGTCAGCAATGCGAGAACAACGTTTTCTGTCAAGTTGATGGAGTTTCTCATGATGGGGCTTCATGAACTTGTAGAAACCAAAGTCCAGTGGATAAGGGACAGCGGAAGCTTTCACTGCACTCAAATAAACAGTGCGTCCCTGCATATGATGATTTAACTGCTGATACGCACAATGAGTATTTAATATAAATTGATAAATGGGCGTTGATGCCATTACAATTGTCCAGAAAGCAATGCAACAACCATTTTGCAACTCTGCCTCATAGTGCATCCTATCCTCTGGCAATATAATCTGCAGTTCCAATGTGCAAAACGTTTGATAATAAATAACCTCAGGGCGTCGAATATTCTCTGGAATCTGACATTGAATATAATGAGCTCTTTCATTAATGGCAGCTGCAGCTCCATTTGCCGTTTTGTTTAGTTTTGTCAAAGGATGTGGCACTGGCTCTTGCTCAGACTCAGCCTCCTCTTCCGGTTGCATGATTTGATTGAGCAGATCTAAGGGTAGATCGCTATGTGCAGTTGCTAGTGGCTGCTCCTTCTCGGTTAGCTCCATTAAGGTAACGTTCATAAAGCAATTGTATAAGGCTTCAATGCTGTCCACTGGCTCTGGCTTTGGAGGCTGTAAAGAAAGAAAAAACTATAATGAACTGTTTCAACTATAACTCAATTATCATAATTAAGCTGACTTTGGACTCTTTCAGGTTCTGCTTTGTTTGCTCCGCCTGCCGCTGCTGCTCCTGCCGCAATCTATTCTCTTTGCCTATTTGACGTGCCATTTCGGCAAAGATGTCAAGTTTACTGGGAATCGGAGTCATGTTGTCTAGCTTAACAGAAATAGCTGATTTTGCTGTAGGCGTCTCCTGCCTAACTATGTCCTGTGAGCTATGCTTTTCCAAAAATTGCATGACTCTGTCAAGAGTCAGCTCACATTTTTTAGCCAATTGATGTTTCCTTAGTAGTGCACACATCGTCAAGCGACGTACGTGCACTTTCATGCTGGGCGCATAACTTGTCACAGCCAAATCCTGTACAAAGAGCGTGTGTGTCAAGGCCACAACAATGCTTGCCTGCAGGAAGTTGGGCTGCGGCACAGAATTTAACCACTTGACACATTGCTCGCCGTCCTGCTTATGCCAGTTGCGTTCGCCAGTGAACGGCACCATACCCAGAATGCGCACATCAATGGCTAAGGGTGGTTTATCTCGCAGTTGTTCGGGGCAAACATACAATTTTCCGCTGTTCGTCCTAAATTGACGCGTATCTACGTCCAACGCCTGCACCTCCACAGCGATATCGGTGCACGATACATTCAAATGTTCAATCGGTGCTACACGAAGAATTCGCACACGTTCATAGCCATTTGGATTGCGGAAGACACAGATTTGTTTGGCCACTGGTGGCCAGAGAAGCAGTCGCTGCTCTGATAGCAGCAGCTGCAACTGCAGCTCCAAAGTTGCTGGACGAGGCAGTAGCTGCCAGTTTCCCCCTGGTGGCAAATGCTCCAGCAGTAGCACGCAATAATGCACCGGCGAATATGCTCGGATAAGCTGAAACTTGACATCGCCGCTGGCTGGAATGTTGGCGGATAGTTGTTGATCGCGCGGCAGCAGCTGATGACGCTGCTCACATAGTGTATCGTTACAGTCACCCAAACTGAGCAGGAAATCGCATATCGCTGGCTCATGGCATTTGGAGCGCTCCAGCTGATCGCGTATTTGACGTGCCAATTGGACAACACGTTCATCAACCGGTTGATGCATTTGTAGGAAGTCCACGAGACGCGGCAGCTGATTGATGTTGCTTTCGTCCAGAAACACCAGCGAAAGAAGAGATTCTAAAAGAGTACAATGATTATTCTTATTCTAAATAGGGAAATCACTCACTTACCTTGCTCCACTTTTGGTTCGACGCTTTCCAACTGCTCTTTCTTGAATTGATTGCGCAGATTGTCGGCCAACATGAGATGCCTGAGTTTAAACTTGCTCCAAGTATCGCTCATTCCATAGTGAAGTAAAGTATTCGCATGTCGTATGTCCAGCTCCGGACAGTAATCGGTGCAAAGAAGCATTTCGCCGTGTGTTTCTTGCATCCAGCTATGCACATGTTCAAGCACAGCAAGATCACTTGTCTGGTAGTAGGGCAGACAGTGATAACCTTGTGCTTGAAGCAAATCCACAAGCTCAAGTATATCTGCATCCGTTTGACAATTGATGACGGTGCGCAATAGATGTGGCGGTCGTTGCTGGAGTACACGCAGCAGCTCCTTCTGTTTGGTCTCCTTCTTGAGCAGGGAAATGCGCATGCGAGTGCCACCATAAATTGCCGCCTCGAGTATATCTCCAAAGAGCAGCAAAGGATGCGCATTCAATTCTTGCAGCATGTGCAGATATTGCGTTTTATAGGAATTCGTGGTGATCACCAACTGCGGAGATTGCTTTCTGACTAATCTGAAAAGCTCCCTATGAACCTTCTGCAACTGCTTCGTTTCCATTAAATGTACATCATCGTATGCAACAAACTTTAGAGACGGCAACTTGATACTGTTCTCGCATAGCCATAAGAACTGAGCAGGTGTCGCCAGCAGGCAGCCAACGCCGTTAAGCAGACGATGGAAGAGTTCCACAGATTGTGCGGAAGGTACTGTCAGCACCAATGTTAGCCACTCTTCGTTTTTGGCCTTGCGCAGCATTGAGTTGCATAGGGCGCCAATTTGCTGCACTCGCGTTAAATCTGCAGCGATCACCAAGGCAATGGGACCATTCAGATTCCAACGTTCTTGACCGCAACGCTGTTGCCTTAGTTCGCTACACACCACCTTGCATAGTGGCGGCACATAGCTTAGCGTCTTTCCGCTCCTTGGCGCACTCACTATAACGGCACCATGTTCGACTCCTTGTCCCAAGTGTGGCCACGCATAGCTCTGTACTCGCAGTAGTTGTGTAAACCTCAAACAACGCAAAGTGTACAGTATGTGCGGCAGGAAGCTAACCTCACTAAAGCGACGTGCCGGCTGCAAATTCACATTTGAATGGGCCACAGCGTATTCTGAACAATTGGCTACCACCAGCGGTCGCTCGTGCTGTGCATACGGAAAACTCTCCTGCACCTCATAGTCTAAAAAATCCGCATCAGGGTTGTTATTTTTATCGGATAGGCATTTTTCAATGCTGGACACGATCAAACTTTTTGCTTCAAAACTCATTTTAAATATTTCTCTCTTGTAAATAGCTTTGCGACAAATGAAGTTGGCTGCGGTACGCCAAATTTACAAATATCGACTATCGATAATAATAACAATGACATGGTTTATTGAAAGCTTCAAGTGTGACCAAAAATTTTAATTTACTCTTAAATAATTTAACAATTGATCGCTCTCGAAACGCTTCTAAGGTTCCGTAATGATCTGTTGTACAATAAGACCGCTTATTATTTGGCTGGCCACATGACAACCATGACAGGAACAATTATGTGCATTGGGCAAATGCTGCAGAGTAGGTGGACTTTGCAAACGGCCTTTTTTTGTTTTTGTACTTGTCTCTTTCACCAAACGCCTTTTAAGACCATATGATTTACAGTAGAGAACGCTGTAAATAATAATAGCTGCCAGAGTTGCCAGATCAATGAACAATTGACAGTTGATATTCAAAGTTCAAGTACTTACCACCGCCCACAATAAGAATGTGAAGCATCAGAGCGAAAAAGGCAACTTTCATTAGCGGATCCACAGGAATAAAAATGCTGTTCATTTCATTTATATTGCTAATAATCCTATAGCCATTTGAATTTGTTGTTGCATTGTCATTCTTCTGCAGAGACATTGTCTCATTTTGCCAGTAATTATCTGGCAACAAGTTGACTCGCAAAAGCTCCGGATTTACCACAAACAGCAACAGCAACTGCATCAGCTTTTCCATATATCTTCTCTCCTTTGCCGACACCATACTAACCATGTCCCGTTGCCTTGGCGCTCGCTCACAAACTAAAGCTTAAAACAGCAATGTCTCCGCGTTGAAGCCTTAGACTCTGCCGCTAAGCTTTGTTCTAATGAGAAAAACAGCTGTGGGCAAAGAAGAGGGCGCTTGGGCGCCAGGCACCAAACATGTTCTTGATTATTTTCTTCGTTAAGTACCTTTAAATGCAGTCGGGTATTTTTTGTGTGAATCTGTTTATTGAGGTTTTTTTAAGCATGCATTGCTTTTGATTAATTTTGTACCGGTTTGTTAGTTAATTCAATAGAAAATTTTTAAATGTTCTTTAAAAACATAAGTATAAGAATTTGTATTTAACTAATTTTTGTCTATAAAACTTAAATAAAAGAAGTTTTCAGTATCAACGTTAACAATCTACTTAAGTAAAATTCACTAAAAGCTTTTCTATACACAATGAAACACATATTAAATATTTAAATTGCACGCATATTTATTTAAATGATTTTCATACAAAAATTCGACATAAATAAGTGCATCGATCGCGGTCGCGTTCGTAAGTTTTGTTTATAGCAAAATGATTCATTGGTTAACCCCTCAACATTCTGTTGAATTCAGGCAATCTTCAAAGCAACGCAGATTCCTTGCCTGACAGCAGCGACGACAGAGGCAATCAGCGGCTCCCGGTGTATGAAGAAATTTTACTTCGAGCACATGAGCGGTTTCCTCTGGCATTCGTGGCCACACAATGCTCTGCGTGCGTGGAACATACGCGTCCAGGCTTTTACGACGTTGTCGTTGGGATAAACGGCAGCAGAAACAGCAAAGGCAACCTTTAAAGCAATAACAATAACTTTAACTTGCAACAGGCAAACACACTCTCAACAACTTACCCAAACAACCGAGCAGCGTTAAGGATATGGTGGTAAGTGCGGTGAGAAAGAGGATACGATGGCTGCAGTAGACAGCGTTCAGTGTGGGCATATACAAGATGAAGTTTGGGCCCGAACTGCTACTGGCACTGGGTGCAATATAACTCATCTCACATTTGCTCACTTGACAGACGATGATTAATAATGCCCAAGTAATGGAAATGCATGGTGTGCGCTCGCCCGAATCCATTTCGTTAATGACTACTTTAGCACTTTTGCTTCAAGTGGGAGCATTTGGAGTCAGCCACCAAAGAAGAAACAGTTGTGCGAGTCAAACGAAACGACATCGCAGCCAGTTTCAATTGTTATCAATTATAGTACTATATACTACATTAAAAAAACTTTTTCACGCACATTATTGCATGAAATTCTACAGAAAACAACAAGAGTTTCCTCTTCAAACAGTCATAAAAAGCTTCGGCGTGCTTCGTTTTATATAGATACAGTCTGCTTTATGGGGTTCTATTTGAACTACAAACTTTTTTCATATAGTATAAACATAATATTTTGCGTATTTCTTTGATTTGTTAGAGAACGTGCCAATGTTTGCAAAAAAAAAAAAAAGTTTGCAAACGACACATTCGACACAGTTGCTGATGAAATTTGACAGCCTTTTAGGCAACACAAAAGTGTTCAAGTGTTTATTTGCACGATGAATGTCTGGCATATGGATAATATTATTATTATTATAATGGAACGTGTCTGGGGTTGCATAATACATTTCAACAACAAGATGAAATAAATGCTGTGCTTAAGACTTTTTTCAGTTTGAAAATGGGGTCAATCCAGGCAAAGTCACCTACTCATCATTCACATGCGAAAAAGGGGTGAAAAAGGGTAGAGCAAGAACTCTCGCACACACTTTCCATATGCGTTCAGCCTGTCGCTGGTTGTTAAATCAGAACGCTTGCACACATTCGTCATACAACAACAACAACAACAACAAAAGCAACGAATAAACAGTTGGGAAATTACATTTAAATTGCAAATTTGAGAATAAATAAAACCCATACACTGTCATATCAGAATTTATGCGTCAGGTAAAAAAGAATTATTAAAAAATATTAAAAAAAAAAAGGAAAGAAAGAAAACTTATGTGGAATGTGAAAAACTACAGTAATTCACTTAGCTAAGTATCTCAAGACTTTTCCACTTTTCTCACACTTGTCTATTGTTGTTGTTGTTGTTGTTGCTGCTGTTATTTTCGTATATGCTTGGAAATTCAAATGAATTGCATTTTGTCTTCAAGGTAAAGGCAGTCGAAGTCGAAAAGAGGAATACGCATAAAACCAGCGACAAATTGAGCAGATTAAATGGAAATGCAATTTTGGTTGAATTTTCTTTTACCTGTCGAAATATGTAAATTTGAATAATATTTGCAAGCAGTTTAGTCCTTGAAGCTAAAAAGATATATATTGGCAATACCTCAACTTTGAGTCCCTTAAGTTTCATTTTCGCATCAAGCAAATTGCATTTTTCTTTCTCATCTGCTTTTAACGCTCGCAATTGGCAACATTAGAGATAAAGCTATTTAAAATGGTTTTAACTTAATACTTTCGTTTATTTTGAGTATTCCCTTTTTTTTTGACATTTAACTTGTTAACTTGTTCAAGTTGAATTTCTATCACCAAAATTGGCACATTTTCGAATTCATAACAGAAAAATAAGAATCAAAAGTGCAATGCCACTTTACGCGCATTTTGATTGAGATTTAGCGCTGAATTTGCGATTACCAACAACCCAAGACAAGGAGCTCATCCAGTTGGCAAGGATGACTTTGCCTGGCGCCCTGCTTCAGTCACATGAATATTTGATGTTTGCGAAAAAGAACAAGAAAGAAGGAAGAACGCAATAGAAGGGTCGGCTAGCGCTTGACAATATCGAATATTAAATACACTAAAAGACATTTTAAACAATGCTGAGAGAAAAAATGAGGACAAAACCGTTTTAACATGTTTTATGTTGTGGTTTAGTTTGAGCTTATGAGAGATTTTTGCCCGTTTGTTGCTCTACGTATTACGAAGCCATAAAAATTTTAAAGAGATTCAAACTAAACATTTTACTTTAAGTGTAGTTAAAATTTTGTATTTTTAGCTTGTTGAGAAATGAAATTGATTCGATTAACTTGATTTCACGAAATATAAATTATTATTATTCTCTTTTAAGCATTTTCAGTCAGCACTTGTCCATGTTATCATCTATTCATTTGCATATTTACTTCCTTCCAGACTTACGCAAGGCAAGACAAGAAAAAAAGGGTCCATTAACAGTTGAGTCATAAATGACAAACGATGCGAATGAAAAGCAACAAAAATGTTACACACAAAATGCAGCAGTATGTGAAATTTGTTTGTCATGCCACACACACATATATACACAACAACACGAATAGTCTCAATAACACCATCAACATTTATACATTCCTGACAGGTGAATTTCAATCGTTGCCCAAGCCTGACATCAAAAATAATTTGCAAGCATTGTCAAATGGTTTTTTTCATTCAATAATCGATGAGGACGAAAAGAATGCTAGAGTCCGAGCCTTACGGCCAGGCTTTTATCTGGCTTTTCTTTTCGATTTTGCAGTTGCAAACTAGAGAAAGAAAAAACTGTCAACAGTTTACTTTACGTGCTGATTTTTTGTTTGTTTGCCAGAGAATCGCAAAGCATAAAGATCGAGGCTGTTGTACATATTTGTTGTTTGTATGCAGGCAGGCAGGCAGGCAGACAGGCAGCCTTCATAGGATCAAGTTCAAGCGTTTCAAGTTCCGCTTTCATCCACCCATTTCTCATTCTCAACTGATGATGGCCACTTAAAAATTGCCGAGACAAAAAGTGTGACAAGAATGAATGAGACAAACGATTACAATCATCATTATGACAACGCTGTGGAGCATTATGCTTCTGATGACGTTCTCTTGTGCTTTGTCTTACCCCCATTTGCAAATAAAACAGCACATAACATTTGACTTGCGCACATCAAAATGTCAGCAATGAAGCATTGATGAAGAATGAGTGGACAGAAAAAATGCAATTTTGCTAACCAAATTGTTTAGCTTAAGTTTGAAATTCCTTTAAACTTTGATGAATAAAAACGAAGAATTAAATACAAAATATTGAGGTTTGTAATCGTACTACGTTAAATTTGAAAGTTGTGTCCTTAAAGCTGCACTTTTAATGTGCTTTTAAAGTTTTCTTTGCTTAATTTTCCGTTCGACTTTTTACAGTAAAAATCTATGCATTTATTCTTGCAATTAATGCAGTTATAGGCATTTTTTTAAACCACTTTTTAACTATTTATG
This sequence comes from Scaptomyza cyrtandrae, assembly GCA_035044605.1. Classification (NCBI taxonomy): domain Eukaryota; kingdom Metazoa; phylum Arthropoda; class Insecta; order Diptera; family Drosophilidae; genus Scaptomyza; species Scaptomyza cyrtandrae. The sequence goes on from JAWNNS010000642.1 coordinate 169,093, forward strand.
CCTAAGCAATTCGTATTACAAAAATGTAATTGTGCCCATTTCCATCTCAAGGGTATACAAAATTGTCGAAAAGCGGAAAATGCTGCTGGGGGGCGAAAGGGGCGGCGGGTGCCAACAAGATGCCGGCATTAAAAAAAAGAAAAGTCTATAATGCAACAGCAGTGGCGGTGGCTACGCCAACTTTGTTGACCCTGGGGCTTCTGGCAATGCGTTTTGTTCCATGCGCTTGCACATTGCATAGCTCCCCCCCCCCCCAAGGTCAATGGCGGTGTGTTTTTGTGCCTGTGTGTATACAAGCGAGAGGGGAAAAAAACGCTCGACAACATTTTCACACTCGAATTGACCAAACAAAACGAAAACTAGAAGCTTAAGCACGAACACAAAGCAAAAAAAAAATAAAAACCCAATCTATAGAAACCAGTTAAACCAGATTTCACCTCCTGCGGGTACCTCGTGGCGCATACGTAACACTTAATTGCTACTTTTGGGGGTATTTAACAAACACACAAGCAAACATAAATGTGTTTGTGTGTGTATACGTTGCACATTAATTATATGGTCTATGTGTGTATGTGTGTTATGTTTATGAGTGGCATGATTCAGCACTTTGGGAAGTTTTAGTACGTTTTTTTTTCGTTTGTTGTTGTTGTTGGCAACTCCTGGCAAACATCTGGCAACTCTGAAAAATGATGGCAAAGGGCGTTTGCCAACTTTTATAAACGCTTGTGCGTTCGTGTGTGTGTGTGTGTGTATGTGCGTGTTTGTGTTGCCAACAATGCAATTTAAGGGTCTAAAGAAAGTAGCTGTTATGAGTAATTGTTTTGCCAGCTTTATTTTATTTTCCTTAATTTGGGGGAATTCCATTTTGACAACTTAAGCTTCGGAAATGTTAAAGACAAACTTTTGTGTGTCAGGTTGACTTCGTTAACGTCTAATATATATTTTAAAGTTTTTTTTAGGTTTTTTTCTTCAATAATGTATATTGCTAAGCGACTTGTTGAACAGTTTATTCTTGGTAATCTTAACTTTTGTCCTAATTAATTAGTTTGGTTGTTTTCTTGGAAAGTGAACGGAGAAATTGCCGCTTTAATTTACATTGTTAGCCTTAAATACTGCCTTGGCAATTAAAAAAAGTGTTCACAGAATTATCAAAGAGCATTTAAACTTCGACCTTGTGCTGCTTACTCTTAGTTTTATAAACCATCTTTGCAGTTGCGCAATACTTGGTTTCGAAGACAAGTTAGAGAAAAAAGTTTTTATTTTTCCAAGAAAAGAAGAACAAGAAAATCAGCTGTAAACAAAAGCAAACTTTCCTAGCTCTTTTTTTCTTTTGCTTCTAGATTGAACTAACTTTTGTGCTGCTGTTTTGTTAATCGATAAACAACAGTTGCTTTATAGCAACACTAATACGTACTAGCTTTCTAACACGTTTAAAAATGTATGTTTTTATATGTATTCGATTCTATGTGGCAGCAGACATTTCAACTATTTCCAACAAATGCCGCACAATTTGCCCAAAGCCAAACGATTGCTATTGTTTGGCTTGTTGTTTTTATTATTTATATGTATGTGTTGTAAAAATTGTGAAGCTGATGGGGGATTCGATTGTTGGTGTTTTGGGTGGTATATATATATATATATATTCGTAAACTGGCCGCAGGCATTGGAATCATTAAAAACTATTTGCTAAACAAATGCCACAGCACAAAAGCCGCAGCCGCAGCCGCAGAACGCATCCCCAACAGATCGCGAATAACAACGAAAAATTGTAGAAAGAGAAGGCAGCAAGCAGCAATGTGGTTAAAAGCCACAACAAGTAGAAATGCCAAAATAGTTGCTAGCCAAAATTACTACTACTAAACAATACAATATTATTATAAGTGATATTAAATATTTAAAACGAAAAAAATAGTTTTTAGCAAAACTGAAATTTATAAAAATTATTAAATTATATTTAGAAAAATAAACTTAACTTTTTTTACAACAAAAAAAGCATTTTACTTTAAATTTAAAATTGTCAACTTCTTATATATATATATATATATATATATAAATGCTTTTACCAACCAATAAAGTAAAAACTCTGTCAGACTTTTATCGAACTAAATCGTCTTACAGCTAAAAATAATGAAGCATAAGCCAAAACAAGACAAAAAAAAACAAGTAAGAAGGCTCTAGTCGAGAAATCCCGACTAGACGATAAATTTTAAAACAATCGTGTACTGCCTTGGGATTAGGCGAGCTAAAGTTTCAAATCTGGCTTATAGTCTTTGAGATCGACGCGTTCATACATACGGACGGACAGACGGACATGGCTATATCGACTCGACTGTTAATGCTGATCAAGAATATATATACTTTATGGGGTCGAAGATGCTTCCTTCTGCCTGTTACATACTTTTGCACATTATCATACCCTTTTTCCCATTTTTAATGAGTTCAGGGTATAAGAATTGCCAACTGGTTGATACACAAATCTAATGAAATAACTTGATAAGAAGCCGAGCATAAATGCTTGTCTGCATCCAAATAAGCTGCCAACAGAAACCATAAACCAGTTGCAGTCTACTTGTTAGCCAACCAACATTAGCTCATTAGCCCAACTAAACTCATTCACATCATTATCATCATCAGCTAACATAAAAACGTTTACACCCCACACACTTAAATGCACATTTGGCTGGCTAATTATCAAACTTGTCAACGAATTGCCTTAAACACACACACACACACACACACATTCGCAGTCGCACACTTAATAACAAAAGCAACATTTAATCCGGAAGGCAAAATGGCGCATAAAAACGTGACCAAGACAACGAAAGGGAACGGAGAGAGGAGAGAGAAGAAGAATTTGTTGGTTGGTTTGGTGAACGATTATACAACACACGGGGCGCACATCGTTACACATTTCTCATCTCATTGCATCTCATCTAACAGTTAACAACACATCATGTTATGATGCCAACAATAACAAACACACACACACACACACACGCAAGTGTTAGAAACGACAGCGTCAAGTGTCATTGACGGCACGTCATTTTCTCAAGCACTCATTAATCTCAGACGGCTTTTGGCTGGAAATTGGTCAAAGCGTAATAGATTAGCTTAAGAGGTTAAGTCCCGATTAAACTAAATGAAACTGAAAACATTGCTTTAAAATTGTTTTTCGAATTTATTCCATTTAATTGAAGGAGTATTATATTTATATACAAGTGAAATTACAATTTAAGGGCAAGTAAATAAGGAAGATATTATAAAAATAACCTTTAACATTTTTTTTTTTAAATAAAATTGTTGATTTTTTAAGGTCTGAAGAATTTTTCTATCAAAAATTGATTAAAAATAAATACTTGTAAGATGTATGCCAATTAAATGTTCAAGGCCAAAATGGAGGAATTGAATAAGCTTTTAAATCAATATTTATAATTTTCGGTTTATTTTTATGCAAACATTTTTGCATTCTCGCTTACATAAAATACAACTTTAGTTACACAAACGAAAGAATCTAACATATTATCATTTCCATTTTGTTGCACTAGTACAATAATCTGCATCAAGGTTAAAACGTATGGTTTTTTATTCATATTTCCTTGAGTCGAATCTTTTGTTAACAAACCAACTAAAACGAGAGTGAGAAAAAATCGGAGGTACAAAATGAAAACCTTCAGCAATATGGAAACGTTGCTTTTTGGTGCGATGCCCTTGTTACCTTTTACCTCTTATCTGCCCGCCGACGTCAGCATCAATTGAGTTGAATTTTAAATGTATATATACATAATACATATGCATATATATATATATATATATATATATATTGCATACACATTATTTTCATTCGTTTTTGAATGTCAATGTGAAGGTTTTTTTTCATAGATTATTTCCGTGTTTTTTTTTTTTCTCGCTGCTCTTTTCAATGCCAGTCGAAGTGCAAAATGAAATGAATCGACGGCAGTTTGATGCCAATATTTTTCCACACCCAACATGATGAGCATGGCAAATGGCAAGTGGGAAAGGTGGGTGATTTTCTGAATGCATTTTAAACAGTTGGCAAAAATAAAACCTCCACAAATTAACAGTGTTTATTCAATTATGTTAATTGAGTTGCGAAATTTAACAAATAAGGAAATGACTATACATAGTATAGTATAGTATAGTATAGTATATATATATATATAGAATTTACACAATAATTTAACTTGTTATTGCAATTTAAAGATCATAAGTATTAACTCAAATTTATTTATCCAAATTGCTTTGTTCTCGTTGTATTCAATTACTGAAAAGTTGTTATCTTTGTTTCTTGCAGACACCACAAAATGACCTAAAGGGGCTGCTGTCAGTTGCCAGGCCCCAAGCAACAATAACAATACCAACACAAGACCAACACACACACACGCACATAGGCACACTGAAAAGGGCCAACAATAGCAATGCAATCGTTGGTTAAGCCACAAACCAAAAGAGAGAACCATCTGTTAGCAAAATTTGAATTTATGAAGCAACTGACATAAATCATACGAAACAGTGCCACCCAATAAGCTGCACACACACACACACACAATTAGAGACAAAGAAACGGATAGAGAGAGAGAGAATAACATGCAATTAGCAGCAACAACTGTGACTCAAAATGGATAAGAAACCAAAATCCAAAACGAAAAGCCTCAAGCCAAATAAAGAGTCAAGCACTAAACTGGATGTGGATCTATGGGAGGTAAGAACTATAGAACTAAGATTAAGAATGCTTATATAGAAATTATTAGTTTTAAGCACGAAAAGTTAAAAAAACTTAAGAAATGAGAAAATATTTTTCTATTTCCAAGAAATGTTTATTTTATAATCAAGTGCCATAAAGATGTATTATAAGCATTTTAAAAAATTCTCAAATTAATTAAATTAATCATTAGCGTATTTAAAACATATTTAAAAACACTTTTTCTCAGTAAGAAATTTGCAATAGCCAAGAAATTTTGACTTAATGAATTGCTATAAACTTTTGTAGCAATTATTATTTTTTTTTTGTAAATCCTTTCAACACTCAATCTTAATTGCAATTGCTTACTGGCACTGAGTAGAGCACAATTACTTGAGTGTCAAACACACACACACACACACACACACACACGCACGATGGCTTTTGCCGTTAATGAGGGCAAATGCCATTCAATGTCGTATTCGGCTTGTTGCCTCTGCCTGGCAGCTGGCCAGGCTGTGAGACGCTTGTCAAGTGATTGTCACGCAAGGTTAACTAACTGGGCCACAAAACATCCTTTGCAGCAAAATGAGGATCGTTTCACCAGTTGTGAATACAATCCAGAGCGTCGTGACAACAAATTGCCGCACAGCAGCACCAGACCAACATCAATAGCAGCAGCAGCAACAGCAATTGGTGCAACAGCTGCTGGTGCAGGAGGAGGTGTTGGGGGTGTGGGCGTGGTTTGTCCTGGTAATGCGGCAGCGTTAACATTAACGACCATTGCTGCAGGCAAGGATGTGACAGCCGTACCACAGCTTAGCACAACACCAACAGCTATCAGCATTGCGGGCTGTGCTTCGGGCACGGCGCTGGTCACACTTGACGCAGATGCGGTCAAAATTGAAACAACCGAACATGAACGTGGCAACTGGACGGGACGCTTCGACTTTCTACTCTCACTGCTTGGCTACTCGGTGGGATTGGGCAATGTTTGGCGTTTTCCCTATCTCTGCTATAACAATGGAGGCGGTAAGTGTGACCATATAAAAGCATAAAAAAAGTAAATATTCCTTAGAAGGATAAAACTTGACAAGTTTTAACTATTTAAACATTATAAACGTTATTTTACAGGCGCCTTTCTGATACCATTCACCATAATGTTAATCATAGCGGGACTACCGCTAATGTTTATGGAACTCTCTTTCGGACAATATGCTGCATTGGGTCCCGTGGCTATCTATCGTCGGTTTTGTCCACTCTTTCGTGGTCTGGGCACTGGCATGATCATCGTTTCGGCCATTGTGATGCTGTATTACAATCTAATCATTGCCTGGACTATATTCTACATGTTTGCCTCGTTTCGCATTCAGCTTCCGTGGCAGAACTGTGAGCCGGAATGGAGCACAGAGAGTGAGTACAATATGCACGACAAGAACGAACTGTAACAGCATTTTGTTTTGGTTTTTTTCTCTTGCAATTAAGCAAATTTCCAGCTGTCAAATGTGAAAGTTTTCGTTGTCTGATTAAGCTTTTGTTAATACGTGGCCAAAATAACTTAAAAACATAAGAGTTGTGCTAAGCCCTATCAAAGTTACTTACCAAATAAGAACGCTTCCTTCCTTTGCTCTTTGCTTATTCAACACAATTTTCATTTAGCCATAAATCGATTTTGATAACTTAAACTCAATGAAGTAAAACAATTTTTATTCCTTCCGAGCTGTCTTTAACAAAATTTATTGGCAAGGTTTTTATTTACTTGCAATTTACTCACACGTAAACAATAAAACGGCAACTTTTGCGCAAAATATGATGATAATAATAAACAGACATCAACAATAACAGCAAAGCAATAGGTAGCCAAGCTGCGTCAAAAGTAAGACGACGCCTTGAAGTAGGCAATTGTTTTTGTCATTTGTCGCTCGGGTTGGGTTTTCATTTGACATTGCCAGAGGTGTTATATCTGCCGCTGTTGTCTCTGTGTATGTGATAGACAGAGAACCTGCGGCTTGTGCGCTTATTGTGCGCGCTTAAGCGTGCATTTGATTTCTTTAGAATAATACAAACGCAAACACAGACACAATTTAAAATTTTTGTCCGCCACGCAAAAGACATAAATCTTTAACGAGCCTTTGAGTGTGCCGGCTCCAAGCCAGTCAAGGCTATTGTTTGAACTAGGTGGCAAAAGTTGGAGTATAGTTGAATCCTTGAAAATCATGAAAACTAGCTAAAAAGCTAGTTAAGGATTTAAACTAGCTTGAAATGTTTTCTTGTGGAAGTAAAAATTAGTTCAAAGCAATTTATTATGTGATAAATATATAAATTACTTAAAATTCGTTAAATAAACATATAATAAAGTAATATAAAATGTTGTTTCTGGGGGTAAGCTAAGAAGATTCAAATATCATTTCTAGAAACTTTGTTAGAGCATACAATATTCGCTGCTTTAAACATTTATAACACAATTTAGCAGCTGCTTTTGCTTGTGATGGTTTTTGTAATGCCCATCGCTAGCAGCGTACTCTGCTTATTTTATTGCGGCTGCCTTAGTGGCACTTAAACACACACACACACAGAGAGAGAAGGACTCAAGTGGCGCTTATTTTATACAGACTACAGCAGTACAAGTAATAATCATAGCAACAACAGCAACAACAACAGTCAGCGCTATTGAAAGTTTTTGCATGAGCTTCCGCGACAGCAACAGCAGCAGCTGCCACTACCCACAACACCAACAGTTGCTCGCAGCACCATGCATCCCTTGCCCCCCAAAGTGGCACGCCTCCGCTTTAGTCAACATGATTTAATATGAACGACATTGATGCAAAGCCACTGCCTTAAGAACAGGCAGCATCAGCAAAAGCAAACGGCAAATAAGCTAGAAAAGTGAATAGCTTTTAGCGACATGTCGAAGTTTAAATATACTTACGAAGATGAAGTGCTTCAGTGCTTGAGTAGAGTATTAAAACAACAGGGATTTGTTTCAAGCAAAATTCTTTCAGAAAGAAAGTTTTTAAGCATTTCCAACTAAGGTTTGCGTTTGAAGTCTTTGAGAGGATTTTTACAATGGAAAAAGACTTCAAATACAGGCTTAAATAATTTGAGGGCATTTTTTTAAAAGATCCTTATTAACCCTCTAAGAAAGAGTATACATTAAAGCTAAACGCTTTGTCGTATTGACATTAGAAATCGATATGCGCAATGGATACGGTTTTTATTGTTTGCCTCATTTCGCCCAATGTCTCTTTCACACTCTCTCTTTCTCTCTCTCTCTTTCAATTTCTTAATCACTCGCTCTTTCTGTTCCTCTTAATGCTTAAAATGACAACAATTATGTCTAAACAGTTTTTGACATTCAAACGTCGGTTGGCAACCTTCACAGCATATCTTTTTAGCTACACACAAATACACACATACACATACAAAGGTACATAGACGCAATCTCAGTGGCAGACACAGGCAATTTCTTAAGGATTTCATTTATTGGCACACTTTCACCTCTTGTCTTGTCTTGTCTGTGTCTGTGGCTTTGACCTCGTCCTCGTCTTCGTTTTTGTCGTCTTTCAATGTTTTTCTGTCTCTTTTCGCCTTGAACGTAGCTCGTCTCATCAAATTTAAGATGATAAATGTTTACTTTTAGCCTCATGATTAAAATGTGTTTAACTTGTTTGTCTATTGATTGAATATCTCGCACACTTATCCGCCGTCGCCTTCTGCTCCAGTTTGCTTGTTACCCTCAACACAAACACAAATACAAACAACAACAACAGGAACAATATCAACAGCAACAACTTAAATACCAACAACAACATCACAAACAATTTGTCTGTCAATATTTTTGTTAGGAAAATCATCTTTTCCTAGAGAAAAACTGCTTGCTTAGCACAATCTATGTTTGGTTTATTTCATGTTCTTATGGCTTTTTTTTTTGTTTGCTTAGTGTTAGTTTAATGTTAAACAATTAGTAATAAAGGTATACATAGATTAGATAGCTTAAAGTTATTCAAAACGCGAAAAGATTATTTATCGAAGAATCTTGTGGTAGAAATATTCAAGAAGTTTTGAGAAACAAATCTGACAAATTAAAATTTCAATAACACAAAGTGAGTATTGTTTGGAGAAGTAAAGCTTTCAACTAGATGTTGTACAATACTATCGGATAGTTATAGAAAAAATATATATACATTTGTCTATTTTCGATGTTGACATACATTTATAAAGATATTACCGGACAAAGAATATAAGGCCTGAAGTAAACCCATCAACATAAATAAAGAAAAAAATATTTTACTAATTCAACTTATCCAAAACTATATCGATTAGTGTTTTATTTACTAGTTAACGAACTTTGTTATGCAAAACTATATTTGTTCTAGCCAATCAGACATAAAGTTAAGTTTAACTCACAGCATGTGCTCGATATATTGCGGTTAGAACTTCTAATTGGACCAATACGATTTTTTGTTTGGAGCTAATCAAACTGATATTATTATGGACACAAACATCTGACTGCCACATACACATAGAGATAGAACAACGACAAAATTTGTTAGTAAAAACTTCCCAAAACATCGAGAAGAACAAACATAAGAAATAGTATTCGAAGAAACGAAAACTTATAGGATGTTGCTGCCACACATCAAACTTAAAGGTCACCAAACTTAATGGCAATTTCCTGTGTGCTAGTCGACTTGGGAAACGGCTTATATAAGAATCTTATCTATGTTGGTGTGTGTCTGTGTGTGTTTGTAATAAAATGTAAGATGCCAACATGTACATACACACACACACATACAGATGCACAGTTGGCTGGGTAGACACGCTCCAGTTGGCCAAATTGAAAAGCAGACAGTTTTTGCCTGCTGCCGCATTCACATAAACTTTTATATGATTTGTATCTATCTATGGGCTTTTATCACAGCCTCGTGTCTCTCTCTGTATGTGGGTGTATGTGTGAGTTTGTAATAAAATTAATTGCATAACAAATAAAGGCAGACAGGCAAATTAAACGGCGTGTAAACACTTTGAAGCTGTATACCCATAAATAAAAAGAACTCCAGCCACAACACAAATTGTGTGCGTGTATTGAATTTAACTTTCCCATTATGATTCTGATTGATTAGATGATGCATTTATGCTCGCTGTATGCTGTATGTTAAAAAGGCAACACCTACACACACACACACTAACACGCGATGCCTTGGCTTAACTGTCAATGTAGTAGCGTAACCTTTCATAGCAGTACGACCTTTGCATTTTATATACGCGACCTATGCGGCGTATGGGTAACGCGGGCAATTGAATAAACGCTGATTGAGTTGGGTTGTTTTCGGAGCATGTCGGATGGAATCTTTTTTGATTAATTTGATTGGAGTTTACAAGCCAGGTTGAAAGTTAATTAGATTTATTTTTATATCCAGTTATAATTAGCTTAAATGATAAAACACGACTAACCACTTTTCAATATTCTGCTTCAATTTATAAAGTTTGAGTTTGTGGTAGATATCTTAAAAGCTAAAGGTAAGATATACTAAAAAGTTAAAAGTTTTTTATGTATTTGTAGGAAAGTTTTTATAAGTAGATAGAAAAATAGATCTTCGATTTTTACCAATAACAGAAATAATTATTTATAAATCTTTTAACAACAGAGATTTTACAATTTAAGACTGTTCCTTCGATGTCAAACGCAATTTTTAATGGATTTAATCAATCATTGTCATAATTTAATATTAATTGCATGAAATATTGTTCAAAAATATGTTTAAACATTTTTAACATGGGTTACTTTTGACGAGGGCAACATTTGTATATTTTTATTTGATGGCGAAGGACATAATCAATTGCCCATAAAGTCGACTGTAAACGCAATTTCGAGAAAAGCCCGAACTGTTTTGACTGTAATCAACTTATGCTGAAATTCTCACAGTTGCCAAACTACATACTACAAATTGTAAATGTGATTTTTGCTGTTGTTTGTTGATTGTGTAACCTTTTTAGATCTTTATTGGCAGATACGTGAACTGCATGAATAAATTTCAAAATTAATTTCGTACGAAATTTTCAGGTGGCAAATGCAGAAAATACGAATTTAAACTCAATTGCCAGTGTTGTGTTTCTATACTTTCTATACTATTCTATGAAATTAAACGCTACACAAAACAATAATCAAATTTTGAAAGTAAAGGTTTGAGTTGGGCAATCAATTTAAATCAAAGAAACAAAGAGAATGAAGAGTGGTAAATACAGTCCATTAGCAAAGCGAACCGTTGTGGCCAAAGTGGCATGCACCTTGACTCTGCACTCGGTACCACATTTCATTTCAACAGCAAACACACACGGAATGCGAATGCGAATGAGAATTGCGATGTTGAAAACTTGGCAGCAGTCAGTTAGCCATTTTCAACCGGTCAACCGCTTTCCTCGTTAGTCAACTAAAAGACCCCAACCACCCCCTACCAAAAAAAAGCAAGTATGTGTGTGTGTGTGTGTGTGTGTGTGTGTACGCGCATACTGCATACTCAACTTCAATCTTCCATAGCTGCGGTGTTTCTCAACCGATTTTAATAAAAATTTTACAGATTATCATTACTTTGCTTAAACTATCAAACGCCGTCTTCCAAATTCCAAACTTCCGTTTTCCAAATTCACGGTTTTGTTGTTGTCGATTCCATGTGTATATCGGAAACGGGAAGAGTTATCGAAAATCGAAAACAAACTTGTACTGCCTGTACATACTGACGGACAGACGGACGGACATGGCTATATTGACTCGGCTTTTGATGCTGATCAAGAATTTATATACTTTAAAGAGTCAGAGATGCTTCCTGCTGCCTGTTACAAACTTTTGCACAAAACCGTTATACCCTTTTTCCTATTTTTAATGGGTTCAGGGTATAAAAACTTTGGCATTTGCACACAAAAACACACAGACACATTTGCACACACACAGAAAACCACTCGACTCATAAACATTTGCCTCAACTTTTATTTTTTCATACGCTCCGTGTAGCAGCAGTCAAATGTCATAAACAGTTGCTGTTGTTGCGCTGTGGTAGCTACTAGATTAAGGATGCCCACCAAAAACCAAAAAAAAGAAAACCAAAAAAAATATGTTAGAGTCAGGTGTGCGAAAAAAAAGCCAGCTAAGACCACGCAGTCTCCCACCAATTTGCGTGAGTGGACGACAGGTCATAAAGATACGTAGGCTAGATTAAAATATGATTAATATGCTGAAATATTTCCGCTATACTCGTAAGCAGCTTAAAAAGTAATGAAAATGAGCAGAAAGTTTTTTAGTATATTCGCAACTCATATAATATTAAATATATAATCAGCTCAAATCCATTTCAAAGCCTGTTTCATTTTGTATTAAAAAAAAGCCGTGCCTCTAATCAACTGTGTCAGCATTTCTATTGACCTTTAACCCCACTAACGAATTCCAACATCGATTTGCTTTCGCTTGCTCAACTTTATAAAGCACACTCTTCAAAATTTAATCAGTCCATGGGTCGGTTAAACGGAATTCGCTGCTTGCCAAAGCAGAACAGACAGAGAGCGCAAAAAGAGCACAGTTTAATGCGGGCGTTATTGTGACGAACCTTTCGACAGTTTAACCCTTTTATATACCAAATGTTTGACGTTTGCAAATGGGATAATGAAGAGAGGTTGTACAGAAGTTTAAATAAGTTTAAATACTGTTTACTATGTGTTGATTATAAGACTGATAGGATATAATGATCACTGCACAGGCGATGAATGTGGAGGTATTGCGACACGGCTATCGATAAGTTTAACAAGACGCGCTGCTTAGCAAAAAGATAAATGGTCAGTCTAATTTGTAAAAGCGACGTGCAAGAAGAAAATTGAAGATTTTAATATATATTGCGGTATACAAACTGCTTCAAAAACAATTCTAAAGAGTATCTGCCGGTTACATATTACACGTGTTTAACACATTTCGTTTATGTTTCCCAACAGCAAAAAAAAAAAAACAACAAGTGTTCTTGTTGCCCAGCCCTTTTCATGTTTTTCACTGATGTGCCACTTTGTCCTTTTAATTATGAAACCGCACAAAAGTCGCCCGACTCTCGCTCAATGTTGCCCTTCCGCACGATTCCTTTTTTTTTTGCCAGCGTGTGCCATTTCCTTGTCTTTCTCTGTCTCACTCTTCTCTGCCCATTTTTGTTTTTGTGTCTAAATAATAGTTCATTAATATTTAAATAAGAATAAAATAAACTGCTGCTCCTTTTTGCATAATTGAGTGAGTGTCGACTCGAATGACCCCGACCGGATTTTCTTTTTATTATTTTTGTACGTGTGTGTGTGCTAAGTTTGTTGTGCTAACAGTTGATGACACTTGCAGATTGCTTTTCTTACGTGTTGGCGGATCAGTGTGAGGCTTCCAATGGTACGTATTATCTGCGCACCTGCTACAATGGCACCTATGCCAAAGCTCACAACATAACCGAAATGGCGCTGCATGCCCTGAAGCGTCCACCAGCCGAGGAATATTTCAAGTAAGTGCGATTGAAATACTTTAAATAAGCTAGATCATATCTTCAGTTCACAAATATTAAAGTCAAGCTTTAATCCTTCAACTTTCTTCCACCTAGCAACTTTGTGCTTGGGTTGTCATCGGGCATTGAGGAAACGGGCAGCATTAAGTTCTCATTGGCTGCTTGCCTGCTCCTTGCCTGGGTGATAGTCTTCCTCTGTCTGTGCAAGGGCGTTCAATCCTCGGGCAAGGTTGTATATTTTACGGCCCTGTTTCCCTATTTGGTGTTGGTCATACTCTTCTTTCGTGGTGTTACGCTACCGGGTGCCAGAACGGGCATTTTGTTTTATCTAACGCCCGATTGGAAGCAGCTGGCAAATGCTCAGGTGAGTGAGGAAACTTTGTTACCATTTGAACGAAAAGTTTGTTGGTTTCATAGGTTTGGGGTGATGCTGCGGTGCAGATCTTCTTTGCTCTAAGTCCTGCTTGGGGTGGACTTATCACATTATCCTCATACAACAAATTCTCCAATAATTGCTATAAGTAAGTTCCATAAAGAATCTATCCTTTTGCGTTTTTTCTTTATAACGAAAGCATTCTTTATTCTCAGGGACTCTCTGATTGTGGCCTTTTGCAACATAGCCACCTCGTTCTTTGCGGGTCTGGTAATTTTCTCGATAATCGGATTCTTGGCACACGAACTGAATGTGGAGGTGAAAAAGGTTGTGGATCAGGGTGCTGGCTTGGCGTTCATCGTCTATCCGGAAGTGGTTACCCGTCTGCCTATTTCGCCCGTTTGGTCCATTCTATTCTTTGTCATGCTACTCACATTGGGTTTGGATTCGCAGTTTGCGTTAATGGAGACCGTAACCACTGCCATTTTGGACAAGTTTCCAAATCTGCGACAATACAAAGTATGGGTTGTGCTCTTTGTTGGCATATTTGGCTATTTAGGTGGATTGGGCTTTACAACCAATGTGAGTATTAAAAATATTTATAAAATATATATATGTCTTATAATTTTCTATATTCTGTAGAGTGGCATGTACTGGCTGCAATTAATGGATAAATATGCGGCGAATTGGTCGGTTCTGCTTATAGCCATATCGGAATGTGTCTTAATAGCCTGGATCTACGGTTCACAACGCTTTCTCAACGATATACAAGGCATGATTGGCAAGCGATCGCGTCTATGGAACTTTTTCTGGGGCACAATGTGGCGCTTTATAACGCCAGCAACGCTACTGGTATGTATTAGAACTTTACGAAGTCAAAAGTCATCCGATTATCATTAAAAGTCATTATATGGCATCTAGATTTATACTGTCTCAATTCCTTAACTTTTCCAGTTCATTTTGTTCTTTAATTGGGTGGAATATAAGCCCGCACAATATGGACATTATATTTATCCGTTATGGGCGGATGCAGTGGGTTGGATAATAGGTCTTTTGCCGGTGTTTGTTATCTTTGTGGTGGGAGTACAGGAGATCTGCAAGGCACCCAAGCATCTAAAATTCAAGGAACGTTTAAAAATGTTGCTTAGACCTACTGCGGAATGGGGACCCGCTGGAAGACCCTGCGTCAATTTACATGCCGAACGTTATCAGAGTCAGAATTATGATGGTGGAACGAATACACAAATACTGATTAGTGGAGCGTTACCGTTGGAGGTGACACCCTATGAGGATGCAGCTAGCAATGGCAATGCGAATGGGAATGAGAATGGCAATGAAAACGGGCATGGCAATGGCTATCGAGATGATGCGATGCAACTCTGAGAGCGGGTTAATCCATCGTCTTCATCGGCGATGGCCGTTGACATGGTTGATGTTTTGCCAATGACAGTTGGCAAATTGCCAGGTCCTAGTATATTAAAGACATCAGGAAGGTACAGCAGCAACATCAACAGCTACAACCAACAGCAGCAGGCACAATTCAAGGTCAAAACAGAGGTAAGTGGAATCAATCAGAGTGAGAAAGAAAAAACTGCCAAGACAGCAACAACAGTAACTTCGACAACAACAGCAACAGTTGCTGCTGCCACCACCAAAGTGGTGGCCACAGGCACCATGAGCAGCGGGCGTGAATGCAACACAATGTCCACATTTACGACGACAAGCGGGGCAACTGTGGCAGACTTGACTATACCCAAAACAACAGCTGCTACCAGCAATATTGCTGCTGCTGCTATGCCAACTGGCACAAAGCCAGCGCTAGCCACTTTTATGCCAGCCACAAAACCAATAACAACAGCTGCCGTTGCTGGTAATAACAGTAAAATTGGTGCAACAGATGTAAAAACGTGTGTTGCCGGCACGACGGCAATCAATGGCAACGTTGTATCCACCACAAGCGTGGCAACAATTTCGAAGCCAAGCGTAACTGTTGCTATTAAGGCGGTGAAGTCAACTGGAGCAACAGTTGCTAGTATGCCAGCAGCAGCAGCAACAAAAGTATATACAACAATAACACAGCCAAGTGCAAGTGTTGCTGTCAAGCCAGTAACAACTGTTGCTTCTCTAACAGCAATAACTGTTACGGTTGCTAAGAAACCACAAACAGTAACAACACAAGCCGCAGTGGCAACAGCAACAAAAACAGAGCCAACTGCAATTGTTGCTAGTAAAGTGACCAAACCAGGAGCTAGCAATATACAAAAGCCAGAACCAACAGCAATAACTACAAGTGTTGCATTCAAGCCGATAGCAAAAGTAACTGCATCAGCTGCAAGCAATTCGCCAAAGCCAACAACAACAACAGCAGCAATTTCAGCAACAGCCACCGCAACTGCAACAGTTTCCAGCAATATGCAAAAGCCAGCAACAGTAACGGCAACAGCAACTGCAAGTGTTGCAGCTAAGCCTGCAGGTGCAACATCAACTGCAGCAACAACATCCCCCAGCAATGTGCTGAAGTCAGCATCAACTGTAGCAGCAGCCAGCAATATACAAAAACCAGCAGCAGTAGTAGCTGCAACTGTTTCAAATAAGCCAGTAGCAGCATCGGCAACAGCTGTTACTTCTAAGCCCCCAACAGCAAGTGTTGTTAATACAGTCGCAACCTCTGTCATTCCAAAGGCATCACCAGCAGCAGCAACTTTTGCTCTAACAACTGTAACACTTACCACAAGCAGCAGCACTGCAGCTACAAATCAGAAAGTAGCAACTGCAAAGGCAGCAACAGCGCCAGTAAACAAGGCCCTAAGCAGTTCAGCAAATAAACCAGCAGCAACAAGCACATCAGCAACATCAAAGCCCATAACAACAGCAGCAACTACCAAGTTCACAGCAACATCACCGACTAAAAAAGTCACAACATTCTCAGCAACAACAACAACATCTAACAAGCCACAAACAAACAAACAAGCTACAACAGCAGCAACACCTAGCAGCAACATGTTGCCAAAGATCACCAAAACAACAACATTCAAGCCAACAGCAACAAGTCCTACAAAGACAACAGCCAAACCCACAAATACAACAACAACAGCGACAACAAGCAAGACGGCAGCAACATCAAGCAAAACGAAAGCAACAGCAACTAAAAAATAAAAAGTAGTTTCCTTACGTAAGAACACTATTTTTCGAATCACCTACATAATGTAAAAGAATCCGAGCTAAACCAAAAAGAAAACTCGATTTTAAGCTATACTATACATATATAAATGTTAAATGCCTAGATGTGTTTGCATATAGATACATATTTTATAAATGTTTATTTGGATTACATTTACTTTGGCAGCGAACAGCAGCAAATGAAAGAAATTTCAAAAATTTTCGAATATTTTTAGAGTTTGCAAAGAACTTTCAACATTTGCCAAATAAAAAATATATATAAATGTATACTGTTTCCTATAAGCTATTACTAGAGTACAAGAAAAAAGCTGATTTCGGCAAGCCGAAATCTAAATACTCTTGCAGAAAAATATCTTTTTGGAATAAATACTTTGTTTTCAATTTTAAATCTATGATCTTAAAGAAGTTTATAATATTAATACATTTCAAATATATTTTCCAATCAGTTAATGAAATAAAATTTGTCCGATCTCGTTCATATCGATAATTTACGAAGTTTCGTATAGAACAAAAAAGTTTTTCAAGCAAAAATTGAAACATTATTGCAAGGGTATATCAACTGAACACCTGAAAATGTTTCCTAGCAATACGTTTACTGTAAAGTAATCATCACTCGTGTACCTACAAACATACAAAAAATAATAATAATAATAACCAAACGGAAAAAACCAACTATGTTTTAATAGTTCCTTGTTATATCTGATTTATGTGCTATATATATTTTCACGATTAGTATTATGTTGAAAGACTCATTGCAATTACCAAAAAAAAACAAGTTAACGTAGTTGTTAGTTACAAATTATTCAGAAATGGCTCACTTTATGATTGAAAATAGAATGTGTCTATTTATTTAGAGTATGAACTTATAGTATGAACCCATTACTATGTACCTAACGATTAGGATTGGAAACGTTCGAAACGTTAACAGATCGATTAGAGAGCTTTGCGAAAATGCAATGACAAGAAGAAGATGTATTGATGGTTTAGGTAAATACATTTATATACACATACAATATATATACCCTATATACATGCATATGCTATATGTACTTATATTAAATAATTTTAGTGCAAATGTTGTTTAAAGAATATTTTGAAACATTTTTGTTTGAGATGGAAGCAAAGTTTGGTTTTATAACTTTGTAAAAGAATTTGTTAATATTATTTTATTTCAATGTTTTTTGTATGCATGTTTAGAAAAATATTTAGAAAATATTTATAAATGTATGTATAGTGTTTAAAACGTACACAGTTCAATATAACTGTATGATATATCACTCAATTTTGATAGACCTCAAACCAAACAAAATAAAATAAAATATTGAGAGACTCATGTACCTAAATGGAAATAAGATACCGAGTGGATTATTCAAATTATAACAGCATGAAAAACTATATATATATTTAGACATGTTTTATGTGTGTGTATATGTGTGTACGTGCTGTAATTAGTTGAACTAACACTAATCCACTAACTAACTCAATAACAAATACAAAAAATCAAATGTAAACAATAATTATCCTAAAGGGAAAATAATTTATATGTATTGCTGTTAAACGAGAAACCTATATTTATATATAAATGTTGAGTATTAATAAAAAAAAATATATAAGAAACTAAAAACCAATCCGTAAACAGAGTAAAGATTGTATTCAAAAAATATTAAATATATATATGTATACAAATATTTATATGTGTTTGTACGTGTAGCTAATGGTAATAAATAATAGAAGAAAAAAATATATAGGAAAAATATTCTATACTCCATGCAAAATCATA
Organism: Scaptomyza cyrtandrae; assembly: GCA_035044605.1. NCBI lineage: Eukaryota > Metazoa > Arthropoda > Insecta > Diptera > Drosophilidae > Scaptomyza > Scaptomyza cyrtandrae. Next base: position 187,641 of record JAWNNS010000642.1, read on the forward strand.
ATTATTTCAATTAAAAAAAACGTTTTGTAATTTTTTGTTTTGTTTAGTTTTTAAAAGAGGAAAAAAATGTAAAACCCGAAATTTGTGATAATTGATTTAAAGACATTTGAAGATTGTTTTGTGAAAATATGTTAAAATTTTTGGAATAAATATTATTGTATTATGTCCACACATACGGTATAGAAAGAAATTAGTTAATATTAGTAAGTATTTGAGTCATGTAAGAGAAAACTAACAAAAACAGGTATTTATAATAATCAATTGTTGTTCTTTAGTTTATCGATGTTTTAGCGCAGTAGCTGTGAGATACTATTACGAAACTATGTACCATGTACCAAAATGTACCTAAAATATTTATATATATATATATATTGAAAATGATTAATCCATTGTTGCATGCTGTTAGTTTATGTGGATGATTTTTTGTGTGTGTACCTGTAAAACGTAAGATAAAAATTATCAACAATAATATAATAAATATGAAAATGTTAAATGGCTGTTAAACAAAATAAATAAAGAAAAATATACACATATATATATATATATATAAAATTGACAAAGAAAAGAAAAGAAAATCAATTAATGGTTAATAATAATGTAAATACAAAAATGAGCTGAATAAAAATGTTTTAGAAATTAAGAAAATCAAAAAAAAAAAAATATCCAATTTGCTCAAATCGAAACTTCAGTTACGCGTACCTTACAAATTAAAATATCAAAAAACTTGTCAATTCCGACAAAAATCAATGTTACAATACGTTTGCTCAAATATTTGTGAATGGAACCCACATAGCATATAAGAATGTATACTTTAAAAGAAAATCCAAAGGCATAAACATAATATAATATATATATATATAAAAAAAACACACTCAAGAGCTTCAAATTTTATACGATACTTTGGAGCTATATAACAGAATCAAATTAGTCAAGAAAAAATATATATTTGCAAAATTCATATCGCTATATTAAGCAAAGTAAATCAAATAGTATTACTATGGAATCTGAAAAACTCCACCCACCTCTCTCTCTCTCTCTCTCTAAACTATAAAAATAACAAAAAAAAAAAACATTCAATTGAAAATAACACAAAGAATAACTAGCATAATAATAATAAGATATACCGCAGAATAGAATTGATGTCTTAAATATGCCATAAGTTAAATTTATATGAAATTGTATTAAGTTATTTTATTGAGTTGTCGGTTACAATCATCGACTAGATAATGCTCCATACTTAAATCAAGTGAAAGTTTACTTCAAATAAGTCTTAAGCTTTTTTAAGATCGTTCACTAAGCACATGAAAGATAGGTATGGAGCAACAAAGAAACTGGTAGACTAAAACTAACTTTATAAACCATGTTCACAACTTTAAATGTTGCAAAAGATAAAAAAATAAAAAATACAATTATTTTGTATGTACTATAACGTAAACAAAAAAAAAACACCAAACTTAGGATCGTTTCTCATTGTCCACTTGAAGTTGTACATAAATGATATTATAAAGCTGGAATATTGTTTATGAGGTTTTAGCTGGACATTGAGAAATAGGTACGATGTTAAAAAAAAAATAAAATACTTTGCTGTTCTTGAAATTGCCTATTATGCACATGTGTATGTGAATATAAAATTGTAAGACAAACGAGATTATATTCCAAATGCGGCCAACAAAACAAAAAGAAAAAAAAAATGTATATTAAGCAAAAAAGTTAATAGATAATTTATGAATAAATATTTATGGGTTTTAACACAAAAAAAAAAAAAAAACAAGTTTGACAAAAAATTTGTGGAGGGAAACAAGGATGATAGTTTTCCCACGGATTTGATAACCGTTATGGGCACCGAAGGCGTAATTCCCACCAAATTTAATCTGCCCCCTCTCGCATAATCGGCATTAATTATATTGACATTAATCCGGCCAAAGAGAGTGGCTCTTATGAAAATTAGTAATTTGATTAGAAAAGAGATTTCACCAATTTCTCACGAACGACATTTGAACTCACAACTACAAGATTTCCTAAATTCAATCGAACGGCAAATCAACGAGCGACGCTACAAACGCATCATCAACCGAGTTGCCTAAGTTCAGTTTGGTTCAAAGTGTTTCTTACTTAAGAGAGCGTTGTTTAAAGAGAGCATAAATTGTGCTCTGCTTTTATTGGAACTGCTTTCGTTACACTGCTTGCATAGGCGTTACAAATTTGAAGGCATGGTAAATTAGACACATTTAATAAGTAACTTAATTTCTCTGATATATAGAACTTCAAAATATATTTGTGGCTTTGAAAGCGTTCTTTGCCTTACGAAGCGTACTATAAAATGGATTTAAAAGCACTCGTGGCTTTTCTTTTGATAAATTTAGCGGCTGGCAAATTATTGGATGATTACAAATGGTGCACAATTGCCGTAAATGGACTTTGTAAGGACTAAACAAAATGGAGAAAACCAAGGATGCCTGGAAATATAAAATTTGTTTACATACATTGACATAAATGTAATAAAGTCTTTATAAATAAGGCATTTTTGTTTTAACTCAATAAAAAGTAACTACAAATTAAAAATTATTCTTGCAAAATGCAAGCTGGAGACGTTGAGGTAAATTATTAATTTTCCTTATTTATATACGCTTTAAATCCGGTTCACTTAGCCAAAGCGCACTCAACGCTATGTGGATGAAGCATATCAATTGGTGCGTGACAAACCCGGCGTTGAGGACGTTCTCATTATGAATCGTTCGGGTGTGCCCGTCAAGACTTCAATGAGCCGTCAGGATTCACTGCAGCATGCCTGTCTCTATGACAATTTGCGTGAAAAATCTCAGGCATGTCTACAAAAGTTTGAGCCACCACAAAATCTATCTATGCTTCGCGTGCGCACTAAATATCATGAGGTTATTATAACACCCGATGGTAAAATCACCATATTGGTTGTACAAAATGCCAAGGATACATTTCTGGGCAGTCAGAAATCGGAAGAAGCTTAAGCTATTTCTTCTTTTCTTGTTTGTTATTCATGTTATAAGTTTATAAATTGTCACTGTCGCTGCCTTAGTCATAGAAATAAAGAAACATACATTGATTCAGCCACAACTGTTTACTAATCGCAACAAAACAATTGCTTAATGTGTCTTAATGCTATAAAACTACTTTTAACGACCAGCGAACAACTCTCATCACATTCATTAAACGACAGTTGCTTCATTAACATTAAAAATGTGCAGAAAATTAAATATACGAATATTGGTTACACTTGCGCTATGTTCTGACTTTTTGAGTGTACTCGGCGCGATTGATAATGTTGGCCACTATTCGCAGACCTTAATGGATTCAATTGTGCACATCTATCCGGGCACCAACAGTCCCAAGCACAAAAGTCCAGACGCAGCCAATACTAACACCAACAACGTGGAGGAAGAGGTCATTGTGCCCGCTTATATTTATCCCTATTTATTGCTGGCATTGTGGATAACATGCATTAGTAGGTATACAATACTACAATACAATATTGCTTGCTTATTAGTATTTGACTCTTTATAGCCAGCATCATTTGCTGCTGTTTATATTGCAAGTGCCGGCAAGCGGAACAGATGACGACATACAACTCGAACGGTTTTGAGCTGCAGGCTGTCCATGTCGTGGATCATCCATTGCCACATGTCAAGGGTTGCGTCTGTTTGGGCTGTCTACAGCGTAAGGTGGCTCAGGAGCTGCAGCAAAGAACCGAACATTAAAATACAAAACAACAACAAAGTAACAGAAATATAAGAAATTTGTATTCAAAAGTATTGTAAAAGACTTTCAAAAGTCCGATTAAGTATTAATAAGACACAAGGAATGTAAGTTAAGTGAATCATTTTGTAACTTTAAATCATATATTTGCGAAAAGAATAAATCTATCGATTACAAAAGAAGATATGGCTTGGTTTTAATACTCTGTTATCGAATTAAGAGTATCTTTTGGTAGAACTTCCATATAGCGAATCTCAAGTGCATTGTTCCGCATGAGAATTCGTTAATATAGTAGTTCGACTGTAGTATATGGACGTATCTATGCAACGTACATCAAAATGGCTTATTCTTTGGAATGGTAATTCTTGAGAATCAACTTTTTGTTATATAATGTTTTATTATGCACTATTGTATAGGTGGCTTTGTAAGCGTTAGCTGGTCCAAATCCAGTGGCGACAAACTCAATTTTATGTTGCTTTTGGTGGCCAACAAACGCAGCACTTCAAACTCCTTGTCCGTATATAGTTTGCGGCTCATATTGAGAGTTCGCAACGACGACTTCTTGAACTCCTCCAACTGCGAGTTAAAGTCACGTCTGAACTGTTGATTTATATCAACGTTTTCGTTGTTGTCCTGCTGCGACTGCTGATCCTCCTGCTTCTTCTGTTTGTTGGCAAACGCACGCGACCAAATCTCACGCATAGACTTATCATATTTACTTACACGTTCCTCCATTTGAATAATCGCCTCGCTAATCTCTTTGTTGTTGGGCTGCTTGGCCTGGGCCTTTAAGAAAGCCTGGCGGGCAATCTGGTATTCACCTAGAGAAGCCAAAGCCCGTCCCTCCTGGAACAGAGCCTTGCAAGACGGCTCATTGCCTGTGAGAACGCGTAATGCCTTCATTGCAGTACAAGCGGATCCTGGCCTATTTAGCTTATTGTAACAAATCATAAGATTAGTGTAGAGCGTAATTAGAAGTTTGTTCTGCTGTTGTTCCTCATTTTCGTCAGCCAGGCGGCAATAGTCAAGCGATGCAATAGCCTGCTCGAAGGCTCTGATAGCTTTGCGATGTACACCACGTTTCACGCAATCCTTGCCATGCAAATGCATATCTTGCGCCTTGGGAAACACCAGGGAAAATTTGTTGCGATCCTCGGGTGCTAAACGCTCCAGCGACTGCTCATCGCCAATTAGCGTATAATTAAGAACTTCGATTTTGAACAGAGCATCCGCCATGGGCTTAATCCGTGGCGGACAACCCATTTCACGAAAGAGCAACTTGTATGATATGATAAACTCTGACTGCTCATAAGCGTGCATGGTGCGCACTGCAGCCTCCAGTCCCTCCAGCACCATATTATGTCCAGTCTCAAATTCAAATTTTTTACCGCGCAACATTGAAGAATCAAAGGGAGCACTTACACCCTCCCAGTAGGCGCTATAACGCAACGCCACACGAGCCTTTTCGGGCACCGGGCCCTGCTCTTTGATACCAGCACGTGTTATACGTTTATACATGTGCTCATCGACGGGTGTCATAAGCTTACGCAGCTCGTCAAAGGAGTGTGTCCAAGGTGAGACGAGAGCCTCGGTATTAACCTCTTCCTCATCGTCATTCTCTTCGCCGTCATTTACATCGAAGTCTTCCTCATCATCGATATGCGACGAATCCACCTCAAACTTGACGCCAGTCTTAATCAAATCTCTACACAGCAGAAAGATAAATAACAATTTGTTTTCTTAGCTTATTGCAAAGTTGTAATTCATTATCTTCCTATCTTACGCGAAAGTTAACGGCTCCTTTAGCTTTTGGGCGTTCATTTTACTTGCACACTTTTAAATCAATTTTAATTGTTAATATTATTACTTTGATGAGCAAATATGCTTTCTTGCACGAACGAGTTACGAAAGTTCCGGCAAACGCTTTGGTAACTTATCGATAAAAGTTCGTTCGATGTAAAAGTGCTGTAAAGAACTAATTTTAAGCCGGTACGCAGCTCAATTGATAGATATTAACATTGCTGAACTTAATAAAAAAAAATTGTGTTTTTCTATTGAAAATACAAACTAAATAAATTTTTATTTTAAAACTTGTTTGGAAAATGAACACATATAACGCACAATTACCAGTTCATAGAAATATTATTTTTGGGGCATATACATAATACAAACTAACAAAACAAAAAACAAGGAATGCTTATTAATGGCGCAGAACTCTTTGTAGTTTACAAATGACGATATGATTACTATGTAAAAGTAAATAATAAACTAATCTAATATGTATAGGTTTAATTAAATTAATTATTGTGGTAAGCCAACGGTTAAATCATTCACTTCTTCATCAGCTTATTCATTTCCTTATTTTGCTTATTCATTTTCAAGTCGACACTTTCAATCTTATAGTTCATGTTGTCCAACAAACCGTTTTGCGATTCAATTTCAGTGCCCATATCGGTGGCTAAGAACTTAAGACGCGACAAATTATCGCACATATCTTCGAGATTTGATTCCAACTGCTGCTGAAAAGGATTAGCAGCACGTTGCTGTGCCTGCGCCTGTCGTTGATGATAGGAATTCGAATCTTCGCGAATGCGACTAACCGGATGATTGTCATAGCGTTCCGTTGGCGACAGGGGCTGTTGTTGTTTAGGAATAGCACCTCCAAAACCTCCACTACTAGTCGCGACGCTTGCATTACAGCTGGCTTCCTGGCTGCTTGTGGGTGAGCCTGCAGCCGTCGGGGGCTGGTCCCTGCTACCAGACAGATAGTTCTTAAGACCGCCAAATACACTCTTTAATCCATTTAAATGACGCTGACTAAAACGTAGCGTAGAATTGATTTCATCCAGATTATGTGAGGTCTTTTCTAGCTGCTCGCGTTGACGCGCCAGCTCTACAGCCGTTGCCTTGCCCACCTCCTCCGTTTCATAAAGCAAACCTAGTTGATAAGATTTATTCCTTAGTAACGCCCCCAATAATAAATAAAGTCTATACAATACTCACCCAAACTTTTCTGCGTTGAGTCCAGTGTGCGCTGCTCAATCTCTCGACGTTTTTCAGCATATGCCTGCCGTTGGGCTGCGATGGAGGAGCTCTCTGATATTTCTCCATCATCATCATCAAATGGATTTGTGCTCCTCGGCGCAGTATTATTGCCACTCATTCGTGTATTTCGCAGAAAGAGGTCATCGTCGACGTCCTCAAATTTATCCATGTCAAAATGATCGTTCACGGGCTGCAAATAATTGTGTGCCATTTTGCGCGGGTTTTAGATAGTTCTGCGCACAATTTACAATATGTTAATTTTGTTGTGTGTCTAATTTGATATTAGTAAGACTTTTTTCTTTGTTTTCATTGGACTTTCTTATCGGATTGGTAAACGAATCGATAGCTGCGAGAGCTCACGATACAAGAGTGCGATAAATTAAAAACTATCAATCACACGAAAACAAAACAAATATCGATGTTTCGATAGATCGCTTTGCTTACTTTAACATCTCTACAGTGTCAAACCGGACAGCACTGCGTTCACAATTTATAGCTTCGTTTTCAGTCTAAAAAAAAATCTTGAACATTTTAAAGGCGAAAAAAGTACAATTTTGTTTTGAAACAAACGAAAATTTTTACGCTTTTCTTAAAGTACACATATTAAGCTGCAAAAATGTACGGTACTTTAAAAATTTTGGCCGCGTCATGTGTCATCGTCACGCTGCTAGCTGCACAGTCGGCAACGGCGTCGACGGCAACCAAAAAATTGATGCAGCCAGATGGAAATCTAATCGAATTAGACGAGGATAACTGGCATTTAATGTTAAATGGCGAATGGATGATTGAATTGTAAGTGAAACAAAGAAAACTTTATGTATGTGTGTGGGTCAAATAAACAAAGCCATTATGGTCAACGCAGACGCAGTTTGTGTGGGGTGTTGCCGGCAACCAGATACTACAACAACAACATCAACAATGGTGGAGCTGGTTCTTGTTCTGTGGAATGTTGCATTCCGTTCGTTCAATGCGTGTTGTCTGCTCCTGATTGGCTGAATGCGTCATCAACTGACAGCATAACGGCAGCTGTTTTGCATGCGTTTTTGCAGCTGTTTAAGCCGCTTAAACAAACAAATTTGACAATTATTTTTCCAAAAAACATAACCAATATCTTCAGCGTGTCTAAAAGAAGTCGGACGCTACTTATAATTACAGTGGAAACTCGCTAAAAAGAAAACCTTTGATATTAAATCCAAAAGTTAAAAGTTTAATTTTGGTTTAACAATTTTTTTAAGTCGATTTCTTATTGAAACGTATTTTATATGCATTAAATATTTTTAGTTTTGCACCCTGGTGCCCCGCTTGCAAGAATCTCGCGCCAGTTTGGGAACGTTACGCTAGCACCGCAAAGGATGTGAATGTGCATGTGGCTAAGATCGATGTAACCACATCACCATCGCTCAGTGGACGCTTCTTTGTCACCGCCTTGCCAACAATCTATCAGTGAGTTTCATAAAAACTTAATATCCATTACAATTTGTAATCGTTTATTTACACTGCTTAGCGTTAAGGATGGTGAATTCCGTCAATATCGTGGCGCACGTGATGCTGATGCTCTGTTGTTTTTCCTTAAAAAGAAATCTTGGCAGAGCATTGAGCCACTATCCTCGTGGAAGAAGCCCGATACCATCCACATGTCCCTACTATCATATTTCTTCAAGCTGTCGCACACTCTAAAGGTATGTCAACAAACCCCGCTTTAATCAATCAAGTTACGTTAACACTTAGTTCAATGCACGCATGCGGAAGCTTATCTGTGCTGTGGTGGGATCGAAAGGTTAATGTTTGTCTCATTCACATGAAGATTGATGATTGCACAGTGGTCCAAAGCTTATTTTCATTCGTCAGCCTGTTAAGCTTGCGCATTTTATTATTGTATTATTATAAATCATACTAATAGTATACACAAAAACTCTTTAAGGACTTCAACGCACGTCTGCAGGAAGAATATGGCCTGCCCACATGGGGATCATATGCTCTATTTGCCGTTGCCACAATCTTTGTGGGTGCCGCTCTGGGCTTAATGCTCGTCTGCATTGTGGACTTTGTGTATCCGCCAAAGAAAGCGCAGCGTCAAAGCTTCTCCGAATCGCAAGATAATCTAGCCGAAGGTGTTGAGGATTTGGCCACCGAGGAACTCGAAGACGAGGAGGACATTGCCGCGGATGAGGACGAAGAGCGCAACAGCGAAGAAGCCGACGAAGATGAAGAGGAAGAGGAGGACGAGGACGAAAAGGCAGAACAGCAAGAAAAGAAGCCAGAAGAAGCAAGTAACGAAAAGGTGCAAAACACGAAAGATGAGAAAGTTGAAATCACAAATAATGAAGCTGGTGATGAGACGGCCGAGCTGACAGAGAAGCCCAGCACAGAGCAGGTGCGCAAGCGTAAGCCGCGCAAGGCCGATTAAGATGTACCACAATGCGTGGGCAAACAGATGGGTGGCAACAAAAAAGACTAACATAACATTACATCATTAACAAACAACAACAGCAACTGTAACAATAAATTGTGCGTTTTGCCAATTTATTGCTATATAGTATATGTATTATGAAGCCTGTTTTAAAATTGTTCTCACTATAGCGCACAATATAAGATTATTTGTTTGATCGCATTTTAAAAATGTTTTCCAATTAATGCTGCAACAGATTTTAATTAACACTATTTATAAACTTTTATTTCATAGCAGCAATTATACGAGTATGGCAATCGTGTCCAAGCACCTCATGTATTTCATAATTATAAAAAAAAAATCGATAATCGAGAATCGAAAAACGTAACAATAACTAAATTAATATTTAATCGTATACTTTAATGCTTGGAAGGCACTATTAATCCTTTCAAGTTTTTCGATTTGTAATTGTTGTGTTCACACTATATACAAACACTTTTTTCGCTTTACGATTGATTTGATTTTTTTTTTTTAAATAAAATTGCAAAATGTATTAAATTTGCGTATTACAAATGGAATTTATGTGTCTTTCGTCAATAAACGATTATGCAAATATTGCATTTAAAAAATACATTTTTAAATAGAAAATAAAACAATTAAATAATAATTAATATATGCGACCAAATAACATTTGAGCTGAAAATTTATAACTATATATGTATAAAGGCAAATGTGACGAGCAGGTAAAAACGAAGAAAAGAAAAAAACGATTAAGAATTCAATTCAACGAAGTGGAAAAAAGAAACTATTTAATGTGTATTTTTACTGAAGTGTAATTCAATATTAAACAAGCCCGATTAAGTTACTTTACATAAAATTAAATATACTCTATATAAATGAAATTATATTTTGTGTGTTTTTAATCTAGAAACAAACTAAGGATCAATTAAGTTAAGCACACAAAATATCACAATTTATTTATTGATATCAATACATGATGAGTTTTATAGCCAAACTTAAGTGGGCTGAGCTTTTTGGACTTGACTGGCGGTAGCCAACCCTTCATGCGATGTTCATCTGCCAATGTGCTATCGAGATCCAGACATGAGATACGCGCCAAGCTTCTTGAGTACTCCAGCAACAGCGCATCATCATCGCAATCGGAGCTATCATCAACGGGAAGACTATGCATATTGAAGGCCCTTTTGCAATGACGCAGAAAATCCGCTAAAGATTCGGGCGTTCTATCCTTATCCAAATAGCGAAGGTAATCGGGTCGAGTGCGTTTCTGATTGTTCTCCTTGTGCGGAAGGAGGGATGCTAATGGTGTTTCCTGAAGTTGAAAAGCGTTAAACGCGCGTGTATAAAGTCCATGTCGGTACATTTAAGCAGATGATAAAATTTGGAAATAGTTTAAAAAAAAAAAAATACTTCTTGAAGTGATTAGTTAGTCGAAGTTTGATTGAAATGAAATGAAAGACAATTTTTTCGTTTCGTTTTTAATTTTGATGTTTGGTTTTTATTAATTTATACATTTTTGTTGTTGTTGTTTGAAACTTAAAAAAAGAAGAACGAAATCTAACCAAAAATTTACATTGTTTTTATACATTTTATTCATATGTTATTATATGTAATCGGGTGTTTATTTAAATAGCAATAAGTATATGAAAAAGATCCCTGCAATCTCGTTGTATTTAAAAACTACAAAGATGTTATATAAGTGTTTGTGTGTGTGTGTGTGTGTGTGAGTTTGCCAAATTTGTTTTGTTGGAAGTTTGTTAGTTTGCCGAAAAAATGTAACTATTGTTTTACACATTGTTTATATGGTATATAAAAAAGTACAAAAGTTGATACATATATATTTAGTCAATCTGCGTCTGCGCTTAAACTTAATTATTTCTTTGCCTTATTTGGTTGGTTTTATTTTATTTTTTCACTTGGCACTTGTGATTAATGAATTAACTGTTTCTTGTTTGTTGTTGTTTAGTGTTTTAACAAATAATTTACAACATTTTGATTGTTGAACAAATAACATCTTTTTTTTTAACAAATGGCTATTGGCTATTGTAAGGTTCGGTATAACGGTATGGGATTTTATAGGGGTTTTGTTGTAGGTACTTTGGTGTATGTGTGTGTGTGTGTATAAATAAATTTTCTATATATAAAATATATATTTGATATATATTTTGGTTTGGTTTGTAAAAATTGTACTATTGCAGCGTATGGAGGATATATTGTGTGAGGAAAAGGATTATTTGGGGATGTGGATTTTTTTGAGTTTGTATGTTTTCAAATACTTTAAGTAATTGTATGTGTGTGTGTGTGTTTGTGAATGTTAATTTTGGATTTGCAGTTAATTCGAATTGTGTGTGTTTGTGTGATAAGTTTGCGATGTTTGCCAAATGCTTACACGATGTGTAAGTGATTTTCGGGGACAACAAAAAAACAATTGTAATTACTTTAAATATTTAAAAAGCATTAATCGTGTGTGTGTGCATTAAAAAACATTGGCAAATGCAACTGAAAGCAATTAAAGGAAAACGATACCAAAAGCTTACAAGTGCCGCCCAGTATGCTGACACTTGTTTGATTATCGATCAATTTGGAGTAAACATTGTTTTATAAATTGCGCTTTCAGTTGTATTCGTGTAGGGAGGTGTTACGGTGTTGTTGCAATTGTTGTAAAATTAACTTTTGTTTTAAACAAGCAAGTTCACGCAAAAGCTAATTTTAAAACAACGCAAATAGATCTTAAACTACTAAATAACTAGCTAGCTTTGTTATTATTTGAGGTATTTGTATGTGTGTGTGTGTTGTGGAAATTTTGAGAAATTTTGTAAACCGGTCTATTGCATAAAATTGCAGGTCCGTTAGTTCAAAAAGAACGTAACGTGAAAAAATGTAGCATTAATAATATAGTTTTATGTATGCATGTAAAAAAAAAACTAGTTGCCGCCGGCTATGCGACAAAATCGAGCGGTCGATTGAAGCCACCCTTGCGATTCATATACTGGCGATACTTGCGCTTAAGGATCACATGCACTTCACCAACATCGTTGCCCTCGACTTTCTTGTTCTTGGTCGTGTCAAATGTGCAGAAGCCCATTGTCTTCAGCATCTCAACCTCTTCCGGTGATTTACCCTCCAAGTCTGCCTCGTTTATTGGCGGCCGTTCGACCGCTGCAGCTGCTGCCGCTGAATTGTTTCGTGTGGCGCGTCTTGATGTGGATGGACCAGAGGAACTGCTGCCACCGCCACCATGTGAACGGGATCTGTGAATCAGAAATATGTAAAAATGTTGCACATGTTTGTGCGTGTGAGAGAGTGAGTGAGTTGCAGTCTCTTAAAGTAACTTCTTAATGAAGTGGAAGTTGATTGCATTTAAATTAGAATACAAAAAAAAAGATGTACAATGAGTGCAAAACGTCCTTGGGCAAACTGGGGCAGGGTCAGACCTGTGTGTACAGCAAATGCAATTTGAGGATTTAATGTTTGCTATATGACACGAGATACATGAGAACGGGTTCGATTTCCGTGCTTATAAAAATGGTTGAGAAAAAAAATGCTCTACATAATTATTTATAGCTTTTAAGAATTCTATGTTTAACACTTTTAAGAACAAAGATGATGATTCATATGATCGCCTTATAGAGAAGATTTATCAAGACTTTTTTGCCATACAAAAATCGGTGGAAACAAAATTAATTTGGTGTTTTTTTTTTTTTTTGTATTTCGGCTGGATTTTGTTTACATAAGATAACAATATGTTTGTGTGTGTTTGTGTTGATTTCTTAAAGATTTAAAATCAGGCGCTGCCTAAGTCTTAGGACATTTCCTCGATGAGTGTTGCACGCAGCTTCGTTGTCACCGTGGCGGGCTGGGCTTGATTCAATTTGAAGACACTTTCAATTACAGAAATTTCGGTGGCTGTGGTATTCATGCCGACAAACGAGATCCAATCGTTGACGACCATGCCGGCAGCAAGTACTTCGCTACCGCGATTGACTGTGCCAGCGACAAGAGGGACTTGTAGCAGTGAGGACAGCTCATCCTGATCCTGTATGCTGGTCTTTGGATGCACCATGCCGCCCTGATTGCTTAGGACTGTATAGGAACCAACAAGCGTATTCTCTGCAATAGTCTGACGGAAGACTTCTACTTTAAGGACATCAGCGATAATCTCTTCGGTCTCCTTGTCCAAATCGGGATGGACCAGAGCCACATAATCATTGCAGGCAATAACGTTGCCTAAGGCCGACAAACGCTCCTCGACACGCTGGACTTTAACAGCATCGGGCAGACTGTTGCGCAAATGTTGCAGTTCTTCATCTGTGGTGGAATGTGGCACCAAAAGTCCATTGCGATTGCCGACAGTCAGGCGGCCAATAATGCGACAGCCACCAATGTTGGCATGTACCACTGGTATAGTTTCGGCCAACTCTGCTTCGTAGGTACTGTAGAAGGTCTCGGAGCCGCCGATGGCTACCAAACAGTATGTGTTTGTTAATTTGCTAAAGACGCCAATATCGTCATTGTTCTCAAATTGCACGCGTAACGCCATTTTGTTAAAGCTTTTTCTCGATTAGGTTTACTTTGTTTGCTGTGAACTTTGTTTGCTTTCTGAGGCGAGGCACTATATGCTCTTAACTTTTGTATGTTTATATCAAGGAAGATGAAATTGTGATGAAATTCGTTAATTTCACTTCACGTGGTAATTTGCTTTGCCGCTGCCAAAAGAACAAGTGAGGCAAAGAATTGCGAACTAGCGAACCGTCAAAGCACACACACAGGGCTGCAATTTAGCAGAAAATACTGCCCTGCCCCCGTTCGTTTAACTGAACTAGTTCAGCAAGCCGGCAAAAATTGCCACGCTCTAATACTTATGTATAGGAATGTAAATTAATAAGTAAAAAAAACGCTAGTACTTTATACTTATCGTTGTGGGTTTGGTACACTACACTTTCTTATTCACCTCGAACGTCGGCCGCCCCGTGCACGATCCCTGTCACGGCTGCGGCTTCGGTCACGCTCACGTTCCCGGTCACGACGACTGCTGCTGCTCCCTACGATGGCTTCTCTTTCTTTTGAGCGTCGTTCGCGTCTCTTTTTACGCTCTGTGCGCTCCTTTTCCCTTCGTCTAAGCGCGGGTGAAGCGGGGCTGCGGCTGCGACCCATTTTTATCCTATAGTTGTATGTGTTTTAGTGTGTGTGTGCGTAGTAAACGTTTAAAAATATACAAAATGCCTAAACAGGGAGACCACATTTAATTATTTAAGTGCACACGGTTAAGCTATTTGCGTTCACGTTAACACTCACCGTTGCTTAATGCTGTGTCTAGCTTAAGTTGGGCGACACCGGCATTAAGTAAAACGCGGTTAACTTAAAACTAAACGTAAAAACCAAAGCGCGTTCTTGCACACCCGCGACGCTAAAACAGACTGCAAATGGCCGCTACAACCATAACAGCTGATAGTGGACAGTATGCACTTCTACCGTTTTTTGGCAAAGGCGAGTTATCAGAGTGACCACTTTTTTGGTATATAATCGATATTTGCCGTGCATATCGAAACTTACAAAAATGCCATCGAGCTTTTGGCATGAGTTTGTATTGAATAACAGTCAAATAATAATTTTTTTGAAGATGTGTAAACAATTTTATTGTTTTCTTAAATATGTTGGTTAACTGCATAATTATTCACTTAAAATGACTTAAGACAGTTCTTAAAAGCTTAAAGGCTCCACTTAAACTAACTACTAATTAATGATTTAAATTATATATGCAATTCAGAATTTAGTTTAATCAAGTACATAATTTATGTAAATGTTTACTAAACCTAGCATAGCAACAATCTTTTATTAATCTGTTTAACCTTTACATAATAAAGATGCGCTCAATATCCCGGCGCCAGTTTCAAAATATCACAATCTTTTCCCAATTAACATACATGTCGTCCACATACACACATATGAATGTAATTTTATTATCACCTATTTTTGTTATCAGCAAGCTATGCAATAAATTGTTATGTTGTTGTTTACATGCGCGAATAAGCACAACAAAAGACATCATCAAGAAGCAGCATCGCCAGCAAACAGCTGTTGAAAAAGAAAAAAGCTTTCTTGCATAGCTTTTGAGTTGGGGCCAGCACTCGCTACACATCACAGTTGTCAATTTGCCAGCAGCGCCGGCGGGTGCGCGAGTTCTATTCCATTTAGCTCTTTTCTTTTGTGCTGTGTTTTAATCTAAGAGGCCTACAACATGGACGTGGAGGTTAAGGACATTGATAAGCTGCTCGAAATGGATGGCTACCTGAAGCCGGTCGAGCATGAGATACGTCGCCGGTAAGTTTTACTATTTTATATACTAATGTATTTGTCTGATTGGGACGGCGAGCGTCATCTAATCCGAAGTTGGCACCGGCTGATAAGCACCTAAGTTGTGGAACAGAACGTTGTTTGCTGTTGTTGTTGTGACCTGCATATTCCTATCAACTGTTATTGCACTACGGATGGGTGCAGTTGCAAAAATTGCGTAGTGCCAATGTCACATGAAGGTCATTTAATTACCAGCGTGCGTTCGCCTGCAATAATTTATGAAAACGTTTTGAACAGTCGTCGCGACATCTGTTCGCCTTGACTTTGATCTTTTTTGTTTCCCTGAACTTGATTTCCGCGTTTGTTTTGCTTTTGATATTCTTTTGACAGACATGGCGTCCTCAAGGATTGGATTAAGAAGATCGATCAGTGCGAGGGTGGCATGGAAGAATTCTCACAGGGCTATAAATATTATGGACTGCATTTTCAGCCCGACAACTCTGTCATAGCACGCGAATGGGCGCCGGGTGCAAGGGATGTCTATTTGACTGGCGATTTTAGTGAGTATGCCATTTTTTTAAAAGATCATAAGTGCGAAAGACCAAGTGTAGCTTTCACCTCGCTTTTTGTGAGGATGTGCAAGTGAGCCGGCAATTATTTTCGCTCTGTTTCTAAATTCGCCTTCTAACTCTTAGCGCCCACATTTAAATGCTGGAAAATTATCGATAGTACTGGTAGATCACCTAGTAATATTCAATAGTTACAAGCAAACACATAATTTTAGCAAAAAGTAATTTATTAAAAAAGTTTTTATCAATTGCTGATAACGTTTAAATGTTACTTAATCACATTTATAAAATAGCCAATTGTTATTAAATTAGGAATGACTACCAATTAGTAGCATCGATACTTTAACAGAGTTGCTATTTGCGCGCTTACAGTTATCTTTTATTTTCTTTGGTACACACAGATAATTGGCATTGGGAATCGCATCCGTATAAGAAGCTGCCCTTTGGCAAATGGGAACTACATTTGCCAGCCAATGCAGATGGCAGTGCGCCGATTAAGCATCTCAGCGAGATTAAGGTTATCATACGGAATCAGTCGGGTCAGCTGCTGGATCGTCTATCGCCATGGGCCAAGTATGTGGTGCAGCCGCCAAAGAGTGCCAATCAGGGCGTCAATTTCAAGCAATATGTGTGGCAACCACCTGCCTCCGAACGCTATCAACGCCAGCACTCACGTCCAGCCAAGCCAAAATCCTTGAGGATCTATGAGTGTCACGTTGGCATTGCTTCACAGGAGCCACGTGTTGGCAGCTACGATGAATTCGCTGATCGCATTGTGCCACGCATTAAGCGTCAGGGCTACAACTGTATCCAGGTGATGGCCATTATGGAGCACGCCTACTACGCGAGCTTCGGTTACCAGGTTACTAGCTTCTATGCCGCCTCCAGTCGCTGTGGCAATCCCGAGCAGCTCAAGCGCATGATTGACATTGCACATGCACAGGGTCTCTATGTGCTGTTAGATGTGGTTCATTCGCATGCGTCGAAAAATGTTCAGGATGGCCTCAATCAGTTCGATGGCACCAACAGTGGCTTCTTCCATGACGGCGCCCGTGGCGAGCATTCCTTGTGGGACAGTCGTCTGTTCAATTATACGGAGTACGAGGTGCTGCGTTTCTTGTTGTCCAACTTGCGCTGGTGGCACGATGAGTATAATTTTGATGGCTATCGTTTTGATGGCGTCACTTCCATGTTGTATCATTCACGCGGCATTGGCGAGGGCTTCAGCGGCGACTACAATGAGTACTTTGGTCTCAACGTGGATACAGATTCTTTGAACTATTTGGGCTTGGCCAATCACATGCTGCACGAACTGGATCCAGATATTATAACCATAGCAGAGGTGAGTGCAGAACCTTTTTCGAATTTGTTTAAAATTCTAACTCTGGTTTTCTTTAGGATGTTTCGGGCATGCCTACACTGTGTCGACCTGTGTCGGAGGGAGGCATTGGCTTCGATTATCGCCTGGGTATGGCTATTCCAGATAAATGGATTGAGCTGCTGAAAGAAACATCAGATGATGAGTGGAATATTGGAGACATTGTACATACTCTAACAAATCGTCGTTGGATGGAGAAAACGGTCGCATATGCTGAATCTCACGATCAGGCGCTGGTGGGCGATAAAACCATTGCCTTCTGGCTGATGGACAAGGAGATGTACACGCACATGTCCACCTTGTCGGACTCAACGTTGATCATTGATCGTGGTTTGGCGCTGCACAAGATGATACGATTGATAACGCATGCCCTGGGTGGCGAGGCGTATTTGAACTTCATGGGCAATGAGTTTGGACATCCCGAGTGGCTGGACTTTCCACGTGTAGGCAACAATGATTCGTATCATTATGCAAGGCGACAATGGAATCTGGTTGACGATAATATGCTTAAGTACAAGTATCTGAATGAGTTTGATCGTGCCATGAATGAGTTGGAGGAACGCTTTGGCTGGCTGCATTCGGGACCCGCCTATGTCAGCTGGAAGCACCAAAGCGACAAGACGATTCATTTTGAGCGTGCCGGTCTCGTATTTGTTTTCAATTTCCATCCGACGCAAAGCTTTAGTGATTATCGTGTTGGTACCAACTGGGCGGGCACTTACAAGGCTGTACTCTCCTCCGATGATCCCACATTTGGTGGCCACAATCGCATTGACATGAATTGTACGCACAAATCTGATCCTTGGGGTCATGCTGGTCGCTCCAATTTCATACAAATCTATACGCCATGCCGCACAGCCGTTGTTTATGCTCGCATTAGCGATTAAATTGTTGAAATATATATGTATATATGTACTAACTAATATGAATTTCAAAAATTAGTTATAGTTTTTGTTAATATGTTACGAAAGCCTTCATTGAAATATATACAAAACTGCGATATAGTTTCATAAAATTGTGTCGAGTTCTTGAAGACTTTTCAACAATCATCATTCGCTTTTATAACTGTGATTCTGCCTTATAACATTATGAACTTTTTTGCGCAAAACTCGAGTATCATGTTGGGCAATGATAGTTGATTTTCTGCTTATATATCAGGCGAACAGCATTCACAGCTGTTTGTCTTTATGCTTTTTATGTTCATTGTTCTTTTATTTCCGCACGCGCTCAGAGAGCATAAGAACGCGAGCACTTACCAACACTGTGTTGAGCTTTTGAGCGCAGCTTTCACCGTTTCGTTCTCATTACATCTCTGCTCTCAGCTGTATGCCAGCCAATGGCAATGCGTGACGCCCTTTGAGTGAACAGAACAAGAAGATCAAATTCGTGTGCTACATTTTCTGTTCGCCTGGTATCTTACATTTAAAAATGCAGAAGAAATACAGCATCCGCGCTTAAATTAATTTGAATTCTTTGATTTTTCTGTAAGCTAGGTGATCGTAAATTTTCTTTCTACTCATAAAGATGATTTAATTTTTTTTTTAAATATTTATTTTACTTCTTTATTTGCTTTGAATTTTTGAAATTGTATCTTTTGTTGTTGTTTATAATAAATATATATGTATCTATATATATATATATATATGTTTAGGTATTATTATTCATAGAATTTTTTTATACATAATGTATTTTAATTATGTTGCTTAATTATTTGCTTGCAGTTTCGTTTTGAATTCGTTACGACTTAGTCTAAATAATTAATTTACAAAGTTTTATTTTCTTCCATTTGTTTGTTTCTTTGTTTTGTTTTGTTTTTTTTTTATCTTAAAATAAATATGCTTTGAATCTGAATCATTGTCTTCCATTAGTAATAGTTATTAAGACTTAACAATAAGTTTTTTTCTTTTCGTTTTTGCATTGTGATTATGAAAAAATACTTTGATCTTAACTACGTTACCGCTCTTAGTATTAACAACTTAGGTCAGTGCTATGCTTCAATTCTTAGGCGTAGTTTTTTTTTTTGTTTTTTTTTTTTTTTTTTCATGATCATTGTATTGACTTTTAACGCATGCGAATGGCTTAACAAAAATTGCAAATAATATTTGATATTTATTCATATGTTTATTAAATAATATACAACATTTATTGGATAGGTGGGCATGGTGGGTGATAGTTTAAGGGGGGAAGAAAGAAAACAACAATAAAAAAAAATAAAAATATAAAATAAATTATTATGGACAATACGTTGCATAGCTGCCATTAAAGTTTCAAAGGCTTCATTTACTTTATGCAAAGGAACAAATTATATATGTATAACTTCTTAATTTGTTTAATTTTTTTTTAATATTTAATAGTTATATAAATATTATTTTTAAGTATTTTTTGCTTTAAATTATTATAGTAGTTTTAGTAAGCAGAAATTATGAATTAGTTTTGCAAATAATACAGCAGTTTTTTTTTTTTTTTTTTTTTGTTATTGTTTTTATAATTTTAAACTAGGTTAAACATAAATTTTGTCTGACGCTAGAAATTTAGCGCCTGGTCAAAATATTTATTAGAAAACTGGG
This sequence comes from Scaptomyza cyrtandrae, assembly GCA_035044605.1. Taxonomy (NCBI): domain Eukaryota; kingdom Metazoa; phylum Arthropoda; class Insecta; order Diptera; family Drosophilidae; genus Scaptomyza; species Scaptomyza cyrtandrae. The sequence goes on from JAWNNS010000642.1 coordinate 207,633, forward strand.
CTCGGGTGTCTTGTTGGTGGTTTTTTGTTTTGTTTTTTTTTTCACTTAAATATATATATATGGATATATGCTACTTAGCGTTAAAAAAATAATTTAAATGTTGTTTTTAATTTACAGAGTTCATTCGTTACACAACACTGCTGTGCATGAGTGTGAGCGTGTGTGTGTTTGTTTGTATGTGTGCGAGTGTTTTTTTTTTTTTTGGGTGTATTTGAGATTATGAACAACATTTTTGTATTTTGTATTTTGCATTTGCGCACAACATGAACATAATCTTAAGTATATATATATATATATTATATATACTTCATAGGATTCTTTGTGTATATATGTAAATGTTAGTGTATTATTATGTTTTGTTGTAATATATAGAAAAATAAATTTGGTATGCACATTAACGTTAATGTAATATCAGTTTGCTGTATCTTTAAATTTTTATATTTTTTTTTTGCATAGTTTTACAATTGAGTTTTTTGCTTTTTTAATTTTAGCTTGGCTTTTGGTATTTTTTTTTTTTTTTTTTTGGGTATTTTAAGTTTGATTTTATAACATTTTATTTGCAGTTGGTGGCCAAATGCGTCGATTTTTGATATGCGCCCTAAACAAAGAGGTTAAAGACTTAAAAAAAATAATATTATAATACAGTGTTCGTTCGTTAATAAGAACCGATAGAAAACTTTAATATTCAATAAACACTTTTTGCTCTTATAATCTTAGTTAAATTTGATCGCTTGTTAATAAGAACCGATAGAAAACTTCAATATTCAATAGATACTTTTTGCTCTTATAATCTTAGTTAAATTTGATCGTTTGTTAATAAGAACCGATAGAAAACTTCAATATTCAATAGATACTTTTTGCTCTTATAAGCTTAGTTAAATTTGATCAATTAAAGGTAAAACTTAAAAACATATTTTAGTACCAAATATTTTGAGATTAAAAAAGATATTCAAAACACTTTTTCAGAGCCATATTTTAAGCCTTTAAGTGTAACGTATTTAAAGGAATTATTTGTATATATATTTGTAATTAATGAAAAATCGAAACTGTTCAAATAGTTCGTTAAAGAAATCAAAATGGTTTTAATCAATGGACAAACACTGTATAAATGTTATAATGAACATAAATATAACTCTAGGTCAATGTGTTGCAAGTGGCGCAAAGCAACAATATTGAGCTGTGTGCCACATGTTGTTGTTTGCTTTGCGGCAAACGCAACGCAGCTAAGTATTGCTAATTTAAATTGTTAATTAATTAAAAGAAATAAGTTGTTGGCATTATAGTGGCATTATTCAAAAATCGACCCATTTGGCCACCCATTAGACCCTACGCGGCAAAAAGCTGCGCTGCAGCTGCAACTGCAGCGGACTGTTGCTGCTGCTGCTGCTGATGTTGCTGCTGTTGTTGTTGTTGCAGTGGTGCCAATATTGGTATAGCTGTTCCATCTGCTGTCAGCAACAAGGTTTGCGTTTGTTGTGGCGCTGAGGCAGCTGTTGCAGTATCTGTTAGAGACATGTTGGCGTTGTTCCAATCCGCTGGCAGCACAATTAACTGCTGTTGACCAGCCTTGCTGGGATGAGCAATGATGCTGCCATCGGATGCTTGCAGCAATATCGTATTAGGTGGCAGATTGAAGCAGGTGACGGTGCCATTGGGTCCCACAGTTTGTAGTTGCAATGCGGCAGGTTGATGTTGTTGCTCTTGTGGTTGTTGCAGCAACATTGCGGATGTTGCAGCAGAAGCTGCTGTTGTTGTTGCTGTTGCATGTTGATTACTATTGCTGCTGCTGCTGAGATCAAGACCATCGTTGTCATTTGTTGCTGATTGTTGCTGCTGTTGTTGTTGTTGAAGCAAAACTTGCTGCTCGTCTTGCTGCTGCTCTTGCTCCTCCTCTTCCTCCTCTCCGCAGGTGCCCGCCTCCTCATCGATGACCTCCTCGACGAGATCATCTTCATTGATCTCTTCGATAATGTCATCATCCGCATTGTCCACATAGTTGCTGGCATCTAGGCTGACATTGCCAGCAACAGTTGCTACTGGCGGTGATGGCGTTGGTGTTGGCATGGCCAAATAACCATCCGCAGATTTGGCTGTCAGCGCAGTGCCTTTGGGTATGCGGAATTTGCGCAGGATCTGTGCTGTCGAAGAGGATAAGGCATCATCATCGTACGTTTCGTCGTCGAGGAAGTCATCCTCCTCCTGCTCCTCAGCAGCAGCAACAGCAGCAGCTTCCTCAGCAAGCTGTTGTTGTTGTTGTTGCTGCTGCTGCTGTTGTTGTTGCTGGAGATTAGATGCGTCGGGAGTAATGATAACCTGGCGGTTGCGATTTGGATTCGCATTGACGCGAACCAATGTCACCGCCGGTTTGTTGCCATTGATGAGGGCGAGTGGTGGATGTTGTTGCTGCTGCTGCAGCTGCAGTTTGTTGCCAGCTCCACGTGTTGCCAGCAAAATAACGGGCGTCATCTTTCCAAGGGTTTGTTTGATGCCATTGCTGCTGCTGCTGATTACGTTGTTGCTGGCGTTGCCGCTGGCATTGCCACTGCTGCTGCCGTTGTTGTTGTTGTTGTTGTTGGTTCTGCCGCTGCCATTGCTGTTGTTGAAAGAGGAGACAGCGTTGTTAAAATTAGTGGATTTGTTGTGCACTTGTCTAACGCAGCTGCTGCTCGAATTGCTACGATTATGTGTGACAAAATCCGTGAATTTGTCCACGAAACTAACCGCGGAGGCGCTACGATTGCAACTGTTGCTGTTGCTGCTGTTGTTGTTGCTGTTACTACTACTATTGTTGTTGTTGTTGTTGCTGTTGCGCGTGAGAGCGCGTGAATTGGCCTGCATCATAACATTCTCCTCATAATGGGTGCAATTTGCTTCGCTTTGGCGATGTGGCCAATCATTATTGTTGTTGTTGTTGTTCATGTTGTTCTGAGTGTTGTTGTTGTATCTGTTGTTGTTGTTGTTATGATTGTTGTTGTTGCGTGGTATGTATGGCCGTTTGAACTGCTTGTTGTTGTATGCTTGATACTGTTGTTGTTGTTTAGTAGAACCTGTGTTTTTTGTTTTTGTTGTTGTTGTTGTTTGTTGTGATGATGCATGTTGTTGTTGTTGTTTATGAATTTGTTTGTTGGTGTGCAAATCAAAAGTTGTTGGGAAAACAACACAAAACATTGAACACAACGGGCAAACAAAAGGGGCAGAAAAATGAAAAAGAAAAAAATTGATTTTATTGTAAGAAAAATTATTTTATATTCGCATTTTGCTTAATTTTAATGTTTGTTTTTCTTAGGTTTTAATTTGTTGTTTTTTTTTTTTTTTTGGGTTAGTAAATCATAATTTGTACATGTGTGAGAGTGAGTAGTGGTGAAAAGTGAATATGAGTTGGGTGTGTTATGTACATGAGGTGGATTTGTATCGTGGTGAGTTTTCGTTATATCAACCAATTGAGTAGCCGATTTATGCAATTATTAGAAATAAAATGAAAATTTAAAAAAAAATTTAAAAAGGGGTTATTGTGACGTGCAAAAATTAAAAATCAAACACTGAAGAAAATAAACAAAAATGTTTAAAAACTTGTTCAAAAACTTAATTTTAAAACATTTTTGCAAAGCAATTAAAATTTTTTAGCTTAATTCGAATCCGTTTGAAACTCTTTTGTAAAACGTAAAACATTTAGTTAAAAATCAAGAACAGTGCGTTTATTTTCCAATGCGTTTACGGTTAAAAACCAAAATATTAAGTGAGCTTTGAAACATTTTTGTTAAAAATGGTACATCAAAAAAAAAAAAATGATTACAAATAAAATAAATAATAAGCCAATAAAAAAGTACACATACCTTGCACTTAATATGTCCAATTTATATATTTTTATAATTGTTTTGTTTAATTTTTTATATTTTGAATGATTTTCCATATATTTTAAAAACGGATGGAAATGATATATATGTATATATGTTGATGAGGTGCGCAAATTAAATAATATATATAAAATGTAAGATGTTCGTTGATGTTGTTGTTGTTGTTGTTTTTGTTGTTGTTGTACACACACATACATACATTCATATACAACACAGACATAGTGTTGCGTCGATGTATGCAAGAGTATATCTCCTCTTCATGTGTTAGTTTTTAGTGTTGTAAAATGTGTGAGTTTGGTTAATTGAATGAGTATTATGTTTGTTTAAGCGTTAAACATGATAAAAAAAAAAAAACAAATTTAATATATGTTTGTTTTTTGTATTATGCCGCTCTTTTGCATTGTAAATGGCTTCCATTTGCGTTGCTTTGCTCGCGATATTTTTATTCGCATTTTTTTTATCTTAAGATTTGCCTTTAAAATAATACATAGTTTTATGCATATATATATTTTTTGTTTGTTTTGTTTTTGGTACTTTGGTTGCAGTCGTTGACATTGTTTGTTTTTTTTTTAGAGCGCTAGAAGCACGGCTTCTGATATATCGTAGCTATATAGTTTTAATAATATATTTATTATATTGTTGCGAGATTTTTTATTGATTGATTGATTGGTTGATTGGTTGGTTGGTGGGTTGGTTTTTGTGTACATAAAATAAAAAAAGGAGAAAAAGAAAGAAAAAAAATAACAAAATCGCATTGAAGTAAAACACATCATAAATCAATATTTTTTTTTTGTAGTGAAATAAAACAAATAATGTTTATATGTACATATATAGAATTCTTCAGTATGTGAGAGTTTCTTTGTATGGTTAAAATGTTAATACTTAAGGTGTTCTTTTGTAACACTGAAAATCGTATATACCCGAAAGCAATAACAATAAAGCCATAACAGAAATTAAATATACTGGAAAATATATATATAAGAAATTCAATAAAAAAATGCTATTTAAATAAATGCACAAACTGTAAAAATTAGAACTAAGTTTAAGCAAAAGATTTGCTACATAAAATACTTAAATCATAAATCATAAATCAAAAATACATATGGCGTAGTCTTTTGAATTAGCTTAAAGAAAAACTACTAGAAATTAGTACTAAAAATTATAAACTAAACTGTGTACTGTGGAAATTTAATATTATTATTTTTTGTGTATTCGTTGTGGCTCGAAAGTGTTATTTTTTTTTATTGGTTTTAGTAGCTGTCGCGACGTTGTTCAACATTAAGAAATTTTAAATAAGAAACGAATTGGAAACGGAACAGCAACTGCAAGAAACGCAGCGCCATCGCTGACTACGCAACAAAAGAGACAAAGAAATACATAGTTTAAGACAGAGAGAGGGAGAGAGAGAGCGAGTACAAGAAAAGTGAGAGAGAGAGAGAGAGAAAACGAGCGAGTCTAAAAACAAACGAGAGCGCGTTACACTAAAAGAGAAATTACTTAGGCTAAGAGTAGCGAGTAGCAATAGTTATTAGTTTAAGATAGACAGAGAGAGAGAGAAAGAGAGAGAGAGAGAGTAAATATTAGTTTGAAACTGTATTTTTACCTAATTTCTTTGGTTTCCAGCAGAGATGAGGTGTTGACATCGTTAACAGCGTTTATCATCGATGTTGGCGAGAAGGGCAGATGATACATGGAGGAGGCATCCAGTGTATAAGCATCACTACTCTTAATCAACAGCTCATTCTTTAGTTCCATGAACTGCTGATGCGGATTGTGTCCAAATTGATGCTGTTGCAGCAGTTGATGTGTGTGCTGTTGCTGCTGCTGCTGCTGTTGTTGTTGTTGCTGCTGCTGCTGCTGGTGATGTTGTTGTTGTGTGTGTGCATCCAATGCATTAGCATTTAACGTTGGCTGTGCACTCGCATGCGTCGTGAATGTATATTGTGGCGCTGCCGTCGCACTCATCGTATACGGACAGAGATCCCCCAGTTCCGTGGGCTCCAGTTTGGGTTGAAAGCTTTGCAGGCCATCGGGTGTGAGGATCTGATAGCTTTGCACGGTGCCAATAACATGTTGCTGCTGCTGCTGTTGTTGTTGGTCGTTTGGTAGTGAGGGTGTTGCTGCTGCTGTTGAACTCAGATATGTAACATTATCCAGCTCATAATGTGTGGGCTGTGTTTGCGCCTGACTGCTGGCAACCTGCTGCTGCTGCTGTTGTTGTTGTTGTTGTTGTTGTTGTTGCTGCTGTTGTTGCTGCTGCTGCTGCAATTGTTGCTGTGTTGTTGTTTGATAGCTGGCTGTTTGTACCCGCTGCGGCGCTGGTGCTGTCGTGTATATTGTCTGTGTGCCATCGAGTTGCAGTGGCACTAAATTGCCTGCCTGATCCTGTATCATGATGCTTTGACCGTGCAACTGTTGCTGCAATAACGCTTGCTGCAGCTCCAACTGATTTGAGTAGATGAGCGTTGTGGTTGTTGGTTGCGCAGTTTGTGTTGGTGTCGTCTGGCCGCGTTGTAGTTGCCCCAAGGTATTGCTCGCGCCTGGATTGGCCAACGCTAGTTGTGCACCACCTGGCAGAATCATGCCACTAAAATCGAGTGAGGGCAACGGTTGCAATTGTTGTTGTTGCGGTTGAGCTGTTGCGGGTTGTTGTTGTTGCTGCTGCTGCTGCAACTGTTGCTGTTGTTGCTGCTGCTGTTCCATATCCGCATTTTGCACCTCATCCAGCACACTATCGATTTGCGCCAAACGTTTCTTGGCCGGCGTCGCCGCATCTCCCGTTTTCGTTTTACGCACGCGGGGTGTTCGAGAAGTTCGCGGTCGCTTGGCGGCCGTTATGCCCGTTTCCTTTTGCGGCGTACTCGTTGCAGAACTGGGTGGCATGGGCACATCTCCATGCTTGTCCTTTTTGTGCATTTTCATTTTGTCGGGTCGCGAGAACTCCTTGTTGCAAATGGGGCAGGCAAAGATCTTACGATTCTGTCCCTCATGGAACAGATACGCATGCCGTTGGAAACTGTATTTGTTCTTGAAGGTCTTGAATATGTCGTTCTTGGCACACACCAGACAATACGCAATGCCATCGATAATATGCTCATATCTTCCAATATCCAAGCCACGCACACTCATCTTCTCCAGATATTCACCCTGTTCATCCTCGGCAATGATGCGCGTTTTGCGTTTCCTTTTTTGTTTCGCTGCTGCCGATTTTGATAACATGCCAGGCATTGCATCATTGATGCCTTGATTGTTTTGTTGTTGCTGTTGATGTTGCTGCTGCTGCTGCTGTTGCTGATCGTCGTGGCTGGTTGTGGTGTAACTGGTTGTGCCAGCAGCCTGTTCTGCTGCTTCGGCCTCAACCTCAGCTTTAATCACCTGAAACTCTTCGTACTCATGCTCATGCTCATGCTCGTGCTCATGCTCATGCTCCATACTCTGCTCCTCATACTTGACTTGCAGTCCACACTCCTCATCCTCCTCGAGCATCTCATCATCCTCGCCCACTTGTTGTGGCTCGTACTTGATAATATCTCCAGCAACGGCGCTGCTAGCATTGCTCAGGCAATCGCTGCTTCCGTTCTCACTCTTGAGCACATGATATTCCTCATAGGTGCTGCCATCGAACTCAATGATTGTGCCATCTGTATTGACAAGAGCTGTTGTTGTTGTTGTTGTTGTCGTCGCTGTTGCTGTTGCAGCAGCAGCAACATCGTTATTGATGGGCGTTGTTGCGGCGCTAACCGCCGTCGCTGGCATGCCACCGTTATAATTCTTAAAGACTATTGTCGTCGGCATTTGGCCATCCTCTCCCGTTGTTGTTATATAATGATATTGGGGCTGTTGATGTTGTTGATGTTGCTGTTGCTGTTGATGTTGTTGCTGTTGTTGTTGGTCCGTTGCTCCATTTGTGTTTGCGTTCGTGTGCAGGATGGAGGACGAACTAATAGTTGTGACCACATTGTCTTTTGTTTATATTGATTGGAAAGTACATATTCGAGTTCGGTTCATATAGTATAAAAGATGTGTTTGAATGTAATATTTGCATAAATAATCAATAAATCAATTCGAAAATCGTAATTTAACAATTCACTCAAATTAAAACAAATTAAATTAATGGCTGTGCAATATATATATATATAGTATATAAAATAAGCTAAACAATTCATCAAAAGATAACAAACTAAGAGAGTCTTTCTCTATATTAGGTATATTGGAATCATATATACGCTACGATTACCAAAAAAAAAAAAAAAATAAATAAAACGATGAGTGAATTGATTTTTTAAATATATTTTTCGTTTGTCGCTTGAATTTGTGTGTTTTTACTTAATTAACTACGAATTATGTAAGTAATGTATATACTTTATTAAACAGTTGCAAATCGTTAAACAAACTTAAAAAATTATATCAAAATAAATTTAATTATCCAAATGTTTACAAAATAGATTCCAATTCAAAAATTACCCATCCATTGGATGTAGTAATATTACAAAAAATAATTGCAAAATGCTAGAAAACTGTTCACAATAACAACGAACCGAAAAACAAAACAAAACTTGCAATCGGAACGTATTGGAATTGGAACAGCTAGATAAACTTAAGTGCTAAACTAAAAATCAACTTTAGATAAGCTAAGTAAATCAAAATCAAGTTTAAATTCATAAAGTTTTGAGCCGTTTTGTCAAATGCGCTTTTTGGTACAATTTTCTATTATTTATTTTGTTTTTTTATAATAATATAGTTTATAATAAATATAAAAATTGCTAGTTGAACCTAATTTTGTGCATTTATTTATATATGTATTATTTTAAGTCGGTATCTGTTTGTATATATATATATATATTTAAAAAAAAAGAAATGAGACAGCAAGAAAAATATGCTCAGCAAAGAGATAGTTTTGTTTCATATGATGTTCAAGAGTTTCTTTTTTTTTTTTAAGTGTAACACAACTGATAAGCGATTTGTTATTTTGGATTAAGATGCATTATTGTTCTTTGGACATATGTATAGATATATATATATATATATATATTGATTTTTGGACATGTGTTGGTGGAATGAAATTTTGGTTGCGACTGAATTTGTTTAGGAATTTTTGGTTTTGTAAAAAGTGAAATTTTTTGTTTATTTTTGGCATAGAACAAAACACCGCAAATGGATGACCAGCACAATTTTATTTGAATATAAACAAATAAATTGAAAATTTATTTATTTTCATTAATTTGTTAGCTGCAGTTTGAGTTGGCAATCATAATCAAATTAATCAAATTAAAAAATACACTCAAATAATATGAAAACAATTATCTACAAAATGTTAACTAATCGATAGATGATAATGCAATATGAGTTTGAGCGATCAATTAAAAAATAAACGATTAAAAAATTAGTTAGTAAGTGTAGCTAATAAATAATAAACATAAACCAAAACAAAACAAAATCGAGCACAATAAAACGAAAGCATTAAACAAACACTACAAAAAAAAACGACAAACATATTTTGTTGTTCAGGAGTTGCAACTTACCGGCGACATGTTGTTGTTGCTGCTGCTGCTGCTGCTGCTGTTGGTGTTGTTGCTGATGTTGCGGACTGCTGTTGCTGCTGGCAACAGCTGCTGCTGTTGTATGATATGTGGCCGTTGCTGTTGTTGTTGCCTGACCATTTGCTTCACAGAGTATTTCATTTTGCAGCTGATAGACATTGCCATCGGTGCTGGCATATTGTGGTTGCTGTTGTTGCTGTGGAATGCCATTAAGTGTATTCGCTGCTGGCAACATTTTGATGCAGACAATTTTTTGTTGTTTCTGCTGACTAGATGTTGTTGTTGTTATTATTGTTGCTGCTGATGCTGCACTGGCGCTTTGTTGCTGTTGTTGTTGACTTAGCTTTGGTATTTTTCCCTCAAATTTTCGTGGATTTTGCATAAATTGCAGTTGCTGCTGCTGTTGTTGTTGCTGATGTTGCTGTTGTTGTTCGTTGATTTTGCGTTTGGCATCTGTAAAAATTCGTTTGATATTTTAATTTCATGTGCGAACAAATAAGATCTTTTAATATTTTGTTGTAGTTGCTGTTGTGATTTTTTGGATGTTTGGTTGATGTTGTTGTTGTTGTTAAATGATGGCAGGTTAGCGTTGGGAAAGCGACACACACGGGACACACACACACACACATATATATATACAATAGATATATAAATTGCATATATAGGCAGGCAAAGCGAATAAAGGAGCGAAGCGAATCGAATCGAATCAAAGCTGCAGTGGAATCGCTAAACGTTAACTGAAACTGAAGCCCAACCAAGAAACGAAACTTGCGCCTCTTTTTCTTCCATTGACAAGTAGTATTTAGTAAAACAGTTTTGGTTTTTTTTTTCGGTTAGTTTTAAGTTTATATATATATATGTAGCATATACTCTCATATAGTTTAAAATTAGGACACAACGTTTATGCACGACTTATTAAAAACGAAATTGATTTGAAACAAAAACTAAAAGACGACGACAACGTTGACACGAAAAAAAAAGCGGCTGTGGAATGAATGTTTGGGATGATGGCTGGATATGTGACATAATAAAAATGTTTGTAAATATTTTGTTAACAGTTGGGTTTGATAGCGAGATAAAAGAGAGAGAGTTAGAGAGAGAGAGATAGTAGCTGTGAAATGGCTGTGACTGTGATTCTTATGTGACTATGCTTGTAGTAGTGACTGTGGCGTTGCAATGATTGTTGCTGTTGCTGATGTTGCTGCAGTTGTTGCTGCTGCTGCTGTTGTTGATGCTGTTCAAATTGCTGTTGCTGTTGTTGCGCTCACCTGCGCCAACGTTGCTGCTGTTATCAGTACATGTTGCTGTAGCTGCTGCTGCTGCTGCGGCTGCTACGGCTGCTACGGCTGTTGTTGCGGCTGCAATTGTTGTTACTATTGCTTGCGAGTCTGTTGTTGCTGGCGGCGATCTGACTGCTTTTGGTGGTGTCTCCTTTTTTCGTCTAGCCGGCGTCTTTCGCGGCGTTGAATTTCCTTTAGTGCGTCCACCACCTCCCCCCCTTGCTCCACGTGATGTGGAAGATGTGGAGGATGCTGGTGATATGGATCGATCGTCTTTAATGGCGCGCGGGCTACGACCGCGAGTGCTGTTCCTAGAGTTAGTGCGTCGCTTGCTCGCCAGCCAATCATCATCATAGTCGGCATCATATTTACGCTTATGACGGCGACGCCTAAAATCCTCCTCCTCGTCATCATCTTCTGGGGGGGGAAAAAAAAAATGACAAAAGATAGAGCAAAAGCCTTAATTGAACTGTTAAGAGTTACTCCTTATTGTATCTCACCAGTGCCATCGTCCATGTATTCAAGCAGCTCCTGCTTGGTTTTAAAATCTGCCGGACTTTGCAGATTCGTTGCTTCTTCTGGCACAAAATCTCCCTCTTCTTCGGTCAGCGTGAGTACGCTCTCTTTCAACATGGCCTTAACATCATCGGGCACATTGGGATTCTGTTGGATTTCATCCAAGTCTAAATCGGGATTGCGCTCCTTAAAGCTCTTCGCCTTGGTGGGATTACATTGCTTCTTCATTCTGTTATTAAGTAAGAAAGTGTTAATTTGTTTGTAATCGTTTGTGTTTAATCATAATTATTGCAACCCACTTCTTATCACACAGCAGCACATCGAGATGTGGTGGTAGCGGCGCCGCTGTTGGTGCCACATTTGCCGCATCCTCGGGATGACGGCCGAGATCGCGACCCTCAAGCCAGGCCTCATAGCGTTCGCTTTGGAAACGCTTCACAAATGTGTCCATTGAGATTTTAACCATGTCATTGCTGCAGGTACATTGCGTTGCACGCTTTCCGTACTCAATCCAACGTTCCATGGCAAAATTTGTGGATTCGGCGCAATTGAAGCCGTGATTGAAGCCGGCATGATAGCCAAATGGAAATGTTATCATTATCTCACCGGATTCCTGTGTAATCTGTTTGGTAGTATGTGAGGTGAAAATAAGTTAGGATTCAGGGAAAGGGTGTACACAAGTCGACATGTGTGATTTGCACTGAAAGTCAACTTGGATTCGAATTGAGTTTTGAGAAAGAAAAACTTTTGAGTAAGAAAATCTTTAGTAAGAGAAAAACCATGCTGGACAGGTTCGGAAAGTTTCAGTTAAATACTGAAGAGAATTCGATACAGGTATTAAATATAACTCTAAAACCGATTAAATAAAGATAAATGCTGAAACAAAGCGTACAGAACAAATACACCCAAAGTAAAAGTAAGGTTCAATCACGATTAAAAAGTGAACTCTATTCAAAATGGTTTCACTTTCAGCTTAAGCAGTGTTTTAAGATCTCAAGATCTCAATTTCGAATCCCTCGACATCAAAACCGTTATAATTACCTTACTAACTGGCACATTATGCTGTTTGAGTATCTGTGGCGATATTAATGTCATTTTATGACGTAAATACGCATTGCAATTCTTATAGCTGGCCGGAAAATACTGATTGGCAATCTTTTCCAGCCTTCGTCCATATTCGGGTGGTACCACATACCACGTTTTGGGTGCACCAAAGTGCAAATAGTTAATCGAATACAAGTCCATGTCCTCTGTGTGCCAAGCGAATGTGGTTTTCCACATCCCAAAATACAAATATGCCGTATTAACGCCATCAATCTGTATATTATAATCCTTGTTAACAAAATCCAGTATGCTACCGAGACGATTTATGTTCCAGCTCTGTGAACAACAGGTCATAAAGTCATACTATATATATATGTAACACACGCACAAAAACATTCATGCATTTCGTCTACACTTACATCCTGATCGGGATCTGTAATACTGCCGCTAACATCGGCACCATATATGGGCGCCACATAGGTGATATTCTTCCAGTATTTACGCTCAAGATCCTCAAAATCGAAATGCTTGGGCGTTGCATAACGTTCGGTGCTGGCCAATTCACTAAATTGTTTAACCGTCAGCGGTTTCTTTTGTATGTTGATCTGTTGATAATAACCCTGTTTGCCAGTTACGACCTGACATATGGGTGCCGGTATGGTAACATTTAATGCATCCAAATCCGCATAACCACTACGTCGGGGTACCCATTCGGCTGGCGGTACTACTTTGGCCAGACCGGCCTTGTGGGCACCTTGCGATTCCATATAGGCAACATATTTGGGAAAGTCCTTGAACTCATCCCAGGTGGGACGGAAGACCATAATGCGCGGTATATCAGACATTTTTTACATGCGTTTTTTTTCTATCTGTAACTGTCGGAGAAAGAGAATTGGAAAATTGTGTTACGAGAAGAGAAAGCGATAACAAATGCTGCGATCAGAGAGCTCTAAGCATTAAACCCAAGCGCACTCTCAAACTCTTGTGCCGTGCCCTCTTTCTCCTCCTTCTGCTGCTGCTGTTGTTGTTGCTAAGGCTAATAGCAGTTGAAATAAGGAACAGCTGCAACTTCGTGCGCCCTTTTTCAATGGGACAGCCAGCGAGCGTGCAACAACAACAACAGCAGGCAGGCAGGCAGGCAGGCAAGCAGGCAGGCAGTTTATAGAGGCTGGCAGGATATGCAGCTTAAGCAGTTGCTATTGTTATTGTTGTTGTTGTTCTCGGCTTGTTGTTGGCTGTATGCGCAGCCAGCTTTTATGGCTTGACGCTAAAGGTGCATTGATCTTATATTTTGATTAACTTACTGCAATTTCTTAATAGAGATACATTTGACAATACGTTAAAGTAAATTTTTAAAATAATGTTTCGATGTTGATTAGCTGCTGAAAAGTTTCAAATTAATAACTTATACTATAAATGTTTTTTTTTTTTTTTTTCAATGTTCAATGGAGAAACGAGAACTAATTTCATTTCATTTCCCACATCACAGTTATGCCTAAAAGTTAGCATGGGCTACTGTGATGTTGGAAGAAATGAATATCTTTATTCATCGAATATTATTTAAACATTTTTTATGAATTAATTGATACATTATATGTTGGATACATTGGCGAGTGTTAATGAATAAGTAAATGTGTGTATAAGTAGTAAAGTTCCGTAACAATGGGATATGTTAGGTGAGTGAAGATGTGAAAGTAAGTAAGTATATAAGGTAAGTATTTAGGCTAAGTATTTAAGTACTAAGGTAAATATTTAAGCTAAGTTATTTAGTAAATATTTTAAGTTTAGTATTTAAATGTTGTCAAATTTGTTGATTAGTTGTCTGAAAAGCTACTAGATTGATCATTTTTAAACATAAAGCTAAAAATTTAGAACAATATTGAGTGTGATTTTTTTAATAATAAAATAACAAGAATAATTGATATAAATATAGAGTACTATAATTTTTCATAAATATATATATTTGATTATTGCTTATGTCAAACTTTATTCTGGTAAAAATTGTTTTGTTGTCTTAAACTCAGTTTAGCAAAATTCAAGCTGTAAAGATCCTAAAAAATTCATATTGAGTATTACTTTAGCAATATTATCCATATAAGTATATTTGTCACGTATTAGCTTTAAGACTCATATTTGTTTCAACAGATATGTTAAAAATAAGTCTTAATTTCCAATAAGTATTCATAAAAAGCTTTCCATAACACAATTATTGTCTAATCCTTCTAAACTTCTTGCTACAAATGAGAGTAAAAAAATATTTAAAAATTTCCATTCCTGATGAAATCTTAACCATATCTTAAGAAGACTCTTTAGGAAAATGTTAGAAAATGTTTTTCTCTAAAATTTCACAAACGCTCCTCCTTATCACGTAGACAAAAAGGATGTTTTATTTCCTTTGAGTCACTTTGTGGGCTATTGTAATACATACATACAACATACATATATATATATTGTGTACCCATAAAATTGTGTAAGAATAGTTTAAAAGCATCACAATTGAATGAAATATATTAAGCAAAATACCAGAAACATTAACAAAATATATATTTATTTAAGAACAAATTTTAATGCTAATTATAAGTGTTTGAAAAGCAATCAGAAGTCAATCTAATCCCTTTAGTTGCATACATAAAAAATAAAGAAAAACATATATAAAAAGGACACCAATTAAAATGGCGCAGAGCAAAAAAGGATATGCTAGAGAGGAACAACAACGCCCAATAAGAATGTGAAAAACTAATCGTACAAACCTCTTTAGAGCCAACAACTTGAGGAAAATGTTTGTTGGCGAAGAATGCAAAATTGATTATAATGAAATAAACAACAAATTGTAAGTTTTGCGGCGATAAACAGGACGACAAACCGCAGCAAGGACGACTAGAACGATAAAACCGATGAGGACAACGCTGTGCGAGACATGCGAGCAAACTACATGAGAACGAAGAAAATTTACGCAATTTTGGGTCCACGCAGAAAACTGTACCACCACCCGACGAAGGAGAGAGACAACAACGACGATGCTGATGACGAAGAGAATGACGACGAGTGCGCGACGTGTGCGCAAGCGAGACAGACTCACTGTATGCTGCCAGGACATTAAGCGGAACGAGACGCAGCAAATGTAGCGAGTGAAATTTCATGAAGAGAGTGAGAGCGCAATTGCCATATATAATGAATATAAATATATGTGTGTGTGTGTGCCATTTGGTTCAGATGTATAAGTAAATATGCATTTGTGTATATATGTGTGTGTGTCGGTGTATGTAACAAAAAAAAAAATGTTGAAAAATTTTGTTTAACTCACTTGTGTGCGCTTCGTTGCGTTTTATAATACTCTTGAATAAACTCTATCTTTCTCGCTCTCTGTCTCTCTCTCTCTCTCTGTTCCTCTTGTGTGTTTCGTTTTGTTAATCCCAAAGTTTATATGTTTTTTGCGTTTTATTTGCCAGTTTTATTGCACATTTTGCTTTGTTTTATTTTTTTTTTCGCTCTTTGGTAATGAAAAAAAGAAGACTTTCCTCCTTCTTATTATTTGTTCACTTTTTTAAGTGCTACACTATAATTTTTTTTTTTTTTGTTATATCTGTCGTTATAAATGCACGTTCTCTTTTATATTTTATAGTAGAATAATGCTCTCCACACACAAAACTATTTCTCTGTTGCTTTTTTTTTTGCACAATTGCACAATTTGTTTGTTGTTTATTTGACACACGAATTCGATTTGTTGGTTGTGTTTCGAGAAATGTTGTCCTGCAACATTTGCTGAGTCTCGTTTTGTTGTTGGGAGACCGGCTGCAGGCAGTTCTCAAATACAAAATGTTAAAAATCTTGTTGTTGTTGTTATTAGTTTGATTGCTATATTTATGTGCGCATTTATATATATATATGTAAATACATATATGTATGATTTATTTGCTGCTATAAACACACACACACACACGTCAACGAGCGCGGACCATGAGCAACATGTTCTGAGCTGTCGGAGCTGCGAGCGTAAACTGAAACGACGACAGCAACGACGAAGCCTGGCGAGGACGAAACACTGCTGCGAAGCGTCGACAGCGACGTCAACTGCGACACAAACAGGCAGCGAATAAACACACACAAACGCACACGCACACACAGGCAAAGAGACAGACATGGAGCGTTGTCCTTTTAATGCGAATGACGGGGCCAAAGCGTAATGTGCAAATGAAAAACCAAATAAGCGAGAGACAGAGAGAGAGAGAGAGAGGGGCGAGAGCGGCGAACTCGCAAGAGAAGGAAGAACGTTAGCACAAACAAGTTTGACAGGACAATGAATGATATACGAATATAAAAATGTACATGCATGTGTGTGTGGAAAATGCAGAAAAAGGAAAAGCGGCAGTTGTTTCATTGCGAACAATAGATTTTATTAATGTGTGAGCAAAAACGAGCTGCAGCAAATGCAAAATTTGAAATGCTTCGAAATCGTTTTTGCAAGTCCTCGTTTCGTTACGTTCATTCTCTCTCTCTCTCTCTCTCTCTGTCTCTCTCTCTGTCTCTCTGTCCCTTTCTCTCACTATCTACATGAAAGAGATGTGTGTAGACGGAGTAGGAGTTAAATCCGCGCCCGGCTTACATATAATTACGCTTTGTCCTAAGTCCGTGTAGTTAGCGTGAGATTTACATGAAGGTTCCTAACATTAATCTGGGTACTCTGCTACTCCTGATATCGATCACTTGCAGCTTACACACACACATACACACAAACACACATACGATTTTTCATCTGGTACTTGAGTGGTTTCCATTGCCACTACAAAAATATATTTTGATATTTCGAGGAAATAACTATAACGATTTCTATTTTAAAACCTCAGCTTATAAGTAGCTGACAACATTGATGGAAAGTGGAGATAGGCTCAATTGCACAGGTTTCCATAGGTTACTTTGGAAAACTTCCTTTTCGAACTGTCGTTTGTTTATTGACAGGCGCTTTGACAGCTAAGTAAATATTTTAATGAAATAAGTCAAAAGGATCTCGATTGGGGTAAGTTGCTGAAGTTTTAATCATGAATTTCCCTTAAATATCATGTTTCTTATTTGAATGAAGGTTTCTTATTGATATAAAGGTTAGATCAATGTTGAAAAATGTTTTAAGTTAATGCTTAAAAAAGTTTGGAGTCGTTTGAACAATAGGTTTAATTTTTTTTATATGGAATAGTTTTCTTAAGCGCAGTATTAGAAAATCGAAAACTAAAACTTTGTTTTTTTTCGTTATTTGTCGAATCCTTGAAGACTTTTTATGAGATTTTTCGGAATTTTCGTCATAGCCATTTAAAGGTCTAAGAGTTTAAGCTTTATAGTCTTGGGAGGAATATCTGGGACCTTTCCACATCATGCTATAACTTAACAACATACTTTTTAACTTAACATAAACTTTTTTTTCGAACCTTTCCGCAAACAGCAAACAGCTTTCCGAACCTTCTCAATAAAAATTTAATCAATAAAGGTAATTTAAGGTAACCACAATTTCAACTAATAAATATTATTGTTCATAATATTTGGTGGACAGATCTGTAAGTATAAACAGCTGAAGGTAATTGGGCAAATGTTTAAGATATAAATTGTGCCATATGTACATTTAAACAACTTGCAAGCCGCATGCCCAAACCCAATCTAAATTGGTTAGAAAAGCGGGCAAAAATACAAAGTCTTTGTCAAAAACAGCGCAAAAAGAAGCGAAACCAAACTAATTACAAGAAGAAAGAACAAGAACAAGAAGAGAAACAATGGCAGGAGAGAATGGGGAATATAATAATTTACAACATGTCATTAGCTGGGCAACGCCTATGGTATGTGGCATGGGTGAAACAGGACGGAACACAACGAAGTAGAAGCAGAAGCAGATAAGGCAATGGCAATGGCAACGGCAACGGCAGGATCAAAGCGTGACGCGAGAGGCCGTGCGCGCACAGGACCAAAAAGGGAACAACAAGGAGTAAAACAGAAGCCAAAGTGCACTTTTCGTAAGTATGTGTATGTGTGCGTGTGTGTGTGTGTTTGGGGACCCAGATCCTGCGCGCAGCAGAAACTTGTTTAATTTTTTCAAAAAGTAGCTCAAGCGTAACATCGAGTAAAAGCCAACAAGAGAGTGTGTGTGTGAGAGAAAAAGAGAGAGTGAGATAGAGAGAGAAGAGTAAGCGTCGCAGCGAGCTTCGGTTAGAACGAGAATGACCAGGCGACGGCGGCTTCAACTTCCGGCAGGACCAAAGACACACACACACACACACAAATGCATGCGTTGTGTACACAATGTGGTCATTGACTGAACGGTAAAAAGCGAAAACAGGAACAAAAACGGCAGCAGCAGCAGCAACTAGAATAACAATAACAGCAACAACAACAACAACAAAACGACTGATGATGACGTCGTCGTCCTGCGCCGTTAACGTCGGCAGAGCGCCGAAAGCGCGTAGAGACAGCCATAATACGCGTCCCCTTTTAACGCAGAGCATAGCGTGTGCTTGTTTGTCTTGGTATGTGTGTGTGTGTGTGTATCTGTATATGTGTGTGTGTTTGTTGTTTCGTGTGTGATTCACGCAGCATATTTTTCTAATACAATTTCAGTTTTCTCATACAAATTTCAATTCGCCAATAAACTCAGCTGCTGCAACGACAGCAAAAACAACAAACATTATTTATTATTTTTACATGCGCTATGTGTGTGTGCCCGTTTTTATATCCTTTTGTGGCACAGCTTATAGGCACACGCGTCATACGGCTAAAAGCAAAGCGCGCGTCCCCTTTTTATTTTACTTTACTTTAGGTTTTTTTTTTTTCTTCTTTCAAGTTTCCCTTTTGTTATCTCAATTGCACAACTGTGTTGTATTTTGTGTTTTTTTGTTTTTTATTTGTTCCAAATGCTTTTGTTTTCGTTACATTGCATAGTACTATCCTTTTGGCTTAAAAGAAGGCGCTCGGTTTCACAACTTATATGCATATACTTTTTCTGTAGCTAGTTGTTGTTGTTGTTCTTAGATCGCCATTATAGTTCCTTTGGCACACAAGCTTTCTACGCTGTTTCATTTCTGTTTCTGTTTTTTTTTTTTTCGTTTCTGCGCACTCGCAATTGCAATTGCGCTCTCTCTTTCTCGCTCTTGGTATTACGGCGCTCTCAGCTGCCGCCTGTCGCAGCCTTGTTGGGTTTTATTTTTTTCGCCCAGCTGCCGCCGCAATCTAATTAATTCTCTTTTGCGCTTGCTATCCGCCATTGTGTGCGCTGCGAAATACATATAGAATGTTGTTGTTGTTGTTGTCGTCTGGCTGTTTTCGCCTCTGTCAGCGCTATTTGCTGTTTCTAATATTGCCGTATTCCCGTTGTTGTTGTTGTTGTTGCTGTTTTTGTTATTGCTGCGCTTGCTTTTCTTGTTGTCTACGCACGTTCGCCGCCTGGCTTGCATTGATTTAGCTTCTTTTTCGACAAATGTCGCCATTTTGAAAGCGCAATGGACTAAAGAAAAACAAGTAAGAAGGCTCTAGTCGAGAAATCCCGACTAGACGATACCCTGATCCCTATACTTTACGCGTACAGTCAGTGTTTGCAAGTATGTGTGTTAGTATGTACGCACATAGTGCATACTGCATACTCAACTTCAAGGTTCCATATCTCCGGTGTTTCTCAACCGATTTTAATAAAAATTTCACAGATTGTTATTATTTTGATTAATAATTAAAATGCCATCTAAAGTTTTTTCAAATTCAAGATTTTATTGTTATCGATCCCATGTGTATATCGGAAACGGGATGAGTTATCGAAAATCGAAAACAAACTTGTACTGCCTAGGGATTGGGCGAGCTTAAGTTCCAAATCTGGAGTCTCTAGCTCTTATAGTCTCTGAGATCGACGCGTTCATACATACAGACGGACAGACGGACAGACGGACAGACGGACAGACGGACAGACGGACAGACGGACAGACGGACATGGCTATATCGACTCGACTGTTGATGCTGATAAAGAATATATATACTTTATGGGGTCGGAGATGCTTCCTTCTGCCTGTTACATACTTTTGCACAACTTCATGATACCCTTTTTTCCCATTTTTAATGGGATCAGGGTATAAAAAGCGAAAATGTGTATATTTATTTTTCAAGTTAAATGTCGCGCGTGTTCAAGTGTCAGCTAGACCGGAAAAACAGCCAGTTTCGAAACTCTTCCTTTCTTAATTCCTTGTCTTCTTTTTTCACATGCTCCAATTACACAATTTTTTTTGCATTATTTTTTTTTTTTTTGCAAAAAATAGCTTGTGTGAAATAAGGCCAAACAATAACAAGGAGTTTTGGGGGACCAGTTCAATTTCAGTTTACACATTCAAGATTTACAGGAAATGGGGAGAATTATAAAACAAGGGGAATTAAAGAGCTGGCACAACAATTAATCATGAATGAAGAATGCTTTTGTGGTATCAAAAATTTTTTCTTCGGGTAAATGTATCTTTATAATGACAAAATGATGAATGAGTTTATTTCTTGAATCAATTACAGATTGTAGTATAACTAATGAGAAGTAAATTATATATCTAATCATTTCAAATAAGAAATATTCTTCGGGTTTTACGTAAAGTTATTATCCTAACCTCTTCAACTCAGATCCATAGATCCTTTCAAAAGTTTTTTTTACTAAATTTCTAAACAAACAATTATTATATTAATCTTGCTGAATCTTTTTCAAACATTACCAAAAAAAAGTATGCTATATTAAAGTTAAAATCACAGTTTTTACCACATACTTGTTCGGTTCAAAAAATATAACCATTAAATTCCAAAAGACCTAACAAGGACCTTAACCACCCACTAAAGTACCAACCTGTATGACCTTCAACCCCTTCAAGCTACCACATAAACCCATATGGAAACTTGGGTCAATGTCATAATATAACCCCAAAAAAAATATATTAATTACCCTTAATCGGGCCAGGGACACACACACACACACACACACACAGGAAGGACACTTGCAACCACTCTAAAACGGGACGACCTGTTGAGCTAGCCGAGAAGTTTTAGGGAGGTTGTCTATAAATTCTATACTATACACCTGCGTTTAGGTCGGAAAATCTATGCCAACAACAATAACAAAAACAAGACTAAAACACCACCTAGACAGACTGAGAGACGACACTGAAAAGCAAAACAACAATGCACTTTATATATTACTATACTATACGAATATATATATCCGGGGGTATGTTTATGTTATGCTTTATGAATGGGAGCGCGACTCTAACTACCACCAAGTCGCACTTTTGTTTTGCTTTCAATGTTCCGTTTCTTATTTCTGCTTCTTTTTTTTCCATTTGGGAAACCCCTAAAAGTGACGAAGACGTTGCGTGGATGAGTCTACGTCTACGTCTCCGTCTCTGATGACATGACGGCACATGCCAATGAACTGCAAGGTGGCTAAAAATAAGTATGTATGTATGTCAGACAAGTTGGTGGTGGATTGGTTAAAGCGCGCACATGACCAAGAGCGGACGGAGCACATAGAGCACATCGGTGGTCGGTCTGTCGGTGCCTTTAACTTTTCCCTTAGACATTGGTGGTGGCTGCTGCTGCTGCTCCTGATTGTTGTTTGGGGGTTTCCCTGGCACAAAAATATATCAAACGTCCTTGCACCTACAAAAGGCCGTCTCGCTGTGGTTGTTGTTGTTGTTGCCGGTGAGCGGAACCACCCCATGCGCCAT
Organism: Scaptomyza cyrtandrae; assembly: GCA_035044605.1. Taxonomy (NCBI): domain Eukaryota; kingdom Metazoa; phylum Arthropoda; class Insecta; order Diptera; family Drosophilidae; genus Scaptomyza; species Scaptomyza cyrtandrae. Next base: position 229,580 of record JAWNNS010000642.1, read on the forward strand.
GTGGCCCAGAGTAAAGTGCGCCAAAGTAGGTCGTGGACATGTATGTTGGTCGTGTGCCGCCGCTTTTGCTGGTGGTTGCTACTGCTACACTGCTACTCAGTGGTGGTTCCATACTGTCTGTCGTCGTCGTCTAAGGGTTACAAAACCATTTTTGTTTATAAACATTGCGCAAAAACAGCTGATTTTTTGGCAACATCCCCATTAAAAGAGTGTAGGGTCGGTCAGGGTGCACAAATCAACCCGGATAAACTTTAGACCAGCTGACAACGACGTCGACGACGACGACTCCCAACAACAATAACAACAACAACAACACCTGCACTTCAAGTGCTTAGGTCCAACAAATGGCCCAAAGGTAGTAACTGCATCAGCAGCAGCAGCAGCAGCTGCCGTGTCTCAAACGGCCTAAATTGCCAACGCTGCCTGCCTGCCCTCGGCCAGCTGTCGATCTCGACCCGTTTAAAGGTAAGTAATGTTAATGTGAATGCCTTACAACAGAGTGGTACTACAGCCGGCTGCAAGTCGAATGTTGCCTGAACTTGGTCACAGCTGCCGCCCCGCTGTTGCATTGATTGTTGTTTGACTGAACGCATACATCTGGGACTTCCCCTAGACACTGAATGTTTGCTGTGGCATGCGCCAAAGTAGGACCAACCGAGGACCCAAAGTGTCATCCAACAATGCAACACACAGCATCTGCAGCAATTTCTATTTTTCCTCGCTTTCCAGTGTGGCGGCTGGCAGCTGATGGTCTTCGATTGATCGGTTGTGGTTGCTCCTATAATAACATATTTATGAGTGTCTGCGTGTGTTTGTGTGTGTGTGTATTAAGCCAGTTGTGCGATTTGTTAGAGCTGTCAGTATTAAGAACTGATTGATGGTTAGCCAGTTTAAATCATGTTTAATAGCAAAAAATTGATAGACAAATTGTTAAACTAAGCGAAATAATTTCATATATAATTTTTAGTTGAAAGGAGACTGAATAATCCTTGAAGCTGAAAAGTAAGTAAATCCTTGAAGCTGAAAAGTAACTCAAAGAAATACCATAAAATTATTTTAAGGATATTTAACGACTGTGTTATAATGAGATTTGGTTCTTCTATTAAAAATAAGTACAACATTTAACCCGTACCTTTTTTGTTTGGGTATTTAAAGATTGTTAAACTTATTTCAATAACTTGAAACGCTTTATTTTTCATGTATGGCATACGTAAGCAATTTAAATAATCCTCATAATAATCCCATCTTTAATAGTTTCATTGAATTGCAGCTGTTACAACACATTTTGGATCTCTATCGCTTTTTTTCTTAAGAAAAACGAAATTGATTAAAACCGCAATGCATCGTTTTTTGAAATAAAGTAATTATATGCTGGTTAGGCTACATTTAGCAGCTGCCTCAAATGCATTACCTGCATGTGACCCCCCAGAAAAAAGGGAGCACACAACCGAACAGAACCGAACAGACAGCCATCGATCCAAATAGCTAGCTAGCCAGCCAGACAGCCAGCATATGGATATCGTGATGACAAAGTACAGCAACGTTATTTCTTATAACATAACATAAACCAGATCCGTTCCGAAGGCAGAATGCAGCTTTTCAGGCAACTGTAATTCAATACGCAAGAAAGACCCGATGACGACCCGTAGACAGCAAAACAGCGATCGCCCCACTCACATAAAATGAAACAGGGAACAGGACCCCACAAAAAAAGTTTCAAATTGCTTTTCGAGCAACTTGTTTGTTTTTTAATTTTTGTTTTGTGGGAAAACCGGTAGCGAAACGAGCAAGTGAGAGAGGGAGAGAGAGAGAGAGAGAGAGTTGGGCGTGAACAGGATCAGGCGATCGATCGTTGGACAGAGATTACATACAAGTTGTCTGGCATATAACACAGTAAAAAAAAAAAAACTGTTACAACATTCGAGATTTCCGCTTTTGGGATAGGAAGTGCGAAAAGAGAATCAGCAAACAAAAAAAAAAAAAACCCCCCGAGAAGAGCCTACAAAAATCACAAACATTTGAGACACACGAATCCTGTCGCAGCTGCGCTTTCTTTATTCATCCTGTCAAACGTTTGCGCAGGCGTACATTGAACTTTGTCTGGGTGTCCCATTCCCATTCTCGTTGACGTTCCCTGTTTGCAGGTAGGCCGCTAGGCAGAAAGAACTCGGAAGAAGACGAGAAAACTCAACGAGCAGATGTTTCTCACAGGAGTTTTTTTTTTTTTTTTTGTATTTTATTTTGGGCCTGGCGCTGTCTTTGTCGCAGGTCAGTTTGCCGTCTGGTATTCACCTCGAATGGGTCCTATTGTTTCTACATTATCCTGTCGCTGTGTCGGCTGCTGCTCCTGACTCTTTCTCTTGTCGGTTAAGGGTTGTCGTCTACGCATGTCAATAACTTTTAGTTTATTATTTGATATGGCTATTTGCCTTTCAAACATTTGTTCGCCGTTGTTTGTATGTTTTCACGAGGTGAGTTTGTTTGTTTAGAAGAAGTCATTAACACCGCACAGCAAACTTACACAGCAGCTGTCGTCTTGAATTTCGAGGCGTGGCAACACTGGTTATCATTGACTAAGTGCCAGGAGCAGCACTAATACATATGTTCTATTCAAATGCTAGAGTTAACAATTTAAAATTGTTTTGAAAAGGATATACGAGATAATTTCTACATAATTTAATTTTTTTTAAAAAACATGATCAACAAAATCATCAATATATATATTGTATGATTTTTTTTTACCTAGATATATCAGTAAAATTTGAGGATGAAACTCCTCTATGAACTTCAAGGCTTTACACGTTAAAAAGTTGACAAAAATCTACTAAAGATAAAGAAAAAATCTTTCAAAGATCTATAACACAAAACTTAAAGCACTGTAAATATTTTGAATATATTACCATAAACTTTAAAGATAACTTATTAGAATAGTGATTACAAAAAATGTAAGCCATATGTAATCATATACCTATCTCTTAGTTAATTAGCTTACAGACTGTACTTTTAATCACATAACTTATCACTAAATGTATATACTTATATCGCACATGAAGACATTAAAATTTAAATGCGCTGCAAGAAATTAAGTTTTTGTTTGCAGATTACTTTGGCACCTTACCCGGCTAAGAATGTGAAAAGAAATAAAAAAAACAAAGAGAGCATAAAACCAAGCTCGGGAGAGCGGGCTCGTTGCAAGTTGGCCAAAAGGTAAATTGAAAAATCGATTTTGTGAGATTTCTTTTGCGCTATTTGTTAATTTAAATGCTACACTTATGGCTAAGAAGATAACTTACCTATTTTTGAAGAAAAGATGTTGCTGGTTTACTCTTACATGCCGCAAGGCTTGTCAAATGCTATCGATATATAAAAAATTGCAAGAAATTTGCAATAGTTTTGGCTTAGAACACAGATGCAACAACAAACGGCGTACGTGACCGAGAACAGTGCGCGTTTACACTATGCGGTTTATTTGCAATAGATTAGCAGCCCACATTTCTGTGTGTGCTTGGGATATATAGGAGTGTGTGTTTATGTATTGTTGATGACCCCTCTCTGTCGCTCCAATAAAATTCCGAAACTATTTGTTATTGTAGTCGCAAATTGGACAAAAAGCTTAGCGTTTAATCAGTATCCAAAACACAACTACACCACAATCGGGAGAACGCGTATCGTCTCCTCTCGGTTGTCGTTGTCCACTGGCATTTATGTGGCTTGCACTGCTTTAGATGTATGTCATTAAATGTCATGCACGTCCAAATAGTTAATTTTTACAATCTTTTACTATTTTACAACGAACACAGAAGTTTATACACAGAAACTGCACATTTTTGCTAATTTTAAGAAATCACATTGAAAGAGTTAGAGCTGAACAATGCTGATAGCTGCATTGTAGCACCGATAGCCGAGTGAGTACTTTTTACTGAGTTAATATATCGATATAAGATGGTAATATGAATATCAGATCTGGTCACACGTTTTGCACACGTTTTCATCTGTGGATGCAATCTGTAAGAAATAGCTGCACATTGAGTTTACTCTTTTTTAATTAAATATTGCATCAGACTAAGACCATTAATAAATCATAGTTGCGTATTACAACAGCTCCATTGACGACAACAATAGCGAGCAGCATGCCAGAACAGGAACAACCAACCAGCGCTGAGACGCCAACCGGTGAAGACGGTCAACCAAAGACGGCCAAACAATTGGAAAAGGAGGCCAAGAAAGCCGAAAAATTGGCCAAATTACAGGCAAAATTGGATAAAAAGGCAGCAGTAGTAACTGCGGCTGTTGACAAAAAAGAAAAACCCGAGGTAAGTGCGTGTAACACCTGAAGTGTGCTAAGGTTATGTTAGCTTGTTTTTGCAAAAATTATTTATGTTTGTAGGGTATTAAGCACCCACATGACTCATGACAACGTGTGCAATTCGCATCAGCTCGTTCAAAATAAGTTAATTGATTTTGTGATATGCAGACACGAACATAAAGTATTCTCTATTTGGCCTAAAGTGAATGTTTGTGATTTGTTTTTGGCGACAAAGAGGCATGATAGATTATTAATTATTAGACTTATGTTTTTTGAAGGGTATATTCAAGTCACCGTTGCTGCAGACTAATTTTAAAGTGTTTTGATCGATTTGGTGAAAGTTTCCAGAGTACCATGTCTTTACTTTCCATTGTAACCAAATTATAATTATAACACAGCAATAATTTTGTTATTAACCTACTTTTCATTTTTACAGAAACGCATCAAAGAGACAAAAGAAGCTGCAATTTATACTGCGAACACAGCGCCTGGTGAAAAGAAGGATCTAAGCGGGCCCTTGCCAGATGCCTACAGTCCACGTTATGTGGAGGCACAGTGGTATAGCTGGTGGGAGAAGCAGGGCTTTTTTACGCCCGAATATGGCGTAAGAGAAATCATTAAAGCTTATGTTCCCTTACTAACTGTAGTTTTTTTCAGCGTGACTCTATTGATGCACCAAATCCAAATGGTAAATTCATAATGGTCATTCCACCGCCAAATGTGACGGGTTTATTGCATTTGGGTCATGCACTGACCAATGCCATTGAGGATGCTATCACGCGATATAATCGCATGAAGGGACGCACCACACTGTGGGTGCCTGGATGTGATCATGCTGGCATTGCCACCCAGGTGGTTGTGGAGAAGCTACTGTGGCGCGAAGAGGGTCTCTCGAGGCACGACTTGGGCCGTGAGAAGTTTATCGAACGCATCTGGAACTGGCGGCGCGAAAAAGGTGGTGGCATCTATGATCAGCTTAAATCACTTGGCTCCTCCTATGATTGGACGCGTGTAAATTTCACTATGGATCCAAAACTATGTCGCGCCGTTACCGAAGCCTTTGTGCGTCTGCATGAGAAGGGTGCTATCTATCGCAGCTCGCGTTTGGTCAACTGGTCATGCACTCTGCGCTCTGCCATCTCTGATATTGAGGTGGACAAAGTGGAGCTTGCTGGACGCACTTTCCTCGCCATACCCGGCTATGATGAAAAGGTAGAGTTTGGTGTGCTCATCAAGTTCGCCTATAAGGTGGAGGGCAGCGATGAGGAGATTATTGTGGCAACCACACGTATTGAGACCATGCTGGGAGATACAGCCGTTGCAGTTCATCCACAGGATGATCGCTATAAGCATCTGCATGGCAAGTACGTCAAGCATCCATTCTGTGATCGCCGTTTGCCAATTGTCTGTGATGAGTTTGTGGACATGAATTTCGGCACTGGTGCTGTTAAGATTACACCCGCTCACGATCCCAATGACTACGATGTGGGCAAGCGTTGCAATCTGCCTTTTATAACGATATTCAACGATGATGGCTATATTATTGGCGACTATGGTGAATTCACGGGCCTCAAGCGTTTCGATTGCCGTAAGAAGCTGCTGGAGCGGCTCAAGGAGTTGGGTCTTTATCGCGAGACGTTAAACAATACAATGGTTGTGCCCATTTGCAGTCGCTCCAAGGATGTGGTTGAACCACTTATCAAACCACAATGGTATGTCAGTTGCTCAGACATGGCTGCCTCTGCCACAGAAGCTGTACGTTCCGGTGAACTGAAGATTGTGCCCGAGCATCATACAAAGACTTGGTACCATTGGATGGGTGGTATTCGTGATTGGTGCGTCTCCAGGCAGCTTTGGTGGGGTCATCGCATACCCGCCTATCATGTTAGCTTTAAGGATGCCAGCATCAAAGCAAGCACTGACGCCGAGGAGTATTGGATTGTGGCACGTACGGAACAGGAAGCTATGAAAAAGGCAGCCGCTCGCTTTGGTGTTAATGCCAGTAAGATTGTGCTACAACAGGATGAGGATGTGCTGGACACTTGGTTTAGCTCTGGTCTCTTCCCCTTCTCCGTATTTGGCTGGCCAGATAATACGGCCGATTTGCAGGCTTTTTATCCTACCACGTTGCTGGAAACTGGTCATGATATTCTCTTCTTTTGGGTGGCACGAATGGTCTTCTTTGGTCAAAAGTTGCTGGGCAAGCTGCCCTTCAAGGAAATCTACCTGCATCCAATGGTGCGCGACGCACATGGACGTAAAATGTCCAAATCTTTGGGTAATGTCATCGATCCCATGGATGTGATTCGTGGTATTTCACTCGAAGGATTGCACAACCAGCTCCTTGGCTCCAATCTCGATCCGCGTGAGATTGAAAAGGCGAAGCTGGGGCAGAAACAAGACTATCCACAAGGCATACCCGAATGTGGTTCGGATGCGCTGCGTTTTGCTCTATGCGCCTATATCACCCAAGCGCGTGATATCAATCTGGACATTCTTCGCGTCCAAGGCTATCGTTTCTTCTGCAACAAGTTGTGGAATGCAACGAAGTTTGCACTGCTCTTCTTCACTGGCGAGCAACGTTACAATACAGAGATTAGCCTCGACGAGAACTCGAATAAAATGGATGCATGGATTTTGTCCAGATTGGCAGCCACCGTTGAGACCTGCAATACTGGCTTCGAATCGTATGACTTTGCTGCTGTGACAAGTGCGTGTTATGCCTTCTGGCTCTATGATGTCTGCGATGTGTATTTGGAATGCCTCAAGCCCATATTCCAGAATGGCAGTGATAAGCAACAGGAAGCTGCCAGGCGCACGCTTTATGTGTGCTTGGATTATGGACTGCGTCTGCTTTCGCCTTTTATGCCCTTCATTACTGAGGAGCTGTTCCAGCGTCTGCCACGCGCCGATCCTACGCCCAGTATTTGCGTTGCCAGTTATCCAAGTAAGTTAACACGGAACTAATGATCGAACATTTTTATTAATGTAATTTTCAATGCGTTTGCAGCAAACACATCCTGGCGTAGTGCTCAAATCGAAGCTGATGTTGAATTTGTGCAGAAGGCAGCTCGCGTTATCCGTTCGGCACGTTCCGATTACAATTTGCAAAACAAGACTAAGATTGAGGCATTTATTGTCTGTACTGATGCCACACCCAATGATATACTCAAGAATTATGTCAGTGATTTGACCACTATTGCATACTGTTCCAACGTGACGTTTGACAGTCAGCCTCCAGCTGGCTGTGCTATACTCACAGTTTCGGTGCAGTGTGAGGTGCATTTGCTGCTCAAGGGTTTGATTGAAGCGGACAAGGAGATCGCCAAGCTGCAGAATAAGCGTGATCAACTTGAGCAGACTGTCAGCAAGCTGAGCCAAGCGATCCAGGTACCCGATTATGCCACCAAGGTGCCTGCCGAAGTGCAATCAACCAATGAGACGAAACTAACTGAATCCCGTACTGAAATCGAACGCATTGCGGCAGCTATTGAAACGCTTAAACTCATGTGAAGAATGAGAGAGCCAGGAGCCCTTAAGCTAAACAGGAATGAGCTGCATTTTGTTAATATTCATAAAGACGTTTGTGACTTTATACTCGCTAAATATCAAATAGAAAACCAAGCTTTTAAATTTATTACTTAATAGCTACAATTTATAAAATATGTGCTTACTTATTAAAAATGATACACAACAATTTTGCAAATACCAATACACATATATCTTTAATAGAAAACACGATGTAAAATAGTTTTTATATATTTGTTGATACTAGTTTTATCCTTGTCTTATTCAGTGCTTCCCAGAAGTTGATATTATCTGTATGATTTGAATAGATTCTACGGAGGAAAATGTTTAATATTATTATTTTTGATATGGAACTGTATGATATCCTTGAAGTGTTCAAAATTTATCTCTGGAGTATAGCTTAACGGCTTGTTATAGAACTATTCTCTGAAATTTATAAGAGTATCGCTGGAAAAGACTTTTAAGCACATTGTTAGTTTAAATTTTTGCTTTGTTTCCTTTGTTCTCAAGTTGCTATAAAATAGAAACGTAAACACCTCTAGACCATGGGTCAGTAACAGCTTTATCCGCAATAGATAAAGTATACTGAGTCCTTAGCTAAACACTATGGAGTCGATGATAAATTGTACATAAGTTACGGCTCCACAGCATCCATTGCCCAGCCGGCACCCGCGTGGAGGGTTCAGTCTAGAGGATTTTTGCCAGCCAACCCACAAAAAACCATAAACAAAAAACTTCAAAAACTAACAGAAACTCAAAACTTCTAAGCTTCTAAGCCCAAAACTTGTAGCCCTAAATTTAAAAAGAAAGGGTAGAAAAAACAAATAAAGTTTCGAGTAAACGGAAAAAAGTTTGAAAGTTAAAATAAAAGTTATTATAAATTAAACGAACTTACAATTAGAATAACTAAATAATTATATTTTTTGGCAAAAGTGTAAGTTTGAATTACAACTACAACTATTTAACCTATTTACACTTAACGTATTGAAGTAATAATTTATAGTTAGTAAGATTTGTTAAAGACTTACCTGGAGAACATTCAATACTTCCCGATTTTAGTACACAAACATCAGGTTCCTATAAAACACACTTATTAAAAAATAATTGTATTTAAAAATATATAGACTTGCCTCAATTGGTGCTCCTCCAATGCCCTGCATCAGGTTGGTTAGGAACAACAAAACAATCAAACCATCCATTTTCCTGAATGGAGCTAAAAAATACATCGCTGGAATTATCTCGAGGGTATCCCAGTATCCCAGTTGTGGCAATAGAAAATCTCTTTTTAGACAGTTCACTACGCAACGTAGAGAAGCACTGCGGAAATTCCTAAAAGCTCGGCACATTTTATACCATTTTTGTAGTCACGGTTAATTTCTACAGGGTGCTGCCAGCAATATGGCCAACTACGAAACACCGCAGAATAGCAAAGCACACCCCATACGACAAAGTGGACTGCGTTTTCCTTTACGACACACACACACACACAAACACATACACTTGAACCATATTTCAAATAATTTGTGGTAAATACTTCAACAAACAAAACGGAGAGAGAAAATGCGTCTGCAAAAGATTTAAACAAACATAAACGCATTAGAAGCATATGTTCAATTTGATTACGTCTGCGGTTAGAACGAATGTTTTTCAGTCTATTAATAGTTTTGTGACGGTTGAAATAAGCCCTAAACTTATAACTAACTTATATTTAAACAAGTTAAGACTGTATGACGTCCTTATTATTATCACTAAACAGTAAATCAAATCCGTTTTCAAATAGAGCTTTCACGAACAGTTGTTGGGTTTTAATAAATATGCCAAGTAAATGTAAAAAAACTTAATTTTTATAATGCTGTGGATGTTTTGTTGAAAGTTTCTACCAGGTGAGGCGTGTAGCATGATCCGTCTTTCGCTTGGACATTTTAATGTAGCCCAGAAACTGAAGCTCAGCCACAGCGCGAGTGAAACGTGCCCTAAAATAAAGTAAAACAATTTATAAAAAATCGCCTAACAAATAAAAATGTACTATATACTCACTGAACTTGTGGATCGATTTGTTCCTGTGGCACTTCGTCTTCATCATGATCCTCGGCGGAACGCAGCACAGATCGAAATGCTTGGAGCCAATCGAATAAGTTAATCATTCGACCACATTCCAAATGCAGTTTATAGACCACAGATAGATCGGGCATTGTGCCCATCAAATGCGTCTGTTCCTGCAGTTCACAGCACTTGCATTGCATATAGAAATGTGGATTGTTGAGGGCGGTGTGGAGTGCCGCGCGAGGTGCACCAATTATATTCCTTCGCACTGTTGCAATGTCCGTAAAGACGTAGAGTTCATGGAGTGGCGGTGCCTGTTGCAGCGGACGCAAATGTGCAAGCACCAAATGTTCCTCAATGTGTAATAAAACCTTGCTGACAGCTCGAGCATACTCCGATGTTGACTGTTGCTTATCCTGTTTGCTGCGCTGCAGCAGTTGTGCCTTCAGCTCCTGCCTGGAAGCAACCTTCGTGAGATCCGTTAAAGCGCGAACTTCCGTTGACAAATGGGATGAATTCTCATAAGTCTGCTGCTCCATGGTAGCCAGTTCGACATCGTTGAGTAACTTTTTCAAAGTTTGCAGCGCCGAGCGCACAACTAACGCACACGCTTCACCCAGCTCCAGTGGTGCTATTTGCTCGACGAGAAACTTTTCCGTGCACGAAATGCATTTCGACACCTTGGCCGCAAACTCCTTCTTGGACATAATGCTGAGCATTTGCCAACACTCTTTGTACTCGGGCTGCTGTGTAATGGGTTTATTCAAACAGTTGACATACAGCTCCCGATGCAGTTTGCCCAATGGACAACGTGGCAAATCACCCACCAGCTCGGTAAAGAACTCCAAGTTGCAGCGAAAGAGCATAAAATGCAACAGACAATCACGCAACAGTTGCGGCAGCTTCTTCTTCAAATAATCATCATCGGTGAGCACAGCGATAATCCGCTTGCAATCATTAATACCTTCTACATAGGGACGAAATGATGGTAGACGCCTTATTGTTTCCATATCCTCATGCGACATCTGTTTGATGCGGCCTAGAGCCTGTGTGTAGCCGGTGCACAGAGCAAATGCATTGCCAGCAAAAAAGTGTTCCATCAGGCAGTACTTAAAGCCCTGTATGAAGCCTTGTATGGAGAAGTCGTAGTACAGGAATATGTGCGTAAGGAACTTGAAAGCCTTGCCGGACAAGTGGAATGGATATTTTGGTGAGAGAAGCACTTTGTCGAGTAGCTAAAAGAGAGAGAATATTAGGGATTGTATCCCACTTCAAACTGCCATAACTTACCTCATTTAAACCAGTTGGTGCTGCTTGTGTCTGGAAGACACGCAACTTGATCTTGCTGCTTACGTGGTAGGGTAATGTGCTGTGCACTGCTGTCATTGCTGTTGCCACGCCTAGGACAAGGACAAAAGGCAACCTTTCGCACTGTGAGCTAAGTATAAGAATAAAATCCTGCAGCACACTCGCATTAAAACACTCAAAATCAGGTAGAATAATAACCAGAGCACTCTGCTTTTTAGCTGCACCAAAATTATTTAAATACCAGGCGTTTAACTGCTTCATGGTGCACTGCGTCCGCCGTAAACGCTTGCGATCCCGCTCACCCTCGTCGTCTTCCTCGCCATCAAGTTGAGGCAATGCCGACTGATCGTACATAAGATTGTACACCATCGTTTCTACGGCTGTTTTGAGTGTGGCACAATCTCGAGACTGCAGCACTGAAACACGAGCAGCTTGCTGCTCATGCAAGCGTTGGGTTAGGGTCTCAAATTGCTTTAGATGATCTGGCTGATTGATGCCCGTAAGCAGAGCCGCTGTGGGCACAACTTCGTCATGACTGCATTTACCCTCGTCGCTCACAAACTCCACCAGTTGCTCCAGCGTACGAGCGTTGCTGGCCGTTTGAAGCTTTATAATGTGCTCGTGGAGTTGTTTCCAGCATTCCGTGTAGGCGGCATAGAAAGGCTGGGAGGTGATCTCCTTGCCCAGCAGGCTACTCGTGGCAGGTCCACTGCGTTTTCGTTTGCTGGGCGTCTTTTTGTTGGCGCGTGTTGCACCATTTTTATACACAAAGCAGCCCTAAATCAAAATCGTACTTTAGAAGAAATTTTCAACCTTTAAATTATCCTCTTACCTTTGAAACTGATATGGTTGGATCCATTGCTATTGCTCAACTAAGCCCCAGTTGTTTTGTGTGGCGTTGCAAATCACAAAAATTTATTGTTTATGTCAGCTTTGTGCCACTTAAAGTTTATTCGCAGCAACAAGAACAACAACACTTAATATGCAATAACAAAATTGTAACCAGCTGCAGCCCGCCAAATTCGATTTACGTGAAGTTAGCTGCGACATGCTCAAATAAAAGTGCAACCAATTCAATTCTAACAGCTGTTTTTATTCAACCACAACCGCGCAATTTATGAAAAATATGTTTTTGCTAAATTGATCGTTTGTTTACATTGGAAATCGCTTTAGTTAAGTCTTCAAGTTTTGTTTATTTCATCTGCAAATCCACTATAAACATGTTTGTTTTGTTCCTCTGCGTATCAGAATAATCAGGCCATTTTGGTGTTACCTGGAATATGAATATAAAAATCAGTAAGAAATTAAAAAAAAAAAATAATAGAGCTCCTTATCACGTATCTCAGCGAATCGTCCTCCGTTGATAATTTGCGCATGATAATTAATAAACTGTAAGAAAATGAGATTAGTTATGATTACTACGACTACTATTTTATTTAAATTTGAAATACGTCAAAGTGCTGCCTATAGGTGCAGTGCTGCTTCGCGATAAGGTGGTGGTACAAGTGGTAGTCCTGACCAACACTGGCTAAATTTCGCGCATTTAATCGGCTGATATACATTTGTTGTCTCCATGTTCTTAAAAAAAAAATAATGGAAGAAGAACTGGATATTTATGATGATCTGGACGATTTCCAAGAAGCTGAGACAAAGGTGAGTTCACGCGCATAAGCAACATACACCAAACCTAACTAAATTGATCAACAGAAATGCAAAGAGTTGGAGGCCTGGCAGGCAAAATACGAGGCCGCCCAGCAGGAAGTTGCAAGTTTGCAGGCGGAGAAGAAGGTACTCAGCAAAAAGATAAAAACAATGGAAGTGAATTTCCAAAATCTTCTCGATACCGCCAAAGCGGAGATCAAACGCAAGGATGCACAAATAACGCAGTTGCGCAAGGAGTAAGTAAAGCCTGTTGCACAACTGAAAACAGTTTTATTGTTTTTTGATTTTGTCTTGGTTACAGAAAGGATGATCTATGCTTTAGACGCAAGCGACCCCATAATTTTGTACAAAATAATACACAACCTCCAGATGGGGTTGAGCTGCAGGAGCAAAAACGCTTCAAACGCGAGGAGCCCGCGGTTATTAATCCTATTATTTTGAACAACAATAATGAAAACTGGATTGGGAAGATAAAAGATGATACTCCTAAGCGCTCTAAAAGTGAACACAAATCACATTCGCAGGTTGCTCATCACGATAAGAAGAGGGAACACAAACGTGAAAATCCTTTTGGAACTTCGGAAACAAGCCGTCATCTTTCAGCAGATGTTCGTCTTACACATGATCGCGATCGAGATAAAGTAAAGGACAAAGATTGCAGTCGATATCGCAGTCGCGATCGGGAAAGAGAGCGGGAACCACATCGGGCTAAAAGCAGCAGTCATAAGAATCGTACAAGCTCGAAAGATTCGAAAAGAAGTCGTCACAGTCGCTCGCATTCTCGTTCCCGCTCCCGGTCAAGCCATAAGAAGAACAGGTAAGTTGGTTTGGCATTCAATATCATTTTGCTTAGACATGTTTTCCGTTTTATAAAGCCACGTATCCCGATTCCAGTAAACGCAATCAATCTACAGAACGCGAACGAAAACATCACAAAAATTCAACAAAAACAAAAGACAAGCACAATAAGGAAAAAAAATTGGATACCCTTTTTGGCAGCACACCTGAAAAGACAGATGAATTAAGCAATAGTGCCATTAGTGAAAAAGTATTGCAAAAACTAATAGACAACACAGATTCTTCAACACCGCAAGAATTGTATACGCCCCCAGTTCAAACAGAACATAAGTGTGAAGGACAAACGAATAAAGGAACATACACAAACACACCACAAACAACTGATGAAATTGACCTGTATTTTGAGAAGAATGTTGAAGATGTCAAGGATAAAGTTAAAGTGGTTTATATCGCAGACAATAATGACGACAAAACCAATAAACACATACGTGGCCTCGACTTAATTGGTAAGAATTTAGGAAATGAAAAGTCTGTAGATATGTTTAATGATGTTAAAGAACAAAATACAGTGGAAGTTAACATGGTGGACAAAGTTAATGATGAAATCGACATAGAAAAAGAAAAACGTATTCCCGGACTAGATTTAATTGATATGGATAAAGAAACAAATGACATAGGAGATGTACTAACAGATGATGAAATTCCAGAACTGGATTTTAACGCTGAAGAGGAGATAGTTATTGAAGAGAATAATACAGGAACAGTTATATATGAAGATGAAGTGGACGACATTATTGAAAAAGCCGTTTTAAAGGAATATGAACAGGAGATAGTTGTTGAAAACGAAAATGAAGACGAGGAAGTTAATGAAGATGATAATAAAAAAACCATTTTAAATGAAGTTGAACAGGTGGACGATGAAATAAAAACAATTCACTTAAATGCGGGCCTGGAATTGAACGAAGAAAATGAAGTAAACGACATGGATGCAAATATCTTTAAACCTATTTGTGAGCAAGATGTCAATGAAGAAGATGTAGATGATGAAGATGTCAATGATACAGATAATGATAGTTTATCAACGGATTCAACAAAAACCAAAGATCACATTCCAGAAATTGATTTGATTGAAGAGCATGATTTAGCTAGTCCAGTGAATGACTTAGAAGCTAACCAACAGATTGCAGATGTAAATTTACACTATGAAGAGGAGAAAAAAGAAAAAATGAAGATCGCACAAGCAAATGAAGACATTCCAGGCCTGAATTTCAATAAAGAAGAGGAGTTACCTAATGATATTTCAAATGATCAAGAAATCACTGACATTGTATATAAAAACCAAGAAATCGGTTTAGAAGAGCCAGCTACTAAGTCTGAAGTTGATAACAAAGAATCTATAATCTCAAAACAAAAACCACAAGAAGTGGAAGCTGAATATTATCAAGACTGTAAGCCAGATAAGGCAATAAATGAACGCAAAAATATAACTGAAAATGTAGAAAACACTAAAGAGTACGATAAAGAATCAACAAAAAACTACTTGAAAACTCTGCAAACGAAAGATGATCAAAAAGAAGCAAAGCAGTCAATGAAAATAAAACTTCATGTTGTGGAAACGAAGAAACCATATGCCGCAGTACGCGATTCAAAGTTGCCCACAACGCCAGCAAGCAAGTCGACTAGCAAACCCTTAAGCACACCCTCCACATCTCGAGAAGATTATATAGTTACACCCAAGCTTCCAAAGCGCGTCATGCGAGGCATACAAATAATTGAGGATATACGTTTGCCTGTTAAAATGGATATTAAACATATTTCTGCTAAAGTCGATGAGCACAAAAATACGGTAAAGCTCTCCGATGAGAACGAACTTCAATTGCCAGACATCTCAGTGGGTCAAATTGTAACTGTACCCGAACTAACAGCGGATACGCCGATTGTAGTGTATGTGCAGCCAGATTCAACAAAGATCGTTCAAAACGATGACGAAGACGCTGTCCTCGAGGCAGTCATGAATGAGTTAATATCAGAGAAGACACAGCCTGCGGAATTGAATCAAAGCTATCCGAATTTGAGTCTAGAAACAGATACCATTGAGATGGCACTAGAGCAGCTGCATCAATCGCATAATGATGATCAGCCCGACGAAACAACGGTTTCATCCACATCGTTGAAGGGACACCACAATACCAAACCGGACCTAATTAAGATACTAACACAAACTCCATTACAGCAGCAGCTAGCTCTTGAAAAATCCAGACGCGGTCCTTCTAAGGTGAGGATTCGTATTAGAAAAATGAACGCCTGCGCAGCCAACGAAAAAATAACACCCAAAAGCGAAAAGAAATCGCCAGAGAAACGTGAAAAAACGTCGCACAAGAAGCGTAAAACGCATGTAAATGAAAAACCGAAAAGTCAAGTGACAGCTCCTGTTGCTTCTGTTGTGCCTGCAACACCGCCTGATGAGCCAATTACAATAGAGTCCTCGCCACAGCATGTGACCCTTGATGAGACGACCATCACTGATAGCAGCCATAATCAGAGTAGTGATACATCTATTGTAATCAAACGCTGCTCCATGGGCAACAGCGACTATCAGTATGAAAGGATCAATGATGAGGTCATCCTGCGTGTTACACGGCGTCCACGACGACCACGACCAGCAGCAGTCGAATCAGTGGCAGATGACACTCGGGATAAATAAGTTGAAACACTACAAATATAATTCACTTGTGGGATATCTAGCTATATGTTTGTTAACTTACATATTTGTTATGTAACTGAAGAGAAAACTTATCAAAACATAATGAATTGGTGTAACTAGTTTTTGATATATATAAAATGTGATTTTAGCTAATAAATATGATTAAAAAAAATAAAAAGGAATAAATTATGACAGGTTAATGACAAGACAGAGAAAAAATCATCTCAATGAAAGGGAATGTCAAAGCGACAATATTAAGTAAGAAAATTCAAATGACAATTTTTGAACCATTTGCAGTATCGATTGTTATTTAACACTAGTGATCGATAGTTAAGTTGTAAGCATTTATTGCGAAAACTTAGTATTTTTTTAATACTATAACAAAATAAATAAATTTATGCTAGTAATCGATAAAAAGACAAGAATCGATATGTTTAAATTTCAAATTAACTATTTGCCATACAAATTGCAGTCTAGGCCTGTTTTTGCTTCTCATCGCCCAAAAGAAAGCGTCGCACCACCGAAAGCTTAAAGATGGGCACCGACAGCAGAGCACCCAAACAGGCGCCAATCCAATATACAATGATATGCTCCAGATTGCTGTGACCGCGACAGCCCCATTTAAGAGCCGTGGCCAGCACCGGATTGAAATAGCCGCCGGAGAAATTAAACGCTGCAAGCAGTGCATAATTAAAAGCGTAAACTTTTTTTGAGAGAATATGAGAGCAGTTGTTAGCCACGTTGCAAACGGGCGAGTACTTACCTGCAACCACCAGGCTAGTGCCAATAAACGAATCAATATAGCTACTAAACTTTGGCTCCTTCACACTAATCGTTTTCGAGGCCAGCCTGCACAGCAACGTTGCCACACCCTCGATGGCAGCGCCCACATAGGGACTAACCTGCAGATCGGCATTGCACTCCTCAAAGGCGCGTCCCTTGTGCGTCTCGGCGAATTCCAGCCACCAGAAGACCTGCACAATGCGATAGACACAGCAGCCACCCATTAGCGCTGCCCAGGTGCGTAGTGCCATATCCTTCATGCTGGTGCGACCCTCCAGCACATCCTCCATGTGCGTGTATGGACAGGCGGAGGCATCACCCCACACCTTACCCCACCAAATGGTCAGCAGAAACAAAAATATGGCATAAGTAGCCACACCAAAGTTATCAGCAACTAAAAAAAACTCAATTAAATGCCTTTCTGACTTTTTTAAAGATTTAACTCATACTCACTCAATGATCAGCTCAAAGGTTTAACTCATACTCACCAATGATCAGCTCAAAGCAGCAGGCACACAGCTCGGCGGCAGCAATTGCCTCGTTCATCAGCACGGGCACAATGCCATCTTCGTTGAGCAATCTTCGACTCACCCTCCGCGCAATCTGTGCTGCAATGCAGCAACCGACCATAAAGCCAGCGCTGATGCCCAGAGATGTCATCGACATACTGTTAAACCTTAATTTCAAAAAAACATGTAATGAAAGTATTAACAATCTGTTGTTTGAAACAGTTCAAAAAGTATATTATTTTGATACCGATTTCTCTTGTGGTCATTTTTGGGGACAATAAAAAAAATACGCACACACAAACATTTGAAAACTATTTTCGAAATTCGCAGCACGTCAGTAATGTGCTAAAAATATTTGCAGCTTGTCGAACAACACAAAATAACAATGAAATATCAATTCTCGTGTATTGATTAGCCCAAGTGTTATTTAACTTATTTTTGGGTGTACATTTTTTGCATTTTTAATAATATTGAAAATTTTTGCTATCTATTGCGCATTACAAGATGCCGTAATTGGCTTTAATTTGGTTTATATGTATTAATTTAAGTTTTACAATCAAAACTTTTACACATTTGTGCTGATATACCTTTAAAATATTAAAAATTGAAATAAGTTTAGTTTTAACAAAATACATACTATGTATATTCGCTTTGTTACTGGCCAAAGGCGACCGGCACAATACCGTAAATACTATAAGCGAGCACTTGTCGTATTCGACAGCGACTGAAGATCGCTTAAATGAATTTATTGCTCTGGGCAGTCGTGGGTCGCTCATTTGGTCGGTCTATTATTAAACAAATGCTACTTGCTCAATGCTAAATGCTCAATGCACAAACAGCTGGCTGAAAGCTCAGTAAATTTTGATTGGGTGAGGTGCTTTTCACGATCATCATGTACTGCTCTCTGTTGCGCATGTCAAACATCATTTTAGGAAGTTTTCCCTTGTGTATATAAAAAATTAACACATCTGCTTAAACTAGATTATTTAAATAAAAAGCGTTATCAAATAAATATCTAAGCAGTGTGACCACCAACTTTTTTTTTTTGCTTATCGATAATATGTTAAGCGTAGTTTAACAGCGCTGTTCTGGGTTTAACAGCGAGCACAGCTGTTTGTTCTAGCAGCATCCAAAACACAACAAGTGAGTAGTGTGTTTATATAAACAAAAAACCATATTATTGTCAAAATTATAACCTTTGAAAAAACATTTGACAGTGCTTCAACGATTATGCAGGTCACACGCTCTCAAATTGCCCTTGTCTTTTTGTGCGGGCAGCAGCAGCAGCAGCAACAATCGGCGCTATGCAAACGCACTATTTACAGAAGCGACTACGTCAACAACAAAAACAAAAACAGCAGCAACAACAACAAATGAGAGAATTCCAAGCAATCCAGATGCTGGTTTTACGGAATGGCGTCCTATATATAGATTGCCCTTGGCACGCCTGGTTGCCGCCTTTAACCGTTTGAAAGTTTATCAGGCCATTGTCACAGCATCTGGAACACCGTTAGCTTTTGCCTTGCAAAGTGCCGGTCATGTTTCGGAAGATGCTTTAGGAATCTATGCAACGATTGGAGTTAGTGGACTGATGACGCTCACCTTGGGCAGCTATGTGGCCAGCAATATTATTGGTTTCATCTACATAAATGAGCATGAGGATCAATTGAGATTGGCCTATGTGGATTTTTGGGGCAAGCGCAAAGAACATCTGGTTGACATTGAGGATCTGCTGCCGGATTGGGAACCGAAGAGCACACAGAGACGTCTTGGTGGCTTCTATCAGCCCATCTGTTTGCGCAACGATGACAAGCTGCGTTTTAAGCTATTGCATCGTTTTGGTGTCATTACAGATCCACTTTTATTTGAGGGTCTATTTGGGCAATAATCTTAAATAGAATTTTTTATTTTTTTACGTTTTATATAGTCATATAAAAATTGTTTATTTTAATGCATAGCTTACAATTGAAACTTAAATGTAAAAGAGCGATAAAAAAAATGTGTGAAAGCAACTCTCGTTGCTGGCTTTATAACAAACAACTTAAATTTTATCTGATTTCTAATCGAGTATTAAAAAAAAAAAAAACCAATTTAATCGCTCTTAAGATTTGATAAAAAAAAAAAAATAACAAATTGGGGTGCTATATTATAAAAAACATAGAAAATAAAACAGGTTAATTCTAATACTTTGTACTAAATGAGTTAATAATTCTATAAATATCCGAATAATTATATATTAGACTCGAGCTGTTGATTATCCGAACCATTTGAACTAACTGGAACTGTCTGCAACTTGTTGCTTAAAGCAATTGCCTCAGCGACCTATAATATAAATTGTTTATTTTATTGTTAATATGTATATATACATATTTATATATTTATGTGTTAATCTGACCGTATCCGGCAGCTTTTTGTGAAATGTTTCGGGCAACAGCAACGATAAAATTCCCGCCAGCAATGAGACAACGCCAAATAACAGCAAAGGCAACGGCTCATAGTAGCTGCCCTATAAAGATTAACAATTAACAATGATAGTAAAAATACTAAAAAATCACTTACTAATAGTGGAACAAATGGCGCCAGCATCGCACCGAAACGTGCAAATGTGGACATAACGCCAACGCCGCCACTGCGTATAACCTGTAAATAGAAATGTGTTTTACAAAAAAATTCAAATGCATTAAGGAATATTTGAATGCTCTGTACGAACCGTAGGCATCATTTCCGCCGTATATGTGTAAATGACGGCGAACGATGATGTAATTCCCAGTTTACCCAACAAAAAGAGCGTTACAATCAACCAATTGGCACCTGTTTTTTTTTTTAATAATAATAATAAATATGCAATGTGGTTTAGAATTGTTTAAAAATTAGGTGTTTACGAAACATTAAAGTCATGTTAAATAGTGTTGTGACTTTATGACATGCTAATGCATGTCTGTTACGGATAAGTCGTAAATCGTTCATGACTTTTATGTTTATTAACTTTTTTTTACTGTTATTTTATTCACTTAACGTGTTTTCTTATTTGAAAAAACTTTATAAGCAGGCATGCAAGAGAAATTAAAAATTTACAAATATTATGTGAATATATAATTGGAATTATTTGGTACCTACCCGTTGTCATATAGCCGCTGGCAGCGCACGTGATCGCACATAGAAGCAGCGAGCCAGATAAAGCTAGACGCCGTCCCAGCTTGCGTAGACACAACTATTTTTGGATTGGCAATTAGAGCGACTAAGATATATATACTATATATAACTTGTATAAAGAAACATACCCATGCCAAACTATAGCCGGGTATTTCGATGAGACAAACTAGACAAAAATTCAAATATTTATTGCCACTGAGATTGGTCGAGTTTAGTGAGAGTCCATAGAAAACAATAGCATTGACAGCCCTTTCAAAACAAAAATAGATAAGTAAGTGAATGGGAAAGAGTCGCTTAGTACTTACCATATAAACAGTAGAATTGTATAGCGCCACAGTAAAATGTTCGAAGAAAACACCTGTTTAATAGATTGCCAAATCTGTCGTTGTTGGGGCTGCTTCGATTTCTTATTTGGATCGCCATCTGCGGCATCCAGCTGCTGTTGCTTGAAACTGGCTAAAAGTTCTACGGAAATCTCCCGTTGATTCACGTGAGCCGCTTTTCGAATGATTATGCTTGCTTTCTCATGCTCGTTACGGGCCATAAGCCAACGCACTGACTCCGGCACCATCCAGAAGTAGACGACAACAAAGAGGGGCGGAATGGAGAGTGCAAACTGCAGTGTTTGCCAATTAGTGAGTAACCAGGCAGTCAGTCCGAGTAGAGCTTCACCAACAGCATAGAAATAGTTAAGCACAATGGAGGTCATTTCACGTTTGCGAGGTCCAACCATTTCGACGCCAATAATGAAGGCCAAAGGATAAACGCCAGATGTGCCAATAGCATTAAGCAAAGCGAAGGCCAAAAAACTTGAATAATCCCAGGCAAGTGCTTGGCCAATGCCAGTTATGCCCATGAATATAGTGCAAACGACAAAGATCAGTTTGCGCCCAAAGCTGGTAATGAAATAAAAGAAAGAGTAAGGATTCACAGCACTTGTTGGCGCTATCTTTAAGTAAACCGATAATGCAGTTTTGGTATCGATAAGTTATCAATGCTGCACGCAACACTTACCGATCTGCAAGATAACCAAATAGCGCTGTGCCAATTACAAGACCGGCAAAATGTGTGGTGCCCACAAAAGCCAACTTCCAAGCGTTCTCCTTGCATGTCAGATGCCAATCCTGGACAATTGTCTGTTCGCCAGTCTCGTACACAAACTCTTGACAACGTTCAGGCTGGTGTGGTAAAAACAACGAAGCATTGCACGTTTCCGAGTGCCACTGTTGCACCCACAACTGTAGACTATCATTGGCAGCATAACGCAAACAGCTATCACTTGGCGTAAAGTAACCATGCTTATTCCTCGTACCCGGCATGGCCACATCTAGCCAATCTGTCTGATATTGCGGCTGCCGTGCGTCATCATCACATTCATCGATGCGGCAGCGGTATTTTGGTGTGCCAGCTGTAAATACATACGAGAGACTGTTCGCAGCCGCAAATAGCACCGGCAGGCAGATGAGCAAATAATTGAATCTCTGATAGCGACCGAACTCGCCGATTTGCGTGAGTATCTCATCAAAATCCATCACAGCGACTGTTGTGGCCATTTTCAAGCAGTCTGAATGTGAGCAACAGATTTACTTTTACTTTTTTGAAACGCGCGTTTGCATAAATGCGAGAGGTTGCCACCTGTGCGTTAATTTGTTAAACTTTTCTGATCGATTGGGCAACCTTTTGTTGTTTTGTCCTGTGATCCTCGTCAAGCAGTTCAATTGCTGTACGCTCTACAATTGTTTTGATAGTACATTGTTGTAATTATAAACGTTATAAGTATTGCGTGTTTAAACTTTTGATATTTCCCTGTTCTAATTGGTATGATAAAACACCGCTAAGCGGATTTGAAGGTGGGATACCCCCCAGTAAAATTTGTGACGTCGTTTCATGAGCAACGTGCCCCTTTCTTGATTTGTTTATTCCACTTTTTCGCATCTTTGTTTTTTCAATTATTAAGTGACGAAATATTGACTATTTCTTGATTGTATAAAGTGATAATGTTATTGTGTTGATATTTTTTTGTTTGCTTAACTTACAAACAAACCTTTACATCACAATGTACTTGGATTTTTATCAAATAATTAACTTTAAATACTTTATTTATAGTGTGATAAAACAGAAACTGATATCAAATCGATGTTTACCGGTTTACTGTTAGTCAAAACACTTTCAATGATTTTAATGGGAAAAAATTGAGTTGAATTAAACTTCTTTGGCGCCAGAACAATTACTATTTAGCTCGATCGAAGACATGAACATTCCGGATCTCGGCGAGTTAAGTTGCATGTCTGTTAAGGCGCATGCAATCTTTGCCAATTGATACAAATGATTGCATGCCACAGTGACTCTTAAAAGTATGCTAACGTCACAGCATCCCTAATTATTGATGACAATTGACTTAATTCAAAGCCCATTCCTTTTACTTTATGCTTTTGTTTTTCCATTCACTTTAAAAATAAAAATAATATATGTACATTAGAAATGTACTTTTAGCAATTTGTATACGTTTTTGTTTCGACTGCGTTTTTAACGATTGCATTCTTAGCACTTTTTCTTATGGGAACGTTGTCAGCTTGTGAAATTTATTATTATTGGCCATGGATACTTGAAAGGTTATCTGCATGACAAAAGCTTCGCACCATTTTAAAAAAGCCCGGTCATTCTTGTTTTACTCTTATCAATTCGGCTGCAAAAGATTGTTTTCCAATGCACTTACACTTATGGTTTACAAATAATTACGCTTCAAATTCAATAGTGCATTAATTTGAACACGTTAAATACACTTGTCAGCTGGCTTTAATGTTTCGCGCCGCGTTTCGCTGTTAGCGGGAAAACTCTTGCCAACTTACTGCTCGATGCTACGTTTGTCGTAGCACTGAATTGATGAAAGCGTTCGCACAACATCAAAGCACAACACAATAAGCTTTCTTTTGTTATTGTTCTTTGTTTTTGTTATTGTTCTTGAGTACATGCCGCTACTGAAAATCAATAAACTGTCATTGAAGAGAGCGCTGCGCAGCAAAGACTAAAAAGAGTGCTGTTACTGTTAAGAGAGCAACGCTTAAGAGCGAAAAAAAACTGTTGAGCGGCATGTTGGATTATTTGTTTATGGTGCTTTTGATCCGCTGTTTAATTTATTTTTGTATGTGCAAGTTCTTGGACAAAATTTGCAATCAGTAGAGGAGACAATAAAATAAACAAGAAAAGAAAATAAAAACAAACTAAGAAAAATTATCAAAGCTTTTTCGACAACTTGATAAAGTTTCACAAGCGCGACAAATTTATGTTGATATGATCGTATGTTTCAGATAGTATGCTTCTATATATAAATATGGATTTGTAGTTCAGGTGATTGCCCGTACTATATATACCGAATGTGGCTTTGTCATGCATAAACAATGCATATTTATTTCGACAATGAGCAATAATTTAGGTCATATATAAAAAATAGCTGAATTTTTTTGTAGTGAATAACTTTTATAATTGATTTGTGTATTTGTTCTCTGTGAGCTGAAAGATTAGCTGTCCATATGATTGGTTGAACCCTAACTAATTATACCCTGATCCCATTAAAAATGGGAAAAAAGGGTATCATGAAGTTGTGCAAAAGTATGTAACAGGCAGAAGGAAGCATCTCCGACCCCATAAAGTATATATATTCTTTATCAGCATCAACAGTCGAGTCGATATAGCCATGTCCGTCTGTCCGTCTGTCCGTCTGTATGTATGAACGCGTCGATCTCAGAGACTATAAGAGCTAGAGACTCCAGATTTGGAACTTAAGCTCGCCTAATCCCTAGGCAGTACAAGTTTGTTTTCAATTTTCGATAACTCATCCCGTTTCCGATATACACATGTGATCGATAACAATAAAATCTTGAATTTGAAAAAACTTTAGATGACATTTTAATTATTAATCAAAATAATAACAATCTGTGAAATTTTTATTAAAATCGGTTAAGAAACACCGAAGATATGGAACCTTGAAGTTGAGTATGCAGTATGCAGTATGGTCGTACACACACGCACACATACTTGCAAGCACTGACTGTACGCGTAAAGTATAGGGATCAGGGTATCGTCTAGTCGGGATTTCTCGACTAGAGCCTTCTTACTTGTTTTATGTTAGTTTTTTCTACTTCGCACTTACTTACTATACGGTATACAACCCGGGAAACCGGTTGATAAGGCAGCGTTACATTCGTCACTTTTTTTTTTTTACTTATGTACATATAATTTGATTAAGTAAATATGAGTACATATGTTTATCGTAATCTCAACTACAGTCAAACATTGCTAAAACGAACAAAAGAAAGAAGATGGGGAATTAAAATTGTTATAAAGATAACTTTGTCTTAAAAATGTTTTTTCACACAGTTTCCAGAAGATTCGCCTAAAATACCTAAGATCGTTTATCTTAAGTACAAATGAGTTTTAGCATTTACACTTTACTTCTTTGAATACTTAATGCGTTTAAAAGAAAGTTTCTTTTGTTGAAGATTCGGAAGTGTTGAGACAGTGGCTACCCACAGGTAAGGAGATTTTCGGCTGATTTCGGTTTGATAACGCTCTACGTATGACTAATCAGCACAGAAGAGTTGCAGGGGATTTTGCTTCACACACAGACTCTTACAGACTCTTAAAAAGCAAAAAGAGAGTGCGAAAAAGTGAACAGTTGAGTATTTCGTTCATCTTATCGCGAAAGCTTCAATCAGCGTTCAGTGTCTTTGAAAGCGTTGAGGCAAACACAACGCGGCGCGCATATTTGCACCTGAGAGCGAGAGAGCCAAAGAACAGGAGACCGAGAGAGAGAGGGAGTGTGTTCAAGACAAAGTGCGAGCGAGAGCTTTAGCTAGCTAGAAAAACAATGGGCTGGTTTAACAAAAAGAAAACCACCGATGAAGGCATCCACACCGATCGTCAGGCGCTGGCGCTGCAGGATCCACGCACCAGAGTTCACACCACGAGCGCCGCTACGGAAACAACGAATACCGCCGTTCAGAATTCAACGATATTCGATAGCAATAAGAATACCGTAACATACATGTCCACACGTCAAACGGTGACGCATCGTCAGCAGGCGCATGTTACGGAAATGATAACGCGCCGCACGCCAAATCCAGCCGAATTGGAAGAGTTGATGGCACAGCTGCGCATGAATGGTGGCGCAGCTGGTACGGCACATACAACAACAACAACAACGACAAGCTCAAAGCGTTTAAGTCCATCTAGTTTAAATGGTGTCGCTCTGCGTTCAACAACCTCATTCAAACCGAATGCATCGGAGGCGCGTCGCTCCAACACACTGGTTAGAACGGAGCAGACGACTATGTCACAGAAACAGGGTCGCACTGTCACCCAACATGTGGAGTCAAGTCGTGTGGTGCTTAGGCCTGGCCAGACACCCACTTGGCCACCAACAACAGCTACTACCACAACAACAACAACTACCTTAAAGCCATATGTGTCGCCTTTGGCTAAGAAACCTTTCGATTCTAGCTACATATCGCCATATGCCAATAAAACAAGCAGCACTACCAGCTCGATGTACACCAAACCTACAAGCAGCACTACCAGTTCGATGTACACCAAACCCACTGGGAGCAGCTCCATCTTGAGCAAACCTACTGTAACCAGCTCCATAACAAAGCCCATCTTATCGACACCCAAGATGACCGTGTCTCAACCATTTATCAGCATTAATCCCAAGAGTGGAGCAGTGCCCAAGTATCGATCTCCAAGTATTGCCAGTTCCTGTGATGCACAATGTGAATTGAAGCCCACGGTGAGGGCTCCACCACCAAAACCTGTGACAGTTAACAAGAAGAAGTTGAAGCCAGCGGAGGTAATCATTTTTAATCAGGAGAAGTTTGATAATAGCTCTGAATATCGTGTGGGTAGCGCCGAGGATGTCAAAAACTTGGATAACACCTTCAGGAAACTTAAATGCAAGGTGGAAACTGTTACGAATGCAACGGTCAACGAAATCAAAAACAAAGTGCGCAAATGTAAGTCTTTCAAGCATTCAAAACCACTTTCACAACACTTACAATCAAACTATTTGCAGTGGAACAGAAAAACTATGATGAACGTTCCGCGCTGGTTATAGTCATATTGAGTCATGGACAGCGGTATGATACCATCGCTGCCAAGGATGGCGAATACAAGCTGGATGACGATATCATCTTTCCCTTGTTGCGCAATCGTTCGCTGTACGACAAGCCAAAAATACTATTCGTGCAGGCATGCAAAGGATCTTTGGAGACTGGCAGATTCAAGACTGATGCCATGCAGGTAATGCACTCAAATTTGTTTCAAAAATAATAATAATAACAATATTTTCGAACAGCCTCATGGAACACCCAACGAGATTCTTAAATGCTACAGCACCTATGAGGGTTATGTCTCATATCGCCTTAATACCGGAACACCTTTCATTGAAACACTGTGCGAAGCACTTAACACAAAGCCAAATGAGGACATTGAAAGCATTATGAGGGATGTGAGAAATTTGGTCAAAATCTATACCAAGTAAGTTCTAAGAGAAGATTCACGTTTCATGTCTAAAATTCTTTTTTATTATAGGGACAGCCAAATACCAGCCGTCACCAGCACAATGACCACGAAATATGTTTTCGGAGATTATTCTTAAGTTTTTTGTAGTATTTAAAATGTTTTCGTGCCTTGTGATTATAGCCAATTAAAAAAAGAACCCGAGACTGCAAGCAAGCTGAAGGAATTTCTATGAGATTCAGTTTATCAAAATCAAAATCACATGCTTTATAATATTATTTAATTTATCTTTAATAAATTCGTGTTATCATTTAAAGCGATTTTAAAATGAGAACACAAAACGACACGTATCAAAGTTTCCTTACTAAAATATTGAGTCTTAAACAATTCTGTACTTTCAAAATGATGGAAAGCATTACTAAAACGAAAATATTGATTGAGTAACCAGATGTGGATACAATTTTAAGCCTTGGGAGAGCATATTCCAAATTTAAATTTTACTTTATGTACTTATATATTCTTCTGTGTACATTTTATGTGTAATTTAGGTAAATCCTATTAAATGTGAACAAAAAATTACGAATAGGAATTTTACTTTATGATAAAACCGAAAAGTTAAGACGATTTATGTTGATCCAGTTTCTTAAACAACTTCAATAAGGAACTATATACACGAATGGGCAAATCGAGCCCAAATATATTATTTAAATGATAACAATAATAATTGAAATGTCTATTAATAAGTAACAAATAATAAAATCGCTTATGACAATAATCGAATGAAACTCAGCACTCAGAAACACACCCTGTATCAAGTTAAGCATATTATAGCGTAGGCTATAATCATATTGTATATATTATTGTCTGTGCTAAAAATCGGTTGCAATGACCGTCCATGGCCTAGCAACGGTATTTTCGAACATAATCCGACCCTACGCCAACAGGTGTTATATCATAAATTACAAGCGCAATTGAGTTTTTGGCAAATAACCGTAGTAAGTGCAACTGAAAAGAAAACAAGTAAGAAGGCTCTAGTCGAGAAATCCCGACTAGACGATACCCTGATCCCTATACTTTACGCGTACAGTCAGTGCTTGCAAGTATGTGTGCGTGTGTGTACGACCATACTGCATACTGCATACTCAACTTCAAGGTTCCATATCTTCGGTGTTTCTTAACCGATTTTAATAAAAATTTCACAGATTGTTATTATTTTGATTAATAATTAAAATGTCATCTAAAGTTTTTTCAAATTCAAGATTTTATTGTTATCGATCACATGTGTATATCGGAAACGGGATGAGTTATCGAAAATCGAAAACAAACTTGTACTGCCTAGGGATTAGGCGAGCTTAAGTTCCAAATCTGGAGTCTCTAGCTCTTATAGTCTCTGAGATCGACGCGTTCATACATACAGACGGACAGACGGACAGACGGACATGGCTATATCGACTCGACTGTTGATGCTGATAAAGAATATATATACTTTATGGGGTCGGAGATGCTTCCTTCTGCCTGTTACATACTTTTGCACAACTTCATGATACCCTTTTTTCCCATTTTTAATGGGATCAGGGTATAAAAAGGCCGGGAAGTCCAGAAAAGGCACAGAACGTGCCCGGCCCAACAAATCGAGCGGGCAAAATCGGGGGGCAGTAATAATTGTTTGTGTGCAATTTTGTTTTCGATACTGAAAACGAAAACGATTCGGAACTCATTTGTATGCAAAGTGGCAAGTGATGACAACGATGACGCCTCCGTAACGGATTGGGAAGCCATCAGAAATATTATGCAAAGAGTCCGCTCAAATTGTTAAGCAGGTTATACAAACAAATAAACACAAATACTCGACACAAAATCACAGTACGCACTCCTATATATATAGTGTGTATATAATGCAGCGATGACCTGAGACAATCGAGTCATTCGACAAACAACCATTGAGCTGAAAAGATTCAATTATGAAGCTTCAAGTAGCAGTATTTTTCGTCCTGGTTGGCATTGTGCTGGCACGTCCGGAGCCACCTAGATCACGTTATGGTGCACCACCAGCACCGGCACCACAAAAGGAATACGGACCACCGCCACAACAACCGCTGCCTTCGTATGGACCACCCGCTGCCTTTTATGGCCCACCAGCTGCACCCGCTTCCGAGGCGATTGTCACCAAGAATGTCTATGTGCATGTGCCGCCAGAGGAGCCCGAATTCTATCCAGCTTCTGCACCCATTCAGACATCGGTGCCCAAGAAGCACTATAAGATCATCTTCATCAAGGCACCAAATCCACCAACACCTGTGCGTCAAGTACTCCCACCATCCGTGCAGGATGAGCACAAGACGCTGGTCTACGTGCTCGTCAAGAAACCGGAGGAGCAGTTGCCTGTCATTCTGCCATCGCCAGCACCCACAGAGCCCAGCAAGCCGGAGGTTTATTTCATCAAGTACAAGCAACAACAGAAGCCTGCACCACAATACGGACCACCTGCCCCCCAATACGGACCCCCTGCCGCAGCGCCTGCCAATGAGTATGGTGCACCACCAGCACCACGCACCTTAGAGGAACAGTTCTAGTGATCAACAATTTCGAAAAATTAAAAATCTGTAAATATTATTTATATATAGTAATTGCAACGTTCAACGTTGAGCTTTCTTGATATTAAACAAAAAGGATCTTAAGGATATAACTAGTCTTTGGGTTTATTTAGATATCAAGCATCGAATACAGATCAAAATTTTAGTTGAAAAATATTTTTTTTTGGTTTCTTGAATATTTTACTATTTTGCAGGTAAACTATATAAAATTTGATAATGACATAATTGATCATAGTACGAATAAACAACCAGAGTAAAGTATAAACTTAAAACTGAGGGATAACAATTGTATAGATAATCGACTTGGAATGAAATAAGGAATATCTTTTTTTGCTCACCCGCTTGGAACACATCGAATAATACGAAATCATAGAAGTCAGACAAAATGATGACATAAACGCATTCAACTGTCAAAATAAGCACATGTATCGTTGCGGCAATTATATAGGGTATCAGCAGATAGCGCATACCCTGTAATTATAAGAAGATAACTTTTGAATACAGTTAACTTTATTATGCAATACTCACAAGTAGAGCGCCAATTAAGAGAATAATGCAACTGATGAGATAAAGTCCGCTAATACTTACTGCTGCATAACCCAGCCAAGCATCACCTGAGATTAACATATCTAAGATTCTATAAATATTAAGTCTGTGTACTTTCACTTACGATCCACAATAAAATGATCAACGCCACGTAGCATCACATCGATGATGGCAATAATAATGCAACCGCATTTGAGTTCAATGCAACAGCAACAATTATCCGTATATATCATGATGATATCGTGTTATACTATATTATGTTTGCAATATATGTATATACTTGCTTCTAAAGTCCCAGACAGTTTGATAATGTGTAGAAACATGAACTCAATTATGTTTACAACACGTCTCTAACTGTTATTGTTTTTGGTTAGCTCATTATTAGCCCTGACTTACATATATCCAAAAATTATGTTCATTGTGACCTGCTTTATTTTTGAATTCAACTCACGTTTTAATCGTTTGCATATTCAATTCCAACTTTTGCTTACGATTTTTTTTTTTTTTTTGTGCTAGAAAACAATTAAATTTTATGAAAAATTTGCGGAACGAAATCTTATTGAATATTGTTTTTTTTACTACTTGCCTTAAATTGTTGTGTTTGTGTGTGTCTCTACTAGTAATTAAAATTATGTTGCTTTTAAATTATTATTATCGGTATCTTGCTCGCCAAGCTACTTACAAGTTTCGTGTGGATTGATTTTTCATGTGTTGTGTTTGAAAAGAGATTTTTATTTGCGGCTGCATTTTGTTTTTGTGTGTGTGTGTGTTTCTAGGCATTTCTTTGTCAAAGAACATACAGATACATTTTGTAAATGGTAATAATAATAATAATATTAATAATCAGAACGCCTAATGCACTCCAATGTACGTAAAAGATATATGTATGTATTTTTTGTATATATTTAATTTGATTCCTCGTTTTTTTTTTTTTTTTTTGTTAACACTACAGTGCGCACACACACACACTGAAGAGCTTTCATGAACTCTCCGTGTGTGTGCGACTTTTATATGTAAATATATATATATATATGTATGTATATGTATAAGTAGTAAAAAAATGTAATTTTTTTTGTATAAATTGATTTTTTCTCTTTTGCTTATTTACTGCGTTTGCCCTGTGCATTTAAGCATCTATTGGCCTTTTGTACTCTACGTGCTTTCTTCGATTCCACCTGCTCCACAAGGTTTGTGGAGTCAGTTGCTCCCACAGCCGGCAAAGATACTCCAATGTTTGGCTGTACGACTGGCGATATTCCATTGTTATCTGAAATCACCGCCAGTTTAATGGACACTGGACTGACAATAACGCTGCGCTGATGATTGCCATAAAAAAGTTTTGTTGAATAGCCGAAGCCGGTGGAGGCACCTGCCTCCACTTTAGAGTTAGACGGTGTCACATTGGACGCAATTGCATTGGACGTTTCGGCCGGTTCAATGTCCACCGTTGCCGCATATTTGCGTTTATGATTCTTTGCGGCCGTATTGACTTCCAACAGCTTTGCTGTGGTGGATTCATCCGGAGAAGCGAACGATTCGTCTACAGGGACCGTCAGCTCAAAGCCGCTTGCATCGCCTTCGACATTCCCACTAGTATCTGCATCCGCATCCGTATCGATCTCATCGTTACTAATTATAATATTATCCGGATCAACACCCTGATTAACGAGTGCCTGCAGATCCTCGGGTGGCAAGACTGGGGCCACTTTTTGATTGCACATACTGCACACTGATGGTATGGCGGGGCTCTTGGAGCGCCAGAATTGTAGCTCGGTCTTGCACTTGTTGAGTTCCTGTGAACAGGAGTATTTCATTATTTGGGGCGGTAAAATCAAATCTCAAACTAACGTACCTGCAACAATGTGGAGAATTTGCGTGACATTTCCTCGTTCTTCTTATCATTCTCGTCCAGACGATTTGCATATTCCAGCGTTTGCTTCTGATGCTCAGCCAGGAGATTCTGTTGTTCCGCCAACTGCTTACTCTGCTCGCCAGCTTTGCGCTTGCAAGTACGAAGTTCGGTCCGCAGCATCGATAATTGATTACTGTACATTTTCATGCCTTGCTTGATCTTGCGTATGCCTTTACGCAAAACCATATGATTTTGAGGTGGTGAGCTACTAGTGCTATCCGAGAGATCTGGGCTAGTTGCCAATGTTGCTGCAAGAAAATACCAGATTAGTTAAGGATTGACAAGATCAATAATGATGTACAACTTACGCCGCTTTGCTATTGCGGACATTAAGAAGTTCTTATTGAAATACGCTAAGCCCGGCAGCGTGGGCTCAATGCGATCCTTAAAGTACTCCATGGCCATAGTGGAGAGATCAAAAAGTTCATCCGTAACGCGATATGGACGCTGCAATCGCGGCGTAATACTGATATAATTCAAAATCGAATGCACCTCATCAAGTATCTGCAAAATGATTGGATGTGTTAGACGAAGATAAAAAGCAACAATGTATATAGTACTTACGGCACCCGGAAAGAAACAGCAATGACCGCGTTCAATGTGCTTGCCCATGGACATCTGCAGCAGTGAGAGGCGCATATAGCACGTCTCAATGATGTCGCATTCACAGGACAACGGATGATGGCGACGTGCCGATTCACGGCGTGGCATGCTCGACTTGATCGAATGGAAGCGCTTAAACGTTGTCTTAATCTGTCTCGCAAACGTTGCATTTAGCATATTCATGCAAATGTCGTTCATGCGATGCGACACCTGCAAAATTTTTATTGTTGTTTTTTATTGAGTTTTAAAAACACATGAAAAAAAGGAGACTCCCGCATCCCAAATTTTGAGAGCATCTCATAAATATATATCAGATTACATTTAGCTACCTACTTCACCCAGGCACAACACACACTCATAAAACTGTACACTTACACACACTCAGGCAAACAGACACGACCTGAACACGAAATCAAATGCATGACAAACAACCAAGCAAAAAAAAAATACATAGAGATGGCTGCAGTTTCAGCTTCTCTGACACGAAAATTTCAATTTTTAATTTAAAGAAATTATTATTATTTGTAAACAAAAGCCAACAATTATTTAATATAACTAAATAATCAAGTTTTTTTTATATCTTCACATTGTTTTTGTTTCCTATTTACAAATTCCAATTGGATTAGACTGATAAAAAAATATTCTGCAGACACAGGAATTACTTTCAGCTTTCCATCGTTTTTTTTTTTTGTTTCTTTTTATTTAACACATTAACTTATCGTGTCACGACACGCTCTCAACTCATAAACGGCATCGACTTTTGAGTGGAAAAAATAATACAAATAAAGCAAAAACAACAACTGCAAGTGCATGCAGGTAGTTGAATAACGTTGCCCCGCCATCTCCGCTGTCAACATTTTGGCTAAACACGACCCAAGCGCATTCTACTTACATACAAATTTGCAAATTGCTTTTTATTGATTTAATAATGTGAAGCAGCTACACTTACCAATCTGAGATTGCTGATTTTCTTATAATCCAAATAGCCAAGCGTTTTAATGATCAGCTCCGTGGGCAAGTCGAGAAAGTTCAAAGGGGGTGCCGAGGCTGCTGCAGTTGTAATCGCGTTCGTGGAGGTGCTGGCAACCTGCTCCTGCTGCTGTGCTTTGTTTTGTTCGTACTGTGTTGTGGTGCGACGCACAACACTAGCACGGGAGGAGGTTGGCATCTCCTCGAAGCCACTGGTACCACCAGCACTGCCACTACCGCACATTTGCCGTGTTGAGACCATTCTTGATGCAACAGTCGAAATGTCCAAAGAAATATGATTGCAGCTCTTGAAAGTGATCTCAAATGCTGCCAATTACAATTATAGGAAGGGGGGTAATGCTTGTTAATGGCGGGTTTTGTTGGATTTCGATTATTGAATGATTTGACAATCGACCGATGACAAGCACTATACAACAACTACTCGTTCTGAGCGAGTGTGTGTACTGAGCTGGAGTGGAGTAATTTGCTACGCACTTCAATGGCACAGCCCATTTTCTTACCCGGTTTTTTCAATGGAATTATTGTGTGCGCATTCTTTTTCGTATCGTTATTAGCGTGCTTAAGCGTTTAGTGCACAGCACAACACTATTTTTGTGTATTTGATACGTTTTCATGGACTTTTTACCCAATTTTTCTCTAGCACAATTAAAACTACGTACACGCAAAAAAAAATGGTCAAAGACGTAGGAAACTGTTATCAAACCTATCGATTATGAACTTCTATCGAGCTAGTTCTGAGCGATTGGGAAGCCAGACACACGAGTGACCGCCAAATGCATTAACAAATTGTAATTTTCTGGCAACGCTGCTTACGCTGTTAACGATAGAGTTGTCTGTTAAGTGGGCAGTCAGTTCTGTTAAGTCGTTCAGCATGCAGGCTGAAAAAATAGCAATCGTGCTCACTTTAAATAATTGAACACAATTTGTACATAAATAATAACAAAATTAAATGGTAATTAGCACAATATACGATGCGGCAAATACAAAACAAAGTAAAGCAGGAAAACTTTAAAGACAGTGAAAGAAGGCAGAACAAGATGAAATGTTTTTGTGTGCGTGCGTTCGTGTGTGCGTGTGTATGTTTAGTGCGTGTCTGTATGTTAGTGAGTGAGCTGTTGACAAAAATAAAACAAATAAAAATCGCAGCAAAACCAAAACAGGAAGTGCTTGCAAGATAAAATAAAAGACTTATAAATAAATAATAACACATATTTTGTGCAAGTGCTTCTAAAAATCACACATGCATTGCAATAAGCAGCAACAACAACTATCGCTAGTTGTGGGGGCGTTTTTTTTTGGGTAACTTTCTGTGTTGTTTCTGGTTGTTGTTGATGCCGACTCAGGGACGCGTTTAAATATTATTGAATATCACGTCATTTGGCCACGCTTCTACCGCTAAGTTTCTCTCACTCACTCTCCCTATGTTATTGTTGTTGCTGCATATTTAATAAGCATAAAAAAATATACACACACACACACACATATGCAGTAAACTTTTTTTATGCAGTGAAATCGAAGACTTGCATTCTGATTGCTGTGTGTCGCGTGTAAGAGTATGTGTATCACACATATGTAAATCTGAGTTCGTTTTCATATGTTAATGCTTTTGTTTTCTCGCTTTTATCTTAAAAAAAAAAAGTTTCGCGCTATCGCCGACCAGCAGCAACCGCTCCCATTCAACATTCTTGCCCAGAAGCAAAAACTCACACAGCAAAAGACGAAAAATAGAAAGAACAAAACTAACAAAAGGAACAGTAACAGTGAAAGCGGCAGTTGGATGCAGATTGTCTGCCGTCTAGCGCCACGCCCACAATGACAGCCGCTCCGCCCGCCCATAATAATGGCGAACAGCAGCAGCAGCAACAACACGCATTAGTTAAACGTGCCGAGGATGAACGAGAAGACATATTTAAGCGCTATGAGCTCGGTCTCGATCCTAATAATGTGGTCGACTCCTGGGAGAACCCCACATTTGAGATTTATCACATAACCGACAAGTAAGTTATTGTAATATAACATGATGTCAGAATATTTTTGCAAACAGCTGTTATTTGTCTTATGGCAACTCTGCATAATTCATAAATAACTGTTTATAAACTCTTATGTGCTGCCAGACACAAACAAAGGTCGTATTGCGTAAATTGATTCGAGTGCAATGCACACAATCATCGCAACAAATCGCAATTTCTCTGGAAATTTGCTAATGTGCCAACATTATTTTAAGACTAAAGCACTCATTAACCTTGTTCTAAGGAGGTTATCTTGCACATAAAACATAACTATGCAGAATGTAAACAATAAGTTTCTATGAATTTTGTACACCTGGTAAAATCGCTTTGTTAAACATATTTGATATCTAATCAGTTTTTTGAAGACTCTGGAAAATTGTTAACTAATTGTTGTTGTTTTGCTTTCTTTATTGTAGATACGGCTTTATGCACGATTCCCGCCTGCCATCGTCACGCGACTCACAAGAAGTGCAGCGCACCAAGATCGAATTGGAGCGCGATAAAAAATGGGTGAAAATGCTAAACCATTGGCCGCCGCCACAGGAGAAGTTGCACAAGCGCGTCTATAAAGGTATACCGGATCGAATGCGTTGGCCAGCCTGGAAGCAGTTGCTCAACGTGCAGCACTCAATGGAGAACAATGTGGGCGTGTATACGCGCATGTTGCAAATGGCCAAAGAGAACGCAACAGAGACGCGTCAAATTGATGCAGATGTTAATCGTCAGTTTCGTGATAATCTCGCCTATCGGGAACGCTACAGTGTCAAGCAATGCTCACTTTTCAATGTACTAAATGCGTATAGCATCTATAACTCGGAACTGGGCTACTGTCAGGGTATGGCGTGTGTGGCGGGCGTCTTGCTGCTCTACATGCAGGAGGAGGAGGCATTCTGGGCGCTCAATACATTGATTGCGGATCGTAAATATGGCATGCATGGACTTTTCATTGAGGGTTTCCCCAAACTGACACGCTTCATCGAGCATCACGATCGCATTCTGTCCAAGATAATGCGTAAATTGCACAAGCATTTTATAAAACACAATGTGGATGCGCTGCTCTATGCCATCAAATGGTTCTTTGTCGTCTTTGTGGAGCGTGTAAGTAAATTAAACATAAATCTATGCTTTCATTCCATTATATATATATATATACAGGTACCTTTTAGTCTGAGTTTACGTGTATGGGATGTTTTTCTGCTGGACGGTGATCGCGTCATTTTGGCTATGGCTGTTACCATACTCTATCTGCACAAGGATGAGCTGTTGCGTCTCAAAGATATGGACGCCATTATTGAATATCTGCAGGTTAAGCTGCACAAAAATTTTGGCTACAGTGACGACGATGCCGTTCAGGCGTTGGAGCGTGTCATGAAGAAGTTAAAGGATCTAAAACTTGATATGCCGCCACCAGCTAAGTCCAATGAATTTCCAACACGACCGCTGGGCGTATTTGTGGAAGCGGATCGTGAGAAGAAGACGGGACGACGACGTGACTATACCGATACGGAAAAGCAAGTCTTAACCGATGTGATATCAAGGTTGACAAACAAATTGTATATATTTAAATGTATAACATTTATTAATGCTTTGATTTTTGTTCGCCTTTTAGACAAGAACAAAATGCAATTGAGGTACAATCGACGGTATCCTATGAGACATCCGAGTGCGCAACGGGTGAGTTCGATTCCATTTTTGTATACTCTAATCTTTTGCACAATTACTAACCACTTTACTATCTTTACATTCTTACATACATACGTCCACTACTATTGCTTGCTTTAATACTAATCAGCAAAATCTTATCAAATTTATGTAAGCAGCACTTGATAATTATTTTAGTGTGTGGTGCAAGCCTTATAATTCGATTATGTATATTTTGATTAAGTTAAGAGATACAAAATATTTTTTATATTTTATATACGTATTGTTTAGTTTTACATAGTATGTACAAAATCCTTTTGTTTGTATTGTTATGAGCTTTTGGCATAATTATTGTTTAATGTCCCCATTATGTATAGTTTGTTTTGATTGGTTTGTTGTGATCTAGCTTTATGTTCAATTAAAACAGCGTCGTCATCATCAAATTTTACACTTATCAATATATATATATTTCATATATTCAAAAACCACTTATTGATCAAAAACGTGTCGATTCGGATATAAGAAGAGACGGACGTCAGCCTAAACAAAACTTGTATAAATTTCATAAGTTTTCAATTAATTTGTTTGCATTGAACTTTAACACAACGAATTGCTGCATGCGTCAGCGTCAGCGTCACGACGTTTTTCATGACCCAATTTTAATGGCTTTCAATGGATAAAAAGTTTTGTGCGCTTACTTGAGGTGTTGTATATATATGCTGTGGTTAAAGTTTAGAGTTGTGGTTATAGTTTTGGGCACTAAACTAAAATGAATAAAACAACAACAAAATAATTGTAAATATTTATTAATGGATAACACCCAAATGATATGTATAACCCGCCGTGTCACGCCTATAAACTATGTATTAAACAAATGCGTCAAGTCACAATGTCACAAATGTCATTTTGAAGATGTTCTCCATACATACACACACACACACACACAAACATACGTTCGTTTTGTAATTATGATTCGTTATTTTCATACACACAACCATATTGTCTAACATTGTCTGCTCATAAATGCTTAACGCTAAATGTCTCTGCGCGGGATCTTTTTTATATACTATATGGAATTTTGTGATAACTTGTGTGTATGTGTGTTGTGTGTGTGTGTCGTCTTCAAATACGAATAACTGAATAACTTAAACT
Organism: Scaptomyza cyrtandrae; assembly: GCA_035044605.1. Taxonomy (NCBI): domain Eukaryota; kingdom Metazoa; phylum Arthropoda; class Insecta; order Diptera; family Drosophilidae; genus Scaptomyza; species Scaptomyza cyrtandrae. Next base: position 268,334 of record JAWNNS010000642.1, read on the forward strand.
AAACAACGTCAAATTGACTCTCATTGTGTTCGTAGGTGATGCGTATTCAATGAAAACCTATCAGAGTATGACTAGTTTAGCCACCTCGCCGGCAATTAGCAGCTACTCATTGTATAGCAATGGCTTTGTGGTCACCGGCCCCGAAGACAATCGCAGCCAAAGCGTTAACAATCTCAACTATGCATGGCAGCAACAGCACCAGTATATGCAACACGATAGATTATCAAATCCGAGGCACAGTTACGGCAGCGAGAGCGATAGTCGCAATCGTCTTGATCTGGATAGAGCGCTGGAGGCACTACAGAGCCAACAGTTGCAGTTGCAATATGAGAATCATCAAACCAAACAACCAGCTCACAGCATACGCATCATGGTACAGAATGGAGAAGCAGGCGGCGGTTCACATGGTAAAACAATTGTTAACAAGGAACACAAACATGAAGTTAATCATAAAATTGATAATGGTGTTGTTGTCGTTAATGTTGATAATGATTATGATAATGATAATGATGATGATGATGCGCTGAGCGTGGAAAATACGCGTCTATAGTCTGTTTTCTATATAGCATTTAAGTTCAATTTTGTACTTGAATTATCAATTATTATTATTACAAACCTGTTTTTAATTTGCCGTTGCTCAACTTAATTGTTATGCCAATTAATTAATTAGTTAAAAAAGAACATGTATTAGCTTTAATTTTATTTGATTGTCATCATTTCTTTCGTCACTTAGTCAACGTTTTGATGTATTTTTTTAGTGTTACACATTGCAAAAATTTCTCACACACACACACACACACTTTGATATTACTTAGTCACGTCATGCAACAACTATAAACATATATATATATATATATATATATTCCACAAAGATATAAAAACAAACTGATAATTCCTAAGAAACCAACGATTCCAGCAATTCGTACAACGATTTTCCAATGCACAACCAGCTATAAACTATAACTTAAGCTCACTTATATACAAAATATATATATGCTATATGTTTTAGCTATAAATGCCCACACATTAACAACTGATATACTTACTTAAATAATATTGTAAGTAATTTGCCTAAGTTGAGAATCGCTTTTAACTCTATATATCTATATAGTTTGAACTGAAAAAAAAACATTTAGGTTATTAATTTTTTCTTTTCAACTTGAAGCCAAATTCAAATTGTAGCTCTAGTAAAGATCATTAATAAAATATTTAACATGTACTAGTAAATGCCACACAAAAATAAAATATAATATTTTGTACTGAGTATCATAATTTGTTGCTAGTTTTTGTTTATGTTTCTTTCTACATCTTGCATGTTCGAATCCTAGATAGAAAAGCTAGCGTATCTTTGAGCTTTATGCAGCTCATGTTTAAATAATAAAAAGTTTTTAAACAAATAACCCATTTTACTATGCACACAATACCAACTACAAAAAAACTCACGTACACTAACATTTCTAACCAAAATTCGTTAACGCAAACTAAATGCAAATTCTTTTAAAACCAAAACAAAACAAAAAATTCTACAACGCATTGGCCAAAATGGACAAAACGAAACCAAATTTGGAACAACAACGAAAAACTCTACACTAAAAATAAAACATTGGCAAAATATATAAATGTCTATCTATCAAAAAAATAAATAAATAAATATTAGTTACGCTTACTGTTCCCGAGGATTCGCACTCAATACGAAGTTCGCTTGCAGGTACATCAGTTGCCTCGCACGGCTCATCGGAGACCATGTCACTGGAGGACAATAAGTGAGTTATATATATGTATACACTGCATATAAGTTTTAACTTTGTGGAAGCTAATGTTTTATTGTTTTTGAATATTTACAGTATTCATTTAAAAACAGCCAATTTGCTGCAGAATGCGCCACAGCGCGAGATGCTCTTGGGCACCTGACGTCAGCTGCCGCCGTCGTCGAGTAAGACGCTCACAGCGGCAGCCAATAGCAAAAATACAGCAACAATAGCAACACTAACAGTAACAACAACAACAGCAACAATCACAGCCACATCGTCCACACCGCCGCCGGTGCCGCCACGTTCACCGCTGGCGCTTGGATGATTAACCAGGACGACGACGACTAACAAAGCATAGAACTAAACTAAGGAGCTGTTTTGAAGTCATCGTCGTCCTATGCATAATTTTAAGCTTTGTCGCCTTGCCACACGAGAACCAAAAACAGACACCTTTCGTAAATTCCAAGTTTCTTGTTCTTCGAAAAATCAATCAATATATTCGACAAATCATTTTTGTTGTCCCTTGTATATAGAAAAACAACTTGACAAAGTTAAACTTTGAGCATTAAGAAACAGCGCCAAAAAATTTAACTGACGAAGGGTTGACTTATTAAGGACTTTAAACATTACATTTAAACAAACACAAAGAAAAGCAATCGAGAATTAAACGCAAAGTGCTAAAATAAATATTGTAGCAAGAGCAACTCGTATTTAATACAACAAACATATTTAAAGGTAAACGACTAAATTGCATATTGAATTATAGAAGCAACAAACTCATATATATAGTATAGTTATAATAAACATGTTGTAAATTGTACTTGTATATATATATACATACCGAACAAAATACAAAGCAACTTTAAAAATATAACAAAACAAAAAAGTTACGTCCATGAAGTATAAAAATACCAACAACAAAATGCTACCAAATATTTAACAAAAAAAAAACAAAAAGAAGCATAATAAATGATTATGATTACGATAATGTATATATAGTTATATATGCTATATATATAAATCAATTATTTTAAGTAATTTATAATTTAAATTATAAACAGAAAACTATATATGTGTATGAATAATTTTAAGTTTAGCAAGCACGTGTAGATCCATCATCATTATGTTCGTATTATAATCAAGGTACTTTGCTTTCTCAAAAGAATTTTCTCAATTTGTTTTTAATTTTGTTTATATGTTACAAATTAAATGTAAACTTATTTTCCAAGCGCGTTTTTTAATAAACTGTAAATTTAATTTGTTGTATCATTTTTTTTATTAGACTCTTCAACAAAGCTTAAGTATCTGGATCTAATTTAATTTTGCCACCCTTCTCGAAGATTGTGCCTAGATCCTTGAGCGATACTTCGGCCGTGCCGCGTGGCAACGGCTGTGGCTGATTGGGACCTGGCTTCCAGCCGACTAGGTAGATTATTTGAAATGTGGCTGGAACGCCCTGCTCATTGGGTTTGCCGTAGAGCTCCTTATAAATGGCACTCGCAGCTAGCAGAGTCTCTCGACTAAGATGCGCTGGTCTATTGAATGCTGCATTATTCTCAGCCATGCCCTTGAGATCCCACATTAGCTCAAACATGCTTGGATAGCCAATAACCAACTCATCCGTATCGATTGTTAGCATTGTGAAGCCCGCACGATTCAGCAGCGATCCAATGTCACGGATCTGTGTAAACGGCGAAACGTGTGGAGCGATGCCTCCTTTTCGTTCTAGCTCCGCCAGTTGAAGAGAGGAACGCAGCTCGTACAATGTGTCGCCGCCAAAGAGCGAGGCTATAAAGACGCCATCTGGCTTTAAGCTATGCTTAATGCGCGCAAAGCAACCAGGCAAATCATTAACCCAGTGCAAGCTCAGACTAGAGATGATTAGGTCTAGAGAATTCTCCTCAAACTGCAAAAAAAGACATTTATTTAGCATTTTAATAAAAAATATTTTTTTTTCATGTTTACCCACATCCAATTGCTCCTCATCCTGCAGCATCTTGTGCATGTTTAGGCCAGGCGTGCCCTGTGCCTGTTCCAACATTGTTGCGCTCGTATCCGTCAAGGTCAGATGCTCCACGCATTCAGCGAGTATATGTCTGGATATATAACCACGATTACAACCAATATCGGCAGCTGTTTTAAACTCGCGCTTAATGTCAAAGACACGATCTGCCAGTCGAAAGCCAACTTCCTCCTTTAGGTAATCGTATAAAGCCACATCTGCGCTGTACAAGATTTCCAAAATGTTTGCGACAAAAACTAAAAGTTTTAAATAAGCTCACCTTAGTGCTGCTCGTTCTTTTTGCAGCCGTTTTGCATTTCTGTCGAAGATGTTCATATGCGTTGGTTGCGTTTTCATGCAACGCCATGCTGCACAATTTTGTGATAAACGTTTCGCACACGTTTTAAACATTATTAAAGAATTAAATAATAAATATTAATGCCGTAATGCCGGCAACAGCTATGAAAACAATAATACAAAGCACAGCTGTTTTGCCATATGGCTAGTATGCAGTTAAAGTGAGTACTATTTCTTATCGAACCTATTCGATACCTATTAAGTGTGGCAAAATGTTCTCTTTTTGCCAACACTGGTTAGTTTTGTTTTGGCGCGAAACGTTGCAGAAGTGAAGATCGCGGCTCGTATTGTTTTATTAAAATAAAAATGATGAATTTTTCGCGCAGCTCGCTGCGCTATGCGCATACCAATGGCTACACGGGACTGCTGTACACACCAAATGGTGATTATATTATCACATGTGGCACTGATGGCGACATACGTCACTGGACCTGCATCAGCGACGATGATCCCCGCTCCACCTGTTTGGGTGAATTTGTAATGTGCATTGCGCACACGGGCAGCCGATTGCTCGCCTCCACAGATCGCAATACAGTGCATGCATATATATTCCCGGATATGGACAGCGATGGCATATTGATGAGATTTACAGCACCTGCAACTTGCCTTCGAGTTTGTGGAGAGTTTACTGCGTCGGGCAGTGAGGATACCACCATAAAAATTCTGCGTGGTGATAATGCCGGTCAGGAAACTATGCTAGAGGGTCACAAGGGACCCATTCTAGCGCTGGATGTGCACGCCGAGCGTCAACTGTTGGCATCGATTGCCGGCGATGGTCAATTGAAGATTTGGAATTTTGCAACGGGTTCCGAGTTGAAGAGCGTGTCGGGATTGCCGCGTGTGAATAGCTTTGAGAGCGCAAGTCTCTTTGGCACGCCCAGCTTTGAACCCCAGCGTGGTGAGCAATTAGCCTATGCGTTGGACAAAGAGATCTTGGTGATAAATACGTCCAACTGGGAGTTGGCCTATAAGCTGGTGGATGACCGCGTCTCCAGCAACTATAGCTGCTGTCAGTTCTCGCCAAATGGTGAGCGTTTAGCAGCCGGTACAACCAGCGGCGAGATAAGCATCTTTGATATGCAACGTCGACGGGCCCTTCAAGTAGAGTCGCCTCCAAGCGACTGCAAGGCAATCACGTGCCTTGCCTGGAATCCCGCCAATGTAGATGAGTTGGCTTACTGTGATGCCACCGGTCAGCTGGGCACCATATTTCAAGACGATGAGGAGCCACAGGATGGTCCGGATCTGGAGGGCGAACAGGATGAGCTGCTGGCTGGCACAGATTTTGAATTTGAGCAGGGCGATGCAAATCTAGATGATATGAACGACGGTGATGGTGTAAGTTTGGAGCAGCTAAAGCGCAAGGTAATGAGTAATGCCAACTATGCAAAGTCGGATGATCACGATGATGAGCACTCGCGCCACTCTTTGTCGAGTAGCAATCGGGCGCCGTCAGCTCCACAGATAAAGCTCTTTAAGCAGCAATCGGCCTTCCAGCCGGGCTCAACGCCAAGTGACCTGGAGCATCGGTATTTGGCATGGAATGATGTGGGCATTGTGACAGCACATGCAGAACCCAATGGCGATGGTGCCATCGATGTGGAATTCCATGATGCAAGTGTGCATCATGCGCTACATTTAAGCAACAACTATAATCAACATAATCTGGCGAGCTTAAGTCGAAGCGCTTTGGCTCTGGCCACCACAGAGAGCAGCAAGCTGGTCGTGATTGCTTTGGCAGCAGCTGGGAATAAGGAATGGTCGCTCAGCATGCCAGATTGTGAAAGCGTTGAGGCGCTGGTGGCCACTAGTCACCTAATTGCTGTCGCCACAAGCACTCACTTTCTGCGCCTCTTTAGCGTCATGGGCACTCAAAGGGAAGTCTTAAGTGTACCAGGACCTGTGCTAGCGCTTGCTGGACACGAGCACAGTGTATTGTGTGTTTACCATTCAGCTGGATGCAGTCAAAAACAACAGCATCTTGCCGGAATGTTGATTAATGTTAGTGGATTGAGTTTGCGTGTGGAACATGTGCCGCTTCCATTAACGCCTGGACGACAGCTTAACTGGCTGGGATTTTCGGATGTTGGCTCCGCCTGCTTTGCGGATAATATGGGACTTGTTCAGCTTTATAGGCGTGCCAGTAATGCCTGGTTTCCCATATGCGATACACTGAAACAGAGCTCCAGTGTTTCTAATAACTATTTCATTGTCTCTCTCTCCGAGCCAAGGCAGATAATTCAAGCTGTGTTGTGCCGCGCTAGCTCTTATCCGATGACAAATCCACGTCCCATGCTGCATGAACTGCGCATGCAGCTGCCACTCTGCGATATTGAGATAGAAAAGACCGAACTGGAAGATACACTACTTCGTGCTAGCATTATGCAAATGGAGGGTGCCGATAAGCTGCAAAAGGAGATGGCCATTAAGCTGTTTGCTCTGGCCTGTAGCTCCGAGTGCGAGACACGGGCCAGGGAACTGGTGGAAAATATTGCGTGCACCGAGCTGCTGCAGCTGGCTGTCAAATATGCCTCGAAGCGTGGACGCATTCATCTTTCCGACAGACTATGTGAATTACTTCCTCAACTGGAGGCGGTGCAGGAGGCCCGCAAACAGCAGCAGCTTCTTAGTGCAAATGGCATTGCGGCGACTATTGTGCTTCCCATGATGGCTCCAGCATCGGCCACGACGCCAAAACTGGCACCTAAAGCAATGGAGTTGAGTGCATCGAAACGAGGCGCTCTCAAACGCTTTAGCAATTCACCAAATCTCTTTAAGGCAGCAGCCGCATCTCGTCCAGCTGTATCAGATGCGATGACTCCTTTGGATACACAAGAGAATCTGTTTGGTGAATCCGAAACGCAACCCAGCGACTCGAAATCAGCAGCTGAGGGAGATCAGCGATCGCCCTTCAATTCTGTCAATCCATTTGCAATGAAACGTAAACTGGTTGATTCGGGCGTTATCTTTGGCTCGGAGAAACTTAAATTGGCCAAGAAATAAAACTAAGCTCATATTTTCTATATTAAGTTATGTTATAAGTTGTATGAATTCCATTGATTTGTTTTATGTTTTAATAATAGATAAAATGCATTAATTTGCATATTATTTAATAATAAAAATTTACTTTTATTTCATTACTTTTTCACCTGAGCTTAGATTTGAACATAAAATTTTGGTTTAAAATTTAAAATTGATCAAGGTCACACTGCAACAAGCCGCACTGTACTGTATAAAGAACTTTGTAACAGGTTGATCAAATCCGCAAACTCTGGTCACACACGTAACAACTTGTTTTTATATCTTGCCAAAAGCAGGAAAGTCAGTACAAGATCAGTTCTTCCCCGTTAAAGACGTGCAAGCTCTTAAAGTGTGTTATTTATAATATTTACTAACAAGTACGTGTCATTTAATGATTTCACAACTAGAACGCATTTTAAGTCACACATAAAGTTTATTTAGTTTAATTTTTGATCGTGTTACACGCTTTATTTTAATACAAAAATACACAATAAATATACACAAAAATCACAAATAATAACGTTTAAGAGAGCGTTGATAGTTCTTATCGTAAACCAAAAATTCACAGTGGTAAGTAAGAGAAGATCATGTATGTATGTAGTCATACATATTGATGCGTGTATATGTATGGCAACGATGACAAAATTGCACCGCAATAGCATGCACATGACACATGCACGGCAAGCTAGCCTACTCACACATACAAAGTCGACTTAAAAGAATAACTGTAAAGCATAGACAGCTCTCTTTAGACATGTAAACGATGCCGGCGACATTCATTGTTTAACCGTTACGCCGTGCAGTTGACTTGCAATAAAGACTCTTTTTTGCACTGTGCATTTGTGTTTTAAAATTAAAATAAAAAGACCAAATATTTTGTATTCCTTTTTAGAATCCAGAGTGCGATCGTCTTTCTTTGTGTGCCCATATATTCATAGTTTATGTGCTTTGGTGTGTGTGATTGTGTGTTGCTTTTCCATATTTTTGTATTGCACATATTAACCATGACAAAAAATAAAAATAAAAAGAGTGACAACGGTCAGGTCACGGCAAAATCGGCAAATAACGCCTTACAATTTGTAACAAACACTGCAAAAATGCCACTTTCCGTGTTGACGCCGCCAACGACGCCGCCGCCGCAAGCAAATTTTAACAACAATTTTAACAGCAAAATCAACAATACCAACAATGCAGATGTGAATGGTGTATGCCAACGTAAGCTATGGGGTAAGTGTGTTTAACTTAATATTATCGTATACACACCTAAACGTATGATATTTGTGGTGCCATCCTTAAGAGCGTGGACTGATTGGTTCCTTTCTGCTCACGATGGCCGACCAACAAGTGATCAGCGCCAAAACCGGTTGGTATGTGGATAAGCGTGCCCTTCGACGCGAATTCGAACGGCATCTTTGGTGCGGGCTTCAGGGTGATGAGTTGCGGACCAAGCTAAACGTTAATGGTCCCTACAATGTAAGTATATACTTCTAACACAAAACAATGTTATCATAACTACAGTAAGCACATAATTTAAAAGGAGTTTGAGTATACTACGACAATAATAGATTAAAAGTGCAATACTATTATATTCGCTCGCTACAATCTTTGTTTATCTAAAATGCATTTGTTCTGCCAATTGCCATTCAACACACTTTTTATACCCTGAACCCATTAAAAATGGGTAAAAAGGGTATAATGGTTTTGTGAAAAAGTATGTAACAGGCAGAAGGAAGCATCTCCGACCCAATAAAGTATATATATTCTTGATCAGCATCAACAGCCGAGTCGATATAGCCATGTCTGTCTATTTGTCTGTCCGTATGTATGAACGCGTCGCTAGAGACTCAAGTTTCGATTTTTGATATACACATGGGATCAATAACAATAGAAACTTGAATTTGCAAAACTTTGATTTAGAAAATCTGTAAAATTTTTATTTAAATCGGTTGAGAAACACCGCAGATATGGAACATTGAAGTTGAGTATGCAGTATGTGCGTACATACACACACACAAACATACTTGCAAGCACTGAATGTACGCGTAAAAAATAGGGTTCAGGGTATCGTCTAGTTGACTTTACTGTTACTTGTTAAGCTTGTTTCTCCCTTCGCAACACCTGACGGTGAGCGTCCAAACAAAATCTGTTAGTCATATGTTTAAAGCAACTGTGGGTTTTGCCAGATTAAAAAGCGTCGACTATAATTAAATACTAAATTATATTTCAAACCAGCGTTTTGGTATTGCAAACTTTTTCTATATGTAATAACGTTGGGCAATAACAAAAAAAGTACGAGATAATGAAAGTAAAATTTCTGGAAGCTTCGTTACTTATCGGTAAAACAATTGAATCACCTAAAATAAATAAAATTTTCTTTTGTGATTCCCCTGTGCAAACTTTATGTGTTATAACGTTAGCTGATAACAAAGAAAGTACTAGAATGTCAACATTCGATTGATAGAAATTGTATAAAGCTGTATCCCATTACAATATTTGAAACAATAGCGTTCATCTTTTTATAGATCGGTTCACTGTTGCAGCGCACAAACTTCTTGGTAAACACGCCGCGCGGTGACTTGAATTATCGCATCAAGAGCGCGGGTTTGATGGATTTTCGTAGGGAGAAGTATAACGCCATGGATGAGCTTCAGCGGCGAAACGATTTTGCTGCCGTTAGCATTGTGACGGGCGCAACGGATAATGATCATGATTCAATAACGCACAGTAAGCCCCTTTTTTATTTCATTCTATATTCAACATAAATATTGTTTTGTTTATTTCTACAATAGAATATAAACTGGATGAGGCAGCCGAATCGGTATTATTGAAATATCAAATGACCCAAGACCAAGAACACAACGCGAACTTTGAGTTAAGTTCATCGGGCTGCTATATTTGTCAAAGCAATTTTGATAGCATTGAAAAGTACGAGGAACACATCGAATACCATGGCGATGATTCGGACTTTCAATCGTTGGAAAAAATGAAAAAATTGTACGTACTAAAAACTTATATTAACTTGTTTCGGTCACAAGCTATAGCTTATCTATTTGGTTTTTGTCAGGTACATCATGTGACTTGTGATTTGACAAAAACCCAAGTTTCTTTATTTCTCGTTTCCGTTAAAAAAGTTTTTTATTATAATACAATATAAACATTAATATTTTATTTCTTGTATAATTTCAATACCATTCAGACCGCAGCCCATGCTTAAACTATCGTATCAAACATGTGTGGATAGCCATTATTTTGGATTTACGCTCGCAACAAAGTTCAAGAATATTAGAATTGAAAAATTTATTATTGTGCAGATGCGTCAGTTCTACTATGTCTATAATGATCGACTGCCGCTGGAGGTAACCAACGATGGGCAACTGGTCTTTTTTGTGGACTCGCATGTATTTATGATATTGCGAGAGCAACCAATTGTTATTGGTTATAGTCAGCTTGTGAATGGAAAACGTCACTATTATGTGGAACAGCATCATTTCATGCGCACCGATGAGCTGCCCAAGGCCAAATTCAATGTGAATCCGTATCGACTCTCCAAGGGTAAGACATTTCGTGGCGGACGTTTGGAAATAGCCGTACCGCCGGAGGAGGTCTTGGCGGCAGTGAAACGTGATGGCCCTGATGTTCAGGTGCGATTAGCGGAATACAACTCGGATTATCGCAACTATTGCGAGCTAGGACATGATCTTACTCAAAATAACTTTTACGGCGCGCTAGGCACACTAGTTCAGTTGGAGGATATTGAGCAACTTCAATGCTATGTGTCACTTAAACAGTCCAAATTGGATCTACATCAGTTTGGCAAGGAGTTGTCTGTTAAACTTCACCCAAATGGAAGGAATTCGAGTTTCGAGCAAGTTCTCTCACCTGGAGATAGTGTGCTGATCATTAATGAGGGTAAAACTGATGGTATGCGCAAGTTGCTGGATAACAGTAATATGATTTTAAAGTTGACCCTAATGGATTTCGATGAACTAATACTTTGGGGTCGTAAGATAGACGATCAGATGCTTGAACCCGGCAAGGATCGCAAGGAGCTGCGTGTAAACTTTGCACGTATCCTGGACGTTTCGACCCATCGCGTTAACATTACCTGCGATCGTAAGCTGCCCGACAACGCGACATTTTCGTTGATATTTCGTCCTATGCGATACGTCTTCCGCTATCAATATCGTGCACTGGGGCAGCTTAAGTTAACGACTGGGGATCATGTGCAGCGTCTGCTCTTTCCATGTACAATCGACAAGCAGCCGTTGGCCAAAGGCGTGCTGCACTTCCATAATGAAGACATTGGTCGCAATCCCGAGCAGCAACAGGCGGTGCAACAAATCGCTCTATCCACAACGTTACCAGCACCGTACATTGTTTTTGGACCACCCGGAACGGGTAAAACGGCCACGATTTGTGAGGCCATCTATCAGTTGTATGTACGTCGACCGGAGACACATATCCTGGTGCTCGCTGGCTCCAATACGGCCTGCGATGAGGTTGCGTTGCGTCTCTTGCGATCCATTTCGAAGCTGCCATATCAAGCTAGTTCGTTGGCGCGTATTTTTTCTGCCAGCTGCGATCGTCGTATCGATAATATTGATGATCTTCTGCTGGAGTATTCGAATATGTATGGTGTTCACTTTTATCCGGATGTGCAGACGGTGCACGACTATCGAATTGTTATCTGTACGCTCAGTTTGGCTGGCAAACTGTCAACGGGTGGCTTTGGACGCGACGAGAATAAATGCAACGTTTTTTCCCATGTATTTGTGGACGAGGCGGCTGCCTCAACTGAAGCGGAAGTACTAATGGGCATCACCTGCACCATTTCACCAACAACAAATCTGATTTTGTCTGGCGATCATAAGCAACTGGGTCCAGTGCTGCAGTCGCAGCGTGCTCTGGATTATGGATTAGGTGTATCATTGTTTGAGCGTCTTCTGCAGCGCAAGTGTTATCGTTTGGACGAGAATGGTGATTACAATGCAGCCGTACAGACGCGACTGCTACGTAACTATCGTTCTCATCCAGAAATTGTTTCGCTTTACAATGATCTCTACTACGACGGCAAACTTGTATCGGAGGCGTCATTGGGTGGGTATATCAGCAATCTTATTTGTCTAAATTTTGTATAACATTGCTTTTGTAGAAAATGTGCGCCTAGCTACAAACTGGTTTCATACAACCAATGAACATTTTCCTATAATGTTTCATTCGGTTTTTGGCACAACTATGAAAAATTCGCAAAGGTAAGCTTGAATTGAATTGAATTAAATTAAGTATATTTTAAAGCTTCTAACATTTGTTTTTTTGTTTTTTTTTGCAGCCTATGCAATAATAAGGAGATCGATGCGGTTATGGATTATGTAAAGGATCTAATGTATTTTGGGATCGATGGTAAGAAGTTGGCTCAAACAGACATTGGCATAATATCGCCATATAAGAATCAATACCAACGCATTCAGGAGCAGCTTAACATGCGTAGCTGGCAACAAATCGATTGTGGCTCCGTTGAACTGTTTCAGGGCAAGGAAAAGCAAGTTATAATCGTATCTTTTGTGCGCTCATTTACCGAAAATCTGGGATTTCTCAACAATAATCGAGTAAGTGTATACGCTGTGCTTGTTAAACCATTATCTTAATCCTATGCATTATCGTTGCAGCGTTTGAATGTTTTGCTATCGCGTCCAATATCTTTGCTTATCTTAATTGGTAATCCGCGTACGCTTAGCAAGAATGATGAATTTCGACATATTATCGACACTTGCCGGGATCGTAAAACGCTCGTTGGTTCGCACTATTATCCTGATAATGATAAATCGAATGAGACGAACAATCATAAAAATGTGAATCGACAAGCGACTTCAGCAAATACATCGGATGCGCAGACATTGGGACAGAAATTCAAGCGAAGTTATGATCGTTGCCATAGTTATCAATACCATTACCAAAGAAACCAAAGAAATTGTGAACACGATCAAAACAGCCTGTACACAAATGCCTATGCAGCAAATTTTGCAATTCGAATGAATTTTCATAGAGGATAAACAAATTCAATTCCAGTTCTACGATTCTATTTGAGAAGCTTTCAATGAACTATGCACCTATTCACAAATCTTTATAATTTGCCCAATATAAATCTTGACATGCTTATTTTTTTAAATTCCAAATATATTTTTGGTGTTTTGTACCGCAAGTCAGGCATTTTTTTTGGTCGTGCATTGTGATAATTGGCAATTTGATTAGCTAATAGCTTTGGTGTCTCTAAAAATGATATTGTACATATGTGTATCTAATAATATTGATTTTTATTTATGTTTAGGCACAATACGCAACAAGACGCCAATTTCAGCAGCCACTAAGATCGTCTACAAACGGGATGACCTGTTGAAATTGGGCACTAAAATGCAGCAGCCGGCCAAAAAATCGGAACTGGAACAACTGTTCGAAGATCTGCCCAGTGTGCCGAGTTGTTACTACGATTCCGATGCAAAATCCTCCACACAAAACAATATGCAGAACTTAGCAATTAAAAGGGATGAGCCGTCCAAAAAGCTGGCCAGTGTTCCGCGTACTAACCACGATTCCGATGCAGTACGCTCTATTCAAAACCATATGCAGAACTTAAGAATTAATGGGGGTACGGCGTTCGAAGAGCGGCCCAGTGTGCCGCGTTTTGTTCAGCAAAACCATTTGGATATGATTCCGAGAACATCCTTTGTTCCGATTGCTGCCCCTTACTATCCCACCATTCCAAAACCGCAGAAGAAGAAGAGCACTTGTGTAATATCATAAGTGCATCTTAATGTAGTTACCAGCTACAAAACTATGAGGACTACACTAGAATTATCTTATGTGTTTCAGTGTTATCCTCTTTTGATCTTTGCTGTACAGCAGTAAAGTATAAAACCTAACTAATTCACATTGTTGGATTATTACAAGCGACAATTAAAACTCGTTTTAATCCATCAACTGTGAATTTTGAACGATATGTTTTAAATTTAACCCCATGTACAAATGCGTGTGTGTGTGTGTGTGTAATCACTTGAATAAGATTCGCTCATATCACATCATATTTGTATATGTATTTAAAACACGCAAACCCATGATTTTTTTTATAGTTTGATTTATTAATTTTTGAAGAAATAATGTTAAATCAAGTTTTGAAACTATGTAATAGCCTGTGTTATACGCAATGGTTGTATTTTAGGTTTTGTATTCATGAAAAAAGAAGTGTGCCTGTTATAATGTCAAGCACTTATTCGAAAACATATTCATATCTATATCCATATGTTAAGCAACAAAAAAATGTTAAAACTTATTGCTTATTGGACAACAAATTTATGTTATATTAGAGTGCTTTATTATGCCCATTAATAAACATCGTAAAATGTTTGCTCTCAGTGCTTATTGCCAAAGGGTTCATTCATTATTTAAAGTCAACAAAGTTGGCATTTGAAACGGTAAAATAAATACATCATATAAAGCACAAAAAATCGACACATTTTTATTTCGTTACACAAAGCTCAAATAATAAGTCAACAAAAGTATTCAAGAACTTTTTGCAATTTATATATATATATATATATATATATTTTTTTTATAAATTAAATTACAGTGAAACAAGTTTTTTACGTAATTTGCAAAAATTGTTCGCCTTACGATCGATATTCACGTTCTCAATATGAGTACGCGGAGCAGACTGACCACGCCTACGCCCACTAGCACACAAGCGGCCACTTGGAATCGTAGGGTAATAGAAGCACCACGAGGTGGTACCAGTTTGGCGGCGCCGCAATCATCACACTGGACCGGAGCAGTACGACGCAGCACCGGCGGCGATGGCGATGGTGGCTCCGCTACCTGGAAGAGAGCTGTTCCATTGTCTACCAGTATGAACACGTCATTGCGGAGTGTGGAGAAGCCCACCATTGCATCGACCCTGCGAGCGGCAAGCAATCGCATCAAGGTAACAGAAGCAAAGGCGGCCAATCCTCGCAAAGAGAGATCACCGTATTGCGACCAGAGGTTAACACAAGCTGAAATGTTACTGAACCTAAAACCGCAACGCAGAGCAGCTGGCCGCGATTCAATCCATAAGAAAGATAACCCAACTGAAGCACTCAGTACCAGCTTAGAGAAGCAGTCATCCGTAGAGATGGGCATACAGACAAATGAGAGAGAAATTCTTAATCCTGATTTGCTGATCGGAGATATCAAGATATTGAAGCCGTCTCCGGAACTGGAAAAGCAAATCAATAATGCTCGCTTGGAGATTAAGAAACAATTGAATCGTCCAAAGATGCGTAAATTTTCGAAACACGAACAAGAGGAGGAAAAGCATTTAGATGAGCTAAAAGAGTTCATGGATCGCAATTGTGTGACAAAACGTGCACCAAAAAAACCATCGCCTCTGGCAGCTTTGGCCAACTACGAATCTAATCAATGTGGTAGCATTTTTAAATCCATGGATGAGTTATTTAAACATGACATACCCAAGGCCGAGTCCATTACAGACATCAAGGAGCGCATCAAGCGCAAGGAAGTGGAACTTATGAGCATGTTTGATAATGTTGCCTTAAGTGAAAAGATCGAATCAGGGTCGGAAGGTGACTAGTTAAGATATGAGATTGTTGAATATAAATAAAAATTGTATGTCATTTATTTCTTGTATAATTCTCATTGACAAGAAAAGAATAGTGGTCCTGGTGCAAATAGATCGCGTTTCTTAAGTGCGCGCCAAACATTTATATAAAACTATTGTTATCGATATACCTATCGTAAACAGCGTGTGCCCAGATATTTTACACATTCAGCTGATTATCGTGTGCAGACACTGTTTTGCTTCTTGGCTTGCACCATTTAGGCAAAATATAATAAATTATTTTAATTTTATAACCAACTAGTCAAATGTTAAATGTCAAACTAAAGCTAGGGGGTTAGCACACGTCTCCCATGTCGCACACAAATATACAAATACAAGCACAACATATTTCTGCTGTGTTCCCAGCTTAGAAATACACAATCGACTTTACAACTACAACTACAATAACAAATAAAAATTTGGTGAGTAAGTTGAGCAAACTGTAAATAACGTGAATCACATGATTACGAATCCACCCAACAGATAATGACACTGAAAGTAACTAAACTGGCGCTGACAAGTCGCCTCATTATACTGGCCGTACAACTAATAGCCAACTGGCTTCTGCCCGATCATAAACCCGACGTATTTCGCATGCCCATGCAGGAGTACAATGAAACAAATCCTGAACAAATTCTGGACAAGATGGTAGTGCGCGCATTGGGTGGCTTGCGACACTGGGATGGTGAATACTTTTTGCACATAGCCAACTATTTGTATACGTACGAAAATACGCTCGCATTTTATCCACTTTATCCGGTTCTGGTGCGGAACGTGGCTGATGCTTGTCAAGCCTTTAATGTGCCGCTATCCATGCAATCCTTGACGTTGCTTGTGGCGATTGTCTTAAATTTATGGCTCTTCTGCGAGGCAGCCAACCATCTGTATCAGCTGACGCAGCGCATCTTTAATGATGCTCACAAGAGTTGGAATGCAGCCCTCGTCTTTTGCTTGAATCCTGCAAGCATTTTCTTCAGTGCCGTATACTCGGAATCCCTGTTTACCTACTGTAGCTTCATACTGATGCTGGAATGTGTGCGACCGAATCAACAGTTTAATTTTATGCCCATTTGCGCCAGTCTAACTGCGTGCATTATGTGCCGCTCCAATGGATTAATTACTCTCGGTTTTCCTATGTACTTCTTTGCGCGACATCTTATCCTACACTCCAATGTGAAGCGCTGTCAGGAGTGTTTTAAGATGTTGCTGACGTTGCTGGTGCCATTGTGCATTTTACATACGTTTTACTTTTATATTTATCGACTCTATTGCATTCCGGGCATCAAAGTTAATCATCCCCAGCATGTGCTCGATTTGGCAACTGAACGCAATTATCTTGTTTCGGGTCAAGGACCAGATAAATCACCCTGGTGCCAATATACCCTGCCATTTCCGTACAACTATGTACAATCCACCTATTGGAATGTGGGCTTCTTGCGGTACTATGAATGGAAACAGTTGCCCAACTTTTTTTTGGCTTTGCCCATGGTGCTCTTTATGCACTGGCATTGCTGTGACTATTTTTGGTTTTTGCCAAATATCAATTGGCGAGAGTTGCTAAAGGAACACAAGTCGCTTCCATTTGTGCTCCACGGCGCATTTCTTACTATGTTCTGTCTTCTGTTTGTGCACATTCAAGTCTCAACGCGTCTGTTGGCTTCTGCTTCACCTATTTTCTATTGGTTTGCTGCCGATCATATGCCCAAGTCTCTTACACAGCTTTCGTTGCGCTCGAAGGCCGGTGTTTTGTTGGTCTGGTGCGCTGCGTATTCTGCGTGTGGTACCGTCCTTTTTTCCAACAATTATCCATGGACTTGAATTTAATGGAGCTGGATAAGTGAAAGCGCGTAAGAATTGATTGCCAAAGAGAGATTGTATAAGCATTGAATTAGTTTGTAGTTATCTAAAAACGCGTTGTACGCGGTGATGTTGACCACCAAAAAAAAAAGGAAAAGCAATTACAAATTGCTTAATAAGTATGTTAAATAAATGTTTTAAATTTAGTTTTCGAGCTCACATACACTTATCGATAAAATGTTTTATGATGGAATGCTCTTAAACTCGCGACACTCATATCGATAATTGAGTTAATCGCCATTCACATTGCTTGTGTGATTTGCAGCGGATACAAACAGCAACACAAAAGGAGGATTTAACAAAGTTTTGAGGAAAAACAAGCTTAAAAATGGAACAGCTTTCGGGTGTTATGATAATTATTATCATTGGCGGCGGCGTCCTAACCTGTGTAATGCTCTTCATCTTCGCCAAACGCCAGATAATGCGTTTTACGATACGCAGCCGTCGAGGCCCACACGTCCCCGTAGGTAACGATGCGAAAAAAGCACTGCGTCGCGAAATCGAACGCAGATTGGATTGTATTCAAAAGATTGCCCAGGAACCAAAGCTGTTGTGGACCGATGCTGACAAGTATATTGTACAGCCAGAGCCGGCTTCACAGCAAGAACTACCGCCCTACTATTATCGCATGCGTGCCGTCGACGATGTTAAGTTGCTAGAGTCGGAGATAGCTCGAGCAGATGGCAGCACACGCCATGCACACGAAAGTCTGCGAGCGTTTCTGCTTACCACACTTTCTGTTACACTGAACGGCACTGGTCAGCGCATAATACATCAGTTCTGCGACACCTACGAGCATGCACGTCACGACCCCAATGAGTTTGCCAAAGATGAGTATGATGCTTATCATCACATGCTGCTCAAGCTGATGGAGGCGTAAGTGTGTTGCCAAAGGCAGTTCAATAAGTCTTGACATGATATTCTTATCCCTTACAGTGCCAAGCAGCTAAAGAACTATAATTCAAGGAAAGCATCTCCAGCTCGCACGCCACGCAAACAAAAAATGCACTCGCTATTGGATCCAGCGCGACTGCGTCCACCACCAGTTGTTGAGCCAACTAGCAATGAGCTGGCGGCAGGAAAGCATGCCAAGGTGAATATGACGCTGGGTCTGCAGGGCGATGATTTAGTGGCTGCTGAGTTAGCTACCAATCCGCTGCATTTGCAAGCGCCCGCCGAGCGCGATTTAATCATAAGAAATCGCATCAAAACGCCCACGCTGGACGACATTGTCGTTGAGGCGGCAGCGACCGCAACGGAGGACCAACAAACTATCGATGCAGACAACGAAATAATGAGCATCTCATCGGTTCAGTTTCAGCGCAATTCGAGCGTCGTTTAAGGGTAAGTTTAAAAAACCATTTTTTATCGTTGCCGTCAATTATGGTTAAAACTTTATTTGTGGCTAAATTTAAATTCGACACATTTCCTACTTTTTTTTTTTGTCCTTATTTTCGCACTTCTTTTTTTGTTCATCTTCTGCACATTTATCCATCATTTGGGAGTATATAACGAGATCTAATAGGCGACAAGAGTATCCAGTTTCGTTGTCATACCAAGAGATTAGTTTAACGAAATTATCGTTAAGAGCTATGCAGGCCTTGGCATCGAAAACGGATCCATAACGTGAACCATTAAAATCGGTGGACACCACATCATCTTCAGTGTATCCCAGGATACCTTTCAATTCGCATTTGGATGCTTCTTTGATAGCCTCTTTGATTTCGTCTAATTTGGCAGCGCGGTCCAAACGGCAAGTCAAATCCACAACCGAAACATTTGGAGTTGGCACACGAAATGCCATTCCCGTTAGCTTCCCATCAAGATCTGGAATAACTTTACCCACAGCTTTGGCAGCTCCGGTGCTTGCTGGAATAATGTTACACATGCCACTGCGCCCATCTCGCCAGACCTTTTTACTGGGACCATCTAGGATCATCTGAGTGGAAGTACAAGCATGAACCGTTGTCATCAATCCCTCTACAATTTTAAACTTATCATGCACCACTTTTGCCACTGGTGCTAGGCAGTTCGTGGTGCACGAGGCATTTGATATGATCTTCATCTCTGGCTTATATTTGTTCAAGTTAACGCCACACACAAACATGGGCGCATCCGCTGATGGTGCTGATATAACAACCTTTTTGGCACCTGCATCCAAATGTGCCTGGGCCGTTGTGAGAGTTGTAAACTTTCCCGTGCATTCTACTACCGTAGTTACGCCCTTATCCTTCCAGCAAATCTTCTTAGGATCCAGCTCATTCGATATCTGTATCTTTTGCCCAGCTATGACCAAATTGTTTCCATCGATTTCAATCTTTTTGTTGAATATTCCATGCGTGGAATCAAAACGCAACATATAGGCCATGTATTTGGGGTCCATAGAGGGATCATTGATAGCTATGACCCGAACATCTTCGCGCCTAAAAGCTTCTCGTAAAAATACGCGCCCGATGCGCCCAAAACCATTAATACCAATTCCCGACATTTTTCAAAAGATATTTAAACACAAATAGAACAATTTTACGAAATTCCTTCTTTCTCTACACACAAATACTACGACTATTTCAATATTTGAATGTGTTATAGATTTTTCCTTTTACATTTGACATTCGTTAGTTTGAAAATTACAGCTCATTCATTCATTGACATTGCAAAGTTTTAAGAGCTTATAATTATATCGTTCAATCGTTGTTTTTTTTTGATTTTGTTTTAGGAATGCCGCTGGACATGTCGATCTCTAAGAGTTTTGGGCTTCACCAAAAACAGAACTTTAAGAATAATATAAATTATTTCATGATTTATTCTATAATATAGTTAGTTATTTAATATTAATATTCATATTGATTAATAAACAAAAGAGCCATATTAATGTTAAGCAATAAAATTTTCCATGGTTCTTATATGTCTAATAAGTTATCGAATAATTACATAGAAACAGGTTTATGTGGATGTGTTTCTGCACACTTTTTCATTTAAAATCTATTTAACACGACTTATTTGTTAGTATTTTTAAATTTGACATAATGTGTTTTCTATTTTTTGCATCCGTTTTGACCTTTACCATTCTTTTTGCTTTTCTTCTTCTTTTTTTGTTCACTTTCGACACATTCATCCAGCATTTGGGTGTATATAACGAGATCTAATAAGCGGCAAGCGAATCCAGTTTCGTTGTCGTACCAAGAGAGTAGTTTAACGAACTTATCGTTAAGTGCTAGACAAGCATTAGCATCAAATATCGTACTATAACGCGAACCTCTGAAATCGGTGGAGACGACCTCATCTTCGGTGTAACCTATGATTCCTTTTAATTCGCCTTTGGATGCTTCTTTGATAACCGCTTTGATCTCATCCAATTTGGCAGCGCGTCCCAAACGACATGTCAAATCCACGATTGAAACAGTTGGAGTGGGCACACGATACGCCATTCCCGTTAGCTTCCCAGCGAGTTCTGGTAGAATTTTACTTATAGGCATGGCAACTGCCATCGTCACTGGAATAATATTACACATGCCAGAGCGTCCATTGACCCACGGCGTTTTAGTGGGTCCATCTAGGATCAGTTGTGATTTAGTGACCGAATGAACCGTTGACATCAATCCCTCCACAATTTCAAAATTTTCATGCACTACCTTTGCCAATGGTGCCAGACAGTTGATCGTGCACGAGGCATTCGATATGACCTTCATCTCTGGCTTATATTTGTTCAAGTTAACGCCACACACAAACATGGGCGCATCCTCTGAAGCTGCCGATATAACAACCTTCTTGGCACCTGCATCCAAATGTGCCTGAGCCTTCTTAAGGGTTATGTATTGTCCCGTACAATCTACTACCGTATTTACACGCATATCCTCCCAGCCGATTTCCTTGGGATCCAACTTCTGCGTTAGCTGTATCTCTTGACCACATACAATCATTTTATTATCATCTAATTTTATCTTCTTGTTGAATCTTCCATGTGTAGAATCATAGCGCAGCAAATAGGCCATGTACTTAGGTTCCATAGCGGGGTCATTGATAGCCACAATTTGTACATTTCCTCGCCTTAATGCTTCACGCAGAAAGTTCCTACCGATGCGCCCAAAGCCGTTTATACCAATATTTGCCATATTTGAAACAAAATTTTGTTTGATTTTGAAATTTTTGTGCACAAAAAAGTGCGTTTTTCATGCAGATTGCCAAAGTTTATTAAAATAATTCATTTCATTCTTAACACAGAACTGTTTTGTTTTTTTTCTGACAACTTTTGCTTTTTCGAAATGTAAAATGTTGAAAGCTTTCTTTGCCAAATTTTTAAGATGAACATGAAACTAATATAAACTTTTCGCGTTGGTTCAATGCTGTTTTTGGCCCACTTACTACCAAACAAAAACGATGTACAGTTTTATGGTAAATCTATTTTACTACGTTTTATATATAGTTGATATATTTTAGTAATGCGGCAGTATGGTTGAAATTTACAAATGTGTGATTATGGTAAAAGACTGGCTTTGTTCAAGGCAGGCAGTGCAAAACTCAACAAATCAAGCTTGCAGGTCGTAAAAATTTTAGCTACCGCCTTCCAACAATATTTTTGTGGATGCTGCTGTAAGCTGCGCAGCCGGCGCATAATTAACTGGCCGAGGCAATAAAGAAAGCTAAATGCAAAAATGGTCCAAAGAATGTGTGCAAAAATAGCCTAAAGGCAAATTTGCAAAGATGTGTTTGTGTGTGTGTGTGTGGAACTTGAATGTTGCTTTAAATAAATTGTAGAAACAGTTTTTTTTTTAAGTCCTTTTTGCTCCACAGAGTCGAGGTAAAAAAAGCTTAAAAGCTTTTTAAAGAAGGCAGTTAGAGTATTTTTTTAGTCGTTTCAAAGTCATTTCGAATGCTGAGCTAAATTTTACTTGTTTCGACACACAATTTGCTTATAAATCAATCGTGGCCAGCTGCCGAGGGCCAATCTCCTGCAGGGCCCTCATAAGGTGTTGCCACACACACACTCACACACACACACACACAAACACACACGAACACAAAATGCAAATTCGTATCGCTCGCAAAATCAGCAAAGCGCCATTACTCACCTTTGTCTGTTTGTTGGCATTTCCCTCGCCACGGCCCTTTAGTAAAATACATTTCTCTTGCATATTAGATGCCAAAGTAAGTCTTTGGGGAGTGGTTTGGGTTTGGGGCAAGAAACACTTTGTGTGACGACTTGCTCTTAAGCATTTAAATTGAAAGTTTGCCATTTCGCACTTTATGTGTGTGGGCTGGGCTTGTTTGTTTGGGCAAATGCATATTGCCAGAAAATGAAATCCTTAACTTAAAGCAACATTTGAGTTTGGCCTAAAAACATTGCTAATCTAGCAACATGTGTGTCAGTGATTAAGCTTGTTAACTTAAGCAACATTTCAGTTTGGCCCAGAAACATTGCTGCACTAGCAACATGTTTGGCTTGTCAACTTAACTTTGTTAAGCTAGCAACATGCTGCTAGCATAGCTTTGTTTGGCTTTCTTAGCAACATGCTGCTTTTCAGCATGTTGCCTAACAATCGGAATTAAACGAACAAAGAGCTTAACGCCCACACCAAGAAACCTTGCGCTCTCTTTCTCTCTCTCTCTCTCTCTCTCTGGCAATGTTGTTGCTCTCCAGGCATTGGGTCCTGGCCATGTTATGGTGAGTTGTGTCCCCGCACCAAAACTGGGGTCGCTGATTACGAAATTGTTAAGCAGCAGCAACAGCAGCAGCAGCAAAAGTGAAGTTCTTGCATATTATATTCATATTTTGTACATTGGCAACCGCACATTCTATTCGAGCTGATCATAAACTCTGCCTAAATGGAAATTGAATCCCAAGCAAACAGATGGCAACAAGAAAGATGGCTTAAAAGCCTTCGATTTCACAGTTTCAAAACGGAAACGGAAAACATTGTGACATTGTTGTTTGCATTTGTTTTGTTGTTGTTGTTGCTGTGGCTGTTTTGCTGTTGACAAAATTTATGAGAAAAACTTTAAAATTGAAACTGTTTTCCCAACTGCAGCGACACCAGCAAAGTTTTGACATTAAAAAACAAAAACAAACCACAAAACTTTATTTCAAGGTTAAAATTTAAAATTATTTATGCACTTTCCGAGTTGTTCGATGAATCTTTAAGGTTGCATCCAGCTTTTCAGCATTTCTGTTTATAATTGGATAAGGGTCAATGCAACAGTAGTTTTTGAAGACTCTTAATTTGCATATGCAAGTAAGTGTATTTAGTTTGGCTTCAACTTTTCTGTTTTGTCACTTAATGCTCAAGTTTAAAATAACAAATTTAATGCACAAACTTTTGGGACTGCGTGGATTAAAAGTTTTGTGTTAAAAACTAATACTGAAAAAAGAAAATCTCATCTATTTAATAAAAACCAAGCTTGGTTACCATGCAAATTGTATAGAAATAGTTGGTCTGTGAATTTGAATACAAAAATTGCACTTGACATTATCATTTATTCATTTCCAATGAATTTTGCTTCCAGGAAAAACCGGAAAATTTCCCTTGACAATATTTACTAGCGTTGTTGGCAAATAAAATTAGTGGAAGTAGATTAAAGGGGATTTATTTCTAAGATTAAAGATTCGCATTAAAAAATAAAAAGCTTAACGCTCAACACAAATACTCAATTTGCAACTCAGCAAACAATACAAAGAAAAAGTTTGGTTCATCAAATTCTTAATCATTTTGGGTTTGATTGTAAATGCGTCTCAGGGGTATCTTTACAAATGTATATTTATGGGCCACTTGTTGTTGGAGTTGGCGATGGCAGAGCTCATAAATAAGCAACAAAAATAAATAGTGGCACTTTAAAAGCCAATATCAATAAAGCTAAAGCCAATTGCAATAAACTTAAAAGTCGAAGACAAAAAAGTAAAAAAAAATTGAGTGAAGAATTAAGTTTAAGCTGTCAACATTTGGGTTGAAATAGTTTTTGGCAACCATAAAACAAAAGCGAAAATAATAGCTAAGGCCATAATCACATTTCAAAGCTGGCTCAAATAGCTGCTGATGATGCAACGATGCTGCAAATCAATGCTGCAATGAACTTTTTTCTTGTGCCCAAAAATCAGCTGGCAAACAAATAATTCAAATGCAAAAATGCAATCGTAACTGCAAGTGAAATTGAGATTCGAGATTCTCTTGACTACAAATTGAATTGTCAAATACACAAGTGTACTCTACATGTATATCTGCTGCTGCGCTATTCAACGAACAATGCAACGAACAAAGAACATTTTTTTGGAGCACTAAACTGACATCTAATTGTTCGTTGAAGTGTGCTAGGGGTAGGAAATTAAATCAAAAGGTCTATGCGGGCGGTGCACACTTCTTAACAGCACTGCTGCACAATTCTTTTTATTCTTTTTGGGCAAACATAGAAAGATTTTTGGCCTTGCATTTGCGTTGAGTTATTGCTTTGGAACATAAGAAACAGAAACACAAAGCATTCAGCTCAAAAATAGTGCAAAGAAAATGACAGTGAACTAGGAAATGAAATACTAGTTGAAAAATGAGCAGGTAAACGACTTGTATATACTCTGTAAGTACTTAGTTTGCTTTTGGGTTAAAAGTTCTGAATGGTATAAGAAGTTTAAAGAAGCATCTTAGTTCTCTTGTCTTGGTTTTCGGAATAGACAAAACAACAAAACTTCTTTTTTTCCCAAGTCTATTGTATGAATCAGAGTTTTCGATGCAAGAGAAGTTGTGTATCTCACAAGTTAAGAACTTTTTTTTATAATAAGAAAATATTCCTAATATTGAAGCTTTAATAATACATTTAGATATATAATTTTTGCGGGACAAATAACTCGCAATAATCAAAATTTCTTTAAAAACAACTTTCCTTATGAAAATACCTTCACAAATTTCTTTAGAAACTTGTTGCTAAATAACTATCAACTTTTGTGTTAAACCAAAGTACTATTTACACACCAAATTTTCAAAAGCCTTATTAGCCCATTTCAAACGCCAAATCCTATCGACAAGCAAACACAAGTTTTAATGTCTGCAGCAGCTTCTTAGCCACCCGTCCCCGTCCTACACCTACCCTTCTTTTGCGTCAAGCAATTGCAAAATAAATGTTTTAGAATTTGATGGCCATGATATAAGAGCCAATTGCAAGGCAATTTTGACTTTTAGAAACTTTGCCAATTTGTGTCAGCTTATGGAATGTGTTTTTTGTTCTTATTTTTCCTTTCAACTTTCTTTCATTTAAGTTTTTTTTTTTCTTTTTGCTTGCAGCAGCAAACAAATTTGCAGCTGCTTTTCCAAGACATTTGAGACAGGTCAGCTTTGCGTGAGTTAGTAAGGCACTTAACAGGTAGATGGACTTCCAACACACACACACACACAGACACGCACACAAACATGTATGCTTCCTTTCTTACTTTGTTATTTACGAGCTGCATACATGAAAAATTGCACTTAAATTGAATTGCAATAAGGAAAGAGCAATTAATTTAAAGCAACCGCAGCAATTACATTGATAAATCGTTGAAAGTAGAGTATAGAGCAGAGTAATATTTGGTCTTGGATGTCAATATGTTTTTGATGCGGACTGCAGTGTAACGTCAGCGTATAACGCGACGTATACGTAATATCATAAGAGCCAAAATGTCATGAAATTTCATTACGATTCGAGTGCAGAAGTCAACAAATTGTTGTTGTTGTTGTTGAACAGTGAAGAGTTAAACTGCCAACTAAACCAATTCCATTTGCACGCCACTGACAACAACCAAAACAACAACAATAACAATGAGGACACATAATGTCAACAGCAGCAGCAGCAGCAACAACAACAATAAGGCTACAAAGTTTTGTTGAAGGAAAACAGAAGCCACAGCAACAGCAGCGCTTGAAAAATGGCCACATTGAGGAAATGACGTTGAAAAACTGTGAAAAAATACACAAAAGAGAAATAGCGAATGAGCGAAAGAGATAGCGAATGCTTGTAATGAGCTGCAACTGAGAAGTTTAAGTGATTTATTCAATTCCATGCAAGACCAAATAAACAAGTACCTAAAAAATGGAAAGGAACGTGACCTTCGTTCCCAGTGATTGACCCAAACAAATCCCCAACTGTTGCCCGGCTGTCAAAAACTCATTTATTATTTAAATATTATAAGGCCAAAAACAACAGGGAACAACTTAAAAAAAAAAGAAGAAGAAGAAGAGACCAAACAGCCTGCTGCTCATTTTGTTGAAAAGTTTTTTTGTTGTTGGGCAGCTGTCAACTTCAATGTGGCATAAAGGACGCTGCAAGGTGGCAAAGCCGCGGACACTTGACGCAATTCCCACTGTATTGTGCGTGTAAAATTACAATTGAAGCAGACACAAAGAAATTTTCAGAAAAAGGAAAAGTTAGGATCACAAAAAAGGTATTTTTTTTTTTAGATTTGCCTTCTTTTTTCCAATTTATTGTTAAGAACTTGTGTGTACAATAATGAATAGCTGACAAAGTGGATGAATTATGGCTGCAAAATTTATGTTCTTTGGAGCTTAAATTAGCATTATTTTGTTGTATTTGGTTTTTGATTGAAAATCTTTGTGTTATTTAAGGTTGAAAAAGTTATATGATTGGCTAGGCAATGATTTAAGATTGGTTATGAGTTGATTTTTGAAGTATTTGACACTAATTAAGTTTTATAAACAATCTTCTTTTGTAAACATAACTACAAAATATAAATGTAGGCAATAAAAATTGTAACCAAAACAGCGTTGACACAACAAATTGAGGCAACAACAACACAAAACATTTATTATGTGGCATTTGTTGTGACAACTGCAACTGCAACAACAACAAAATTGGCTGTTCACTCTACAATTTATGCCATGACATTTTGCAGTGCCTTACCATTTTCAAACAATGCACTACGCCCGCAGCAACCCACCAAAACAATATATACATATATAAATCTTAACGTTTTAAGTTTGTTGCTGTGTCTAAATATTTGTTTATGAGCACGTACATAAGAGACAGAGAGAGAGAGAGAGAAAAAGAAGGCACGGAATAAACAATGGCCGAGCACATGCAAGGCGAAGTCAAGTGGAAGGCAAGTAAGGGTATTTGGGGAGCACTTGTAACTGGGTTAGCCTGTGTTAGTGACATGACACAACTTGCTGGCAGCTGACTTGCGTGACCAAAAATGCACAAGGTGATAAATATAAAAGTATAAAATGTAGACATAACATCTGCTACAACTCTGAAGCTAAGAACCAACACAACCCATGCTAAGATACGTGCTTGCTAAGCAAACAAAGTTGATGCAAGTTAGTGTCGTATAGTTTATAAAGTTGTAACAGTAATTTATGAGTCAACTAGCCAAGGCTAAATAGCATTTAATGCACTTTTACACTTCAATGGCTTATCACTAACACTAAAAAAAAAAGAAACACACACAGCAAATGCAATTTTCTTCTATCTCTCGTTAATCTTGCCTTGGAACACATTGTAACCTTTCACACATGTAGTATGCCACACCGTAGAGATATCTACACATCTCTACGTTGCCAGCGGGTGGTGGCGTTTGGGTTTTTGTCCCTTTTCTTTGTCTTTGTATTGTTGTGCAACGTGGTCTAAAAATATATACATATCAACATTAATGTAAATATGCAGATGCTTCAAAAGCAGAACGAGACAACAAAGCATTTGTAGGAATGCTCAACGTGATTGTGTAAGTGTGTGTGTACAGGGTGTGTGTATTGAGGCTATACCCTGCAATAAACACACACGTTACAAAGCCACGTGCATTAAGCTCTTATCAACATTTAATATTTTAACTTCAAAGTTACTTTACTGATTGCCTTTCATAAATATATCATGTCTACCGAATATACACAAAACTAGCACAGCTCTTTGTGAAATTTCTCACAGTGTGTACACTCACAATCACAAGCCAGCTTCAAATACGAGTACAAAGCTACAAGCAAATTATGTGTAAATATGAATACAAAATGCGCATATGAATTTTGCTTTGTTCTTCACCTTGGCTTCGTCCCTCTACCTCTCTGTCTCACAGGACTAACTGTTAGCCTTGCACTTAGTCACATTAAGCCATGTTTGACAAGTTAATTGAGCGCCCAAGCTGAAGTTGTCAGGGACAACAACAACACACACACACACACATTCTTAACACATGAATTATGAATGCAATTCGATTTTAATAACATTTCTTGTTGCGTGTACATGTTTGTGGTAAGGGGCAAAAAGCAGGTTGATAATATCACAAGCTCATTTCGAATGAAATTAACATTTTCCATATCATTAAACAATAATCGTAGAACTTTGCCATTTAATTGAAAACACTTTTCAATGATAAGTCATTTGCTTAAGTGGGTATAACAACAAGCCAACTTTAAATTATAGCATAACTTATAACGTATACGTAATCTGGGATAACTGTTAAGCTATCAAGCTCACAAAGTTCTCATTTGTATTTTGGTTTAAATGTAATTATTTTTTAGTTCTTAACCGAAGAAATATGGCAACGAAAAGTTTCAAATTAATGTTTGTTAAATATAATTTAACATCGGTTTCATGAAATATGCCAAAGCCATTTTGCTGGCAAATTGAAATATGTTGATGCAAAATTGTGGGTTTTGTTTCAAAAGTTGTTGTACATGTTCTAATTGAAAAAGACAAAGTTGCGGCAAGTGCTTTTTCAAATTCAATTAAAATTTCTTTGTTAATTGTCAGGTAGAAATTCATAGAATTTTGCATTATGTATTTATGTTTGTGTGTGTGTGTGTGTGTGTGTGTGAGTGTGACTGCTTATTAAAAGGCATGAAAACTGCGTGAAAATTGTTGTGGCATAAACTTTTCAACAATGATTTTTCGCCTGGCTTATGATGTGGTGCAGCAAACCTAAACTAAAAGAAGCAACAAAAATGATGCCACATAATCCACAAACAGTGGCAGCAGCATGATGCCAAAGGAATCATGCATATAAGTCAGGCAGGAGGCCAAACACAAAAAGCTCAAGAATTTTGCGTTGTGGACAGTAGCAGAAAACACAAGAGAACTGTGCCAGATGCTTTTGCTGCTGCTGCTGCTGCTGTTTGAGCATATTTTATCTTCTGTATCTTGTTTTGTTGTTGGCAGTGGAATGGGGCACACTAAGCTCTTAATTGGCTATTGAAAGCGAGTCGGGAAACAAAGCTGCAAAACTTTTGACTGTGGCTTTAAATAACAAAATGCCTTCAAATGAATAATGAGTTTCTACTGCTTTGCGAAGTAATATATATATATATATATATATAAAGTTACTTTTCGGCGATTTGATTAGTCAGCAAGCGTATTTAATCTTCATAAAAAACCAAAAAAAAATTTATGTGAGTATTTTGAAATGTGTTTTCATCTGTTTTCAGCTATGAGAAAGTATATTAAATCTTCTAACATTTTGATAGTCTAATTCACTT
The DNA here is from genome assembly GCA_035044605.1 of Scaptomyza cyrtandrae. Lineage (NCBI taxonomy): Eukaryota > Metazoa > Arthropoda > Insecta > Diptera > Drosophilidae > Scaptomyza > Scaptomyza cyrtandrae. The sequence continues at coordinate 298,406 of JAWNNS010000642.1, forward strand.
TGCCGTTTAATGACGTCATTTAATTTATTAAAATATATATGATGTCTATTAAAATATATAAACAAATTGTAATTATTTATGCGCAATAACCAATTGTAAATTAAATGCGCAAAACATAGCACCCGTATATATATATATATATATATATATGTATATTTAAATAAATATTAACATGCGGCACTCACACGTTCGTTTTTCAATATTTATATTAAGTACATATCGATCAGTTTAATGTTCGGTTACTCATACGCGCCGTGTGTTTTGTTTGCTCATCGATGATGTTGATGATGACTTCATGGTGGCATTTATTGTTATGTTTATGTTTCTTATACTTATTGCCCATTGCGTTCTCGTTTTGTGTGTGCTCTAATGCATATAAAATATAATAACGTCGGCTATTAGCCAAACACACACAGACGACATGGGCGTTACGGTTGGGCGTAGCAAATGTCCCTTACGTTTGTTTACACACTGGCACGTATTTACACACATATTTTGTTGGACGTTTTTTTAAAGGGTAAGGTGGAAAAAACGATAAAAAAAATTTACATTTATTAACAATTCGAAAATATTATATTTTATGTTGCGACCTTTTAAAAATATCTTAAAAACGATATAGTTTTTAGGCTTTTCAGCCATTTCTTTAATACCTTACAATCAAAATTTGTTTCCACTTACTTTCAACTGTTTACAGAGTATCACGCAGTCGATCACCTACATCTATCACATTCCTGCGCGTTTTTTTTTCCGGTGCTATTATTGTTGTTGGCCCAACTCTTGTAATTACGTCAAGCGCGCAAAAACAATTTAGGGAAAATGCGCGTGAAATTGTTGTGTCCACCCCGACCTACCTTCTTCCCCTCTCCGTACCTACTAGGCAGGTGTTGTGGGTTCCGTTGAGTGTGTGTACGCGTATATTGCTATTTGAGCTATGTTTTAAACTCATTTTGCTCACAGTTGATTGCACTTGTGACTGGCCCTTACCCCAGGAGACGAAACACAAAGCTAATTATCGGTACACACGTTAGTTGACAGTGTTGATTGTTCGTTCTATCGATTGGAAATACGTGTGTTGGCGTTAGTGGGCGTGGCAGTGGGCGTTATGGTGTACGCGACTGTCTTTTCCCGCTTTTCATTTCTCCTGGGGTGTTTGTGTCTGTGTTTGTGTGTGTGTGAATATGTGCAATCATTGAAGCGCATTCAAAACTTAACTCTGCACTTAACAACAGCTGCAAAACTATGCAATACATACCGATTTCATCTATATGCATGGCTATGCATGTATTTATGTATAGAAGTGTGTGAAGTGTTGCCTTAACTATAGCTTATCAACTGAACTGAGTGCTGTGCTATAACCAAATGCACAGCGAAAAAGTTGCATAAGGTAAGGAAAAATGTTTTATGGGTAACAAAAAGCAGGCGCTTCCAGACAAAGAGTTATTAACAAGAGTTATCTTAACTAACTTTTTTCTATCAAAAACCTTTTTTTTTATCTTTAATGAAGTTCTTTACGACTAGTGTAGGCTTGATGACTACGCACTAGTTAACCACTGTTAACATGTCCACGAGTTGATGAGTTGAATTCAAAGGGTGCTCAAGAATCAAGCAGCGTTCGTTACATGTACAGTTTGTTTCCGATCCCCTTCCCACGCTCCATGTTACATATTGAAGTGAACCTTTTTTTTTTTTTTGGCTTATATTGAAATGCGTGTCTGAAGTGAATGTCAATGAGTTGCAGTACTCTGTGTGCATTGTCTCTTGACAGTTTCTAGAGCTATTCGCAGTCCGGAACTTTTATTGTCGCATCCTTAAAGTTACGCTCTCATCAAATTTGCCATTGACCAAAAACAAAAAAAAAAGATGGAGAAAATCGCTGTAAAATTGCAAAAACTTTTTAAATAAAAAGCTTCACATTTTATGCAACACCAACTCTTGCTTTAAACTTTATTCAAATTGCAAATTACAGCGCGTTGCATAAATAACATAATTCTCAAACGAATTGCAAATATTTCGTGTGCAAGTTGCCGCAAAAAATTAAGCGCATATTACGCATACGTTGCGTTAGCCTGAGTGTTAAGTTAAACCGTCGTTTGGCATGTGTGGCTTATGTTGACACACACATACATTCTGCATACGTATATAAATTTAAATGCAGAGGTGTCTGACTAAAAATAAATATTTACACTTGTGGCTTGTGAGTAGCTTGCAAATTGGAAAGCTTCTCTCCGTGTTGGCAACACACACATCCTCTGCATTTATTTTGAATGAAGCTCATTAACGGGTGCTAACTTAGTTGCACGTAGTTTGTTGGCTTTCGATACCCTTTAACCAAAAAGAGTTGGAGCAAATGATGTTTTAACTAGAAAACTTTGAAAACTTGTGAAATCTTGTTATGTCTGTTGATTATAGATTAGATATAAGTCTCCGTGTCAATTCTTTTGATATATGATATAAATGCAGCCTTAATTCAAACGCCAGACTATTCGAGAGTTTAAAAGTGTTCTTCGGAAAAAACCTAGAATAACAAATATAACTAACACACATCGATAATAGGTCACCACTAAGTTATAATGTTAGACTCAATAAGGTCTGTTAATGAGAAAACACGATGCATGTTAAGACTGACGAGGTCGAAGCACGCCAGTCTTGGCATGATCGTGAGAGTGAGTGAACGTACCTACATAAGTAGAGTCACAAATAAAAGACTACCAAATCAACGATATTCAATTCTTGCCTACTACAAAGTGTCTTAAAATATCTGAACTTATTACAGCGTAACTCTAAGTCGAAACCAGTCAAAATTATATGTCACTTCTTTTTATATTCAGCTAGCAAAATGACTGCTGAATGACTTTAAAACGTCAGCTGTCAAAATGTATGCAAATTGAATCAATTATAAGCGCTGTGGCAGCTGTTTCTGCTGTCTTTTTTTTATTGCAAACTGCTGCTGCGCTTTTTACTGCTGTTGTTACATTTATCCTTTTTAAGCAGCGCTAATGTTTCGCCATTTGTTAAGTGTTGCATGCAACGGGGCGTTGCTCAAACAAAGAATTTGTCAGCACCACTTGCTGCGCTAATGAGCTGCAGTTAGTCTTCAAAGTGGCGTGTGTTTTACTTTTGGGGGCGTGGCAGTAACTGTTTATATATATATATATATATAATACTTATTGTGCTGTGAAGTGGCGTTTAAGTCTTAGGCTTCGGTCTCAAAACTTAATAATGGGCTATAAACAAGGCAATAAGCTGCACGACAACAACTTAACGTCTTAGGCCAGGCACATAAAAGCCAGCCAACCCGCCAACAACTTATCCTTTTGCACACAACTGACTCTATTCAAGTGCTGTCAATAGTACATTGTTCATTTATAGAGTGTGGCTTAAGCTTACTTTTGGTCAAATTGCTCACAAGAAACAGCTGATCGATGATGTGTTAGTGTGTGTGCTTGTAAGTATTTATCAATGTGGCTTTGTTGCTTTTTATTTTGTTGCTTATTTATGTTTATTGTTAGACACACGTTGACACAGGTTTTTGTGGCATGTGACATTTTGGTATTTGTCTGCTTGTGGCACAAACAAAATACTTGAACAAAAAATGTGGGTATCAAAGCAAAAATGTTGAATAATATATGTAAAGGTTGGTTGTTCAAAGATTAGATAAGTTCAAGCAAAGAAGTTTTTTTTTGTAATTTGTGTAAGCAAAAAAATATTTTTGGCTTTTCCGAACAACTTTAAACCTTTGATTTGTTCTTAAATTTCATTTTTCAAGTGACAAAACGATTATTAAAATGTTCTTTTATTATTTTATTTGTACTTTTATTGTAAAAGTTTTTCTTTGCGTTTACTTTAATGGCTATTTTAAAGCCTTGTTAATGTCTGTTGCAGATTTTTGGTTATGTTTGTGTCATTGCAGCTGCCAAATGGCAATTAAATGTGACAGTTAAACAAAACTCTGAGCTAAGGTTATGCCTCAAAGTAAATATGTAAATGCTTATTTAAATAACCCCAAGGCACACACACACAAGTAAGACAAACACACATATATGAAACTAATTTGCATGGATATTGCGACGTGTCTGTAAACTCCCCAAAGTGATAAAGACATAAAGACCTGCCGACAGTGAAACAACTTCAAGGTGCCTCTCTGCTTTAAGCAAAACTTGGCATGCCTAACTATTTTGTAACATAAGTCAACGACTGGACAGGCTCACAAGCTGTTTTCGTTGCTTTCTGCTCTGTTTCTTTCGACTGTTGCTCTTTGAGCTGCCATTTTGCGCTATCTGAGCAATTAAATCATTAGAGTGGGCAAATGCGAATGATTTTTTTTCCCCTTTTTCTTTTTATACACTTTTACCCCAAAAAGAATTGGCGCTACTTTGTTTGTTTATCGGCAGCCCTTCGTGACTTCCCCCTCAAAAAAAAAAAAAGGCCGAAACGCGCAGTGACATGAAAATTTGTCAACATTTCGGCATTGTCGGCAGCTAAAAGCGAAAAAAAAAATGTTTTTTTCTTCCTTCTCTTTAAGGTTTCAGTTTCACATTTCACACACAAAATTTTAAATGGAAATGGCACTATAACCCCCCTCCACCCCCCTCCCCCTCAAGAACGTTGGTCATTAAAGTAAAGAAAATTATACATGCGTGACAAATCAGTACGTCTGTTTCGTTTCTTGTTTGCGGCATGTGTAATGTGGCATTAAACTGGAAAATAATTTGAATAAATGACGCTCTCGACGCACTCGTCGATAATTATTTTAATGATACACTAAGACCTTTGTGTTATTAATTCAAGCTGCGGGCTCTTGCATCTTTTTTTTTTGTCCATGCGTGAACACATGAATTTGTAATGCTCAAACACTTACGCATACAATTAAATATACGACACATATGTGTAACGGCGTTTATGTATATATATATATATGTAACTAGTAAATGTTACTGTTAAGCAGCCACAAGCGCTATACGCTGCGGTATTCTGAAATTTAATATTCGAAGTGCTTCGGGGCGCAAGGTTGAATAAAACTAAATGGCAAATAGACCATTTTGTGTGTCTGCCGCAATGAATACAAAAGTCATCACATAAAAGCTATCTACAGTTTGGAACAAAAATTGAAATACTCTTGCAAGAGATAGTTTGCATTTGTTTGGAAATAGTAGATACGTTATGAATTTGTAATGCAAATGTGTGTTTGTGAAGAAAATATATGTGAATTTGAGCTTAAATGGAATTGCCAAGGATGGAAACTCTGTTTAAAATTGTTGAAAAATTCAATTAAGTTAGGTTTTTTCAATTTATTTTTGTCACGACTCACCTAATCAATGCTTTGTTACACAGTTACTTTCAAAACCCTAACTACCTTTCGACAGTTATATAAAGGAAAGGTTCAAAAGTCTTGCTAATAATATATGTAGTATATAAAATAACCATGCTAAAAAAAAAGGGTCTAAAAGTAAACTTAAGAAATACAATAAAGACACGAACTAAATAAATATTGGCCAAGTTTTGGGCCAAATAAAATTCACTTGGCAGCTGAAATATCAAGTATACGGTATTCCATGTGTTTGCCTTTGGGGTATGCGAAGGCCACAAAATAAAATCGCATAGCATACTTTTGTGCGCAAGCACAACAAATGAATTTTTAGCACACAAAAAGCAATTGTCGGCCGCAATGTCTATATCTAACAAATCCACAGTTCAACGGCTGTGTGAGGTCAAAAAAAAAAACCAAAAAGAAAGTCCAAGAATCCATCCAACCAGTTTCATTGTGAAATCTGTGAAAATTTCCGTTCGCCGGAAATGTAGCCACAAAAACTTGCTAATCATCAAAACGGCTTTGTGCAAAATGGCTGCAAGATAGAAAATTGAAGAAAATGCACATAGATAATCCAAAAACTGTGCAACTGTGGCAAAGTTGCAAGTTGTTTTGCCACTTTTGGCAGCACATTCAAAGTAGAAACCTGCATAGCATTCAGGCTGACAAACCGGAAATGAAGCAAGGCAGCGCAAACGGCAATGGAAAGTGACAGCTGCAAACACCATAAAACCAAGTGGGTTAAGCTTGCCTTGTCAGGAACTTGAAATTGTTTTTTAGGTACTATAAAATCAATATTTACAGTTCAAGGCGTAATGGTTTTTGTTTTTTTGAGAAGTTGTGGGAATATAGAAAAAATCTCAACGGAATTTGTTTGTGTTTATGTTAAGCCCCTTTAACAGTAATTACTGCAATTATATTAATTAATATCGATCTTTTTATCATTTAATCAAGAAAAAAACGCCCATCTTATATAATCAACTATAATCACATCTTGCTTGAAGGCTAAATTAAGTCTTATAAGCTTGTTGAACCCTTTTTTCAAGTAACTTGCGTGCTGACAGCAAATTATAAAGAGAGAGGGAGAGTCAACTATTAGGCGCCACAGAGGAAGCATATAATGATGGGTTTATCAAAAATGTTAGTTGCCGTCATAATTGAAGACTAGCTTCAGCTTTAAATATACGCTTTCACATAACAAACTGTGGGATACAATATAAAGAAAGATAATGAGCTTGGCGATAAAAACTCCGTTGATAAAAGCGCACCCCAAATTGCGCAAATCCACTGCAACCCTATGTTGACAGCAGCAGCAACCCCTTTCAAAACGCAAAGCTGTTTAAGAACACAACTTAAAGAAATAATGTTTAAGTTAATCGTATTAGCTTAACTTTGATACTTATTGAATGGACAGCTTTAAACGTGAAACACAATTGAATTGTAAAGCCATTTAGCAATCATGCTATCTATGTACACGCCCCTTAAGCCTTCAGAGTAGGGTCAAGATAACGTAATAATTGCTGCATGCCGCATGCAAATTTTCACTCTCTCTTACCAACAGCTGTAAGCTAAAAATCACGCCAACTTAAACTTAAGCACAATATAATGCTGTACAAACAAAAGGAAATACGTGTTAAGCAAAGACGAAAGACGAGGCTGAGCTGCAGTAATTAGCAATGCAAATGATGCGTCAAATCACAGCAGCCAAGATTTTCACCGGAATGGAGGGCGAAATGGACACGAGAGCGCATATTAATTGGACACGAAGATTTCCCTCGAGGGAGCGAAAAGAAGAAATGTTAAGGGAAAGGAAACACTTCAAAGCAGCTTGTTAAAGCCTAAGCAGTAGCTGCGTGTTTTTCAAAAAAGAAAAAAAAAACACAAAATACACGCAGTTTTCTCGTCGTCATTCTACTGCACTTGAAGTGTATTTAATTAAAATTCAAAATTGCGTAATGTCCCTGAAAAAATGAAGGAACTCAAAGTAAGGTCACGTTTTGGAACATGAGTTTATTTTTTTTGTAACCTTTAAGTGCGGCCAAATAGCATATTTAAGCGTTTGCAAGCATTTAAATGTGTCTGAGGAAAAACTTATTGAGTTGTTGAGCTTGAATTGCAAGAAATTTTACATTTATTTCAAAATAAAAGAAAAGAAAGAACATGAAATGAATAATTAAACGATGAGTTCGAAGTTTCCAAAGTCATAACTGCCTTAAAACTCAACCGATTCTTAAATGCAATGCCTTAAAAGTCATGGCTTGGCATTAAGATTAATTCTGTATTTTCACTCGAAATGCATGAAAAAATTCTTTCCAAAAAAATCGACTTGAAGATAGATCATAAATTTCCGAAGCCATGCATACACTTAAGAATATTTTAATGACTTTTACGGCTCTCTAACAAATCTTTGACATTTTTATGTTTTTCTCCAGCAAAATAGAGTAGAAGAGTTGATGAAAAAGTTGGTCAACCATTGACAAATCGAATTTTCAATATACAAACATTTACTTCTTACAGTTAGTTGAGTAGCATAAACATTGCGTCAGGCAATGTGGCAGGCGCAATAACAACTCTATCTTGAAAATAAATAAAATCCAATTGGAAAAGTGCTAGAAATGCGCTCGGTATAAACTAAACACACAAGATGCAGATGCTGTCACACCAAAAGTGTCATAGAGAAAAGCAAAAACCACAAGATACAAATGCACACAGATACGCACAAACACACACACACACACATATATATCTTCAGATACTGAGTGAAATCAGCAGCAGGCAATGAACGACATGCTGAGTATATATTTTGCATACAAAGCAGCTTAACTTTATACACAGTGGAACAAAATGGCAAAGTATTTCATAAAGTTATGATGAATACCAAATACACATATTTGCCTTTATAATACTTACCGACACACTGTGACAAAAGCCAAGAGAGAGAGAGACAAAGAAACAGATAATCAAGGACAGTCAGAAAACCAGTAGATAAAGTTATCTTTCACTTTTCTGCAGCAACTGCATAAATTGTTGCAAATTGTTATTAATATTTGAGAATTTGAATACGTCGTAGCTTACAATAAAATTTGCATAACATTTGGTATGACTTGTCTACAATCGTTATGCAAATACTGTAACGCATTCAATCAGCTCACTCTCAATGAAAATCAAATCAATAAACTGGCTGACAAAGTAACATTTGTAATTCATAGTATTCTTTTTTTTTTTGTTGCTGCTGCGGTTTGTAATTGAAAGCATATCAAACGAGCTTTCAATGAATGTTCGAGAATGTGTGTTTTGGTTGGTGTGTGTGTGTGAGTGTGATGTTGCATGTAGCGTTAAATGGTGGCCCGCAGCTGCAATCGTTGCCAGTTGTCAACACAAAATGGCGCCCGTATGCAACAACAAAGAATTGAACATGCAAAGGGTAGGCGTCAATGCATTGAATGATGGACCCAACAGTTAACCTGCAGTTAAAGCTTTTCGTTCTCTTTCCTTAAAGGGTTCTACTAAGTTTATCTTCTACTTTAACTTATCTTATAGTTCTTCTTACCATACTTTTCAATTTCTAACAATTTTCTCAATCCTCTTTCTTAGTTTTCTCAATAACTTTTCCATTGGGTATTTAACTGCTGGTTAAACCTCTACAAAATGCAACTCTGAGTTGGATCATGCCGCCCAAATCATGTCAGTTCCCCATTTTATGCACAAGGGCCCCAAAGCATACACGTTTGTCAATAGGCAAGCCCTCAAACAACCTGCACCAAATACTGATTTATGCATATGTGTATTTACTTACGAGAGACTGGCAGGGTTTCCAGGTAGTTAATGTTTGATGGTCAGTGTTGGGTTTTGAGAACAGCTGTCAACAACTTGAAAGCTGTTTCAATATTGGTTTTGAAAACGTGATTTACACATTATCATTGCGTTAAATTGCAAAATGATTAAAACGAAGAAAGTAATTTGCTGTTATTAACATTTATTTTGGTTGCGTTGCCGATTTCATTATATTTAGAGGGATGAGACTCGTGCACGGCCATACAAAATGCGACTAATTAATGCAAAGCAATTAACTTAATTTATAAGCGTTGTACCTTGTCCCAAGACCACGTACACCTCTCACCACTTCAATTGTGCCTAAGCAATTCCCGTGACCAATTATATGTACAACAATGAAGACTAGGAGCAGAAACCGTTGGGGTGAACTAACCCAATCGATGGGCGCCACTTTCATTAAGAAAATTCAAGTAAATCACTCCAATTTGGCGCTAATTGTATTCAATATGCCTCTTCGCATTGTTAGACCCTTTAATCAAGTTAGCAAAAGGGTATGCTTAAGCTGTGTGAATAAGAACCAAAGGTTATAAGTTGAAGTTTTCTATCTACTACTTCTCTACACACACAACAACCACACTCCCTTTCGTTTTATGTGTTCTAGCCTTTGAGTTTGAGTGGCAAACATTTATTTGCCGTATTGTTTGTTAATTAGCTTTGCTTGATTTCAGTTTGAGTTGTCTTTAATTTTTGCCCTCAAGACAATTCCAACCCATTTAAAGCAAGGCGTTTTTTTTGCTGTGTAAACAACAATAAGTAATGCTTTCAGGCTTAAACAAAAAGCAGCTAGAAGCAAATAATGGCATTGTAAACGAATATTGATGTCTGGTTTCTATTTAAATGTGCACAAGCAAAGTCAAGCTCCAAAGAAAAATAATTACCTTGAAGATTTTAACTGAATTCAACAAATAAGATATTGATTTATAAATTTTGAAAAACATTTACGATGGTCTTGAAATAAATTTGTATTTTTACTGATGTCTGAAAAAGACTTTCTGTACTTAACAGAGCAAGAATATTAAACAAACTTTTCACTCTTGTCGTCGTGTCTGGCAAATATTTGAGCCTCTAAATATGCAGTATTATTTTCTCGCTTTTGTTGTGTGTTTGAGACAGTCAAACTCGATAAATTCTCAGAATTCATTTTGTGGCGTTTGTTTGTGCAAAAAGTTACACCTCTTCTCCCCCTGACTCTCTTTCTATTGAGCTTTGTTTACTTTCTTTTTATTTTGATTCAACATTTGAATGTCTTATTTATGCGAAAGCAACGGCGACGACCCTTTAAAAATTTCATTACCATATTTAAACATTTAAATGTTTTAATACACCTAAAACAAATAAAAAGAACAACGTTTTAAAATTCCTAAAAATGCTTTCAGTGGAAATGCAGAAAACGAAATAAAAACAAATATATTTAAAACAGCTCGTGAAACTTTTTTTTTTGCTGGTTCACAATATAAACATAATTGTAGTACTTGAAAAAAAACTTGCCATGTTGAAATCAAAGTTGAAATTTATGATGTTTACGGATAGATTTTGCTGTTTTCTTAATATCATATTGTTAAGTTTTAAGTAGGAAATACTACTTTTTCTGAGTGTATTCTATGTTGTAGCCATTTAATTGGTATTTAATTATTTTAATTTAACAACATTTGCGTATACAAACGATTTCCGTTTCGTTGCTTTTGTTTATCCCCCTTAAAACAACATTTGAACAACCGAGTAGGACCCGATCCAAAGGCGTGGTGGGGGGGGTGAGAAAGTGAAAAGCTGCTTAGTCTGCGCCAATTGAGCGATAAGCGGCGCATTAACAACGGAAATTTATTGCCAGATTTCATAGTTGAGATGAGCTACCAAATGCTCAAAAATCCCAGCTGTTGTTGTCTTTATAATTTGTAATTTCCGCTTCAACGTCTCTCTCTCTCTCTCTCTCTCTCTCCTCTTGGGTGCTATTTTAAAGGATTTAATGTAAGCACAAGTTTCGTTTAACTATGCTCAATGTCAAAGCAATTATATGTTGTGTACTCGCATAAACGTACATTTACGCAGTTTGAAAAGTAACTCATGGTCATGATATTGTACTGAAGCCAACTCAGTAACAATTAACTTTAAAGGCTTAGACATAAATCCTTCCAGCACGAAAAAGGTAACATAAATGTGTTTATACCACATATGAAGGGAACATATTGTAAAAACGCCACAGCTGGATGAAAAATGAATGAGGCACACGCTATGACAACATATACATTTATATCTAGATTATGAGATACCCTGTACTAACGTGTTGCAGATATCTTAAGTTTTACCAACGCCATCAGTTAATAACATGTGAAAGTTCAGTTAGACATAGTTATTGAAGCTACTTTTGAAGAAAAGCTGCTTTATTAAATGTTTTAAATACATTTCTAGGGTAACTACGCCGATTTTCCACAAAAACTCATTAAATTTAGTCTGAAAACCAACTTTAGTGCCTCCTTCTTTTATAGTTTCTGAGTTCGTTGAGGTAAAACAAACATTTAAAGACTATTTTAGTTAGTGTTTACCACAATTTGCATTCCTTCACAGCATAATATAGACAAAAGGCCGAATAGTATTTTAAGAATGATGCTATTAGTTGTTCTGATCTATTTATACAAATGTTCAGTGCTGTGGAATACCCTTAATAAATAATCATTTCAACTTTTGTTTAACATAAAATATTCTTCGAACATTCACTTAAAACAACAACAAAAAATCATGTGCCTACTTTTTTGCGTGCAGGGTATGCATAACAACAACAGTTGCTCAAGTCTTTGCCATGGCATGAGCCGCACTTGACATTGCCTGGAAAAAACACACACATGCTCGCACACACACACACATGCACTAACACAAGTACAAAAACTTTGAGCTAAGGCCTAAAGGCCAAATGCCATAAAACAGGCAAAAACACAAAGAAAAAGCAGAGCAAACAAAATCCAGTGCTTTGCTGTAGAATTATAATATTGCATGCTGATAAAACATTGAAAGCCAAAGCCCCCAAGCGGTTTACAATTAAAAAGAAAAAACACACACCCATACACTCACACACGCACACACATGTGATACTTATATAGAGACATTGTAGAAAGTTGAACTGGCGGAAATCATTTTGCGCATTATGTTCATTTGTATTTTTACACATTTGCCATGGCAGATAAAGAACCACACACACACACACACACGCACAAAAAAGCAGCCACTTGCTAACAAGCCACATAACCCCCCGCCCCCCTTTCAGCCACTCCACCACAGTCAAGGCTCACTTGGAGAACATTCTAAATATCACTCAAACATAGGCACAAAAACAACAACCACAACAACAAAAAGAAGAACAAGAATGCCTGGAAACCTCAACAACGAGGCGTTGAGCAACAAATTCAACAGTTTGTTGCTAGCAACATGTTGCCAGCAGCGCACCCAATGTTGCCAGCTCACATACACCATTCGTATTTGTTGCATGTGGCGCCTACGCTCACAAGCTCCCGGAAAAATCGTTGGCGTATAAGCACGCACTCTCTCTCTCGCTCTCTCACATTTTCTCTCTCGCTGGCTTTTCGGCCCCAAGGTGTGTTGAGTTTTTGGCTTTGATAAACCATTCGCCAGGCAACATTTGAAGCAGTCTGCAAAGGATTCTAGACGTTAACGGTTCTTCTTCAATACCCCAAAGCCCGATAACAAATTTCGTTGCGTGCGTTTTAATAGTTTTTGATTGTTTAAATCGAACACACAATAGTCCTCTGCTAAAAAGTGATAACAATAAAAAGACATTAACTAAAAACAATTGTTGAAAAATCTTTGCTGAGAAAAGTTTGTGGAAATTTTTGCTGCATTTCTTTAAGTAAATATGATAAATTTTTTATTCTACTTCAGTTTGATGAAACGTTTTCAAGAACATGACATGTGAAATGACATTAAAATATATGTGAAAAACTTTAATAGCTATTTTTATTATGAAAATAATTTATTAAATTTTATTTGGAGCTCTGATTGACCTGAAGGAACATTTTGGTATTTTTATGCTTTTAACTAAAGTTTAAAAACCTTAATGGTTTTTAACTTTTGCTACTTGAAGACAATTTTATTTAATTTTTATTAATATTATATTATTAAATATCTTCGATCTTTGTGAGTACATGAGTTAAAACTTTATTTCCTGTCCATGCCTTATCATTTAACAGTTTAAGTTAACGATATTTATAGCTATAAAAGTTTCATTGTCAAAGTTTTCGCACAAAAAACTGTTTTAAGATCGTTAAAAACTGAGACAAAGTTTTACCAAGTCGTAAATCGTAATTAAGGGCATTTACAAAGCGATTACAAGAATTAAGAATTAAGCACTTTCAAAAATGCCTTAAAAAAATCAAACTGTGAGAAAACCATTCTTTATTATTATTAAGGATTATTAGGTCAAAAACACATAAAACTAAAAAAAAAAAAACAAAACCCACTTAAATCAATAAAGATTATTTCGTCACAGAACTGAATAGAACTCAAAAATCACAATCTGCTAATTGTACTACATTTGAGATTTTCCCTTGATTCGCTTTGCCAATCTGTCTGTCATTTTTATGGTCAACACACAAGCCAAAGACAATGTATGCAATTATTAATGATCAAATTTATGATTTTGTGAGCCAAATCTTTCGCCAAAAGTGAAGAAGAATGATTCTCTACAGCCTGCAAGGTTGAGGGGCAGAACACGGACAGCTGTCAAAGTATTTGGTCATACAAAAAAAAAACAAGAAGGCTCTAGTCGAGAAATCCCGACTAGACGATACCCTGATCCCTATACTTTACGCGTACAGTCAGTGTTTGCAAATATGTGTGTTTGTATGTACGCACATACTGCATACTGCATACACAACTTCAATGTCCCATATCTCCGGTGTTTCTTAACCGATTTTATTAAAAATTTCACAGATTGTCATTATTTTGTTCATTATTTCAAATGCCATCTCAAAGTTTTCAAAATTCAAGATTTTGTTGTTATCGATCACATGTGTATATCGAAAACGGGATGAGTTATCGAAAATCGAAAACAAACTTGTACTGCCTAGGGATTAGGCGAGCTTAAGTTCGAAATCTGGAATCTCTAGCTCTTATAGTCTCTGAGATCGACGCGTTCATACATACGGACAGACGGACAGACGGTCAGACGGACAGACGGACGGACAGACGGACATGGCTATATCGACTCGGCTATTGATGCTGATCAATAATATATATACTTTATGGGGTCGGAGAAGCTTCCTTCTGCCCGTTACATACTTTTGCACAACTTCATTATACCCTTTTTTCCCATTTTTAATGGGATCAGGGTATAAAAAGGGAAAAGAAAACAATTTTTCAATGTGCAGTTGGGCAAATAATTTGTGCTGTTTTGTTCGTGCCACGGTCGACAAAAGGTGGACACAAACGTTAATTGAATGCAAATATTTGTTCCACCAATTGGTAAAATTTCAATATTGCTGCGACCTTTTATGCAAATTTTCAGTAAATACAACAAAAATTGTACAGAGAGCACTCCAAAAAACAATAAGAATGAAAAACAACAAAGGTAAAGGCATTAGAATGCTGGAATTTCAATTAAAAGGGGTCAGAGCAAAATAAGTGCAAGCAAAACAAAACACCAAAAAATAGAAATAAACGTTAAGAGTAATTTATATTCATATTACGTATACGCAGCGGGCATCAAAACTTGCACTTATTTATATACCAACAACACTAAATTGGATTTCACCAAAAAAAAAGTTGGTTGTTGCTGCTGCTTTCTGTTTGTTCTCTTTCGCAAAATTTAACATAATGTGCCCCCAAGTCTGTCTGTCTGTCCGTCCTCAGTTTCTCGTCTCTGATGTCGTCTTTGTCACTGGTTTATGACAGGCTCCAAAGTCACGATAATTTATGATCATTCATAAATATTATCATGCCACACAGACACAAACACAAACACACACACATACATTAAACTGACAAGAGTCGTGTGTCCACAAGGCACCATTTGCATTTGCACGTGCCTTCGCGTATGCAACCCATTTTTATCACCCATTTTTTTTTCTTCTTTTATCCTCAAAAGTTGTCGATTTAAGTGACGGAAATTGAGTTATGTAAGTCACATTTATTGTCCGCAAATTTGCCTTTCGCTTTTCAACGCACATTAAGAATCGATCAACGAAACATTCGATTAAGTTTTAAGTTATGTAAAAAGAATAAATTATATTAAAAGTCTGTTTTATTTATCCTTATTTATCGAATTGACTTTATAAGTTTAACAAACTTTCGTTAAAACAAGTAAGAAGGCTCTAGTGAAGAAATTCCGACTAGACGATACTCTGAACAGACGATATGCGTACAATCAGTGCTTGCAAGTATGTGTGAGTGTGTGTGTGTGTGTGAGAACGCATATACTTTACTTAACGTCAATGTTGCATATCTCCGGTGTTTCTCAACCGATTTTAATTAAAATTTCACTGGTTGTTATTATTTCGATTAACGTTTGGAACTCCGTTTTCAGTTGTCAGAGTTCACGATTTTGTTGCTATCGATCACACGTGTATATCGAAAACAGGATGAGTTATCGAAAATCGAAAAACAAACTTGTACAGCCTAGTTCCAAATCTGGAGTCTCTAGCTCTTAAAGGCTCTGAGGCTCGATGCGACGGACAGACGGCAATGGCTATATCGACTCGGTTCTTGATGCTGATCAAGAATATATATACTTTATGAGATCGGAGATGCTTCCGTCTGCCTGTTACATACTTTTGCACAAAACCAATATACCCTCTTTAACAATTTTTGCTTGTTGTAATTATGTAATATAAATAACACAAGTCGAATTAAAATGCAAATTAATTTTTGTTATTCAATTAAATATTCAATCAAAGGCTGTTAAAATTAATTGAACGTAATTCCATAATTAAATTAGAGTATTGATTTTCTTTATATAACGATTATGTGCTCAAATTATTGAGAGAATAATATTTAGAGAACGCAATCAAAAGTTTTAGCAATTTTATTAATTTGCATAACTGATCAATATGGTCAAATTAAATAGTATATAGTACTTAGCATGCTTGTGAATTGACAAATGTTCTTCTTCACTAACTTTTCGTTGCAACAAAGCGCATGCAACCTTTTGGCTATACATGCCTCATTGCCTTAACTATTTGTGGTTGTGCGCAAATTAACGCTTAATTAGTTGTGACAAGTGACATGTAAAATGTGCATTTTATACGCAACATACACACAATTAAATCACATTAATTGCCTGCCACTTAACAGGCTCAAACGCAATCAAAAAACGTTCAGCATTGTTTGCCACACGTTAATCGATGTTGCAGGCCAGAATTTATTTCTTTTAACGCGCAAAAAAAAAGCACATACCAACAATTTAATTTTATATTTTATTTAATATTTGAGTAAATATATATCTTGCACACGCGAGCGCAGACAAATAGTCAACGCAGCGAAAATAATGAAAATGCATTTCCTTTGCCGGTGCAAATGAAATAATTAAAATAACACAAATGCTCGAGCACACACATTCTGTTCTTTGTTGTTGATTACGAATTATTTTTATTGTTGTTGTTGTTGCATGTTTTCTTAATTTGTGCAAAGCGTCTGCTCATTCTGCACGCGCTGTGTGGCAAGAAGAACAACAACAGCAGCAACAACAAATGCATAAATGAATTATCAAAATAAATAAAGTGAAAAAATTGGCCCAAACGACTGACAGACGCCAGGAAATCAATGGGCCATTGCTTATTTACTAAAAGTTTATGGCTTTTATGACCATGAAAAGGATGTGCTAATGGAAAATATCTCAATCTGTTCGAATAAATATGTTGCAAGTGTGTGCGCAAAAGATTTGATAAATGAATTTGGCAAATATTTGCTTGCACCTACAACTATAACATTTCAAAGGGATTAAAATAAAGTGCTCAAATATATTTGGTAAAGTCATAAATCTCATATTTGTTGAGTCGATGATATGGGTTTTCTTTGGCTAACACTTAAGCACATTTACCAAAGGCTAGTGAGAACAGCTCAAAGCAATAAAACATTAAGTTGTTGAGGATGAGGATGAGAATGATGTTGATGATGCCTGGAAAGCGTTTAGTGAACGTGCGTTTAAGTTGAGTTATGTGCTGTAAGGCAAGAAAGAAATATGAAAAATGTGCTCAAGTGCCATGAAATAATAATCATGCAGTGCTTTTCCGGTTTTTTTTTTTTATTATTATTTTTTTATGACCAATTCCCTTGGCTGTAATCAGCATATTATTCATAATTCCCACGTGATTTGGGCAAAGCAAGAAAATATCACAAACTTCGTGTGTGTGTGGGCCTTAAGAGAAGCTTAAAGCAAACTTAGTAAGGGAAGAAAAACCCTTCTCTCTTACAGTCACAATTACAGTTACATTTACGCCATATGCTTAACTCAGCCTTGCTCCATAATAAAGTCCTGGCATTAAGCCAAAAATAGATATTTTAAGTAACCACTGTAGTAATTGTCATTAGGCAAACATTGTTATGCTCTTCAATTGCTGCCACTTGAAAAAGACAATTTTCAAGCGTTAACACACACACACACACACACACACACAGACGCACACACATTGCATTGGTATGACAAGGCCGCAAGGAATTTTCCCAAAAATTATCTTTATATAATTTGAGGGGAAATGTTGTAGGAAAAAGTAAAAGTGCCATTAAGTAACTTTCACGCCTAACAATAATAATTCGAATAATTACACTCTAACCACGAAAGGGAAGTGGGGAAGACGCAGCAGAAAGTGTTGCCGTTTTGCCACAGGCGCAGCCAAATATTTGCCCAGAAATATTTAAAGCGCTTGTAACAGAGGCAATCAGCACTAATTACCCATACCCTGTAGCCTAGAAAAAGTTAACATATTTGCCAAAGCAAATGACCTCAGTGATCTCGGGAAGTATAAGAGCAAGAGTTATGAAACTTGGTATAAAGAATATTTTACGCAAAAACAAAAAACTAACAAATATGGCAAACACTTTTTAATGAAAGCTTTTTAGTGCTCTCTAAAATCATAAGACACAAACACTGCCCCATCAACAAACACAGAGTAGCTCTATAGTCGCACACACACACACACACACACACACACACCGTTTTTGCCTGTGTACTTGTTATTTATTGTTGTTGTTGCTGTTTTTTTTTTTGTGTGTTCTTTCTTTGTTCTTTGGGGGGGTTGGGGTTAAAAAATGAGAAATTTTTCAACACAACCATTTTACTGGCAGCCAGACTTCCAGCTGTTTAATTATGTTGGCTTGGTCCATTATTATTTATTATTATTATTACTGCTTGATTATTATTTATGCAAAAGCACCAGCACATAAAAAACGCTTTGAACGACTCTGTAAATATTTACAACACTTGCGCGTGTCTCAGCTTTATCATAGAGCATTAGTACTCGGGTCAATATATCAAACTGAAGATTTTCGCCCCACTTGTAGGTGGATGGGCTGAGGTTAATCAAGCTGTCGGCATGGCGTCATAAAAATGGCATTTGCAATAAGCGTTAATGTATTTAGTGCGCCAATTTTATATTTTATTTTTTTTTTTACCGACAAACAATTAAAAACTTCTTTGAAATTTTTGTGGGCTGGGTAAATAATATTAAATTTATGTTATAAAATTGTAAATACTTTTTTGTCGGACAAAAAAAAGTTATGTTTTTTAGCTTAGCGTTTATCCGGCGCTCTATTGCTTCTTGGTATTATTTTTTTTTATTTTCCTGCCCAAAAGCAGCTGCAAAATGGCCGATGACGCAGCAGACGGCTAGAAATTTTAGTTTCTGTATTTTTTGTTGGGATTATTTCTTTTTGTGTTTATCTTAGCTGTGGCCTTAGCAGCTACACTTTGTTATTTGTTTAGCAGAAATACTACGAAACTGGCATTCCCATTAATTGAGTAATTATTCGCAATGTGTGTGTGTGTGTGTGTGTATGTATTTGTGTGGGGCTGCGGTTTTCACTTATTTAACATTGTTATTTAAGTATACGTTGCATGTGATTCTCTCTGTGACCACGCCCACTTACAGTGTCTGTTACTGACTGCTGACGTGTCCTTGCTGTGTGTGTGTATTTGTGTGTGTGCAAAAATTGTGACAATTTTAAAATGAATGACTGACATTTCCATTTG
The DNA here is from genome assembly GCA_035044605.1 of Scaptomyza cyrtandrae. Taxonomy (NCBI): domain Eukaryota; kingdom Metazoa; phylum Arthropoda; class Insecta; order Diptera; family Drosophilidae; genus Scaptomyza; species Scaptomyza cyrtandrae. The sequence continues at coordinate 317,737 of JAWNNS010000642.1, forward strand.
CAAATTGACAAAAAATAACCCGCGAGCTTACCTCAGAATATAAAATCAAAGCAACAACAACAAATATATACAAAACTTGACACAGCATCCAGCGAACAGCAACAACAATAACAGGGTATTTGAGTGATAGCTGAATAAAACTAAGCTTAAAGATACCCTGTCATAAAGTAATCGTTATTCACAAGCAAACCACAAGGCTTTAACACCCTTTCCTATTCTTATTTATTTACAGGGTATAACTGTATGTAACCTATGCGTCATATTGTTAAGCTATCGCTCAATATGAAAAAACTGCAAACAAGGCGGAATTTACGCAGAAATTTCAATTGCTCTCAAATATATATATATATATATTCTCACATATATATTACGAACTTATTGTTGCATAACAATTGTCAAAAAAAATTCTGAGCACATTAAAAATGTATAATGCACAAATCTATCCATCTTTCAAGGCTTACAACCAAAATGCGTGTGTGTATGTGTGTGTGTGCTTGTGTGTGTATGTATAAATATAACACTCTGCATGTTTTATTAACATGTTTGGACATTTAAATAAATTGAACCCTACTCTTGGCCTTTTGTGTTTGGTAGCATAACTCTTTGAAAAGGGTAGGAGAATCACCTTTTTTTCCTTTTTCTTCTTATTGTTGCCTTGTCATTATAGTCAGTCAGTCTGCTGTCAGTTTTGCTCATTTTATGCTTAATTGAACTTTTGTCATAGGGCTGACCGGTTGTTTACAATGTGTCTCTGATGAGTATGTTTATGTACTTAACTTTGGCATAGAAATGGTGTAAGAAAAATTGCCAAAAAACCTGCATGAAAACAAAGCAATAACTTTGCGCGCTACTTTCATAAACTGTTTTCAAGAGCAAGGTTGCAGCACCACCAAAAAAGAAAGCGAAGAAAATGTTTAATTAAATCATTGTTTGAGTTTTGCGCTTCTTGACAAACTCTTTCAATTAGTTTTATACGGCGCTCTTAAGTTTTATTCTTTATTATATTTAGCTGCACGGCCTGCCGCCATTGTGTCTGTCAAATTGAATGCATAAGACTAAATGATCTACTTGTTGTGAGGGCATATGGTGCATGCAACGCAACGCAACGAGACGAGCTCTGACAACTACAACAGTTTTTAATTAAATTTTTATAGCTACTCCAACGAGATAGGTGGATTGGTGGGGCTGCGACAGCGGGGTGCTGAACGAAACGTTAGCTCTGTGTGTGGCCACAAACACAAACACAGTGGTAACTAATTAGAGTCGACGCCAACGGCTTATAGCCTTAATTTTCAATGGTCTCTGGCTATTGTGTTGCTGGTCAATGAAGCGTATGCGTAATTTTGGTTGTATGTATATGTTACACTCAATGCTTGATTAAACAGAAGCTCATGTCCATGTTAACTGTTTTCGATAATGTTTCGGATAAAATCATTTGTATTCGTTTGTGTTTGATGTTAACTGTTGGTTGAGATAAGTAACCGAATGTCAAATATATATTTATGCAATTGCATTATAAACTTAGTTGCAATTGGAAACGATGGGAATGCCAACTTGGCATATCTCTTAATATAACGATGACAGACAGTCGGAAAAACTTGTATTTTGTTACTAAATAATTTACAAACTTTGCTGACATAATAAATCTGATTGTTTATTTGAGCAATTTGTTGTTTATCAATCAGATAGATGCTCGTTTTCCTTAACTTATTTATAGAGCAATACTTTATTGTGTATAAGTGCTGGTGTACATTCCTTTGTAGATGACGCAACAGCATTCACTCTGACCTCTGATAATAAAACAAGTGAGAACGTGAGCGAACCGCTGACCTACTTATATAATGGTGGCATCATGCAATTTAACCAATAATAAAACTAATAATTATTTCTGCATGTTTTCCTTCACATGTCAGTGTTTGCCAAAAATAATTCTTGAAGTTTCATTCACGCCATCAGCCTTGTCAGATCGTCTTTGCTCTTTCTATAAATACAATATCTCATCTATTGACCAATTGTTATACAATACCGCATCTGCAGTCAGACAATTTACCCAATTAACGAATGTAAATATCATTGAACTTGAATGAGGAGATGATGATGCGCCATTTGCCAGCTAATTGAGTTTACACAGAGAAACGTGAAATTAAAAGAGATTCAAAGAATGTGCTTGTGTGTTTAGTGTATTCAAAATAGTTTTTCTACTCGAATTTAATTTATGGTTGATTTTTACACATTTTACATATGCACTTGGGCTAAATGCTCGTATGAAATCGTTTAGCACCCAGCGAAATGAAATGAAATGAAAAGAATAATAAATATTGAGATTTATTAAAATCCTCATGCCCATAAACAACTCGATGAGATTCGAACGTTGTCTCTGCCTCTAAGGTCTGATTTATGCTATTTAAATTGCCATAAATTTAATACTGTTTTGCAAAACGTTTGCCTAATTAAAATTTATGCACAACACGATATTGAAATTATTTTGAGTATGTGTGTGTGGCCATGTGCCACAAGCAAAAAGCACCTGAATAAATACTCGTAAATTAAGCGTCAATTCATTTTCTATTGATGAACTTTACTGTACACTAAATTAGTGCAAATACTTTTTGGGAACAACTTAAATTTAAATATTGAAGAGGAATGAATGTTCATTTTATTTTAAACCATTTAAACTTAAATAAAATATTATATATAATATAATAATATTCTATTGTAGAGTCAAAAATTTTAAGACATTTTTCCCATCAAACATTCTCTTCACTTCCACTTGACGATTGAGATTCCCGTTTAAAAGCTTAACAGGCTGGCATTTAAAATTGAACTGCATGTTTTATTAGGCTCCCAATTTGCGTACCCCGCCCAACAGAACAAAAATATAAAAATAAAAGTCGCATAAGCCAAATTGCAATAAATAAAATGGTTAGAAATGTCAAAGTGTTTTGATAAATTGTCTGCCTCAGCACGACTTGGCCATAAGTTATACAATCCCCTTACACATGCTTATTCAAACCTTTTATTGGCTAAGCCTTTTGGGTTACAGATTGATCGGATCAAAGATATTGTTGCGGCTGTTGCTCTTCCCCAAAAACCAAAACGAGCTTCGTTCGGATTCAACTCTGAACTTCGCACATGCAAATCATCAATGTGCGGTCCTTCGGTGTGTTGTTTGTTTTTTTTTGTGGGTCTTTGTTTGGGCAGCTGATTTAGGTCTGGTTTTAAAGTCGCTTTGACCGTTTGGCTTTAAACTTATTATAAAATATTCATGTCAATGTCAAGATGTGCAACTCTCTCTCTCTTTCGTGTTTGAGCTAAGCCAAGGCTAACTTTATTATGCCCGCTTGCATACGCACAGCCAAGTGGATGAGCTGCCTGCCTTCACATTTTGCCGTGTCCTAATGAAAGTGAAATGCAGCTGGGCGTAAAAAAAAGGTATAAACAACGTGTATTCATAGAAACTCAACACAGAAAACATGGCTAAAGTGGTTTATCGGGTAGTTGAAGACGTGTGTTAAACTTAGAGATGCTCTGTAGTTTGAGACAAGAAATTATTATACGTATAATCCTTAAAACAATATAATTATGTCAGCTGTAGCGTAAACCAAAATAAAACTTTGTTATAAACATTCTTTATGGTCGTGCAAATCTTTTGTCTTTAACTTTTATATACCATGCGCCATTCTATTTTTAGTTTTACAGCGCATAAAGACAGACAGACAATGTCTGTTCTATAATTCAAAAGCTAAGCAGCAGGCACATTATTCAAGAGCGCACGTCAGTCAAACGTAGTCAGACAGTCAGACTGTCGTTCGTTTCGTCAGTTAGTAACTGAAGCTTGCTGTCTGTCAGTGCTTTGTGCAGTTTTTTGTGTATGTGTTTCTGGGTTTGGTTTTCAACTTCCGCTTGCACTTGCATAAATTATACCTACATACATACATACATACATATGAAAGCGTGACAGTGTGCTGTATGTGAGTGAGTGTGTGTGTGTGTGTGTGTGTCTTTCTATATGTCTTCATATATTATTATTTATGAATATGACTTTAGCTGACACATTGCAACAGCAAAAGCAACAAGGTTTTTACACTTTTATATATGCACAAACCCGAGAGCTCTTAGATGTCGTCTGTTTATATGTTCGCTTGTTAAATCCACAATAGCTTTACTTGCGCCAGCCTGGCTTTTACTGCTCTTTAACTCATTTCCACGATACGGCTTAAGCCCTTGGACACAAACTGAAATGACAGCCAGGATTGACCATAAAAATTCCCGGAATGTTGTTGTTGTTGTTAAGGCTGCATAGTGAAAATGAAAATAAAGCCAAACGAAAAGTAGTAAAAGTAAAAGTGTGCTCTGCATCAGGATTTATAGTCCAATAGACAAATGGGAGTACCTTTAGCTACACACATCACAAACAGGAAGTTTTTAGTATGATAACGAGAATTCCAATTACTCAATAAGGTGCAGCAATATGCAAATTAAGATGGTAAGGACGTTGAGATTTATCACTGATCTAAATTATTATGAACCTTATACTTTTATCTCTGATATATACAAATCTAGGACATATCCTAAGCCAATGGCCAGCTTAACTTTTCCACTTCCATAAAATGCAATTGAAAATAAATCCCAGATCAATTCGATAAGCAAACTTTTCAAACACAAACCACAGAGAGAAAAAACTAAATCGTGTCAACTGTTTGACTATTTCTCGCAAAGTTTTTTAATCAAAATAGTTTTAAATGACGTTTTGTTATTCAAGTCTTAAGTTTGTTCATAAAATTATCATAGAGACAAATAATTTAAGGAGAATTATTTTGCGTGGGAAATACAACCATATTCTTAAAGTTTGTTAAGTTTTCCTTATTCCCAAACTTCGTTCATAGTTCCCACCAAGCTAAGAACACCATATAATAATGTTATACATTATTAAGCAAACGCCTTGCCATGGCAATTGGCTGCCAAAACGGAGGTTAATAACAAAATAAACTTATTGAAAATCAATATATATCCGTTAAACGTAATAACATCAACTATAATCGCAAGGCCAAACAAAAAACACAACTCTTGTTGTTGTCAGTTGTTGCTGCTACTGTTTGTTGGTCCGTTATTAGAGCTATAAATAGAACTCTACCAAAGGCGTCAGGACTATATTACACAGTAAGAAAAAGACCTGTTATTGAAAGGAATCAAAAGTTATCGAATCAAAAATTTCCTTCTGATATATAATGTAAATAACATTAATGAAAGAAATTTTTAAAAAAATATCACCTGAAATTAATATTTGTTCACTGTGTAGACAAACTTTGAGTAAATTATATAAAATAAGACAAGCCAGCTCGAAATGAAGGCCAATGGCAAAGGATTCTAATTGAAATAGAAAGAAACAGACAAAAACACTTAAGTTAAATGTAAACCAAGAGCTTAATGCACTTACAGTCAGCCATGCAATGACAGGTAGAGAAGAAGAGAAGAGAAGAGAAGAGAGAGAGAGGGGGTTATCATTGTTAATGCTGGACAGCATAAAGAAAAAGTAAAAGAATAAGAAGGACACGAAACACGTACTGTTCAGTTCTGCTGCGTGCTGCTCGTTCGCTTTCGGACTGTGAGGCACTTTAACACGCGCCATGGACTTGACTTATGCAATAGCAAAACGTCGTCGACAATGCCGCTGACAATTGTTTTAACCACCGGTTTGGGGGTGCACTCTCAACTATATATCTGTTACCACCTGCAGGCTGGCATGTAAAACGCCCATTAAGGCGTCCAGAACGTCTCGTCTAAAAATAAAGTGTCACAACGAGAAATTATTGCACTATTTCTGTTTCACCGTTTCCGTTTCCGGTTGTTGTTGCTGCGCGCTTGTCGCTGACAGCTGGCAACAAGCGCGGCATTCGGCACTATTAAATTTTACCAATTGTTTTATTTTGTTTTTTTTACACGGATTTCATCTGACCGGTTTTTCATGTGTGCTGTGCGTATACTCAATTAAATTTGGCGTGTTCTTTGTTTTTATGAATATTAACACACCCACTCTGCACCTTTTTTTGTGCGTGTGCGAAAAAAACACAACAACTAATGACTCGAATTATTTATGGTTTTTTTATTCAGAAGCTTCTTTTGACTTATTATGCCAACGTCATTTAGATAAAACCAAAAAAACAGCACGACATTCAAGGTTGTTAAATTTGTTTGTTGTGTTTTATGAAACTGAATAAATAATAAGGTTAAGGTTGAGGCTAAGGTTAAATAATAAGGTAAGGCACTTTTCTACCTTTTCTTTCTTTTATCTCTAAGATTATAATGTTGTTAGCGAAACGTAAACCTTGAACCCTTGCTTATGCATTTTGTCTTAAAGCTTTTTGTCTTGATTGAAAATTTAGTAGATTAAAGCCCAATGTTTAATGTTTTTGCTGTTCCTTTATACATTTTTGATTTATTTCTGTTCAACAGCCATTTTTCCTACATTTTTTTTTATAATTTATAATCAATTTGCTATTTTAAGGTTAAGCTAAAATTTATGTGGCTGACTAAACCAAATATTTAGCTTTCTATGCGCATTTTCAAGGCTTTATCCGCTTTCTCTCTCTCTATATATATATATTTTTTTTTTGGCAATTTTGCAACTGTCGTCGACAGAAAAGCAGTGTAAATTATACGTTGCAATATAATAGAATATCACACAACGGACTAATCTGGCACATAACTTACAGCTTAGAGCCAACGGGGCAGAACTTTTGCCCGCAGATATGAAACGCTGGGCAAACATTAGCACAACGCATTTTGCCCTTTTATGAAAGAAATAAATGCTTGCAATACCATTGCCAGAGATAGCCCGTTTTCGAGTGTCGTGGGTAAAAGTTTTCACATATCCAACATAAGTAGAAAGATATTTGCTGTCCCATAAATATATATATACTATATGTGTTGCAATTGCCGCAGGCTGCTGCTGAATGCAACTCGTATTTGTATTCCGTTATGCGTTTTGTAATAACAAACGGCTCGTGCGCCAAACAATGTTAAGGTCCTTCTAATGAGCCTGGCCCAGAATGCTCAAAACAACAACAACAACAACAACAACAATAGGAATTGCTATCTTATTGCCTAGCATTCAATGCGATGCGCCCTTTGGGTCCATAAAATGCCTGCACACAAACACAGCTCTCTGGCTTAAAGTCTTTAGATTGCAGTTGTTCATATTGCTGTTGCAGTTGCAGTTGCAGTTAATGCAATCAAGCTGCTCAGTTAGAGGAAGTTGGTTGTGTTAGCTAAAGCTCACACTTTGTATGATGCTGGCAGGTAGTGCTAAAAGTTTAACAAGTGCTGTTGCCGGCAGTTGATCCTTTTGTTGTTATTTGACTTGCCATTGTTCTTGTTGTTTCTGTTGTTGTTGTTTTTGTTTGTGAACAATGTAAAAAAGTTATGCAACATGCAGGCGCCAACACGATTTGAAGAAAATTGAAATGTTCAAAGGCGAATTGTAGATACTCTTGATCTTTGACTTTTGATAGATCGAAAGATTTGGTTTCTTGATTTATTCGGTTTTCAAGCTTGAAAGCTAAATCATTTTCTCAACTTTCATTAACCCAATTACCTTTAAGGTGACCAAACCCAGCTTGATATATTTTTATAACCACTTTTACCCTAAGCAAAATATTAATCAACTAGCAGCAATTGCTATGAATCTCAAGCTGAGAGATCTACTTTTCCAGCAACACTATAAATGGGACATACATACTTTTTTTTTACTATACAAACTTTCAAATCGTCAACCGCTGTGCGTGACACATTTTGTAACATAATTAAGATACCCCAAGCGCAACAAGTGTATATTAAAAAGAACAAGAGCAAAAAACAGCATGACAGGACGAACAACAGAGATAACAACAACAACTGGCGGCAACAAGTTGTGCCCTTATTGCCCCCGCATTGGTGATTGTTGTGTGTGTGTGTGTGTGTGTGTGTGTGTGGCAGCTGGGCAACTCATTTAGCAGCTGCTTTAAATTTATACATGTCCAAGGTAGCAGGAGAGAGAACGCTCCTCGTCTTATCCTGTATATGCCACAAGAGCCGCAAACAGAAACACAACGCCCGCAACTTCCGAGCTGGAGGACAAACGTTTAGCTCACATCCTGACAAACTGCGGTGGTGATGGTGGTTGCAGTGGCTGGAACACAGCTCATCCTCATCCCAACTGAGATTGTTGTTTTCATTTTTGTTTTTCGTGTTGCTGCTGCTGCTGCGGATTGTTGCTTTGTTGCTGTGTTTTGAGCGCCCGCAGCGACCACAACAACAACACCACCACCACCAGAGATGCAACTACAACAACAGCAACAGCAAAAAATACAATAATTTATGCTTGTTATTTTACTTTGTAAAGCAATATATTTCGCAATCCCCTTTGTGTTATATAAGTACTTATTTAACTCCCACGGACGTTGATGCGATTGAAACTGTGGAGTTCTAGTTCCATTGATGGGTTGGTTGGGGGTATTATGCCCCAGGAGCTTATATTGTACTAGGTTAGCTCAGTTTAAGTGTCGACTTTCACTGCAAGTTGCAGTTTATATGACAACGTGGCACTTTTATACCACAGTGTGGTATAAAAATATATAGTCTTATTGACAGGAAATCAATTTTTGAAAAGCTAATCAAATCAAATAAACCTTTGGCTACCAATTGGAATTGGTTAACAGTTAAACTAGAGTGGATACATGTTAGAGGTATAGCAATAACTATAAGTTGTTAACAGAAATCATAATTTAAAAAGAGTTTGAAGTTCTCCATGCTATTATACTTCATTTAAGGTTTATAAACGAAACAACATTTAGTTGAAGTTCTAGTCCTTACAAATTTGACTTTGTACTCGCGAACTTCAGTTCATATTTCTGTAAGAATTTTGAGCGAAATTTTAGGAATACTTTAAAACCTATCTTAAAATAGCTTTATTGCATTGATTATTGCACTCAGCTGCATGTGGTTAAGGCAGCAAACAAGCTGCATATTGTTGTGGCTTGAACACACACATACACACACACACACACACATATTTACTTATACACACACACAATTCTCCTGCTGCGTGTTGGCTCTAATCCTGTTAGTTGTGCTTTGTTTTTTTATTAGTTCTCAAAATAGTTGCGGGGACGACGTCCTGCGGACAGCGCAACACAGCGGCAGCTCACAGCTATATATATATATATATACTATGTTCTTGTGTGTGCGACGAGTGTCTTGTCTCCACCCCACACAGCGCAGAAAACTAAGCCAATAATGTGCTAGCTGCTAAACTAATTAATTTAATTTTTTTTCCAACAACGTTCAACAGCTAATTGAAAATTCTTCAACCAGCGGTTGCATTCTTATTGGTTTACGTTTGCGTTTCAGGATTTGTATTTATTATTATTTTGCTGAGTAGTTTTTCAGGATGAGGGTTTTTTGATTGCAATTACGTGACTGCACCACAAATTGCATTGAATTTCAATTTAAAATACCTTTTGCAACACTTCATTTTATTTGCAGATAAGAGAGGAAGAGCGAGCGAGCGAGTGAGCGAGCAAGCAAGCAAGTGTGATATATATTCACACAAAATATAAATCTAATAAATAAACACAAAAAAAAAGAAAGAAGTTTGAAATGGATTCCGCTGCAGCAGCTGCCGCCAAGCGCGTACAAATCGAGAAGGCGCACAACTTTATGCGCCAATATCGTGATCCAGAATCGCGCGAACTCAAGAAACTATCAGCCAATCAATTTATGGACGTGTGGGCACACTACGATAAAGATGGTACGTAAAAGCGGTCATGCACTTAGCGAAACAAAAAACTATGGCATTGAGTGTAGAAAGTCTTTAAGAACTTAAAACGAAAATGCTGATCAAGAGGCAAACTTTCTTACTTTAAACTATGACACATGTTTTTTGTCAATTAAATGTTAACTTCTCCCATCCCCAACCCTTGTTAAATGACAATTTTTCTTGTTTTTATTTCGCCTTGCAGGCAATGGTTATATTGAGGGCACCGAGCTGGATGGCTTTCTGCGTGAATTTGTGTCCAGCGCGAATGCCACGGACATAAGTCCCGAGGTAAGTGCAAAGTGCAAGCTCATCAGAGTCGCCTCAAAATGTTGTTTGCCACACAACTTCAACATTATACATATACATTCTTGTGCCCCTTAGGCTGTCACCGACACAATGCTGGAGGAACTCAAGTCTTGTTTCATGGAGGCCTACGATGACAATCAGGATGGCAAAATCGATATCAGAGAGGTTTGTATGGTCCAAATTAAAAAAACCAAAAACACACACACACACGCATTGCATTTTATACTGAACGGATGTTAAACATGTTTTGGGTGGAACTGCAAACTTATTTTTGACATTTTTAGCGTTTTTTTTTCAGTTTATTTGCTACACGTGTACACGTGTTGTATGCGCAATATGTCTGTCCCTACGTTTACAATTCCAACATCACACACGTAGTTCGGGGATTATAGTGGAGCGCATAATGGGTTCGAAAACACAGTTCATGACTGAAAGCAACGTGCAAGGGCTTAAAATAGTTTAGAACGACTTAAAACATAGATCAAAAAGTATTTAGCTACATATACTTATGTGGAAGCAAAGAATACGTTAAATGAAAACTAAATGAAAATCCATTCGCATTGAGAAAATAATTTCTCAAAACATTTTCACATCTCTCACATTGTGCCATTTTCTAATATTGCTGTTGCATTTGGGAAATTGCTTTTTAAATGATGCTACCGTTGTGAGGAGTACCCCACGAAACATCCCCCATTTCGTTCTACTTGGCTGTGGTTCAATAATTTATTTCGCCATTTACGCCACCGAACCAAAGTTTGAAGCCGAACTGCTGGGAAAAGTTTCTTTCGCCTACCTCTTTAAATGAGTTTTTAATTGAGAGCTAACAGCAGCAGGCTCCTTTTGTGTGTGTGTGTGTGTGTGTGTGACTTTGAAATTGAATGAACGAAATAAAAATGGCTTGGCTACTTTTTGAATGCGCTGTCATATGATAAATGAGTTGGAAACTTTGTCAAGCAAAGAAACAAAAAAACAAAAAAGATGAATTGAAAATGCTTCATAGGTAGTCGTAGTTACATTAGTTGTTGTTGTGCGACAAACCATTTGTGACTTCAAAAAGCACTCAGCTATCCACATCATTCATCATTTATTCAATAGTTTATTAAAGAATGTTACGTATACGCCATGTGGCAGCTGTAAATTTCAACACGTAAACTTTTTGACCAAAGTCCAGTGCTGTGATTCAGTTTTGTCTTCTTTAATAACAGCTAACACTCATTAGCTTAAGTGCTGGCTAGCAAAAGCAACCAAATTTTGTTGTGTAATAAAATTAAGAGCCGAATAACTTTTTGTACTAAACTAAGTAGTGGTGTATGTGAAGTTAGCTTGTCTGTCTGCTCAAAGTTCTCAACATAAACGAAAAATTCAAATCGACACTTAAATTATGCGGCTAAAAGTTTTCGCACTGCAATTTTCAACATAGACTTTGGCAACTGTTGTGAAAATCGCAGACTTTGTTAACACCACAAAAATATTTTCAACTAACCAAAAACCAACAACGCAATCGCTATCAAAATACCGCCCAAAAACCCCACTTCGCGTTCTTCCATTTCATAAAAGCGGCTTAAGTTTGCAGCTGCAATTTGTTTGTCATGTTGTGAAAGAAGCTTTTGCTGTAAATTTTCCTTTGCCAACATTGGCGAAGAGCTTACAGTTTGTGCTAGACGCTTGGGGAATGTTGAAAAATGTGAATAAAATTTAAGTTGAAAACTTGATATAGTGCAGATAAATAAATCGAATGTTAAATTGGATTAAAAAAGACAAAAAAAAAAAACATTTGACAATTGATTTAAGAGCATAATAGGAATTTTTTTTTAAATATATTTTGGTTTCAAAAAATAGTTCACTTTTGGTTTACTGGCTCAACGCAAACATACACACTTTAAGAACTTAATCCTTTGAATGTTATATATTGAACCGGTTCTGCTTATCACCTTTACTCTCCACTTACATTAAAAATATTGCTTTATACTTCTTTCTTTTTATTAAAAGAAAGTCACGTCAACTCTCAAAGATTTCTTAACTTTCACTTCAGTTTTTCTTACGCTCTAGTGACACAAAATTATTTCAAATATATATATATATCTATATTTACAGCTCGCCCAACTTTTGCCCATGGAAGAGAATTTCCTTTTGCTCTTCCGCTTCGATAACCCCTTGGAATCAAGCGTTGAATTCATGAAGGTGAGTGTTTTTTTTGGTGCCAACGATGCAGAAAACAAGAGGCATCGGCATCCACTGACTGAAAGTCAAAGCTTAAGCCTGACTTTTATGCGCTGTGCTAATTAATTTTATGTGTTTTGATGTTTCTCATCGATTAGATCTGGCGTGAATACGACACTGATAATTCTGGTTACATTGAGGCGGATGAGCTTAAGAATTTCTTGCGTGACTTGCTCAAAGAGGCCAAAAAGATCAATGATGTTTCCGAGGATAAGCTCATTGAATACACAGACACCATGGTACGTATACATGATATTTGTACTTAAAAATAAACAGTAACTGAAAAAAACAATTCGCTGACCTGAACAATCAATGTCCATGTTGTGTTGTGTTGTGTTGGCCTTCTCTTTGTTTGTTGGCCAAGTCAAGCGTAAAATATTGCAATTAATTTTTTGGCGTGCCGAGAATTATGTGAATTTATGACACAATTTATATGCAGTCCAAAGTTTTTTTTGTTAATTAAAAAGTTTATAATGGAAAAAAGCGTGCAAGGCACATGTGTGTGTACTTTATTGTGTTACACACACACACACACAAACACCCGCAGCACACATTTTGTTGTGCCTTATGTAACTCTTCTGCTGCTGCCTTTTCGGTACTGGCTTCTGTCTCGGTTAGTTGCTCTTCGCCTGCTTGTGCTCCATCTTATTTACACATTTTCTTTTGGCGCACGTATCACAATAAATGATGATAACAAAAAAGCTGCTTGCTGGCAAAACTCGAAACTCATTTGCAATTTAAATTACCAGCAACAAAGTTGTTGTCAAAGATTAAATGCACTTGTAAAAATGTACCAACAAATTGCTTTCATAAAATATATGCTTGGGTTAGATCATTGTATATCTTGGAGCAATAAGAAAAAGTTTCTCATGCGTCAACTCGAATGCATTAAGTTAATTTCGTAAAACATTTTTTATTTTTAAGCTAAATTTAGATTTTGTTTGAGTTAAAACAACCTTGCTCAAAGCAAATAAACACGAAAAATGCGAATAAATGAATTCCAAGTAACTAATAACAAATGTTGGTAACAGTTACCACACAAAAGTCATGGCACAAACAGCATTTTGGAGCATTTGCTTAAGACGATTTGGGAGAGTGTCTGTGTGTTTATTATTATTGTTATTATTTGGGCTGTGCTACACGGAAGCGTCTCAAGAGACACACACACACACACAGACACAGATAACAATTTATGTATCATTAATTAAGTATAAAAGTTCTGTCATTGAGCTCATTAAGTTTTCTCTTTCTTCTTTTCTTTCTTTTGTACGTTCTACACCCCACACACGCACACACACAAACACACACACACGCGCAGCTACAAGTTTTCGATGCCAATAAGGATGGTCGTTTGCAGCTCTCGGAAATGGCTAAGTAAGTACAGCTCAATGCGAATATTTTATTCGTTGTGGTTGGTTATTGTTATCCGAAACAAACACGCCCAAAAACTTATTTATTACAGACTGCTTCCGGTTAAAGAGAATTTCCTTTGCCGTCAGGTATTCAAGGTAAGTGCTCGAATGCTTTTATTACAACTACAAAAACGAGGAAATTACAAAAAAAATTATAGTTGAGCAAAACTCAACTCAATTGAATATTATATATACTATATATATATATAACTGGTTAGCGCCAGTCTTCTTACTTTTATCTAGCACATAGGTATTAGCTTCTAGCTTTATTTATATATATATATATATATATTTAACTGGCTGCCGCAGCCAATCTAAAATAATACTATTCTTGCAAGCGCCTGATCTAATTTTCCGTTCATTTTGTTATGTTTTCTTATGGTTCTGTGTCTGCTTGAATAGATTTTTAGCCATCTAAAAGCTAGCTTACAATTTTGCAATGCGCAGCATAAAATATAACAAAAACCAGCTATCATAATACGCGTCGTATGCGTGATAAAAAATTGAATCAAACACCTGCTTGCGCTGTTTGCCTCTTGATGCTTGCCTCTTCTTGCTGGGGGGCAAGCCGGGGGCCAAATCAATTTAAGCTCAACCAAACGTGCAAACCCAAAAACCCCAAACCCAACATATAAATTTATCCTGCGTCAGCTGGCTGGGTCGAGTGAGCGGCAAGGAAAGAAGAAAAAAAAAAAGAAAGTTTTTTTTTTGGTTAGAAAAAAGGCAAAAGCGAATCATTTTATTTCTGAGAACTGTGCAATCTGTTCTTTTTGTGTAAAAAAAAACTTTTGACTTTCTAATTAGACATAAAACACACAAGTACACCTTGCCACAGGAGCAGCAACAGCAAAAGCAGCAGCAGCAGCAGCAGCAGCTGTTTGTGGCAAGAATATTGTGACATTAAGTGACAATGGTGCTTTGTGCTTGCTTTAGGGAGTTTTTTTTCTTTGGCTTCATTTTTGGGAATTTATTTTGACTTTTGATATCTAAGCAGCAGCCGCAGCAGCCGCAACAGCAGCCGTCTGCAGGATGCTCAAAATGCGCCCATTGGGAGTTAAATGGAGCGCGTTCAGTTACACTCCGCTTTCACTCTACTTCCTAACGTTCCTATTCTATTGTTGTTGAATTGGCCGAAACGTAATTGGTCATCAGACCACAGAGAAACAAAGCCAAGTAACTTGGCCATAACTTGGCCACGGTTGCGCTAGCAAACTACTTCTTTCTATGGCTGCTCAAACTTTGGCTGCCACATTTAGCCGGAACATGGTACGTCTCTTGGCTTTCAGCAAGCCAAGTTGCAGGACAAAAGGCTTTGAGGCCATTAGGGATAGTCATGTTATTCAAACTAAAGAAAAGGGTCAAGGTAAATGCAATGCAGGAAAAAGTATTTTTAATGGCTTTAAACATATATATTTTAGTGAATTCCTACAATAATCTTTGAACTTCAGCAATTACTTAAGTAATTATACAATAAATTACTTAAATAAGTAATTTTTTGTTCATTTCTATTGTAATTAACGTTAATACTCAAGTAATTAAGCTAATAACTTACCAAAATTACTTATTTGATTAAACTAATACTTATATAACTTGGGTTACTAACCCGAATTCTTTAATTACTTAAGTAATTGTAACGTTAATTCGTGTCTTTTGTCATCATATGTGAGACATTTTGCTGACAACCCCTAACGCTTGACACAGTTAAGACTGTTTGTATGTGCATTTGGTCATGGTCAACTTGAACAAACTCTTCTTTTTACGGTTATTTTTAGCACAAGTATGTGAAAGAAAGCAAGCAGATGTCCAACAATGTTCATGACCAGCTTACAATGTGCGATTTGTGGCTGTTCTTTTCGTTTCTTGCTATTGTTGGTAATCAACTGACTTCGACATACGAAACGAAGCGTTACGAAATGGAACGATATGTGTGTGTGGAAGTTACAAGGTTGGCCGCTGCTAGTGCTACTTATTGTTATTTGCTGCAGATGTACGTGCTTCAATTGCATTCATGCTGCTTAAACAGCATACACAAGTGCTCGAGTGCATTCTACAGACTGTTGGAAACCACAAGTTGTGCAATTTTTAATTAGACTTCCCAACAACGACAAGTTTAAATCGGCTTGCCTTTAAGCAGCTGTGTTACATTTTCGATTTGCATAAGACGAAAGAGAACACAATGACAGCAATTGCTGTTTGTGGCAGCAACTGTGCAACCCAGCGTATGAGCAATGTGCAATGTGATGTTGCAACCGCAGTCGACACATCAACCTCAGCCGCAACGTCGTCGACCACGTAGAGTCAAATTTACAGTTCTTCCATCACACCCAGACACACACACACACACGAACACACACACAGTAACAGTTATTGCATGCCAACTATTATTTGCCGATTGTTACAGATGGCAGCACAACGACATTTTATTTGGCTTTTATTGACAATGCTCTCTTTCCGCTGTTTGAACATGTCGCAAATCTTGCAAATTTACACACATTGTAAAACCAAAATGCGTTACAAGTTGAAGTCAACAAAAATACAAACAGGGAAACCATCAAGTAATTTGTGCTTGGCAAAAGTTTTCGACTTTATTAGATGTATTGCAGAATTTTTGTCTTAAAAAGCTTTTCATATAGGATTTTATTAACTTGAGATCACATTCAATTCCAAATCAACCTAGCTTACTTGCTTATATAGTATATATATCAAATGTTGTTACTGTAACTACTTTCTATTCCTTTTCTTGACCTTTTCTCTTTATCAACTTTACTCCCACTCCTCACTCTCCATTAATAATCTGCATTAACATTCAATTATAATGCATCATTCATCTGGTCATATTAATCAGTCGTTAAAGTCATAACTAAGGTCCTGCCACTGTGCCACTGTGTCGCAGTGCAGCAGTTTCGATATGATTCAAACCCACCTGAATGGACAGTCATCGTCATCGTCATCGTCACATTGTTGTAGCATTGCTTTTTTACGCCCGCAAGTATGCAATAAAACTGCTACAAGTTTAAGCAGCCATCAAATTGGCATTTCCAGTCCATTTGGCCCTTACATAAAATTACGCATTAAGCTGGTAGTGGTAAGAAGATGCGTGCTCACACCGCGTTTTGCAATAAAAAAAAGTAAGATAATAAACGTGCATCAAAATTTTTACAGCCAGGCAGGCAGGCAGTCAGCTTCAAGACTTATATAAGTTATATAAGCATGCACACACTTCTGCAGTTAAGAGTACAAAAGGCAGCAAATACCATGCAGCATGTACCAACTAACAGGCAGCACCAGGTAATTTGCCGAGCATAAGTACACTGCACAACAAAAGATTGCAGAGAATTTCTTGTGAAGAGTGAAATTGCATAATAATACAGCAAAATGTGCTCTTGAGTGACAAGAGTCATTAAAACAACTGAAACAGTCCAAGAAGCTGCACACATGATACCCTGTTTATAATGTGCATTTCGTATATGCAAATTTTTCCAAACAAAATTTTGTTTCAACAACTTAAACTTACAATTATTTAAACCGGTTCGCATAAGCTAGAAGAATATATTCACAATCATGTTTTAAAACACCAATTCACATTTATGGCCCGGGAAAAAAATCTTTATCTCTTTTGCATAAATTTTGTAGAGCTTAATGGGGGCGTCATTTAAACATTTTGATGCAGTCGTGATATTAAAACCTAATTGTTGCTGAATAGTGTTTAGGCAGGCAAGCAAGCTCGACGGTCGTTTTGGTGTGATTCCAGCAATGCCGGAACGGCTTATGCTAATGCGCATCACGTATACGACGCGTATGCACAAGAGCTGCGGATGCAGCAAAGCTTTAAACATGGCGCATTTGGAAATAGCATGTTTGTGTGTGGCATAAACTTTTTTTTGGGTTAAATTCAGTTTTTTTTTTTTTTTTATTAAAAAATTGTGCTGCAAGTGTATTTTGGATGTTGTTGCTGCTGCTGCTGGCAGGTTGGTTTTGGTGTTGCAATTTGGTGGCTTGCCCGTTTTCACTTAACTTTTGCGGCTTTTGCCCTGTTGTGGGAACCACTTAAGCGTGTATATATTTTTGTTGATGCCATTATTGTGTTGTCTCTGCCGTGCTTCGTTTTAAATGCAGGCAGCTTACCTGAAAAATGTGGCCAAAATGCAAAAGAGCAGCGTTAGCCACTACAACAACCACTTTAAGCTGACACAGAAAATCCCTCTTGTTATTTTGTTATTTTTGTTTTTTTTTGTTTTAAGTTCTATGCTCTTTTGCACCTTTAAGCGGCAGCTAGTTTAATGAGGCTGATGAAACCATAAAATGCAACTTAAAATCGTCATGTCCTATGGTTAGCTTTCGTTTACTAGATACGTATACTTAATATATATATAAAAAAAAAAAAATATTTTCAGTTTGCTGCATTTCTAGCTGCAACTTTAGCTTATTACTAACAACAACTAATATGCTAGACTTAAACTAAAACTTGCACACAAGCTGGCAAATAAGTTAGTTTGTAATTTAGTTATTTGCCACTCGTAAGCAACAAATAACAATTTAGCTAAACTAATTTTCTGCTTTACAATCTTTAACTCAACAACAACTTTTTCTGATTATTATTAATTTTTTATTCCATTTCCCTTCGCCTCTAACCTTTTCTCTTGCAACTCTACTTAATATGCCTTAAAATCAACTGCAACTACCTAATTAACAAAAACAAACAAACAAAAAACAACAACAACAACAACTGTATTTATATACTTATTTATGTATAACTTATGCATATATACTATTTATTTCTCTATAACAAATCCAACGATCAACACCTGAACAACTTTTTTCATTTCCAACCAAAAACAAAAATACCAAAACCTTAAACAATAATCTAAAAATAAATTCCAAACTGAAAAAAAAACAAACAATAAATTTAATTACACTGCACGTGATGTACATTTTGGCTGCCCACAAATATTCAATTTCTACACATTTCGCAAAAATAAAAAAAAAATATAAAAAAACATTACTTAAAACAAAATCGTTTAAAAAAAAAAAACTCGAACATAAAAAACCTGCAAAAATATTAAACAAAAATCAAATTTAATAATAAACAAACATGCTGTATATAAAATCGACAATAAATGCATCTACAACAACAACAATCCAATTGCACTGCCTACAACAACAACAACAACCAAACAACAAAATACACGAACTACTTGCAATATTCGTATTCCAGGAGGGCATTGATGTAAGTATTTACCATCCAAGCCGAACCAAAAAAACCAAACGAAAACTTAACGTTGTTACCCAAAAAAAGCAAATGGAATACAATAAAACACAAAAGCGAAAAAAAAAAAAACATTCAACCAACCAAAAATCCAATCGAAAATTTACAAAGGACATTTAGCCTTGGCTTCGGCCGAAGCTTGAATACCCTTGCAAAAAAACAAAAACGAAAACAAGTTTTAAAGTAAACATTGAAATATTACCTTTGAGTACTTTTCACAATCTGAAGTGATTTTTACACCATCGAAAAGTCAATCACACTTGAAATAAAAAAAAGTTCAATCATTTTTCTCTCCTCAAACTCAAACTTCTACTTTTGAAATGACTGTTTACATTTGTTTCTCATAAAACAAGTTAATAATTCAACTATTGTTTTTGCAATCAAATAAACAAAAGTCATAAACAATAAAACAATTTGCAAGGGTATTAAAAAAACAAACAACAAACACAAAACTTTTCTTTGTATTCGTATTTATTTAGCCAGTGACAAAACAAAAGAAATTTACATTCCTAACAACTTCGTACCCCGCCCCCAACCTTGCACCCAGGCTTCCTTCCTCGAACAGCTTTCAGTTGAATGGCAACAATATTTCTGATTTCAAATGCTTTTGTTCTGAACGCAAAACAAAACAACGAATGAAATTTTTATTGACCTTAGCATATTTCTATTTTGATTCGATTCGTTTCGTTTCGTTTCGTTTACTTGTGACTGCTTTACCCTTTTTTTCTGACTTAAATCCATATAAAAATAAAATATATACAACAAGTCCTTAAATATTTTCTGCATTTCTAAAAGTTACTTTGTAGTTACGGAACTATATACACACGTATATATATATATATATATTCGTAGAAATATCTATAGATTTACATTTTAAGTGCATGCTGTGGGGAATGCTCTGTTTGCGTTTGCTTTTGCTTTATTCGAATACCATTTTGCTGCCTCTTTATTTTTTTTTGTGGCATGCAACGTAGTAAAAAAATGTGCATGTGTGTGTGTGTGTGTGTGTGTGTGTAAGTGAAACTCTAAATGATTGAAATCTGTTTGAAAGCTTACACAGTTTATTTTATATAGAAAGTATATCAGTTTTAGGTACTTAAAGTTTCCGATAGATTGAAAAACAAACAAAAAAAACACATCATACATTTGAATAATAAATTCAAAGTTTTCTCGTTCTATAAACTCATTTTACCATACACAAAACTTTTTAGAGATTTAAGTTCAGACATTAAAATCAAAACAGTTTTCGTAAAGATATGTTAGTATAAAATCTTTCCAAATGACAGAAGCTCGTTATACTCGAAATAGCATTTTAATGGAATCTTCAAGCCAAACTATCTTTAAAGCTCAAATATCAAACACCAAACACCTTCAACTTGGTATGTTAAGCAATTTAATATATATATATGTGCTAACCTCAATTGGTGCTTAATTTCTGACCAATCTAATAAGTAAATGACAACAACTAGTGTGTGTTACTAATTAGATATTTGTTCCATAACACACCAACACACACAAACACCCTCACACTCACACTTACACACCCACCCTACATATTTGTGTATATTTAGTAAGATGGGTGATAAGTGCATGTACGTGCGCTGCTTAAATCTAATGAAGGTCCAGATACGACCCTCGGATGCGACCCTTTTCCATAATTTAAACACAAATAGGTGCGTGTGTGTGTGTTTGTGGCGGAACGAAACTTGTACACCCTTTTAACCTATATGGGACATATGGATAATGGCAGCCGCAGACATCCGCCGCCGCCGCCGCCGTTGCCATCGCCATCGTCGTAAAATGCTTTTTCAAAAAGTGTTGAAGTATAAAATAATTACTTCATTTTATCAAGGATGTTGAATGCTGGACGGGTTGTATGTTGGCTAAACGTGACGCTCCAAATTCGAGCAGCTTAAGTGCGCAATTTGTCAGTTAGAGCGTGAGAGAGGGAGAGACAGAGACAGAGGATGAGCGAGCAACAGTAAAGAACATCAATAAATTCCCTCTAATTCGCTCTGAAAGTGTTGTGTGCAGCAAATTAAACACTAAGGCATCTTTCACACATAAAGCCCATCTTTCAAGTTCGTTCATTTTTTGTTTTTTTTTTCTCAAACAAAACGATGAACAATGCTGCGGTGGTGACAGGGCGTTAAGTGCGAGCTTTTAATGGATTTCCAATCCCCAAAACGCAAACAGAAATGAAAATAAAAAATATGCAGAAAAAAGGGTTTAAGTTGATGTGTGTTCAGCGGAAAGATATTCTACAAGAGATTTTTTATTCAGAAAAGTTATTGTAGGCTAAATACGAAAAATTATAAATGTAGTTTTCGATAGCTTTCATTATCCTTAACAATATCAAGTATGAAGCATAAGAGAATGGTACACAAAAAACGTAAAGAGAATCTTAATCAAACCGATTTTTCAAAAATGTAAAATAGATATATAAATTAGTTGACTGCATTGGAAAAAACCCCTTCTCAAAGTTAATCACAGTTGTATGCCACCCAATCTCCATACTCTTCTAATCAAAGGGTATTTAAAAAAAAAAGTAAAAAATGCGTTTGGACGTACGCGCCGTTTATAAAGCAGCTTACAAGTCTAAATAAATAAATGTTATCAGTCCTTAGGGAAACCACATCCACACACACACACACACACACACACACACACACACATAATTTCACACCTACTCCTACACACCAACATAATAACAAATTGTTAGCTATCTAAAATTAAAGTCGTTTCCATTTGGGCTTCGGTTTTTCGTTAACCGTACAGCACCTGGCTTTGTGCTTGTAGGAATGACCAGCTATGGCTGTAGCTGGTTGCCTTTGCCGCCCAAATGCTCCTTGGCCCAGTGCATGTGCTCGCTTGCATAACCACAAGCAGCCAAAACAGGTGCAGTCATGTTGGTGCCAGCAAAGGAAGTCGAATCAATAAATCTAACTGGCGCTCGTGTGGCATACAACATGTACACGTACAAGTATATGTACTTACACATACATATGAGTGCTGCAAATGTTTGCGCTGAAATGTATGCTACATTATTTTAGCCACCAGGGCCAATGAGAAACAGGGTGAGAAGAGCAAATACGCAATTTACCTTAATGCATATTAATTACCGAACGTCAAGCGCCCAAGACCCAAATAGCTAAAATGCTTCAATTTGTTTGTGAAGTTGGAAAGAGGAGAGCGAAGTTGGAGTCCAATACAAACCGCCTTAATTAAGTAATTCATTATAATGCGCATAAGTATGCAATTTCTGGCGATATTACCATGCTTTAAGTATTAGAGATGTGTATTTTGGAATCTCTTCGTGCTTGAAACGATTACAAAATTATTTTTAAATGTATATATCTTAAAAATTTAATCTTTAATGTGCTCTCCCCTGTGTTCCAATCGATTAAAGCATACATCTCTTGCTAAAGCCAAGTAACAGCTGCGTCGTTTGGGCCATATCATGTATGCCTTTTGGGATTTTTCTACGCTTTCTGCTATCGCTTTTCGGTTTTTGGGATTGTGCAAGTAATTGTGCACAAATTGGCTATAAGGCGGATAAAGGGACTAAACGAGAGAGATTGAGTCAAATGCAAACAAGAACGCAAAAATGTAAATGAAAATTGATTTGCATGCAGGCGGGCGTGTCTCTAATGTGAATGTATATGTGTGTGTGTGTGTGTGTGTGTGTGTGTGTTTGTGTGCATGTGTATGTGTGTGAGTGCGGTTTATGTTCCCATAGGCAAACACTGGCCTGCCAGCATGGATTGCATAATAACAACAAGTTAAAAGCAAAAAATAAATCTATATATGAATTACTTTTTCATAAAATGTAAATATTAATATGCTATTAGTAAGCACACACACACACACATGTAACAAATACACACACAATAACACGTAGTGTTGACTATTAAAAAAACCTCCCTAAAATGGCAGTTGACATTCGTATCAGTCTATATATATATAAGAGACTGAAGTGTGTATTTTATAAAACATGGATTGAAAACAGTAAATTTAAATGCAAAATTTATATGCTCTTATTTTATTGCCTAACTTAGGGCGCAGCCAAACTTACCAAAGATGATATTGAGAAAGTTTTTTCGCTCTACGATCGCGTAAGTTTTGATTATTATTAATATTAAAGTTTGTTAATAGTGATAAGTGTAATGCTAAAACAGGATAACAGCGGCACCATTGAGAATGAAGAGCTTAAAGGTTTTCTCAAGGATCTGTTAGAGCTGGTCAAGAAGGTAAGTTTCAACTGCTGATTAACCCAAATTTCCTGTTCTATAAGTTTTCTTGTTAATTAGGACGATTATGATGCCCAGGATCTGGCTGCTTTTGAGGAGACAATTATGCGCGGCGTTGGACATGATAAACATGGCAAAATCTCACGCAAGGAGCTAACCATGATACTGTTAACCCTGGCCAAAATTTCGCCAGAGGATGATCAGTAAATTGTATTGTATTGGCCAAATAAGCATAAGAGCTAAAGATTTCTTTTTAGCCACCAAAAAGCACACTTACACACACACACATATATATATATTTTTGTTACCAATTTGGGTAAAAACAATGCATATGCGTCGGAGTTGTTCTTTGGCCACGAGCCAAAATTGATTACTTTAATGAAACAAGAAAATACAAAACCAAAAAGCAAACTGCCCGCAGCAAGGAGCAGCTCGAGGACATAACCTCAAATAAAACAAGGCGAGGCCTCTACAAACAAAAACAAAACATAAATTATTGAATTAAAGCGCAAAAATTTCTCAAAAATATAATAAAATACTAAAGCAAATTTAAACTAAATGTTTCAAACTAATTAAATGTTTATGCATGTTAAGCTTTTGAAAGTCTATTTCCTAAAATGGAGAGCAAACAAAAAATATAAAAAACAACAACAAAGATATTATGTATGTGTATTCGTAAAACAACAGCAACAACTAAGTAAAATTAAAACAAAACAAAAAAAAATCCAACCAAATATAAACAATTACTTTTTGACAATGCAACTCGAAACCAGCCATAAAAAACATATAATACAAGAAGAAGAACATCGATGAAAAATTTTTGAATAGAAATTTAATAATCGTAATGTTTATATTTTCTATTTCCAATATATTGCATATTCATTTACAAAAAAGTATATATATATATATATAATTAAAACAAAAATGAACAACTAATTTAATTTTTTCGACTTAATTAAAAGTTAGCTAAATGTAAGAGCAGACACTCAACAAAAAATTTATTGCAAACACAAAAAAAAAAAAAAAATATACAAATAAAAAAATTTAAAATAAATATGAAATTATTCTATATGTTATTATTATGTAGCGAGAAATTTTTTAGATAATTGTTGTTAATAATTGTGTGTACTTATAATAAATTATATATATATATTTATATTATGTAAATGTACTTATATGTGTATGTTTGACAAATATATATATATATATATACATACAAACGTATATATATATATAAATATATGTATATTTTGATGCGTGTGATTTTTCTGCTTCGTTTTTTTGTTTTTTTTTTGGAAAATTTAACTTAATTTTTTGAGTGTACAACTATATTAAAAGAAATACAAAAAAATGCACACACAATTTACCAAAATAACGCAAAATGATGTCATTTAACGTTTTTACTTGATAATTTTTTTTAGTGCATAAGTTTTACCAAACCATTACGAATACTTAAAAAAGAAAAAAAAAATAATAGGCGCCCAGCCAGTATTAATCAAGGCCCCCACTCGAAGCCGAGCTGCCAATTGGCACTCGAACACGGCGACCCGGTCCAGCCACGTAATAAAAACCAAAAAACCTAAAAACCAAAAAAAAACACCAATGATCGAATGAACGAAAACTTAAATCTACTAACATGTCTGTGTCTCTCTCTTGGCCCAAAGCATAAGTTAAACACATGTCTCAATTGTTCTCGACCTCGTTCTGGTCATTGATTTGCACAAGAGCAGAGGCGGGTGAAGAGGAAATTTTAAGAATGGACTTGTACATTGTTAGAAAACAGAAACCATTACGAATCTGAAACATTTTACTTATGCCGCAATAGTTTTATTCGAAACTTATAATGCTAAACATTTTAAGAAACAAAAAGAAAAGCTTTCTAAAATCTCCTCAAGGTGCTATCTCTTTTATAAATACTTGTAAACCAACTAATGGTATATATCTTTTTTTTCAATTTCAAATTTATTTGCCCATAGCCAAAACCCAATTTGAAAAAAAAAAAAAACTTATCCTGTTGCTAGGAAATTTTTAACACAGTTGCAAACAAAAAACCAAAGCTCTGCAAAAAAACAATTTCGTATGTAAATCTATTGAAAACTCCAAAAGCAGTATATAGTAAATATACATATACATGTGTTATAGAGAACTGTACGATGCAACAAAATGCCAAGTAAATGAAAAAGAAAAACAAAAAGAAAACGTGAAAAAAATGTCGTATCTACTTATTATATATATTATATCTTACTTACGCTATTTTTAAGATGAATAAAAAAGAAAACATTAACGAAATATCAAGAAACATGCATATAAAGCTTCAAGGACTTTCAATATACAAAACAGAGAAGAACGAAAGAAAAGTTTAAACACATACTTTAAAACCCAAATACATATTAAACTATACTTATAACTACAACTAACTATATATACAAACATTATATATCTATATATATATATATATATAAACTACCTACATAAATGCATACTATATATATATATATATGTCAAGCAAAAAATTCTATGATATGAAAATGTGTGTGTTTTAATAAACTATCGATAGATTACATCTCAAGACACAAACAAATTGCCACATATCGATTTAATTAACACTTTGACTTTTGTTTTGTTTTTCTAGCAGGGAATTCAAGTTCTTAAGACATACATTGAGATTTTGGATATCGGTATTGATATCAAGATTGCAATTGATATTCGCTAATTTTGTTTTCGACCTTAATTTTGACTTCGATTTTGATTTCGAACTTGATTGCTCCTTTTTTTCAATCGGCTGTTCTTCGATGGGTTCAGCGCTTTTAATAAGCTTCTCTACATTTTCCATGCTCTCCCTTATCTCTTGACAGTAGCTGTTTAGAAAGATATACATAAGCTAGAGTTATGATAAAGTAATGGGAAAGATATGTCATTAACTCTTACCACTTGGCTTTCTCCAATACGCTTACACTTTGATTTTTACATTTACAAGCATACAGATGCCACGGTAAGGATAATACTTTAACATGTGCCGTAGAACGTTCACATATTGTGGCACGTTTTGATTCAGGCAAAAGCGACTCTACCACATCAAAAGTAAATATCAGCTTTGGTTGCTCTTGCTTCAAATCCTGAGTATCATCAGCTGCATATTCCTTAATTGGCAACCTTGCAAGAAAATCGCACATTGATGGCGTCTGCCGGAGACTGCCATTCCGCCCAAAATGGCGTTGTAGAAACCGTTTCGCCTGGTTGGCAGAATCGCCAGAATCGGAACAAACTCCTGCTACGCTTGTTTTACCAAAAACATGTCCCGATGGATTGTTGACTATAACACGAGTTGACCTATTGGCATATGTTATATGTGTTTGGCTGTGAAGAATGCATTGCAAATATGAGCAACAGGCTTAGGAACCCTAAGATTTAATTCTTTCCACATAACTTACCCCCTTTCAATATTAACATTTAATTTAGTAATACGTCCGCTGGACATTTTGGTTTTTACCAAGAATTTTTATTACTTTCTTTAAACAAGCAAAAATTTCATTAAGTATAGAGAATACAATGAAATTTTTCACAAACTACCAGTTAAAAGGAGGCCGGCCTACTTTAAACTGAAAACTTGAATTTTTTTTTATTCCAATCATTCAAAGAAGAATGCCTGAATATCCAAACGCTGCTGATAGGCCAAACGCTGCAGGATTGTCGGATGTGTATGATGCCAGCGGGCATACCAGTTATCATAGACAGGAAAACTCATATGATCCGCATAGATCTTGATGAGAGCAGATCTTAGAAGTAGGGAGTAGCCCAAGCGATGAGCAAATCGATCAGCAGCATATTCAAAACGTCTCAAGTTCCACAGCATGACAAAGTTGGCCAACGTTAGATATGGCGTCATGGCATATCGCAGCACAATAATAAAGCCAACAATTATAGGACACAAACCGGGAGCAAATCCAACTGCCTGATATAGTTGCGCACAGTGAAACAAAAATCCAAAGATCACCATGGTGAGCAGAAAATGTACCTTCATAATGAATGTGGCCTTGTAGAAATGTCCATGCTTCCAGTGTCCCAGCTCATGGGCGACGACAGCAACCACCTGTAGATTGGTCAGACCACGACCCACCTCAAACGGTTGAAGCTCATTCGGTTGCAATCCCTTATTATACAGCAACGTATCAAAGATTACAATCCTCTTCAGACAGCAGCTGCCATAGAAGTACGCATTGCTATGTTGCG
This sequence comes from Scaptomyza cyrtandrae, assembly GCA_035044605.1. Classification (NCBI taxonomy): domain Eukaryota; kingdom Metazoa; phylum Arthropoda; class Insecta; order Diptera; family Drosophilidae; genus Scaptomyza; species Scaptomyza cyrtandrae. The sequence continues at coordinate 345,217 of JAWNNS010000642.1, forward strand.
CCGATTTTGTCTTAATAATGAACACCCTTTTAATGGGAAACTTAACTACATCGCAAAGTTGCTTGATGTCCGCATAGAGAGGAGTACCTTCGGCCAATCGTTTTTGCCGGCCAAAACAGGGTACGCACAAGTATGGCAGGAAAAATACCAAAAATAGCGTTATGAACGCCCACATTGCCCAGAAATATAAAAAGAACCAATATCCTAATCCATGTACACTAAAAATGATCAACAATGTGAGCGGTGCCAGAACAACCTGTGCCAGCACAATCGCCACTAAACCCATGATGCAATATAGATAACATGGAAAACGCTTCTGTGTACCATACCGCAATTCCAATATACACTTGTCGTATATAATGACCGGCAAACAACGTATCGTTATATAGATGGTCAAATAAAAGACAAACAACAAACTGATCCACATCTCATTCGTTGTCGTCAATGTCATGGCGGCCAAACTCCATATCAATGGGTACAGACCAAACCATAGTTCCAAAAAGCTGATAATCAAATCTATAGCATGCTTCCATATAAATAGCTCCATTTTATGCAGCTCATAGATTCGAGCCCGATAAAAGATTTCTACCGGTATAATGCTACGCAACTCCATCGGCACCTCCACCGTTCCCATGCATGTCAGTTGCTACTAGACAAAAATCGAAGAAGCGTTAGAAAAATCAGTTACGTACAATCGACAACTGCTCACCTGTCTCCTGGCCAATATAATTTCCCATATGTGATCGATGACCAAGATCGCCAGCAAAATGTAGAGCAGGTGGCGTGGGTCTAGCTTCCCCCAAGTGTCGTAGGTAACCATCGCTCACAATAAAATCATGTTCAACAATAATAATTAAAAAATGTATAAATGTATTTATGGGAATTCTTTGTGATAGTATTTATAAACTTAATTTAAATTTGATTTCGAAGCAACTGTGATTAGGCTCGGAGTGCTGCCAGCTGCTCCAATCTCTCCAAGCGATCTAACATTGTGGGATGTGTATGATTCCAAGTGGAATAGCAGCCATCCGATATTGGAAATGATAGATTATCTGCATATAGCTTCAGCAGAGCCAATCTTAAGTTGCCGGCATATCCTAACCTAAAAGCATATTTATCCGCTTGATATTCAAATTGTCGCGTAACGCTAAGCATTGTCACATTGGATAGGGTAAAGTATGGTGTTAGCACGAAGCCAAAGATGATCATGAAACCCACTATGATGGGCTGCACGCCCGCTTCAAAGCCCACAGCCTGATAGATGGGACCATGGGAAAAGAAGAAAGAGAAGAGTAAAAGCGTTAGAAAGAGATGGATCTGAAACATGGTAATGGCTTTATAGAAATGACCATTCCACCAGTGACCCAACTCGTGGGCAACCACTGCCACCACCAGTGCATCACGCAGTCCCTTGCCATTATCCTCTGGCCGCAAGTCGGAAGCTTCTCGCATTCCCCGATTCAAGAGCAGTGTATCGAAGATAACGATACGTTTTAAACAGCAGCAGCCATAGAAGAAGGCATTGCTGCCCGTATTTGGATCACGAACACGTATAATGTGCACCTGGCTTATAGGAAAACCGACACGATTTGTGAGCTCCTCCAAACTGGCCAACAGCGTTGTATTCCCGAGGTACACACGTTTTCCAATCATAGGACCAATGGCCAACGGTAAGATTAAAAAAATCAACGCATTTAGCAGAACGCAAATTGCGTATAATCCAAGGCAAAAGAATTTTTCAAGAGCATGTACCAGAAGTATCACAATTGATACTATCAAAGCCATCAATACCAGCGACACTATAGTATCCACGATGTGCTTTAAAATGCGACTAAGGCAACTTATTTTTTCTTGATAATGTAGACTTTTGATGCAGCACCTTTCATATATATGACCAGGCAAGGATTTAAGAGTTATATATATGCTTAGCAGAACGACAAAGATGAAAGACAAGCAGATCTCATGTTGCATCCACTTCATGGGGGCACACATTCCAGCTAGCTGCCAAACTAAAGGAAAGAAGCCAAAGTACAATTCCAAGCAGCCACATATGATCACCACAAAGAATGTATTAACTATGATGAACCAACTCTTGTGCAACTTATAGACACGCATTCTGTCAAATAGATCCTGTGGAAGATAGGGACGCAGCATTTCTGGTACTTGCTCAACACGATAGACCATAAGAATCTGCAAGAGAGTAAGAGGAAACATCTAAGAAGCACTTCAGATTAAGTTAAATCTAAATGGTTTACCTCGCGCAGCAACAAATAAAGTGACCAGAGATTATCCACTACTAGGATGAACAAGAGTATATAGAGTATAATGGCGGGATCGTTCCAAAAACCGCCAGACATGATAAATTTTGCATTTTAGGTCAAATGTTAAAACAAGAAATTTTGTCAATTTTCAATAAGAATTTATTGAAAATCAAACATTAAACACAAGGTAAACTACAATACGGAACGTAGCTGGAAAATGCTTTGGTCTAGACAATGTTATAGTTTAATTTACTTCAACTTCTTTGACTGTCCCAACTCCTTCAATCTGGCGAGGCGCTGCAACAGCGTTGGATGCGAATGATTCCAGGTGGAGTACAACCAATCATAAACAGGAAAGCCCAAATTATCTAAATTCAGTTTAATCAAGGCACGTCCCAGCTGCTCCTCAAATCCAAGCTTGTGGGCAAACTCATCCGCTTGATACTCAAAACAACGGGACAGCAAAGTCATGACAAAGTTTATAATCGCATTATAGGGCGCCATTACGTACGTAAAAACAATCAGTAGACCCACAAGAATGGGACGGATGCCGGGCTGGAAGCCCATAGCCTCATAGAACGGTGCGTACTTAAAGAAATAGCCAAAGGCGACGAACATGAGCAGCAGATGCACCTCCATAATGACAATGTTCTTTGTCACATGTCCTAGTTTCCAGTGGCCAAGTTCATGTCCCAGTACAGCAAGCACTTCTTCATCGGTGCAGCCCTTGCCCTTCTCATCATCAGTCAGTTCGGAATCATCGGCTTTACCTTTGTTCAAGAGCAAGGTGTCGAATAGGACAATCCTCTTCGAGTTCCACAAACCATAGAAATAGGCATTGCTATGCGAAGAGCGTTTTGAGCCCTCAACAACATACAGCTTAGTCAGTGGAAAGCTCAATGTGGCAGCCAAGTCCTCAATAGATTTGCGCAGTGGTCCTTGTTCTAGTGGGGTGTACTTGTCGAAAAGTGGTGCAATGAAGATGGGATAAATGGTTAGGAGCACCAGTGAAACGACTCCAGTAAAGATCCACAGCCAGAGGAAGAAATTATCGCCGCCACGTTGCACAATGAAGATAATTGCTGCGGTGATGGGTAGCATAATAACCTGCATGACCAAAAAGCCCTTAACCTGATCCCAGGCAAAAAATCCAGCCGTTTGTTTGTTAAATCCGTGCTTTTCCTCAAGAACAAAGATCTTGTAGATCTTAAATGGCAGCGATTTAAATGTCGATAGCACATTCGATATTAGCACAAACACGCAGCTAACAAGTATCTCATTGTTGGTATCCCAATCCAGTTGCTTTACCACATCCAACGATAGATTCCAGATCAGTGCAATCAAACCAATATAGAGTTCAAAACACAACAGCGCCACATCCACAAGCAGTGCCTTGAAGATGCCAAAGGTCTCCTGATCCAAGTTATATTTGCGTGCCTTGTGGAATGTCTCATCGCTCATATGACCCTTAAGTTCATTTGGAACAGTCAATGCCGTGCGATAGACTTTCACCTGCGGGCGGGTTAGAAAAAGGGAGGTTGTGAATTAATATCAATTTGCTATTGTGGCGGCAATCAACGAACTTAGTTATCATTTTGCGTGCTACAAAACACAATGATATCCATACATACATACGTTTACTATATATAACTCACAAAAAGTACACTCGTAACTTGAATAGCATTTTTTGCACCGGCACGTGCCGGCTTTTATTGCCATAATTACTCACCTGGCGTAGCGCTATATAAATTTCCAATGCATTTTCGAAGATGACTAATCCCAATATGCTATATAGCACTGTGTCCGCGTCTATTGTCGACATTTTTACCTAAATTTGATGAAACTATTCAAGACGTACACTTTTAACAATGCCGCAGTCGACGGCTTGCGCGTAAAGTGTTGCTAAGCGTCGTACGTATCGTATATCGATTAAACAAACAGCAAAAGCATCGATTGCTGCGCGCAAACGCCCCATTTGATTTAATAATTTTGTGAAGGGTTTTTTGATGTGATAAGTGATAAGGGTTCTAAGCCATACATTATATTGTACATATATAATCATGAAAGGAACAATTACTAAGGACTAGTCATAAGAAAGTTTAATTTTAATATAGGGTTTTATTTTTGTTTTGTTTTTTTTAATTCGTTCTTGAAAAAACAATTTAATGACTAAGACTAGCGTATTTGCACGTTAAAATTCTCCACACTGGCATCGGCAATGTGCTTATGGATTTCATTGACCTCCGCCTGGGTCAATGTGCGCTCCATATGGCGATAAACGATGCGGAAACAGACGCTCGATTTGCCCGACTTTGGATGCTTGAACTTGTCCACTAAGCTGATCTAAAAAGTAATAATACGAAGTGTAACTAAATGTACTTTGTATAATTTTCAAAGTGAGCTCACCTGCTCAACAACATCGCCAGCTACAGAGCGTACTAGATCATAGAAATCATTGGGTGAAAAACCTGCATCCACTTCCACATTTCCTGGCAGCCAAAAGGACAAATCATTCGTGCACTGGGGATAATGTGAGATGGCTTTGTATTTTGGCAGATTCTGTAGATCCTGTTCGCTAAACTGCGATAAAAATCCGCTGTCATTTGACCAAAAGAGACGTATATCTGGTATATCAAAGAGAATCATGGCCAAGCGTTCCAGTCCCACGCCAAAAGCATAGCCAATCGATTGGTGAACTCCTGCATGCTGTAGAATCTCGTGACGCATAATGCCACAGCCGAGCACCTCCAACCAGTTGTCCTTAAAGTAGATTTCTAGCTCCCATGAAGGTTGGGTGAACGGAAAATATGTGTCCACCCAGCGATACTTGATGCGTGGACCGAAAAGCTCCTTTGTAAGACCTACAAGCACATGTTTCATCTCATGCTCCATCAATTTGACGGCTTCTAAAGTGTGGCAGGGCTGTTTGGTTTGATCCATGTACTTAGACGAGGGCAGAATGCGCTTGGGATCTGCCAGCGAACCCGTCCACGTCTCCTCAAACAGCTCTAAGCCGGGATTACGCTCGAAAAGCTTATCTTTTGTAACCAGACGCACTGCATCTGCCTGATGAAACACTGGATAATGTGTGCTATCGATTTCATCCCTGCGATACACCTCTCCGACAACCAGAAAGTTGTCCAATCCACCAGAGATAAGCTCCACTTGATGAGCTGTCGTATGGGCACGTAGCAGATGCTCCCTATTAATATAATAACAGTCCGATTTTTGGCGACTCACATGATCGCTTGGTATAAGCAGGTTATCAAAATTCTGCTGCACTGTAACTACAGGATTCAGTCGATCATAAACGGAAAATAGTGGATTTCCACCTTGATTGCGATAGGCGCCATAAAAATAGTTGACAATACGCTTGCGTATTATTGCTAATGGATGATCACGCTGCAGATGCTTATGTAGGCCCAAGTGTGATAATATCTTTGGTGTAACATTCGTATAGTTGTCTGTGGCATACGTGCCTCCATTGATTTCCAATCGCTGCGGTCTCGATGTCGTCAATTTTTTTGCCTCTTCGGCCACACTGGTGGCTAGCAGACGGCGGCTCAAGCACAGTCTTGAGCCCTGCACTCGTAACGTTAATAGCATTGTTTATTTTTTTATGGATTGACAAAATATTGCATTCCATGTATTACAAAACAACAGCTGCTTGGCGTTATCGAAGCGCATGCGATGCGAAAAGTATCGATTAGTTGAGGAATCAAAGTTGACCAGGGCTGCGATCAGCAAAGTGCCGATAACAACTCTTTGATTGTAAAATTGAATTTAATTTGCTTACAAAAATGATGAAAAAACCAGCAATCCTTTAAAAAATGCATGCCTTAAGGCTCGAATTAAGTAAGTTGCAATCAAAAATCAAATACTCGATTTTAAAATTAAGTGTTTTTATTTTATACAAAACATCAACATTGTAGTATGCCTAACTTGTATCAATTTTAAATGGCAAATCATATATCAAAAATGTGATGAGCTTTACCGATAGCTTATGTTTGTATGCCAACTATAGGGTATAATGTTTACTGTTTGAGATGCTAGCATTGGAATATTGGTGTAGTTTTTGTTTAAATAGATGAGGTTGCTGTTGTGTACGTTGTTATTGTTTTAGACCAGAGGATAACTGGATGCAGTGGCAATGCCGCACTGGTTGTCCTCATTACGGCTCATCTTGATGAGGCCCTTGTCGCCCCAGGTGGTGCCCCAAGAGTTCTTGACCAGCCAGAAATCTTTGCCGCTCTCATCAGTGCCATAGCCAACGACTAGCACACCATGATCCAGATTCTGAGGATCGCACTGGGGTTCGTTGTAGACACCCTCGGAATAGAACTGGAAAGACTCGTGGGAGGCATCAATGGCAACGGCAACGGGTCCAACGGTGGCCACAGCCTCCATCAACTTCTTCTCATTGCCCTGGGGAATATCCGCAAATCCACGATCCGTAGCACCAATGGTTGCCTTGTTAAAGTGGCACGAATCATCGATGCCCTCATACGGATACGATTTCTCAGTGTCAACACCACCATTATCCTTGATATAACGGAAGGCATTGTCCATAAGACCACCGTTGCAGCCATTGTTGCCGTACTTGGTGGAGCAATCGACAAGATTCTGCTCAGACAGTGAGACCAATGTGCCAGTCTTGCGGAAATGTTGTCCCTCCAAAGCGCCAGTGCTGGAGAATGCCCAACAGCTGCCACAATGTCCCTGATCCTTGACCTCAGTAACAGCGCCCTTGTTGCGCCAATCCACAGACTGTGGCAACTTAACATGCTCCGGCGAGATAAATGTAACACCAGTGAAACTGACATCAGATGCGCTGCAAAAAATCAATTGAAATTAATATGGGTTTTTCAGCAAAGAATACTAAGTGGTTTGATTAGGTTTTAAATCAAAATCAACTTACCGAAGTTGCTTGTGCAGCGTATAGTTAAAGCCATTCATTGTCTGGCGGAATTCATGATGCAACATATCGGCATATTTGTTAACAGCCATCTTGAAGGTTACTTGATTGGTAGCATAGCGTTGATTGTGCTTGGCAATCTTGTGCTTGTTCTCATTGAAGATCTTAAGACGGAAACGTTCTTCAGTGTCATCCTGGTAGATCTTGCGATGCTCCAGCTGCAATTCAAACAAAAAAAAGTGTGTGTATGTTTAAAAACTTGTTCTTGCTTGTGTTTGTGTGTGTGTGTGTGTTATCAACAAGTTGTGTTTCTGTTATCACGACTTGTTGTTATAGCATTCTAGGTACTCTTACATTCAAATAGCGATTAGATAGCTGCTGCCGCCGACAACAGTTTGTTGTTAGCTAATGCCCACATGCCGAAGTTCAGATTTGCCTAAGCGTCGATTCAGATTTATAGCTCTTCAAAATTCAAACGGCAGATAAGCCACCTGACACAAAGACACAGCTACATGGCTAAAATAAAACCCAGTAAAACAAGACAAACCATAACAATAAGCATAAAACTAATTTTACGACCATGTTAACACATTGCAGGTAGAAGTTGTAAACTGAGTTTATCAATGGTAATAAAAAAAGTTGAATATTAGGTAACCAAAATAAAACACTCCTTAAACAAGTTTTCAAACCATAAGAATTTCAGATTTAAGAGCATAGCGGTTGTTTTAATTATATACAATTCTAATATTAGCATTTTAATAGACCAATTAAATAATGTTTTTAAATATAAGTATAAACAACCTATATTCAATTATGTGTGAGTTCAAAAATAAACACTATTGATGTCGGAATGGTTAATGCTGCATTTTTGTATAGTTAATAATTCCAAAACTAAAATGTGTGTTCAAAAATGAAAGTGGTCAAACTGCCGAACCACAACCCACACACAACTTAAGTGTAATTACAATCGACAACAAAGCAACAATTGTCGCCCTGAAATGACCGGATGACAATGATGAATATTGTTCTTGTTGTTCGCTCCAATAAGTCGCTCCCAATCATGGCGTGTTATTTAGTGGAATTTTTGTGACTTGTGCGTTGCACATGATTGATATGATTGTTATGAATTAGTTGAGAGTCTGGGAATAAAAACGACCCGCCCCTAATATATGCACATATATTGATTTTTCGCATTTACAAATTGTGTTTTTGTTTGTTTTTTATTTAAAATATGTTTACACATAAGTTTACGTTTTAAAAAGGAAGGCGTCGCGATAAAAACGGAGCTTAGGAACAGTAATTAAATGCACTCGCTTATTTGTAGTTGGATACAAATATACATAATTAGATAAATGTATATTTGTTTTCTAAATACAGTATTGATTCGATGGCTGGTGAATTACGTTTCGTTTCATTATACAATTTATTGCTTTGCACTTTTGTCATCAACGTTTATATCCGTGAATAGAAAAAATGTTCATTTCTCGGCTGCATCGACGCTGAGCTGAGTATCGAAAAAACCTATACTACACTCCTATGGACTATACAGTATGTTTATATATTAGCTATAGCTAAGGCAAACACGGCAAAACTGGTGGCAACGGCTTTGAGTATACATTTTGCCGTTAGAGTCGTTCCATTTCTATGGAGCAGCTGTCATCTGTTTCGGCATGCACGACTTCACCTCCAGCTGCAACAGCTACCGCTGCTGCCTGTGCGGACGTTGTGGGTTCATCAAATGCTGCTGCTCCCTTTTGTTCCGGCAAGTCATCGTATTCTTTTCGCTTACGCATGATGAAGCGCAGCACAAAAACATTGATAACGCATAGTGAAATAATAAATACGACGGGCACAATAACGTCCACAACAATATTCAAATCACTGGAGCTAGCCATTATTTTTGATTGTTTTTTGGGGTTGTGTGTTTTATATAATAATATATTTAACTTTTAAGTTAGCACTTTGTGTGGTTGGTTTTAGCACGTTTTTCTTAATGACGCTCGTGCTTTCTTTCCTTTAATGTGTGATACGGTTTCCTCACTCTATTTTGTTTTACTCGGTTTTTTTGATTTCGGCGCGCGCGCTTCGGTTCTCTCTCGCTCTCTCACTATCGCATTGGTCGTTCGCTCTGACAGTGTATTTGCTTCTGTTTGCGTTGAGCGTCGGGTGGGTAATATCAAAAATAGCAGACTGCCACTTTAGGTGTAGTAGCGCTGCTATGCACGCAATCATATATATATACACACACACATACACACATGTACAACATTACTCACAAAAAGAGCAAACATTTATTCATTCACAGACGCACATACGTACATCAAATGCTATTTGTGTACGTACATGTGCATATGTATATGCAGGAATCAAAAAACGGTTCCGCGCTAAACAGACAGGTAAAGGAACCAGTTTTATAATTCGCTTTTGTATAAGAGAGAGCGAGCAAGAATTGATTTATTAGGGATATGCATACATATTGAAAATACTAACCGGTTTTGCATAGCATAGCAACAAATTGTATATCGAAATCAAAGTTTGCTTACTTTCGCATTTATGTACACGCAATAATTCGCCCACTTGTTGATTTGTTTGCCTTCTTTATCGCTTTAATTCGTGCAGTTTCGAATGTCAACAACAATAAACTGGCGTGAGCGTAAGCTTTTTTTAGCATACGCAGCATAGTAAAAAAACAAATATTGAACAAGTCACACGCCATTTCAAATAATTCTTCTGACGTTGAAAGTGTTGTTTGAATTGCGCATAATTGAAAAAGCTCAATGAAAAAAAAAATGTAAAAAATACAACAAAAAATAAAAGTGATAACAAAAAGCAAAGAGTAACTGAACTAAGCAAAATATGATGATATGCCAGTGTTTGGGGTGCCGCATTTCACACGCTTATCAACCGACAAACAGCAGTTTCAGTTCAAAAGGCGATTAAGTTGTTCTACAGTTACATATATACAAACATACGTAAACAAATTTAACGGCTTGCAGCAAGCTTGCTTTTAATGACAGCGTTGCCAATCGAGTTGAAGTTCGCGAAAAAGTCGTTTCAAGTTCCTTTTCAAAAGCGCCTGTTGCTTATGCTACACTTTTTGGTGCTAATAAATTGTGTTTAGTGCACAAAAGTAGGCAACAGCTTCGGTCGAATAGTGAGTTTCTTTTAAAGAATGAATTAAAAGTTTATTCAAACTAGTAAATTAGTACCTTTAAAATCATTATTTTTAAAAACAGAATCTGATACATAACATACTTTAATGATGCTCATATATAAAACTAAGCAATTGAATTGCTTTACATTTGTATAACGCTATTTTAATATGCATTATTATTAATTATTATTTTTTTGCAACTAGTCGACCATGTTCTAGTCAAACCAAAGCGCAAAAACCTTTTAATCGCCCATAACTGATAAGATAATACAACAAAAATGGGCACATACTATTTTAATTGCAAATACGAATACTGATAAGACTGATTATTATTAACACAAAGCACGCAAACCTGAAGAGTTCAAAGCGCTCAAAGTTGTTCACTAGCCCACACAAAAGACAAAGAACTGAAGCACAAGTTATAAAACAATAATTACCAATAAACCACATGAAAAACAAAAATACATATTAAATTAAGTGAGTCACAAACAAAGTTCGGAGCTAATCGTTTTTAGAATTAAATTTGCTGAATGGGATTTTATGTTGAGCTTATCAGGAAGTCAAAATGCCGCCGCCAGTCGCGAGCTGGAACCGCAGCGCGCTTATCAATATAAAAAAAAAAACGGAAATAAACCAAGCTAATCCTTACGAGTGCAATCTTCGTGCACAATTTATTTCTATCAGCATCTCTTAGATGGACTCTTCTCGAGTAGCATGTGACTGTTCCATATTTAATCAACTTGCAACAACAATAACAATTGTTGCACTCACATGACTCAGTGCATTACGATCCAAAACAATGGCTCAAAACTACGCAACAAATAACTCAAAAGGCATTAATCATTCATTCAATTCATTTAAATTGTATACGACAACACCTGCAGCAACACCAAAAATAAAACTTCTCGTATTACTCACCTTGAAAGTTTGCCATTCCTCTTTGATAACATCGGAAAAGGAAACCGCTTGAGCCACAGCCACCAGGGCAAATAGGGCGAAAATTATAGAGCGCATTTTAGCTGCAAATGGGAAAGAGATAAATCAAATAAAGTAAAACAGCTTTTTGATACTTTAATATGCAAAATTAATGATTTGTATACATTTTTATTGCTGCACTTTCGATTACAAATTCAAACCCCGTCAAACTAACATTTCGAATTAAGCTTTGTTCAGTTTGAAGCTTTAACGTCAACATCACGTGATGAGCTTTGGCCCACACACAACTCGCAACAACTTTTGTATGAACAAACAAAACTCAAAAGCGCCAATTCTGATGAAATTCATTAACAACAACAACAGCAACAAAGATAAATAAAAAACCCCCAACAATGCTTAGTTTGCAGCTTTAACATATTAAGATAACATGAACTATGTGCATGAATAGTAGCAAAATGACCAGATGCTTTACAAAGTAGGCGTATACATGCCAACAAAGCAGATTCATCAAAATTACCCGCAAAATACCAAATGCAGATTGACATTCGTCAATCGATAAACATACAGAAAGCCACGAAAGTGTTTACACGCGATGTTTACACACTTTTCACCGCTGGCCTGGCATTTAAAACCGTCTTAAACTGTCCCGATATAAATTCTATATTTCAATTATGAAAGAGCTGCGCATATTTATTTTTTTAGAACAGCAACTGTAAATACGAATTTCACAACGAAAACAAACCAAAATAGGAAGTATGTAAACACTTTTGTGGCAGTAGATTTTGGTGCCTTTGTTAGTATTCCTAATGTTTCCTTTTTAATGTTAATGTTTTTTAAGTTTTGTTTAATAGGTTTAAGAGATAATTGACTGAATAACTTAGAAAAAATAAAAAAATAAATTAAAAACAACAACCAGTGTGTCCCTTTTAGCTCTAAAGTGAAAAAATCAAAATTTTCACCGTTTGTAAACACTTTTGTGGCTTTCTGTACATATGCACAGTTGTTTAGTGTTTTGCTCTTATTCGAATTCGAAGAAGAAGAAAAAACAGTTGCCGTTATCTTATCGGGCATTCGCCTTGTGTTTGTTGTTTTGACGTATTCCTCTTAGTTTGTGGTGGCAACACTGTTAAAGTTATGCCCTTTAGGTGTCTTAGTAGTAGTAGGTGTTTGCAAATATATTTATTGCTGCAATAGAAACAACAATAATTATGCCAAGTTCGTGGCTATAAAAACAGGTTTTACACCTGATTTGAAGGTGAATCAGCAGCAACACCAGACACTCATAAATAAAACAAAGTGTAAAGGGGGAGAAAAAAAATAACAATTGATAAGACAACAGACGAAAAATAGGCCACAGCAAAGTGTTAAAGCAACAGCTGAAAACGAAATGCGCAAAAACAGCGCAGAAAGAAATGGCGGCCGCGCAATAAACAAAGAAGGCAGAGGTTAAAAAAAACAAAACGCAGCATAAACGAACAAGCAAATAGAATAGAATAGAAATAGCTGAAAAAGAAGCTGCTGGAAAGTGTGGACCGCAAAAACAGGGAAGCAACTAAATCGACAGACAATGGCGACTTTCGTTAAATAAATGCATGACGCACTTAAAATTTAGCATTTAAATGAATTTGTGTTGAATTGAGTTGCATATGTAATGAAAATAGAAATTTAACTATTTTGCGGAAGTATAAACTTACCACTTAGAAAGATACTCAAACCGAATGACAAACACTTTTCAGTCTTATTGCGCTTTAAAAATAACTATGTATTAACAACGCTTGCTTTAAAATGCAATTTGATCGGTTTTTTCTAATTGTTAGCTTGTTAGCTGTAATTGTGCACTACACTCGAACACTTTTCGTTTTGAAATAAATTCAGCTGGCAATTGTTGTTGCGAAGAAATCTACTGATATGGTTACACTGAAACTACCATATGAGGTTAACATTATGTAAACATTACATACTCTAATGCTCAAATGAGCTCTTCGAAACGACCCTGCCCATAATATGTTATGCTAGCGCAATGTTAACGCAATAAAGAGTCACAATGGCAGCACCATAAATCGATTTATCGTATTACTACCATCACTAACTAAAGTTGTCAAAAATTGCTCGTCATCCGCAAAGCAAGCGATTTTTGTTAAAGGATTCCCAAATTGTTTATATTTTCCACATTATATATCCAGTAAGTTTGTGTGTATGTTTCCAAAGAAAAAGCACTAACTTAAAGTTATTATTGCAGCTCTCGAGAAGCTCTCGCATCATGTTTGGCAGACAGAGCGGACTGGGTAGTTCGATTAGCTCGAATTTGGTTGAGTTTCGAGCAGGACGCATGAATATGGTCGGCAAAATGGTGCATCCAGATTCGCGCAAAGGTCTTGTCTACATGACCCAAAGCGAAGACGGACTAATGCACTTTTGCTGGAAGGATCGTACCAGCGGCAAGGTCGAAGACGATCTAATTGTCTTTCCTGATGATTTTGAATACAAACGCGTCGATCAATGCAAATCCGGACGTGTATATGTACTCAAGTTCAAGTCGAGTTCACGTCGCATGTTCTTCTGGATGCAGGAGCCCAAGACCGATAAGGACGAAGAGCATTGCCGTCGCATCAACGAGCTCCTCAACAATCCACCCTCGGCCCATCAGCGCGGCGGCGGTGGCAGCGGCAGCGAGGGAACCGATTTGCAGTATATGCTTAATAATATGTCGCAGCAGCAATTAATGCAGCTTTTCGGCGGCGTTGGCCAAATGGGTGGCCTCAGTTCGCTGCTGGGACAAATGAAGTAGGTTTATTTTCGTGACACAGCAAAATTCTGAATTATAACCTTAAATCGCAAATCCTTTGTTATATTTTTTGTAGCTCCCGCACGCCGTCGTCACGGAACACAACGTCATCGGGCGGTGGTGGAGGCAGTGCTGCATTGTCAACACCAGAGAATGTTGCCGTTCCACGCACCCCCTCCGCGCCATCGAAGGGTTCATCGAAGTCGGGCAGCAACCGGAGCAGCAGCAATTTGCAGAGCGATGCCGCTGGCGGCACATCAAATGCAGCTAGTATTGATGCGGATGCCTCCGGTAAGAAAACGACAAGTTCGACAAATACAAAAATCGATGCAGCGACTAGCAGCGGAACATATGCAAATCCATTCCAAGCCTATTTATCCAATCTCTCCCCTGAACTTGGCGCAGGTCGTTCACTCAATATCGACCTATCGACAGCATTAACCGGCGCAGATGCGATCAATCAACTGATTTCGGATCCGGAGCGTGTCAAGTCACTTATTGTGCATTTGCCCGAGTCTGAAGATGCTGACGAGGATCGCAAGCAACAGATCAAGGATCACATCAGTTCGCCGCAGTTCCAACAGGCGCTTGCCCAATTCTCCAATGCCCTGCAATCGGCTCAGCTTGGTCCGGTCGTCAAGCAATTTGAGCTGTCCGTCGACGCTGTTGCCGCTGCCTACTCGGGCAATCTGGAGGATTTTGTGCGTGCCCTTGAGAAAAGCTTGCCCGCTGGAGCCTCCATGGCGGTCGATGAAGTCGCCACCGGCAAGGACACCGCTGCCGATAAGAAAAGCGATGCGGAGCCCGTTAAAGAGGAGACGGCCGCTGCAGCTGGCGAGAAAAAATCGGCGGAGGAGAAGCAGAAATAGCGCGCCTTATTATCGATGACCCGTTCCCTCCTCCCACAAACATATAATCCTGTTCAATATAAAGAATCCCAATTTAAGCTGATTAATTTAATTTGTTTGCACATCTAAACCATATATATTCGATTCAAAAATAAATTGGCCATGAACAAGAATATGAGAGTAATAATATATATTATAATGTTTGCCAGTTAAAAAATAACCTCAAAGACGAGCATCCAGAATCAACACATATGTATGGTATGTATGTAAATGTGTATAAAAAGCGACAAGTGATGCCAGGCTGTTGCTAGTGGAAAGAAAAATCGTCAAATCGTTCGTTGCATGAAAGTTGCCCTTGACTCTTGTGTGTGTTATGATTTTGGGCTGTCAAAAGTAGCGCATATACGCATACAATTAGTACGCAGTGTTTTGGTTCGTACGCTCTCGCATGCTCGCTATATCCCCATCTCTTTCTGTCTTTGGCTGTCTGGATTTGTGCGCTCACGCGCCGTCGCCGCTGCTGCTCTCTTTTTCTCTGCGAATTGCACACACAGATACACACGAACACAAATAAGAGTGCATGGTTTGCGAATACTTGGAGCAGATATGTGTATTTATTCAACTTCAAACGGGCAAACCGCGCGTTCGCTATTTCGCTTGATTTTGATTCCGTATTTGATCTCGAAAATATCACAAAACAATAATCATTCATACATACAACATAGCCTTAAGCTATAATCGACGTTCTCTTTAACGTGTGTGTGCGTGAAATTTCTTATTATAATAAAAAAAGGGGGGAGTTTCAATTTCTGTTTGCTGTGTTTTGCGTCGTAAGTTGAATTGTTTTTGTTGGTGCTTTCATTTTGCAGCAAGCTGCTACTGCTGTCTCACATATATACACAGATACGTGCATGTGTGTATGTTTACTGCTATGTGTATGGTTTTTGTATATTTTCAATGCATGACTGCGCGCCGCATTGTTGAGAAAAGCTTTTTTCTCAACTGTATGGACATAGAAGTTAGCGCGTCAAAGCAATAACAACAAATACAGCAACCACACAAGAAAAAAACGAAAAATATAACAACAATTAGCTGTAGCGGCAGAGCGGTTAGCCAGCTGCGATGGTATTGGTAAGCAGCAACGCGCCAATATCGTCGTCTCGCTCGCACACACCACACATAAAAGCTTGCGAAAAAAGAAAAAAATATACACACGACCATATATCAGAATGTGTGTATGTATGAAAAACGTCAGCCGCTGCAAAAAAATTGTTGTTAAGACACATAAACAAAATAAAGTAAAAAGAAAATTCGCAAGTTCGTTGCTTGGGTGTGAGAGAAATCAGAGAGCAGTGGATATCCACTTGCAGAGAGCAAAGGTAACTTTTATCCCGGTAACGATCTGGCAACACCAACAACAAAAACATCAGCAGCAAAAGCAGTAGCAAAAGAAATTGCGTTGCGGCAATGGCAACAATTTGCAGCAGCAATAAGCTCTCAAATTATCGGTTTACAAATTGTCATTCGATACAGGAAATAAACAAATAAAATAAAGTGTACGACAACTATATTATTAAAGAAACGTAATCGTTTTTAATTGAAGGGAACAACTTTTAGTGAAGTTCACAACCAAACGGAGCGGAAATAATATTAAAAAAAACCTATCTTAATGTGTAACAATTTTGAAATAAGCATACAACCAACAACATACAACAAAATCATAACGAAAGAAAATATATATAACGATAAAACACCAGCAACAACAACAGCAAACGACTTGTCGCTGATAGGCAAGGCAAATCCATAAAGCGCCGCATCAGCTGCAATTGTGCGATAAGGTAAGCAAACATTGCCAGCCTTCAACAGTATATACTATATGTATGTGTACGTGTGTGTGTGTGTGTGTGCTCAAGGAGTATGAGTTGGATAGAGGGGGGGTTTGGCTAGGAGAGCTTGTCTTGCGCCAGTATTGTTCGAGAACAGCTGCAGAAATTTCTGCACGCCCACGCGCCCAATGCTCGCGCGCCATTTTAGCTCGAAAAGTTATCTCAAGAAAGTTTTGGAGCCATTGTAAAACATGCACAACTATATGTATGCAATGCAATGTACGTGTGTGTGTGCTTTTGCAATTATGCTGTAATGGCGCCTTGGCATATGCTATGACAATTTCAAGAACGAGAGAGAGCGGTGCAAGCGAGACAGCTCTACAGAGCTGGGTTGCTAGGTGAGAGAGATTAAGGGGAAGTGAGCGAGCTTCTTTCTGTTTATGTTTTGGTAGAAAGGTCATACAGGCAATTTTATTTTTCCCCCCCCCCCCCCCTTCCATTTCCCACCACTAAACCGCATCACAGGCATGTGCAAGTGCATTACTGTGTTTATAAACGTATGAGTGTGTTTCGTATATTCCAATAAAATTGATTGAAGGACTTTTGGCAAAAAATGTGCCTGTATCGGTATCATTTGCATTTACATTATATATATTTTGAGTGGGGTTGCCACATTGAGGACTTTCACTCAACGCCCACCTACAACACTGGCGCTATATCGCCAGGTTATGCAAACAGATACTCAGACTCTAATAGAATGAATAGGATGAACAATTTCCAACATGGCCGACGTGGCCCACGCATTTTCGAACATAAAATAAGGCACACCAGAAACGAAGTGAGGAGCTTTCAGCTTCTTCTAGTCTGACATTGAACTTGAATGACAAACGTTATGTACATACATACATATTTACACAACAAACTCGACACCTACATAGTTCGTTTACATAGGTATTAACAGTTATAACAGTGTAATTTTGTAACAGCTTTTTGCTGCTGCTGCTGCTGCTGCTTCTTTCACCAATTTTGCAGACTGCATCCCAACAGTTTGTTGTTTTGTACAGCAAACTTTAAATCGATATGCATCGCTATTTTTGTCACGCACACACACAAACACACAAACACACACACACACACACAGAGATTCAAAATATTCGCCCGCCATTTTGTAAAGTTTGACTCAAAGCTTAAGCTTTTGCATACGCGAGCAGCAACAACTGCCTTTTTTTTTCTTCTGGTGTGCAAATTTTACAGTTCTTCCACACACACTATTATCTGTGTGTGGGTGTGGGTAAAAGAAAAGGCAATAGCTGAAGTGAAAGTGAAATTTTCGTGTGTTTTTCTGCTTCGTCGTGTTGTTTGTCTTCTTCTTTGGCTTTGTTCTATTTATCGCATTGTGTGCAGAAAACACCTGTTTAACCCTTAAGCAGTGCCACAACTATCACACATACACATGCCTTACATAATGTTAAACGATTTATCAACAAAATAAAAGCTTCATATTGCCAGTGTGACCAGTTTTGGGTGTAGTTTGACCTCCTTGTCCCAATGCCCAATTATATGCGTGGCTTCCAATTACATTCATTGCGTATTCACTGCAATTATATGGCTACCCACACCTCCCCCTTTAACCCTTCACCATAATTTTCTGGTCCTGTCATCCTCCCCACGTCATCCCAGCCACTGAGTCAGCCTTTTTTTCGGTCGCAAACAGCTAACCAAAGCAGATGATTTTCCGGTTTGCCAATGCGAAAAAAAGTAGAAAACAAAACAATTGCATTTAAAGGGTCGAAGTTCGAATACCCTTTTTAGGTTTGCCAACAACATATAACGATATTAAAATCAATCTTTTGAATAATAGTTAAGGTATCTAGTTTTATAGTTTGTTTCAATCGTCACACTTAGTTTTACTTTTTCTTCGAAGGCCTTATCAGTAAAGCTTTTTAACTTGCTTAGACATGTATACACATGCTTCATCCGGTCACGTAACATATTACAAGAGCAAACTCACATACCCTTCACAAGTGTATAAAAACAGCCCATAACTGGTTTTTTTTTTTGGCCACAGTCACAGGCCCAAACTCCAGAGCCAATTGCGTTGCCCTTTTGCGTTGTCGCACAGTCGTGCAGAACGAATAAAACAATGTGGAGTGTTTGTGTTTTTTTATATTTTACATGTTAAAGCTTAAGTTTTAATGTTGCTGGTTCACAGATTGGCACATTAATCGACTGGCTTGATGGTGATAAAGCGCGATAGGATAAATGCCACCAAAAAGCTGGCACAAACGAAACAAAAGGCGAACAAATAAAAGGACTCCTCCGTAAAGATATCGGTGAAAGCGGGTATGTCCTGATAGATCTGCTCAATGACAGCAAGTGTGCCCTTGTGTTTCCTCACCATGATGACGATTCGGATAACGGATTTATTACTGTCGACTACTTCTTTTTGGGAGCTTTTTTGCCACCGGCACCGCCTCCAAGTTTCTGTTTCTCAGCTTTGGTTAGAACCTTATTGGTAACCTCCTCAGGTGGTGCTAGTGTTGAAACGTGTTTATTGCACAACTGCAGCAGTTCCAAGGTATTAAGATTTCCACTATTAAAGCGAATCTCCTTTACTTGAGCTTTTTCTGTACCAAATGAATGAAAATGAAAATTAGTTAGTAAGAGTTAGGGATTTCTTTATAGAGATACCTTACCTTGTGCTGAATCGATAAGTGCAAATTTAATAAACGCTGGTGAACGATCGCAAACAACATCCGATTTGACAACACACTTGGGATTTGATAGCGATACCTTGGGCGTAGATAGCAGGAAGAGAAATTCGCTGTGAAAAGAAAAAGAAGAGAAATGAAAAAACATATTAGCTTTATATATTTTAAAACCCCTATATAAAGATTTTTATTGATTGTCTTTGTTTCTTCTAGCTGTCTCTTGCCGTGGCTATAGTGGACGAAACGCCTCAAGCTGACGCCGACACCGA
This sequence comes from Scaptomyza cyrtandrae, assembly GCA_035044605.1. NCBI lineage: Eukaryota > Metazoa > Arthropoda > Insecta > Diptera > Drosophilidae > Scaptomyza > Scaptomyza cyrtandrae. Next base: position 364,922 of record JAWNNS010000642.1, read on the forward strand.
CTAAGATGTCAACGGAGCGGGAGCTGGCGGGGGGACCAGCTCAGCTCCATACGCTGCCGTTGACATTCCCACCCGATTTGGGCACTGCACTTCAATTAAACTCAGCAGTGGGCATTATTGGCAAAGTTTATGGTAAGTTAAATGAATATAAGGCATTCATTTTAATCATTATCAATTTGGTTATACTTGTAATAATCTTCTGCACTTTAATATTTTGTTTCTATTGTATTCGTCATAATTCGAGAACGCACTTTTGTTTCGTGAAAAATCTTTTTTACCATATGCGTCGCATTGCGCATGTTTCATAATCGATAAAAACTGTTTTGGGGCGCTGGGAAAGCGCTTTTCCAACCCTATTTACCATTCCATTTCCACCCATCCCCCTGCCCAAAACATTTACCGTGTGGATTTTACATTTTCCGCAAACGGATCGAACTGCACTGTGATGCGCTTGACGCCTTTTAGATTAACACTCTTAAGCTGTTTGCCTATGGCCGAGACGATGCCGCCTGAACGGCGTAATGTGCCGCTAAATGGTACCGACATGTTAAATGTAGAACAACTTGGGAAAACAATTCGCAATTGGTTTTATAACAACACACTAGCACAGCATATGCCGATAGACAGCAGTGTTGCCATCTGTGCAGAATGTTAATGTGGCTACACTTTGGTGCTAGCATTGTTTAACACTAGAATTATGTGTTAGCAGCACTAGTGCTGCCAATTTGAGCCTAACAGTGCCAATTTGAGTCAGCAAAAGCGTTGCGTACTAAATAAATAATTGGGTAAATGTGTCTAATAGCGAGGAATCAGTTATCAATGAGTTCAATTCATCAAAAACAAATCGTACACATTAATTGATCAACATTAAATGCGTCACGCTCACACGTCGGGAGACAGGCAAACATGTTGTTATCACGCTCGCACGCACCAACCCCCAGTCAAAGTGCTTTGCCCTCATTTAAGTGTGGTTAGCGTACCAATATGCATCTCACTCACACACGTCGCGAGTAAAAATTTTGTGTTTGCTGCGGGACGTCCAGAGTGTGAAAAACTGATGAAAATTGCATATTTTGCATAATGCGCGACGTGAAAAGCTAACAAAAGTTGTTAAAAACCAAAATTTAATAGTCTGGCTAACGTCTGTGTATAGTTTCGGCAGCTCAAACGTGTTCGGGTGCACAAAAACGACGTCTCGAAAAAAACACAAAACATACGTGCACACATTTTTTTGCTGCCCAAATCTAAAACGCATACAAAAGCATTTCTTGCTGTCGTTTGTCCAGCGGAGCACCCAGCAATTTTCACACACAAATACAAATTAAAACACCCACACACATTTACATACAGCCAAACAAAGATAAAGAGAAGCATAAAGAATAAATTTGTTCATAGTTGTATTACAATATACAATAAAAAAATATAAGAGCATTAAATATACATATACGTACATGCATAAATGTATATCGATATGTACATACAAACATACATATAAAACGAAAGCTGTGCCTACATTTGTGTTCTTTTCCAATATTACAATAAACAACAATAAGGATAATATTAAAATTATTAATAATAGAAATAAATATAATAATTAACGAGACTCGACACCACGATAATTCAACGTTAATTCCAATTTTACATTAAAAATACGCCCGCAACAACAACAAAAAAACAAATGCGAAAATCAACCAAACGAATACAACTACTTTAAAGTGTGATAAGCAAAAGGCTGAAATCAAAAAAAAAAAAAGTATAATAATTAGTAGGAACGAAAAGCTAAAAAAAAAATATCCAACAAACAACTACAAGAACAATCAATTACATTTAAAAAAACTACAAAGATACACCAACACACAAAAGAAAAAAAATACAAAAACATAGAAAAACCTTTCTTATACATTCATACACAACAAATACTAGTGCAAAATGTATCCAGTTGGACAACGTAAGTGGATTGCAAATGCAGCAGACAAAAAAAAAACAGAATACAACAAATCTGCCACATGTTACAAACAAACATACATAGATAGACCCAACCCCCATTTGCCCCCGTCTTTAACGTTCTACTTTTTGCAAATGCAAACGTAAAGTCAAACTCGTCGTGTCTTTGCAATGTTGCGATGCGAATGAATGAATGCGTAAAATTGCTGAGGGCAAAATACTCGAGACAGACGGATGAAAGATAAATAAGGCCTAGAGGTCCAATAATGCATACGAAGCGAAGTAAACAAACCGACAGGCGAATTTTATAGCTGGCGCATTAAGTTGAGTAATGCTAACAAAACAAAAGCAAAAAAAGAGCGGGATGAGCGAAAAAAAAGAGACAGGAACACAAAAGCCTGACAAACATGTGCGCATAAAATTGGGTCAACGACCGCAACGCAATAGTTGAGTTTTGTGCAGGGGGGGAGGGGGAGGGGTTTGTAGTGTAGTGAAGTATTTTTATTTGTCTGTCCGTTTGTTTGGATTTGTCTCCTTGCTTTCAAGCATCGCTTAAATTGCGTCGCATATTTGTTGTAGCTTTTTTTTTGCGTATCAGACTGGAGATGCGCATCTCTCTACCGTTTGTGTGTGTGTGTGTGTGTAGAATAGAGATGAGAAGACTTTCGTTCGGTTTGTCCAATAGTTCTCCATATCAGTGGCACAAAATCTTAAAATACTGTGCAAAGAAACAAACATTTTAAATGTAAAATTTCTACCTCCAGAAACTCACACATACAAAAACTTGTGGCAGATACACTTATTTATTGCAATAATAATAATAAATTGATAAATATTGATGATGATGATGATGATGATGATGAAGCTGGAAGAAGCTGTAACTAAAATATTAATCGCACTCTAAATAATATATATAATATTCAAAAAATGTTTTTCATATCGCCTTCTCTGTTTTCGTTTTTCATTTCATTTCATTCATTTGATTTATTTTTGAACCAAACATAATTGGCTATTTGATTTGATTTTTCATTTACACACATATTTTTATTTAAATTTTTATAATTTTGATTTATTTTGATTTATGTTTTCGTTTTCGTTTAATTTTGTGATTTTGATTACACTTTTTTCTGTTTATAGAGTCACAGTGGACAACCCCCTCGCCCACGAGGCCTCAGAGCCCCTCTCAGGCGCAGACTAGCTTCGACACGCTCACATGTAAATTTCTCTCCAAACAAAACCAATTTACTAAAAACTACTAAACCACCAAAAACAAAAAAAAAAAAAATACCTAAATTGATAGCAAAAACTGTTTATGTTCTTAAGTTAATGTTAACAAAAAAAAAAAACAAAAAAAAAAAAAAAACCAAATACTAACTAACACTAAATTCTATACCTTACTAATCCTAAAAACAAAGTCTACACACTAATTTTCCATAAGTAATGTGCAAAATTTTTTACTAACAAATCGTTTTTTGTTTTTTTGGTTTTCTTTTTTAAATGTAATGTTTGTTTTTTGATTTGATTTACGTTGAATGCAATCTAAATGCACTTTTATACTAACTTATCTCACACTAACAATATAAACTCTACACAACGCGTTACCGTTATACTTGACCACCGTTTGTGATGTCGTTTGAATAATAACACGTGTAGAACTGCAACTTTACTGCATGCTGCCAGTGTTGCCAACCTAACCCTTTTTGCTTTCTCTATCTTAATACTCTTGCAGGAGGTATTTTTTTGTCGGTCCGCTTAGGAGTTATGTTAAGATATACACGACTCCGAATAATGTTAAAATTATGTTAAAGTATTGCAAAGCCTGCAAGGATATTTAAAAATTCGGCAATATCGAGTTTTACTTTTTAAAATGTTTTTCCTTAGTACAGTAAATTAGTATGCAAGTGCGTCGCATAGTTGTTAAATATAATATTAATATGTCAAGTGGAGACTAATCGTTAATTTGACTTGCAGCACCACCAACGCCCGGTTCATCGGTTAATCCCACCGCTGTGACCAGTCCAAGTGCTCAGAATGTTGCTGCCGGCGGTGCCACTGTGGGTGGCGCAGCAGCCGCAGCAGCGGCTCAAGTTGCCTCCGCATTGGGCTCCACTGGCAGTGTGACAGGAGCAGTTACGGCCGCAGCAGCATCGCCCACCACGCAACCGGATATGCCCGTCTTTACATGCCCCCGACGACCAAATCTTGGACGTGAGGGCAGACCGATTGTGCTGCGAGCAAATCACTTTCAGGTGACCATGCCAAGGGGTTTCGTGCATCATTACGACATCAATATACAGCCGGATAAGTGTCCGAGGAAGGTGAATCGCGAGATTATTGAGACCATGGTGCATGCTTATAGCAAGATCTTTGGAGTGCTCAAGCCCGTCTTTGATGGTCGTAATAATTTGTATACCCGTGATCCATTGCCCATTGGTAATGAGAGGTTGGAGCTGGAGGTAACACTGCCCGGCGAGGGCAAGGATCGCATCTTCAGGGTAACAATCAAGTGGCAGGCTCAAGTCTCCCTGTTCAATCTGGAGGAGGCGCTAGAGGGACGCACACGCCAAATACCCTACGATGCCATATTGGCTCTTGACGTCGTTATGCGTCATCTGCCAAGCATGACTTATACGCCGGTGGGACGCAGTTTCTTCAGTTCACCCGATGGCTATTATCATCCTTTGGGTGGTGGTCGTGAGGTCTGGTTTGGTTTCCATCAGAGTGTAAGGCCCTCGCAATGGAAAATGATGCTCAATATTGATGGTAAATGAACTGAATTAAAAGTATTTTCTATCGAACTGTAAACTAATTAATTTTCCCTTTGAAACAGTTTCGGCTACGGCCTTTTACAAGGCACAGCCCGTCATTGATTTTATGTGCGAGGTGCTGGACATTCGTGATATCAACGAACAGCGAAAACCACTCACCGATTCGCAGCGCGTCAAGTTCACCAAGGAGATCAAGGGACTCAAGATCGAGATTACACACTGTGGCCAAATGCGACGCAAGTATCGTGTTTGCAATGTCACAAGGCGACCAGCTCAAATGCAATCGTAAGTGAATCGAAATAATCCTTGTAAGAATTGCTAATGCTAATCAAGACTATTTTAAACTAATTTCACAGCTTCCCGCTACAGCTGGAGAACGGACAAACTGTGGAGTGCACTGTGGCGAAGTACTTCTTGGATAAGTATCGCATGAAGTTGCGCTATCCACATCTTCCCTGTCTGCAGGTGGGCCAGGAGCACAAGCACACCTATCTTCCGCTCGAGGTGTGCAACATTGTTGCCGGCCAAAGGTGCATCAAGAAGCTCACCGATATGCAAACCTCGACAATGATTAAGGCCACTGCACGTTCTGCTCCGGATCGCGAGCGCGAGATTAATAATCTAGTGAAGCGTGCCGATTTCAATAATGATTCCTACGTGCAGGAATTCGGTTTGACTATCTCAAATTCCATGATGGAGGTGCGTGGACGAGTGCTGCCACCACCCAAGCTTCAGTATGGGGGACGTGTGTCATCGGGCATAACGGGACAACAGCTCTTCCCGCCACAAAACAAAGTCTCGTTGGCATCACCCAATCAGGGTGTTTGGGATATGCGTGGCAAGCAATTCTTCACCGGTGTCGAGATACGCATTTGGGCCATTGCCTGCTTTGCCCCACAGCGCACGGTGCGCGAGGATGCATTACGCAATTTCACACAGCAGCTGCAAAAGATCTCTAACGATGCTGGTATGCCGATTATTGGTCAGCCATGCTTCTGTAAATATGCCACTGGACCGGATCAGGTGGAGCCAATGTTTCGTTATCTTAAAATAACCTTCCCTGGACTGCAGCTTGTGGTTGTTGTGCTGCCTGGCAAGACGCCCGTTTATGCGGAAGTAAAGCGTGTGGGCGACACGGTGCTCGGCATGGCCACCCAATGTGTCCAGGCCAAGAATGTGAACAAGACATCGCCACAGACGCTCTCCAATCTATGCCTGAAGATCAATGTTAAACTAGGCGGCATTAATTCCATACTGGTGCCATCAATCAGACCCAAAGTCTTCAATGAACCTGTCATCTTCTTGGGCGCCGATGTCACACACCCACCAGCTGGCGACAATAAGAAGCCATCGATTGCCGCTGTTGTTGGTTCGATGGATGCTCATCCATCGAGGTATGCGGCTACGGTGCGAGTGCAACAGCATCGCCAGGAGATCATCCAGGAGCTAAGCAGCATGGTGCGTGAATTGCTCATCATGTTCTACAAATCCACCGGTGGCTATAAGCCGCATCGCATCATACTCTATCGTGACGGTGTCTCCGAGGGTCAATTTCCGCACGTGCTGCAACACGAGCTGACTGCCATTCGTGAGGCTTGCATCAAACTGGAGCCAGAGTATCGGCCAGGCATTACATTCATCGTTGTCCAGAAGCGCCATCATACGCGTCTCTTCTGTGCCGAGAAGAAGGAACAGAGCGGCAAATCGGGCAATATTCCAGCTGGCACCACAGTCGATGTGGGCATCACACATCCCACTGAATTTGATTTCTATTTGTGCAGTCATCAGGGCATTCAAGGCACCAGTCGACCCTCACACTATCATGTCCTCTGGGATGACAATCATTTCGATTCGGATGAGTTGCAATGCCTTACCTATCAATTGTGCCACACTTATGTTAGATGTACACGATCTGTGAGCATCCCAGCGCCAGCTTATTATGCACATTTGGTTGCCTTCCGTGCCAGGTGAGTACTAAATAAATTTGATAGATCTTTATTGTTTAATCTTTAACTTATTAAATGTTGATTCTATGCCCCGCCGCAGATATCATCTGGTTGAAAAGGAGCATGATTCCGGCGAGGGATCTCATCAGAGCGGCTCTTCTGAGGATCGAACGCCCGGAGCAATGGCGCGCGCCATAACAGTTCATGCCGACACCAAAAAGGTCATGTACTTTGCCTAAAAAGTATCCAAAAGCAACACCAAAAACCAAACACACACACACACACAAAATACACACAGCAATAAACAAAAGAACACTTAATTTTCGAAACAGAAAACAAAATAGGTATTCGAATATGCTCGCTCAGAATAATGGAAGGAAGGAAGGAAGGAAGGAAGAATGCCAAGTTAGGGGGAATCATTAGTGTATAAGTTGAAAAGCGATGATTATGTTTAAGTTTAAAAGTTAGGTTGCGAGTTAAAATCAAAGAAAAGAAAACAAAACAAAAGAAGAAGAAACGCCAGAACAGCTCTTATTGAACAGATTTATGCATTAGCATTTAGGCCAATTAATAAGACATAACACAAATACACACACACACACACAAATACACGAAACCCACACGCCAAAATCTTAGGAATTTAGAAAAGAAAAACAAAGGGAATCGAATGTTTTTTAAAGCACAAGCATGCGCAAAACAAATGTGAAGGAGAATTCTCAAAAAGCGTAGCGAAACAAAAAAAAAACAAAAACAAAAGAATAAAACTAAAGGGAACAAAACGAAAGTCAAGTAATAACAACAACTGATGAAAAATGCAACACACATTTACGATGAACTTTTTGTAATAGAATAAATTATATTTTTACACAAAACAAAAGAAGAAAGAAAAAAAAACAAGGGTATAAAAAACAAAGTGAAGACAAGAAATGCAAACAACCAAAGGTTTTTTAGTATATCAAAAATTAAATGAAAAATTTTGCTGATTCTAACTAACACATACACACAAAATACACACACACACACACACACCAACAACAACAAAAAAAACCAACAACAACTCGGAATTCTCTTGAACTGTGAACGAAGACCACCACCAAAAGCTTAAACAAAACCAATTATAGCAACAACAGCAACAACAACAACAATACGACAAGCATTAAAGATTGTAATTATTATTATTATTAGCCATCATAAACTTCAATACTACAACTCAAATGTCCAGAATTGTGTAAAAAAAAAGGCAAACTTTTTTAGTAGACTTAAGAATTGGTAAATACAAAAAAAAAAAAAACAAAAAGCAAAAACAAATAGCAAAAAAATAAAACGAAAAACTCCAATTTCAACAAGGGACAAACTTTTGGTCATAACGATTGCAAGTTATATATTTATGTATATTTATATACATATATTATGTAAGATTAAGGCAACTCTCTATATATTATATAGTATATTATACTAAACGCTAGATATGGCTTTTATGCATAAGCAATAAACAAAAATACTTACAAGTTTTTGATCAGTGTAAAAAAAAATGTAATGCTTAAAAAGTCAATAATGTCATGGTAAAACAACAAAAAACAATGAGTTATAGTTAAATATTTGTTATAATTTGTATAAACCACACACACACACACACACACACAACATACACAAACACACAACACGGCATATCAAAATCCAATGTCCAATTAATTTATGTACCTCTATGATTAATTAGCTTCAAACTTAAGTTTCCTAATCTTAACACACACACAAACAAAATGCAAAAAAAAAACAAAAACAAAACGCTGTTAATCGTATTAATGAAGTCTTAACAAATTATGTGGTGTACGGGTAAAAAAGTAATATATATTAATTATTCTGTTGTTTATTATTTTTTTTTTATAAACAAGCAGCTCTTAATATTAGTTTAGTTTCTTTCTTTTGCCAAACTTACAAAAAAAAAAAACAAATCAAGAAACAAAAAAAATACCATTAATAATTATAATGATACTACTACATACATACAATACATACATTACATATATACATACATATGTACTTTTTATCAAGGACACAGTTCAAGTTAACATTATGCTGATTTGTTCTATTATAGAACCAAAAAACAAAAACAAAAGAGAAAGAGTATGAGACGATAAAGCCCAAATTATTTATAACTATCTCCCACTAAGACGATTCATAAATTTAAGTTTTTATTCAATATTTTTTCTCCATGCCTGTCGAAAAGAAACAAAAAATGTGTCGACTACATACACACACACACACACACACTTACACACACAATACATGTGAGCATAAAAATTAAATTATAAAAACATTTTCAATTACAAATTAGTTGTTAAAACGATTAAAAAAAAAATAAAAAAGAAAACCAAGCAAGATTCAAAAGTTTGTGTGGCTTTGAAAATTTTGTTTGTGGTTTTTCTTTTGTGTTTTTTTTTTAATAATTGTATTTTTTATTATTATAAAACAAAATGCATACACTTATACGTATGTGATAAACAAACAAACAAACAAAACAAAACAAAACATTTATTATGTAGCATGTTTTAACACAAGGGATTTAAATTGTACATTTTGTGGCTTTGAAATATTTTGATTAAATAAACAACATTAAGCAAAAAAAAAACCACAATACTAATTTTAAGCATATCCAAAAACAAAGCAAACAAAAGCAACAATGTAAACGAATCAATGCAAAAATAATCATGCGGGGTCTCTTAAATTTAGTATCTACTCTTACATAGTGCCCGGGTCATAAACTGTATCCCCCCCCCCCCATTTTGATGTACTTTTAAGCTTAAACTTTAAATTGGAATTATGTGCCGACAATGAATGTATATCCTTGTAATAATCTATAACAACTTACATATATATATAGAGCAAAGTCTAAGAGCTTTAAACTACTCGCAAAAAAATAAATATATATATATATATATATATGTAATACGCCCTTAATACAGTTTGCAACTTGTGATTAAGACATTAAAATGGGGGCATACCTTAATTACCATATATATAATTATATATCTTATATAACTGATAAACTGCAATAAAATATAATACTTGTATTTTCAACAAACCAACAAACAAAACAAAAATAAGAAAAACAACAAAGAAAATTTCAAGGTTTCTTAAAAAAAAAACTAAAAAACTATCGGCTGCTATTAAACGAACGAAAGGACATCGTATATATATATAACACAATATCTCGTATATATAGTACTTATATGTATAGCAGAGAGTGAGATTTGCATAGGATAATATAGTTGATTCGTCGCTATATTATTTATTGGCTGAAAAGGCTTTAAAACAAAACAAAAAAAAATCTAAGTTGGCAAATGCTACTGATTAGAATACGAAACGATAATTATTAAACTATCAAATGCTACTGAAATCAAATAAAATACATTTTCCGGAGAGCCGTCTAAACTATATATAGGATTTATACTATATACGATATTTAGTGCTTCTTCCACTTTCTATGTGTCGAAATTAAATTGAGCTTTAAACAACATAAAAACATATTCTTGTTGTTTCCAAAAAAAAACAAAAAACAATAAACAATTATTACTTATAAATAAATGTGCCGTTTATTGCAAAACTCAATGAATATAAGTAAAAATAACAACATTAGCATATAAGTACACAAAATATAAATGTCTACAATAATACATATAAATATATATATATATATATATAGTATATTATACAAAACATTAGAGAGATCAAAAAGAAGCATTGCACAACTCTTCCTAAAGGAAATAAAAAGAAAAGAATTATGCCCCAATTAACAACAACAACAACAACAAAAACAAAAAGAAAGAAAATGACAAAGAACTAACTCCAAGCAATTATCTACGTTATATAACAATACTGATATATATATATATGATAAATAAATATATAGATGTATATTTGTGTACTCAACTCTTCCAATTAGTCGTCCCACACAAAAAACAAAAACTACAACACCCAACTTTTTGTAGTGTTCCAACATTTCAAAGACAAACAAAAATTAATAATTAATAACTAACTAAAAACAAAACTTAGCTGAAATTGGAAATCTTGAACAGAATGTACTCGTTGAATGTCAACAAAACAAAACAAAAAAGAGAAATGGTATCGAAAAGAAAAATATCAGAGAAGCTTAAAACAATTACTTAATATTATACCACATATATATATATACAAACAAACAAACAAATATATATCTGATTTAAACTGATTTGACGAAACGAATAACAAATGCAACACACATTACTTTAACGATTTAAAAATCCAAAATGCCGGGTAAATTATCAATAAAATGCATTAATTATTAAATTATGACTTAAGCAAAATGAGGTAAAAAAAAACAAAACAAAACAAATACATTAAAAATAATAAATAAATAAATAAGCAACGTAAATATGGGAAATCTGTAACTTTGGTGATCTTTTTAAATGTTATTAGTAAAAAAAAAACATAAAATAATTAAACACTAAAGAAAAAAAACCAACAAACAAAAATCAAATCAAGTTCTAAATGTGACTTAAACTAAAATTTTTCCGCATTAATTCTTAAATTGTATGTAGCGTATGAAAGAATCATCAACAAAAACAATTAATTTAATTCAATTGAACATTTTGTAAAGATCTTTTTGAGATCACGTAAAAAAAATCTGCTGTCTAACAATTAGTTATTAAGGCGCTTCAATACAAAATAGTTTATATGTACATGTATTCAAAAGTAGATGGAATTAAGTTACGTTTTATACAGAAAACCATACCTTAAACATTTCAAATTTGTTTGCAATTTTTTTTGCGGTTTTACAAAAATGTTTTAGATTTTTTGATTTTTATTTTTTTTTGACAACAATCTTGACACCTTGGCAATCTACAGATTATGCAAGTAGAACCAACCAATAAAACATATTCGATTGCATTACAATACAAAATACACCTATTTTTTGTTCAATAAAATACCTATATATTTAACTAAAAGTAACCCGTTGTATTATTTCAATAGAACATTTTTAATACAAGCATTTGAATCAAAAGTCACCACAACAATTATTTAAATTCCAATTCGCCCCAGTTTTCAAACTTTTGTAGCTGGCAACAATATCACCTTCGATTACGAACGGGCTGCAACAATCGATATGTTCGCCTTAATACGCTGGCCACTTCGATTGTTATCGCTGGGCAGAGGAGGACAAGAACATATTGTTACCAATCTGCCAAAGTTATATACAAATACTAAAATGACAAAGAGTGCATTGATTATTTTAGCTCCCGGTGCCGAGGAAATGGAGTTTATCATTGCGGCAGATGTACTGCGACGTGCGGGCGTAAGTAAAGAAAATGAAACCCATTTGGCCGGCTATTTATAGTATCAAATCTTTTCGTCTGGCAGATAACTGTAACTGTAGCTGGTCTTGATGGCTGCGAACCGGTTAAGGGATCTCGTGATATTTTCATTGTGCCTGACAAATCGCTGGAGAAGGCGGTCGAAGAGCAGCCTTACGATGTGGTTGTCTTGCCCGGCGGCTTGGGAGGCTCCAATGCGATGTGCGATTCAAAGGCAGTCGGAGAACTGCTGCGTACCCAGGAATCGGCAGGCCGCCTCATTGCAGCGATTTGTGCAGCGCCCACAGCATTGGCCAAACATGGCATTGCCACTGGAAAAACATTGACTTCATATCCGGCTATGAAAGCACAACTAGTTGATAAATATTGGTAGGCACACAAGTTCATTATTGAACTTGCAGAATCTTATCATTTTATATTCTTACAGCTATGTGGACGATAAGAATGTTGTGCAAGATGGAAATTTGATAACAAGTCGTGGACCTGGAACCGCTTTTGAGTTTGCATTAAAAATATCCGAACAGTTGGCGGGCGCTGAGAAGGCAAGGGAGGTTGCTAAGGGAATGCTGATGACCTTTAATGAATCCACATAAATAATCTTAATTTGCAACATAAACACAGTAAAGTGATAGTAAAATGTACTGCGCAAAAAAAAAAATTGTTTAAAAGATATTAATCGATAAACTAACATTCGCAGCTGTTTTGCATTTCGATATCAACATTCGGTTATTAAGATTTTTTCTGTCCTTCAAACAACCCTCAGAAGTAAGAAAAATACGCTTTAAATAAGCATGATATAATAATGTTTAATATATTTTATGTAATTGATTTTCAAATGTGGCGCAATTGAAAACTCATGCCGTGTGACGTCACAAGCGCACATCACCTCGCTCTCGAAATGAGAAAAAATACGTACAACCTTATACACGCAATAAGCATGCACAGAATGGACCTGTTTCTCAACAGTGCAATTACTCTCTCGCTCTCTGGGTGTTATCGGCGCCGCAAAGAATATTTTATTCCACTTGCTCAATCGATAGGCGATTTTAGTTTCAATTCGTAAGTCAAAGCGGGTGAACGTGTGCGCGCTTCATTGTAGCCGCTTTGCCGTTACTCGCATTGCATTTTCGGTAGAATTAAATTTCGCTTGTCTTGGGGTTATTTTATATGTGTGTGTGTGTTTGTGAGTTGAGGGCATGTGAATTATAATTATTTGTTGTCACCGTCGTTGCGCCCAATGCACTAAGTACGCCCCGTGTACGTTACATGTGACAGTGTGCATTCGTGTAAGTGTTGTCTGTATAGACGCCGTCTTTTGATGCATTGCACAAGTGTAACGGTATCTACATATATCTAGAAGTGCATCAAGCACAACAACAACAACAACACCAACTAACACAACTCTATTGTAACCAACCTAGTGTAAAGTGTGTGTGTAAGCGAAGTGAAAAAGCAAAGAGTAACACAGAAAAAAAATTTGTGCAGTTCATTCAAACTGCACGCGTGTAAAAAAGCGCAAAGAGATAGCAACAACAATAAAATAGTAACTGCAACAACAAAAACAACAACAATTGGAACGATCCGCTTGCTTAAATTGCCATAAATTATTTTATAATTTTTTCGTTCAAACACTTTAACTAGTATACAAAAGCATTTACATATTTACATGTATGTATGTTCACATTGCACTTTCAAGCCAATTGTTTGCTTGTAAATGTAAAAATTAACATAAGCATCTGAGAAAGAAAAAAAAAAAGAAAAGAGGTTGCCAAAACGAAGAAAAACACAAAAAATAGTATAGTGGAAACAACAACAGCAGTTTTACCCTTCTTGCCTGCACAGCTCAGCCGCTCCTTGTGCGCTCGCTCTGTCTTTCTCTCGCCATATCCAGCTCTTTTGCTGTAAGTTCTGCGCTCTCTCTTGTGCTGCTACTGCTGCTCCTTATGACTCAGCGGCAGCGCTGCTTGCGTCGCAGCACGATTTGAGGGCAATGTATGAGAGCAAACAAAATACAAGAAAAAAAAAAACCAAAAAAAAATGAAGAAAACCACAACGTGCAAAACAAATTGTGCAAAATGCAAAGCTCCAACGTGTTTTGCAGCATTGATGTGACTGCTGCTGTGACAAATGCAAAAGTGTGAAGCAACAACAATAAAGAAAAAATTGCAGCAGCCTTTTTAAATTGGCTCGAAAGTTAAAAAGGTTACACACAATAAACGGTATTTGTTCTCAGTTGAATTTTTAGTTTCAATTGCTTAACAGCAGCCACCATTTGTTGCTCTTCTTAAGTATGTGTGTATGTGTGTTTGTGTTAAATAAACAACTATGTGTTTTGTTTATAAACTTTTATTTACACTACAGAGCAAACGCAAATGAGTTCGTATATAAGAATGTAACTGTGTTAGTGTGTGTGTGTGTATTTAAGAATTGTGTCAGCCGCATGACCCGCTCCCTCTGCCTGCGTCGCTGCCGGCTAAGGCCGGTTCAATTGCAAAAACAGCGCTGCTTTCCAGATGCATCAGCTCTTCTTCTTCTTCTCCGTACACTTTGACATCAAAGCGCTTTCTGCTCATCAAAGTTCGCATTGTTGTTCTAATTAGCAACAGCTTGAGTTTTTGTTTGTAATCTATTCTATATTTTGTTGTTCTTGGTGTTGTCTATACGCAGCGCGCTCTTGAAAAATCGATAGCACAACAGGGAGTAAGGGCAGGGCGCAAAAGTGGAGGAGGGGGCAGCTTTCAAGTGCTTGTGATGGGTGACACACTCACTCATATTTCACATGTTCCGTTTTTTTTTTTTGATCATTCAATCGGCGCACAGGCAAACATAGCACACGCATTACTCATACACTGGCACATTACACATTCAACCTGCTTGCCAATGGTAGCCCTGACACTGACCACAACAACATTCACACACGGCAGACAGCGTCTGCAGAGAGGAGAACGTGTGTACGTGTGTTAGTGTGTGAGAGAGTGCAAGACTTCCGCTCTCAGCGTGTTCACCTTTTGCTTATGCCGGGCGCTCTGTTTACAATTCAATTTTTTTTCTTCTTTCTTTTCATGTTCTTTTTGATTTTGCTTGTTATGTTGTTTTTTCACAACAGCAAAAGCAAAGTTCAGTGGCTGCTAAAAACGCACACATTCAACCCCCAAACCATACATAAACACGATTTATCTTTTGGCTATTTGGCAGCTGGCCTAATACTGTCTAACAGTGCTTGCTGTTTAGCCACAATTAAGAAGTTCGAAAAAATAATTCGAATTTTTATTTACATAAAATTTAAATAAGGTTGTTTTGTGGATTTGGTTAAAATAGTAAAACATTTTTATGTTGCCAGTTGCCACTGTAAGTTGCTCTGCTTTCTCTCTCTCTCTCTCTCTCACTATCTTGCCATCTCGCTCACACTCTTAACAACTTGTAACATCATCAAATTGATTTGCTGCCCTAGACTAGACTAGAAAAAAAGTACTCAAGGGTTGCTCTTGTTGCAGTTGTTGTTGCAGTTGTTGTTTCTGCTTGTTGTTAGCCCCGGAAAATGCACTCAAGCGTTGAGACTGTATATGTTGTAGCTGTTCTACTGCTTCTTCCTCTTCTTCTGCTGCCGCTATTCTTCTTCGTTTTTTTTTTGCTTGCTTGCCGTCTGACAAGTTTCTGCGTTTTTTCCACTGCAATTGGTCCGTTGGCATGTTTTGACTGCTTTCTGTAATTCTTGGCCCTAACTGCTGGGTGTGTGTGTGTTTTCCTCGAAACAGTGAACTCGTGCCAGAAGTTCAAGTACTCGCTTTGCATGCGATTTAAGGGCGTGACGCACCTCGCCTCGCCTCGCCTTGCCTTGCCTTGCCCCATCGAACAAAAAGGTGTCTAGAGATGTGCTTTTTATATATATTAGCCACGGCCGATTAGCCTAATTGAAGCCACACTTGGTGGTAAACAAAGTTATAACTAAAAAGCCAAGTGAAAACGAAGTTAATATACCCCTTCCCCTTGAACTTACCCCTTACGAACTTTCGAACAAAGAAAATTTCTATATAACAAAGTATTTTCTGTCCCCTAAGATTCGCTTTATGAAGTTTGACTGTAACGCCCTATGGCAAGTGTCTCTCGAAAGAGTAAAAGCAAACCGTTATCATGTTTTTTTTTTTTGTTGCATCATCTTTTAGGTCGCATGTCTAGCTATTATCTGTCATGTGGCATCTTTGATAACGAAACGCAAACAACAAAACTCAAATTTCAACTGAAAATTGTTATTAATAAAAAGTCAGTTATTCAACTTTAAAACTAATTAAAGTTCGGCAAATGGGCAACGCCTACAAAAGAGAAGAGAAGAGAATTTTTTTATGTGAAAGGAAAGCCCCAATTAGTCCAAGCCAAGCCAACTGAAGCTCGTAAACATAAAAATTAAGTGTTTTTAAACATTGAGTGGGGTCAACCCCCAAACCCTCCACCCCTCCTTTGACCAGTCTTCACTCATTTTAACAATTAGCGTTTAGACAACCGAGAAGACGAAAGAGAAACTGATGATTGGTTAGAAATGCTGAGTTATGGCTTAAAGAAGAGTAGGCGGTAAGGAAGAAAAAAGCGAACAATTGGGAATGGGAATAGATCAGGAATCGAGATGGATGTTTAATGAAGGATTAAGTGTTGTTAAAACTGAAAAGTGCAAGAAATTAAGATTAATGATAGCAACCAAACTTTTCTTTAAAGAAAAATCAATCAAGGTGTGCTCGGGAATAAGAATACATTAAGGATCGAGCGAAATACGTGCTTGGGATGGTTGATCGAGAAATAAGTGTTGTAAAGTCTAATAAAGGAATTCAAATTAAGGTTTATGATCGCAAGAAAACTATTAAGAAAACTATTCTTTGAATCAATCAATAAAATCAATCACTCAATCATATAATCTATTCTAAGTCAATCTTAAAATAGTGTTAGAGGAATTCAAAGTGCAAGAAATTAAGGATTATGAAAGCAGAAAAACTTTTCTTTGAAGAAAAATCAATCAGATGTTTAAAATAATCTATTCGGAGTCAATCTTAACTAACAAATCATCACAAAAACTTATCAATTTATCTTCATAAACTATGACGCAAATTTTGACTATTTAAATTCAACGTTTTAGCCTCTTAATAGCTTAATTGGGGATGAGAATACATCAAAAATCCAGGGAAATAACTCCTTGGGATGGTTAATGAACGAATAAGTATTGTAAACTAAGGTTTATAATAGCAAGAAAACATTTCTTAGAAAAAATACGAATCAATCAATCAATTATATAAGTTAATCTTTATGAACAAATCTTCTAATGCTCACACCCAAATAGTTATCAATTTGTCTTGAAAAATCATTAAACTACATTAAGACGCAACTTTTGTATATTAAAAATTCAACTTTTAGCAAAACAAGCTTGGAATTTTTTCATTCCTATGGAATATGATTTGAATTGAACTCGTTTTCAACTGATATGCAAATTGTTGTCTAATTGTAATTGAACGAACCGCCTTCAGGGTCAGGTCTGATAACTAATAGCCTCAAAGTCAAGCCCCCCATTATTTAACTTGCATGACATAATCATAGTTATATAGAACACTTCAAGTAAATGATCTAATGGAGTCAATCAATGCATTTACAAAAATATGATTTCATTTCCAATTTGAACTTGGTTCTAGTTTATTTTGTTCTTGTTGTTGTTTCTATTTATTATTAATGCGCCTGTCAGCTTTTGGCGAGACAATTAACAATAAAGAATTGTTCCCATGCTTGGGACTTATCTACTTCAACACTTTATTTACCCTCCCCTCTAACCTTTCCATTCTCCTTTTTTTATATCGTTTCGTATTTTCCTTCTGTTTGTGTGCTTGTGTACAAAATATTGTTTTCTAAGCGATGACGTTGTCAAACTTGTTTATTTTATTTTATTTTATTTTTTTCTGTACTTGTTTTTTTTTATCAGCGTTTATTATTTTGTGACGGTTCTTTATTGTTGTTCTTACTGTTGTTGTACACCCTTTATTGCTGTTATTGTCCGTTTCAAATGTCGCTTAATTGACTTTGTCTCTCGCCATGTTCTCTTTTCTCTCTTGTATATCCCCTTCTTTTTTTTTTGCTGCTTTTTAAGCCTTGGTTTTATGTTTGTACCCTTTTGTTGCACGTGCAACTAACTTTGGCGTCCATTGACCATTGTCCATTACGTACGGAAGAAATAATCTTGCTTCAAGTGTTTCCTTTTTTTTTTATGGTCTCTCCTCACATAAAACATTCATAAAAATTGCGCGCAACATATAAATTATGGTTGGCAATGCTTCTAAAACTGTCGGTTGGGGTGATAAGAAAAGTGTTAAAAATAGTAAGAAATACTTAAGTTGAAGATTAAAATGTGCTTTATATAAAAGACCTTAAATGACGAAAAAAAAAAATATATATATATATCTATATATAAATATGAAATGTTAACTCAAAGATTCGAAGTAAAGTAAATGACATATTTTATGTAATTAAAATAATAATAGAGCAAAAAATTAAGTTATGTATAGGACACATTATCTTTTAAAGCCATTTAAAGAATAGATAAAGTTAAAAAAAATTCTAGGAAACTCAAAATACCTTTTTATTAAAGCAAAATATCAAATTTTTCAAATGTGTAAAACCAATAAAATATATATATAAAGTTTACTATATAACAAAAATTTAAAAATTTTTTTTGATAAGATAAAATTTCTTTAAAGGCATTTTAAGGCATTTAATTTATAAAAAAAATAAAATATATATTTTCAAAGTTTACTATCTATAAATTGCCTTAAAATTGTTGTATTGTTAGAAAAGCTAATAAAAAAATTTCCAAGAACTTCAAATACATTTTTTTTTGTAAAAGCAAAGTAACAAATTTTTCAAATTTGCAAAAGAAACAAAAAATCAACATTTAATGTTTGCCATCTATCTACATACACATTACCAACTAGACCAAAGCTATTTAACATTTCACCACACTATAAATATATTAAGTAGCTTTATTTTGGTATTTAAGTATATTTATTTAACGCCACTTAGTTTTTTATTTGCTTACGCTAAGAGCTCGCAAATGTTTTCAAGGCAAAATTTCCAGCAAAACAAAAAGAAACAAATTTTATTTTTAGAATACAATTTTAGCGCAGTGTAGTTATCCAGCTCCTCATAGTTTTTTCTTTTGCTCAGCTCCTCCTTCAGCTTTTAATTAATACTATATATATAGCATGTATATATGTATATATAAAGTAAGTAGTTGGCACTGTTGGAAAGATTTCTGTCGACCGTTGACAGCTTGTTCGCAGCTGGAGGGCAAATTAACTAAGTCGGAGGAGAATCTTGTTTCTCGGTTTTCATTTTCATTTCGAACTGTGTGCGGTTTTTTTTTTTTAATTTGCAATTAAAATTCGTGCGACTCGATTCGGTTGTGTTCTTTATTAAATCTATCTAAAATGTAAATTTTCAGAGCTTCTGTCTTTATAAAGATTGTTAGGCAATAATAGTTAAACGTAAATCAAAGTCAAACTTAACCTTCGTTAGATTTCGAACAGCGATTAGATCAGCTTTTTTCGAACTTCTCTTTAAATTGCTCTCTTTCCATTGTTTCTTTCTTACATTTTTTTTTTTCGGCAGGTACAAAAGTTAAGGCCGTACAGTTTGAATGTTTTAAGTGTGCAAGTTATCAGTGAACAATTAAGTTCATTATTCGCTTATCTGCTTGATAAGCACAAACACACACACACCCACACACAGTGACAAAATGTTCACTTTTTTGAGCTATTTTCAACGATAAGTTTGTTTGATTTGAGAGCGTTTGACAGTCTTCTGTCGCAGTTGGACAGCCACTTGAGCATTGCAGCACCTATGCCGTACAGTTTGACAATCACTCAACGTAAGTAAGTGTCCAACTGTGATTTGTTGCTGCTAATCGTGTTGTTTCCAATTTTAAGCTTGCTAATCACGTCTGCCCAGCTGTCCTCCTCATCCTCCTTCTCTTCTTTGTACAGTTAGTATTTGTTGTGTATGTGTGTGTGTGTGATTGCCTAAAAGTGTTCGCATTGATAAAAAGTCATAAAATGCTAGCGCGGGCAAAAACAAAAAGCACGTCACGACGATTCCCATAAATCGTACACACACCATACAAACATACGTTTACAGTTTGAATGCCAAAAGAACATTCAATAATAATACAATTTAGCAGCGATAATTGGCCATTGAGCCGTCGTTCGACAGATAGCGAGCAAGTGAAAGAAAGAAAGACACAGTAAGAGAGAGAGAGAGACAAAGAGCAGAATTGGTAGCTCCAACTGGAAGCTTGCCGTTAGCTAATAAAACTTTATTTTCCTGTTCGCTTGCTACTTTTTTTCTTTAGTTGCTTATTTTGGCCAAAGTTGCGTCTGCTGTCTGCCTGGTTTTTGTGTTGTTGTTTTCTCTTTTACTCTTTTGCACATTGCATGCTGCTTCGTATTGTTTGCTGCGCTGCTGCCGAAGTGTCGTCTATCTATTTCCGGTAATGCATTGCGCCAGCGCAAATGCTCTCTCGTGTTTTTGTTCTCTCTCTTTTTTCTCGCTCTGTAAAAATAAACCGGTCTCGCACTGCTCTCTCGCACTCTCTCTCTCTCTCTTTGCCCGTCTTGATTATGTTGACATTTTGTTGCACTTACACGTACACTTATTCGCAGTCAACCGCAAGCACACGCACACGTGCACCGTAATATATATGTATGTTGGTTTTTTTTTATGAGCAAAACGTAGTTTCCGTTGTTTGTTCGAATTTCATTGATTGTAAATTGCGCGACCGTTTTTCGACATCGAATGCGGCTGCTTTGCATGCACGCTGTTGTTGTTGTTGTTCTTGTTTACGTGCTTTTATCCACGACACAATCGCTGTCAAACTATATGTGAGAGTTATCGCTAAACGCCGTCTTCCGCTAGTTTGTTTTAATTTTAAAATTGTGTGTTTTCCTATTGTTGTTGTTGGCTGACATTGACCCACTGGCAAACAAGAGCGACGCGAGTTCGTGATAACACTAGAGTTGTTGTGTCGGTATTTTTATTGTTGTTGCTTGTGCACACATATATATATACACATATGCAACTTGATAGACAGAGGCAGCTGCTGTTATTTACAGCGCTGCCTAAAAGTATGCAAAGCAAAATGTTTGCAAACGAAAAATATCAAACTGTTAATTAAATTTCACTACAAAAATGTTTACAAAGTATAAATTTATTAAACTTTTATTTGTTTTTTTCTTTTATTTGCTTACAGCCAAGTATTAAAAAACAGAACAACCAACATGTTAGCCAAATTTTAGAACAATTTAACTATTTTTTAAGTAAAAAAGTGAAAACAAAGCTTAGCTTTACAAAGCGAAAGAGACAGCAATCAACTGCAGCTATCTTCTTCGCTCGAACCAACACACAGTCCTTTGGGGCAAAACGCAAAAACGGCGTCCCCTCGCAATTACGCTCGTTCTCGCTCCACACCGCAATCGCCACATTCGCCACAACTGTTGGCGGTCGGGGTCGGTCGGGGGCAGGCGATAAGTAACGGTTATACTACAGCAACTTCAACAGGATCAGGATCGGGATTAGGTTCGGCTTCGTGCCCCTTGTTGCAGCCACGGCATCATCAATCGGAACAGCAATTGAGCAAACGGCGACGCATCTATGCATCAACGGGGAGTGCTGCCAATATCATGATGGATCGCGAATCCCTTAGCGAATGGGCTAAGGATAAGCCGCTTAGCATACTACAGCTAGATCCGGCTGATCGCGCAGTCTTGCGAATAGCAGGTAAGTTTTAAATGATTGTAAATCGTTTTTTATGTTGTTGAATGATATGATATGAGATCTAGACAAGGCTTGAGGGATTAAGTTATTGAAATTGGAACAAAAACTGAAGGAAATTATCTTCCCAAATCTATTTTTGCATTAAAATTGATTAGAATTGCAATTTTCAGTAAAAAAACGTTTAATTTAAAGTAACATTTCTTAAGAACAAGTATTAAATATTAACATTAAGCACTTTAAATGACATTTTCCATCCACCCCAACACAAACAGTTGTGTGCCAATTCTTTGGCCAAGTATTTGTTTAACAAACCACTCAGAAAACGTTTCCCACACCTTTCCAACCCACTGGTTCAATGGACCTCAGTTTAATTCAGCGCTTGTCAAACTGTACTGCAGTTTTGCAAACTACAAACTCAATCCATTATGCGAACGACATTTTTCCAATACACAATTGTACTGCATGGTACTCCTCTAACCCCTCTAACCCCTCCCTCCCTTCTACTCCTACTTTATATGGCGCTCCCAATCCGTTCGCATATTATGCGCTAATTCCACGCCTAACGGTACAGCCTCCGCCTGTCGCTATTATTCTATTTCTGTAACGCCAAACAGAGTCAACAACGCCGCAGCCCACAAAAGTTGTGTGCGAGTGCGACAGAGAGAGAGAGAGAGAAAGAGTCTCCAACAACTCTGTTTAACGTTTTGTATCTACATAGCTCGAGTTCTTTTCTGTATTTTTTCTTTTTTTGCAATTGCAATAGAAAAAAAAAATTGAAATTTATGTCGCTGTGATTTTGTTGCCTGCGTTTTTGTTGTTGTTGTTGTTGTTGAGGGTTCATTGTTCGGTTAACAAACAAATATTGTTGGCAGCCAGATTCTTTTTCCTCTTATTTTTGCGTATTGAGTCTATTGAATTTGCTTGACAAAAGCTTCGCGCTGGAAGCGATTTGTGTGTTCTCTTTCCATGGAGTGGAAAGTATTCAATTGTAATGGAAAGGTTGTTTGCAACAGTCTTACAATATCGATAGCATAAATTAATCGATATGTACGTGATTTGATTTTGTCAAATTAAAAGCAATTCAAAATCAAATGACTAAAAAATTACTTAACAATAAATGTGTTAAAAGTTGATTTTTTGAATCGTTTGTCTAATTTGCATTTGTTGTGGGAAGAATTCGGTTGAAAATGAGTTAATCGAAGATGATTTCAATCCGATTAACGCTTGGCGACATTTCAAGATCAACAATGTTGTTGGCTAAGCCAAATCAAACTGACCTTGAATTGATATTGAAATTGAAATTGTTGTTTGTTGTTTGTTGTTTGTCTAAACAAAAGAGTTCATTTTTTTCACTCTTTTCACTTTCTGTAACCGCCCACAAAAGTCGGTTATTGAGCCACGCCCACAAGCATTTAAGTATATTCAATTGCAATCCAGACTTGAGACAAGACTTGAGACAAGATCTGCAAAAAAACCAGCTTTGTTGATTGTGATTGACAGCTGATGCAATTGGTGGTGGCAGCAACAAGCGGGGGGGCATGTTGCACATACACATTCAGACTGATGAAACACCCACACTCACTATTGTGTGTGTGTGTGTGTGCGTAGGTTCCGAATCGAAACTTTGTTACGTGGCGTTTAAAACAACTATTTTCAGGTTGCAAACTTTGTTATTTTTTTTTCTTTCTGCTTTTTTTGCATTTGATTTGCGTTTTAATTAGCCCTGAGCTCGTTTACCCACACATCCCCACCAACAAAACTGAGGAAAAACTTGGCCAATACAACACAACAACAGTTTAAGCCACAACAACAACAACAATAACAACTCTGAGTCAACAATCATAACAAAAACTCTATTTTCGCATCCAGCTAATGAAGTTCAGTTTTGGGGCACAATACAAAACGCCCCCACAACAAACATTTGTGATTCGTTTTACTCAATTTGAATTTGAGTTTCATTCAATCACATTTTAAACTATTTGTTTTGGTTTATTTTTTTGGTGCACGTTTCGCTTAGTGCTGCTAATAATTTGTTTAAACATTAATTCTATTTCTTATTTAAAAGCTCTTTAATTTATGCCTATTTTTAATGCACTTCGCGCTCTTTCTTTATTTTAGTTTAGCCGTCTCTTTTTATTTTTTAATATTTATTTGTTGGCGACGCCTTTGCGTTTTTTTCCTATTTTGGTGGCATAAATTTTGATTTTTTTTTAAATCGGTTGGTTTATTTTGGTATCTTTTTTAAAGGTTTGTGGGTGGATTTTCTCAACACCATTTTAGAGATTAAACAGATTATTTTGTTGCTCTTGCTTTTGTTGACTCGAAAATTAAGTTTCCCATCTCTGAAATCTCTTCAAAAAGTAATACAAATACTCTTTTTTAATAGATTTTTAACTTTTTTTTTTGTTATTTATTGATTCATTTATCAAAATGAACCATTTTTGGTTTTACCTCCAAAAGTTTGTTTTCGCTTTTGCATAAGCTTTTATTTTTAGCTTTTCTGCATCACTTTTCTTCTTGTTATCGTTAACTATCGCCGCAGCTATCGATTATTGATTAACAGGCAAGCTGGCCAATCCCCTGTTTTATTTCGATTCAGGTTTTTATTTTATCATATTTCATTAAGAAATTTTCATGCTTCAAAGCTTTTATTTTTAGCTTTTCTACATCACTTTTCTTCTTGTTATCGGTAACTATCGCCGCAGCTATCGATTATTGATTAACAGGCAAGCTGGCCAATCCCCTGTTGTATTTTGATTCAGGTTTTTATTTTATCATATTTCATTAAGAAATTTTCATGACTTGCCTTCTCGCGTTGGATCAATCTATTGAAGCTTGATATCTATTAAATATGCAGCTCACAAACGCATCGTATGCACTGTTTTAATTGGCTAATTGGCTTGGCAACAAAACCGGAAACCGGTGGCACAGTGGAACCTCTGTAGCATGAACTTGTAAAAGGGTTCTTCTTTATTTTTTGCTGCTGCTTTTTTTTATCGAAGTTTTTTGTGCTTTTTGTTTTGTATCTTATAAAGATAACGCGATTCGCCTACTGCGCGAAACATAACACGATGTTGTTAATTGAAAACTGATAACTGTTTTCAGCTTCCCTCAACTTCTGCCCCCCCATCCGCGATCCCCCTCGATCGTATTGTTCCTGCACTTGGGAATCTGCTTCTGTTTCTCGTTTTTGTTTTTAGGCAGAATTGTGGGCACGTAGATAAAGTTTGCTATGCTATTTTTATATCGTTGTTGGTTTCTGATTTCGTTTTGAGTTCTTTTTGTTTTTTGGTTTTTAATTGCCATTATGTATGCGTGTCGTTTCGACCATATCGATTGGGGCCTGTTTGCTGATATCTCTAATTAGTTTTCAATTCAATTTGCATTTTTTTCTTCTTTTTTTTTACTGTTTGCTGTTTGCTTTTTTATCGTATTCTATCTGTGAGTGTTGCGTTATTAACCGTTTGAAATTATGACAAATTTTTTAAGTGCTTGTCTAAAAATTTAATTTGAATTTTAACGATCTAGTCGAAACATAAATAGTACAACTATAAATCGATAACCGTTAATGCTCTTTCTCGCTCTTTCCATTTTGTTGTCGTGTTTTGCTAAACGTTCTGAAGGTCAACTTACTTCGATTTCCCATTTTCAGTTTGCATAGTTTGTGTTTCATCAATATTTACTATTATATATATCTTTCATATCTCGTTTTGTTTTTTTGTTTTGTTTTATCTGTTCTAGCTTGCCCCTCAAGGCTATATCACAAGAGACCATATGGAAGAGCTCCCAAGCTGTTTTCTTTTTTTTTTAGTATTGTTTCTTGTTTCTCTGATTCTGATTCTGACTCTGACTCATTAAGATAAGCAATTTTGTGTGTCAATTTGTCAACTCCAAAATACACAAACACACTCGCATCAATATGTAATGTACTCTTAACGGAATACCAACAATGTGTCAATGGGATATGCCAAAAAAAATATGCGTTGATCAAAAGACAATTGCCGCGTTTTGCGGCATCAAACATATGCAAGCTGTGCTCTTTAGGCGGGGTGGAGTGTACTTGACTGAAAGTTAATCTGTAATTGATACTACGAAGTTTTCGTATATACTTAATGTATGCTTTTTGTAAAGAGACTTGAAACATCAGACCTTATGTTCAGAAGTTACGATCTTTTAAGTTTCCTATACATATATACATATATATATATATATATATATATATGTTAAGAAGTTAGGATCCCATTAGTTAAGAGACTTGAAATATCAATCTATACGTTCAGAAGTTAAGATGTTTTAAGTTGCTTATACATATATATATGTAAGGAAGTTAAGATCTCATTAGATTATTATCAAATTCTAGAGAAATTGACAGAATCCGAAGATAAAATGTTAAAATTGAAATGTTTCAATTGTCAAGGCTGTATATTTGTTAATAGGGTTCTTTTAAACTGTTCAAAACTTTGCTATTTCCAAGAAAAAAACAAGATTTTTAATTAAATTCAATTGAAATTGTTTGCAAGAACTTTTTGTATCGAACTTTGTTCAGCTAACTTTTATGCTTTTCAAGTTCAATGAGAACATTTGTTGAAAAAAG
The DNA here is from genome assembly GCA_035044605.1 of Scaptomyza cyrtandrae. Lineage (NCBI taxonomy): Eukaryota > Metazoa > Arthropoda > Insecta > Diptera > Drosophilidae > Scaptomyza > Scaptomyza cyrtandrae. The sequence goes on from JAWNNS010000642.1 coordinate 391,320, forward strand.
TTACAAAGCTGAAAGAACTTCCCCCAAGAACCTACAATTTGAATTCTTTGCCTATCAAACACATTCTTCTACACTTTTCTAAGCTTCTTCTCTTACAAGTAAATATCAAAAGTTCATAGAAATATCTTGAAAAATTGCCACTATAAACAATCAAAGATGTTTTATTTGACATGGCTCATAAAAAATGTTGTACAAAAATATTTAATTATGCTACTAATTGCCCGTATATGATGTGAATGCCGACAATAATTACAATACACTTTACCACTTCACCCACGACGAGGTCAAGATACTATAAGATTTATAACTTCCCCCGCCCCCCCTACACCCTCTGGTACTGTTTTACCCTCAATGGCATTTAAGCAGATGTTGTGCAATGCGTTTTTTTGGGTCTGTCAAGTGTCACAATAAAAACATATATCTACAATATATCTACAACGATTCCACCTAGCACAACAACATTTTTACGCCCACAACTTCAAATGGCGAGACTTTCACACACACACACTTACACACTGAAAGCGAATTGCAATGAGATCAGCGCTCGGGATTCGCTCAATGATCAAACAATTCCTTTATTGTTTCACAGAATGCAACAACAACAACAAGCAACACTCAATAAGCGATTATAATATCAATTTTAATGTTGTTTTTTTTTTTTTGTTTTGGTTATTGTGTGTTATTTATGGCCTGTTATACATATCACAAACTGTCCTCCATACTACCATATACTCGAGACGGTTCGTTCGTTGTTTTGATGTGGATGTGGGAGTTGGTTCATGTTCATGTTGTCTCTGTTTCATGTCCATGACGTCACTGCTTAAAACAAAACAAAAAAACTGGCTTGCAAAACAAGTTGGCCTTTTTAAAACACAGCCAACAACAACAATCGCGCAAATCATTTAAATGACATTACACGCAAATAAAAAACATAAACAAGTGAGAATTGTCATCGTATAACGATAAATGGGGAAAAAAAGGAACGTTTCGAGGATACCCTAGAAATTAAAAGGGGAGCAGTAAGCAGGCAGGTCAGGAAGCGGAGAAGGAAAGTAGGTAAAAGAGAAGATAGAAGAAAGGAAAAAGGAGAGAAGAAAGAAAGGAAGAAAGAAAGGAAGACAGAAAAGAAGAAAGAAAAGAAGAAAGAAAAGAAGAAAGAAAAGAAGAAAGAAAAGAAGAAAGAATAGAAGAAAGAAAAGAAGAAAAGAAGAAAGAAAAGAAGAAAGAAAAGAAGAAAGAAAAGAAGAAAGAAAAGAAGAAAGAAAAGAAGAAAGAAAAGAAGAAAGAAAAGAAGAAAGAAAAGAAAAAAGAAAAGAAGGAAGAAAGAAAAGAAGAAAGAAAAGAAGAAAGAAAGGAAGAAAGAAAGGAAGAAAGAAAAGAAGAAAGAAAAGAAGAAAGAAAAGAAGAAAGAAAGGAAGAAAGAAAAGAAGAAAGAATAGAAGAAAGAAAAGAAGAAAGAAAAGAAGAAAGAAAAGAAGAAAGAATAGAAGAAAGAAAAGAAGAAAGAAAAGAAGAAAGAAGAGAAGAAAGAAAAGAAGAAAGAAAATAAGAAAAAAGAGAACAAAGAAAAGAAGAAAGATAGGGAAGAAGAGGAAAGTTACGAGAAGGAAAAATGCTAGAAGAAACCGAGGAAGGAGAGGGAACAAGGTATCGGGAAGAACCGAAAAGGAAAACAAAAAAAACCTAGAAACAAATAAGAAGATTGAAGAAAGGAAATAAGAAGAGAAGAAAGGAAATTAAAAAAGAACATAGAAGGCAGGGAAAAATGCACAGGTCAACCGAAGAAGGAGAGGAAATAAATTATAGTAAAGGAACAAACAAGAAATTGAAAATCCTAGATACAAATAAGCGAAATGATAAGAAGGCAAGAAAAAGAAAGAAGAAACTAATGAAGAAGGAAGAAGAAAGGATCTGTCAAGGAATATGTCATAACCGAAAATACTGAATAGTTTTTAAGGATCTTAACATTCCTAAAAGATAAAGACACAAAAAAGAAACGATGCAAGAGCAACATAATATTGCTTAAGCTTAAACGTTACAACTCTATTGTCATATAACCTTCCAAGTAAATCAGAGTATTAAATAGCTTATGTAGAAACATAGTCCAAATCACGTCCTAACCCGAAAGACATCAACCTTTAATCAATCAAAGTCTTTTTTGTTTTGTTTTTATAAATTCACTCACGCTATATTCAATCTCTACGCTCACGTAGAATCGAATACTTGATTTTCATAACACTTACAGAATGTAATACACCCTATTTTCAAATCCTACATACATTTCTATAACTTGCGATGCGACGCCTACAACAACGACGACAAACCTGTCTATATGACTCGATTCGGGGGTAAGGGGTTTTGGGTAAGGTCTGTTTGTCCCACTGTTGATGATGATGGGGGGCCCTTGTCCCATTGGCAAAAAAGCTGTATTTTAGTTACATGAAAATTCCATTGTTTTGTGTGTGTTTTCCTCTCCCTCTCTCTCTGTTGCTTGCTTCAATAACATTTATTGCCACAGTGCCACATTGACATATATATTTTTGGCGAATAACTCGAAATACTTTCAGTGCAGTATTGAACAATTTTAAGCACATGACGAATAAGTGAATGACTCTGAACCGAGCCGAGTATCTGACTCTGAGTAAGAGATACTTACTTACTTTGTTGTTGTTGTTGTTTGCCTTACGGTTGACGCCCCGAAATATAACCGGCATTTTTGCAGCACGGCAAAAAAGTCTGGCTTGAGTCTTATTTCTTTGCTTTTGCTTGCTTGCTTGCTGTGAAACGGATGTTGGCTTGGTGACAGGCGGAATTCTGTTGCCTCGTCTAGGTTTGGGCGTCAGCGTGGGCCGTTTTTGTAATAGGCGTCAATGAATAATAGTTTGGGTTAACTGTTTGTTGTTCGCGTTAATCGGATATTGCCTAACCAATGTGTACAAAATGTGTTTGAGTCAAAGAACACGAATGCACTCAACAATACTTTAATATGCATTGAAATTTCAAATGGAAGTTTGAGTATCATCATCGAAGCCTTATTTGTGTGTGTTGTGGGCTCATGTTATGTCAAAAAACACTCATGAATGCACTCATTACTTATATTTATATAAGAGAACTCAAAAGAAAAGTAAAAGTATTAAGAACTAAGTATGCAGCGTTATCAAAGCTTTATTCATTCATATTGATTGTAACTATTTAGTCAAAATTTCACTCACATGGATGTTCTTATGGGTGTTTTGAGTGCAACATGCACTCACTACTAAAATATTTATGAGAATTAAACATAGTAGGTCAAATATTAAGAATTATTGAATAGTATTCACAAGTACACATGGTAAAAGCTTAAAAAAATGTTTTCGCTAGTATCATTCATTCATTATTCATGAATACTTAAGTGGAACTCTTTCGAACACTATTAAAATATTTAAAATTTGTCTAACAACTTTTCCAATTTCGAGAACAAGCAAACTCTCGCATGACTTCAACTCATAAATATTAAAAGTGCTTCAAACAATATTCAGTTGAATCAAAATGCTTTAAATAATTTATCATGCGTTCATCCTTGCCACGTTAACCTTGCATTGAATAAATATACACACAACTTGGCTTTAATCCGCAGTTCATGCAAACAAAACGAAAAACGAAAAAAGAAACTTTGAATAATTTGCACATTGGGTTAAAACTTTGTTGCTGTTGTTGTTGTTGTTGTTCTACACCCCCGCAACTAGGCCTGGAAATTTGCCTTGATTTGCTTATTGGTTGTCGTGAAGTGTTTGGGCCCTCTTTTGGCGTGCCTGAAGGCAATAAGCAATCAGCTGGCAATTAAGGTCGGCCAATTGGAAATCAGCTCGAACGATTTGCTTCTGAGCAATAACTAATTAAAAACAAAAGTATGGAAATTTGCGTAAGCGCGCGTCAAAGCGTGTTTTAAACACCCACACACACACACACACATATATATGCACACGCCCCGAGAGTGCAGCTCGCAATCTGAATATCGCACTTGTATTGATTGAGGCCGGCCACTCGAGAAGGAGAACTCGAAAGAGCAGGCAGGCAAGCAGGCGGCGCTGCACAAGTGGGCCGCAGCACCTAGATAGAGAGCGGTAAAGAGAGAGAGAGAGGGAAAGGAATGAGGTGTTTATCTAGCAACAAGAATCACTCGACTGCGACCAAAGGCATGCAAATGAATGAAAAGCATAAGACAATCACACACTCACACATACACTCACTCAGTTAAGCTACGTAGGCATTAAGCCTACTCATTTGCACTCGTATTTGGAGTGGCTTAGTCACGAGTCCCAAGGCTTTGGCCCGAACATCGACTGACTCATTCATCAATTCGGCATTATTGGGCGGTGACAATGTTTATTTATTTGTACAATTTCGGCATCACTTGCCATACTGCTATTTCCGTTAATTAGAACACAGCTGTGTAAGCTTTACAAGTAAACACAACTAAAAAAACTTAACTCGAGCTCAACTTTCCATTTTGATGCGATTGCACTCAATAAGCACTTGCATTTAAGCGTCGAAGCTGGGCAAAGTGCTTTACGCACACGCAATGTGACGGATTTCCAGTTCGCTCAGCTGTTTTTATGCCAGCAGCCAGCCTCTCAAACTCAAACTCAACTCTCTCCCTCTCGCTCTCTTCAGCACTCACACACACACACGCACACACGTTCTGCGCTCGTTCACTCATTGCTTCTATTTCTTTTTGGTTTGGCTCTGTTGATGACTTGTTAATCTTTGCATTTCAACATTTTTATGGATTCCTTTACTATTTTTATGCCTCGCTGTTGTTGTTGTTGTTGTTGCTGTTGTTTGTTTTATCTGCTTATGTTTATAAACGCAAAGAGCGCCAAATAGTTCTTTCAACCGCATTATAATTTGTTTTTGGTCAGCAAGCAAAACACATAAACATACATTCACACACACACACACACACACACACAAATCTTGTGGCGTTCCAGTTATCGACACCCGTATGTTGTTGTTGGTGTGTTTACATTGTGTTCGAAGTTAATTTCGAGTCTATTTTTGTGCACTTGCAATAAGGAAATAGTGTGTAAAAACAGCACCGCACTTCTCTTGCCCTAATGAAACTCTTTCTTTTTTAACGCAGCTGTCAAAAGTTCTGCTCTGTGTCAGAAAGTTGAGCGCATCAGTTCTTTTTTTGTGTTTTTTTTTTGTTAGCTATTAGCTGTGTCTTGGTCAGCGTTCGAGACAAATTAGTGCTTTTTGTTTATTAACGGACATGACCATTAGCGGTTTATTTTCTTTTTCTATATATTTCTAACATATTTTTTTTTCCCCTGGTTTTTTGCTTTTTGCAAGCCCACATTCTTGAGCGCAGCTTTTTAGCTATAAGCGGCTTCCTCTCGCGCCCGCAGTTGCCGCAATTAAAGACCCGCAGATAAAAAAAAAAAATAACAGAAAAAACAGCGCACAGCGAATTTCTTGACCAAATATGTGGCATTTTTTTTTTTTGCTTGAGTGAGACGGGTGAGTCTCTTTTGCTTTGGGTCGATCATTCATACTTACATAGCGCACACTCGCACTCGCACTCGCAGTGTTGCTCACGCACTCAAATGAGTTAAGCACTGCTGGCGCTCCCACGATCGTGCTCAGCCTACTCACACACACATACACGCGTTCATCACTGAGAGAGAGAGTGAAAGAGTGAGAGAGCGAGCGCTACACCTGCCCAGGCTCACGCATACAAGCACATATATAGTCGCAATCACTCACTGACACACACACATACTTGTGCATGCTTGCACTGAGACACGGGCACCCATTCAAAATCGTTGCTTGTGCTCTAGTCGTGTTCTCAGTCCAATTTGAACAACGATACCGAGCGGTTGGCGTTCTCCTCTGCAAGCAAAAATTTGTTATTTCGTTTTTTGTGTGCCTAAAACAGCAGTAAACCAGCAACAACAACAACAAACACAGCAATACTTTTGTAAATTTCTGCTGCCAACGCGCAGTCGATTTTCTAACTTGGCCCTAAGCAGCAGCAGCAGCAGCAACAACAACAACGAGAACGCGGATAGAAAAAAAAAATAGTTGTCGTGTGTGAGTGAAAAATAAATATTGGTGCAAAATTTTTGCAGGAAGAGAAGCAATTATAAAAAAGCGTAATAATTCCAACAACAAAAATAGTCAAACGCTTATGTAAAAAAATAAATAAATAAAAACAAGTGTGTTTATCTTTAGTGCGTTTAAAGAACACAAACAACAACAAAGAACTAGTGACTCAAAATTATTGATTAAATGACCAAATTGACGTAAATTGAATGAAACCATAAAATTTCTATCGCCTGTTGCTTATCAGTTTTGAAAAAATGGACTGGAAATTCCTCCCCCGGGAATACTTGTTGCAGCTGTATTTGTTTCTGCCATGTCTGTGTGTGTCTGTCTATGTGTTTGTGCATTTTTCAAATATTTGCAACACTCAAGAAACTGCTTTACCTTTGCTTATGTTTTTCGGTGTGTGTGTGTGTGTGTGTTATTTTTGCCATTTTTGTTGTTTTGTCTTAAGATCTGCCTGCCTGGCTTTTCATTCAATAACCAGTTTTGGTTTTTTCTTCTTTTTCGTGTGTGTGCGCTCTTATATTTCTTTTATTTTCTTTACATATATATTTTTTTGGGCGCTGCTTTTGAAGCTACCTTCGTTTCAATTGTCGATTCGATTCTTATGCGCCAGCATGCACGCACATTTTGTAGTAGTTGTTGTTGTCGTTGTCGTTGTATGACTTTACAACTCATTTGTTTTCCAGTGATGGAATTGCCCCGCAAATTAGTCATGCCAGCAGACAGCAGAAAAATGTCTCGGCACACAATTCCTGTGTGTGTGTGTACTTTTCACATTTCTTGTTGGGCTCCTTGCACATGCCTGGCATAGTTTTGCTTGGGAGAGAGAGAGAGATCATCTCGCTCTGGCGCTCACTAGAACTATGCAGCAAAAAGATGAGCGCGTAGAATAACCGTCTTTGTTATTGTTGTTGTTGTCTGATATCGAATGCAATTTGTGCGCTCTCACAAAAACAAAGAGTTAAGCTTAGGACTAGGTTTGGAAAAAAGCATCACACACACACACACAAACACACACACGTGATACATTAAAATAACTGTGCCACACTGAGTGTTAGAAAAAGTGCGACAAGAAATGAGTGATGTGAAAAATAGTAAAACAAGCAACAATATTTTTTTTGTAATATGAATTATTGTGTGAATTTTTGCATGTGAATGGAAAACTAAAGAAACAAAAGCAACAACAAACAAAAAAAAAAAAATGTAACAAGTGAAAACGCGAACAAAAAGCAGTAAAGAAAGCTGCACATTAAACAACACACATATTAACATTGAAAATATATCTTTGCCAAATGAAAATCCAAGCAAATTATGCAAATCGAATTGGCAAAAAAACAATAACAAAAATGCAAAGCAAACAAATTAATTAATAATAATCAAATGCAAGACGTACAAAATAGAGTAAAAATGCAAGAGAAAAATAAAGAAACATATTTGTTTAATAGACGCCCCTCACTTTGAACTATTTTGTCGTGTGAAAAAGCTATGCACATAAACAAATTGACACGACAGAGATAGAGAGAAAGAGAGAGAGAGAGAAATTTAACAAAGCAAAAAAGATATTTATTTGTACACAAGTATTTGTATCTTTTGTGGCTCGTCTACGTATCTAATCAGCGCGACAGCCTGTCTCATTGGCCAGCTGTGCTGGTTGCGTGTTTCGACTATTATTTATGTTAGTTATTTATATACCTTTATTATATGTGTATGGAAGTTGTCAGGGGAAGTTGAAAGAAAGCTCGAACAGCTCGAACAACTCGAACACTGCTGACCTCATGCAACTAAGAATGCAAAAAAGGCAAAAACACCAACAAACCTGAAGAAATTCCATTCGTAACTCAACTTGAATAAGCACCCAAAAATAACAAAGTGAGATACTCAACTCAGCTCAACTCAACTCGCCGCAAATGAAAGTACAATTGCTTATATTGTCATTGTCAGAGTTTAAAAATATGCAGAAAAAAAATAAGAAAAAAAAAATCAGTTCGAGTCAGGAGACAAACAATTTAGAGCATTGCTTTGCTTGCTTTTACTTGAGCTTTTGTATCTGTGTATCTTTGTATCTTTGTACCTCAATCTTGTCAGTGGCAGCTGCCTCTGTCTTGATTTCAATTTATCTTTATAATTTTCAATTTGCGCCCTGAATCAGACCAGCCGCCGCACCCTTGGCTAAACATTCAAGCTATAAATTGCGCCCTTCACATAACCTTAAAAGGGAGAAACAAAGCGGAGATCGTATTGAAAGTTTACTGAAATTATTAACGAACGATCTTAGAGTTCTTTGTGATAATAAATATATATATGAAGCGATAATTTTTCTATGGTTTATGATCGTGAAAGTCTTTAAAATATCACAGAATGGTTTAAAAGGTTTACAAAAACATCAAAGATCCTGAAGATCTTGAAAGAAATTCACGAAAAGACAATTCCAACTTTTGCCTGCGTTTTTAAAGTGTATTCAAACTTTGTGTCTGCTATCTTTTCTTATTTATTTATTTTTGGTCAATTGTCTGTAGTTTGTCGGGCGACAGTTCAAGAGCCGAACGACAAAATGCAGAAACAGCAAGTCGTCTGTCACTTGCAGAAAAACCACTCAAAGTTACAGATACACAGATTCAGATACAGATACAGATACAGATACAAACACACACTATCATAAAATATGCAAAAAAAGATACGCAAATGATACGCAAAGGCAACTGCGTGGCTCAGTTTTTTTTCTGTTTTGTTTGGCTTTCAGCCAATTGGAACAAAATGCCGGCAACAACACACACAGAATGATAGAGAAATAGTTTTGAGAGCGAGAGATTATGTTGCGCAAATAGATTTCCTCAAGCGAGCGGGCAACAAACTTTTCTACAATTTTCTATTGTTATTGCGCTTGGTTTTTGGTTTTTTTTTTTTGCAATTCGATTTGTTTGATTTCACGTTCAAGAACGTACGCTGACTCATGCAGCTAATTTGCATTGGTTTTTTTTTGATATTAGCCAACTTCAGTTCGAAGTTTTTAGTCTTAATTATTTTTGTGCATTTTTTCTTTTTGGTCAATCAGTCAGTCAGCAGAGGAATAAAAATAAAATCACAAAGTGCCATCCACAAAACAAAACAAAATCAAAATAAAAATACGTAAAATAAACTCGCAACCTTAAAACGTGCTAAAAATAAAAATATCCCGCGAAAGCGAAAGTATTTCAAAGTGCCAGAGAGTCGGAGTTGTGGAGTCGCGTGGTTAATGACAACGCAACAAGATGACATCGCATTCCTATTATAAGGATCGTCTCGGTTTCGATCCCAACGAGCTGCAACATGAGGCAGCCAACAGCAGTCAACAACATCTACAACAGCAACAACAACACACTAGCACCAATTCAATGAAACGTAGCAGCTCAAGGCAAACGCATCATCATCATCAGAGCTATCATCATGCCACAACAACGAGCAGCTCAGCCGCATCGCCGGCACGAATCTCTGTCTCGCCGGGTGGCGTTAGCGTTGGCGTTGCCGGTAACGGCACCCTCGACTATCATCAAGTGCAACGAGAGCAACGTGATCGGGAGCTATATGCAAATGGTCATAGCCATAGCAGTAGTCCCCATCATCACCATCATCATCAGCAGCAGCAGCAGCAGCAGCATCATCATCAGACAGCACAGCGTCATGGATCGCACGGTTTGATCGAGGCTAGTCCGGCGGCCAAAAAGGCCAAACACTCGTCGACGCAGGCGCAACCGCAGGGCGGTTACGAGGATGCGTTGACGCAGTTTAAAGGTAGCATGTCCATTTGGGATCATTTTATTGAAGATTGGGATATTATGCGTAAGTCGGCAATGGTTCAGTTATCAACTATCGTTCGTTGTTTGTTCGTCGTTATTTCGTTACTCGCTATTCGCTACTCGTTACTCTTTGGCTACTCGTTGCCTGAATTTGCGAGTGGCTATGTTCCAGTTTTCGCAAGATGTTAAACTAACAACAACTATATCGTAACAACGAGCTACTCGTTACTCGTTACCTTACCCCTCACTCGCTACTTATTAATCGTGGAGCTCGTGAGAAACTAGTTGTGAATTAATAATAATAATAACTCTACATGCTTGTTATGCCGCCAGTTGTTCCAACTAAACAAAACGCCATTAGAAAATGCCGCCTGCGGAAATGATTTGCATTTTGGCAAAAAGCTTCGCAATATCTCGATTAAAAATAAGCCTGCATAATTCTCATTCTCATTATGATATAATCTCTGGCTTGTAACTGCCGTTTAGATCAGAGTTCAAGGTATTCCAGCTTAGTCATAAATTTTAGTATGCATATTTGTCATATAAAAATACGTCAAAAAAAAAAAAAAAAAAATGAAGAGGGGAAACCATTTGACACCTTTCTGTTTATGAAAGCACTTCGATTGACTGACCCTGACCATGAAAATTGATGGACATTTAAAGTAAAAAAAAGGGTGAGTGGATTGTCAAACCTAGCCCAAGTTTACTGTAAACATTTCACCCGACTAAAGTTGAGTCTTTGAATATTTTTCGCGTCATATATTTTAGGTGTTGTCCACTGTGTTGTGTGTATGCAAAGTTATGTCAATATTTATTTAACGCCGCTTCAGCACCATAAAAATATTTAATGGTTGGTTAAATATTAGAAAACTGGTTACTAAATGACGTTCCTTTTTTTTTTTGGTTCAGTTTTGTACGTTCTTTCTTGTTGCTACAACTACAAACTGTGGCAATTAACTAACTTGGCTCAAACAAATTAGTCGTTATTCAGAATTCCTCGAATTTCGTTTCGAGTATTTAATATATTGTGTGTAGTATACATATATATAAATAACTCATTTACCATAAACCAGTTTATGATTTTTGAATTCATTTTGATGTGATTCCTATGTTGATTTGTTTATTAATTTGTGCTTTTGTTCAAAGCTGACACAAATCTGTTGTTGTTGTTTGTTATGTGAAAAACTGTTAAATATTGGGATTTTGAGCCACTTTGGCTAATGTGTTAATGGGGGCGCTTACCTGTATGATAAATGCCTTTAAAATGCCTTTTAAATTCCTTTGTTCAACCGAACTTTGAGCTCATCAAGTATTATATATTTGTGTGTTTATAGGCTATATATGTATGAAAATACATTTGACCGAATCGTTATGCTATTTTATCAGTACCTAAATCACTTTAATCAATTAAAATTTGACACTAGAAGCGTTTGCTAAAGAAAGATACCATTTGGAAAAAAAGGTTTCAGTTAGTTAAAAAAGATATTTAGATATAAGATAGATATTAATATATCTAGTAGCAGTTGCATATCCTTACACTATAATTTCTTTTAACTGTTCTTACTGTTCATATGACTTATTTATAGGCACTTGCATAATGAAATAACCAGGCCGAAACGCTTATCAATAATACTCAAGTAGAAAGCTCAGCAATTATGATTACTTGCCAAATTGTTGTTGTCACTATTATTAATAATAATATTATTATTGAAGTTGTTGTTGTTGTTGTGGTCAATCAACGTCCTTCGCTTCGCATTTGCTGGTGCTGCTTTTGTTATTGCTGCTGACATTGAAGTACGCTAATCAAAAAAAAATTGGAAAAAAAAGAAAAGAGCGACGACACAATGCAAAAATAAACATTAACGAACTAAAAATATATGAACGCTGTTGATTCGCATACATAGCAGCGAAAAGTCGGCTAACAACAAATAAAAAAAAAAACCAGAAAAAAATAACGTTAACAGCAAAATACGTTAACAAACATTTAATCGTGGAAACGAATTCAACTTAGAACGTGACATCATCACGCGCTCACCAACACCAGCAGCAACACCAGCAGCAACAACAATAAGAACACGAGTATCAGATAGCAATTTTTACCTGTATGTGTGTGTGTTAGAGATATACACACTCATACATACATACATACACCTTTTACGTCTTGTCAAATTGAAGTGAACTTTATAAATTTATGAACTATGATATGTTGAATGTTGTCGGTGTGTGTGGGCTTCGTTTATACATTTTGATCAACTTTTTGTACCATGCATGCGAGTTAGCAAATATAAACCCTATCAAAGAGGTGTTAATACTCCTTAACTACTAAATGTTTTGGTTTAACATACCTTAAACTAAACTAGATCAAGTTTTGGGAGTTTTCCCTCAGTCCCAACCGCCTAAGCGCCTAAGTTATTAAACGTTTATGAAATTTGATACATCTAGGCATCTTATCTATAAGCTATTCTCTAATTATCATAACAATCTCGTAAATTAAATCAGATTTAAACCAAAAACTAGTTCATGGCGTATTTGTGTTAAGTGATTAAGGCAGTATGTAAAGTGGAATATTGGAATTAGCGAAAAGTTACGAATAGCCTAAGACTGTCTTTAAAGTTTATACCACTCGATAAATATCGATAAATTGCCTTTTGAGTGGTCAGTGGAAGTTGTAAGCATTATATAGATAGAAAACTTACGAGCTTCCTACAACGCAAAACCTCAAGTGTTACCTTACTTCCTTTGGAATAGTTAAGAACACATTAGACAACTAAATTCTTATCGATAACAATCAAGGGTATCATATTACTTACTGAGTAGAGAAGAATTTATTCGTTTCCGAAACCAACAATCTTTACTCAACTGCAGGCACAAGCAATTAGACAGAAATAACACTGAATGGATTTAGCATGAATGAATGTTTAGGGGGATGGGGGGATAAGCTTAGATTTGCACACTTATATCTTTTGTGAGTCATTTGCGATTTATGTAGAACTTCAGCTTAGTCTCTGACTGTTATTTTTAGTCAGCAGTAATTAATACAAACACAAAACACAAGTAATGATACGTTAACAGCCTTCACACTTACACTACACATATGCATTGTGTTAAGAGCGAGAGAGAAAGACAGAGAGAGAAAGAGAGAGAGCAGGGTGAGAGATGGAGATGGAGAGAGTAAAGTTATCGTTTGACTCTCTTCTGGATTTCTTTGTATACTTTAACTCAGTCTCTGTCGTTCTTTATCGAGAGTTGTGCTGTTTTTTTTTTCTTGGTTTTTTTTTTTTTTTTTGCACATTTTGTTGTGCTTTTGTATTTCTGCTTCTTTAGCACTGTTTGTTTGCTGGCCTCCTGGCATTGTTTTTATTTACCAAGTACCACAATTTATCGGGTTTATTAACCGTAAAACTTCATTTACAACTATAAGTATATGTACCTTAACACTTGACTTGATATCAGTCAACTGTGCGCTGAACTTTGTTTTCATCATATCGAAGGTATTTTTTACCTGCTTCGTTTTATGAATTTACAGCCTGTTGTTGTTATGTTGTTGTTTCAGAATATCGCTATATCGTTATTTGATTAGATGTCGAGTAGGAATAATTTTCTTGTGTGCGATTAATGTGATATTGAAAAGTTTTTAAACAAATATTTAATTCCAAGATTATTTATGGTTTTTTTTTTTGTATTATGAGTCATATAATGTGCGTAAAATTTGAAATTAAGATACCCTACTCAAAACACGATTAGATTCGTATTCTTAGAAAAACAAACACGATTTTAATGACGTCCGATCTGGGCTATAGATGTATTTGACACTAATTGCACTCCTCTCTTAAACGCTTAACATGTGTAAAACTAATCAATGCGAATGTTTAGTATTAAAAAAAAAAAAAACTAGCCCTGCTAGCGGGTTTTTCTGTTTTGTAGCTTATCTATATCTATCTATAGATAGGGCGCGTGCTATAACTTTTCGCTACTCTTTTTACCCTTTCTCTCTCTTACTCTCTCTTGCTTGGTCAACTGCACACATTCGTTTATAGGCCGACAAATCAAGTTATAAATTATCAGATTGCTAGCCTTATCGGACTTTGGCCAAAGTCAATGCTTGAGGCCCTGAGATTTATACATATACAATTGACATATGTACAAAGACTGCTTGAGACTAATTACGTAGTCTCAACTTGAATGAATTGTTTAATTATAATAATATTTTATTTCTATAAAAACAAGCTCATTAAAAGTTTAGGTCATAATTCAGACGCCTACGCGTTTAAATACTTGAATATCATTAAGATATAGACACCAATTTAATATTGATTCTGATCGATTTTCTAAAGTAGGCGTCAAATTTAGCATAAATAATTCATTTTTCAAGCTAGCAGCAGCAACAATTTTTGGATGATGTCGTCAGCGCCTGCAGTTTAGATCATATCATATCATCAAAAGCTTAGCTTATGATTTATTAATTTGTTTGTTGAAGTTTTTTGTTTTGTTTTTCACCCCGTCCTCTGTTACATGAATGACTTAACACGAATGAGTTGCAGTTGCATGAATCTTAACCGACAAAAACAAAAAAAAAACAAAACAAAAGCAAAATTAATTTGTATAACGGCTTAGAGATGTAATATGTATAATAAACATTTTCTCGTTTTACGTTTCTCTCTCTCTTAGATGAACGCGATGCCATTCAAAAGAAGACTTTCACAAAATGGGTTAACAAACATCTTAAAAAGGTGAGTGCATAACAAAGTCAAAAGATATCATCATCATCAAACAATATCATCATCTTAAGTGCGCCTTAACTGGTTTAGGTTATGCAAAAAACTCCAAACCAAATACTTTACTTGTCCCACATTGTTTAGGATTTCTGTCTTTACTTTTGTGTACCTTTTTGACTTAAATCAAACTTCTTTTTGTGTATATATATATATTCTTAACTGCAAGCAGCATTGGAAGTATGCTAAGGTATAGTTTCTATATAGTACAGCTGTGTACTGTGTACTCTCTTTTATCTATCTATCTTCAACTTGACTTTTTTAAAACACCTTTATTCAATTTACAGACTTATACCATGCTACATGTTTGTGTTACCACAAATGGTATACCCTGTTGTTCACAGTCTGTAAGTTTTTCAATTTTGCCATAAGCAAATATTCACAGTGTGTATATAAATGTTGTGCAAATTTATTTCTTTTCTATTTAAATAGTTCTTTTTTTTAATAATTTTTTATTTTTCGCAATATTAATATTGCATATTTTGAGGCGATATTTCTTTTCTTTTGCTTCGTTGTGTTGTTGTTGTTGTTGCTGTTTGTTAACTTCACTAATTGCACTCGCCCACTAAAACAAAACGAAAAAAAAAACGAAAAACTATAAGCATTGTAAAACACCTAACCACCTAACACCCCTGCATGCCATAACCTTGCAACTTTTACTTTTGATCTGTTGTCTAACTTGTTTATTTTTTCCCCCCATCACACACAAAAACAAAACACAGGCCAATCGACGAGTTGTGGATTTATTTGAGGATTTGCGCGATGGTCACAATTTGCTTTCACTCTTGGAGGTGCTATCTGGCGAACACCTGGTAAGTAGTGATGTTTGTTGTTGTTCATTGAACTCGAAACTCAAACTTGGTATTCATAATTAACATCCTGCCAAACTTGATTTATTCGGTTTCCTTTATGTCCAAAACATAGCCACGAGAGAAGGGTAAAATGCGTTTCCACATGCTTCAGAACGCACAAATGGCGCTCGATTTTCTGCGTTATAAGAAAATCAAATTGGTCAACATACGCGCTGAGGATATTGTGGATGGTAATCCCAAGCTGACACTCGGTCTGATCTGGACGATTATTTTACATTTCCAGGTATGTGAAACAACTTTTATTACTCTTTGTAATTGTTTTTATAGATAAACGTAAATGGAGCAAGACTTAATCAAAAGTTAGCAATAAAAAGTTTCGTTTTACCACAGCTATATCTTTACAACTAGTAGTACTTAAAACCGCTTGTTATTTTATTGACTCGTTTACTCAATATAAACGAGAGACTTTTTATGACTAAGTTTACAGTTTCAATTGTCAATACAAGCTTGATACTCAACTTAATCGTTACTTCTTCTTCTCGTTACTTTGTACACTCGCTTTAGCTACATGCAAAGTATTGTTTTAAGACAGAAAGACACTCTTATCGAAGTTCTTGCTATGAAGAAACATAAACCAGCTTACTCGCTAAACATGTCAGTAAAGAACTTTCGTTACTTTACTTAATTTACTTGGTACAGAGCTCTCGTTAGTTTACTTACTCGTTACAACTGTTTAGAGCAAGTGGTGGTCAACAGTAGTTAGTGCCACAAAATGTTACCCAACATGGGGCAAAATGATATCAAAGTCAGAAACGATACAATGATACAGCAACGCATCGCCCACACACACACACACACACACACACAAACACACACACACACAATCAAAACAATTGGGCAAACCATTGAGTTGGAGTCCAAGTCTGAATGAAGGTGACCCTCAAATTGGCCGCCCAATTCGTGAGATCGTTAACCAAAATGTTCACACACAACTAAACAAACATTGTACGTTTTCATTTGGGCGTTTTGGCTGATTTTTGTGTGTTATAGTTTCGCCATCGATGCGATACGATGCGATGCGATTCGATTCATTGAGCCCCCAAAATAAAACAACTGCAGCTCATTTTGAGTTAAGTCGATTTGAGTTTAGTTTGTTTTCAGCCCACACACATGTTCATTCAGTTTCATTTAGTGTATGTTTCATTTCATTTCATTTAACGTAGCAATCTCTGTTTGAGCTATACTCCTACCCAGCAGCAGCTGCTATTTTTACAGGCTCTGTTGCTGCTGTTGCTGCTGTTGCTGCTGTTGTTGTTGTTGTTGTTATTGACTTATTTTGGCGAACGCGGCGCTGCCTTTTATGGTAGCCAGTTTACCTTCTCTTCAACCACCACCACCACCATCGATGTCGACGTCGACGTCGCAAAACGTTGACTGACACACATAACCAAGTCCAAGTGGCTGCTACAGTTCGTCAACTGATTGTTGTTGTTGTTGTTGTCTACAAGGCCGCCACAGATCAGCCACTTGGCCACTTGACTGCGGGCCACCTACACAGTCAAACAACAAGCGAAAAAAACCAGCTAAAAAGGTTCCCGATTCGAAATAACAACAGCCTGTTATTGTGCGACACTTGGCATAATGAAGTTGTTAAAAGAATAACATTGAGCATAGATTTATAGGCAAGTTGTTTTTTTTTCAATGAAATTTTTTTAATAGATTGAATCGTTATAAAACAGCGTAGAATAATCGATTTAGATCGGATAATCTCATATATTAGCTAAGTGTATAGTTAATTATTGCCCCTGAGCTCTGGAACAGATTGATGTGAATTCCATAATTATCAATCAACTATATTGAAAAGTTGTATTTATCTATTGAAATGTGTTCGTTAGATTTGCTTTAAGTTGTTAATAGCCCTATAAACTTGGCTTTCATAGGTTAAAAAGAGCTTCTTGGAATTTGTATCTCAAACTTAGACTTACTTTCTTCTTTAACTTCTTCATTAACTTATGGCGTAAAGTTAAGCATTTTACACTTTCTTTCGTATATAAATCCCATTACACGAATGTTTATCTTTTCAAAAGTGAATCGCCCGTGTAGAGTTTGTCATTGGTCTTGTTGTAATATCAACTCCCCTTAACTTAAAGTTTCAACTCTCAGAGTTTCGTTCGCTTAGTCATCGATTGTCATTTCCGCACGGCGTTCGTCTCCAAGTCTGGCTGCCAGTCTCAATCTCAATCTCAATGTGTGTCAACAGCAACTAAAACTAGATGCAATTTAAAACTCGTGTATTTCGTAATTTGTGACGGCGCATGCCGATCGACGACGTTGCTGCTGCTGCTGCAACAACGTTGCAAGCTCGATGCGTTCGTTCGTTTGTGGCGGCTTTGGATTGATCGATGGCGCGCATAAATGCTCAATGATGCTGCCAGTCAGCCGCAATGGCAGCCAAGCAACAACAACAACGACCATGAGTGGCAACAACAACAACAAAAATATCGACAACTGTTGTTGCTGCTGCTGCTGTTGCTGTTGCTGCAAAACGGCGGCTGAATTCAATTGAGGCAAAACGAATTGTAAATCACTTGACAATGTGAAACTCAATCGCGCGTCATTTACTGTTTATGTTATTTATTATTTCTTTGCTGTCTCGCCCCCTTGCTTAACTCTTCGCTCCCCTCTTTCCCTCCCCCCGTTCATGTGTAGCAATTGTCGTGATCCAAGGATTTATGTATATTGCGTGCGCCTGCACTTTTTTCGTTGCGGGTGTCTCTCTCACTTCGAGTATCTGTTGCTGATGTCATTTGTTTGTTCATTTCGTTTCATTTTTTTTCGGTATGCAATGCAAATTTATGTGAACGAGACTTAAAAGGATATTTCTTCTTGTTTTGTGTATATACATAACCTATATAGCACCAAAAATGGTTAAAAAAAGAAGGGTATAATCAAGTGTTGTACCAGTAAGGAGTTGAGTTAAACCTTAAAGGCAATGTTAACCAAAAGAAATAACATATGGTCATGTATTGTGTATCTTTCTTTGAGAGAAATCAAAGCGGTTAAATGTTAAGTATTTGGTATGTTTTTTTTATATTCAAAAAAGTTTGAGAAATATTTCGAAGCTCCCTTTAAAGAGCTTATGTATCTGAAGATCACTTTTTGTCTCTACATACCTCTTTATAATACAATATCTATCTAAAACTCTTTACGTTCTTCATTATCTAGCTTAACATCAAATCTCTCATGACAATTTCTGTATTTCTGATATTCGAAACATGATTTAAGTTTGAAATTCATTAAGAATTCTTCTCAACAAGCAACAATTGAAATTAATCAGCGAAAATAAACAACACATTATTCGCAAATTAAG
This sequence comes from Scaptomyza cyrtandrae, assembly GCA_035044605.1. NCBI lineage: Eukaryota > Metazoa > Arthropoda > Insecta > Diptera > Drosophilidae > Scaptomyza > Scaptomyza cyrtandrae. Next base: position 410,140 of record JAWNNS010000642.1, read on the forward strand.
AACACTCTTTAGCATTTGATACTTATCTTTAAGATTGTGCTTTTTTGCATATGAAATGGGCGACGTTTCGTTCGAATCAATTTTAAATTGTGACATAATGCCTATTCATATGGCAATTGCATAAATCTCAACACATTGTTTGTATCTCTGAGTTTGTGTATTAAATTCAATTAAATGGCGCATTTTGTAGGTCAACGTAAAAAAAAAAAAAAAAACCAGCTAAATTATTTAATTCCCAATTGGAGGCGATGCCAATAAATTGCCAGTAATTTGCCAACAACAAAAAAAACTGCCGCCGGCTGCTGCTGTTTTTCTGTTGTTGTTGTAACTTAGGCTATAATTAAGTTATAAATTTGTGCCGTACAACTAATCGCTCTGATCTATGAAACACCCACAAAAACTGTTTGTTGTGGGAGTGGTGTTAAGGGGAGGTGTACGAACTTTAGTTTATTGTTTTGTCTTGGCCAATTTCTGAGTGGCGGTTTTTTGTTGTTGTTGTTGTATTTTTATTGCCTTGACTTTTAGCTCGTTGAAGCTCGTTGACTTCCGTCAGCTGAAAATCTTTAGTTAGTGTTGTTAAGCTGTGCGCTCAAATGTTAAAAAAGCATAAATTTATGATTTAAGCTGACAGTTGACAGTTGCTTGAGTTAAAGTTACCCTGTAAACTAATTGGGAGTAAGCTCAAAGCTATAAACTTGAAGACTAATGAGCTAATAAAGTTGGCAAAAGGTTAAAGTAGTTAGCCAAAAGTTGTTCTCGGTCTTAAACCGTTTGTGCAGGGTATTCAAGAGTGCTGCTGTTTTTCTATATGTGTAAAAGAAATCTATGTTGAATTATGTCTGAGAAACGTTTTTGTTATTAAGCTGCGGCTAATTTTCTACAAGCAATGTTTTGGCTCAGGTGTTTCTTCTGTGTATCCGACAGATACAGATGCGGCTGCTATATTAAGCCAGATTACCATAAAATCGAGGCAGTAGCTAATATTTATCCAAGTCAACCAGGCGTTCAGTAATGCTCCCCCAAAACCACTCTCTCCCTCTCTCTCTATCTCTCTCTCTCTTTCTCTCTATCTCTCTTTCTCTCTATCTTCCACCTCTAAGTTCAAACAAAGAAAGTATCTGACATATACGTTTTTGCACACCTACAGCTATAAGCTACAGCACAAATTCTCACGTCATCAGTTTGGCAGCTAGTAAAACCATTTGGTATTTTGATTTATTATAAGACGCTGCGGTATGTGTTACAATAAAGTCAATGACGAGACAATTCAAAGCTTCAAGGCGTCAGGTGGCAATAATGAACAAAATACAAAAGAGAATTATTTCTCGAACAAAGGGAACAAAAAAAAAAAAAAACTGTTTATGTTTTTGCCCTCATGTTCATGACATCAGCTATGGTTATAGCCTGACCCAACTCGTCAAAGCAAAAAACAAAAATCAAATAAAACCAAAAATTGTCACGTACTAAAAATCGAAAGATTTCAACGCAAGCAACGAACCTGCTAGAGAACCAAAAAAAATGCACTTATACGTCTTAAATTTATGATATTGATGACGGAATTTTTCGTGTTGTTTAGCGTGGGTGCACATGTTCAAAAAATCAAAAATCTATAATTATATAAATATAGATTTTTTTCTAAATTGTTTGCCATTTCATTTCATTCAAAGCTGCGTTTGCACAAATATGGCTCGAATGCCTGCAAACAAGTTGATAGCATGAACATATTATATTCATTCATTCAATCATTAAGTTGGCTTTGGCTCTGTGGCCAGTTTAGACACCGAGGCGCAACCACGCAAATATACAAATACAACAACAAAAGCACGAAAATTCCACATTTTCTTATGCAAATGCTTAAAGCTAGCCATATAAGCAAAGATCAGTTCAAATCAATATATATATCAAACATGCGGCTTGAACGTGTTTCAATTCAGTTATATGTACATATAATTAATATGAATGAACAGCAAAGCTCAATAATACTCTGTACAACTCAAGTACACACACATTTATATATATATATAGATACATATATATATATATATGTTTTAATAACAGCTTCAGCTTCAGTCACATTCTAAAAAATCTTTATAGTATTTAGCACTGTTGGTGAGACGAGCCCACACGGCCTGACAGTAAAAGCGGCCAGGAATGTTACATATTTGGCGAGACAAATCAAATGACGACGTGCCCACACATTAACTATAGATAGATAGATAGATCACATAACACGTCGTTTCGGTCGTAAAAAGTTATTAATTCAGTTTAAACAGCTGTTATCAAAAAGCCATTGCAATAATGTAATTTCTGCATTTTTAACTTGAAGAAAAGTTCGTTATTATGTTTTTAAATTATTCTTACTTCCACTTGGTGCTCTTTCCATTTGATTTTTACTTCCCTAAACGAAAATCACAACAGATTTATTTTCATATTGAATTACAAAATTAGGATCGTAGGTAATTGTGTGAAGCTTAGTTAGGGATCTAATTGCATTTGTAGTCACACATTGAATGCTACTGTTTAAAATTGGCATAGAACATCCAACACTCCCGTTGTATGTTAGTGTGTGTGTGTGTGTGTGTGTGTTGTTTAGCCACCACAAACAACACGTTTCAAGTGCGAAACGTTACTCAAATTACCACAAATTACAAATTATATAGATAGATGAACAATTGTTTACAACTGGGCTTGCATCATATGTATTATTAATAAGCCAACTCGTTCGTTAATTAGATTTGCAATCCCTGCCTGTTTGTTGTGTATTGACTTGTGTTGAATGCACAGCCAATAATGCCTTATGTTTACCTGAGCAATATGTATACATATATATATTCAGTACGGAACAGCTGTAGTTAGTGCCTTTTAGCCATGTATGGGCTTGTAACATGTAACATGCTAATTAGCTCCATGCTTGGCAACACGTACTATCTGACTCCCAAACTGTCTTTCTCTTTCTGTCTCTGTCTGTCTGTCTGTCTGTCTGTCTGTGTGGTTGTCCCTTCCCAACCGCATAAATCAATCGTTGCGGCATTTCCCGTCTCCCATGGTGCATTGTATGCATAAGTATAGGTGCTACATTTAGATAGAAAGATTTCCACCCACTCACTCTTATCGCATCAATTACACTTTCTAGACGGCCATATGTTCGTATGATGTTGCAAACTGCGGTGACAGTTTGTTTGTGTGTGTGTGTGTGTGTGTGTGTGTTACCATATTGGGTGCTTTTGCTTATAAAACGTTTAGAATATGCCGCGAACGCGTTTTAATTGCTGCCTTCACTTTGCACTTTGCTTACTTTGATCGATTGTAAAACAAGTTATAGTTCTAATTCCGGCACGTTTAACATGACAAATGTCATTTATGTCACTTTAACTGATCTCTAGCATTAATTCATTTCAATACACAATTTAAATATGTTAAACTTATCTTTTGTTATAAATTTACTAGATTATTGTCATAAGCAAACGATTTTATGGCTGATTTTAGTTAGGTTTCGGGAAACTTAATTTGAGTTTATGTACAAGAAAAAATCATCAACTTGGCATCAAAAACTCTTTCAGCTTCTAGCCATTGTTGCCATTTTTAGTTTCCCAGCGATTTTGTTGTTTTTGTTTGCGGTTTGTGTAACCTGTAAAAGTAATGATCGCCTTTGTTGTTGTGCTCGATCTGATGACTATCATCAGACTTTTCTTTTGGCCTTTTTGGGTCACCCAATGGTTTTTGGCCTGTCCAGCTGTGTAATGACTTGGTCGTGATATGTTATGAGCTACAAAAAAATTCAAATTACTTGCCTAATTTAGTTTTTGTGTGTTTTTCGCAATTTTTCGATGCTCAGATACAGATAGAAAAAATCGTCGTGGGGTCAGGCAACTCCATTGAGTTTTGATGTCGCTTCTAATTAACAGTTTCATATACAGATGCTCTCCGATTACAAACAACTTGACCCACTGTGCGTTAACTTTTAATCACAACAAACTTGTTGCTTGCTTTGCTTTTGCTGTTCTTTCTGGTTTCTTTCTTGGTTAGCTATGCTCTTTGTTATTATGAGCATTCTGTGGCTTTTGGCTTTTGGTTGGGTGTTTATTTCTGGCAACAATGTACAAAACTTAAGAAAATAACATCGACTACCTATCTACCTGATGGCGTTTTGGAGATGACGTATGCTTCTTGTATTGTGTCTTTGTAAAAAAGGTGAAGAGAAGCCAAACACATTGGTAGCAACTTGTTAAATCTAAACTACCACACAATAACAATAATAACAACAACGAATGACAACAGCAGCAACTTTGAAGTTAAGGCGCCACAAAACTTGTGTAACGCTTTTTGTTTTTATTTGAATTTTTTGATACCCTGTAAACGTTAGATGGCAAAAGGCATAAGAAAACGACACTTGTTCAGTTTACTTAAATTTTTTTTGTATATTTCAAATTGATTTGCTATCGAACAAATGCTAATTATAATCTGTATTCGTTAATGAACATTTAAATGCTGAGCTCTTTTTAATTCACGCATAAATTTATTTCTTCAAACGCTATACAAAAGCTAAGCAATTAGTGTCTTGAATGTTTAATATCTTAATTTTTAAGATTTTTGTTGACAAATTCAAAACATTTTTAGAGAAAATGCAAATAGATTCAATTTAACTTTATGATATAAAATCTAATATTGAAAATAAACCTTACATCTTAAAAAAGTTTATGGAATATATTAAACGTAAAACTAATACAATATTGTCACAATATCAATAGTGCTTCGGCATCGAGTCTCTCTGAAGGGTATCTGTTAGTTGATCATTCTAAAAAAACATATGTTCTTGTGCATTACATTTTATTTTGCTACTTTTGCAACCTTCAATTTTGTAGCATGTAAGCTGTTTTTGTTGGTGTTCTTGTTGTTGTTGTACTGCGTTGGCAGCTGTTGTTGTTCTTGCGGCGCTGCGTTGGCGTAGGCGTTGGTTGCCATGGTTGTCACACACACACAGACACACACAGGTGTTGTTGTTGCCTGTAAATATATGTACAAATACGTCATGCGGTAGGAGCGCAGAACTCGAAGTCAGCAATCCATAACGGGGTTGGCTGCTGGCAGCGACGTCAACGTCGGCGTTAACGTTAACGTTAACATCAGCAGAAAACACACACACACACACATACACTTACACACACGCACCGCTCTGGCTGTCAGCACGACCGCAATTTCAATTCCAAATATTTAAAGCTTTGCTTTTGGTTTTGTTTTTTTTTTTTTTTACGTACGCCAACGCCGGTTCGTGTTTTGTGCCAATTCCATTTTGTTTCAATGTTATTCTTGTTGTTGTTGTTGGTATATATATATATTTTTTGCTGCTGCTTTTCTATTCTCGCCACCTGACGCCGGCAGCGCTGCCGTAAACACACCTGGCCAAAGCCAACACTTTAAGCGTTTTAACTTGGCCCGATCGCGTTTAGTCGTTGTCGAGTCGCCGCACACATTTGTTGTTAGTGCCCCTCCGTCGCATGTATCTTTTATCTCCTTCTCTATATATATATATACATATATTTGTAAATAGATACATTTACAGATGTATCTATAAGTCGAATTAATACCGATTTGTGTGCTTAAAGCCCAAAAGGGCTAAGTTGTTAAAACTCAGAACTCTTCTTAAAAAAAAAAAAAAGAACAGAAAAATTGATTAACGCGCAAAAGAACAAACAATAAACATTTGTAAACAAAAAATGCACAAAACAAATATTTTTACATGTGAAAAAAATTGAAAAAATCAATAAGAAATAAATTAACAAACGGAAAATAATCAACAAAAATAATTTTAAAAATAACACGAATAATTAAAAATATTCAAAAAAATCAATAACAAAAAAAGCTGTGTGTATAAGAAACCATTAATAACAATCTAAAGAGAACAATCAAACTCTTTTTGGGATATGATGTCACAATATGCTTTAATTTGGAATATTCTTTCAATGCTGGGATTTATATCTCTCTCAATAATAAATAAATGCGTCTGTTATGTGCAGTATCGTTATTTTTGATTTATTTAATGGTGCCGCCAAATACATCAATTGATTTCAATCTGAAATGCAATTGAATTCAATTTTATTTCAATTAAGAATTTTTTTTTGTGCTTTTTATATGACGAATTCATTTTCTTTTGCGATTCTCTCAAGTGTTGTGTGTGTGTGTGTGTGTGTGTGTGTAACTGTAATAAAGTGTTGCTGTAATAGCCACATAAAATATAATGACGTGCATATAGCAACAGATATGTTTACCCCCATCTCTACACTTTGTTTGTTTCTGGTTCAGCGATCTGTAGCAAAATATATATATATATATATGTATGTAAAATGAAGAGCAGAAACTTTTATTCATTTTTTTTTCTACTCTGCTATCTGTCAGCTTCAGTTTTAGAGTGCTTTTTCCGTTCGTTCGTTGGTTCGCTTATTCGATTTTAATTTATGTGTTGTCATTGCACAAAAACAATGCAAATTTTGCGTCTAAACAGCTCTTAACTCTGTCGTCGACTTCAAACAGTAGCCAAGGCATCCAAAAATAGGCAACAGCTGCTGTTGTTGTTGGTGTTGTTGTTGTATTTGTTGTTCACTTTTAAAGCCATTCAAAATGTCAAACTATTAACGCCTCTTAGTGTCGCCTCCGCAGACACTTAAAAAAAATCCCAAGCCAAAATGTCTGTGCAGCTTTTTAATAATGTTGCAATTAGCATTTAATGTATGTGTGTGTGGGGAGTTGCCTGTATGTATGTATGTGACCGCCAAGTCACGCATCTGCGCAGGCGTCACCTTTCAATGATATGAATGTATCTAACGGGTGGGCGCACAATTTGGCCAAAACACCTAGCCTGTTGTTAGCTTGATCTTGAGCTATAAAGATTAGATTTTGGGTAAGCACAAAAAAAAAACGCCATTGAAAGCCGTCTTTTGATAACCTCGCTTATCACATCTTGTTCCGATAATGTGGAAATCCAATATTTAATAAATTTGACTTTTAAACCTATCTTGATTGATATGACAATTTTATTTTTGACATTTTCTTAAGTGAACAAATGACATTTCTATTTAAGAATTTGATCGACACTCTTAAAGTGTTGTGTTTCATTCCATAACGTTTCCATGCTGAAGCAAATTAGTTGGCTACACAATTAGCTTTGCTGCTATGATTGTGATTGTTGTTGTTGTTGTCTTTGTCGTGGTATGTGCCCCGCGGCGTCTTTGTTGGGCCGTGTACTTGAACTTTTAGTTATGGTTGTTTTTCTGTGCAAAAAAATAATAAATAAATGGAGAAACATGAAAGAAAAGTTAACTTGAGCTTGACGAATATAAGTTACCCTAGTGTTAGGATTATTTAGATAAGGTATATCAGTGTTTAATCACAAGATTCACTGGGAAAGTAAGATATGTTGATGTGAACAATAGTTCTTAAATAAAATCTCACTTAAGATCGTAATTATCAAAACTTGAACTTAATGTTCGACATTTTAAGCCCTACAAGTTCATACTACCCACCGTAAGGGTATAAAAGCCTCAAGGACAAAGTAGATAATCTTGCCTCTGTGGCTAGTTGAATAACCATAATCATGTGAATGAGTTGACCAAAAAAAAAAAAAAAGACTGAGCTTTAATAAACCTTTTTTTTTCATTCATTAACTACCTTATTCAAATTGTTACACTTTGCATAGCAAACGTCTAATACAAACAGTATAAAAAAGAGTATAGCAAAAATAAGTCCCAAAGACCGCTAGACAATTGGACAGACTCGTCGTTCTCTATAGTTCGTTTACTTGGATAATTATGTGTACGTACAAGACATAAATAATTCGCTCATCAGTCTCCGCAATAAAAACAACACCAACCATAACAACAATCAGAACTGCGGGTGCCTCTTTAGCTTGGATAGTGGCAGGGAGTAGCAAGAACAAGACATCCGGTAAAGCTATTGTTGGCGGTGGTGTTTGCCGATGGTTTTCGTCCGGTCTTTGACTTAATTAAACGCAAATTGCGATGCCGGCAAAACTCAATTGTCTGTAAGCACGTAAAGTGAGGCAAGAGGAAAGCGCGGATTGCGATTTAAGACATTAAAACAATTTTTTTTTTTTATTAAATCACGATCAAAAATAGCACATACAAAATTACGAATATAAACGCGAACAAGAAACGAAACGAACAATAAAAAGTAAAACTTAAGTGAATTAAAAACAAAACAAAAAAAAAAACGATACGATAACACAACGATAACGATAACAGGCTGGCGCCTAAATAGCAACAACCATGCACTCCAGCACCAGCTCGCAGTCGACTCTGAAGCGCACTCAGCAGCTGGTACGGCAACAGAATGGCTCACAACCCTACGTCACTGGCGGCACTGAAATAGTGCATACGTCTCGGGGACCGGCTATAACCACGAACATTGACGACTCTAGTCTGCGCTACCGGCATGAAACGAAGCGGGAGCGTACCGTTGAGGCTGTCATCACGGACTATCCAGGCGTGGCGCTACCGGGTACCGTGCCACACGAACGTAGCCATATCGAGCGCACTGTTACCTTTCAAGATGGCATCGGTAGTGGTGGTAGACGACCCTCGGATAGTCGCGCTTTGATGCCCTCAGCGGGTAGCGCCAGTTCTAGCTATCAGCAGGTGACTCGTAATAAGCGCATCTCCACCGAAGTGCTTGGTTCCAGTGTGGAGAGTACCAAGACATCGCAACGTGCACCAAACGGACATCGTCGTGTCACGACGCACATTGTGCGCAAGGTCACAACGTTGAGTCGTGCCGAGGAGAATGCACAGCCAGCTGAGGATCTTCTGCCACCAGCTAAAATGATACGCAGCTCCGAGTTGGAGTATCGACGCGCTTTACCGCCGGCCATTGAATCATCGAGTGTGCAGCGCAGAGAGGTAAAATGATAGACTACTAAAAACGGGCGTCGAAGTTACTGAGTTGACCTCTAAGAAATTATTAGAAAGAAATGATTAAGGAAAAGCTTGCTCCATTTATTTTAACCTTGAACATTTATATAAATGTATATTTGGGTTGATATCTAATTTAACCTTATATCTCTGTTCCTCTATCTAGATTTCCGATATTGTTGTTGGCAAAGAGGACAACGTATCCGCACGTGAGGCATTGCTGCGCTGGGCACGCCGCTCGACAGCTCGGTATCCGGGTGTGCGTGTTAATGATTTTACATCATCATGGAGGGATGGCTTGGCCTTCTCGGCGTTGGTGCATCGCAACCGACCGGACTTGCTTGACTGGCGAAAGGCAAGGAACGATCGGCCGTTGGATCGTCTCGAGACGGCATTCCACATTGTGGAAAAGGAGTATGGTGTGACGCGTCTATTGGACCCTGAGGGTAAGACCTTACCTCTCATTTAAAGTGATAATAAGTTTACTTATTCAAACTTTACTTTTCAGATGTGGACACAAATGAACCGGATGAGAAATCGCTGATTACGTACATTTCATCGCTGTACGATGTATTCCCAGAGCCACCATCCATTCACCCACTGTTTGACATGGAGTCACAACGTCGCGTTCATGAGTATCGAGATTTGGCACAGCAGTTTATCTACTGGTGTCGGGAGAAGACCGCTTACTTGCAGGAGCGCTCGTTCCCACCCACGCTAATCGAAATGAAGCGTCTGCTAAGCGATCTGCAACGTTTCCGCAGCGAGGAGGTGAGCGCACGCAAACGTGAGAAGTCCAAGCTCATTCAGATCTACAAGGAGCTTGAGCGATACTTTGAAACAGTGGGTGAAGTGGATGTGGAGGCCGACTTGCGACCAGATGCGATTGAGAAGGCATGGTATCGCATGAATACAGCGTTGCAGGATCGTGAGGTCATTCTTCAGCAGGAGATTGAACGCTTGGAGCGTCTACAGCGATTGGCTGATAAGGTTCAACGCGAGATTAAGCATGTGGATCACAAGCTAACGGATCTGGAGACACGTGTCAGTGAGGAGGGTAGACGTATTGAGCGTCTACATCCCGTTGATGCCAAAAGTATTGTTGAGGCACTCGAGACCGAGATTCGGCATCTAGAGGAACCCATACAGGATATGAATCAGGATTGCCATGTGCTCAACGAGGGCCGTTATCCACATGTAAGCGAACTGCACAAGAAGGTGAACAAGTTGCATCAACGCTGGGCTCAGCTGCGCACCAATTTCCACACGAACCTGGTACAGAAACTGTCCGGTTTAAAATTCCCCGTCCATGAGACGACTGTGACGCGTCAAACGCGCATGGTCGTTGAGTCCCGACAGATCGATACCAATCCCCATTTCCGTGATCTGCAGGAGCACATTGAATGGTGCCAAAACAAATTGGTGAGTACGAAGAATCGAGCATTATTGAAAACCAGCTAACATAATTTCTTTTTGCAGAAACAATTGCTTGCCGCTGACTATGGCAGTGATCTGCCATCGGTCAAGGAGGAACTGGATCGTCAACAGCACGAGCATAAGATCATCGATCAGTTCCATTCCAAAATACTCAACGATGAGCGAAACCAGAGCAAATTCTCCGGTGATGAATTGAACCTCTATCAGCAGCGACTTAATCAGCTGCAAAAGGTCTACGATGAGCTGCATAGCACCTCGACAAAGCGTTTAACCGATCTGGACTCATTGCAACACTTCTTGGCCCAAGCCTCTGCTGAGCTGCAATGGCTCAACGAGAAGGAGCAGGTGGAGATAACGCGCGACTGGGCGGACAAACAACTCGATTTGCCCTCCGTGCACAGATACTATGAGGTAGGTCGACAAGTTATCAGGTTAGGTTATGTGCTAGTTTATCTAGACCTAGTTCTAGGTATGACCGTTGCATGAAAGATACTAGAGAATCAGATATGTGTGTAAATTTTACCTTTCATCTGCACCAAATTAGTTGTTATTGCCTGTTGTTTATATCTATGTTGTGCTTTATCTAATTCCAAGCGTGCATTTGGTAACGGCGACGAGGTAAGAATCGGTTTTAAATTCCCTAGGGAATACTTTCAAATTTTAAAGCAACCAACCAAGTGCACCTTCCCTATACGTGACATCAATGAATCTTTACTTATTGACTCTTATTTCTTGATTTCCGCACAGAACTTAATGTCCGAACTAGAGAAGCGTGAGATGCACTTTGCAACGATCCTTGATCGTGGAGAATCATTGCTCAATCAACAACATCCGGCCTCAAAATGTGTTGAAGCTCATTTAACGGCATTGCAACAGCAATGGGCCTGGCTGCTACAGTTAACCCTTTGTCTGGAGGTACATCTGAAGCATGCTACCGAATATCATCAATTCTTCGCCGAGATCAAGGATGCGGAACAATGGCTTACAAAACGCGATGAGATACTCAACAGCAAATACTCGCAGTCCGATTTTGGTTTGGATCAAGGTGAGGCCTTATTGCGTGGCATGCAGGATCTGCGTGAGGAACTGAATTCATTTGGAGAGACGGTAGCTACTCTACAACGTCGCGCTCAGACAATCGTACCCTTGAATAAGCGACGTCAGCCCGTCAACCGTCAAGGTCCAGTTCAGGCCATCTGTGCCTACAAGCAACAGGGTCAACTACAGATCGATAAGGGTGAAACGGTCACACTTTTGGACAATTCGGGACGTGTGAAATGGCGTGTGCGCACTACCAAGGGACAGGAGGGTTCAATACCCGGTGCCTGTCTACTCCTTCCCCCACCCGATCAGGAGGCCATCGATGCTGCTGAGCGTCTAAAGCGTCTCTTCGATCGCTCCGTCGCTCTCTGGCAGAAGAAACATTTGCGTCTGCGTCAGAATATGATCTTCGCGACTATTCGTGTGGTCAAGGGCTGGGATTTCGATCAGTTCCTGGCCATGGGACCCGAACAGCGTACGGCAATTAGACGTGCCTTGAACGACGATGCGGACAAGCTGCTCAGCGAGGGCGATCCCAATGATCCGCAGCTGCGACGCTTGAGACGCGAAATGGACGAGGTTAATCGATTGTTCGATGAGTTCGAGAAACGCGCCCGAGCTGAAGGTGAGTGTGTGCCTGTCTGTGTGTGTTTGGGCGTATTAGTTACTATAAGAAAAAATGGGCGTGGGCGTCAAAATTTTGCTCGCTTTTCAATTGACGGCGCTTGGCCAGCTGTCAACGTTTGCCAATTAAGCTCTTACTTAATTGAATTGAATTTAATGGTCGCTTGATTTGAAGCCGACGTCGTCGACTAGGAAGCATAATTTTAGTCTCAAGTCACAAATCAAACGCGACACAAGTCGAAAGACGAAAGCAAAAATATGAAAAAACTATTTGCGGGTGCTAAAAAGCGCGGTAATCCTATACAATTAGTTAAACAATCTAAACGTACAAACTTATCCGGTTCTAAACATCCTTATCTTTTCTTACAGAGGAGAGCAAACAGGCGAGTCGCATCTTTACCGAGGAATGCATTGCAATCAAAAGCAAACTGGAGGATATGGCACGTGAGTTGGATCAGATAATATTGGCTCCATTGCCACGTGATCTGGACTCTCTAGAGCATGTCCTCGAGATCCATTCGGACTATGAGCGTCGCTTGCATCTGCTCGAACCAGAGCTGAAGCATCTGCAGGAGACCTTCCGCACGATTGCGCTCAAGACCCCAGTACTCAAGAAATCGCTCGACAATCTAAATGAGCTGTGGAAGGAACTGAACACCCAGAGTGGTCTACATAAGGATCGCTTGAAGCTGTTGGAAGCTTCTTTGGCTGGTCTTGAGGATAACGAGCATGTCATCTCCGAGTTGGAGAATGAGTTGGCCAAGCATCAAGATTTGCCTTCGACAGCGGAAGGTTTGCAGCACGTGTTCAAGCAGTTGACACACATGCAGGATATAATTACACAACAGCAACCTCAAATGGATAAAATGAATGATGCTGCCGATCAACTGGGACGCATGGGCGTACCCACCAAGGTTCTGGGTGATCTTAAACGCCTGCACTCGAACGTGGAGCGTCTAAATACGCGCTGGAGTGCAGTCTGCAATCAATTGGGCGAAAGGTACGAGACAGTCTTTTTCGAATGATCCAAAAGTGAGGACACCTGTTCCACAGCAATAATCAACACCATACCCTCAACCTTAACGCTTCATTAACTTAACCCATATATGTCTCAATACACGAACCTGTTAATATCACACCTTAATTCACCTATTTGTAGAATGCGCTCATGCGAAACGGCAATTGGATTAATGAAGAATCTCCAATCGAGCGTGCAAGTCGAGGAATCATGGGTTGATGGCACCACCGAACGTCTGTCTGCAATGCCCACAGCGACTTCAGCTTACGAACTAGACGTGAGTACCGTTCATATCATTTATTATCATTTCTTTGATAGTTTATTATTTATTTATTTATGATCAGTTCCTTTATAGAATTTAGCTATACATATATATATATATATATAATATTTATTACAATTCCCTGTATAGTTCTTCACTCAGTTTTTTAGTGAGCCTTATCAAAAATATATTCCCCTTAAGCAACACAAAGTATATATATTTTATCTATATATTTATTTTTATAATGTACAATATATCAAAATCGAAAGCGTAGTCAAATCTTATTGCTTAACAAGTGCCCTGTCCCTCCTCTTTTGCCCAAAAAGTAGTTTGCTAAAAAAATATGAAATACCTTGGGTCAAAAACTTTGGTGTTGGACATGTTATAAATGTCTGTAATGTGTGTTAAGATTTTTCATATGTTAACTGTCACGAACTATATACAAATACGTATATTGTAACTTTTATTCAAAACCTATATATATATATATATATATATAGAGTCGTAGTTCTTGTCTAATCCAAACAACAAGTTTTGTAGCTGGCTGCCAGTTGTCAGGCAGCTAAACACACATACACTTTTGTACAACATGTATATATATACAATATATATTGCTAAAACACAAACATTGTGATGTCCTCACCACACAAAAAATTACACCCCAACAACACACCCTGTAAAATTTCAAAAAATAAAAAATATATATATGTATTTGTGTTTCAGTAGTCAATTTGTATTTATTATTATTATTACAATTATGTTTTTGTAGTTTTGTTTTCTAGTTGCTTAAGCTGCACCATCCTCTATATATATATATAAACTCATGTTTCACCTATACCATATATATATATTGTCATATTGTAGTAGTCTTATTTGTATTTGTAGTTGAAAAACTAATTGTATATGTATTTTTGTCTAATTTCTTGTATTTTCACCCCCAACCAAAAAAAAATATATCAATATCACACTCTATAAAAAATCACTACACAATGAACAAACAAAAAAAAAACTCAATCAATCAATTTATAAAAAATATCAAATACCAAAAAACAAAACAACATTTGTTATCCCAAAAAAACCCCTCGCAATATATCTATGTATATGTAAAAAAAAAAAAAACAATGCATATATAGAAACTACTTGGAGCTGCTATCGAACGAAAACCAAAAATCGAAAATGTCAACGTGGCTGGAGGACGTCTAATACGCGAAGCTAAGGTAAAAATTTTGTATGACTGTCCTTATGTATGACTGAACTTCACTATAGATATATTGACATGAGGCAAAGGATTTCAGTTGTTAAGCTGAGAATATTTTTACATGTATACTATATCAAAAACTATAAGAAGATCTTTGTTCTATGAATCGTACATTAGAAAAGGTTCTTTAAAGTATTTTTCCCAATATATTTTATCCAAAGATCTCTTAAAAATCAACTCCTTTGCCTTACGTCTGATCCTTCTTCTAAGTATATATGTCTTTGAGTGTGATTGTGAAAACTTTCGATATGAAAAAAATCTACTACACATATCTTGAACATTTCCTTTGTTTTGAAAGATATTTTGTACACTTTACTTCTTAGCTGTTTCTATGTTTCTCTACCCACACTTTTTTGTTTCTACTTGTCTTTGCTATCTCTGTCCACAAAATCTTTACAATATTTAATGCTTTTTACACACACACACACGCACATATTTGTGGTAAATTAAAAACCAAATAAATATGTCGCGGCTCCATTTGGAGGCATTTTTTTGAGAGTAGTTTAAAAATTGCGGGTACAAGGTGCGTCAATAACACTTTGGGTACAACAACAACCAAAATAAAACCAACAACAAACTTCTTACCAAAAATATTGACCAACACAACAACAACAAACAAACAAATACTCACATATAAACAAACAAACAAACAATTAAAAAGCAATTGTAATCAACGTAATTTTTGGTATTCGTATTGGTTAATCAATGAAATAAAAAGCACTAAATATATCAATGCCTACACCCCTCTAAAAAAACAACAACAACAACAATATTATTTTGTTTAACACGAGAATATTACTAACATTTAACCGCAAAAATTAACACGCATCCTGTGGACAACAACAACAACAACAACAATTATTCGTGGCGTCATCATCATCACTATGGACAATGGACGTACATTAGATTTACGATAGTAAATGTCTGCGCTTTGTGGATTGGCTGCTTGAGGCACGTCCATCATTTTCACCACCACGACGCGATCTACGTCCGGCTGACAGCGATCCGGGTGCCACACAGTATTACAGTCAACGTTTGGATAATTTGAATACGAAATACGACAGATTGCTTGAACAATTGTCGCAGAGGCTAAAAACTGCAATCGAGGTGAATGGCAGCGATGGTCTGGTGAGTATCTCAACAACAAAAACAAAAATTCCCCCAAAGAGAGCGGGAGAGACAAAGAGAGAGAGAGAGAGAGAGATAGAGGTGTACTACAACTCCCTGATGCTGCATGCTAATTTTAGATACAAACGTCAATTATCTAGCAATGACTCGAACGACAAAACGACAAGAACAGCTTCTCAGGTTCAAGTCCAATAAAGAGCTTTCGTTTTCCTTGAGTACGCCAATAGTTCTAGTCTATCTATGTATCTTGTTTTGTTAGGCTTTTGCACTGTTATTATTAAATTAACCTTCAAACACACACACACACTCACACACACACACGCTGTCAAATAATAATGACATCAGAGCGCACAACGCTTGAAATATTGCCTCATAAATCACCAACTTGATTAATTTATATAAATTTCAAACTACATTTTTTTTTTCGTATTTATTTTATTCGCTTATCGTGACAATCGTTTGTCTTAAGTGCAAATTGCATCTGTTTTTTTTTTTGTGTA
This sequence comes from Scaptomyza cyrtandrae, assembly GCA_035044605.1. Classification (NCBI taxonomy): domain Eukaryota; kingdom Metazoa; phylum Arthropoda; class Insecta; order Diptera; family Drosophilidae; genus Scaptomyza; species Scaptomyza cyrtandrae. Next base: position 426,329 of record JAWNNS010000642.1, read on the forward strand.
TTTTAAAAATAAACGAGTTTTATCTTTAATTGAAAACATTATACATCATTTTATATTCGTGGTTGTTGTTATTTATTTGGCAATTAGGCAAATGACGGCAACTTTCCAATTAAGAATTACGTGTTTAATAATCTCATGATGTCAATATGCATATATTATTATAAGCACATTTCGCATACCAAAATATCTTTAGTTCTCTACGAAATTCAATGGCAAGCAAACGTCATCAACCCAACAGCTCTTTGTTGACTTTTTGTCGCTATAATTATTTCATCTGTCAACTCTTTAAATATTATTTTTGGTTAGTTTCGACTGTTTTTGGCAACTGGTTTTATATATATATATATATATGTTTGTGCGTCGTCAAGAAATTCAATTAAAATTTTGATTAGACAACTTGTTTTCGGCTGTCTTTTTTCCCCCTTTTTTGCCAATATGTACTGTAATAATGCATACGCTTACAGAATTGTGTAAATATTTACTAAGTAATTAACACATAATGAGTAATAAATAGAGAAAGGATTGATTCTTCAACTGTTGCTGCTGCTGATTGGTTGGTTGGGTCACTAAACCTTGGAGTATCGCACTCTAACAATATTTATCTGCTGGTGTCATCACTTTTCTTAACTCTACCTGAATTGAATAACTTTTGCTGCCCTTAAACAAAATTAGCACAATTCATGCGATATTTAGAATATATCTTACATGTGTACCTTTCGGTCTTTTCTTAAGAGGTGTTGCTCTTGGGGCTGAGTGACATCATGAAATTCTGCTACCTCATACATATTATTATCTAGAAACAACAACTTCATTGCCAGCTTTGTGTCTAAAGGCTTAACTTGATATGCATAACATGGGCGGCCAAGCTTGGCATTAAGTGGAGTGAATGAGCATATATTTTGTTATTTAGAAGGTTAGCTTCAACATTTGACTAAAGTAAACTGGTTTTCTTGTTTGTTTTTCGCTAACATACCACGTAGCTATAAAATAGAATGGAAGGGATGTTTCTGTCTATGAAATGTATCTTTATCTGTACGCAATTGTTTTGATCGAGCCTTTGAAGTTCTTTAGCTACTCGATCTGATCTAATAATGTTTTCTTATTAATGCTTAAGCATATGAAAAATGTTTTTATGTGTACGAAACTTTTATACTTCACACTTAAAGCTGACCCCAGGGCATTTTCTATTCCATCACTCTTCTGTTCAGCATTCATTCTTGTTTTTTTAAAAAACGAAAACAAACCAAATCTCTAGCTTCATCAAATTGGCAGAACCCTGAATACAACAACAACAACAACAACTTCGAACAGTAGACAAAACCATGTTGTTTTGGAACAAAAACTTATTCGATCTTTCTTATTTTTTTTTCTAACTTCCGCGTTATGTTTTCAACATTTTGACAGCATGGCGAATCTGAGTAGCCAATTGTAAATGGATTGCGGATTCAAAATACGTTTGAATGATTCTAATCATCATCACATGGAGAAGCAACAGCTGAGCAGAGCGAATAATTTAGCCGGTATTTTTTTTTTGGTTGCAGCTTTGTGCGCTCTGAAAGCTTGCGAGTAACCAAAAAAAAAAAAACCCAAACCATGCGCTCATCGGCTTTTGGTTGGTCAAAAAGCTTGCGCTCTCCCTCTCTCTCTCTCTGTGTGTGTGTGTGTGTGTCATTACGGACTCAACGATTGGCAACTCCGTTGCTTTGAATTAGTACTGAATACGACGTGGTTGTATAACGACGTAAAAACTGAACGCGTGCGGAAACTTAGTAGATTTCTAGCTTGCGTGTGTGCGTGTGCGAGCCGCGTGTGTGTTTTGTTGTGTGTTTCAAACGGTTAAACAAAGGCTAAAACATAACAAAAAAACCCTGCACAAAGGTTGCAAAATTCATTTGCTTTGAATTTTGTTTATGATATTGTTTTTATTTTTTAAAGATTTTTTTTTGCAAATTCTTCAAAACGTGTAAGCATGCAAAAAACAAAAACAAAACGTATACCCTATACACTAATTTTACTATATCACGTATAGGGCCGGTGTAATACTTATACGCCGCGTTGTCACCATTTCAATGAATAGAAAGTGCGATTGTATCTGTGTGTGTGTGTGCGTGTTCTACTTGCATTTATATATGTGTGTGCTGTGTGCCTTCAATTGAATACGAAATTTATTTTGTCTGTGGCCCGCTTTTATTTGTCTAATACGAATACGAATAATATTTTATACATAATCCTACGAGAAGCCCACACAAACAATCCAAATATGTATAAAAATGAAGTCACTCAAAAGAGCCGAAAAAAAAGCAACAAAAATTAGAATAGAAGAGTGCCTCACATTGAATTTTTGGAAGTGGGAAAACGAAAATAAAACGCCGACAAGCAAATATAACAACAACAACAAAAAGAAGAAGAAATCATGCAATATTCATATAGCCTTGAACATGTCGCAAGAGTCCATATGCTATATCTTTCTAGTTATTTTTTGTTGTCTATACTCATTTGGGTGCTTATGGAAGCAGACAAACGAAAACAAATTGATAAATGTTGAGAAACTACAAACAAAATTGGGAGTTTGCACATGTTGTATGAGTCAATAAGCTTGTTAAACCATTAAGCTACTAAGCTACAGTTAACTATTTAGTGTAACCAACTGACCTACACACACACATAGAGACTTAAAATCACCTACTAAAAGTAAAATATGACAAGCGACTATCAGCAAATGCGATCAGCTGCTGTCATCAGACGGGCCAAGGCACAAACTGGCTGCAACTAATCTAATCTAGAAACACTTAGAAATAGTAATTACTCTTTTAAAATGTTTGCAAACGGAATTAAATTAAATAAATTGATTTTAGATAATTGAAAGTATTCCTTTCTGTGAAACCAAAAAGGGAATTTAATTTATGAGAGCGCACTAATGAACATCTTAATTAGCAATGCCCAAGTTAAGGTTTTGCCAACGCCCACTTCTTACTGCGGCATAATTAATAGCTTTAAAAACTCCCACAGATGTTCGTCCAAAGACTCCAAAAAACTTGTTTAGACAGACAAAAGCATAAAAGTAAAAACAATAAAAAATGGTTATTAACGTTTAAGGAAGGTTATTTTTCATACCTTTGAGCAGCAAAAAATTCTTGATCAAAATAAAGTATCAAATAGTTATAAGGACATTATCAAGCGTAATATTTTTCACTTGGTTTCATATATTTGTGTTTTATATGTGGATTTCCTTATTTGTTTTGTTTTGTTTGCTTTTTGCTTTTATTCACATGTCATTGCGCTTTGCCATTATTATTTGTTTGTTTTAGTTGCTTTCTGCATTTCTCATGCTTGCACCGCGTTGTTTCTGTTTTATCGATCTAACGCGGCAAGCACAAATTTGGACGCCGCCTTAAACACACACACACACACACAAGTATTTTTAGTTATAATTTATGTGACGGTGTGTGTGTTCTATAAATTAGTAGCAGAAAAAGTAGAAGAACCGAAATGAAATGAAAGCAAATTCCGGCGCCCCGTTTGACATCGTTCAAAAAGGCAGCAGCGTCGCCTATTTTTATTGAGGCGCGACAGATTGTGTGCGGCATGCTGCATGCTGCATGCTGCACTTACAGTTGTTCCCTAACAACAACAACAACAACAAAAGCTCAACCATTAGCCGGCAGAGAGCACAAAGCTTCCTTAGAACTTGCCAAACCGAAAGCATGTCAAGCGCAAATGTTACAGGAGCGGAGTGTGAGGGTGGTTTCAAGGCGCCCAAATGGCAAATGTATAAAAATAAACCGATTTGCAGGCTTCAATTTCATTTAAGTGTTCTTAATGTTTTACTGTATTTTTTTGTTGTTGTTGTGGGCGCACGGCAAAAAACTTGTTTTAGATTATATTCAAATCGCTGATGACATCATTATTTGTGCTCATTTCAATCTGTTTGTGGCTGTGCGCATTTTTGTTTTTGTATTTTTGTTAATTATAATTTATATTGTTGCTTCTAGTACTAACTCTAGGGTAACCTTCGACAGCTGCTACTTTTTTGAATAATAAATAATAAAAGTGATTAACGCAGCATTAATTGAGAATTTAATACCGATGCAAACTTTAATGAAAGTACAGCAACAACTTCACTGACTGATTTTGGTGCAGTCTCGACAGTCAATTGAGTTAATACATTAAACTCTCTTGTGTCTATATGCCAGATGTTCAGATAGCAGATAAACAACAAGATATGCCACAATAAAAAGCACTCCATCATGAATCAATGCTGGCCTTGTTGTATTTGCTTCGAGTAAATAACAAAAAGATAAAACTTAATTACACTGCTTGTGCAGATTGAAAGCGTTTTCCTACGTTAAATCATCCATTTTGAAAGTTGACTCAACTGTTCATGTTTATATATACTAAAGCACCCGAAGAGTTGTGGATGAATCCATCGACCTTTATGTTCCTTGCACTCTATTATTGTTTTCCCGGTAATTTTTACAGCTCGGCGCATATGGAGCACATTCTTAAACTATAATATGTCTTTGTGGCCCTCAACAATAGCGTCATTTCTATTTTTATAAAGGCTTGCTGGCTTTCTGTGTGTGTTTGTGTGTGTTTTGGTATGGGTAGTTGATAAACACAATATTTAATGTCTAAAGTGAGCGCTGATAAGTCCAAGTGCCGGCATTTTAAATGTTATGTGGATTTGTTTTTTTTTTTTTGTGGTGAATGAAAACACATTTCACGCAAATGTTTGGTTTTTAATTGAGTATTTTTTGGGCAGACATAAGGGCTCCAAATTTCTACTTAGACTGTCAACTTTTTGGCAAACTCCCAAATAATCAAATATCAAGAGATTAAGTTTGTGACAACACTAGTTTATATTTAGCTTTTTATCAGTTTATATTTCGACAAAACATTCCTTGCAAAATTCCACAGTTCAAGTTTTGTTTTAATGCTTTTTTCTTTTTCACTTGACGATGTTTGCTTATCTCTAAACAAAATCTCTTTAAAGTTTAAAAACACCGACCGACTATAAACCAACCCATGCAAAAATCTCTTAGAAGAGTTTTTTTTTTTGTAGTAGTTTATTTGTACAGGTATATAAAAAGTGAAGCTCGTTAGTTCTTAGGATCTTATCGAAACACATTATTATAAGTCATAAAACATTGCAAGTCACACACACTGATACAGATACAATCAAATGAACAAGTAACAAGTTTTGAAAGCGAAAATATATGCGCGTAAAAAAAAACTATTCGTTATCTAATTTGTTGTAAATCTCGCAGTGCATTGAAGAAGCATCAAACTTAAAACAAGTGCCTAAACCGACAACTAACAAAATTGCTGACTATGACAATGTCAAATTGAATGAAACGCAAGATTTAGACATGCCTCAGCATAGATCGGGTCGCAAAGCGACACAAACGAAAACCAAAACCCAAACCCAAACCACAACTGTCCAAGTGGCAGAGGAAAGTGACTATGACTTCGCGTTCGAGTTTCAGGTAATGCAACCAACCCCTCCACTCACCAAACTCTCTCTCTCTCTCGCTTTCCCGCTCTTCTGCAAAATTCAAATAAATAAATTTCTTTTGGAACGCTTTGTCTAATGTTAATTGTTTTTCCCCAACAATGTTTAGCAATACGCTGAAAGTCTACAGAAACCGCTCAAGACCTTTAGAGTTGACTTCAGTGCGGGCAGCGTGCCAACTGGCGATGGTTACGCTGCACGTCCGGATGATCTCTATACCACAACATATAGCACAACACAGTAAGTTAACGTTTTTTGTACTTTTCCAATCGAGAGAATTCTAATTCTAATCCTCTTTCGCTTTAGATTCAGCTCAACGAAGACAACGAAAAGCTCATCGAAGAGCATTTATAGCAGCGATGGCATCGATGCCACAACTAGTCAGGAGTCGAATGTTACAACACCACAGTCGCAAATACAATTTAACGAGATACGCAGCCTGAAGCGTATGCAGCAGCTAGGAGGTAATGGCACCTCCGTCCTGGATATTGCCGGCATTCGTGATCCTCGCACGGGTCGCGTTTTGACTATTGGTGAGGCGATACAGTTGCGTATTTTGGACGTTCGCACCGGTGAAATGTTGGTGGGCGATAAACGGATAACGCTGGAACAAGCTGCCAATCAAGGATTAATCGATGCTCAGCTGGCGCTACAGCTACTGCAGCCGGGCGCTGGACGAGATGCAGCTGGCAGGGAGCTGTCGCTGCTGGAGGTGATACAGCGCGAGATAACAGAAGCGGAGTCCGGCTATGAGACGGCCGAGAAACGCATCAAGGTAAACACCACAGTCACAGTAGAGCAGCCGCAAACACCATCGGATGTTGCAACATCTCCCGAGAAACCTAGAAATATTGTCGATGCCATTTGTGCGGGCAGTGTGGACGCCAAGACGGGCCTCTATCGCGTCAAATCGGGACAAACCATTAGCTTGGCTGAAGCCTATGAGCGTGGCTATCTGATACGCCACGAATCGGTGACAATCAAATCGAATGCGCTGTGTTTAAGTGATGCCATTGCACATGGCTTGGTGGATAATGCTGGCTGGATCATTGATCGCAATTCGGGTGATAAGTTCCGTTTGGATTCGGCCATTGCCAATCAGCTGATCGATGCGAGCTTGCGCGAAGTAGTCGATGCGAAACGCGACGTGAAAATAACCCTGCAAGACGCATTGCAGTCGGGCGTGCTAAATGCGAAAACCGGTCGCTACCTAAACGAGGTGACCAAAGAGAAGCTGAGCTTCTTGGAGGCACGTAATCGTCAATTGATCGTTAAACCGTATACGCTTAAAGACATATGTGATTTAAATCTGCTCGATAAGCAGTCGCAAATCACATCGCCTATGCGTCGCGAGAAGCTGAGCATTATGCAAGCGATTGAGGCAGGAGTTTTGGATGGTAATCTACTGAAGTGTATTACAAAGCGCAAGGGTGAGTTGATCACACTGCAGGAGGCAATAGCCGATGGCATTGTCCTTCCCGCCGAGTGTAAATATCGTGATTTTATGACAGGGGAATTGGTAAGCATACCCGAGGCGGTAGAAAGGGGCTTGATTAGCTCGGTAGCGCAACGTTCCATATTCGATATCGATGGTTTCAAGGATTTGCGTAGTAATGATTATGTTAGCTTTAATGTGGCCCTCTCGCGTGATCTTTTACGTCGCAAGAGCACGGGCTTTGCCTTAGAAACGGGTAGAGATAGTCTTGTACCGCTAGAAGTAGCTGTTAGCGAGGGCCTAGTACGGCAAGAGGTCTATGAGATGTTCAATCGCGGCATTGGCGTACAAAATGCCAGCGGCAAGGAGTTAAGTGTCTTTGATTTGGTCTATCACAATCTGATTGACCCGAAGACGGGCTATTTGCTCGATCCAAAGACGGGGGAAACAGTGCCTTTAGACACTGCCATTGAGCGAAAGTTCATAACGCCGGAGGGTGCTTTGTTGCTCAGCAGCTTGCTCAACATTACACTGACCACAGAGACTGTGACGAGGACAATTAATCGTTATGTGACAATACGTGCCGGTTCCCAGGAGCCAGGTGATACAGTTCTATTAACTTTCACTGAGGCTGTGCGTCAAGGTTTCATTGATGAGGATAGGCAGCTATTTAAGGATCCCAAAACAGGAAATGTTTATTCTGTGCAGCAAGCTCTAAACTACGGGCTACTTGTGCCAGATAGCAATCAAACTGTGCCGGAACCGACAAATCGCAAAAAGACAAAGTCCACAATTACAATAGTGACAAAACAAATAATGCCCGAAGCGGAACCCATTAAACTAAATACACAACACACAAAATATGTGGAAAAGTCGGTGGAAATACCAATTTCTCAGGAACTCATTAGACCTCAACGTGTCGTTTCGGAGTTTATCAATCTAGAGAAGAGCAGCTATATGGAACAAAATGTGACGGAGCGTCAGATACTGGAACTGCCTCCAGGAGGTTGGCGTCTTAAGGATGCCATTGAGCAGGGTCTGCTTAATCCAGACACTGGTGTATTCCATGTCCAGGGCACCGATCGTCTGGTCAACTTCGAGGAGTGCATTGACAAGCAGATTATAAACAATTTATCGGTGGCTGTTATTGAACCCAACACTGGCGATAAGCTTTCTGTCAAGCCAGCCTTCGAGCGTGATATCCTAGACAGCTATGGCAACTACACAAACAACAGGCAGCAGGTTCTAGGAATGCGCAGTGCCATCTCCGAAGGTAAAATCCTGCTGGAGACGGTGCCGGCAACGCGTGGTGCGAGTCAAAAGACAATATTGCGCATTACGCACGTAAATAACATGCCTGATGTTCTCGAAGTATCAACACCGCAAAAGGATGCGCCACCACGTTTCGTGGAGGTCAACACCTGTCAACGTGAGCTGGCCTCACCCGAGCCACTACAAATAGCTCCAGGTGCCATTTATGATCCATCGACAGCACTCGTCATATTCACACAGAGCGGAGAGACAGAGAACATTTTTGATGCAGCGCGTCAGGGCCTAATCGATGAGCAACTAATCAAAATTGTGGATCCGACAACAAAGCAAACGATTTCGGTTACAGAGGCGATTGCCAGGTCTATCTACGATCCGCGTACAGCAACTATACTGAATGCTGAAGGTCAAGCGGTGGATTTGATTATAGCCACAAGGCTGGGTCTACTTAGTGTAATAGGTGCACCGCTTGTAGCTGCTGAAGGTGCTTTACGCACCGTTCGCTTTGTTGTTGATCCGCGTACTGGTGAGCAGATACCCGTTGAGGTTGCCTATGAGCGTGGCATTGTCTCACGTGATCAGCTACAACGTGGCCGCTCCTTTGACAGCGAACACACCACAGAAGAGAAGGTTGTGGTGCTGCAGAAGATGCGCAAGATTATATTGAAACCGCGAGATGCTCTACGCAAGGGCATACTTGATGAAGAGACCTGTGAAATACTGGAGAATACAAGCAACTTTACCAATCCCCAAGGAGAAGTCGTCAACATAAGCGAGGCTCTTAACACCGGCTTAATAGATGGTCGTCGTGGTCAAGTGACGGATCCACAACGTAATCGTGTGTTGAACTTGCGACAAGCTGTAGAACAAAAAATCATCGATCCAGAGCAAACAAACCATATACTCATGCCTCTGGCGAAGAGTCTATCCATTCCGAGGCTGGAATCACAGGGTCTGATTGATACCAAAACGCAAACTATTGTTCACCCAGAGAGTGGATATCCCTTGAGCATTCAGGAGGCTTTGGTTTGTGAGGTGCTCGATCCACATTCCAAACTACAGAAGCCCGCAAAGTGCACCATAGAGGAAGCTATTGAAAAAGGCATTATCAATCCTGATGAATCCACATTCAGCTACAAAGATAAAACGCTAAACATTTCGGAAGCCATTGAGGCAAAGCTCTTCGATTCGAGCTATGATAAACAGAAGGTGAGAGTAGAAATTCCGCCCGTAGGCATGATATTCCCCGTGGCTGTGGAGAAGAGTCTTGTGGAGCCCACAAAGCGTGTTGTTGTGCATCCAAGCACCAAGAAGTCACTGCCTCTTAAGCAAGCAATTGAGGATAATTATATCATGTCCATACCCTATGCTCCTAAACCGGATGCCACAGAAGTCGTGGCGGCGCTGGAACGAAATCTTATTGATGTCACTGCTCAAACTTTCACACATCCCACTAGTGGCGAGCGATTCTCACTGCGCCAAGCATTGGAAAATGGAGAGCTGGTTGTAAAACACTTGTCCGATTTTGTTGTTACCCAGAAACCCATACCCAAAACTGAGATTATGGAGACATTGCGAGCTGTACACACAGTGACAACAAAAACAATTGAACTGATGCAGGGTTACGTACTCATCTCTAACAATGAAGTACAAAATGTCAACACGGGTGAGGTGGTCAGCCTAGAACAGGCCAAGGAACTAGGCATCCTGCGCGAGGAGGAGATAACACGTGAAACGAAAGCCACTGCTGGAGAGAATGTGGATCAGGCTACTCCACAAACGGTACACAGTCCTAGTGATAAAACGGTGGTCGTTGAGGAGCGAACACAAACCGTTGTGGTAAGCTCCGACACTAGAAAGCAGGAGATGCAAGTGATCAGCACCACACAATCCACAAAGGAACTACCGGAGGTAGATTCAAGTTCCAGCAAAGAGCCAAACAAGACGCTACAGAATGTCAAAGATGCAGCAAAACTGGGTGCCTTGGGTATTATAGCAGCGCCTGTTCTCGCTGGTGGTGCAATTGTCAGCGGGGTTAAGAGCTTACTCAAAACAACAAAATCACCTGCAGAAACAACAACTACAACAACCACAAACATCAGTAGCACATTAATCAGCTCTAAGGAGCCAGAGAAACCACAGAAACCTCATGTAAGTTTTATTGATGAGGAGCGCAAAGCAGCTCAGCCTCAAATTCAACCTCAACTAGAACCACAACAAGTGCCAAGTGAAGTAGATAACCTTTTGCAGGATACGGAGAAATTTATAAGCAGTACTACAGCAAACTTTATAGCCATTGAACAGCAGCAGCATTTGCCAAAGGATCATCCACAGACATTGATTTCCCATGCAGAAACATCAGCGTTAACAACAACTACAACAACAAAAGTCACAACCGTAACTACCTCAAATACAACATCAGAAGCAAGTGAAACGCAACCAGATATTAAAGAAACGGTTAAGGAACATCCTAAAGAGTATACTCAAGTAACCGAAAAGACAGAACCCAAGCTAGAAGTTTCACAAACTATTGAAACCGTCCAAACTGTGAACAGCAAAGAGCCAACACCCGTTGCAGCTGAGGCCCAAAAGGAAATTCCAGATGAAAAGCAGGAAGTTACACAAATCATTGAAACCGTCCAAAGTGTAACCAGAGAGGAACCAATTCCAGCCCAAACGAAACCACAAAAGGAAGCGCCAAAGCCTGCACAACGAGAGTCCACGCCAGAACCAGCTGCTAAGCCAGAACCTGCACCAAGATCCACTGTTAAGGAAGAACTAACAGAATTTGAGCCACCCTACACAGCACCACTGGCACCTTTCCGAGAAACGGTCACAAAGGAGGAGGAGCCTTTTACCACAGACGTACAACAGACTGTCACAATTACCACATCTCAGGTAACCACCACAACAACCACTGAGGAACCAACTGTTGTAGAAGTTTTAGAAACAACTGTCACAAGTCAAGAGAAACCAGAAAAGCCTGAGAAGATTGTGGAACTGCCAAGTAAAATTGAGGATTCAGCGCAAACAATTGAATCCGAAACTCCTAGCAATGTTTTGTTTGAGGAAAGTGTTGTTACTGTAGAGGAACCCACGGCAACTGAGTCTACAATTACAAGAACTACAATAACTACAACAACTATCACAAGTGAAGAGCAGACACCACAGCAAGTCGTGACTGTTACAGAAGAAACAACAGAGCAGCCCCAGAAGGAACAGTCTCCACTTAAAGAAACAACTGTGACCGTAACAAAGGAGACAAGCACGAAATCCATAGAAGAGACGGTTCCATTACCGGAAGTTGTTGTGGCTGTCAAAGAAGACATCAAGGAAAAATCCACAGAGACCATCCCAGAAGAATCTACAGCAGTAACAAGCACTACAGAGACAGTAACCACAACAACCATTGTAACAAAAGAAGAGCCACAGATAACTGCTGGTGCCCTGGAACAAATTACTCAACCAGAATCAGCCATAGACAAACATCAAACAGTTGTTGATTTCATTCAAAACGAGAAAACTCCACAGAGCTCAACAGGCAGCAATATTATGCAGAATGTCAAGGATGCTGCTAAATTGGGTGCTTTAGCTATAGTTGGTGCACCTGTTCTAGCAGGTAAAGCAGTATTGGATGCTCTGAGCACAGATAAAACAGCCAAAACAACACAGAAGGTTACGGAAGTTGTCACAGAAACAGCACACGAGCCAACTTTGGTCGATCCTGAAACCTTAAGTAGCACCACAATGATTACCAAAATAACGACAACTACCACAACGACAACAAGCAGCAGCAGCACAGATATTACGCCCGATGACGAGGCACGCGATACAGTGGAAATACAAGTTAGTACACTGGAGCACACGGGTAAACGTGAGGTGCCACTGACTCTGGCCATTGGCGATGCCATATCACAAAATCTTATTAGTCCCGAGGAGTGTCAAGTTATTGTTGATGGTGAAGCACAATCGCAAAGTGTGGCCACTCTGCTCAAAGAGGAGCAACTTAGTCCATTGGATGAGGTGCAGATCATAGATGATAAGTTGATTGTACTTCAACAGATTAGCTACCTGGTAGACATAGATACTGAACTGACGCCCGAAAAACTGAGTGAACTGAACATTTACGATGAGAAGCATCAGTACTTCATAGATCCCTCGACTGGACAAAAGATATCCTTCCAAACGCTGGTCTTTGACATGAACATCTTCAACCCTGAATCAATTTTGGTCAAGAATTTTAGTACAGGCAAATATGAGACACTGACAGTTGCTCTAGAGCGTCCATTGTTAGATAAGCATACAGGTCACATGGTCGATCCAAAAACAGGCAAGAAAATACCATTCTTTGAGTGCATCGAACGTCAGTGGATAATCCGTGGCAACCCCGAAGAGCAGCGACCCGCTCCGATTGAGAATGTATGCATATCCCAGACAGGTAAAGTCGTCCTAGACGATGGTCGCGTTTGCTCTATTGTTGATGCCATCAACAGTGGCAAACTGGACATTCAGTCGATATCGGTGCGCGACCCAGTTAGCGGTGAGGTAATCCCACTGCGTATGGCAATTGAGTTGGGTGTGGTTGACATGCAGGCTGGTACAGTCATTGATATACAAACTCTAAAAGAAATACCCATGGAGGTGGCCTTCCAGTTGGGCTTCCTTGTGCCTGGTGCACGAAAACCTATTTCCCTTGAGGCTGCTGTACGTAAGGGTCTCTACGACCCTGAGACAGGCAAGCTCTATGATTCAGAGTCGCAAAATCAAGTTGATGTGCAAAAGTCAATAGAAATTGGTCTGGTTGATCCCAAGATTTCGCTGATTGTCGATACAGTTACTAAGAAGGAGCATAAACTAGATTGCGCTATTGAGGATGAGCTTGTTGTGTCCGCGACCGGACAGATCAAGGATAATAAGAATAATACGCTTGTACCGTTCGATGTGGGCGTTCAACAGCGTCTGGTGAAGACCGACAACGTTACTTGGAGCCTGCCCGAAGTACTGCAGCGTGAATTCTACACGCCCAGCACTGGTAAGGTACTAAATCCAGTTACGGGTGAAAATATTCTTCTCCAGCAGGCCATTGAAATGGGTTTTGTTGAGCTTGACTCAACTCTGGTTAAAGATACCGAACATGACAAAATTGTGCCAGCCAAGGAAGCTGCTAAACTAGGTCTACTTGATACAGTTCGGGGCACACTGAGCTCGCCCAACCTTAGCCTAGATGAGGCATTTTATAAGGGTTATTTAATCAGCACCAAAAAACCATGGTCCCTAGTCGATTGTCTGCTGCGTGGTCTTTACGATCCTTTGACAGCCAAGTTCAACATCGACGGTAAACAGCTGGATTTGAAGTCAGCTATCGCACAAAAGCTCATTAATCCTGAAGAACTGGTGCTACTGGATCCCAAGACAGAGTCTATTATTTCTCTAAGCGAGGCCATTGTTAAGGGTTACCTAGATCCAGTTGGCGGTTTTGTAATTAATCCTTATGCTTCGACGAAGCTCTCACTTCACGAAGCCCTTGAGAATCGCATTCTCATACCGCCAAAACGCAAGCGCAGCTTGCCTGACGCTGTTTATCGTGGACTATATGATCCAAAGACTGGCCAATTCAGCAATACGATCACGCGCGAGAAACTAACAACTGAACGTGCCATTCGTAGGGGTATACTCGATCCCGATTCGACGGTCGTCAATTTAAGTGGTCAAGTCATACCATTCGGTATCGCCACTGAGACGGGCATCATTGACAGCCAACACGGTAGGGTGCGAGATGAGGATGATCAGCAAATTGATTTCAAGGAAGCTTTTGATAAGGGTGTTCTCGTTGAGGCCAAGAAACCATTGCGTCTTATTGAGGCGGTCGTTAAGAATATTTACGACGAGACTGATGGACACTTCATAGATCCTAAATCTGGTGAGAAACTGAACTTTGCCGATGCACTTGAAACTGATCTTCTTGATGAGCACAGCGTACAGATTAGAGATTTCAAGAGTGGTTTATACAAACAGCTCAATTTGACGCATGCTAAGGACACAGGACTAATTGACGGACAGAACGGCAAGTTGCTGTACAACAACCAATCGATGACAATTAAGCATGCATTTAACATTGGCATCTTGATGGATGTGAATGCGCCAATTAGCGTACAGCGTGCAATACATCAGGGTCTCTTTGATGACAAGACAGGTAAATTGAGTGATCCAAAGACGGGTCGCAAGATTACATTGCTAGAGGGCATGCGCAGCTTTGTCATAAATCCAAATCTGCCTTGCTATTTCGATGAGCAAACCGAACAATTGTTTAGCCTCAGCGAAACCTGTCGTAATGGCATCATTAATAGACGCGAGGGTGTCTTTAAAGAACCCGGTAGTTCCAGTTTTGTGTCGTTAGGCGAAGCTTTGAGTTTGGGCTTGATGGTTGATATCGAAAATGCAGGTTTTGGACTTTACGAACTTTTGGCCATGGGCTTTTATGAGGTGACCACCCGAAAGGTTTTACATCCGGTAACAAATCGCAAGCTTAACCTTAATGAAGCCTGTGTTGAGGATGTTGTAAGTCTTTCATCTAGCTTGATCAAGCAACATGAAACAGGCAAGTATATGCGCTTAGCAAATGCCATTAAGGAACAGATAATAGATGATACAAAGGGTTGTTATAATCTGGGCAGTGAGCAATTGGATCTGCAGACAGCTAGGGCACGTGGCTTAATTGTCTCAAACCGTCGTCTCTTGAGTCTAGAAATGGTGCTGCGCATGCAGCTTTATAGACCCGAGACAGGCAAATTCTGTGATCCAACAACGGGCGAGTATCTAGACCTAATAGAAACTATACATTCGGGTTTCATAGATCCCGCGAGCACTGTTTTTAAGAATCAAGTAACAGGCAAAGAGTTTCCACTTACTGAGGCCATAGAAAATAGTGACATTGATGTGACAAAGGGACGCGTTCTTGATCCGAAATCAAAATCTACGTACAATTATGATGTTGCCTTTGCGCGTGGCATACTCGTAACCATCGTTCGTCCTCTAACCGATCGTGAAGAAGTCGTGCGTCGTCAAGATAGCGTTGAGCTCCTAAGTCAAACGCCCGTGACCGTTGTCATTAGCAAGCCGCGCGAAATGTCTCTGGAGGAAGCCATCAGATATAACATAATCGATCCAAAAACAGCACTTGTTCGCGATTTCGATAGCTTTAAATTTTTGCCATATAGCTTAGCTGAGGAACGCGGTCTCGTCGATGTCTCAAAGCGCACAGTCGTCGATCCGAAAGCTCTCTATTTTGCATTTGATCCTACGTTATTGATCTATGTTCGCGAACCGATCACATTTGATCAGGCGGCCGAATCCAAGAGTCTGGATCTGCAAACCGGTATGTTGACCCATCAGCCAGTTATCCCTACCAGCAACAGCGATGACAGCGCAAACGATTCACTGACTGTCATCGAGACTACGCCTAAGATATACACGCTCAAAGATGCCGCCGGTGCTGGCATCATTGATCCCGATTCGGCGCTGGTCAAAGATTTGGCCAAAGGGAAACTCGTGCGTTTGCCAGAGGCCTTCCGCAAGGGCCTAATGGATGCCAACAAAGCGAATGTATTAAATACCCAAACCTCAAAGCTATGCTCACTGCAAGAGGCCTACGAGAGTGGCCTGATCTGTACACCCAAACGTTCATTTGGTTTGCTAGAGGCCATCACCTTCAACCTGTACAATCCCACAAATGGCTGCCTAGTCGATCCTTTCCAAATGCATCCTGACATCATCAAGCGTAAGAAGTTTACGTTGGCTGAGGCCATAAGTTCCGGTTTAATTGATCCCTCCTCGACGGTGGTGCGTGATCCCAGCACTGGGGTCATCCTTCCACTCGCTGCTGCCATTAGCAGCGGTCTTATCGATGCCACAGCGGGTCGTTTGAACGATGCCAATGAGTCTAAGAATAATATCGATTTGGTAAAGGCCGCCGAGAAGGGTCTACTGCTGCCAGCCGAACAGAGGGTAAGTTTCACAGACCCGTCTATGGTGTATATCAGGTTTAATTACCACTTTCCAAAATTTCCATTCACAATCGAAACTCGGAAAAAAAAAACAAAAAACAAATTGTTGCCACCAAAATTCGCTTCGCGGCATGTTCTTTTTTGGTATTCTCAATATTAATAATTATCTTTTTAAATTTTTGTTACGAACTTTTTTGGATCAGCGCGCTCTCAACTTTTCACTCTTCTCTCTTTCATCAGACTAACCCACAAAGCTATGTCTGCTTATCTAAAACGAATTCGAATATCTTTTTCATTTTTAATTTGCAAATCATATTTATGATTATTATTATTTCATTTTGCTTGTCCTGAAAAATGGGCAGCATATTTCTTATATTGCAGCGCATGGCATTGAGTTTTATATGTTCTCGTTCACAAAAAAATACTACATCAAATATATATATATATATATCTATATCGTATAATTTTTCAAACTGAGCCAAACTATGTTGCTGAACTTGCTTTAAAGTTTTTCAAATTAAGAATGCAGCAAGATCAAATCCTATCAGCAAGTGTACTACATATACTACACATAAAATCACAACCACAGATCGATCGTATCTCATACATCTACTACATATCAATATCATCAAGTTGCTTGATCTGGCAAAACGCAAACGCGAGTCTCCATATTCTCCATACTCTACTCGGCACAAATGACGTCGGCAATAAATATTTATAATCTCTCTTCTTCATATACATACTTATCTATCGATAACACAGAACATATACATACATACACATATATACTCGTTCACACATACATTTATGATAACTTTACCTCATACCCTATACTTTTTATAAACGTTATATTCCTTATAGACAGCATTTTCTTTAGGACCATTTCTAACCACAACTGAACTGTAACGTTGTAGAGTTCCATTTGTATATCAATACTTTATACTATACTCTTTTGAGATCTACATTTTAAGACCTATGGAGTCCTTTAAGCCCCTACTACTTTCGCATTTTGCTATACTAAGGATATCTTTATTTAAAATAATCTCTCTCAAATATAAAATCCTTTAATTTTCCTACGTTACAGTTTGGACCTGAATACAGTTTGCTCATAACATGATCTTAGATAGTTTATCTAGTCTTTAGTTTTACATATACACATATTTTAAATTCCAATTTTCTACCTATTTTCAGCATATTTTTTATACAAGTTAATATTATTTCGTTTGCAGTTTTAATGTTTTGAGCATGCTCAAAAAAAAAAAACCTTAAATTAACACTAATCCAAACAAAACAATAAACCTCAACACAAAAAAATAAAAATAAAAAAAATAAACCGAACCATTAAAACGTAGTTAGTTGCCCAAACTAAAAGTATAAAACAATGTAGTTTCCTTAGAAAAATGTAGTGCTTGTTAACTTGAGTAGTCCATAGTAGTAAACCTTGGTGTTTTTGTTTGTGCTTTAATTATTATTAATACATTTTGTTTATTTTGTTATTAAAATGCTTAAACGTCTAACCTAACCTAAGTTTGCCTGTCCTATTAAATGCTTTAAAAAAAGAAAACTATGCTTATACTTTTGCCGCCGCTTAAGTTTATTTTAAATATTTCAGTTATTGTATGTTTGTGTGCTCTATATATATTTTGTGTTCCATATCTTATACCTTTCGATTATATATTATTTATGAAAATTTCATATGCCCTCTTCTATATAAAAATATATATTTTAATTCCCCAAATATTATCAAGTTTATAAGTATGAAAATGTAACTGGATAAGCTAAGCTTATTTTTTTTTTTTTACTGTTTTACTAATTGTTATCTTGTTTCTACGATCATTATCAATCATTATAATGGCAAATAGCAAGCAGTATTCGAGAAGTTCAACATGTGCGAGGAGAATGTCAACGATCTTCTCAAATGGGTCACATCCGTTGAACAGAAAATCTCAAATGTTGGTGGACCACGTGTTAAAATTGATGAGCTACGCAATCAAATCAATGCACTTAAGGTATGTACAATGTTTTTCACAGCGATTACTTACATTAAATATAAATTTCTTACTTGCAGCAAATCAAGGATGAAATCGAATCCCAGCAGCGTCCAGTAGCCACCTGCTTGGAGCAAATCCGTCAAATTGTTTTGACCGGTGGCGATGTGCTCTCCGCGCCGGAGGTCACAACCCTGGAGAACTCTGGTCGTGAGCTGCGTTCGCGCGTGGATCGTGTTAACGATCGCACTGTGCGTCTGCTTCGTCGTCTCGAAGCTGGACGCGATGAGCTGACCAAGCTGCGCAGTGAGCTGGATGTCTTCTCTGACTGGCTGCAGCAAGCCCGACGCACTCTGGAGGATAAGGAGCGTTCGCTCTCGGACCTGACGCGTCTCTCATCGCAGGCGGATACCATTCGTGAGTTTGTTAGCGATGTGATTGGTCATCAGGCCGATTTACGTTTCATCACAATGGCCGCTCAAAAGTTTGTCGATGAGAGTAAGGAGTTCTTAGCGCTGCTCAATGATTTCCGTACATCATTGCCAGAACGCTTGCCGCATGTGGAGCCACTTGCAAGTGCCGAGAGTCCAGTACGCCAGGAGGTTTCATTGGTGACTGCACAGTACAAGGATCTGCTGAATCGCGTCAATGCGTTGCAAGATCGTGTTTCCGGCTTGGGTGGCAGACAACGCGAGTACCAAGATGCCTTGGACAAGGCTAACGAGTGGTTGCGCAGCATGCAGCCCCGTGTCTCACGTATCATCTCCGAACCTGTTGCTGGAGATCCCAAGGGCGTGCAGGATCAGATGAATGAGGCAAAGGCGTTGCACAATGAGCTTCTGTCTAGTGGTCGATTGGTGGACAATGCCCAACAGGCATTGGATAATCTATTGCGCAGTTTGGGAGGTCAACTAAGCCCGATGGAAATCAACCAGCTGGAGCTGCCCATTGCAGATTTGAAGAACAACTATCAGCAGCTACTTGACACGCTCGGAGAGCATTGCAAAACCCTTGACAAAACCTTGGTACAATCACAGGGTGTGCAGGATGCACTCGATAGCCTTGTCAGCTGGGTCAACCAGGCCGAGGATAAGTTCAAGCTGAATTTGCGTCCCGCTTCGCTGATCAAAGAACGCCTTCAGGAACAAATTCGCGAGCATAAGGTGCTCCTGGCCGATTTGCAATCACATCAGGCGAGCATCGATAGCGTTCAAATCTCTGCCAAACATTTGTTGGCCAGCGCATCGAATGCGCGCATCGCCAAGAAGGTTGAATCGAACTTGAACGATGTCACTGGTAAATTTGAGAAGCTCTACGAGAAGGTTAACAAACGTGGAGAGTTCCTGGACGATGTTTACGGACGCCTGTCCAAGTATCTGGATGACATCAGCACTGTCGAGCAGCGAATGGGAAGCCTCCAGGAGGCTCTCGATAGCCGCGAGACCAGTTTGCTCTCTACAGAGGAGCTGGCGCGTCGCATGCTAGATTTGGCGCGCGAGAAGGATCAGCTGGCGCCACAGTTTGAGGATTGTGTGCGTAATGGCAAGGATCTGATTGGATTGCGTGATGTGACTGATACAGGCGCATTGCGTGATCGGATCAAGGCGCTCGAATCTCAATGGCGCAACATCAACATCAGCATCGATGAGCGCGCCAAGCTGTCGAAGCAAAAGGCCGAACGTCAACTGGCCTACGAGAGTCTCAAGGATGATGTACTTTCATGGCTCACGAAAACCGAGGGTCGCGTCAATGGACTTGCACCGGTAGCCATCGATCTGGATAAGATACGTCAACAGCACGATGAACTAAAACCCATCTGCAAGGATTATCGTGACTATGCGCCAACTATTGATAAGATCAACGACATTGGTTCTCAATATGATGCACTTGTGCGGCCCGAGAGTCCAGCACGCAAACGCTCCACCTATAGTCCAATTAAGAGGACTAGCCCGCTGCGTCGCATGTCTGGAGACGCCAGAAGCCCCAGCCCGACCAAGGGAGGTATACTGTCGCCACTATCGACTGGTTCCAGTGGATTCGGTAGCCGCAGATCCTCTCAGGATGGCTTCCAGCTCTCTGAGCTGTCTCCAGTGCAGCAGCAGCTAAGCGAGATTAACAATCGCTATGGTCTTATAGGCGTGCGTCTTAACGATCGCCAGCATGAGCTAGACAATCTTAGCGAGGAGCTGCGCAAGCAGTACGAGAACTTGAAGGGCTTAGCCCAGTTTCTCGAGCGTATTCAGCGTCAGGTACCCAAGGAGTCCGTGTCCAATAAGGAGGAAGCGGATCGTTGCATTAAGCAGGCGCGCAAGATTCTCGAAGATATGTATGAGAAGCAAAGCTTGCTGGACACGACCAAGGCGCAAGTTAAGGACATCCTAAAACGTAAGTCGGATGTGCCGGGAGCCGATCAGCTTCGTCTGGAGAACGACAACATTCAGGAGAAGTGGAAGAATCTCAATGATATTTGCAAGAATCGCATTGCCTTCGCAGAGAAGCTGCGCGATTTCCTTGATACCCATGGCAATCTCAAGAGCTGGCTGGACAGCAAGGAACGCATGTTCACCGTACTGGGTCCCATTTCCTCGGATCCTCGCATGGTCCAGAGCCAGGTGCAGCAGGTGCAAGTGTTGCGTGAGGAGTTCCGCACACAGCAGCCGCAGCTGAAGCACTTCCAGGAGCTGGGACACGACGTTGTCGATCATTTGGCCGGTACACCCGATGCCCAGGCTGTTGAGCTGAAGCTTAAGGATGTACTGACTAAGTGGGATGATCTGATGGGCAAACTAGATGATCGTGCCAATAGTTTGGGTGGCGCTGCTGATAGCTCTAAAGAGTTTGACGCGGCCGTAAATCGTCTTCGTGAAGCGCTGCAAAACATCAGTGACAATCTGGATACACTGCCTTTGGATGGTGATCACCAGGAGAATCTGCGCAAGATTGAGAACCTCGAACGCCAGCTGGAGGGTCAACGTCCACTCTTGGCGGATGTCGAGCAATCGGCAGCAACGTTGTGCAATATTCTCGGAGATCCAGCTTCACGTGCCGACGTCAACTCGCGTGTTGCTGCTCTCGAGAAACAATATCTGGCGCTGCAGAAAAAGCTGGACACGAAGAAGGCGGAGACGGAAGCCTCCCTGCGTGACGGTCGTCAATTTGCCGAGAACTGCGCCAAGACTCTCGGCTGGCTATCCGGCGAGCTGTCCAATCTTACCGATCGTCTTCTCGTCTCGGCTCACAAACCAACGTTGCAGCATCAGATCGACACGCACGAGCCCATCTATCGTGAAGTTATGGCTCGTGAACACGAGGTGATTATGCTTATCAACAAGGGCAAGGATCTGACCGATCGTCAGCAGGACCGTGGCGTAAAGCGTGATCTCGATCGCATTCAACAGCAGTGGGAGAAACTGCGTCGTGAAGCCGTCGATCGTCATACGCGTCTGCAGACGTGCATGGAACACTGCAAAAAGTACTCACAGACCTCAGAGACATTCCTTGCCTGGCTACGCACTGCTGAAGATAAGCTAGCCGATTTAACACCTGGCGTTCTGTCCAAAGCCAAGTTGGAGACACGCCTGCGCGATCTCCAGACATTCCGCAGTGAGGTGTGGAAGCACTCTGGTGAATTTGAGAATACCAAGGGTCTGGGCGATACCTTCCTCACCAGCTGCGACATCGACAAGGAGCCGATCAAAGCAGAGCTGCAGGACATTCGTGATCGCTGGGAACGTCTCAATAATGACTTGATTGCTCGCGCTCATGAGATTGAGAACTGCTCGCGTCGTTTGGGCGACTTTAGTGATGAGCTGCGTAATCTGGATCACTCATTGGGTCGTTGCGAGGATCGTCTGGCCGCACACGATGCGCTGGGCGGTGCTGCGAAGGATCCCAAGTTGCTGGAACGTGTGAAGGCCATACGAGAGGAGTTGACCAAGCTGGGCAAGCCACTGCAATCGCTGAAGGGTCTAGCGAAGGACATAAGCGCCGAGGCACGTGCTGCAGGCGGTGATGCTGATCATTTGAACAGCGAAGTTGATGGCTTGGCCGATCGCATGGCTGAGCTGCAGGGTCGTCTGGATGATCGCTGTGGTGAGCTGCAATCAGCAGCAACTGCAGTTTCTCAGTTCAACGAACAGATGAAGAGTCTGGGAATTGATTTGAACGATCTGGAGTCAGAGATTGAAAAGCTATCGCCGCCAGCGCGTGAGATAAAGATTGTGCAACAACAACTGGATGATACGGGCAAGCTGCAAAATAAACTGGAGCGTCTTGTCGGTCGCCTGGAGGATGCTGAACGTGCCGCCGATGTTCTGGTCGATGCTGGCTTCTCTGCCGACACCAGCCAGACTCGTGAACAAATCGCTACGCTGCGTAAGACCCTCGGACGGCTCGATAATCGTGTGCGTGATCATGAGGATAAGTTGCAGAGCACACTAAAGGCACTCAGGGAATTCTATGAAATGCAGTCGCAAACTTTGGATGACATTCAGGATGTCAGCGAAGAGTTTAAGCGCATGAAGCCTGTGGGCTCCGAACTGGATCAAATTAGACGTCAGCAGGAGGACTTCCGTAACTTCCGTGAGCGCAAGGTTGAACCACTAGCTCACAATGTGGACAAGGTCAACATGTCTGGACGTGATCTCGTGCGCTCTGCGGGCAGCGGTGTCTCTACGAACGTCATTGAGAAGGATTTGGAAAAGTTGAACGACCGCTGGAACGACTTGAAGGAGCGCATGAACGAACGTGATCGGCGCCTCGATGTTGCACTACTGCAGTCCGGCAAGTTCCAGGAAGCCTTAGCTGGCCTTTCCAAATGGCTCAGTGATACGGAGGAGATGGTCGCTAATCAAAAGCCGCCAAGTTGCGATTACAAGGTGGTCAAGGCGCAGCTGCAGGAGCAAAAGTTCCTCAAGAAAATGCTGTTGGATCGCCAGAACTCAATGGGATCACTGGCCAATCTGGGCAAAGAGGTGGCCAGTCATTGTGAGCCTGCTGAACGCGCCTCTATTGAAAAGCAATTGAATGACCTGATGAAGCGTTTCGATGCCCTGACCGATGGCGCCGAGCAGCGTGAACAGGATCTGGAGGAGGCCATGGAGGTGGCTAAGCGGTTCCACGATAAGATCAGTCCACTTGAATTGTGGTTGGACAGTACGGAACGTGCCGTTAAATCCATGGAGCTGATTCCCACCGATGAGGAGAAGATTCAGCAGCGTATTCGCGAACATGATCGTCTCCACGATGAGATTCTTGGCAAACAGCCGGACTTCACTGATCTTGCTGATGTGGCCGGACAGCTGATGCATTTGGTCAGCGATGAGGAGGCCGTCAATCTAGGCGAGAAGGTGCGCAGTGTAACTGAACGCTACACAGGGTTGGTTGATGCCAGCGATAATATTGGCGCACTGCTAGCCGAATCTCGTCAAGGTTTGAGACATCTGGTGCTTAGTTATCAGGATCTTGTGGCCTGGATGGAGAGCATGGAGAATGAGCTAAAACGTTTTAAATCTGTGCCCGTCTATGCAGAGAAGCTGTTGGAGCAAATGGATCATCTGCTGGAGCTAAATGAGAACATCGCAGGTCATGCTAACAACGTGGAGTCTACTGTTGATTCTGGCGCAGAGCTAATGAAACATATCTCCAACGATGAGGCTATACAGCTGAAGGATAAGTTGGACTCTCTACAACGTCGCTACGGTGATTTGACCAATCGTGGTGGTGATTTGCTTAAGAATGCCCAAAATGCTCTGCCTCTGGTTCAGCAGTTCCATGAGGCACACAATCGTCTGATTGAATGGATGCAAAGCGCCGAGACTGCATTGGCACCCAGTGAGCCACGCCAAGCGGATGTACTCCGCCTGGAGAGTGAACTATCCGACATGCGTCCTATACTTGACACCATTAATCTGGTCGGGCCCCAACTGTGTCAGCTCTCCCCTGGAGAAGGTGCAGCTACCATTGAAACCATTGTCACCCGTGACAATCGTCGCTTCGATGCGATTGTGGAGCAAATTCAACGCAAGGCGGAACGACTGCATCTAAGCAATCAGCGAGCCAAGGAAGTCACCAGCGATATTGATGAGCTGCTCGAGTGGTTCCGTGAAATGGATACAACATTACGTGAAGCTGATCTGCCGGCCATGGAGCCAAAATTGGTGCGCGCTCAATTGCAGGAGCATCGATCAATTAACGATGACATCTCCAGTCAAAAGGGACGTGTTCGTGATGTGACTGCTGCCTCCAAGAAGGTGTTGCGTGAGTCGCCACAAAGCGAAAATACCTCTACGTTGCGTGAGAAACTGGATGACCTCAAGGAGATTGTGGACACCGTTGCACAGTTGTGTAGCGAACGCTTGGGCATATTGGAGCAGGCATTGCCATTGTCTGAGCACTTTGCCGACTCGCACCAAGGCCTGACCACCTGGCTAGATGATATGGAACAGCAAATCTCTAGGTTAAGCATGCCTGCCCTGCGCCCCGATCAAATCACTTTGCAGCAGGACAAGAATGAGCGATTGCTGCACTCGATTGCAGAGCACAAACCTTTGTTGGATAAACTGAACAAGACGGGTGAAGCTCTCGGTGCTCTCGTTGCCGATGATGATGGCGCCAAGATCAATGAGATCTTGGAAACAGACAACTCACGCTATGCTGCACTTCGTCTGGAGTTGCGCGAACGTCAACAGGCGCTGGAGAGCGCTCTGCAGGAGTCAAGTCAGTTCTCTGATAAGCTGGAAGGCATGCTTCGCGCTCTGGCAAACACTGTCGATCAGGTGAATCAATTGGATCCACTCTCAGCACTGCCCCAGAAGATCCGTGAGCAGATCGAAGACAATGATGCTCTGATGGATGATTTGGATAAGAGACAGGATGCATTTAGTGCTGTGCAGCGAGCGGCGAACGATGTCATTGCTAAGGCTGGCAACAAGGCTGATCCTGCTGTGCGCGATATAAAGGCTAAGCTGGAGAAGCTCAACACTCTGTGGAACGATGTGCAGAAGGCCACTAAGAAACGTGGTAGCTCTCTGGATGACATACTCAGTGTGGCCGAACCATTCTGGAAGCAACTAAATAGCGTAATGAAGACCCTTAAGGAACTGGAGGAGACATTGTCCTGCCAAGAGCCACCAGCAGCGCAGCCACAAGACATCAAGAAGCAGCAAGTGGCACTTCAGGAGATACGTCACGAAATCGATCAGACTAAGCCCGAAGTGGAGCAGGTGCGTCGCCATGGCAGCAATCTGATGAACATGTGTGGCGAACCCGACAAGCCAGAGGTCAAGAAACACATTGAGGATCTGGATAATGCCTGGGACAACATCACTGCGCTGTATGCCAAGCGTGAAGAGAACCTCATCGATGCCATGGAAAAGGCAATGGAGTTCCATGAGACTCTGCAAAATCTGCTCAAGTTCCTCACCAAAGCAGAGGATAAGTTTTCTCACTTGGGAGCTGTTGGTTCCGATATTGATGCCGTCAAGCGACAGATTGAACAGCTTAAGGCGTTTAAGGACGAAGTCGATCCGCATATGGTCGAAGTAGAAGCATTAAACAGGTGAGCTTGTAAATTATTTAAAACCCATATAAATGACAGTTCTTATATCTATTAATCTGTTGAATCGCCGTATTTAAATGTGTGGTCTTCCATTCAACAATTGGCAGAGTTCTAGAAAGGCAAGATACTAGTTTCAAAATTTCGTACGTTGCTCTATCGTTCGCTGATTTAATGTTGTTGTGCATTGCAAGCTGTGTGATCTATAATCTTTGAAACAAGATCTCTGATTTATGATTTCTGATATATCTGTAATCACTGTAATCTGTTCTGCGCATGTTTTCTTTATGATTTGTGTTGTTAGCCACTGGGGAACTTACAGTTCCTTCAAAACTAATGCATGTGCACCAGCCATCAGCTGTTATTGTTGAGTTTTGCCTGAATTATAGAAAACCATTTATAAACATTGCAAACTAATCGTTTTCCTGGCAACTTACAGACAAGCTGTGGAATTGACGGAACGCACTTCGCCGGAGCAGGCGGCATCAATTAGGGAACCACTGACGGTGGTCAATCGAAGATGGGAGGCCTTGCTGCGTGGGATGGTCGATCGCCAGAAGCAGCTGGAGCATGCACTGCTTCACTTGGGTCAGTTTCAACATGCTCTTAACGAGCTGTTGGTCTGGATCAACAGAACAGACAGCACTTTGGATCAACTGAAGCCGGTTAGATAGCAAGAAAATTATTCCTTAAAGAGTCGAGACTAACTTAATGACTTATTTATAGATACCTGGAGATCCGCAACTGCTCGAAGTTGAGTTGGCCAAGCTTAAGGTTCTCGCCAACGATATTCAGGCGCATCAGAACTCTGTGGACACACTAAACGATGCGGGACGCCAACTCATCGAAACGGAGAAGGGCTCTGTGGAGGCTTCCCAGACTCAAGAGAAGTTGCGCAAGTTAAACAACGAATGGAAGTTGTTGCTCCAAAAGGCCAGCGATCGCCAACATGAGTTGGAGGAGTCGTTACGCGAAGCGCAGGGCTATATAGCCGAAGTCCAGGATATTCTTGGCTGGTTGGGCGATGTGGATGCTGTGATTGGCGCCAGCAAACCAGTTGGTGGTCTGCCAGAGACTGCAACTGAGCAGCTGGAGCGCTTCATGGAAGTATACAACGAACTGGATGAGAACAGGCCCAAGGTGGAAACGATACAGGCTCAGGGACAGGAGTACATCAAGCGTCAAAACCAGATGAAAGTTCCCTCAAGCAATTTGCAGCACACGTTGCGCACATTGAAGCAACGCTGGGATGCGGTTGTATCACGTGCATCTGACAAGAAGATAAAGCTAGAGATTGCCCTTAAGGAGGCAACCGAATTCCATGACACACTTCAGGCTTTTGTTGAGTGGCTAACCCAAGCCGAAAAGCAACTCTCAAACGCTGAGCCCGTCTCACGCGTTTTGGAGACCATTCAGGCACAGATGGAGGAGCATAAGGTGCTACAAAAGGATGTGAGCACACATCGCGAAGCCATGCTGTTGCTGGACAAGAAGGGCACACATCTGAAATATTTCAGCCAGAAACAGGATGTCATTCTCATCAAGAACCTGCTCGTGTCCGTCCAGCATCGCTGGGAACGTGTTGTCAGCAAGGCAGCAGAGCGCACACGTGCTCTAGATCATGGCTACAAAGAGGCACGTGAGTTCAATGATGCCTGGAACGGCATGATGCAGTATCTGCAGGAAACTGAACAGGTGCTGGATCAGATCATTGAGGAGGCCACTGCTTCCAAAGAGCCGCAAAAGATCAAGAAGTACATAGCCAAGCTGAAGGAGACGCATCGTAATCTGGCCGTCAAGCAGTCCGTCTATGATGCCACCATGCGCACCGGCAAGAACCTTATGGAACGTGCACCCAAGGGTGACCGTTCCGTGCTAGACAAGATGCTGCTGGAGCTCAAGGAGCAATGGACACGCGTCTGGTCGAAGAGCATCGAGCGACAGCGCAAGTTAGAGGAGGCTTTACTGCTGTCCGGCCAATTTAGCGATGCGCTCGGTGAGCTGCTCGACTGGCTGAAAAAGGCCAAGAGTCGCCTCAACGAGAACGGTCCAGTTCATGGTGATCTGGAGACGGTTCAGGGTCTGTGCGAACATCACAAGCATATTGAACAGGATCTGCAAAAGCGTGCTGCACAAATGCAGGGCGTCCTCAAGACAGGACGCGATCTGGAGCGTTCGGGCAATAATCCCGAAGTGGGTGCCAAGCTCGATGAGCTGCAATCCACTTGGGAGGAAGTCCAGAATGCGGTAGGCAAACGTGGCGAGCGACTCGAAGTTGCTCTTACGGATGCCGAGAAGCTAAATGCTCGAGTTCAAGCCCTGTTCGATTGGTTGGATCATGCAGAGCACAAGTTGCGCTATGCCAAGAATGCACCCGATGATGAGAAGGTCTCACGTGAGATGATGGACATTCACATGGAGTTCATGAAGGATCTGCGTGTACGTGAGCGTGAAAAGACCGAAACGTTTGACTATGCCGAAGAGATTATTGGCAAGGCATATCCCGACGCCATTCCCATCATAAAGAATTGGCTGTCGATCATTCAGCAACGCTGGGAAGAGGTGCGCCAATGGGCAATCAATCGTGAGTCCAAACTGGGTCTACATTTGCAATCGCTCAAGGATCTGGATGATACCATTGAAGAGCTGCTCGCTTGGCTCAGCGGTCTCGAAGGCACCCTTTTGAGTAAGTAACAAAAAATGAAGATTGGTGAGCTATTATTAATTTACCTTATTTCTTTTAGATCTTAAGCACGAACGACTGCCAGATGAGATACCACCCGTTGAGAAACTGATCGAGGATCACAAAGAGTTCATGGAGAATACCGCACGCCGCCAGAATGAGGTGGATCGCGCCTGCAAACCGCGACAGCTGCCACCAGGTGCTCGCAAACCATCACGTAGCGGCAAGACGCCAGTGTGAGTATTAACAGAGTTGCCAAAGCGGCTATAAACAGAAATCTTTTGTATATATGGTTATTTTATTTTGATTTTTTATTTCCTTTTTTTTTTGCTATATTTTCACCAAATTTTATTGCTACAACAAATCAAATCAAATATTTTCCCCCTGCAACGTTTTTGCACCCACAAACTTTTGCCTATCCAAAAAAAAAATATATATATATATACGAAAACCAAACTCTATACGACACCAACTACAACTCTATCAATATATACAACTATATAGTCGTGGCTCCAGTCACGATCTGCGCGAACAGTCGCCCGATGGCCAGCTGCGACGTCAAAGGTTTGACAGCACTACCTTTTATACTCTCTACTCTTAAAAACTACTGCAAGCCACATAAAACCACAATAAACCACAGTGCGCTTACCAACATTTTTACACTGAAACACACACACACACACAGCCACATACAGTCACATACACATAAGCATTAAATGCTACCAACTGGTTAAAGTCACATAAAAAATACAAATTCTTTTAGACTGATATCTCTTAACTGAATGTCTAATGAGATTTATAAGGTTGACAGTTTCCTAACTTAAACCTTAAGTTATTTAAAAATTAACAATACTCCATAGCAATAAAAAAAAGAGCTAACATATCCCGTTTGCCTAGCGTACATATCTTATAGATAGTACCTAAACCATCTACCATATCACGTAGTCCTTCCAATCCATGCACCCGGCTTAATCACTGCTGCTTTAACTGTTGCTTAATAATGTTTTATTCAACACTAGTTTTTAACAATATCTAATTGCAATTGTTTTTCTATTTCACAGCTTTAAGGGCTCACGTGATCAAGGACTCAACGCACGCAAGGGCAGGTGAGTTATCGACCTTGTTACCGATGGATTCCATCTATTTTTGTTCCAGAAATAATAGTGCATGCACTTTCTAAATTCTCAAATATTTTTGTTTCTTGACTCTGTTTTTTCGGCTCTATGCAACACTATTTTTGGAAATGCTGCGATATGTTATTTCTTTTGTGTATAAATTATAAATATATGAAAAAACCTTTTGTATTGCTCTTTTGTACTGTATATTGTTTCGTTATTTGATCGTTCTTGTTTTTGTCTCTTCTCTCTTTTTTGTCTCTTTTTTTTGTGAAACTCTTTTTCATCACGCTACCGTAATCGTTTGCCTCATATCAAACATCTATGCATCTTGCTGCTTAAATATTTGCTCTGCATTATCATATATATGTATATAAATACTTATTATATATATATATATATCAGTCGTGTTACGCCTACGCGTGATACGCCCGACAGAGATCGCCTGCCGCACTATGGCCCACGTTTCTCGCCAAGGTAAGTTGTTGCCCGCTCCTGCTAACCATAACATCCAGTGCAGCTTAAACTGTAGTTTTGTTTTTGTTAATTTTTTCAACTTAATTAGCTTTAGTTATGTAGTTTTGTGCTTTATACACTAGCTAATAATATTTTCCTCACACCCCTTAATAGTTCAAGTGGTCCCGAACTCGAATTCCGATCGCCGCGCGCTAAACTGTTGTGGAACAAGTGGCGTGATGTATGGATGCTGTCATGGGAACGTCAACGTTTGCTCCATGAGCATCTCATGTATCTGAAGGATGTAGAGCGCGCTCGCAACTTCAGCTGGGATGATTGGCGCAAACGCGTAAGTATATAAACACTTTTTCCACTCACAAGAAAGAATAATAATACATATATTTTCTCCCTGACAGTTCCTAAAGCACATGAACCACAAGAAATCGCGTTTGACTGATCTGTTCCGTAAGATGGACAAGGATAACAATGGCATGGTGCCACGCGATGTCTTCATCGATGGCATACTCAATACGAGTAAGCACTTAAATACGTCGTTATGTCGGTATGATGCATTAACTCACTCTATCCCTCCTTTACAGAATTCGATACATCGGGTCTAGAAATGAAGGCTGTTGCTGATCTGTTTGATCGCAATGGTGAAGGTCTGATTGACTGGCAGGAATTCATTGCCGCTCTGCGACCCGATTGGCAGGAACGTAAACCCGCTACAGATAATGACAAAATACACGATGAAGTCAAACGTTTGGTCATGCTCTGCACATGTCGTCAAAAGTTCCGTGTGTTCCAAGTTGGCGAAGGCAAATACAGAGTGAGTCTTGAAGTCTCTTAATAGATTTTTAACAGCTGCTAACTGTTCTGTTATGCATTACAGTTTGGTGATTCCCAGAAGTTGCGCCTGGTACGCATTCTTCGCAGCACTGTTATGGTGCGCGTTGGAGGTGGCTGGGTTGCTCTGGATGAATTCCTGCAGAAGAACGATCCTTGTCGCGGTAAGTTCAAACATACACTTTATATATATTATATTTAGTTGTACACGTACACACACTATGAAATTATCGATAAATCTTGTTTGGACTTCATATCATATTTATCGCATATCTAGTGTAACTTTTTTGTAGTCCACACCACACATACAAAAAAAATATAAAAAATATAAACCATTCCCATCAGATCATGCATTTTGTCTATACCTTAGATTACATATGCATCATATTTTTATAAACCATTTTTGATCATATCACAAATCTCACATACATACATTTATAATACATTTAGGTACAGTTGTGCTTAACAACTAATTATAATGTTTTTTTTTTACAACATACCAAAATATCATATTAATATAATACCAAACGGATATGGTCATTTAACCAACAAAATAAAAATCAAAACTTTTGTGCCTAAAAATTATAACTAGCATATGAAAACCCAAAAAGAAAAGTTAAACAATATAACCTAAAAACAATTTTTGAAAACCTCATTAATTTGTTTGGTCGAAAAGTTGCTTAAAAAAATACCAAAAATTAACAGCGCGCTTTTTTTTTTTTTTGAAGATATAATATTTTTGACATTTAGCCAGCGCTCGTTTTGATGCCTATCTCATACACACAATAACCAAGCGAAATCAAGAATCCAAATCCAAAAACCTATCCCATAAAATAAAAGCCCAAAACTGAAAAGCTCACAGTTTAAGGTTACCATATTTAGTAATCATGCTCATTTTTGTTGTAGCTTTTTTATGTTAACTCTGCGTTTTAAATTGTTTTTACACATTGTATTAATATTATTTAACTAAATAATAATAATAATAATAACCTAAAATATATATTAAATATCTTGCTTAGTACTTTTATTAGTGCATGCTTTTCATTTCCTTCGCTTAAAAGAATTTTTAACTGTAACTGTACTTTTTTCATGTCATGCTTCGTAAATTCGTTAATTTCTGTTTGTTGTACGTCCAAAAAACAAGTTGATTTTTTTTTTATTAATAATTTTGTATACCGTTTTTCGTTATTTTTACTAATCCAATTTTATGTTTTCCCCCATTTTTCTTTTCAAATGTTATAATTTTGTTTACTGTACCTTAAAATGAAACCGATAACCGATAACGCAATGTGCCCGATAAATCCAATATATATATATATCAATATATATATATAAAATTCCACAATTAAATCCGCTTGCGCTGCCCGCTCGCTCGCCTACGCCCAACATGCACTCCGCCTGCGCCCAAAAAATAAATACCACAAAAATACCAACCAAAAATAAAAAAATACTGTGACAAATACTATGCGGTAACAAAATTTCGTTGTTATTGTTGTTGTTATATGTTCGCCCTGCAACAAAAAACAAATACCGAAATTGCAAAAAAAAAAAAAATACAAAACAATTACACGCTCATGAAATTGTATATATATATATATATATATGTATATCACATGCCTTATATATATATATATGTATGTGTGTGTGTATATCGGCAATTGATCGGAGCAGCCAAGGGACGCACTAACATTGAGCTACGCGAGCAATTTATATTGGCCGATGGCGTCTCACAGAGCATGGCTGCATTCACGTCCAGACGTTCCACACCCAATGCTGCCCAAACTGCCAACAGTTCGCAAAATGGCGGCGCCGGTAGTCCCAACTTGCCGCCATATATGAGTGGACAGGGTCCCATCATAAAGGTAAATCAACAAAAACACAAACACAAACGAGTTGTGGGTTAACAAAAAAGAGAGAAAGAAAAAAAAAAAAGAAAAAAATTCCCAATCCTAATACCATCCCACCAAATCAATATATCCCTTGGTAGGGTTTTAAATATATAAATTGAGGTAAGTTTTGAGCTTTCGTTTTGGTGTCATTGTGTGTGTTGTTGACAAAAGCTCGCTGCTGCCGCCGATTCTTGATTTTTGTGCATGAGAAATTTTTTAATATTCTATATAAAAATATGTTTATTGTATTGAACGTATTGTTGTTGCTATACTACATGTACAAACATATCTCGTATATATATTTCCTTATAATTTGATAATTTCTTGTTTTATGTTTTGCTGCGCAAAAATGTTTTGTTTTTTGTTTTTTTTTTTAAACGCTAGTTTCAAATTTCACAATCAAGCGCTTTAGTGAGGTTAGGTAAAAATTTATAAAAGTAGGTGTGATATTTTTTTTAGGTTATTATTGTGTTGAGTTTTGATTGGTCGTCAGTCGCTTAAATGATCATATACCGTTGCATCAGCCTTTAAGAATTGTATTGAGCAACAACAAAAAACAAATCAATCTGTTGTATTTCTATATATATATATACATGCATATAGCCGATGAGCACTTGGCCGAGTTAATGCCAATATTTGAGAAAATCCGTGCACAAGACCAAGTACCATGCGCCTTTCCCATACACATGGGCGCCGGCGGCACAGTATTCGTGCGCTGCAATACCAGCCGCTCGGTACCGTTGAGTCCACACGTTCTCCATTGTCATCCAACAACACACTGGGTAAGTCGAAAACAACAAGCAAGGATCAGGAAGGAAGCAACAAAACAGTTACACTGTATATCAACAAAAAACAAAGTAGAAACAAATGGGGCACTACCTTAGTGAACTACCTCGTGTAACAACCTACTAATTGTACACATTTTATAACCGAAACAGGTACGAGAGCGTTCTGTACGTTCTATACCGATGTCGCGACCATCGCGCTCTTCACTTTCGGCTAGCACTCCGGATTCGCTAAGTGATAACGAGGGTAGCCATGGTGGACCCTCGGGTCGTTATACGCCGCGCAAGGTCACCTATACGAGCACACGCACCGGCCTAACGCCAGGAGGCTCGCGTGCCGGCTCCAAGCCCAATTCACGCCCGCTCAGCAGACAAGGCTCCAAGCCGCCCTCACGTCAAGGCTCGACGCTCTCGCTGGATAGCACAGGTGAATTTGAGTAGGAAAAATCTTTCCTAAGAAAAATACTAAACTCACTTCTCTTAATAGACGATCATACGCCATCGCGCATACCACAGCGCAAGGCTTCCGGGGCGAGCACAGTTAGTGCAACTGGAACCACACCACGTCCGGCACGTCTGTCTGTGACGACAACAGCGACTCCGGGCGGCAGTCGACTGAACGGTGCCGGTACCACCAGTACCATCACACGCAAAACCGCGTCCGGTTCGGCAAGTCCAGCGCCAACAAGGTAAACATTTTTGTACCTTTCAACTAGATTTAAGTTTAGGGTTTGAGATTATACGAAACCTACAAATCAACTTTATTAATTTATTTATTTATTTTTTTGAATATTATTTTCGGTTACCGCATTAACTTTTGACAACTCACAAAACAACAACAACAAAAAAATATACTCATTTAAAATTGCTACTTACAAAAACGAATTGGCTTTTATGAAACATAAAACATATCAAACCAAAAACAAAATACATATTTACATCATTGAAATGATTAATTACAAAACCGATTTGGCTTGATTGAAACAAATATCATATGTATCGAAATTGAATGCTTGAACGCAACAACTAACTGCAACATCAATAATACAAAAACACCCCAAAAAATATACCAACTTGTGCCTGACAAAAAAATAAAAAAAAAAAAATAAAAAAAACCAAATACTGCAAATACAGCAATGGAGGCATGAGTAGATCATCCAGTATACCAGCACTAACCGGCTTCGGCTACAAACCCTATAGGTAAAAAATACAAAAATACTAAACATATCATTATTTTAAATTATGATTTTCCAAAGAAACTCTAAGTTAGTTTTAAGATATCTAGTTGTTAACCTACGGAAATATTTGGTGATGGTTGAACTTATTGCTAACTATATTCATAAACCTATATATATACATGTACTAAAGCCGCCCATCACGGATACCGGTTAAGATACCCCTCAACGATTCCAAAACCTCATCGCCCACCAGCTCGTCTGCAAATCCAAGCAGCTTGGGGTAAAGTTCTAACTATAAGTAACAACAAGAGCACTGTAGACACACAATTTCAGCTCTAGCCACTTTTTAGCAAGTAATTTAAATTATTATTATATTTTTATATAATCATAATGTTTTGTTTAAAGTAATGTTTTGTTTAAGTTATGTATTGTAAAGCCAGTGCATGTCAAACTGTATATGCCTGGCATGTTTTTGATTATTACTTAATTCGACTAATGCTTAAAGGCTTTAAAAATATTTAAACTAACATAGTTAGCTACTATAAATTACTATTAATTTAAATGTTCATTTGTTATCTGGTTTTCCTGTTTTATTTATTATTCATTAAGGATTTTATTAATATTGCTTTTTGTATATCGTTTTGACAGGCGCAATATCAGCGGCAGTTCAACGCCGTCAGGAATGCAAACTCCAAGAAAGAGCTCTGCAGAACCGACATTCAGCTCAACAATGCGACGCACATCGCGTGGAACCACGCCCACTGAGAAACGCGAGCCATTCCGGCTATAAGGCGGAAAGAAGCACCCAGTTGCCAATTATCAATTAATAATAAAATTTAAAAAAAACATACAAAAAACACAAATCTAAAACAACTAACCACGCACTGAAGTTCTTTCAACTAATCAACCAAAATTGTGAATTCCCCAACTCTACATTAATATAAAAAATGTAGTAAAAACAAAAGAAACAGGAAATAATCGCTGGGAATCTATAAATATATATTATAAAGGAACAGCAAACAAAACTTTTGGTAAAGCATAAAAGACACACGTGAAAATGGAGACACACAAAGTTGAAAAACTACTTACGAGAAGAGTACTACTAACTAATTGCAAACACCTTTTGCTACTACTAATATTTAATGCCTATACTATTTTACTAGTTATCATTCTAAATATGGATTTCCAAATTTATAATTTGTATATACTTATATAAATGCAAAATACACTCCAAGTGCGCTTTAAGGCAATTAAAATGAAATGAAAAAAATACAAAATTAACGAAAAATTATACAACAAAAAAGAAGAAAAACATTCGAATTAGAAGTCGCCGCATAAAGCAACCATTAGCTCATCAGTCTTTGGATGTGTCTACAAAATCGCCAGTTTGTGGGCGCACTCTGTCTGTGGGCGTGGCTGTTTAATGTGTGCGACCAAAAAAATGAAAAAAAGTAACAGCGTTAAGAAAATTTTGATTTTGTTCTGTTAAAACTAATAGTTAAAAGTAAAAGTAAACCATGTAGGACGCAACAAAAAAAATAAAAAATAAAAAAAAATGAAAGAAAGAAAACAAAAAATATTTAATTATATACTAAAAGTCATTACTATAAGTTTAATTAATATTTAGTTCATAAGCGAAAAAACCGACAACAAAAACAACAACCACAAACACACAATTTGTAATGCATAATTATTTTGCTTTGAATATGCAAGTGGAACATTTAAACTAATATAATAGAAAGAAATGCAAAACGTTTATATAAATATTGTATAATACTAATACTAAATTATTTTGTTATACGAAAAAATGAGAGAAATGCATTCAACGTTTTTTGTAATTCTATTAAATTAAAACAATTCAAACGAGAAATAAACATTTACAAAAAAAAATATTAATAACAAAATATTATGCTCGTTTTTATTCAAAAAGAAAAAAAGGCTGCTTTTTTGGTTGAATAGTTTAATTGACATGCCTAAAAGTAGGCAGTGAAATATATTTTGCAGTGGTACCAGAGTAAAAGTAGACAGTTGCAAAATGCATCAAAAGTATGCATTGCTTTTTTATTACGATAGACACTAACTACCTGCTGCTGATTTCTGTTCGCCTGTTACCTTAACTCAAAAAACAACAGAAACACGATATGTGGCCGAGAACGTAATAATAAAAATTGTGCCCCATAATGGAAAAATAAATTTAAATAATTTATACTTATTTATTTTCAATTCTAATGCATTGATTTAATATATAAACTATATAGTGTTATAATTATTGATTTTCTGAAATCGCTTAAGTCTGGAGCGACGTTTTGCGATCTTCGACCATATTTCAGTCGTATTTGTGTTTGCTGTACCAGGCGAACAGGATAAGCAGCTCAATGCGCTACACTTTATTCTCACTCAATGAACTGATCGGCGAATGCACTTCCACAACGAACGTTGAGTGAAAAGTTTGAGCTTTGAGCGTAGTTTTCAGCTCTCTTTTCATTTAGGCATTTCAGTCAGAATTTAGATCAAAGCACCCGGCAGTAGTCTATGTTCGCCTGGTATATATTGCATTTTACCGTCGGCATTTAGATTAAAAAAACTAACTAAATAAGTTTTGATTGCTGTTGAAGAACAAATGTTTTTGTTATTTATTTAGGTTTTCAGTTGCTTTGTTTTTTGACACATTGAAATTTGGTAATCGTGTTTATTATTTTTGTTGTTTTGTTTATTTTAGCTACACAAACATTCAATTAGTAAGACATTTAAATATGTGAATGTATGTATTATATATATATGTGTTATTTTGTATGTAATATCGGTTCTGTCATCTGAAACTGACTAGAATGGCTTACGTACTACAAACTAGTATTGTGCCTAAGGGATGTCTTTTATTATTATTGTTTCTTTGTAGAATTTTATGTTTTGTTTTATCTTTTTTTGTGCTAATTGCTGTCACGGAAGAAGGGAAGAAAGAGCAGGAGAGTTAAAGAGTGTAATGGGGTACATAGAGATAGGTTTGAAACATTTATGCTAAAATTACAACTGCGAACTGCAGATTATGCGTTGTAGTTAATATTTTTATATATGTGTGTGTGTTTGTGTGTGTGTACGTCAACGCCAGCGCTGCCAAATTTAGTTGGTGCTGCTACATATACAATCTAGTTTTTCTCTATATTTGTCGTACTGCCTACTACTGCTTACCAATAATATCGTCGGCATAATAATGCCACAAGTCTTTTGTATGCCATTACAAATACAAAAATAGTTACATCGTTACACAATAATAATAGTAATAAACATAAACATAAAACTAACATACATAGATTATTCTTATACACATACACAATGCAGTTTATAAACGGAAAGCACAAGTTTCATCCTTTGCTGTTTCAGTCAAATGCCTTTCAAACTGTGCTTGACTTCCCCTTATTAACCGCAGTGTGTTCGTTGAAAATTCGCTAAAAACCCGTCTCGCTCTAAAGCTAAAACTAAATATCAATCGAATCACAAGTCACAGAAATCGAGTGTTACACAAAAAAAAAACAAAAAACTAACTTATAGGTTGAGGAGCAGGTTTTTCCCAGTTGGAGTTGAGTCTGTATTGTTGGTTTGTTGTTGTATATTAGCAGCAGGGCAGCAGGAGTAGCTGGAGCGGGAGTAGCATTGGCGGAAGCTTAGGCATTGGCATTGTTAGCGTCAGGGCTGCGTTTTTGTTGTTAGTGTTGTTGAGTGGAAATGTTAGCCGCAGCAGCCTGGTGCTGCGCCAGTGTCACCTGGCATGATTGCTATTGGCAGTTTGTGCCTTTGGCTGTTTGCCTGCACCAGATCCGGCTGAACCGGTGCCAGCAACAGCTGTTGTTCCTCCTCCTCCAGCTCCTCCACCACCACCAGCTGGTGCACCAGTGCCATGAGTTTCGGCTCCTCGATCGCCACGCTGATGATGATGATGATGCTGATGATGATGGTGACGTCTGCCGCCACGATAATGCCTACGATTGTGATGCTGATAGTTGTTGTTGGTGGGCTCCGGCATAATCCGTTGCGTCTCCTGCACCACGGGCGCAAATGTGCTCACGGGCTTGACCAGAGTTGAACTGCTGCCCGGTTCCTGTTTTTTGGCTGCATCGGCTTCCTCGCGACGTCGCACATCCTCCTCGGTCTCAATGGCAATCACTGTGCCTGCTTCGGCCTCTGCATCGATAATGGCGCCACGACTCTTCTGTTGCAGATAAAGCTCTGACATCCTTTGCTGCATTTGTCGCAGCTCAAGTGTGACCTGGAAGTCCGGAGCATTCTCCAACTCCGATGGCGGCATGGCGCATTTAAGACTATCTGATTCATCGTGTATATGCTCGCGGCACACGGGACACAGGGCTTGAAAGGGATCCGCTGATTTCTGTAGCCAGCCGGGCAACTTCTCGAACTCCTCCTGGTACGTGCGACGCAGGGCGTTCAAATGACGTGCCAGACAATAGCTGTGCAAATAGTGATAGCACTCTGTGCGCGTAAATTCATCTCCCTCACTAAAGCCATACAGACAGATGACACACTGTCCGCTAGGCAGATTACTGCCAGTTAAATGCTCTCGCACCACTTCAATCAGATCAAAGACGACGGGCAATCCGATAGATTCCTTGATCTTGGCATTGCACGCACTGCGTATGGCCTCTAGACGAGCATCATCCAAGCCACGGGGACGCAGCAGCTTGAAAGTGGGACTCACATCGGGATATCCGGGCGGGGGAAGCACCTGCAGCGTTACACATATATATTGCTGCTCGTCCTCCTCGCCGGTCAGCGGCAGCACCGTTGTCTCAATAACATCCACAGCGCCGCTGACAAGTCAACGCATTATAAACCAAAAATATATGTATGTCTTCTTTAATAATCTCACCTGTCGCTGCGTTTTATTCGCACATCGTCCATAAGAATAGCTTCCAGCGAGTCAAGTTCTTCGTCGAGCAAACTGAAGCAGAAAGGGCTTGTAAATGAGTAAAAGACAAGGAACACATACTTCTGATGCACTTACGTCTCCATTTTTGTTGTTGGCTTTTAGAATTTCAATTATTTGATATTGTTAAATGCTTTTAATTCCTTAAATATAAAAAAAATCGATTGAGACAAAAATTTTGCGCCTGACAACAACAACTCGAATGGGACAGTCACAACGGAGCGCGGTACTATGTCACTCACAGCGAGCGGTCACGTTGTTAGACGCCATCTACCGAATTTAAGCTGAAGCAATAGAACAGCAGTGTTAGCAGTCTGCTAAGTATTAGGGCGCGCGAAATTCAAATTTTAACTAATTGCAAACTTAATATTAATGTAGCTTAACCATTTTTTGAGGCTGTACATGTTTTGATAATGATAAAACCTTTTGATTAATGCATATTTCAATAATCTCTTTTTCTTTAATATTGTTAATGTGTTTCAAATGTTACCAAAGTATAAAGTCTTTCAAGTTCTTTCTAATACGATTATGTACACATATTATGAATGTATCTACTATTGCTTTCACTCTCTTTTACGCTCTCTTTGACGGCATTCCATCAGCTTTGCCACCCCCTTTTCGTCCTGCAAGTCCTGGGGGTTGCGCACACTTTTTTCTGGGCCTAATAAACTGTGTTATTCTACCCGAAATATTTCACTCGCATGTTATTCGGGGAGCTACAAAATGTTCATGCAAGTCCTGTCGTCGCCTATTTGCGTCAATGGTATGTTTGTAGTGGTGGTGGTGGTGTGTTAGTATTGGTGGTGGTTATCTTGTACGCTTTTCACCACAGCGCGCCGTCGCAAGCTATTCGCCGCGTTTGGGCAATCGAATGCAAAGGAAATCGAATGCAGAAAGCCATCGCTATTGGGTAAAATAGCATTAGCAGCATTTTCGGTGCGCTCGGCGCCAAGCGACTAAATCAGTTTACAACGGAAAGCACAAAGCGACGGTCGTGAAAACTGAGCAAAGCTTCGCGTAAAATACAAAATAAAATTAATAAAAAATAAGCAAGCAAAATTGAACGCAAGTTTTTTACGTTCAATAAAAGTATTGCGAATCTGTGTGTGAGTTTTGTGTAGTGCTGGAAATTCCACAAGTTTAGCCCAAGCGTTTGCCGCGAAAAAGGATAATAATACAAACGGCGGGCTGTGTGAAAAAATCCGCCCTTAAATTAAAAGAAGCTAAGCCAACAGAAATTTTTGGTACGGCAAAAAATGAAAAAAAAAACCGAAAGATGAAATAGAATAGCGCAAAGAACTTTTATCCTGACGTGTCCTGCGCACGCAGCACATGCAAGGAAACTCACACTAACACACACACACACTCTCACTCAAACTTAGGCAATAAGGATGCACGTGCTTTTGCTTTTAGCCGAATGTTCTTTTAAATATATTTGTCATTCTCTAGCATTTTTGAGCGTTCCAAAAAATCTAAACAAATGAAATGCGAAAATTGAAACCAACAATTCGCAAATATTTAGATACTTGTTTTATTTGCGCTGTTCGCACGAATTGTCTTTGTTTTTTTTTTGTTGTTGTAAAACATTCAGCACGTGGTTTTGTTACAACAAAAACACGGGCTCAAAAATATTTATAAATATTGCATTTGCACTTTTGTGTAATATTGAGAAAATCATGTGATTAATTTTTGCATTACCGGAAAACATAAACATTTTTGAGGCATCATTTATCAAATATTCTTGAGAGCAATTTTGCGTTTAAATTTCATACAAGCTTTTCATGCCTGCTCTTTCTCCCTCCCTCCCTGTCTCTATCTCTCTCTCTCATTCTCGCTCTCTCTCTCTCTAACGCTCTCATCATTCTTTCGTAGTGAAGGGAAATTGCATTGAGGCTGGCAATGGCATTGGCTGGGGGTTGTTCTGACCAAAATTAGGAAAAAACATACCAAAAAGCTCACACCATAAAGCAGCCCCTCTCCCCAACCCCCCTCTACTTCTACTAGGATACATATTCGAAACCACAGCAGCCCTACAAGCCAACAGTTGATGCTTTGCCAAAAAATACACAAAGAAATCTTTGATCTTTGCCACGACGAAGTTTAAATACCCTTGCAGTTTTATTAAACCCTAAAATGTTAAGTTAAACCATAAATAAAGTTATTATTGAGCTGTAAGACCTTTGATTTGCATAAAGTTAGTTGATTCAAACAACTTCTTTAATAACATACTCAAAGTTTGTTCATCACACCATTAAAACATAGAGCAACAAAAGGTTCTTAGATATCGTTACAACAATAATTGCTAATAGTCGCTGCAAAAAGAAAGTGAACTTTGCCCTGGCAAATGGCTATTTCCTTTTGCTTCTGACTCTCTTCCACTGCCTTGACGAGAGTGAGAGCGAAAGTGTGTTACAGTTTAGATACTCTATATAAGGCGCTCGTTTTCTACATTTTGTTATTATTATTATTTTTTTTTTTGGCATTTGTCAGCATGACACAAGTGCAACTGTCAACCTGACAAATCGTTGTTTTCCGTGCACGTTGTGCACTTGCCCCTGAGTAATGTCAAAGCTTATTGGTAACCGAAAGAGAAGTATGTACGGCGGAATGCCTTCAATATATCAGCTGAGCTTCCTAATGGCATATAATCGTAGGTTTTCATAGAAACAAAGTGTAACAATCGGTTAGCGTTAAACAGCTAAGTTGTGTTCGGTTTGAAAGTGATTGAATAAGAAATGAAATTAATGAAACTAAATAGATTTATGTAGACTAATTTTAAGAATTGAGCATTTATTAATTGAAAACTTTTGAAACTTTCCATAACTCGAACAGCTGCTTGTTTACGTAAATTGATTGCATGGTGTTTACTTTAAAATTCAGCTAAACTTAATAAACTTAATATATATAAACAATATCAAAACAGATGTAATACAAAACCATCGTTAAATGGACTGAAAGCAGTTCCAAGTGGTTTCAACCAGTCCCAGTTCAGTTCAATTCAGTCCAAACCAAGGTAGAAACTATTGACAGATTTCCAAGGAAGTAAAATTATTTGATGAGTATTTCTCTATACACACATACACATACACCACACACATGAGTCGACAACGTATTGCAATCAAGGTCAGAGAAAAACATGAGAGAGTGTGGATGGGTGAAAGAGTTGGGAGGCGGAAACGTTTGATGCACTTGAATTTTATCCATCGCGTTGATTACATAGTTTTTCGGCGCCAAGAGCAAATGAATTACTTTCATTGTTAGCCAAACAGAAGAAAGATAGAAAAATAAGACAAAATGTAAGCAAATAGAAACGAAAACTTTTTGGACAAGTAGCAAAGGCAAAGGCCAAATTGTAATGCATGGGCGGCATTTGGCATTTTTGAACATTGCAAAACAGCCCAAAAAAAAAAATGTGTGCAACTAAAAATAGCGATGCAAAAAAGAAAATATTATACGCGTATTAAAAGTTTTCGTACCCATTTGGCATTATTAAAATGTTTACAAGTGCAGCAACTTTGTTTGAAATAATAAATTTTCTCGAAACAACAACAACAACTATTAAACGTGCAAATCGATTGCATGAATTGAAGTGAATGCATTTTATAGGCAATCAAACTGCATGATTTATGTAAAGTAGAAAAGCCGTCCAGCACCCCGATACCCCCCTCTCTCTCTCTCTTAATCCTCCCCCGCAAAAAACATGTCATTTCGTATATAGGTTCGCTTATCGATTTGGCCTGAAACAAACACGCCATGTCAAATGCTCTCACTCTTTGTTAGGCAAAGGTTGCCCCACGGGTGCCATATCTGACGACCCTTTCCATACCATATGTGTAAAAGTGTCTCTCTCTACATATGTGTGTGTTTGTGTGTTTGTGCTTTAAACTTACAGAAGTTAGAGGCAGCAGCAGCTTTAAGGCAACCCCCCGCGGGCCTAGCGTTTGTCATCCTGAAAGAGGGTTGAACCTGATATACCCTGTAGTCATAGTTGCTTTAAAATTAGGGTATTTGCATTTGGAGCTTATTGTTTGTGTGATGTTTCAAATATTTTTCTAAGATAAAATCTCCTAAGTAGAAGCAGAAAAGGCTCCTTAAAGGTTTCTTTCTTTATTACAAATTCAACTTTAAATCGGAAGTCTGAAAGTCAAAAAATTAATGGCATTATAAAACTTGTTCTCCTCTAAAACGTATACAGGGCATCTACAAGCCGGATATACTTCTTCCCCTTGTTTGTTTTGCGTACAATTTTTGGCACGACGCAATTTCCTATTGTCCTTTATTCGTTGAATTTTAAGTTGAAGCGCACCGAAAAAACAACAACACTCAAACACTAATACAAATGAAAATGCAACAACAATAAGCTAAAGGTATTCATGTATATAAAATAGCTTCGAACTTCTTTGTTTGAGAAGTATTCGCTTGGTATATTTCCATTCATTAAAAATGTATTTTTGTGTCAGGTAAAGAAGAAATTGTTTTAACAGCGTTTTGCTTTGAAATGTAGTTTTTTGCCTTGCGTTATGTAATTGAAAAAGCGGATAACGATATAGAAAGCCAACTATTGGATATATGAAAGTGAGACAAATTGCCACGGGGTTAT
This sequence comes from Scaptomyza cyrtandrae, assembly GCA_035044605.1. Classification (NCBI taxonomy): domain Eukaryota; kingdom Metazoa; phylum Arthropoda; class Insecta; order Diptera; family Drosophilidae; genus Scaptomyza; species Scaptomyza cyrtandrae. Next base: position 470,579 of record JAWNNS010000642.1, read on the forward strand.
TTTTAACCACAAGGCTGTCAAACAAACACAAAAATCCTCTTGGCCCTTTGTTAGACAGGCTGTTATTGAGTAATTTCCTATAAAAATTATTTAAGCATTGTGTTGCAGACCACTTAGCTAACAAACACACACACACACACACACACACACCCACACACACAAGCACATACAAGGGTAAGGACGCTGACAGGGTCGGGGCCAGGGCCAGACGTGTCCTGTCCTGTCCAAAGTACAAAAAAAAAATTAATAATAATAATAACGTTGACAGCTTTATAGCTGAAAAGCCGGTAAGGATCAAGAATAGGTTAAGGGTTAATGGGAGTGGGTAGTGGGGGGGGGGGGAAGCGGAGAAGTTTCATGGCACAGCTGCCAGGTGACTTTAAGTAAATAACAAACTGCGACGCAGAAATCACTGTTAAGCAACAACAACGATAGAAACAGCTTTGAGCTGAGAACGCAACTTTACGTAACACAAATTGTATTGTGTAACCAACGAAGAGTGAAAAGATAGAAATGGCCAAAAAGGCCAACAAGCGAATGAACAACAGCACGACTGGGTCAAGGGTATTACTAACGGGGGGCTGCGAATTGAAGAGAATAGAACAGGACACAACTAACTTTTAATGCCTTTTATTGTCGTTGACTTTTGCTTCGTGTTTATTGCCGTCTTGTTTTTTGCTTCTCACAATAAATATTTACAATTATTGTCGACTGTGCCTTAATGATAAATAGTGTGTGAAGACCTCCTCCTTAGGAAATTCCACTAAAGACGCAATTGCTGCTGGGCTGCCAACAGACGTCATAGCGCATTACGTATACGCAACGTACACACATACATACGTGTGCCACTGTGTGTGTGTGTGTGTGTGTTGCCATCAATGAAGCGGCTGCCACAGCAGGATGCCAAAGAGACGGAAAGCTTTTCAATTTTCGGCCAGCTTTTACACTCTATCTCTCTCTCTCTCTTTCTCTTTTTGGCTCTCCTTCTTGTGTGGTGAGTTTTATGTGTCCGATTGCTGCTTCTTGCTACACAGCTGCTCACACACACACACACACAGTCCCACTATTACAATCTCTGCTTGTCTGTCTCTGTTATTCGCCGTTGTTGCTTCCGTGTGGCGACACTTTTTACTACGTCAGCAGGCGAGACGAGCCTCCAAGTAAATAGCACACAATACATAGCCTACACAAGGCTATACATACATACATACATATATATTTTGTGTGTCTCTTGGCTGCGTTTTGTAACGACCTTCTGCCATAGATTTTTTATTTTTTTTTTTGGGGGGTTACTCAACACTGTGAGCAACATGTTTGTTTTTGAGTGCAGTTTTTGGTAAAGGGTGGCACCAGCTAAGTTAGACAATGACTGCAAAACTGTTTCAGGTGATGGCAAACAATCTGACATACATATACTTGTAGATATAAATAGCATTTCTCGCTATATATGCAGTTTAATTAGCAGTGACCTTTTCGCAATAAAAGCCATGGACACAAACTGTTGACATTTCGCTATACTATAGCTAAAAGAAGAACTTTGGGAGGGCACCTGAACTTATTAAAGCTGCTTTTAGCGTGGTTGTAAACTGCGTAGATTTTTGTGTGTTTATTTAGTTTCAGAGAAGATGTGGTTGCTCAGTACATACTGAAACAAATTGAATTTTTTAATAATCGGAAGCTTATTCTTGATTTATGCAAAGCAATAATTATATATTAAGGTGCTAGCTAGTACTTTGTGTAATCAGCAACCCCTAACTAACTTAATAAACTTAAGTACACATTTCGAAATAAAAAGAGAAAGTTTCTTTATGGCCCGTAATTATGGCACAAATTGAGTTAAGAGAGACGTCAGAGCGAAGGCTCCCACGCAAAACTACTTGAAAGCAACGACCAAGGACGCAAACCACAAATATGGCAAACCATAACAGATTTACATATATAGTTTAATCTCAGGGGTAACATACACACACACACACACACACTACAACACAACACACGCGTACATAGCTTTAACAAACTTATTGATCAAACAGGCAGAGTGTCCTCAAAGAGTTGCATGCTGTATGTGAGAGAGAAGGGAGTAAGGAAAAGAGAAAGAGAGAGTGAAATAGCTATAATACATAAAGCAAACACACTACTAGTGATGAAAGTCCTTAGCTAGATAATACCCTGTTAAGACAGCTAAGAAACCTCAAACGAAGTTTTATTCTCATTTACAATAATATATTTCTAGTATTCTTACAAGCTTATTTGTCTCTCTATTAACTTTGATATGCCTGTTACAAGCTCATACAACCCCACCTCATAAGAGTACAGAGTATAATGACTATGTGCACATGCAACAGCGTATTCGCTTATTCGCCATATGTCATGTGGCAAACAAATTCTTAGGAGACTATGTAGCAAATAAATTGTTCACTATTTCAGCCGAACGTAATAAACCACCAGTGGAAATTTACTACATATGGTTAAGCTTAATCCGATTTCATTGGCTTTCAGAAAACGGCTCGTTGGAAAGAAAATTGTAGTCAGTTAACTCCCAGCGTTGATGGCAGCCACAAAAATTATTGATGCACCGCGAAACGGGCACGAGATGGCGCCCCTGAACACAAGAGCCAGGGGCGATGGCACCCATGGTGTGACCATCGTTCTGACCGCACCGCAACGCAACTCGGTGCAATCGGTGGATATACCAGGTGAACCCGATCGTGCCGCCTGGAGTGGCAAGATGCAGTTCTTTCTCAGCATTATTGGCTATTCGGTTGGTCTGGGCAACATCTGGCGCTTTCCCTACCTTTGCCAACAGAATGGTGGCGGTGAGTATTACTTTTATGATTATCAGATTATCAACCTTCTCGTTTTACCCAGCGCTTCTCCAGTGACAGTCGATGTTCGATCAAAAATGTGCAATATGTTGCAGTTTTTTTTTTTTTTGGTCTGTGTGCGACAAATTATTAAGTCTGCTGCTTAGCAACCCGATGACAGCTCAGTTGTTCCTCATGGTTAAAATCCCTACTCCACTCCCAGTTACAGACAATCGCCACCTGTCCGACATTGATAAAGCTAATTACTTTTGCAGTTGCTCGTATTGGGTGCAGTTTTGCACAGGGCTGGTTTAAAGCATTACAACACTGGGCGCATCTCAGTTGGGGCGAATTTAATATCTTGAACTTTCATAAGCCAATATCAAATGCAGCTCGTTACCAATTGTCTTAAGCTACTTTTATTTGGAACCCCTTCAAACTCAAATCCGCTCCTTTTTAGCTGTTCGCAATGCATACAAAAAACATAACCGATATCAAGTGTCTGTGCTGTAGCTAATCAAGTGCGCTGCTTTGACAATAACATTATGAGATTTAATGCGAACTAATTGCAGAGCTTACGTTAGGTGAACGGGCCGCAGGGGTCGTTGAGGGGGCAACTGAATGAGAAGGGGTTGTTTGCACATTACTTGTGTGCCTGCCGGAAGGGCTTAATTGAAGGGGCCTTTTTTTATGGGGCGGGGTTATGTTCTGTTAGGTTGTTGGGCGCCTCGTGCCCAAACGACGCATTTTTATTGAAAGACACATTCCAAGCTTAAATCCCACACGATTCTAATTCAATTACGAACGAGAGAGACAAAAACAGAAAGAACCTACCCATAAATGAGACGAATTGTAAATACACTTGGAATAAATGGGAAATACCTTGACTTTTGTTGAAATTTTGATTATGATTTCTATTAAAAAAATCTCCTCTATTAGTCTTGCAAATTTCTAAACACTTTAATTACATTTTCTATTCTTGTTTTAGGCGCGTTTCTCATACCCTTTATGATAATGTTGATACTGGAGGGCATACCGCTGTTTCTCATTGAGCTGGGTATGGGTCAGCGTATGCGTTTGGGTGCTTTAGGCGTGTGGAATACTATACATCCCTGGCTGGGTGGCATCGGTATCTCCTCGTGCATTGTGACATTATTTGTGGCACTCTACTACAACGTGATTATCACGTGGGTCTTCTTCTATCTCTTTAACAGTTTTCGGGTAAGTTGAGAAATTAATAAATATAGCTATACCGTTACTAATACTATCTATTTTTTGTAGTACCCGCTGCCCTGGTCTACCTGTCCCACTAATAGTAGTGGCTTTGTGCTGGAGGAATGCGCCAAGTCTTCGGAAACGACATATTTCTGGTATCGCACCACTTTGGATGCAGCACCCTCAATGGATGAGCCAGGTGGCTTAAAATGGTGGATTGTGCTCTGCTTGCTGCTCTCGTGGACTATTGTCTTCTTTATTGTAATGAAGGGCATCCAGAGTTCGGGCAAGGTTGTCTACTTCACCTCACTCTTTCCGTACATTGTCCTTACCATCTTCTTTATACGGGGCATAACGCTAAGGGGTGCCGGCGCCGGTTTGATGCACATGTATACACCGAAGGTGGAGAAACTGTTGGAGCCTACGGTCTGGCTAGATGCAGCCACACAGGTCTTTTATTCGTTTGGCCTTGCCTTTGGCTCGCTCATTGCCTTTGGCAGCTACAATACCCCAAAGAACAATTGCGTCCGGGATGTGTTGTTGGTGTCGGTGTGCAATGCCGTCACCGCCATCTATGCCAGTGTCGTCATCTTTGCTATACTCGGCTTTAAGGCCACTGTCAATGTGGATCGCTGTATCGCGAGGTGAGTTCGCTACCTATTCATGTTCCTTGGCCAGTGTTTGATAACATATTAGTATACTTCTTAAAGTCCTTTACAAGGTTATCCGGATTTAGGCAGACATTTTTTTACAATGGCCCGTTAAAGAGTAACTTATCGTCGAACACAATCGTCTAGGTCACTTTTGCGGTTGCGTATAAAAGAGGGTCTGGGGGTCATTGCAAGTTCAGCAGCTCGCATCAGCGGCCAGCTCGTAGGGTGGGTCATCATTCAGTTAGTCAATCAGTTGGTTAGCTGGTCACTTCGTCAGTCCATCAACCAGTTGCAACCAGCAATGGGCGGCGGCCCATTTAGATTTGTTGTTTATTCATTGATAGGCCAATCGATACACGTGCGTGTGTCTTTCTCTGTTTTCTGTCTGTCAATTTGTTTCAATTAATGTTCGCTGCACAGCTTTCTGCAATGACCGCCCCCAATTCCCCAGCCCCTCTTGAGTTATTGACAATTGCTCTTGAACTAATTGTTTGGCCCATTGAGCCGTGGCTTTGACAAGGTATTGAGACTATTGTCCGGATAGAAAACTCTGCTTGCAACAGATAAAAGTCGATTATTGATCGAAAAGGCTAAACTCATTTCATTTTTTGCTTCTAGTAATACGGATATACTTGTGAGGCATGCGTTACTGCCCTCCAAGAATGTCACCAGCGAGGAATACGATTTTGCCTTGCATAGAATAAATGGCACTGAATTCACAGCACTGCAGCTAAGTGAGTGTAGTCTGTCCAAGGAACTGGATAATGTAAGTAGAAGTATGAAATCACTTCGTTAAAAAGAACTGAAATGAAATCTGATCAAATGAAACTGAAACATTTCATCTCTCTTTACTCCTTCAAACCTTCTTATAGGCCGCTGAGGGTACCGGTTTGGCGTTCATCGTGTTCACTCAGGCTATAGTTGAGCTACCGGGCGCACCCTTTTGGGCGGTGTTATTCTTTACCATGTTATTATCTCTGGGTTTAGGCTCACAGATTGGCATTCTAGAGGGAATGCTGTGCACATTGTTCGATATTGACATCATCAAGCGGGTTAAGAAACAACATGTCACTGGCGTGGTATGTCTATTCTGCTTTATTGTCGGTTTCATCTTCTGCACAGGTGCCGGTGAATATTGGCTCAAGATGTTTGATTCATTTGCCGGTACAATTGGTTTGGTTGTTGTTGCCCTAATGGAAATGATAGCGGTAATCTTTATCTATGGACATGAACGGTAAGTACTATCCAATTATTTAAAGACTTGATGCTATAGCTTGTATTTTTATTTGACAGCTTTACTGAGGATATCTATCAGATGACCGGTTATAGACCTGGTATCTACTGGCAATGGACTTGGCGTTATATTGGCCCAGTTATTATGGTGTGCATATTGATCTCTTCGATCGTTTTTATGATCATACGTAATCCAACATATGGCGCCTGGAATGCCGACTTGGTAGGTCGATTCCTTTAAGTATTGCTTTTAATCAAGAACTTATTTCTGATAACATTTTAACAGGGTGTCGTTGAGCAAAAGTCGTATCCCAATTGGGTAATGGGCGTTGCTTTGGCCATGATCATGGCTGGTGTGTTGCCCATGCCCATTGTATTCCTTATGCGTAGCTTCCAGTGCCTCAAGGTGGATCTGGACATCCACCAGGGCTCGATTAGACGCAATGAGACGACTGCCTCAACCAAAGAAATGATTGACAATGATGATGATGTGAGTTTTGTTTGGATTCAAACTAAATTTTTTAAGCTTTTGTTTGTCTAGTACTTGTATCTTCAAGTATTTTGTTGTGTTTGTTCTGAACGTTTCAAATATTTTGATACGTAATTTAAGCTAAGATTCTCTTACTCTCTCTCTCTCTCTTTATAAATGTAACTAATTGTGTATTTCTTTCACCTAATGATTCATCCCACACATTAACGCTTGTTTCTCTATCTTGTTAATAATGCTTCAACAAAATACCAAAAACAATACTAAAAACAAAATACCAAAAAAAAAAAAAACCGAAACATTCTTCACACACAATTTGCGCTCAATGTCGTTCAGAATATGAGTCCGGATATGCCACCACAAGATTCATTGGCGACACGCTTCACAATTGGAGACTTTGAAGTAAGTTGTATGTTGTCCCAAAGCCCAAAACCCAGATACGTAACCCCAAAACCCAACCACAAAACCCATTCCCGAAACATACATACAAAACCCATTAACTAGCTGCTAATCACACAATTCTCAACTTTCTTCTCTTTCTTTCCTGTGTTGTACTCATTTAGAACTAGAAACTTTAAGCATCCAACCAACAAAAACATACCTTACCTAACCTAAACTAACTCAAAACTTAGCTTCCCCAAAAATACAAAAACAAATAACGTTGCAACACCTAACACACACTCGCTGTGAGGATGCCAAACAAACAAACTAAAATTCACGCGCCGTCTGCCTGACTAGAAAAAAACAACTCCCATCAAACGAAAGTATAGCTCACACATAACGTTACGTAACGATTCGAACCGATCCGAAATCGCCATTAAGTAATATACTATGAATATGTACTTTTAAAAAACGCACAGCAAACTAACTTAACTAGCAAAAACAATCGCAATGCCATTTAAAATGTATCTCAAAACTCTCATAACTAGAGTTTGATAAACGAAGAACTTTGTTAGCGCCTTCTTTACAAAAAACAAGAAAACAACCTTAAATGTAACTACAATTATTTACCAGCAAAATTAGTTTAGTGCAATGTTTATAAACAAAATGTTAACCTAAAGTTTTAGACAAGTAACGTTCGACTAGAAAACAGCTCAATGCTTAGATTTAGGGACTACTTAGAACCTCGAACATTTAACACTTAATTCGGAATATTGATGGTTCAGTAATGCACAACAAGAAGGTAATGTAAATTATTTGGTACGAAAAATTAAATAACTCATTTATTTTGTTTTTTCTCTTGGTTCTATTTTTTATGTTTTAAGTTTGGGTTTATTCCGAGTTTCTAAAATAAAGTTCTAGCAATTTTTTTTAAACTGTTTTGTTTTATGTATTTAAATTAACTGCCGCTGCAAGCGCTGCGTGCAGTGCCCTCTGTTGGCTGTTATATATATTAAATGTCGCTTCTATAGAGCTTAAAGCTTTGTGTTATTAAGTATACGCCCCGCGTGTTCATATGTTTTGTATTTATCAAACAAATAACTTAAGTTAAATATATATTTTAGTTTTAAAATATTTTAGTATTTATGTATAGTTTTTTGTGGTTTGTAAGCTAAATTTCTGTAATAAGCAGTTCAAACTAAATTGTTTGCTTTACTATTATCACAGGAGGACGATGAGGATGATGAGAATGATTTCAGTGGACCTGCGTTGGGTGGTCATGTGAAGACCCAGAGCGATTTCTCCGACGATGATGAGGAGGATAAGCCTATGACCATGCGTATGATGATGATGCGACCAACAACCGAAAGAACAACAACAACAGCAACAACGCCCCTTAAAAAACTGGGCGGCGGCAATCAGCTGAATGTGCCAACAAGCAGAAAGAAAAACTACAACAAAAAAGACACCTACGATGTGTAGATCACACTGCTTACATGCTGAAAGGGGTGCAAGGGGTAAGCAACCCTTAAGGGAAAGAAAAATTAATAAAATATATATAAAGAGAACAACATGATATATAGAGAAATCGGATGCTGCGAATGAACAAGCGCAAAAACATACATATATATATATATATGTATATTTACAATTAAGTATTTTAACATAATTATATTTTAAACTTAAAGTTAAGTTGAGTAAATAGTTTGCATAAATGAAAACACAACTGGGAAATAATGAAAACTTAAGAAAATTATAAATATGTACAACAAAAGATTGTTAAAATAACATTTCAAAACATACACACATTCTTTCAAAAGAAAAACAAACAAACACACACACACACTCACATACTAAACTATGTACAATGAGCTACAATTGAAGTAAAAAAATAACGGGTTATGATGATGAAAAGTTGATGAAAAATTCTGTTGCTGTAGCATTTAGTTAAAAATGTTTTTTAGGCTTTAGCTGTTAAGCACAATTGAAATGTATTTGTGTCTTTTAAAAACCCCATACATATATAGACACTACTTCGACTATTTATATACACTTAAATACTATATTGCACAGTTGTAAACCCTGCCTAGCCATGAGAACTTTAATTGCAAAACGCTTTTGTAGTTTAAGCCCCCTCTCCCCGCCCCCCTCAAAGAAACTTATTACCAAAAGCATTTCCAAAGAGTTTAACTCATTATTTTTTATTTACTTACTTAGTAGCATTCAGTTGAAATCAAGTTGAACTTATTACACCCAAAAAAATCTTTATTCAGTTTAGCCCTATAACACAAAGTATATAATATACTATATATAAATTATGTTGCAATGCAAAAATGTGTTGTAATAACGCTAAGAATTAGTTCGAAAAGTTTAACCATGAACAAAGTTTAAGAAAGTTGAAATATTAACTAAAGAAATTCTAGTTCAGTTGTTAACTGCAGAAACAATTTAAGAAGAACTTCAAATTACTTAAGAAAGTAATTCAACAAACTTATTTTAAGAATACTTAAAACTACCAAACACACACACACACACACACACACACACACACACACACACTAACAAACAAAAGCAGCATGACATGTGTGATATTCTAAATAATATCCTCGAATTGTAGTCTTAAGTGAAAAAATCATCAAAAATCAAAATCAAATGATTTCCTTTACGTTTTTCAACACTGTTATTTTGTTTACATACAGCCACTTGCTTCTATATTACGAAATATATATTATTACAATTCTAGTATTTTCTGCCTACACATCTAGCTGAGTTCCTCGTAACACTTTTTACACTCACAAAAAAACACACACACACTGATAGTATTTTCCTCTATTCAAAACGAAAACAAAAAACCAAAACTGCTGTGAATAGTTTTAGTGGTTGTAAAGTTCTATTACAAAGAAGATAAAGATGAAGAATTACATACAAATCAAACCGTTATAAATAATTATAAAAAAAAAATAGTTCTTAAGGCGGCACTAAACTCTAAATCTACCTAAACAAAAAACCACTCTTATCCATTTTGAGTAAGTTCACTTTGAGCAGGTTCTGAAACATAATCCTTATCCTATTTCTCAATTCGGTTTCCGCAAACGTACTGCAACAGGTTTTTTATAAACTCAATCCACAGACACCAACAACAACACCACCACAAATAGTTAGTTAAAAACTACTCAATGGAATTTGGAATTTCGAATAACTTTAATCAAAAAAGTATGGAATTTTCGATGAACTCGTAACGGCAAACGTTGAAGACAATAAGATATAAAAATAGTAAACAAAAAATATTTAAAGAAATACTTATTAGAGCCTGGTCAAGACTTGGAAACGTAGGCCACCGACTTGACTTGACAAATTCAATGAAGGCACATTAACTTTATACAGAACAATTTTGTAATTATCATTATTTTTTTTCGAAACAATTACAATTTTTATTTGATTTTCTTATAAATAGTTAAAGTTCGATGAATGTACCTTGCGAATAAACAGGTCGTTGGTTAGTTGGGTTAGGTTGATTAGCTTATAGAGGAAGAGCAAGAGCAAAAAAGAAGAAGAAGAAGTAGAGAGTTAGAAAGCCAATCAATTGTTTTGTATATGATAGTTATATAGCCAAGTACTTGTACTATATAAAATCTGTTGAACGAAGAAAACCGAACTCAAAGATTTTTATACATACGTACATAAATAAGTGTTATAAACATAACGCTCCATAGAAAAAAGAGAAGATAACCCCTTCACATCATATCCTCGCAGAAACCCGTTAATCAAAACCAAATACAGTTAACAAATCTAATTGTATAGTTTATTCTCACAAAAAAAAAAATAAAAAATCAATCTAATCTGAAATCATACAAAAAACCTATAAATATATTGTATTGTATATCAGTTAATATTGTCGTAGTGCTTAAGAGAACTAAGCGATATATATAGAACATATAATAATTATATGCGAACAAAATGGACTCGTGTAAATTTGATTGTATTTAAAAAAAAAACGTAAACGTGAAATTACTTATGTGAAACATTATTATGATATACGCAGGTAAATTATTATTAAAAATAAATGATATATAATGAAATAGTGCGTTAAGTTCTAAGAAGAAGAGCAAACAACAAAAAGAGTTTTATTTATTGGATTTTCTCAAGTGTATTTATAGATCATTCTAATTTGATCCCTGGCCAAAATTAGCTTTAATGCTTATAACAAACTAATTTGTATTGTAGATCCGTTCTCAAGCACTTTGTACTAAAAGTAAAACAAAGCTAAAAATCATTGTCCACAGATTGGGCTTATCGCTGGGTTCAAGTTTCGACTGGCTGAGTTTTGGTTTTGTGCAGCAGTGCAAAAGTACTATTTGATAAGTTCAAAATAAACAATACTCTCTCTCTCTCTCTCTCTCTCTTTCTCTCTTTGATTATATTACGCTCTTTTATTTATTAACTTATTATGCAAGTGAAGATTGTATGACATTAGTTCAGGCACTAAGAGCTGATAAAGTGGTAAAAATTTGATCAAAAAACACCATTATAAATGACATTGAAACCACTGAAGAATGCCGCACTGCAAAAGAGGTATAAATAAAAAGAAAACAATAAAAATATTGGTCGATTGATAAGCGTAGCGTATGGCAAAACTCCGTCAAATTGTTGATACCATAAGCAATTGACGACTAGCACATGGTCCCTACATAAGTAGATATGACAGTGACAGTTTCAGAAAGTTTAAATGATCTTTTGAGAACTTTCTTGTGACAACTATACTCTACTCTTTCTATAGTGATTTAGCTAGCATGAAATCTTCCTTAGTTATTTCGTCTCTTCAACAGCCTGTTATGCCCATTACAGCGTCTTAGTAGAGAGTATATGATGAACGTTGCTTTGCGTACGAAAATAACTTGAATAAAAATTTTCGGGATTGATCGATTGATATAAAAAATCGGTAAAACTTTGTATTTTACAAAAGCGAATGACTAGCAGGTACCCTATAAAAAGTATTGTAGAACATATTCAGAAGAGGCTAAAAAGTTCTTTGAGGTATATTTTAAAGAGAAGTACAGAGTAAGTTAACCGAAACAATGTAAATATTGAATAGAATCTGGCATTCAATTAAGACTTCCTCTTCAACAACTTAACCTATATAGCCTCTGCTAGTCATGCACTATAGGGAATCTTCCAAATCAAAGCCTAATACAACCGAACGATAAGAATGGACTTGTGCTTCTGCTTCTGTTGTTGTTTCAGATGATGGATGGACGTTCATAAAGGCCAGCTGAGATAAGGAAGCTATTGAACGGACTTGGACTCAAAGAGACAGAAAAAGAAACACAGAGAGAGACAAGCGATTAAGAGAGTGTGTGGGCCAATAAAGTTGTAATACAGGCACAACAAGTGTGTGGCATCATCAGAAGGCGCGTTGTCTGCTGCTGCTACTATAAAAGAGGCGCATGTGGGGGGCAACACGTAACCAAAACAGTAACTGGAAGGCATGGCTCTTATCTTATCAGCTGTGCATAAAAACAGAAACGGCAAAAAACACAAAAATAAAGACAAAAATACTCTCGCACAATATTATTTTACTACATCTGTTAGTTAAGCGCACATAAAGTTTCAGTTTCGATTGTTGGGTGAACGCAGCAACAAGTGCCACAGCCGCAACAGTTGCACCAGCTGTTTTATTCATTGAAGCAAATCAAGTGCCACGCTCAGACAAAGCGAGAGGGAGGGAGGAGAGCGAAAGAGAGAGAGACAGAGTGTGTAAAAGAATTGTGCGCCACGTTCCTTTCAATTAGTTTGTTTCAGGCTAAAAAATAGATATTTAAAAATATAAATTCGCATTAAGTCGCGTTGCACTTTGATCAAATTAAAAGAAATAAATCGACGACAGCCAACGCGAAATACGAAATAAATTCATTAAACGACTGAAATTCAATTGGCAGCCAGCATAAACAGCTGAGCAGATTAAAAAAGAAGCAAAAAGTGAAAGGCAACACACAGCAAAAGGAAAATACTAAAAAAAAAACTAAAAGGGGCAGGAAAACAAGAAGAAATGCTTCTCAAAGGCGTTCAACTGCTGCGCAGCGGGTAAGTTAAAACATTTGTCAGTATATTGAAACATATATACATAAGTATTTATGTGGTGCACTAAGCGGGTCAGTGTCAGCTTGTGGTTGGGCTAGCGAGCATTGGCGGTTAAGGTCAGTGGAACTCGGATTGGTTAACTGTGTTAACCAAAGTGCATTAGTTGAGTAAATACTTAAGTAATTGCTGGGAAATTAATATTTAATCTCATTTCTTGTTGATTTCAAACAAACACAAACATTCTGTCTGGCAAATGACAGCTGTACTCTGAGTTTCTAATGTAATTCCTTATCTCACATAATAACCTACCTCAAGCGCCAGCTATTTGACTCAAAACGACAGCGTTGAACTTACACTTGAGCTCTTTCATCTGAATGTGAGGAAATTTCCATGTTAAGTATACACTTTACAGCTTAGGCACACATATATTGGAAACATACACATGCACAGCATCCACAATGTTAATGTCGCAGATAGTAAACAGATCAATGCACTCGTCTATGCCACATACAATAACAGCAACAACCGCAATACAAGCAACACAATGACAAACGACAAAAGTTCTTTACTTTTCTCTTTCTATCTAGAACTGTCTCGCATTCTCCCTCTCTGTTTTGTAAAAGTTTACACACATTATGTGTTTATAAACAATTTTTCACGCAAGCTATCAACTCTCGCCCCACCGACCTCCTCTCTTGCCTTAGTTAGTTTTATCAATGAATTCGTAGAAGCTTTCAATTGATGAAAGAACTTTTTGCTCCTAGGAGTAGGCAATACTTTTAGCAATGGCAATTGCTATACGTAGTAAAACCAAATATATATATAATAGTTATTGGGGTAGAAGAGAAAGTAATCTGTTTAGCTAAGTAGGCGAAGTAAGTTCGTCGAGAATACATCGCTTTATTTAATACGCGATTATAAATCAGCATCAGTACAGCTGAGCACTTTAAGCATACATTTTGATAATTAAAAATTTGTAGCACACTTTTAAGCATTCTCAAAAAATATTTATGCTTTGAGTGTGTAGTTTCAAATATTTTATTGCATTCTTTGTGTCACCAGGTTAAACCAAAAAGCTGCAAAAGCATTTTTGTTTGGTTTGTTTTGTGCCTCGTTCTTTTGTTAGCTTTTATAATATACGCGGCTGGTTGCCGACACAAAACGCCTTCAACCTCAAAGCAAACGCCTACGCTTGTATATTGTTTTTGTGTTTTTGTTTTGGCTCCGGTTTGTGTGTGCGTGTGAGGGAGAGATCGGCAAGCGACGCTGCAGTTGACCGACAGGTTCTGTTTATCAGTATGTGTGTGTGTGCGCGTAAACAAAAACAAATCGTTGCTGGTATTCGTTGGCTGCCTTTTGTTTTTTTTCGGGGGCGCTTAGCAACAGCTTCGGACACTGCAAACTGAGCAGAAAAAAAAAAAAAAAAATACAAAATTGAATTGGGTTTTAGTTGTTGACTTGTTTGGCTTGTTGTTTGCCTTTTGTTTGGGTAGCCGCTTTTGGTCCGTGTGGCGTGTTTTTTGTTAACTGGTCTGCTTATAAATTCTTTGCATGGATTTTCTTTCAGCAAGTACCACATTGTGTCTTGGACACAACAAATACAGTTACAAAGTAGGTGTATCCATCGTTGTGCAATCTATTGACAAGCTCTATGCCGCAGCAGCAGCTGCAAAGTCTGTCTGAACTCTTTGTATGATAACCTTAGACAACCTGAACGAAACGACAATAATAACAAAAATCTTGTTGTTAATGCTAATGTTATTGTTGTTGTTATTGACGCCTCGTCATTGGAATCTATTTTGCTGTTTAGCCGAGCCCCCCAGCAGTGAACTCAGCGAAAAAAAAAAAACAGAAAACAGAAATAGACATTTGACAATAATAATAATAAAACGTATTCAAATAAATACAATAATATTTGTATGACAAATCAACGTATGATTCGTATGCGTAATATCTGGTTGTAATTACATTTCGATAATATTTGTTGCTAACTTAAAAAGGTATTAAATTCCCATTAACTCAATTTCCTAAATTGTTTTGAGCTCTTATCGGCTAATTGTTTGTTTACGGTTTCATAGAAATTCTTTTTCAACGACATGATAAGATAAGATAACAATATCATATGAATATTGTTAATTGCGATTGTTTTTTTCGTGGGTAAACACATGTTCAATTGGAAGACAACATATATATTCAATGACGTGTTATATTGCTATACAAAACATAAAGCCGGATCTATGCATATTAAGTGCGCCATCTGAAACTTTGTGTCCCCGTTGTATCACCCGCATAGGCAAAGGTTGTGATGTTACGACGTAGTTTCATACGTATAAGTCTGTGTATTTCACCTTCCACACAATATATGTAATCTAAACAGACCTATAGGCATTCGTACGCCTAAGTTCATATAGTGTACCATGCTTATCAGTATGGTAAACACACACACACACACATTTGTAGACAGCTAGTTGATCGACTTGGACTTTGATATGGTCATGGAGCTCGTTGAAAAGCATTTAAGCGAAAAAAAAAAACCTATTCCGCTGTACTTACTAATAAGTACCAGTGAGAACTGGTAGTAGGGCAGTTTTGTGTAGCAGCTCGTTGACCTTGGCCTTGAGTAGGTGGCATATAAAATTTTGTTTAGTTTGCCCAAGACAATATACCTAAAATTTAATCAGCTGTGAAATAAATATATAGCTTTATATATTCCCATAGAAATTTTGTTGTGTATAAGAAGCAGTTGGGAAAAAGTTTTTTAAAACTTTGCAAAGCAATTACCAATTTTCACTGCATGTGGCAACAACCTTAACTTGTGGCATGTTCTGATATTTGCAGCAGCTTAAATACGGCGCATGAAATAATGGAATAATTGTTGTTCAAGCATCTTTTCTACCTAATTAATTAAGCAACTTCTTAGAAAACAAAGATTTTTAAGGTTCTCCGTTTCAAACTTTACTTAAAAGATTTCACTTCTTGTAAATTTTTTAAAAACTTAATTTACTACAGAATCAATTCAATTTCTGTGGACCACGAAATTTTATGATTTCGGATTTAATTTTCATGAAATTCCCTTAGCTTATTTAGTGATGCAATTTTGTTTTGACAAATCGATTCAGGAACTTTTACTTATTGCTGATTATGCAGTTGCATTCATTTATTAGTATGACGCTGATGGAAAATATATTGCATCAGTGCAAAACAAAAAATGATCACCCAAAGAAAACAACTTTTCCTTCCGCCCTTTTGCAAATGATTCAATTCTGAGTAAGATAATAGTATAATAAAAATTGGCGAATCCCAATTGAATTAAGACGTCATAAAAGAAGCAATATGTAAACAATTATTCACACAATAAATGAAAATATTTTTTTGAAGCGATTCAATTGAGACACGCGTCGTCATCAGTTTGTTGTTGTGCTTAATTCCAGTTGAGAACTGGTTCAAACTGGCGCTGTGAAAAACTCGTTTTAGTTTTGTTTTTTTTTGACTACTTGGCCGACGATTTCGATGGCCAGCTGATAAAACGACAAAATGTTGGTAATGGGGAAGGGGGCCTTCTTGTAATGTGTGTGATTAGGGCTGCCCTTTAGCAGTATTTTACGACTGGCTGGTTCTGAAACTAAGGCCAAAGCTACGGGGCGGAGTTAATGTACTTGCACAAAGTCAAAATTTAAGAAAGGAAATCAAATTAAATTTCATTTGAAAATTTTCTTGCTCATTTTCTTATCATAAGCTAAAAGAAACCATACCGATTTTCGGTTGCCAAGCATCCCAAAATAAATATGCCACGTAAATATATATATATATATATAGAATATGCAGTTGTTGCCATAGCGCATATATATATATACACAAAACACGCGCCTGTTAATTTTCTGCGTATTCATTTTCGGCAACAACGAAGCAAAAGAAAAGATGGGCGTGTGCAGGGAATACCCAAAACTATTAGAAATACCAAAGATGGACAAGGCTAATAAAAGGAAAATAATCATATTGAGTCCATTTCGCATTGTGTCATTCTAATCAATTGTGAATAGTAGAATTTAAGTTTGTTTTGAGCGCGTGGCAGCCATCAAAATTAATATGGAACACACTGTCCCGAATAATTAGCTACAAGTGTCAGAGCTGATAGTGAAAATCTTGAAAATAAACAGCAACAGGCAGACAAGCTATACCCTATTAAGCCTATAGCTATTGTCAGTGCTTATCATATGCAAAGTCATGGCACATAAATAATGCAAAATACAAAAGCTAAGAGCCCCTTAATACCGAAACTTAAACCAGCCCCACAACAGCAAAGAGAAACCTAAGAATCTAGTTACAGCAGCAGCAGTAAAATCCATAGTAAATATTTTATCTGGGGGTTGGGCTTGTATGGTCTAAAGTTGGAATGCAAATAAGCCAAAGAAGTTAGGCAAAACAGCAAAACTGAAAAGATAAACAATTTGCAGAAAATCCCAATAAATGCTGTCAATTTAATTAGCGCTTTGCGATCAACGTCAATGACGGTAGGTTAGTTTTGAGCTTAAACCCAACAGCGTTAAGGTTGCGAAAAAATTAGGATGTATAACAAATATAAAACTTAATGTTTTTTTTAGTTTAATAATGCCTATTATATTTGTGGGAGGGGATAGTCTCACTTTATATGCGTTGTTCTTATGCTTGAATGTTTTTTTCTTTGCTTAGACTAAGACTAAGAATTGCGACTTATTAAAAAGTGGATGAGTATTTTATTTGTTTATATTCTTGGAATTCAAAACAATGATGATTGAGAAATTTTCGGACGATTCATATAGCATAATCATATTATTATCATTATCTTCAACAAAAAACATCAAAGCAATAAACAATCTTTAAAAGCTTTATATT
Source organism: Scaptomyza cyrtandrae (assembly GCA_035044605.1). NCBI lineage: Eukaryota > Metazoa > Arthropoda > Insecta > Diptera > Drosophilidae > Scaptomyza > Scaptomyza cyrtandrae. The sequence goes on from JAWNNS010000642.1 coordinate 488,302, forward strand.
CATGTTTAAGAGTCGAAGGCTCCATTTTCTCATAAAAAAAACATGCATCATCTTCAAAATTAATAATATCAACAAAATAATAATCATAAATCTCACAATTCGGCCTTATTAACTTTATGATACTAAAGTTAGTTGCTCTATTTATTGTTAAGCTCTGTTAAGACGCTCAATTTATCATACAATATCTACAAAATGTATGTTAATAACACCAACTAGGGCAGACACTCTAATATACAAACAAGCACACACATTCAAATATGCATAGTGTATTTGAAAAGCTTAACGCGCCAACAGAAAATGCGCAGTTCCAAAACAAAACAAAGGTGACGTCACCAATTAAAGCTGATCAAACTAACGAAACTAACAAAACAAACGAAACGATGGTATGAACAGTCCGTGGACTTTGTACCGTCTGTCAATTTAACAATTGTGAAGCTATCAAAACAAACTAATGCCCCAGATATTGGGATACGAGTTCTGATTAGTGTAATAAACGCTAGTGGTGTTACACAGAGAGGAAATATAAGCCTTTCCTGCTGTTACAGCTTAAAATCAAAAAGAATTGTTAACCCGAATAAGCATTTGATGAAAAGCGCTTGACTTGCTTTCTGTCAGCTGTTTAAAAAGACAAAACAAATATAAACAAATATATATATTAGTACCAGCATCAGATGCTGGGCTGATGAAACATTGCATCATTCAATTGAGAGTACAGCCGGTTCTCGAGACGATCTGTCTTTGAACCAAATTATAGTGACGCACTAAATGACGCTCTCATTTATCTCTGTCTCTCTTTTGATACGTTTTTTCTTCTCACTGTGTCTTAGTTTAGAGACAATTGAAGGTTGTCTCTCTGTCTTTGTGTTGATGTCGCTGCTTCGATTCGAATTGGGTTCCCCAAAAAACCGAACATGCTGTGCAAAAGTCTGAGCAAGTTTTTCATGAAATCAAAAGCAGAAAACAAAAATAAATTAGGTAAACAAACAAATGAGGTATTATAGACTATTAGATGCTCTAAAAAGAGTCTTTAAAAAGGCTTTGATAGTTAAAAACTTGTAAGTCCAAACTAATCTTAAGGACTTAAATCGATATATGATTATAGTAATCTTAAATCTCTGAGCTAAAGATAGTCAACACATGTTAATCAAACTTAAGCTCAGTTCGCATCTAAGTCTATACTACCGTATTTTCTAGGGTATAGGCAGAAACCTGCGCAACCAGCTAACAGCTGATTAGCCAGTTTAAGTTTTACAACTGTGTGTGGGGCAAAATACAACGGCGACGTCGACGCAACACCACTTTATCTTCCATCTGTAGCAGCCGCATACTTAAAGTGGTAATTGTGGTACAGTTGTGCACAAAAGCCTACTAGCTTAAGAGAATATTTGGTACGCTACCCTATCAGGTAGCTAAAGAATAATGTATAACTGACATAAAATCATCAGCATATAACGACAAATAGTTCAATAGTTTAACACCATTCTCTCTTTCTAGGCTCGTTACCCCTCCAAAGAGCTACAATTTTCGTTTGGTTTGTCGAGCTCTTTCCGTACAATATGGCGACGCTAAGACGCTGACTCCAGCTGTTCGGGATTATGTGGATAAGTGCGTTAATCTTTGCCAGCCGGAGCGTGTTCACATCTGCGATGGCACTCAGGCGGAGAGTAAGCTCCTGCAGGGTCTGATGCTCAAACAGGGCACCATTCAACCTCTCCCCAAGTACGAGAACTGCTGGTTAGCTCGAACTAATCCTGCTGACGTTGCTCGCGTGGAGTCAAAGACTTTTATTTGCACAGATCGTAAGGAGCAGACGGTTCCAGTGACGCCCAATGCAACGCCTGGCACACTGGGCAACTGGATATCCGAAAAGGATCTGCAGGCGGCCATCGGGGAACGTTTTCCGGGCTGCATGAAGGGACGCACCATGTATGTGATACCTTTTAGCATGGGTCCAGTGGGTTCGCCGCTCTCCAAGATTGGTATTGAGATCACCGATTCTTCCTATGTCGTCGAGTCCATGAAAATAATGACACGTGCCGGCGCTCCAGTGCTACAAGAACTCAAAAAGGGTGATGGACAGTTTGTCAAGTGTTTGCACTCTGTGGGTGCCCCTGCGAATGGTGTTCAGGCTCAGAAATCCTGGCCATGTGACCCAGAGCGTACTATTATCCTGCATAAGCCGGCGGAGAATGAGATTGTCTCGTATGGGTCTGGTTATGGGGGAAACTCTCTGCTGGGCAAGAAATGCTTTGCTCTGAGAATTGGTAGCACCATTGCCAAACGAGAAGGTTGGCTAGCGGAGCATATGCTCATCTTGGGCATCACCAATCCACAGGGCAAGAAGATCTATGTGGCAGCAGCTTTCCCATCTGCTTGTGGAAAAACCAATTTGGCCATGATGACTCCTAACCTTCCTGGTTATAAGGTGGAGTGTGTCGGAGATGATATTGCCTGGATGAAGTTCGATTCACAGGGTGTCCTGCGTGCCATTAATCCAGAAAACGGCTTCTTTGGTGTTGCTCCCGGTACCTCCATGGAGACGAATCCCATTGCCATGAACACCATCTTTAGGAACACGGTCTTCACGAATGTGGCCTCTACATCCGATGGCGGTGTTTACTGGGAGGGCATGGATGCAACCCAGCTCAAGGGTGTCATAGTCACCGATTGGCTAGGCAAGTTGTGGTCCAAGGAATCAGGCAAGCCCGCTGCGCATCCCAACTCCCGCTTCTGCACTCCGGCTTCTCAATGTCCCATTATTGATCCGGCGTGGGAGGATAGCGCTGGCGTTCCCATCTCTGCCATACTCTTTGGTGGTCGTCGTCCCGCTGGAGTTCCTCTAGTCTACGAGGCGCGTGATTGGGAACATGGTGTCTTCATTGGAGCTGCCATGAGAAGTGAGGCAACAGCTGCTGCAGAGCACAAAGCTAAAGTCATTATGCATGATCCCTTCGCCATGCGTCCCTTCTTCGGCTACAACTTTGGCGACTATCTCGCCCACTGGCTGAGCATGGAGCAGAAGGGTCAGGTACCAAAGATCTTCCATGTCAACTGGTTCCGCAAGAGTGCGGAAGGAAAATTCCTTTGGCCTGGATTTGGTGACAACTCCCGCGTCCTAGACTGGATTTTCCGACGTGTGCAGGGCGAGAACTGTTTCGAGGATTCTCCCATTGGTCGTTTGCCTAGCAAGAATGCCCTCAACGTTACTGGACTCGAGGGTAACATTGATCTCAAGCAACTGTTCGAGCTGCCCAAGGACTTTTGGCAACAGGAGGTCAACGAGATTGAACAGTACTTTGAGGCGCAAGTTGGCGGCCATTTGCCACGCCCCGTTGCCAAGCAACTGACTGAGTTGAAGCAGCGCGTGGCCAGCATGTGATGTGCGCCACTTGAGGTTCCATAGGTTATTATTAATCTTATGTTTTAATAGTTTAACAAAGTGTACAAAAAAATCAAGCATAAAGATTTTGTATATGAAATTCCAATGTTAGCTTTTAGATACACTATCCGAGGGTCTTACGATGTTGTCTTGCATTTACACTAATGGGAAAGGCTCCGAAAACTCTTGAACGCAATTTTCCTAGAGACCCCACCACCAACAAGTTAAATTGTCCTTCTAATACGTATAAACATCAAAAAAACCATATCATTTAGCTGACATAGAAACAATCTGCGGATTCCCAAACAGTTCTCGAGTGTATTTAATCTTCGTTGTGCTTAAGATATTTCTTTTTCTTTATTTTTTCGTTCTTGTGGGGTGTGGCCAAAGCTTATCAAATGAGCACGAGAGACGGAAAGGTAGAGTAAGAGAGTCGGGAGGCCTGTCCATACATTTGGCGAAAACAAGCATATAAATCCATTATCGTTTTAACCTTTCTGCACCGCCACCAATAATCAAGATCGCAGCGAAAACAAGCAAATAAAATGCGACAATAACAAAAGAATAGCACAAAAAAGTTCGACACCAATAACAAATACGTACTGTGGTACGTTGATCTTGAAGAATGGCACAAAGCAAAAAACAGGCCTCCGATGTTGCCAAGGTCTGATTAACGGCATTTCGATGGTCATGGGGTGGTGTGATTCGACATGCAACAAGTCAAAAAAGACCATCAACACTTAACAACTGATTAGGTAAAGAAAGGGGTTTCTGATCCCGTAAAATTCTTGCTTGAAGATTAGCTGGATATAACAAGAGTACAAACTTCTTAAAAAAGGGTTTTAGATCTGGTTTGTAAGCAATATTCCAATAACTTACTGGGGATGATAAGAATGGTATTCATAAATATGAAGATAAGTACCTCGTTATCGGAGAACAATTTATCAGAACTTATATTGTTTTGTTTATTTCTAGCAAATTGTGTTTATATACAGAACAATTGTTGAACTTTTATTTTGGGAACTCAATAACAGTATTCGAAATTCTAGAACAAGGAAAAATACCTCATTAGCTTAGCAAATCTTAGGTCCGGTTGACAGACAGCTTTAGCTGTGAACTAAAACCAGTGCTCAGCTCTATAATTATTTTCCACTGAACCCAGACGGATCTAGGGGCTCGTTTACATAGCTGATAAGGGATAATAACAAAACGAAGCAATATTACAATATATATAAATATATATATTGATTTTCATTAGTTATTTACTGGTCCGCCAAATCATTGACGTAAATTAAAAGTTTCAAGTCAAGTCATTCAACACGCTTTGCTATAGAAAATCGATCTTTGTTCGTCGGGTTTTCGAGGAACAGGGAATTGAGGGCTCTAGACACGCGAAGGGGTTGGGTACACAGACAGACAGTTGATGCTGCTGATGGTGAAGCTGCTTATCAGGCTGAACTAGAAAAACAAGTCCATGATTTATAAATAAACACACACAAAAAATTATCGTTTCTTTTTGTTTTTTTTCTTCCGTTTCAAGAGGCGCGTGGAGGTTGCCTAGTTAAAAAACCTTTCAATTGTAAAAAATAACCTTGTAAAAGGATTGCAGTTCTTTATGAAGTGTAAGGTCAGTTTTTCGAGATACATTTACCCCCACTAAGAACCTTCATTTCTCCTTCCACATGCATGCTAGTATCCAAGCGTCTATTTTTGGGAATAAAATATCATGCGAATGCCATCAAATGACTAACCACACTGTCCACAGTTCATTCTTGGCCTCCATGGCGTGTTTTTGTCTGATGGCTATGGTCAGCATTATAATAGATATAGTCATCACATTTTTTCCACATCATCTGTTTGGTCTATAGGCAAAAAAGAAAAGAGTTAAATGGTTCTGGCATGGTGACAACATATCGAAAATGCCTTGTGATAAGGCGTAGGTGGCGGGCGCGTGTGCTTAGCAATACCTGGGAAGGGGTATACGTTGGTGATACTACGCCGTTTCCCAGACACAAACGGGAGATTATCTTTATAGTCGAACTAATAATACTATATTTGAAGTGCAAAAATGGATAGATTCCTAGAGGTAGCTTTAGAAATGCTAAAGAGGGTGCTAAGGTAGGGTCTGTAAGGGATAACAGTTTAATATAAGGAGGGTAGTTAGAGGTAGAGCAAATTAGAGATAGGTAGATCCCTTCCGAACTAAGTAGAGTTAGGTAGATCTTTTCCTAACTAGGTAGATCCTTCAGAGAGTAGCCAAGGATTTTCCCTCTATATAATATAACACTTTATACATATTTCAAAAGGAAACGGTACCGTTAAAGGGGCAGAGGACCGATTTTGTTAGATAGTTACTAATTAGAAAGGTAGATCTTTTCCTAACTAGGTAGATCCTTCAGAGAGTAGCCAAGGATTTTCCCTCTATATAATATAACACTTTATACATATTTCAAAAGGAAACGGTACCGTTAAAGGGGCAGAGGACCGATTTTGTTAGATAGTTACTAATTGGTGTACACAACAATTGGTGGGGCATTTACGCACTTGAACAGTATCGAGTGGTAAACATAAATAAACAAAATAATTTAATTAGCAGCGTACGTGAAAATAAGGAGAAAATTACTCAATAAACAATCAACAAGTGTAACACAAATAGCTAAAATACGATTCTTATCAATGCCAAAAGCGCGCGCTATCACAAATCATAATAACAAAAAACATTTATCGAAGCAACCAAAACAAAAACACAAATATCTAAAAAAAAAATTCCCAAAACAAAAACAAACAAAAAATCGTAGCAAGTTGCCACAGTGACAACATTATCAAACTGTTGCCAAGCACCATCGGCTTCCCCATTTCCTTTCCCCCCGTCTGATCAACGATGTGAGTGAAAAATCAAAACAATTGCCGAGCCTCCCAACGAACGGCCAATCAGCGAGTCCGAAGCTTGAACAGTGAAGTGCGCGCGCGACAAACACAGAAATAACAAAACGAGTGCCGTTTTGCCGAAGCGAGCCGAACGTTAGCCGATCGAGATAATCATGTTCTAGTCACGTCGGGCACGCACCAGCCGCGTCGAGCCGAACTGTATAAAAGGCTGACTGCAGTGAGCAGTTGGCATCAGTTACTCGTGGACTGAGTAAATGGAAAGATCAAGTGAAACATTTAATTCCAGTGATCGTTTGATCAAATTGATCTTTGATAAGAAACTTTGGAGAAACATATGAAAATAAAGCAAAAAAGTAATAAACAGCAAAAACAAATACCAAAACTGAACTTTACAAAAAAATTTAAATTGTGATAATTAAATTGTGATATTTATTACAAAAGTCTTTGAAAAAAAATATATATTTTCAACTTCAAACAAAACACATAAAAAACTAACAAAATGCCTGAGCTCATTGAAAGCAAAATTATGTAAGTACAAGAAATAGAATAAATACATTAAACATACGCCTCGAAGTAACTAGATTCCGAATTTTCGTTGCATGCCCCAAAAAGTATTTAAAAAAAAAAAAAAAAAGAACTATTTCAATGACAAGACAAAATTGTGCTTAAAATTTTTGAAAACGTTAAAAGCAAAGCAAAGTGAAAAAAATGAATTCCATGAAAAAAAATATTCCTTTGAAGTTCTTCCTTTAATTCTCAACAACTTCAATCACATTCTGAACCACAACACTCTGATCCAATGCCTTCTGTACCTAACTCTAACTAATAAGTTCCCTTAAATTGCTCTCTTTTCACTTACAGTTCCGCCAATGGTTGCGGTCTTCCCCAGCTGCACAAGCAGCGCCATGACAGCTGCGGTCTTTATAGCCACATTCGTGGCACACCCACCTCATACGGTGATGTTAGCTCTCTGACAGCTGGTGTGCGCAGCTTTGTCGAGGAGGCAGTTACTCTTTGCCAGCCCGATCAGGTGCATATTTGCGATGGCTCCGAGCAGGAGAACAAGATGCTAATCAAGACTCTGCTTGAGTCCGGCACCATTGTACCTCTGCCCAAGTATGAGAACTGTTGGTTAGCTCGCACCAATCCCGCTGATGTGGCCCGTGTGGAGTCCAAGACATTCATTTGCACTGAGGAGCGCGAGGAGACAATTCCCACACCCAAGGATGGCGTTAAGGGTGCCCTGGGCAACTGGATTTCCCCCATGGACATGGAAGAAGCCATTCAGCAACGTTTCCCTGGCTGCATGAAGGGACGCACCATGTATGTGGTGCCGTTCAGCATGGGTCCAGTGGGTTCTCCACTCTCCAAGATTGGCATTGAGCTTACCGACTCTGCATATGTCGTTGCCTCAATGCGCATCATGACCCGCATGGGTGCCGCAGTGCTACAGCAGCTTGCCAAGAAAGAGGAATTTGTTCGTGCTCTCCACTGTGTGGGCACACCAGCCAGTGGTATTGTGGCACAGCCGTCCTGGCCCTGCGATCCCGAGCGAACCATTATTCTGCACAAACCTGCCGAGAATCTGATCGTCTCCTATGGCTCCGGTTATGGAGGTAACTCGTTGCTGGGCAAGAAATGCTTTGCTCTGAGAATTGGCAGCACAATTGCCAAGCGTGAAGGTTGGCTAGCAGAGCATATGCTCATCCTGGGCATCACCGATCCCAAGGGCGTCAAGAAGTACATCACTGCTGCTTTCCCCTCGGCTTGTGGCAAAACCAATCTGGCTATGTTGAACCCCTCACTGTCCAACTACAAGGTGGAGTGTGTCGGAGATGATATTGCTTGGATGAAGTTCGATTCACAGGGTGTCCTGCGTGCCATTAATCCCGAAAATGGCTTCTTTGGTGTTGCACCCGGCACCTCAATGGAAACAAATCCTATTGCTATGAAAACGGTCTTCAAGAATACCATCTTCACCAATGTGGCTTCAACTTCCGATGGTGGTGTCTACTGGGAGGGCATGGAGAGCAGCCTAGCACCCAATGTACAGATAACAGATTGGTTGGGCAAGCCCTGGTCTAAGAATTCGGGCAAACCCGCCGCTCATCCCAACTCCCGCTTCTGCACCCCGGCTGCTCAGTGCCCCATTATTGATGGTGCCTGGGAGGATCCAGCTGGTGTTCCCATCTCTGCCATGCTCTTCGGTGGACGTCGTCCTGCTGGAGTTCCTCTGATCTATGAGGCACACGATTGGACCCATGGTGTCTTCATTGGTGCTGCCATGAGGAGTGAGGCAACTGCTGCCGCAGAACACCAGGGCAAGATGATCATGCACGATCCCTTCGCCATGCGTCCCTTCTTTGGCTACAACTTTGGTGACTATGTGGCCCATTGGTTGAGCATGGAGAAGCGTGGACAGGTTCCCAAGATCTTCCATGTCAACTGGTTCCGCAAGAGCGATGAGGGCAAATTCATGTGGCCCGGATATGGTGAGAACTCCCGTGTGCTCGAATGGATCCTGCGCCGTGTGAATGGTGAATCCTGCTACGAGGATTCGGCCATTGGTCGCATCCCAGCTGCTGGTGAACTGAACTTGGCTGGCATGAAGGAACAGATCGATCTGAAGCAACTGTTCTCACTGCCCAAGGAGTTTTGGACACAGGAAGTACAGGATATTCGCAACTACTTTGAGACCCAAGTTGGAGCCGATCTGCCCGATAGCATCTACTCGGAGCTGGACAAGCTGAAAGCACGCGTTGCCAACTTGTAAATAGGTTGCGCTAACAAAGAATTTATCACAAAACGCCAATCCTTCCTTCCCTTCTACATCTTTACCCGCCATGCACCATCTTTAAGCCTAAGCAATTCTATCCTCACAACCATTAACTCCACACATACTATATAACCTGAAGACTTTGCCTAACCATACAATATTTCACTTAGTCGCTTCTATAGCATTTAAGACAAAGACTTCCAAAACTATTTATTTTTTAAGAGTTTAGTTTTAAGTTGATATTTAAGAAATTGATTTATTAAAAACAAACAAGATATATGAAAAAAAAAAATTAAAATGTGTTTTTGCGGTCAAAAAATTTTGTTTTTGAGTTAAATAGAAAACAAATTTAAATATTATTTCAAGTTTTTCTTTGTTTTCAATCCGATCTATGTCAAAAAGAAATAAGAAAAATTGAGCCAATTATACATGAATTTAACCATAAAGCAAAGAAGCACAACGCATAATTTTTGTTTGAAAAAACGGTGCTCTCAAGTGAAGGACTTCCAGGCTGGAAGAGCTTTTTGGTTCGAGCAAAAGCTTATGTTGTCTGGCTAAAAATGCAGCTGAGGCCACATTGCTGGCCACAGTTCAGCTCGAGCTGCGAGCTCGCTCGGTCGGCAGTTTATTGATTGTGCGGCAAAAAGTAGCAAGCAAAGCAGCAAGTGCAAGAGCGATAGAGAAAGTGTTGTTGCAGCTGGCGCTTAAGCGAATCCGGAAGTGCAGCACCAAGCAACAAAACTGTACAAACTGTTGCTCGACTTGAACGTTAGCTCGTGTGTGTGTGTGTGCGTGCCTCTGCGTTGCTGGATGTTGTTATTGTGTGTGCTTGTGTATGTGTATGTGTGTGTGCTTTTTTGGTAGTATGTCGTAACGCAATTAAGACAATTACCAAAGTTAATTTTACCCAATTAACAAACAAATTTGCAACAGCAAAATAACACAAATTCGACACGCAAAAACCGAACTTGGGAAAAATGGTAAACATAAAATATGTATGTGATTTTCCACACAGCTAGACAGATATTTGAGATGTGTGTGTGTGTGCGTGTATGATAATGTGTGCGTGTGTGTGTCTGCTGTTAAGCTGCGAATTGACATGTTGATTTATGCGCTACCTCTCACTCGCACTTTTGGTGAACTTTACGCTGGGAGCATTCATTGTGCCTCTGTGTGTGGCACTTGTTGCGCTTTATGTCTACTTCTTATTCATCTTCATTCTGTTGTTCGTAGAGGACACTCGCTTAATTGCTAATCCTCGCGCCGCAAAAGTTGCAACAACAGACGCGATTAATTATACGTCGGTTGGGAGGGGGCGAAGACACCCACACCTGTACATTTCACACTCCCCCTCTCTTCTCCGCAAATGACGCATTTAAAAAGCAAATTGCAGGGGGAGGGTGAGGGTGAGGGTGGCACGGCCACAAAAGGAACTGCTCCTTCACTTAATATGCCATCAACATGAGATTTGCACAAACGGCGCTCACCAAGAATTATGTGTTGCAATAAAATCGATGTACAGCTCAGGGTACAGTAGATGGTCGGGGCGGGAGTGGGTGGATGGGTGGTGATAGATGGTGAATAGGATGGATTGGTGCCAAGTGGCCAGAGGCCTGTCCTAATAACTAAGTTGCGAACGTGACTTTTGGCCCCACAATTCTAATTTCAACTGACCAGTGGCAATAGAGATGATGGTTTTGGTTCAATTTTGATTGAGCTAGCTCATTTGAGTTTTAGTTTAATATAATATTAAATTAACTGTTAGGAAATATATAAGCTATTTAAAGAAGAAACTAATAAAGTTTTTTAAAAATTCAAAAGCTACGTGAAGCCCAACTAAGGTTAAATTGGCAAAGTAGCGAATATTGATCCCAAGTTTTACATGATTCAAGTAAAGTTTTACTTGATTTAAGATGATTTTCACTTGCATTCTGACAATTTTCGGCACAATAGATCTCATTTTTTATTTTAGGTTAACCTTTTCTTCAGTTCCATTACCTATTTACTCGCTCAAAAGGTTCACTTGAATCTAATCGGAATCATTTTGGCTAACACTAACCGAAGGTTTAGTACTTTAATCTGCGTCACTAAATAGGCTACACTTTCTTGACGTTTCTGGTATATTGTTTGATCCTAAGTGTTTTATGGACTTTTCTTGTTTATGCTTTAACTGTACACACACACAGACAAATACCAAGAGAAGCACACTTACACATAGGTTATAGACGCATTTATTTTTACAACAATTCTGCCAGCTAAGTGCTAGAGCTGGTCAGAGGCGCAACTTAATGGGGAGAGCGGCGGCGGGAAAACATTGTGTTGTGACTGAGGCAATATTTATGTTTGCTTAGTATATATGCAAGACGCTTTGTGTGGTTATGTGGGTATTAAATATGTGCTTAACGGGTGCGAGCATGTAATTAAGCAAAGTTTACTTAAAAGGGTTGTACTAGAAAACCAGAAGGATAAGTTTAAACTGTGTCGGACGGAGCTGGATCTAAGCCACAACTTAATGGCTCTGCAGCAATGCACTTTTGGGTTCATTATACCCCCATTAAATGTTCAAAAAGGACTCGAGGGGAAAACCCAAACCCAAACAAAAGACACAAAAGTTTGTAGCTGCAGGTCAGCGGCATTTGAACTTTTTTGTGATGAGGATAAGTGGTTAGCTGGTTGGCTGACTGTTAACTATTTCATTCACTACAACGCGTAATATGCATACAAATTACATTTGTCAGTTCAGTTCTGTTCAATTCAGATCAGTTCGGAGTCGAAGTCCTTCAAATATGCAAATCCCTTCAACACGCTTACTCGTTTTATGATTCTGCTAGCTTTTGGCTCCATTTGCTTTGTCTGCACAGCAATCCGGTGCTAAATGAAATCAGTTTCAGTTGGTTTGTCCCCTCAGGCAATTTTTCTTTTTTTCTAAATCTGTATGCATAGCTTTGAAACGGTTAAATGGATGGCTCCTTCAAGATATTGGTTAAGTTCATCAGAGCTTTATTGAATAGGCAAATTTATCTTGAAGCGTGGCATTATTTCTACATAATGTATTTTATTTGTCTAGTTTCTTTTTATTTTATTTTTTTCTCATCAACCTAATGAAAATACGAATGTAACTATTTGCTTTTTATTTTGTGATTGATTTCCAAGATTTCGCCAACGATCAACTCGCCTGTAAAAGACTTTGTGCAACACTTTATTTGTGAAGGTTCACCTTTGATGCCTCAACGCCAATCCGATTGAGTAATTGACTGATTGTCCAATTGTCATAGCAAATTGATTTTTACAGGAGCTTAAGCAACGGCTGAGTATACGGCAGAAATGTAGCAATTATATTTGCCAACATAAGCTGATTGTGCTTTAAAATCTATTCAGCTGTCTTTTCGAAACAAAATCTAACGAAATTCAATTCAGCAAACACATGCCATAAGCCACAAAGCTTTTGTGTTCTAGAGAGTAGGTGGGAGTTGGTGGGTGGGTGCCCATATTACATTCATGCATAGACAATACACATATAATGGCAACAGAAACCCGAAACGAAGACCATTTGAATGAGAGATGACACATGGCTACGGCAGGTGGAGAAGTCGGCTGAAGAGATACGAAATCCGGGTTTTAGTTGGATTTGGTTTTTCCATCCCCATCACCACTATTCATCTTCTCGTTATGGCTGTGATTTTCTAGAGAATTTTGCAAAAGCCAAACGAAAAAGAAAACTGTTATTGTCCATGCATCTGACTCTGGCCTTGTGAACTGTTTTCTATTCAAACATTTGTTTGATTATTCCATCCATGTCGCAATCCATTCTATTCTTCGACTCTTTATACTATCTCTGTATGATTGGTTGCGGCTGGCAACCAGGCCGGGCTGGTTGCGTGTCACCCAGGCAAAACCAAACCCTAACAAAGCAATCACTTTGACAAAGTGTCTAACTCTACGCTAAAGAAAATTACGAGTAATACGTAGCAAAGACATCCGACTGTTTATTAATAATTTAATTGTTAACAAAAATATACAACTAAAAAACTGTTTTTCAAGCTTATAAGAAGTTGCTGAAAGTGTAAATACCACAAAAATTTCTCATTTATTTTCCATGTTTAGTTTCCAGCTGTCAAATAAAGCTTAGCCATAATTCTTGGTGAACAAGTTTGACTTCTGCCTGACAGAAAAAAATGATGGTAGAAAAAGTTAACAGGAGTTCTTAGTTGCTTGTTTTAAACTCCACCAACAGTTATTTGCTTAGACTAATCAACCGCTCCAATTCGTTTAGCTTCCACGCATTATACATGAATATATTCCCAGTGAGCGCAACGTTTAGGGTGTTAAAAGACCAACAGGTACCAGCATATAACTACTACGTATTTGGTATATATACATATACTATCTATCCATATTAGTTGCTTAACAATATGAACACGATACCACGCTTTGCGGCCCATGGTTAACCTATGTATGCCCGCGTAACTGTATAAGTGTGAGGTTGTGTTGACTATTTGTATGGAGAACAATATAGATATTAGATATAAATATATATAAATATGTATGTATATGTAGACTATTGTCTAGATAACAATAGCAAAAGCCATGCGAAGAGCAATGGCAACAGTTGGGTATTCAGTTGCGAGTTGTGCGGACGGACAGAACAAAATTAAAGGCAGATAAACAGCTGTTGAATAGGAATCTCCTTCGTATCTACTCGACTATATAGAGCTGGAAAATAAAATGAGACACTAGATTTTCACATTGTACATGTAAGTGGCATGACAATTCATCGTATTTCTCTATACCCTGTTACCGTAATAAGCTTCGCATGGGCTTAAAGGGAAGTGTCTTTATGGAGATGAAGTTTTCGGGGAAATACTTTCGATTTCTTTGTAGGAAGTTTTGCCTACTTCATATACTACTCTTACTTTCTACATTGTGCCTCTCTATTAATCTCATTCTTACCACTTTCCTTTCCGTTTTTATCGTTACTTAAACTTAAAATAGCAGACAGTTATAAAACTATTGAACAAATAGTTTTCTCTATGGTCATCTTGGTTTAACAATCAAAACAAAATCAGTTGGATCAAGTTGAGCGTACTGCTGCAAAAGTGCCAGGCAAAAAGTTCTTGAACAAATCTTTTGTGGCCAATACACAAAAGTTATGAGACACATAGACTAACTATGTGTGTGTGTGTGTGTGTGTGTGTGTGTGTGGGAGAGACTAAGTGTGTGTTATGAGTTGGCAGTTTGTTAAACCAAAGCCAGGTGAAAGACAAACATTAACTTTTTAGACACGGTGGGGTAGACAAAAAAATGTTGCATGCAACATAGCTAAGACGGAGAAGAAGCATGCAACACAAAAATGCTTTGACAGCGTTGCCTCGAGCAACTGTTAGGTGTGAAGAGGGGGAGAGCGGGGCCTAACCACAGCATCAGCCACTTGTGTCGCTCCCAACTTAAACCGAGATGAACGCATATTTTACCAACAATTTGCTGACATATAAACATTAAATACAGTCAGAATATGAAAATTATTAACTTAACCGACTTTGCTATACTCTGTTGAAGATAAAATCAAAAAAATGTGTGTAAAATCTTTACATTGGTACTCTGAGTATTATGCCATATATTAAATTCCTAGCTAACAGTTTACATATCAAAATCAGTTGAGCTATGACGATAAGTATTTACTTTGCATACCTCTTTTCCTTTCGAAGCAGAGTATAAGCTGTTGCCTGCAAGGCATTAATGCTAAAAGGTGGGCGTGGCACTTTTTGAAATTGCGCTGGAGCCATTTATGGGACTTTCGCTTCTGGTTTTATTGTAGTTTTCATTATATTATTAAATAAAGATAAAAACATAAATTATATTTGCTTTGTTCGTGTGTGTGTGTGTGCGTGGTGTTTTGTGTGTTGAGTAATGACCCGAGATATTTACACATGAGTGACATTCAACTTTCCGCAGCGACAGCAAACGCAGCACAAGCACTAAGGATATTCATACTCCAGAGTACCAAAGCCAGCAATTGGTAAATATGGCAAAGCAGCAGCACAGCTGGGATGGTGGCGATGCCTCTGGATATAGCGGAAATGGACATCCACACACGCATGCACACTCGCAGGGAGGACACAAGACACCAGCGAGAGCAGTCAGCAATCCGTTGCCATATAAAGGAGCCACACCCAAATCGCCCAGGTGAGTTAGATTAAGACATTAAATGTTTACACAATCATATGAATCTTCATTGCAAAACGACAAAGCGTTATCTCGACTATTCTCGACTTTTTTTTAGAAGTTACCATCCAGCACCGCCTTCGGTATACGCCACGCCTACACAATCGGGCTACAGCTACGGCTATGAAAGTTTTGAACCTCCACGAAGTCCAAAGATTACGACGACCTATGCAAATGATAGCTGCGATGATCCAAGCAGCTCCACGCCCTCCTCCTACTACCAGACACCCA
This sequence comes from Scaptomyza cyrtandrae, assembly GCA_035044605.1. Classification (NCBI taxonomy): domain Eukaryota; kingdom Metazoa; phylum Arthropoda; class Insecta; order Diptera; family Drosophilidae; genus Scaptomyza; species Scaptomyza cyrtandrae. The sequence continues at coordinate 503,799 of JAWNNS010000642.1, forward strand.
ATTCTACGGATGATTCCGCCTCTCTTCAAAGTGGTCACGGTACGGCACGAAGTCCCAAGTCGCCGTGCCAGTTTGTTTTTGATGCCGTAAGTCCGGGTGGAGGAGACATTGATCAGTCGGGAATGAGCAGAAAGTTTGAGTATTATGAACCCATCTCACCGGACGACGGATCTTTGTATTATGAGCCGCAGAGCTCACCACGGCGTCAGGGTTCCAAGAAGTTGATGCGAACGGAGCAGCTTCTCCATGTGACTACCACCGGAGCGAATGGAAAGCGACGTCGCGATGAATGGGAGCTACCAGTTATTACGAAGATCGATGCACGTTGCCTAAACGCTGCGGCAGCTGGAAGTAATTATGGTAATTCAATTAGCTCGGGTGGTACGTCCAGTGGTTACTACAATCTTAAACGAGATTCTTGCGTCACGGAGTGCACACAGCTATCCATGGAGTCGGGTGAGACGCATACGCAACGCACAACTACCACCACGACCAGTTTTAGCTACACGGATACGGATGCCGGTACAGTAACGACGAGTGAGCCACAGCAGCCTCATCGTCAACGTCGACATGCCATCAATATCACCTCGAATCCGGGCTATCAAGTGTTGCACAGCTCACATTCCACACTAGATCGCACCTGTTCCGATAGCGTTGTCTCGCTGCGCTACCGGAAGTCAACGAGTGATCTAACCCAGGATGCCGACCATGAATTGAGCGGTTGTAAGCCTTCTAAGCCCAAAAGGGATCAGATTGAGTATAAGCCACGTCGACGGGGCAGCTCCAAGGGTGGATTAGCCTATTTGGCAAGTCGTCGGAGCTCGCGCGAATCCATGAAGAGCGCCTGCTCCAATACATCAATTTTTTCCAACGATGACATCGGTCCGTTGGCCTTTCAGAGCTCGAATCGCGGGCGTCAACGTCGCACTTCCAATTTTTTAGAGTTGCCAGGTGAGTAACAGTTGGAATCTCTATTTAACACAAGTTGGATGGTTACAGAGGGTAGTTAAAATATCTAAAAACCCTTTAAGTATACGTTGAGGAATAACTCAAACCTCTATTCTAACAGTACCTGATCACATTCGACCCCGAGTATGCTCACTTCCAGAACGACCTTATAATCCACGTGTCAGCGATGATCTTTATCGGCTGCGACACTTTTCGATCAGCAAGGGGAATGTGGTAAATTGCGGGGACTCGATTATATCGAGACGTTCGCGTAGCAATACCAGCGTCAACTCGACCAATAGTCGGGCAAGTGAACGATCTCCTTTTGAGGGTAGCTGCTGTGGCGGTGCCTATGCAAATGTGGACTCGTTGCCCGCCTCACCAGACGAATCGGACAATATGGATCCACCGCCGCCGGTAAGGTATCGTGTCGTCATGTTGGGCGAAGCGGGTGTTGGCAAGACGGCCCTGGTTAATCAGTTTATGACATCCGAGTATATGCATACGTATGATGCAAGTCTAGGTAAGTTGACAAACCTGCATTGCACCCACCCCTCCACTCTTTTGAGTGGTGAGTAGTGTTTGCTACTGCAATCCTAAGAGTTGGAGCCTATGCGTGTCAAAATGATCCTATGCCGATCCCATGCCGCCTAGTTTCCACTTGTGTCTATAGAATTTAATTCTGATCTGAGTTTTAGACGACGAGTTTGGCGAGAAGACGGTGAGCGTTCTCCTAGACGATGAGGAATCCGAGATGGTGTTCATTGATCATCCCAGTGTTGAGATGAGCGTGGAGAACTCTTTATCCACCTACGAGCCGCATGGCTGTGTTATCGTCTTCTCCGTTGTGGACAAGGGTTCCTTTCGCAATGCCGAGGAGATTATCAACTATTTGTGGCAGGAGAATTATACTAAGGATAAGGCCGTTATACTTGTTGGCAACAAGGCCGATTTGGCTCGTGCCAGGCTTATCACGTCACAGGGTGAGTAATCGCTTCAGGCAGGGAGTTGGGGAGTTGCACTAAGTGATGGGATGGGTTTGAGTCGTGTTTTTTTGCGTAGTTAACTCTAGTCGGTTATACGTACTTCATTGAGTTTGAAAGTCACACGCGCCCATCTCTAACTGGGCTGGTTGGTTATGGTTGGTTAACCACGTCTTAATTATGATTTCTCATTTCTCAATTTCTCGTTTCATGTTTCATATTTCACTTTTGGCTGAACACAAACTCAGAGGGGAAAACATTAGCCGCCTCACGCGATGCGAAATTTATTGAGACGTCCAGCGGCATTCAGCACAATGTCGATGAGCTGCTCGTCGGGATACTGAAGCAGGTAAGTAGAAAAGCAAAGAAGGAGACGCAAAACATGGTCGAGGTGACTATGGTGTCGTTAAGGGTGGATTGGCTTTGCGGTTATTTAGGTTTAGGTGCGAAATACACGCAACTCATTGATGCATGCGAAAATGGTGCAGGAAATAACTTAAATGGATTTGTGGCTAAACTGGGTTGAGGTGGTTTTTGGTTGATTGGGGTTGTTCTTTCGCTTCGGCTCACTAATTAATGGAAATTAAGTCGACAAGTTAATGTTATTAAAACTGAAACCGGAGCTGGACTTTAACATTTTGCCAACAATTGCAGATGCGTTTGAAGGAGAAACGCGAACAGAAAGCGACTGCATCAAAGATGAAAACGTCGCGAACACACATCTCGCTGCATCTGGCCAAGGAAATCCTACAGAAGATCTGCCTCAGCGACATTTCCAAATCGAAAAGCTGTGAAAATCTGCACGTGCTATAAACAAGCCGACCGACCCAACAATAAATCAAAATAAAATCCAAGCCAAGACAGAACATAAAGAAAAGCGCTACAAATCAAACCAAGCCAAAAAGCAAGGCGAAATAAATAAAAACTCAGAGCTAAACAAACATTATTTTGCTAGCAATTTAAAAAGAAATATTTATAAACATAAAGTACAGATGTACCTTCATATAAAGTCCCATATATAATACATATAGTATATATATATATATATAGCCAATGCTCAGCTTGCATTAAAACTGTTTTGATGTTCTCTTTTTAAAGACATTTTTACGAGTATTATAAACATATACAAATTATTATGAATGTTGAAACAAAATATATATATATCAAATATGTTATGGCCAATTTGTGTGCGATATATAGACCCATATATTATGTGTATGCAGTATGTTTGTGAGTGTTTCTTTCCTTCTTTTTTTATGGTGGCTTCAACAAAGTTGGGCGCAAAAACGCTTTACAAAATATGTTGTAAAAATTTTGGGGCTGTTAAATGCCGTTAAGGCTCGTTTTCGTGTCCTGTAAAAGTTAACAAGCACTTTGTCAACTTAAATTGTCTTTTTCTTATTAGCTGATTTGGCTGTCATAGGGCTGGCACAACTTTGACAGGCAAATGAGAAATATTTTATCAATCATATAACTTTTAAATAATTCAAAATTTTCAAAAATACTTTAAAGGTATTTTTATGGGAAAATTTCTTAGACTGTTGTTAAGCAAAGCAAAGGTTTCTACTTAAGTAAAGTATTTCTGGATTATACCTAAGTTCTAGGACATCTTTAGTTTAACTCAAACATAACCTAACCTAAACAAGTTCAAATGTTAATGACTCTTAGCTTCTAACGGACTCTCAAACTTATATCAAAAGTCACATTTAACACAGTCATGTGGCTGGTGTTTCGGTCAAGCCCCTATTTTAAGATTGGGGGTCACAAATATTTTGTTTATGGCGGATGTTTTGATTTGCCTTTGTGCATTAATCGCAGACAAGCAGTTATCGGCATGAGTCGAATCTTTGGCCTTGGCATACCCATCTCTACTTTTTGTTGTCCCTCAGTCCGCGCTGATAAGAATGAAAAGAGTATTTTTAGATGTTGCTCACACATACAATACAATACATGCATACCATACCAATACGCATTAATATATTTGTAAATTTGTAAAAGCAAAATAAACTTTTTGAATTCAATAATATGCAGTCAATTTTTTTCTAAAATGCAAAAGCAAAGTAAATATGCTTAAAGTATATCAATAAATAATCCAACCGAAATACATAAACAAATGTTTTAAAGATATTTTAAAGTTTTTTAAATATGTGTATTGTAACTAGTAACTATATATTTATGGTTAAAAAGCTCCTTTGAGTAACAAGCTTAAGATATACAAAAATATCAAAGCGCCAAATATATCAAACAGAATTTCTTCTTGAGACTTGGTACACACACACACACACAAAACGAAATCTCTTCCAAAACAAAAGAAACTTCAAAAGAAAATCATATCGGATTGACTGTTAAATGTTGACTGTTGTTTATATTAGCTAAGCCTAAAATGTTACTGAATTTAGAAATGAAAAAAATATAACTCCATACAATATAGATATATCTATACATACAGTACAATATAAATATATATATATATATATTTATGTAACTCTCTTTTAGAATATCTAAATGCGAATTGTATAACAAAAATATTTACACTGTTCGGTCTTAAGACAAAAACAACTCTATCACTTATAAGTCTCTATTTAGTCAGTACCAACACACACACACACACATGTTTATATGTATATATATACACTGAGCGTAGTATTTTCATATGCGAAAGTGGAAACCAGCATGGAACTTTGGCTTTTTGTTTATCCTTCACTCAAAGCATTCTCAAGAGCACTTTATCATTTGGCAGACAATCACACAAACACACAACAAAAACACACACGCACGCACACACACAACAAACACACACACTCACACTACAAACAACTGCAATGCCAAAACTCTTATGTTTATTGGAGTGCAGCTGCAAAAATAAAAAAATAAAACACGTAAAAAAAGTTTTCGCCTCGCTCAACTTTTAGTTTTCAGCGCCTTAACTTTTAACCACAAAATAAAAAAAATCAAAACTAAACAGGAAAAAATAAAAAATCAGCAAATATTTATATACAAATATACTTAATATATAAAAATAAATAAGCAAAAGAGTAAATCGATATCTAAATATATATATGTATGTGTATATATATAAATGTGTGTAAGGCGTATACGCAATCTAAATCGCGTCCCAAATGACAGCTTAAAATTTGATTTACGTAACCAAAAAAAAAAATAAACAAATCTCTTGCTAAGCATAAATTCAAATCAAAGCAAACTCAATGCCCACCGAATTTATTGTGTACTCTAATAAATCCATACTATATGTATGTGTATTTATTTATATGTAAAACAAAACAGAATATTTAAACATTTGTCTAAGAATTTAATTCAATTTTCTAGAATTTATTGTGCTATCAAAAAGAGGTCCAGCATTGAAATAAGAGCAGCAGCAAGCAGCACAAGGAGAAGTGTAAGAAAAAGATATATAAAAATCGGTTCTAGTTTGTGCAACCAAAGGCAGAAGCTAGAAGCATAACTAAAAAAGATTTTTTTTTTCATGAATTTGAGCTTCCATTGGAATACAAATGGGATTCTCCATTTGCTGCTCGCTGGCACTATGGACTATTGAAATATTGGGCATAAACTGTATATAACTATAAATATATATATATATTTTTCCACTATATAGTGTGCAAGTATTGAAGCCTTGCATAAACTATCACTAAAACTGAACTATGTCAAACTTTCTATACATTTTTTTTCGTAGCGCAGTTTTTCTGTCAATTTTTTACTCAAATGCTTAAGCTACAAAAGAATTTCAACGATTTTGTTACACAATATTTGATGAAATCAAACAAAAGAACAACAAGAAAAACAAAAAAACTGAAAAGAGAGAAACAAAATGGCAGCTCCGTTATAAATTAAAAAAAATGTGCTAACATCATGACGATGAGTCTGCAGGAAAGAATAAATAAAGAACAAACACTATTTGAAGGGAAGGACAAGCAAACAACATTCGAGATAAAAATGCAATTTGTAATTGTTCTCTTACTATCTCTATCTCGCTCTCTCTGTCACTGTCACACACTCTATCTCTCTCTCTCTCTCTCTCTCTCTTTCTCTCTCTTTAAAGTATAAAAGTATAATAAAGGACAAGGCCAACAAAAAAAAAACGCAACTCTGCAAAGTGAGTGTGTTTTACTTAGAGGATATGTGGGTGTATGAGTGTGTGTGTGTGTGTGTGTGTTTGTTTGTGTGTGTTTGTGTGTGTTTGTTTGTGTGTGTTTGTGTGTATGTGTGTCTGTGTTTGAATGTATGTGTGTGTTGGTTGGTAAATAAGGAAGCACGTGCAACATCCGGCTAACCCATGTGACTGCCGCTCAGCTGTTGCGCGCACTTGCGGCGGCGGCTCATTAACAATGGCCGCAGGACGCCAAAAGGACAACGAGTGGTAAGTGTTAAGTTTGTTGTTGTTGCTGTGTGGCAGTCTGTAGAGTCCACATTCCTGGTGACACAAAAACGCGTTAAGTGCCTCTTGTCAATCACAGCCTGAGCTGAAAGCCCTGGCACAAAACAGCCAGCAGCGACATTGCCGGATTATATGCTTCACTGCATCAGCGTGTGAAAATTTCTCTCGCAATGATTTCCTTTCACTTTCCACCCTCTATTCCGCCATCTCTGACGCTCTGTATCTATCTCCTTTTTGTTGTGTGTGTTTTTGCTTTGCGTGAAATCAATCAAGCACAAAACTTTCATAATTAACTTAAAGTTGACAATGCTCGCGAGAATGCCGCCAGGACTTCAGGCCGTTTCAGCACTTGGCTGATTGATGTGGCAACGTGTGAAGATGGAGGAGGAGGTGGCAAGTTTGACAAGCAGCCCAAATCACATGGCAACCAATATCACATAGCCAATCTGTATTAGAGATGAGCCAGATGTGGAATTGAAGGGAAAGCGTCGGAAAACAACCTTGGAGGTTATGTGTTTGGATGTAGTAAGTAAGCGAAAATATCAAGTATTGAGTAAATAAAATGAACCAATCTTGGCAGGCTTGATTGAATCAACTATTAAAATAGTGGATGCAATATAAAGAAGACGCAAGGACTTAACATATGTTTTCAGGGTCTTTAAATTCACACATAATCAGTCATTAAGGAACATGATTTTGGCTCTTTAAGGCATTCTTTCATTATACTAATCCATGTTAATTCCATCTTTTCAAACATATTAAGTGCCATTTCCCCTTCACTCACAAAATCAAAAACGAGTGCAAAACAAAAACCTCTGGTTTGATAGATGTTATGCCTGCTCATCACTAAGTCCTGGCAACGTTGTGTGTGCTTTGTTTCTCTGATCTTTCTATCTTTCGCCACCTGTTTCGGTCTTCAACTTTGCCGACTCCTGCCTGCCGCCAAGCTTTGGGGCTCATCATTTTAATGAGCTTATTTAATTATATTTAACACGAGGCAAACCTCCAGGCCTGGCCTGGTCTGGGCTTGTGCTTGAGGGGGCGTAAGAGGGACGCATGGACTTATTATACAAATTGCAGCGCCATTTTGTATCATTTTATTTTGTTTGTTTGTTGTTTTTTAGCGTGTTTTAGCCTCATCTTATTTCGCTGTTACTTACAATTAAGTTTGCTGTAGCTGGACGCTGGATGGCCAAATTTACAAACTAATTTAAAGTTCAACAAAGAAGCAAGACATTTATATATATATATAGGTATATATGTGTATATATATATATCCAGTTTATCCTGTTCTCGCCTGGGCGCGTCCTTTAATCAACGACCTTCGCAACGGAGCAAAACAAATATTGGCATACTTTAAATAATTTATAAAAATATCGCAACGTCATTGGCAATAGCAGAAAACGAGAAGGCAGCAAAGGAAGCGGTGAGGGAGAAGCATTCAAGGTGCTCTTCCTATTCCGTTTTGTTTTCTTTTACTCTCTTCGCTCTTCGCGGTGTCGTTATCGTTATTGAGTAAGTACATCAAGTCTGCTTGGGGGACAAAGAGGGAAAAGGCATCCAAAGGCGCACCCTTGAACCTTACTGAAACATACACAAATCGATTAAGAACTTAACAAGGATTATGCGAGGATAACACGGCCAGCTTAATGTGCCGCAAAAAACACACACACACACACACAAAAGAAAAACGCCCAATTAAAGCCAAATCACCTTAAGACGAGACGAGACGAGACGAGACGAGACAATGACAAGGTAATGTGAAATCAAGCAGGTGCTGCCAGTCAGTTTCGACTAGACCCTATTAGATTAATAATGTCCCTGACATGACATCATTAAGACAACGAAACAAAAGATTATGAAAGCGGTAAGTTTTATTTGTTAAGTGAAATCAGTTGAATATTGCAACCCTGGAAGTATGCAACAGGTTTTTAGAAACTGCAAAATACACATAAATATTGAAAGGTCGAAAAAGTTAAAATTAATGAATTGTAAATTTAAATGCTATATATCTCTATGTAGATAGAATATGCTTTGAAGCTTTTGTAGCAAAGCCAGATAACTGCATAAACAGCTGTCCTAAACCCCTCTAACGGTTTACTTTCCCCGTCATTGTCACCCTACATCGAAGGGTTTGCTCCCTCGAAAGGGTCAACAAAAAGGTTGCCAAGACATTAAATTTGATAGAGACCAAGATATTTAGACAGACACTATGTCAGAGTGTGTGTGAAATTGCCCATAAGTCAGAGTGTGTGTGAAATTGAAAAGTGTGTGTGCCCTTTACACCTGCGCAAATACACACAGACACACACAAGCACACATTTACGGTAAGTGCGACAAAGTATTATGAAGAAATATATATGTATATATTTCGCGCTTGGGACTCATAACGAAATAAGCTAAAATTTTGTTATTAGAGCATATTTCTACATTTCCTAAAAGAAGAAGAGGGGCAAGAGGCTACCAAAGTCCTGAAACTGGAATTTGCAGAATGAAACTTTAAGCAATGTACAAAAATGAAATTTAAATAACGATTTATAGCCTTTGAAGTATGATTATTTGTACAGACGAATACACCGCTACGGAGGCGGCAAAAATAAAACAACTGACGTCACAGGAGCGAGTTAACAAAACAAAGATGGCAACTAACGAATGCACTAACAAGAAAGGCGGTTAATTCACGATTAGAAAATGATCCGCAGATCTACTTAGCACACACACTGCTCTTGGCAGACTGAGCTCTTCACCTTAAGTCCCAAGAGCAATGCAATATGATGTGTGCTTGCATGTTAAAAGCAGCAGGTGGCGCTTGCATAACTGTTTCATTTTTTTGTCGTTCTTAAGTTGAGTGAGCGTAAGGCGAGATCGACAAATTTTTGTGTATTCATGCTTGCTGCTAACTAGAACGTGAAGCTCAACTGCGAGTAAAAGAGACAGCAATGTAAAAATTGTTGTGCTTATGAAGCTCGCATACAATTTTTATTCCACTGAAAGCCAAATTAAAATATGTGTGTACCAAGTGTTCTGACAAGTTGATGTGCCCCAATGGACGTCTTTTTTCTTGATTATGGGCAGCACGGACCAAATAAAGCCAAAATTTGTAATGCGTTCAAACAGACAAACAGGCGGTAGTCAGGCAAACACAACGCAATAGTAACCAAACAGTCATTTGAGAGAGGGCAAAAGAGGTAGATGTTCGGCGACTGAGTGGATGAGCTGGCGTCTGCTTCTGACTATTTGTGTGTGTGTGTGTGTGTTGTCAAAATCAAATACGGTTAGGCCGCAGAGAGATAGGAGATAGAGACTTGTGAGGCGGCCAATCAGACCTGGGGCCAGCCACCTGGTTGCCGTCACTGTCGATGCCTCGTGCTTAATGCCATAAAATTGCTTTTTCGCAAAAGGGAACGTTTACCAGCAACAAGTGAGATTGTGTATGTATGTGTCTGTGTGTGTGCGAGCGTATGTTTGTGTGTGTGTGTGTGTGTGTGTGTGTGTACAAAGGAAATGAGAAAAGGTTGTTGCTGTCTTCCTGTCGTAGCATTTGCTCTGTGTGCGCTTTTGTAAAATTTGCGTAGCAGAAAGGTAACAGGAACTTTGCCGTAGTATAATTTATTCTTTAGTGATGAAATAACATCCGCAAAAACGGAGCCTGTAGCGAACGAAATAAGTCAAAAGCCTACCAAAAAAGTGAAATAGGAACGATGGAAAACAGCCTCCATAAATTAATAGAGGAATTTAGGTTGTTACCTAGCGCAATGAATGTCCTTCAACCAAAACGGCACGAAACGAAACTAAAATGTTAAAGAAATGTTGACAAAATAATCTCTTAAATGTGAGCAAATACTTGTTGTTGGATAGAGATGACGAAGAAGATGGAGAAGAGCCGGAGAAGACAATAAACAGACGCTAAATGGACGCCATTTTTGATGTTACAGCTGCCGCTGTTGTTGTTGTTTTTTGCTGTCTTACAGCTTAATGCCAAAGCGCCATTTTCACAAAGTTTGCCCCAAAAGTAAACAGACGACGAGGGAAGGGTCGAAATATAAAAAGAAGCAGAGGCGCAAGCCAAAAGTTTAAAAGTCAAAGGCAAGCCGAGCAGTAAAATGTCGGATTTTTGCTTTTGAAGCGTTACCTAACTGTGTAGTTGTTGTTGTTTGTGTTGCTGCTTTATCAACGCCCTTCGCAGGCGAACACACACTTGTTGAGCATTAGAGAGATGTGAAGAAAACAAAAACAAAAATTGTGGAATGGGCAAACAGATGAGTAAGAACAGCAATAGCTACAAAAACAACTTACTACAACAACAAACAACAACAACAAACGACAACAAACGACAACAACTTGAGCGCTACTAAAGTGACAAAGAAATTGAAATTCTGTCAGTATGCGGGTATGTGTGGGGCCAGGGGAGATAGCGTCTGTTTTGTATACCCTGTAAGTGCGTGCAATGCCTATTAAGGTATGCTTCAAATTTGGCAAACATTTTGTAGATTTTGTTTCATTTTTTGAACTTTTTAAGTTTTCATTTATTTTAGTTATAAATTATTTTAATTAGTTAAAAATTCAAGCCAACAAAATGTGTTAGAAAAAGTCCAACATAATTTAAGCTAATAAAACAATTCTAATCGCAACAATTGTAAAATGGTAAAAAACAAAGGGCATCTAGTAGTCGATCATGCCCTACAGCTTATGCGAATTTGCATGGGCGCGTGTGACCTTTATGGTAGTCAATTGTATTGCAAAAGTAGTAGGAGAGAGATGGAAAGGAAACGCAATAGAAAAACTACGTTATCAAACGCACACAGCAGGCAGACAGAGACAGACAGACAGACAAATACAGTTATACTCTGACAGTCGTCACACACACGCGCTTACATACACAATGCAGTTGACTAACAAAAAGAAGAAGACGATAACCAAAACCAAAATGCAACCGCATCGCTCAGCGATTATTTGCTGGCAGACAAAATGCAACCCAATTGTTGGCCTTCAAACAGACAAGAGAGAGATAAATGGAGAAGCAGTTGAGCGGGGGGATGGCGCGCGTGAGAACGTGCCGATCCAATCTGGTTGGCAGCTTATCTGCAACTGCGCGAAAAAAAAACATATTTTGCCTATTCAATCCCACATACCCTTCAAACCATCCCATACCCTTTAGCCACGCACATGCAATACTGTTGCAAGCAGCGGCTGACGCGTGTGCCGCAACCAATTCGCGCGCTATTCACTCTATTTTCCCTTACGTCGTTTGTTTTTTATACTTTGTTGTTGTTGTTCGCAGGTCACGTTTGTTGACGCATTGCAAATGCGGGACAACAGGTGGCGCTGCTGTCGCTACTTCTAATGTTAATAACCATAAACTGTTTAACGGTGTGGGCGAAAATGCATGTATGTGGGCAAAGAGTGAGAGTGTGTAAGTGTGTGCAACCTGAACTGGTCATTTGCGTCTCAATTATGCAAATTTGAAGTAAAATTTTACAATATGCGCCGCTTTGGACACTGTTTTATGAAGTGCGTGAAACGACATTATGAATAATGAAAAAAATAAGAATTAATACGCAAACTATGCATGTATGTGTGTAGGATTTAATTTTCCAACGAATCGCTGTCCCTACTGATTCGAAATACCTTGTAAAATGAATATGAAATGAAATGATTGGAACTGTAAAGGAAATGTTTATAGTTAAAAACAATATGCATTTCAGAATATACAAATATTTAATATTTATATGGAAAAATTCGTAAAAATGTTTAAATAGTTTTAAAAAAATATATTTATATTCAATTAACTATTAAAAAAATATTACTAAAAAGGCTTCCGTCCAGAAAAATAAGCTAGGAAAAATGGGTTCTGGGGTCACGTTACGTAGGCTTAACTATTACTTAAAACTTTACCTCTCACCTAAAAGGTCATCTCCTAGTCGTTTATACCCAACTCGAGCTCATTTATGAGTTGATTCTATGTGTATGTTCTGCTTAATGATTGCAACTCGAGAGGACATTTTCCATTTGCATAATAAGCGAGTTGATGATTTCGGTTTTCCATAATTGTGTGCACGATTCAAACACAATTCAAACGGATTTTAAGGTTAAAGTTTCCCAAAGACTTTAATGCTATTAAATTGATGCAAAATTGGTAAATTATCAATAAAACTTTCTTATTTATCCAAAGAAAGAAGAATGAGAATTCTTATCCTTCGTCAACAGTTGTCAGTCAAGGCAAAAATAAAATAAAAAAAATCCGTTGCGTCAATCAAATCAAGAGTTCAAAAGCTTTAAATGAATTTGACTTTAGGGAGGGAAATTTTGTTTAGTTTAAAGAAGAGACTTTAAACACACACATTTCAGGTTAAATTAAGATTCAATATAAAAATGGAGTTGGCTTAAGCTAAAATCGGAATTAGTGAGATTGTTTAAGTAATATTGGGATTGAATCAAGAATAAACTTTATTGAGTTAGGCAGATAGACATAAATACGATCCTAAACATAAGTAATCAATTCTAGATTGATTTAAAATAACTTGAATCAACTACGTTTTAACTTAGATCAAGAAAAAAAAAGGAAAATGTAAGGCACGTTTGTTTTTAAATACAAATCTGGCTTGATTAAAGTAAGAATTTTGTAGATTTCTTATGTAGTGTGTATATATATAGCCCCATATATCATTAATAAATCGTAACTTGACCGCATTTTGTTTCATTTGATTCGTGTTGCATGTTTGAGTAACATTTTTGATGAAAGATTGTTTGCCAGGTTGACGGCATTTTTGATAGATTGTGGTGTAGAAAACTTGTTGCCTTGCCTGATGGCATTTGGCCACGTTTATTGCGAATTGAGGCCACATTTGATTGCAACTGTTTCCGTTAACGGTTTTTGAGTTAAGTAAAGTTGAGTTCAGTTCCCAGTTGCAATCAGCAATCAGCCAAACGCATAAAATGCACATGAAATTTTTATTTATAAAAATACCAGGGGAAAAACAACAACAACAATAACAACACTTTAGTCTTGCAGTAGTAGGGACAAGTAAGAACTTAAGCGACAGCAGTCCTTACCCTTGCACTTACCTGGCCCCACCTGGCCGTTCACCTGGCGTCGCATCTATTGAGAAATGTGCCCCAAGGAGCATCAATGTTGTAGTTTCCATACTTTTTTTTCGCTTCGCTTCGTTTCGTTTCTGTCCGCCTGGACATTAGTTTTATGTCCCCCGCGGCGTCCCGTCCCCCGCACACACTCAAGGAAATGGCAAATGAAACTCAAGCTGCGAAGTCAAACAACACTTCACGAAACGCCTCCTCCCTCTGCCAACGCAACGGAACCTCAACTTAAGAGAGCGACGGCGAGCTTTTGTTTGCTCTTTAGTTTTTTACGCTCTCTTGTGATTCCATTGGAAAGTGGTGTGCACAGTGGTGAAAGGGTTTTGGTACAAGGGTATTTTTTTGGTACGTTATGTGCCTTTACAATTTAAATAAAAATCTAAACGAAATTTTAAATTAAATAAAAATTAAAATCTTTATAAAAGTTGGTAAATAAAATAAAAATAATTTTTGAAATGTATAAATAGTATAGAGCCTTAAACAAACTTAATTCACTTGATAAAAATGGTACATTATCGTTATGATATATGCATTTTTGGTACAAAATAAACTTTATGGTGGTAACTACCCCGCATTTAAAATAGGGTCAAACATGTGGGAACCATAGCAACCTGGGGCCAGGACTCGAACAGGCAACTTGGCATTTTGTTTACAACCATTAAAAAAGCAACTGTGGGAAAAACAGTCAATCGGATTTAGCTTTAATCTCTAAAGCGATGAGCAGCATCACACAGGCGCCCGTTATAATGATCACAGATTTGGACCACAGCGAGAAGGAGCTGGAAGAGCAGCAGCAGGAGAAAAAGGAGAAGGTACCACGACCCTCGACACAGCCCAAAAGGCAGAGGAAAGTGCTGCAAACATTGACGGGGAATTTTAGTCGTAGATCAAAAAGTGTGGAAGTTGTGAATCATCAGGATCTAAGTAATGGGAAGAAAAAGCAGGAGCGGACTCTCAACGGATTGGTGAGTGGGAAAGCGAAAGAAGAAACCTCATACTAAATTAATTCTGTTCCTCTTTTCCAGTTGCAAGCCAAGGAACAGCAATTGGAGCAGTTACTGCAAAGACTCTCCACTGTCCACAAGTACAATGAACAGTTCGCGAGTGAAAATGAGCAACTGCGTCAACAGATGGAACAGCTGGAACAGCGTCTGGCCAAGGCCGAGGAGCAGATCCATAGCTGCTCCCGCTGCCAGCAGCTGGAAAGGCAAGTAACTGGCTATCAGGAGCACAACCAGGAGCTGGCCAACGATGTGGATATGTTAAAGACTTTGGTATTTCGACTGAATGTGCAAATTGAGTGTTATCAGGATCAACGTAGGAATGCGACGGAGGAAGTGCCTCCACCGACGACCGCCTCCTCAAACCTACCCGCCTGGACGCAAAGTCTTCCCACACACACCTTAACACCCCTGCTCCAGGCCTACGATGAGTCCTTGCGGGACAAGGATGCTCTCATCCAACAGTATGCCACCGAATTCGATGTGTTCGCAAATGAACTGAAACGTTCCTTGGAGGAGAATACGCGACTGCTGCAAACGCAGGAGCAACTGCGTCGCGATGTTGGCGGCTGGCAGGAGGAACGAGTGCGTCTCCAGGCCCAATTGGGTGTCTGCCGCACCAAGGCGGAGACACAAACTAGGAAAACCGATTTGGTCAAAGAGAAACTGGTGGAAGTGATGCACTTCTATGAGCAACGTAATCAGACTCTTCTGCTGGACATGAATCATCTGCAGGATGCCTTCGCACGTTGCAAAGCCGAGCTGGTCACACTGAAGAGCACAACCAAACAGCCGGACGCAACTGTACCTGAAGCCACAGCCAGTCCCACTGAGGCGGAGGCAGTGCAGCAATGCAAGGCGCTCCTCGAGCAACTCAAGCAGGTGCATGCCAAGGAACATAGTGCCTTGGAGGAGCAGCTCCTGGCAGCCAACAGTCGAGCTGCAACGCTGCTGCGCAGCGCGGAGAAAGCCAAACATGCGAAGGATCGGTTAAAAGCTCGCCTCCGCATGACGCTACAGTGGGCACAAAAGTTGGAAGCGGGTCAAGTGGAGATGCGGGAGACATATGATGCAGTTCAGCAGCTCTCAACGCTACTCAAGCACAAGGAATCGCAACTGCGTGGATTGCATTTACGCAACGATGAAGAAATGGACAAGTTGCGCCACAAATTGCAGCAAAAGGATGAAACTATAAGGAATCTATTACGCAGCAAAATGGAACGCAGGCCAGCTGTGGATTAGGTGGTACAACCAACACTCGTTAAATAGTTTATGTATAATTATATTATAGGAAGTTAATACTTAGCAAAGAAAAACACATTTTTTTAATACATACCCGCGAGTTAAATTAGTTCCTTTTGAATTAAGTCTAGTTCATTCCAGTTCTTATGAGTTCGATAGTTCGACTAACGAACGCGAATATTATTGTTCGCTTTAGTTTTGTGGCGGGTGTTTTAAAAATGTGAAAACACGTTAGCAATTAATTGATGCACTGCTATCGATAATGCACAGGTTTTCTTCAGATTCATTTTAACAATTAAAAATATATATATATAATTTCAATACAAAATACATTAATAACTTAGACGGTAGAAAGCTTTTCAAGCACAGCTTATTAACGGCGCCGAGCACTGGGGGCGAGGTGTGTATGCTAATAATGCCTATTAACACGCCACAAACACTCAGTCGATTGCTGTTTGATTGCTCGCATCGGTCGCCTGCTGTTCGTTTTCGTCACTGCTGCCAGCGCAGACAACGCACGCCTTCGGCACCGTCTGCTCTATATACATGGTAATCTTCTCGAGAACCTCGGGGCAGACGGAGCGCATTATTTGCTCGTAGCGTGCGGCGCCGAGTTGAGTTTGTAGGTGCTGCAGCTGCCATTTGAGGTATTCGGTTAGGGGTATTTTATAGACTGGATCCTTAAGCACCAGCTGGCGATGCCTGTCATCGTGATAGGTTTTGGAGTGGAAGTCATCGTATAGCTGCGGCTGGAACTCCTCCAGCTCGTGCTCGTCATGTATGACCAGAGAGTCATAGTATCGTGGTGTCGTCTTATCCGCACCCTCATCACTTGCCGCATACTGCTTGTCCATCACCTCGCCCAACGTCTCCTCCACCAGCTGCAGAATGTGGGGCAGGCGGGCAAGCAACAGTTCGTTATTGCCAAAGATCGAGGCGAAGGCCAAACAGAAAAGTTTACGCTTCTCTGCATGCGTATCGGCGACCATAGGGAACATATCAATCCATACATCCAAGATGCGTGCGAGTGCATCCGTTTGTGGCAACTCCTGCACCACAGACATAAACACCGACTGATCGATGAGAAGTGTACGCGCAAGAAGCGTCAGATACCAGCTCATCGTCATGGGATATTCCTGTTTGAGGCACACCTGCTGGAAGACAAAGGGCAACGCGGGTCGTACTAGACGTAAACCCATTGTTGCGTCCGTTTTCAAACATGTCTCAAAGATGCGCAGCATGGCAATAATGCCCTCCGTTCGTATGTCTTCAAAGGAGCGAACACAATACGCAACAAATCCCTCGCCATAACGACTCAGATATGCCTGTAATATCAGAGAAAGAATTAGTTCTATTCGAGTTGAAGTTTAATAAAGTATTTTGTTTCTTACATGCGCATCGAGCAGAATGTAGGCATGGATTAGTTGGAGCACGGTGCGCAGATTCTCGGAGGACATCTCAATGATGGGCAACAAATGATCACAGAGCTTGAGCAGCTCCGGTGTTAAAGCTGTCGAGTTGCCAATAACAGCTATCCACAACATAATCCCATCCTCAATCAGGTAAACGTGGGAACGTTGCTTGAAGAAATCAATATTTGAATCAAACTATAAGTAATCAAGATATTAGGTATAGATACCTGCAAATCGGTGCTCAACTCAATGACGCTATAGAGAAACGGTTTCATGCTCTCGGGCACATCCCGGATGGTGCGCACCAGTTGTTCCAAGGTGCCAATGATGGCACATCTTAGCATATTATATTCATGCTCTTCGCTCTCGCGCCATAGCAACGGCAGATAGGCAATAAACTGCAATGCTTGTGGCTCAATAAATTCACTCATCTTCTCCACGAGCAGCGTCATGGTACCCAGGACAACAATCTTGGTGTCACAGGCGCCCGCCTCGCGTAACAACAAGAACAGTGCCTCAAAGAGTGCGGTGAAGTAAGGATGAAATGCTTCAGGCATAAATTCAAAGTCATCGATAAGAAGATTCAATGTTCGCGCTGCTGCCAATCTTATGGGCATATCCTCCTCGGCGCGCAGCAGATGCAGACACGCCTCGTAAGCTAAGGGACGCAGTTCACGTGGCAGCTGAACGCCCACCCAATTGCCCACAAGCCAAATGATTCGACGACGCAAGATGCGAAAATTGGGCGCCTCGATGCGCAGCTCGGCGAGCAGCTGCGATGTCAACCAGGCGCCAAAATCCAGCTTATTGAAGAAGTGAAACGAAGCCTGTCCAATCGCATTGTAGATTGCATCCTTGAGAAGAATGGCGTTCAGTTCCGATTCAGCAGTCAACTGCATTTGCTGAGCACGACGCACAAATTTCAACACCTCTGTTATCATGACCTGGAAGGAAGATTCAAGGATTAGTTTGCATCTTAATGGAACTAAGGCGTTTCTTAATACCTGAGAGTGCTGTGTGAAGCAGGTGAAGTAGAGCGTCTCGACGCATGGACGCAGCTCATATTTCCAGGCATCACCACCACCATCGTCCTGGCCATATCCCTCCGGATCTTGTTGCCATTCCGCCAGCTCCTCTTGACTTAGTAGGAAATAGTGTGTGACAATCTTTTCACACAAATACGTAACACGTTCCACACTGAAGAATTTGGTCTGCGCTTGAGATGACGTTGCGAAAAGTTCCTCCTCCACCGAATTACCGAGTACATCTGGTGCAATGTTATCATTGCCACTCATCATGATGCCCTTGAGCATATTGATGGCCTGGATGACGAAGTTGCTAAAATTGATGCGATCGCCGCTGTCAAAGATTAGCGCAGTGCCTTCGTGGAACACATAATGAAAGCTAAACTCCAAGGCGATCGAGACGAAACGCGAGAAGGATAATGCATGCCGTTCCATAAACTCATTGAGGCACTTCATCATCTTCAGAACGAATCGCTCGAGATCGACAATCAATTGTGGGTTTGCTGCACGCATCCGCAGCTCATAGCGTAGCTCCAGACACTGACGCAGTCGCTCGAAGAGCTGCTCAATGAAGTTCATGTGATCGTTGGATTTATATGGTTTGCTACCACAACCAAAAACGAGAAGTTTTCTCAACGTACGCAACGATATGTAGGCGCGTTGCAGGCAACTAAGCGCCTGCTGCTGCTCCTCCTCAGTCTTGATCAGTTGAAGAAAACGTACGGTCAATGTGCCCCACATATCCCAGGCCATATAGCCAAAGATTTGTCCGGCCAGCTCTTCAAAGGCTCGCTTCTCGGACATTAGACGCCGCGAGGCCAACGCCTTGACGACGTAGTGCAGCATCAAAAGTGTTCTCTGCTGCCGCTGCGCTGACTGCACTGTTGCTGCACTATCTGCCTGGCATTCTTGCAACTGTTTCATCAGCGTTGGCATCAAATCCGGCCAACAATCGATTCTCGCAATTTTACTCAACAGCACGGCAACTTGCAGCGCCACCTGTGGCACATCCTCAGCACTATAGTGCTGCAGCAGTACTTCACGAATTTGTTGCTTCTGCTCTGGCGCCAGTTCGAAACGTGAATTGTGTCGCCAATAGCGTTCAATGCCATTTTTTAGATACACAGCTGCCATCCAACGTGTTTTTACCGCATCCGTTAGCGTCGCTGCAGCGGATGCGACATCACTGACCTCACCGGGAAGCTTCATACTCAGCCTGGCCAGTATGGGAAAGAATCCGGGCAGCTGTTCCCATTCGCTCAGCTGCGCTTCGGCATTTTGCACGATTTCATGATTGGGATTTGCGGCATTCCGTAGAGCTACTGCAACGAGCTGCTCGGCAGTTTCCATTACAAAAAACACCGTAACACGCACACGCAGGACACGCAGGCACACACGCACCGATGCACAGACAAATGATCAGCTGCCTTCAATGGGTGGCTTTACTGTTTGAATGTTCTTTCAATAGTAAATTTGCGAAAAATTATTTGCGAAAAATTACATCGCCATTCCGGCTGCAGCACTATTGAATTAGTGATGTCAGCAATATGTATCGATGTTTGTTTGCAGTGATGGTCGCAAGAATGGAAATCACGATGCCTTAAACTTTTAAGGCAGCACTAGCTTACATATATTGGGTTGCTGTTAGAAAAGCTAACACGGCAAAGAGCATTTATCGGTTTTACAAGAAATAGACTCTTATTAATATTGCCTGCACTTCTGCTTACTAGTTTTTTGCCGCCTCAACGATTCTTACCAGTAATCGATATGTAACAGTTTTGTGCCGCCTCAACGATTCTTACTAATAATCGATATGTAACAGCATGAAATGCAACTATCGCGCCCATGCACAAAGCAGTTGACAGCGCGTATGTGCATCAGCTGATAGCACATTATCGATAATTATTTGCTGGTAACGTAAACACAAATTGATATCAGTTAATTGGATAGATAACAAACAATTTGTACGAAAAAATATTTTAGTCATAGGCTGTTAACCTAAAACAATGCTAAAGGCGGTTATTTTAATTGGCGGCCCCCAAAAGGGCACGCGCTTCCGTCCCCTCTCACTGGATACACCCAAGCCCCTGTTTCCTGTTGCCGGCCGTCCTTTAATTGCCCATCATATCGAAGCCTGCGTCCAGTTGAAGGAATTGCGAGAGATCCTCATCATTGGCTTCTATCCGCAAACGCAAATGGAGGGTTTTGTCAGCGATATGCAGGCGTTGTATAGCAGCAGCAATATTAATATTAGGTAAATTGGTTTTTTTCGTAAGAGCTGACGTGTTCTGACTTTGTCTAATTGGTTGGCGCTTAAGATATCTGCAGGAGTTCACTTCACTTGGCACCGCCGGTGGGATGTATCACTTTCGCGATCAGATACGCGCCGGCAATCCACGCGCCTTTTTTGTGCTCAACGGCGATGTTTGTGCCGATTTTCCGCTGCAGGAGCTCTATAGCTTTCACATGGAGCGTCCTGCAAGCGCTCTGGTCACGATTATGAGCACGGAGGCGACTCGCCAGCAATCGCTGCATTATGGCTGTCTTGTATTCGATCGGGAAAGTGGTGCCGTCTCGCATTACGTGGAGAAGCCAAGCTCCTACGTTTCCACCTTCATCAATTGTGGCGTCTATGTCTGCTCCATGGACATATTCACAAAACTTGCCCAGATCTTTCATGCCAAGTGCGAGGAATACAATTGCATTAGCTACTGCGGCAATGGCAACGGCAATGGCAAGGATCAGGGTCACATCAAATGGGAACAGGAAGTGCTTACCCCTCTCGCTGGCACAGATAAACTATACGCCATGCCTGTGCCCAATTGGTGGTCACAATTGAAGACTGCCGGTTCGGCCATCTATGCCAATCGTCATTATCTGGGACTCTACAAGCGCACACATCCCGAACGCTTGGCCAATGTGGGCAATAAACGTGGAGAGGGTGATGGCAATTTGATATGTACCGTATATCCGGATGTTTATGTTCATCCCAGTGCCACCGTGCATCATTCGGCGGTGGTAAGAACAGTGTTCCAAAGACCTAAATTATATTCTTATCTCTCTCTCACTCTTCCTGCAGCTTGGTCCCAATGTTGCCATCGGTCCGGGAGTCACAATTGGGCCCGGGGTGCGTATACGTGAGTCCATTGTACTGGAGCAGGCACAGATCAAGGATCATACGCTCATCCTGCACTCGATCGTGGGACGTGGTTGCAGCATTGGTGCCTGGACACGTGTCGAAGGCACACCCAGTGATCCGGATCCCAATAAACCTTTTGCCAAAATGGAAAATCCACCGTTGTTCAACAACGAGGGCAAACTGAATCCGTCTATAACTATTTTGGGTACGTTGCTTTGTTTACGATAATGTCAAAATATTTACGATATTTTTATTACGATATAGGTTGCTTTGTGCAAATTCCCGCTGAGAAGATATTGCTTAATAGCATTGTTCTGCCGCACAAGGAGCTCAGTCGTAGTTTCAAAAATGAAATCATATTGTGAGAAAATCGCGCAAAACTTTATTTCTACTGTTATTTGTATTGTGCAATAATCTTTAAAAAAAAAAAAAAAATCTGTCGCCATCTAAATAATTATTTTACAAGTCTTACACAACTTTTACGATCATTGTTATTTTTTGCATGTCATACAACTTACGGTTTTATTTTGTTTTGCCACCACTGTATGATATTTTCTTACGATATTCACTCAGGTAGGCAGCCCACACTTACACGCATGCATTCTATTCTCATTACACCTCTCGCGCTGTCTCTTTGCCATACTACTACTCCCTACTCTCTCTCTCTCTCTCTCGTATTGCCTTTCGACCAAAACGCGTTTACGTTTTGCTGTTTGTCAGTCAGTTACCGTCGCTTGTTGCTGTTAGAGTGAGAGAGAGCCGCCCAGCCAGCTCCATAAACGTTAAATAAACTTCGATAAGCAGCAATACAATACGATAATTGTTTTTTAGCTGTAATTATCAAAAGTCATATTGTGCGCTAATGTTAACCCGCTCCAAATATAAATGTTGAAACAATGGCTCGACTGGAATTGGAATTTTACCGCTTGAAAAATACAAACAGGTACGTAGGCAGTTCTGTTGGTAATTGAGCAAGAAGAAGAAGAAGAAGCAGCAACAGCATAGACAGCAATACACTCAAACATACATACAGACACACACACACACACACTCACGTTGTACAGGTGTGCGTTGGTGCGGGGGCTGCGCGAGCGGCTTGCGTAGGTATGGAACAATAGAGAGAGAGAGAGAGTGAGAGAGAGACCAGCCACTGAGCACGAGAGCGCAAGTCATGGCTGAGCGAGCGTAACTGTCTTGTGCTGTTGCATGCGCAGCGTGGGAAATCTGCTATAAGCCTAGTAGGCGCCCCTCTTAAAATTTTTCTTGGGCTACTTCACTGTTTTTTGTGCCTGTGTGTGTGTGTACCGCTTAACTGTAGTTGCTTAAGATATGATTTTAATACAGTGATCACTCGCAAAGCGAGTTTTCAGAAACTAGTCTATTATAAAATTTTTGAGGTTCAAAACCATATAAAATTTAATAATAACTATTTATAAATACAAGTTTATTTAATGCGTTAAAAGTCAGAAGGAGATTTGCTTATAAGATGTAATTCTATTATCTGCTTATTTAACTGTGTGCTGCATACCACAAAGGCGCCGTCGCGTTGCCAACCATGTGGTGTGGGCAGCCTATTGGCAAACATACAAATCTAGCCTAAGTTTTGTATTTCTACACACATATATACCTGCCATTAACTCTCATTGTTGTTGTGCGTTTGCGTGCTGGAATCTTGTTTGGCATAGGCATTCAGCCAGCCAGCTAGCCAGCCAGTTAGACAGCCAGCCAGCAGTTAAGTGGCCTATACACCTGAGCGCTGCCAACAAACGCTCTTTCAACAATTGCACCACTCTCGCACTCTTTTGCACTCTTGCCAGCAACAACTCTCAGCAAAGGTTTACATACTCACACACATACACATACGTTTAGTTACACACCACACACATACACACCTGCAAGCAAGCGCAGCTCACTTACCTTCGTGGCTGACTATGGCCCACGACGTCGATCAGTTGCTGTTTTAACCTGAAGACAGACGCACGCGACCGTCGCTGAAGCAGCAACAAAAAAACTTAATACACGAACACACACAGACACTTAAGCACACACCTTTTAGTCCAAAAACTAGAAAGAAAACAAAAACAACAGTTAAAACGACACACACAGTGGTAGAAGAAGCAGCCGCAGCAAAGAAGGCGAAAAAAGTGACTTGTTTTTTGTTTGCATGTGTATGCGCCGACGTTAACGTTGGCGCTGACGTCGGCGTCGCTGCTGTTCGTACGCTTACGTACGTGTTAGTATTAAGATCGCGGCGTCGCGTGGTGTGTGAAAAGGCAAACGGACAACGTACACATACACATAAACTAACTAGTCAGTGTGACTAGCAGAAATAAAAAGAAGCTGAAGAAGAAGAAGCTAAAGTACACAGAAGCCCAGAAGTCTTAACATACCTGACAACAACATCAACAGAAAGCAAGTACGAAAGTACGTGTGTGTGTATGTATGTATGTAAGTGTTTGTGTGTGTGAAAAGAAAAGAAAGTGCAATAAAAATTTGTGAAAATCAGCCATCACAACAACAATAACAACCAACCACAAAAACAACATCAATTAAGTGCAATGTGTTGAGTTAAACCACAAAAAAAAAAACCAGGTGAAGAAACAGTTGCAGAGCAAGAAAGAAGCAGAAGCAGGATAAAGATCGGCAACCTGTTGCTTAAGAATAACTGTTTAAAAAGCTTGAAGCTGTAAGTTGTACAACTATTTGTTAAATGTGAAACAAATACATATGTACATATGTATCTAAATAAATGTGTGTGTTTGTTTGCAGTGTGAATGAACGAGTGAATGAGCACCAACAACAGTAACAACAGTAACAACAACAACAACAAAACAACAATCACAACAACAGTAAGCAGGAGCGCCCAAAGACGGTACAAGTTAACAAAGCAGATGCGCAAACATAACAAAGTGAAAACATATTTACAGTTACACAGACAAGAAATATACAAGAGCGAACCAACAGCGCGCACTAAGCTAAAGTGCGGCAACGTCGCTGCCGCCGTCAGCGTTACAAAGCTTTAAAGTTAACCGCTGCTGCGCTTTGAGAGACTCGATTTGATGTTGTTGGTCTATTTCTGCTTGTGCTTTTTATGCTAACTTTTTGATAGCGCGTTTCCAAACAGAATCACAAATGCAGCAAACAACAAACGACAACAACAATTGTTGATTGCACTTGTTGCTTGCGCAAGGCAGAGCGAGATACAAAGATAGAGAAACAGAGAGAGAGAGAGAGAGAGAGAAAGAGAGATAGCAGCTGCATAACTTTGCCAATTGGCATTTCTTTCGCATGCAATTTAAGCTCAATCATAAGTTTCCTGTTGGCAAAAAATCACAAAAATAACGGCACACGCCAATTCCAATACCAACTTGAGGCACTTTTGGTCTGGAACACATTTCGCAACGCATTTAATTAATAAGCATTAATCAAAATACGAGTATTTTTTACTTTACTGGCTGTTAACAACTTATTAAATTGCATTGCTAGCGATTGATATGATATACGTGTATAAAGCTATAATTAGGTGTTCATTGTTTTTCTCGAAATAACCCTAACAATGCCATTCAATTTTTCTGTTGTTATCTCTTTGTCTCTCTCGAAAGGCGCATTTGTTGTTGCTGCTGTTGCTTTCTTCCCAGTTCTAATTAGACTAAATTAGGTCGCAATGATCCGTTATTCATTAATGAGCAAAGAAACTCGGTCTGCAAATAAGATTTATTATATGTGTGCGTGCTGTCGTTGTCGTTGTTTTTGTTGTTGTTTGTCACGGCGCAACGCGTCGTCACCTTCAGAAATAATAATAATAATAAAAAAAAAAACAAAACGCTTTTCCATTCGATGCTATTCAGTGAAAACTTCATAACGCTCTTTGAGTGGACCTAGGCCTTGGTTTGTCCGGTCAGGCTTCAGTGAGTTTTAAAGTGTGAAACGAAAGGGAAATTCGTTTCAACAACATCATTTATGAGCGTTGCTAGCGGGTTCTCTTATATTTTTGTTGTTGTTGTTAGCTACTAATCAAATTAAGTAGCCTTACTCCATTGTATTGCTCGCTTTGATTGTTTTAAGTCGTTATGTATAATTATTTTTACATCAAAAACTAATCAAGTCATCATGTTTCGAAATGCTCATCAATAGATTAAATGAGCCTTAAATAAATAATAACACCAGAATAATCTTTCGCAAATAGTTCGAGTGCGTCTTAAAGAAGTTTACATTGATAATGGAGGAGTTCCTTACTAAACTGTTGTCAATAAGCGTCTTATGCACTTTAAAACCATTTCGAAAAAGTAAACTTAACACTTTTTAACTTTACTTGAAGTTTTAACACTTTTAATTACATTACGATTAGATAAAAGTACACGCAACATAGAAATAAAATACAACAGCTTACGACTCACTTAACCTTTATCATTTCCTAACATTACGACAATATAATTAGCGCGGTAATATCATATTTCCGTATTAATAACCCAAAAGATCAACGCAACAAAATTGCTCGTTGCCCATTCACGACATCGGAAAACCGTTTCAATGAATTTTCGATCATAAAGTTCTTAAAGCGCTTGGGAATATGAAAAATTCACACCATCAACTAACGGCAAATACTTGAGAGGAGGATAGAGATTGAGAGCGAGAGAGAGTGCGAAAGTAAAAAAAACTCAAATACACTTAATAACATTACCACATGATGGAAAAAAACACACATTGACCATTTCCTGCAGCAAAAAACAAGAAGAAGAGGAAGAAAAGCTATAGCTTTATGAGTTATTAACTTAAAAGACGCAAAAACATGCAACAAAATGAAAATACTAAAAACAAAAGACTTAAGAAACTGCCGCAAACTGTTTAAAAAAAAAAAAAAATCTTGTCTTAATTACAAAAGCTTGAACTGTTTTATGTTTTTCTTGTTGTTACTTTTCCTTTTTTTTTTTTGTTGCTTTGCTTTATTTTAAATTTAAATTACAATAAAACAAAGGCAACAATAACATAAACCAACTCTCTGTGCGCTTGTGCACCCCGATTAACCCATGCGCGCCTGCAACCTTTGCCACTTTGCAGCTGTACGTCATTCATTTAGCCAATCAGTCAGTCAGTCAGTCAGTCAGTCAGTCAGTCTGTTGGGCAGAGTTTGATGCTGGCTTGGCGTGTGTGCGCTAGCTTTTTTGCTGCTTTTCATTAAAAGTAAAATTTTTCACATTAAAAATGCTCATAAAATTGCACTTTAATTTTGTTCATTGTCGCCGAGCATTTGTTTCCCCATACCCATACCCATACACATACCCATACCCATACCCATACTTATACCCTTTCATTCCATTCGCCTTTGGCTTGACTTTGCGGAGTGAGTTTACGCTAAATGCGAGCGAGCGAGCGAGCAAAATTAAATTTCAAATCGTCGTGCAGGTTAATAATTTCAATTTGACCTCTTTGGCCATGCTTAAAGGTGCCTTTTTTTTTGTGTTTGTGTTTGTGTTTGTGTTTAAGTAGAGACTTACTTCATTAAATGTCGTTCAAGTCGTTGTCTAAATTAGCACATAAAGTAGCCAACTGAAAACTTGCAACTGCGGCGACTGAAAACTGGCAACGCTTGCAACGATTTGCAACTGAAAAAGCTTAGAGAGCATTGCCTTAAGAGCTTTGATTACAGAATTGACGCATTGCATTGATGCATTTGCATTAAGACATCAAATTGGCAACATCGCAAACGATAAACTACAAAAAGATTAACAAGTTGCCAACCTAAACTGATGCGTGTGCTGTCAATTCGCATTGCTTGACATTTTCTTCGTTGTTGTTTTGTTGAAATTTGTAAATTGCATTTGACAAAGATCAAAAAAATGGTGTAAACATCAAATATATATAGTTTTAACCTTTGATCCCATTTCTAACTCTAACATTTTACTTTTATGTTTGCAGTCATAACCAATGGGTGATAAATAAAGTTCAGAGAATGCAGTGCCGTAAGCTGCGCAACGACACCAACAACAGTATCTGGAATTGATATCCAAATAGAAAGCAACCAAAGCTCTCCACTCGCCCACTTGCAAGATATCTATATAACTTAACGATATACCACAAATCAAGAAAGAGAGAGAGAGAGAGAAAATCGTTGTGAGAGATCGATAAGACAAGACAAGAATATCATAAATATCAATATGCAGGTACCCGAGCATATTGTCTCACTTTATATAGCCACCTGTGGCCAGAATGGGCCCGGTCTTGGCTCCGATGAAAAGGAAATCATTCTGCTGGTCTATGTTCTGCTTGATGTTGCAAAGGGACAGGTGAGTTGTGGCCTTATAACTAAGTAACTATATAAGTAACTATATAAGCAAGGTGCCACACGAGTGACACACACAAACAAATAGGGGGAGTGAGATTGTAGCGCCGCCTACTGACTGACGCCATTTTGCTTAGACGTTTGCGTTGTCTACGCTTAATTAATGAAACCACACATAAAAACTTACACAGATACACACACACACACACACACACACACACACAGACAGTGTTGTATAAGCTGCACTTTCAACTGTGCGCGTTGATTATGTTACAACAAAAACAACAAAGACGACAACGACGAAAGCAGCAGCTCGACTTTGATTCGTTTAAAAATAACAAGTACTTAATGAGCTTAAAGGCGTAGAGTACTTGACAAGCGAATACCCTGTAAGCTCTTCATGCTCGAACTACTCGGATTCCTCGGATATAAAGTGAAATAAGATACTTAGCATAAAACCATGTTATGATACTTAATGTAAGTGCATATTAACCAAGTTTTGGATAAGTTCTTAATGAAGGGAAGCTACAGTCTGAGCCTATAGATTATGCTCATTACTTGGGTGTTTTTATTGGTTTTTCAATAAACACTATAGGGCCGGAGGGTAGCAGTCAATAAAGGGAGGTGTTCACCTTATCCGGCGACTATATAAATAAAAGTACTGCCCATTCTCGAATATTTGCATATTTTTAGTTTGCCAAGCGATTGACACTAATGGTTTAAAAATGACTTAAACAACGTCAGAGTTAGGCATATAGATAAATATATATATATATATATGTGTATATGGTATTGCGAAATCTTTTCCAAATAGCTTCGTATATATACTTGCATTATAACTAGATATAGTCACACGTGTATTTACTTTTTTAAAAGCTTTAATATTCCAAGTAATACTTCAATTGAAAATCTTTTATTTGCTATAACAGTGCCATTTTGTTTATCCTACGAAAAAATTCGCAAAGTTTTTCAAGTTTAGCTCGAACACTTAAAAATCTCAAAAACCTATTGAATTGAAATGTTTAAAGTAAAGTTTGTTTCCCTAACTATATGTTGTTGGCGTTATTATAGTAATAATAGTGAATCTTGTTTGTATAATTGATTCATGATGATTGATTTTAATCATAGCTTCTAACATTCTTAATGTCGATTTTCCTTTGATTGTTTTAAGTCGTAGCTTCTGAATTTAACTTCCTAGTTGACGTTTGTAAAAATAATCTTATTAAAATAAAATTTAGCCATATCAATCCATTTTCACATTTAAAAAATCCAACGCAAAGTCTTTGGAAGGTTTCATAATCAGTTTATGATTTGTTTTTGTTTTCTCAGCTTTTCAACTTTGCCATTTTTGCATAATACCTTTTTTTCCAATGATGCTTTTCCATTTGACAGTTTTCATCGTTTATTTTCCTATATATATATATATATATATATATATTTGTATTTGCATGCAAAAAACAATCTGAGTCTCGCATACAAACATGCATAGATGCATATTGTGTGGTCAATAATTTCGAATATACGCAATATTATTTGCCAAATGCTTGACACAACCAAGTTTGTTGCCTTGTTGAGAGCGTTACGTTGTGTCTTGTCGCCCCCTTACCATGCCTCATTGAATGTTTCGAAGATCTGTATACAGTTTTTGGATCTGCGTGTTTGGCTCAACGTTACGTTGATCCCGTGCCTTGTCTTAAACGAGTATATATGCAGTATATATGCAGCTGCTTGTTATTGCCGGACGAAGGAAATTACGAGGCATTATAGTGCTCAATGTATGTACAATATAGAAACAAAGTATTTACAAGCATTTAAGCTGATGTGTTTGCCTGCTTTTGGGCTTCGAATCTAGTTAAACCTTAGAGAGCTTCTACAACGTTAGTATTCCATGCTTTTGTTTTGACTTGAACACGCAACGAATATTTTTTGTTTTGTTTTTGAGTGCATCTCAATTCTCGTTATGGATGTGACATTAAGTGCTTTTTAATGGATAGGGTTGCTCTTAGGGCTTTTGAGGGGGGTGGGGAAAGCTTTAAACGCCTGCGATTACAAACACACACATCGGCAGAGAGTTAGTTGTCAGGGTCTTTTAGCTGATTCCATTTTTAGACACGCTTTTGGCCAAATTATGATTAATTTTTTACTAAATGGCGGCTGCTGTAGTCGCCGGGTTGGCTGGGCAAAGCGAATTCAAATTGAAATTTTGATTAATTTTTTTTTTGACTTTCGCAAAATTACAAGATTATCGACTATTTTTGGTACTACAGCCGTTATTTTGATAATCTTGGCGGTGAGTCCCCGGCAAAGTTGAGAGTTGGGAAAGCAGGTGAAAGAAAAAGAGACACAAAGTTCATTGGATTTAATTAAAAATGCTTTGCTTTTTGGCTTTTAGACCATGTCGACAGTTCGCATAGGCTAAACACGTTTGAGGGCTTTTAAGACTTGACCGTCTGACCGGCTGTCTGGCTCTTTGACTGTCTGGCTGTTTGGCTGTTTGGCTGGCTGCTTGGCTTTCGAAATTGATCATCTTTAAGCCTGGCTTGCACGGAACACTGTGCAACAACCCTATTGTATAAGAGTTTGCAAATTTATTAATATATACTATATATATATATATATATATATATCAAATATGTATTGTTATTTTATTTTTGCAAATTTGCTTTGTTTAACAAAACAAATAATTTATGCGGCATTATTTCTTTGGTCTTGTGTACCACTTAAAATTTCTTGTGTACCACTTTAAATTTATTATTGTTGATAAGCAGAAGAAAGTTGGTTGCTTGCTAAAAATAAATTTTCATATATTATTATATGAATATATATATTATTGTATTGTATTGTATTATTATTTAAATTAAATAATAAATATATAAAACTTCCTGTGGGCTAAGTATTCTCATTTAAAAACAAGTTAGAATGTTGGAATAGACTGTATTCGACTTGAAAATATTTATTATGTAAGTTATTTGAAATAATTTAGAAGAATTTATGAAAAATTTGGAGGAAGTTTACAGAACGCCAAATATAAATGTTAAGAATTAAGAAATAAGCTTTTTAAGCACTAGAAAAAATAGCAAAGTGATTAAAAAATATGAAATTGTTTTGCAAAGTATCTTTTATGAGTTCCTAAATACCAATTTTAGTGTCTCCGGCTCAAAAATCAACTAGTTAGTATACAAAGATGGATTGTAAAATGAATAATTGGAAAGATAGTTAAAAATCTTAACTCATATACAACTTTGAATATTTTTTTTTTGTGTTAAGTACAGAGTATTTTGGTTGAAAGCACTGAGCCACAACGGCATCGTCATCAAAACAACTTTTAACTGGCCACCAAATTAAAGTTTTTCGATTTTTTAATGACTTATGAAATAGCTATAACAAAGTGTATAAAATTGCCGACCATAACTAAAACACTTTCAAATTGCAGCAACATTTACCAGTTTAGTTCGAGCTTAGCTAGTTAGTTGAACAAATGTTTATTAGCTGGAAAAGAGCTGTACGTAGTATTTTTTGATAGCTGCTGACGCATAGCCAATGCCCAAAACTTATAGTTTCTGTATATTATTATTATAACTATTATTATTATTATTATTATAATTGAGCTTTGTGTCTATTTGTCTGCTGTTTGGCATTGATGGGCCCGTACTTTATTTATTTTAATAATAATATTTTGATTTCGATTGCAATTAACCTGCCAAATGGAGCGCAAGCCCCCACTATTTTGGTAGCCCATTTGTTGATTAGAATTCAAATTTCTGATGTACATAATACCCAGTATTCTTCTATATACACGTACATATATATATATATATATTTGTTTGAAGTCATTTCGCCATTTCTTTATCGCTTTGACAAGCGAATCAAAGTTGATGAGTCTACGTGAAAGTGCAAAAACTTTGGCTATTAAGTTGAAATCTAATCGTATTGCTGACCTATTGAGTTTATAAGGTTTATGATATATGTCAAACTTATTTGGAAGATAAATCAACAACATTTAAAGCGATTTCTTTCACTTACCGCAAAGATCTAAAAATAATCACAAAGCCAAAGTTTTTGTACTTCCCCGCAAAAGAACTATAAACTATTTTATCATAACATTCGAATTTATATTGAAATCTTCTTTAAGGATTTGTGCTTGAGCTGTCCAACTTTATTATTATTTTAAAGACTTTTAAATATTTCCCAGTGTTTTTTTTTTTTTTTTTTTTTGCCTGAAGGTGAGATCATTTAGGAATTTTTATTTAAACTCTACTCAGCTCATCTTTGACTTAACTGTCATTAGTTGAAATTTGTTTGCCTTAATCGTTGTGGAGTTTAGTGAACCCAGACTTGAACAGCCATATCTATTGACAGCCCCAAATTGTTTGCTTTCTAAAAATCGGAAAGAAAAAAACTGTCAAAAGTTTCCTTTCGCTTCTTTCCTGCCACCAAAAAAAGCTCTCTTTTGCAATTTTTTTTTTTTTTAGTTAGTTAGTTAGTAAGCCAAGTGTTAAAGATTTCTTGCCACAGCAAATTTACTTTAAATTGAAAGATACACACACACACATACACACACACACACACAGTTGCTGCAACAATAATTGGCATGTTAATTACAGGCTAGTTGTGATTCGAATGCCAACAATTAAAGTTAATTAACATTCGTGTTTGTATGTGTGTATGATTGTCTGTTGTTTGCAACACACACACACACACACACACACACACACACAAACAAAGAGAGCAACTTTTGTGATTTGCAGCTTAATTCAAGTCGAAATCGTTAGTTTTTGCTTAATCTTAGTTTAATGTATAAGCAACTTCTAGGCCAGGCCAACACTTCTCCATTGACAGTCAAATGAATTTCATTGAGTTTTCACTTGATCCGAAGAGGAAGGGGGAGACAGAGAGTGACTGGGGGGCAAAGAACTGGCTCTCTTGGCACGTATTCATTGATCTAGAAAACGGCGTCTCTCTTTTAAATAGCCATTTAGTCTACATATAAGCCTCAGATATTCCGGTTTTCATATATATTATTTTTTTTTTTTTGTTTTACAATGGGTCAATACGACGTGATCTAAATTTTCCATGATAGTGAATGTTTTTTATCTTCTTTTTATACCCTGATCCCATTAAAAATGGGACAAAAGGGTATAATGAAGTTGTGCAAAAGTATGTAACGGGCAGAAGGAAGCATCTCCGACCCCATAAAGTATATATATTCTTGATCAGTATCAACAGCCGAGTCGATATAGCCATGTCCGTCTGTCCGTCCGTCTGTCCGTCCGTCTGTCCGTATGTATGAACGCGTCGATCTCAGAGACTATAAGAGCTAGAGACTCCAGATTTCGAACTTAAGCTCGCCTAATCCCTAGGCAGTACAAGTTTGTTTTCGATTTTCGATAACTCATCCCGTTTTCGATATACACATGAGATCGATAACAACAAAATCTTGAATTTTGAAAACTTTGAGATGTCATTTAAAATAATGAATAAAATAATGACAATCTGTGAAATTTTTATTAAAATCGGTTAAGAAACACCGGAGATATGGGACATTGAAGTTGTGTATGCTGTATGCAGTATGTGCGTACATACAAACACACATATTTGCAAACACTGACTGTACGCGTAAGGTATAGGGATCAGGGTATCGTCTAGTCGGGATTTCTCGACTAGAGCCTTCTTACTTGTTTTTCTTATAATACACATTCAAGTTACTTATTAATTTATCTTAACAGCTGTACTTCACTGGCCTTCTCTCTCTCTCTCTCTCTCTCTGACTTGTGTTTTGTTTGGGTTTTATTTTTGGGTCGTTGCGCATAATTAGCACACGGCTTGACCCCCCAGCTGTAACCCCAACTCTCCAAAAAGGGAAAGAGAAACGGAGAGAGAGAGAGAGAGCGAATGTGTTTGGAAATTTTTCTTTCTTTCCGTTCATTCTTACAATTGTATTGTTGTTGTTGTTTTTTTTGTTGAATTTAACATCAGGCGTCTCATAAATATTTCATACAGTATTTGCGTGCGGAATCCTACGTAGTGAAACAACCCATCTATATATACATACATATATATATATATATATATCCATTAGTCCGTATGTATCGGCAAAACATCGTCTTGTTATATATTCAAAAGCTATGCAAATCAATGGCATCAGAAGTCAGAAATCAGTAATCCAAGAATTCCGAATACAGTTTACTACATGCTTAGTGTTATTTTCTGTTTCTGCTACATTTCGCTTGTATATTTTGCATAGCAGCCCAAGTGCTACCTGCAGTCAATTCTCCATTTCTAATTTTCAATACTCAATTCTCAATTCCTAATTCTGATTCCGATCACACACATATCCGCTGACGCAAGCGCTTACAGGCGCCCGCCCCATCCATAGGGCTCCTATCAATATATACGTATGTGGAGCGTCTTGTTTGTAATATGCAAATATATATATATATATATATACAATATTGCGCTTGCCTCTCGATATTGCTCTTGCACCTTGATTATAATGTCTGGCAATAACACTCCAGTGAATCATTGCTAGACAAACCCAATGCTTCTCCAGAAATCTCGAATTTTTGTGTACTTTGCCAGCTGATAATGATTATAACTGATATTCATGCTCCAAGATTTCATTTTACCTATACATTTCTTATCTCGCGTAAGCAGTTGGCAAAGTTATTCCTTCCTTTCTCTCTTGACATTATTCCACTAAAAATACCCTTCAATTACCTTCAACTTTCATTACTTGAATCATTTTGAATAACCTTATTCGTATTCTTATTCTCTTTGCTTAGATCATTGGCACCAAACAAATACTCGTACGCCCCGATGGCTACTTTATTAAGGATCGCACCATATCCAGCTCATCGGATACCTCGAATGCAACCAACAATACAGCCTGCTCGCCACCGCTGGCCATTGGCTATACCGGTGATAATAGCTCAAATACCAACAATAACAATACAACGAATAACATCACAAATGCGAGCAGCAGCAGCAGCAGCGGGAACAGTGCAACAAACGGACTTAGTCTGAGCACCTTGGAGAATAGCAGTGAACTCATTCTGCCCATTGCTGAGGCTCAGGCTGCTGGCAAGCCATTAACAGAGGCAATTGAGGAGGTGAGTAGGCTGTTTTGAGGGTTAGAGAGGCGATAAAACATAATGTAAG
This sequence comes from Scaptomyza cyrtandrae, assembly GCA_035044605.1. Taxonomy (NCBI): domain Eukaryota; kingdom Metazoa; phylum Arthropoda; class Insecta; order Diptera; family Drosophilidae; genus Scaptomyza; species Scaptomyza cyrtandrae. Next base: position 538,478 of record JAWNNS010000642.1, read on the forward strand.
GGAGTAGAGTAGAGTAGAGTAGAGTAGATTAGATTAGAAGTGTGATTCAAGCGATAAACAGAAATTGGGTTCGTATTATCGTATTAAGCTTTGCAGCTTGCTTATCTTGATTGAATAATGGAAAAGTGGAGGTGCTTTATACAACACCTTCAGGCTGTTTATCGCGCGTGGGAGTCGCATGTGAAAGATAAGATTAATCCAAAAGGGGAGAGCTTGTACTATATTTGGTTAAAAATTCAGTTCCCAACTAAGCTTTTGGACCCAAGCAAAGAACACGTGCTAAATTACTTCCAGTTAATTCTTTTTGTCAAGTCATCAAGGATTGCATTTTTTCTCAAAAACAACACACTCGTATGTCTTAAATAGTTTTTCTGGTTTCTAGACTCTGCCACTGTTTGGGAGCTGCGGCGAAGCGTTTAACATTTTCAATCTTATCACACTTAGTCTTTTTTCTGATAAGTAAAAGTTGTGCGCTACTTGAACATTTCGATTTTACACTCTTTCCCCACACTTCTCCCGAACCTTGTGGCTAGTTACGGGAAATGTAAATGCGAGTCGATGTTCTAGATAAAGTTTCTGAAAGATCGGTGAGTTTGCTCTGTAAACTTGGGTGCAGTTAGTGTTACACTTGTGTATAAATATGACACATTCTCAAAAGATTTCGTCTGAATTAGGTGTTAAGTATTCATGCGAAAGTTAATTAATTGTTAAAGTAAAGGAAGGTTGCTGCAATTAGTATGCCCCTCAAGTGACAGTTACTACCAAATAAAATGGACGGCGTGACCTCTATTAAATGGTGCCTTAATGAGCTTGCCAACAAAAGCAATCTGCCTAACTAACTTGAAGATCATTAAGATATTATTTGCACTTTGCACCCATCGATCATTAATCCACTTTATGGAGTGTTTGTTACGCCAATTACATGCCATATTATCTACCACTTACAATATCTATTTTCGAATAGAATAGAAGTGCTTCTTTGACACACTCAGATCCGTAAGCGAAATGTGACGTCATGTTGAAGAGATAATAAAAGAGATAGAGAGAGAGAGAGAGAGAGTGAGAGAGAGATATATATAAAGGCTGTTTGAGTAGCATACTAATTGGCTTGGTCAATACTTTTATGGCTAAAATGTTGTTCAGGCAAATATTATTACACAGTGAGAGGGAAAATCTTTCGAAAGGGTCGCCAGCTGAGCTGAGCTAAGTAAATTCATTCAGATATATATTAAAAGCTTGTAATGTGACAGAAAGCTGCCTGTTATGTTTACTCACGATGACTTGGCTAAAAGTGTTAAGTTATTTTTGTTGTTTATCTCTGTGTTATTTTTATTTAATTGACAATAATTGCAGCAAGACCAACAAATACTAAACGGGTTTAAACAACTTGCATTTGATAGCCGCCTAGAAATGTTTGCACTAACAATTTGCATACAGCCAAATAATCCCCACAAACAAACCTTTCGTTCCACACAGCTTAACCATTGAACTTTGCTATCTGTTGAGTATTAAAACTACAACAAGTACTCGTGTTATCAGCGTCATAGCTTGAATAGATCTATGTATCTCATATCTAAACTTATATCTTAATCTTCACAACGTTTAGTTTTGCATACGTATATAGAAACTATTTAATTGACTGACTGATTGCAGTTGCTGAATGTACAAAAGCTCTTATTATCTCACTTTTGACGTAGATTAGATTTTGGAAAATTTATGGAGTAGATGAATTTTTTCAGCGTCAGAAAAATTTAGACGATTTTTGTGAGCAATGTCTCTGAATCTGGGATTCATGTGCAAATTCAGAAGTATTAACAAAAGTTACATTCCTTTCCAGTTCGATGCCTATTTACGCTCTCTATTGCTCAACGATACGGACATCAAATTGATTACCGATGGACAGTTGCCGTTACGTCAATGCCTGCATCGGGAGGCCTGCGCCAAGGATGTGGAGTTGCCTGCCTATTATAATAAGTTTAGTGATCTGCGCAAGGAATTTCAACGCTACAAATCGGGTGACTTATCACGCGCCCTTGTGCCGCTAAAGGACATCAAGAAGATGCTGCAATCACCAGTGTTGCCCTTACCACAGTCCATTGGTGAAATGCTTAAAGGTGAGTGTGATTTCGCTCTCTAAGATAACAAATCTAATGTATGCCATTACTTTTAATAGAGCTCAATGCAACGTCTGTGGAAGATAATGATTTCTATATACGCGAATCTCGCGATATGGTCACTGTGATTCAAACATTGCTTCAAGCGGGTAACTTTAATTTAAGATTGTTTACTTAAAGCCTGATTAACTAATAAGCAAACTTTTCTTAGGTCATAAATTTGATACAAATGAACTCGTCAATCTATTACTGGAACCTGGCATTTGGTAAGCAAAGAGAACTTATAATATTTAAGCATGAGAATGAATCGAATGGATTAATAAAATAAGTTTCTTTAATCAAGTTGAATGTTTGCTTACACAAATAACTATTATCTTGAACAAGTGAAATCGATTGACCTAGCTATAGATAGATTGTATGTATAGATAAGATGCGTCCTTCTTCAAACAACATACGCTGAGTCAGTTCTTGACACTTATTAAGTACGTACCTGCCCTCGCTATAAGTTTTGTCAACTGTCAGCTCTTGACACTCAAACTCTCAGTGTTCTCTCTCTCTCTCTGAAACTGAGTTCAACTCAAGTCTCAAGTTACAAACTGAGAGTCTTTAAGATCGTAAAAAATTCTGCATTGCACTCTGCTCCAAATTTGTTGTGGACCTTAACAAAACTTCAAACTGGCCCTAAAGCAAAAGCCACTCAAACCAAAAACAAAAAAAAATCATTAAAAAAATTCTCAGAGACTGAACAGTAAGCAAAGCGGTGCGACAAATCGTGGATTGGAACGTAGCTTGTCGTTTGTCGTTTCAAGCAAACAGTCAACGATTGGATCGCTATGCGATAAGAACTGTAACATTGTGCTCCTCACACATCTTTTAAAGAATTAAACAAAAAAAAAAAAAAAAAACGGAAATTGGAAACGCATCGAATTGTGAATCGTTCATGAATTGTTACTATTGTTATCGCTTAAAAGAATATATTCAGTGTTTGTCATAAATTGTATGGTGAAGTTTGAAGAGAAGACCTAAAAACCTATTAAAAATATAAATACACTTAGTCGCCAGGTAAAAAGCACAAAATCAGTGCAAAAACATTCATGAATATTCCACTGATATATATACATATATGTATATGAATATTTCATTCTTTTTTTGCTGCCGTTTGCTTCTTCTGATTATTCATGTTTTTATTTGTTTTTGTTGTGACTGTGACTCTGTCTTTGTTTGTATGTGTCTATACGAGTTTGTGTATATGTATGTATATATGCTATGTGAAAAGTCAGCAAAAAAATAATGTTTATGGTCTTGAAAATTGAAACGTGACTTGAACCAACTAAACCCAAATATCTGAAGTTTAAAGACTCTCTCAAGTCTTAAGTCTAGCCTGTTGCATAACTAGAGCGCGCGGATTGTGAGTGTCTAGACATTGAAGTATATCTATATATATATATATATACTTATTCCATATCGTATTACCTTCGAGGAAACTCAGTCAGTTGCAATCGTAAACCTGCTGCACCCAACTTTTTCACTGAAACTCTAAATGCTTTTCTTTCAACACCTCTTTACAGCTCAATTGACGACGAGGTGGACGGCAATTGTATTGTGCGTGCTCGTGGTTTGCCCTGGCAGAGCAGCGATCAGGATATTGCCAAATTCTTTCGCGGACTCAACGTTGCCAAGTAAGTGAAAAAAGATATGATGATCTTAAAGGGAAGAAAATCAAGTACAAGTCTACTACTTTCTACTTCTTTGATGCATTACAAAAATAACTAACAAAAGTAATAATATTCACAGCAAAGGGTAAAAATAAATAGATGAACGTAACCCATTGATAAGATGCATCGCTGGCCCCGCCAGCTTATCAAAGTTCAGCGGGTCAGCGGGAGATTAGTTCAAGCGGGAGAACGTAAATGAATTATCTGTGTGTTACTTACTACATAGTATTTATTATAAGCCTGACTTTTCTTTATCATATGCTCTCTCAAACCTACTTTTGAAAATGTTTTCCCTCTGCTCTGCTCTTTTCTCGTCTCATTATCTGTATCTTCCCTTTTGTAGAGGCGGTGTTGCTCTGTGTCTATCGCCGCTGGGTCGGCGTAACGGTGAGGCATTGATACGCTTTGTTTCCCAGGAACATCGCGACATGGCACTGAAACGCCACAAGCATCACATTGGCTCACGTTATATTGAAGTTTATCGCGCATCGGGTGAGGACTTTCTTGCCATTGCGGGCGGCGCTTCGAATGAGGCTCAGGCTTTCCTCTCCAAGGGCGCACAGGTGATAATACGTATGCGTGGATTGCCCTACGATTGCACACCAAAGCAAGTGGTAAGTATAAGATCGAAAAATAATCTTTATAGAATGTTATTAAACTCCAACTTTTCCCAGCTGGAATTCTTTACCACTGGCGAGGCTCCCTGTCATGTTCTGGATGGCAACGAGGGTGTACTGTTTGTTAAGAAACCGGATGGACGAGCCACAGGCGATGCCTTTGTACTGTTTGCCAATGAGAGTGATTCATCCAAGGCGCTGGGTCGCCATCGGGAATCAATTGGTCAGCGTTACATTGAGCTCTTTCGATCGACGACGGCTGAGGTGCAGCAGGTGCTGAACCGTTCAATGGACCCGAAGACCTATGAGTCCAACAATCATAGCCAGCCGCCGTTGATAGCACAGTTGCCCACCATGCAGTTGCCGTTGCTGCCGCAGGTGGGTGCAGCCGCTAGTGGCCATGCCCTCAACTCGCTGTCAGCTAACGCAAGCCACGTTAACCTGTGCCCTCAACTTCCCCATGCCCCACAGCACCTCATCACCTCGGGCACGACCAAGAACTGCATACGATTGCGCGGCCTACCCTACGAGGCCATGGTGGAGCATATCCTACACTTTCTAGACGACTTTGCCAAGCACATTATCTACCAGGGCGTCCACATGGTCATCAATGCGCAAGTGAGTCATGACGAGTAAACTTCCAAAGTACTCCCTCCTTATGTATCTCTTTTTGGGTTTGCAGGGCCAGCCCAGCGGGGAGGCTTTCATTCAAATGGACTCGGAGGATTCGGCTCGTTTGTGTGCACAGCGCAAGCACAACCAGTTTATGGTCTTTGGAAAGAAGTTCCGTTACATCGAGGTCTTCCAGTGCTCCGGCGATGATATGAATCATGTGTTAAATGGCGGCTTGGCCTCACCCGTTGCCACCGCCCAACATCCGGCCCATGCGCATTTGGCTGCTGCTGCCGCTGCTGCTGTTGCCGCCGCTGCTGCTGCAGCGGGCAAACAGCCATCGTTGCTGTCACCGGGTATGTTAGCACAACCGCCGCCGCCACCCAACGGCGCTCAGGGCGCCCTTAGCTCACACCTCAACACTCATTCACACACACAAACACACAACTCACACGCACACTCACACACGCATGCACATTCACCTTATGCTGCTGCGGCCGCGGCAGCTGCTGCTCATCATGCATTGCAAACATCGCCAGTTGCTGCAGCTTCTATGCTCGGCGGTACTTCACATGCCTCCCTCACTGCTGGTACGCCCAGTGGCTTGGCTAGCTATATGGCTGCCTCACCCTCGACCACAATGCCCACGCACTCTTCGTTGGGTTCGCTCTCAAGCAGCGGTCTGGCCCAGGCAGGTCTTTCGTCCGCCGGCTATCCCTTTAATCTGCAGCTGCCCCAAGCCGCCGGCTCGCATCAGGCAGTCGTCTCAACCAATCCAGCGTTGTTGGCCCAGCAGCAGGCACAGTTTATAGCTCAACATAATTTGCTAGCTCGTCAGCAGGCCGCAGCTGTGGCCGTTGAGCAGCATCAGCAACAGCAGCAGCTCTATGCAAATGCCATGTTACAACAGCATCCACTCTATATGCAACATCCGGGCGCTGCTGCGGCAGCCGCTGCTGCCATGGGCGGTCAGCCTCAATTTGTGTTCATGCAACGTCCCTATCTGCCGCCCTTTCAGCTTGGCTATATGCCAGCTGCGGCTGGAGGATATCAGTTTGCGGGTGCCGCATCAACCGGAGCGGGTGTATCGAGTCCAGGGAGTGTCGCAAGTGCCGCCAATGCGGCCAACAATGCCGCACTGCTTCAATCGCACTCCATGAAACGCTCGTATGAGAATGCCTTTCAGCAAGATCCAACGGGAGCGGCAGCTGCAGCAAATGCTGCCAGTGCGGCCAAGCGAGCTTTGACTCGAGCGCCCAACAGCGTCTATTCCTACTACAATCCAGGTATTTAGTGGGCCTTTATATGCAATCAATCATGATTGTTTTGTTGCTTGAGTCTCTGCTTTGCGAGATTCTCTTAAATTGATTCCATTCCAAGATAAGGTTGATGTTTAATCATTCTTTGTCTGTTATTACTTTTAATTTTTAGAGTTTTTATTTCCTTCAATCTTGATTGACTAAAAACATTATACTCAATTTTAGCTGTTTGATGAACTTCATAAATCATCAAAACTCCAACACTTCAAGCACATTCCACAGCTTTTGTTACTTAGCAATCATCAATGATTGCAATCGTTTGCAATGCATAATGAATAGTTAAATATAGTTTATCCCATATTATATATATTTGGCAGTACACACACACACAACTCACAGACACAAACACATACCCGACATTTTGTTAAGCGCTTAAAATAGTTTTTTTCTTAATGTAAATTTTTTTGATAGCAAAATTTTTGTAGTCTTTTTTTAAACGCAAAAAGTAAACAAAAATACTTTTAAGATACTTATGTCTAGGGTCTAAGCATTACTTACATAATATACTCGGCACACTCACACGCACACATCCATATATTGCACACACCCAACTCATACACACACACACACACACACAGAACTGGGAACAGCTAACAAAATGTGCAAAACGCAAGTCTTTTTATTCGACTATTCCAAATTGTTGTTAACCTCAAAAGGAAACTGATATCAATCTATATTAGACTTAACTATAACTATGTGTATTGTGTATGTGGCTTGTGTGTGGTGTGTGTGTGTGTATGTTTGGCAAGGTATTTAGTACATGTGTGTGTGTGTGAGTGTGTGCTAAACGCTACTTCAACAACAGAGGCTAATGTCCTTCAGGCAGCGAGCGTTGTCAAAAAATGTGTTTATATATTTATATATATATATATTTATGTATGTGTGTGTTTGTCTCATGTCCATTAAGTGCAATCTATAAACTAATATTTAAGCATAGACTCACACACACACATAAATGCTCACTGCCTGAATGGCATCAGGTGTTGGCTCATGCGTGAAAAGAAAAAAAAAATCATATTTTTAAAGCTAAAATGTGCAGCATATCGAAAAATCCATTCCCCGAATAATGTTTAAAGTTAAAACTAGGATAATACGTAGAGATACGTATATTTATACATACACACCATAAATAATAATAATAATAATAATAAAAATAATGGCAATTAATTTTAAGACGTACAAATTGTAAAATTGGTTGGTCTTACACGAAACAAAACAAAAACAAACAAAACGAACATATATTTATTAATAATTTGGAACTAAGCACTAGAAACTTTTCCTGTGTCTCCTTAGCTGATTTAAAAGCCAGCTTTGCGATCTATTCATATTAAATCGAACTCATCTCTATATATCTATTTGTAATATCCAATATCTATGTAATCCTGATCCTGCTCATTATGGGTTTAGTAATAGATCGCAATGCTCGTCAACAGCTTCTAACACTCATAAAATAAACTTTAATTTGATTTTGGATATATATCAATATATCGTATATATATATATATATGTATTACCTTATTAGTAAGTAAGTGTGCGTAACTGGTGTTAGTCGCAAATTTGGAATTATGAATATAAATTTACCTTTTTTGTGTGTTCTCTGTCATCACTAATTTTAGTTAATAGTCCAGAAAAAAAAAATCACTCCCCCCGTTTTCTCCTTCTCTCTCTCTCTCTCTTTGTCTGTCGCTCTCTGCCTCTGTATATCAAAGAAATAGAGAATTCAAAATTGCTTTTATATATATAGATATATATCATTTGTACGTTCTAGCGCTTTAAAGTTTTACATCTGATTTTGATATACATATTTGGTTATGGATATTTTTTGGGTTTATGCTCTAAGTATAAAAATACAAAATACGATTATTATATAGTACGTTCTTGTCCTTGTCTCTTGGCTCTATTGTCTAAATATAAATATATGTGTACTATATAGTTAAGTTCGAGTACCGAATCGTGCAGAGATCTACAAACATATTATTATTTCACCGATCCTAACTCCTCTTCTGCGTCTAACATACAGTTATTGCGCTGCTTTTGCATTTCTTAAAGATTGAAATTTTTGAAAGCATGGGAAAACTTTTTAAATAGCTTAGCAAGTAGTTTAGCTAACGTTTAATTCATTTATGGCAATCGAGTGGTTTCCCATGGGTTTTTGCAATATATACATTTATACAATCTATGGCTTCCATAAAAAAAAAACAGCAAATAAAACTCATAAGCAGCCACTTTAAAAACAATTTTTATTAGCATTAATTAAAAGTATATAAAATATTTACATTTCAATTACTTAACTTAATTAGTTAATAGCGCACAAAAAAAAAACATATATAATTTTTTGATACATCATAATTTTTTTAAAACGCTTAGTTTAGAGAAAATCAAAACTTTTATTAAACATTTTTTATACTTCAATAAATATATATACATATCGCTACATACATCATTTTCTATAAATAATGCTCTCCCACCCTCTCTCTCTCTCTCTCTCATTTTCTAACCTGTACCAAACTTTATTAAAATCTTTCAATGTGTGCACTGAATTAATTTTGACTTAATTTCCTTTGGAAATCTATAACTTATAGATAAAAATCAACTAAATCGATAACTCGAATCGATTTATTGTGGTTTTTTCTTTTTTATCGTCTACTTTGTCTAACTGTCCTCTTTTTATCTATCTACCTCCTTCTCACTCATTCAATATACACCAAGTATTTGTAACTTTTGGGTTTTTGGGCTTGGGTCTAGCTTTATACGTATTTTCAGGTGCATCCTCTCTGGGCTCTGTTCTTTGTGTGGCCGCAGCGGTTAATTTTTAAACGGCGTTGCGGGTTGACTCTGGTTTATTTTGAAATTAATGGTTTATATTTTGATTGTGTGTGTGTGTATGTGCAACTCGATAACGTCGATAAGTGGAATGTCAAGTCATAAAAACGTAATACGTAATACCACCTAGAGCTATTCTCTTTCACTATAGAAACACACGCATATTGTATGTAACAACAATATAATAATAAATCGATTTCTTATCGATGATAATATATATATGGTTCTCTGCTGCTTTTGTGTAAGGAACTGTGGCCTCAACTGTATTTGCATATATGTCTTGTATGTATAAGTACCATATGATATAGCGATAACGATAACGATACCGATAATTCGATAACTCAATCCTTTACTCATACCGCCGTCGTTGTTGTCAATCGGGCCAGCTCTGTGTTTGTTGTGTTTGGTTTCTCTTAAAATATTTTATTTTTTACCTTTTTGAAGGTTGGTTGGTGCTTGGAAATAAAAAATAAACAAACTGAACGGGATAAAACATGTTATTAAGTTTACTATGTGCGCAAATGTATTCATGGTCTCTGGGTAAAGTGGTAAATATATATACATATCTACATATCTTTATATATATATATATATATATATACTGATATCACATACATAATATATATCTTCAAAATCAAATTTTTACAAATCTCTTGTCTCCTATTTTGCAAATGTCTAAACGGTGAGTGTTTTTGAATACGATTATACTTAACATAACCAGAACTTAAACTAACCATTTAACTAACATTAACAACTACAAACAACATTCACTAATCTTATGTCAAGTCAAAGCGTCAACTTTTTGTGTTGCTTCCTTCGGAGAGCTTTTCTTTAAGACTAACAATTTCCAATCCCAAGAAAGAAAAACTTAAAACTTAATAAAATATATACCCAAACCATACTCACAACACTGACTACCAAAAGTTTATTGTAATTTAAGTTTTTGAATAAATTGAGAAACTCTTATTAAATTATTTTGAATTCTTTTACGACTTCTTTAGGTGCCACTGTGCTGGGCGCTCATTTTGGTGCTCATTTTCCGGCTTATGGTGCACCACCGCCGCCTCCCCCACACACTCCGCTGCTGGCGACACCGCGTGCTCATCATGGCCATGCCCATCACGCACATGCAGCCGCTGCCGCCGCTCACGCCCATCATCATCATCACCATCATCATGCGTCCGCTTTCTATCCGCCGCCGCTCGTCTACTGGCCCTATCCCAGTCCGCCCGTCTCACCCACCACATACTATAGCCAGCCGGGCGCCCACTCTCCATCACAGCATCAGGCAATGGTTTGTAGTTTGAATTCCTGCCTTGTTTCATATTCATTTTCATTATTCATTCTGCAGTATCCGATGGACTTCTTTCCACCTTCACCGCTCTCGCCGCATAATGCTGGTGTGATTCTTACGCCCAATAAGAATGCCGTGCCCTTTGTGCCAGCTAAACAGCAAACACTCAACAACAACAACATCTGTAGCAACAACAACAACAACATCTGTAGCAACAACAACAACATTAAGCTTACAGCCACGCCTACTGTACAGGCTATCACTGTAGCGCCATCTACAGCCTCAGCAGCAGAGGTCGTGGTGAATGGCAATGACGTTGCTGCGCCTGCTCAGTGTGTGACGCCGACGTCGACGCAGTCGCCGCAAACACTGCTTTGTCTGGACACGAACCACTCGACGCCCGCCTTAAAAACTGGTAGCCAGAGTGTAACGGAAAATGCTGCGCCCATTGTGAGCAATTCCTGCGTGGAGCTCTACATATCGTAGACATTTTAGCATACTCTATATATGTTATTACTAAAACACTCTCTCCCTCTCTAACGCTATTTATTGCTTGCTTTTAAAAAGAGTAATTTTAACGAAAAGTGAAGAAATTTTCTTGCCAATCGAAGAAATTTGTTTGTAGTCTAGTTTATAACCCAGCTGAGTAGCTAGCCGAGTCGCACACCACGGCGAATTGCTGCTGCTGTTAACTTAACGAATCTCGCCACCCCACACACACACACACACATAGAGAGAAATTCATGAATTTTTTATATGAATGTACTTAGAATCGGTTAACAATTAATGTTTTAAGTAGACGCCCCAGTGCGGAAAGCTTTTCCATTGCAATTTCTATTTATTATTTAAACACAAAAAACATCTATATTCCAAATATACATATATATATATATATATTAGCGAATTAGCAAAAAAGAAAACAAAAACGACAAGAAGAAAAACTACAAATTTATCCCTAGTCAATAGTCAAATTATTTATACATATATATTTTGCAATTATTTAATTTTAACCGCATGTTAAATGTTATTATGTGCAATTGTCAATTGTCATTGCTTTTGGGTAAAAACAAATTTACTCCAATTGCATTTGGCAAATTAGTCAAAAAAAATGTATAACTAAATAATATACATAATGTATAATAGAGTGTATGCGTTATAATAATATTATCCAATGTTTTGTTTAGGCTAAGCCTTTAAAAATTATATATATATATATTTAATTATATATATATATATTTTGTTATCTTTACATACTCGTCAATGTGAAATCAACAACAAAACGAATTATGTATCTGAATTTATCCATTCAAAAAAACATTCAACTAACTGTTTTTCCTTTAAATCTTGTTACAACAACAAATCGATATTATCAATTGTTTACAAATATGCAATTTATTAAAAATAAAGCAACAAAGAAAGAACTAAGAAAAGCTTTTTTGATTTTAGAACATAAAAATCGTTCTTAAATTAAGTTCGAATCAACTAGAATTATTCACAGCTCACTTTTCCCTTCCTATTAATCGAAATTCACATCTTTTTCGTTTGACATCCATCACAAACCACAATAAAAATCGAAAACATCAACAAGTGAACTTTAAAGCTTTATTCAAAAAATCACACAAACATTTCAATTCGATTAACAATTGTTTATTTATATTCAAACTTAATTAATGACATGAGTTGAAAGCGTTTGCGATAAGTTGTCATTGGCGTCATAAATAACAAAAAAAAAACCAAAAACCAAAAACACTTTTTGTACAGATTTGATAAATCGTTGACAAATGGCGTTACAAACGGACGAAAGTCCCACCGACCCGTTAAAAATAAGCACGGTCGTTGTGAACCGTCATCCGGTCGCACCGTACCATCAAACCACATTTAAAATAGATTAAAATGATCAACTTTAGATTTTTTTTTTTTTTTTTTTCCAACATCATTTGCTGCTGCACCTGATGTTGCAACAGCGTTTTCCACTACATTTCCACATGATAATTTATCAATGGCTGTTGCAGCTGCTGCTTCTTCTTCTTCTTGCACGTATCAAAATTGCATTAGGCATGGTGTCCTGTGGCACAACATTTGCGTTGACAAGTTTGTTCGGCTGGCTAACAGGAAAAAAAAATAAAAAAACATTTGGTTAATGCGACAAAAAAAAAATGGAGCACAAATCAAATAAAGGATGAGGAAGGGTTTCGGGGTAAGGATTTTTATGTATTTCTAAAATGTATGTGTGCACACTTTTTGGCATTTTTATGGCCGACACACTCGAGTTGGCAGCGCACTTCCGCTAATGCAGCCGGAAATGGCAAATAAATCTCATTTGTAATCGTAAAATATATGTAGTTCTTTATATTATAAGAACTTTGAACTGAAAGGGGCCAAAAACTGCACACACACACGTACACAAACACACACACAACAATAAAGATGCCCGCCAAAAGTTGTGCAAAATAGTTTTGGTGAAAAAAAAGTTTTCGCGTTTGCCACTCGAAAGTAAGTCAATAAAAATGCAACCAAAAAATAAAACCAAAAACCAAAAAAAAAAAAGAAGAGCTTAGCGCCTTAGCGAAAAAAAAGAAGGCATTGACAGGCGCACAAGGACACTTTCCGGTTTCTGTATTGAGTTTGAGTATTAAGCCATCGAAACTTTTATTGATTTAGCGGCTTTACTTTTTTCATTTTGTGTTGTTGGTTGGCCAGCAATAATATTCACTTAACGCTTAAGTTAAAGTAGCATGAACAAAACCAATGGAATATTGGATAAATGCATTAAGTTTTCTTCTAAGGGAAAGATGTCGAAATTGGATTTGTTCTCGTAGCTGAATGCTTTACTTAATTCAATTGATGCTTTTGTTGTATTAAGTCATTTTGATCTGCAGCTAAATGAAAAATGTAAAATAAAATTTATTGCCTTGTTAAAAGGAAATGTTTTGCGGGCTTTTTAATTAATTCAATAATTCATTGCATAAATTATTTACAATATTATCAATATTATCCTGCAGCTATATTTGAAAAAACAAAATATAACATTTTCGACAGCTGGCTTTAAGTCTGAAATCAGAAAAAATTTCCTCTTGTCTGCCAGCCTAAAAAAAAAATACATATAAAAAGAAGGAAGGAAAAGTTCAAACAGCATTTCGACACCTTCAACGAATTTTGACCAAATATTTGCCCTCAGGATATGCACTCCAGCGAACGTGTGTGTGTGTGTACTCTCTCTCCTACCCCCTGCACTCCCTTCTCCTACTTAGTTGTTCCCTAGCTGCCTGCCTGTTCCTTGTGCCAACAGCAGCAGCAGCAGCAGCAAAAGAAAATCAATTTCAGGCACATTACAAGAGGAGCCAAGCCGAACGGAATTTCAAGTTGATTTTATTATTTACTTGTACTTTGGATTTGTACTTTTGGTACTTTTGTATTTGTATTTCGTATTTGGTGTTTCGTGTTTGTATTTGTATTTGCTGTTTGACAGATTTAACTGAATGCTCAGCCAACATACACACACACACACACACACATACACGCTCCCTGGCCAATTTTGAAGTCTGTGTATGTGTGTTGGGTGGAGAAAATGACTGCATTGCGTCCTTTTGAGACACGTTATAAGCACAGGCTTAAGCTTAACGAAGACATTTGCCTTGTCTTCCATCTTTTATCTCTCCTCTTCTTCCAAATAAATCGAAATATTAAACAGTTTGCCAATCAAGTAAGAGATAGAAGACATGACAGAGAAAGGGACAGGATTTGTAATATTGATAATCGGAAACAGCTAAGGAATGTGTCTTAAAATGTTTTTAAAATTCGAACCATATTTTTTTGTGGTTATTCGTTTGTTCTTTTTTCGTTAAATCAGTTTGAAAGATTGAAATAACTTTAGGAACTATCTTCCTTGCCTCAAACTAAGTACAAGCTAAAAGTCTTAAATAATTTTGAAATCTTTTCGCCAACATTTTGAACATTCACGCATCCTTGAAAACTAAAGCAATCTTGAACAAATACAACTTCAAGTAAAAGACATTGCAAATAGTTTTTTTTAGCTTGTCTCATTAGGGTGAACCACGTTTAGAGTGAAAAGTTTTTGCTTTTGCTTATTATCTGATCCTAACTAAACTACTTTAGGCAATTGATTGTCAAGTGTGTGTACATATATATGTGTGTGTGTTTAAGTGTGTGTTACTGCAGAGTGTCGCTATTTCTGTCTACCTCTCTGTCTCTTATCCCTTCCTGCTCTAACTCTGTCTTTCTATTGGCGTCGTCTGAGTTTTTGATGTTTGTCTTCAGTTTTCTAGCCATTTTTTTTGTTGTTTTTTGTACTTTTTTCTTTCCTTTTTTTTTGTGTGTAGCTCTTTCATTTACTTTGTGTCTAAGCACTTTATGTGTGTGCAAGTGTGTGTGTGTGTGTGTGTGTGTGTTGGTGAGGCAATGAAGTGCAATTGAAGCACACTTGATGCACGTACAGCACGCAGCGTCTTTTTATTTTTATTTTTTGTTAGATGTATGTATTGTAAATGACTGCAGTGGGCAAAGGCACTTGGCCCAAAAGAAAAGGCGTGGCGGCTATGGAAGGTTTGTCGACGCGGTTCGTTAGTTTTCACACACACACACACACACAGAGAGGCAGGAACAGGAAGTATAGATGTGTGTGTGAGTGTGTGTGGCGTCTGTTTGATAAGTGGCAGAAATTTTTTGCTGTTTCTGCCTCTTCTACACTGCTTTCGGCTCAGGCATTTTGTTTTTTTGTTCGCTCTCTTGCTATCTTTTAAGCCTGACACTACGTCAAGCGGCTATATCCTTGCTCTGATATCCTTTGGCTGTTAACAAAAAAAAAGTGTAGAGCCTCACTAATGAAATTGTTAATTTTTGTTGGCAAAGTCACGTACACGATGTGTTGATGACGCTCTCAAGTGTATGCCACGCCCACTCTGCAGCGCGCTCCCTAGAGGCAATTTGCGAGGCGCCTCAAAGGCAAGCATGTAGGTGGTAGGGCGGGTTCGCAGTAGTTTACTTTAGCCTGCCTTTAAAAAAAAAACAATATAAAAGAGGAATGAATTTATGTGCAACAGTTTTGTAGTTTTGTAGTTTTCTTCGTGTTCTTCGAAATCGAAAAGTTTTTTCGAGTGCGACTTTCGCGTGATTTGTGCTGCAATATTTGACTACAAAAAGCAGTTATTTAGTTTATGGCTAACACAAACACACCAATACACACATATTGCACGAGTCGGGTCCCAAAAGCCAAAGCGGAAAAAGTCGCATTGCAGCAATTTTTTGTGTTACGCTTGCCAACTTCTGCCTGCCCCTTAAGGGATGAGCCAGTTGGGGTTTTCTGCTAGCCATTAATACCATTTACCTACATCTTGGCAGGCGCTGGCACGTAGCCCATAACCACCCCCCCTTGCATTCCTAAAAATTCTTTCCCTCACTCTCTCTTTCGATTTGTCTCCTTCTGTCTGCTACCAGCTTATGCCCGAATATTTATATATTACGTATACGCCAAAGTGGCTGACTGGCTATATATCCTATACCTACCCCACTCCTCCCCCCCCCCCACCCCACCCATCTCCTTTATTTTGCGCCTCGTCGCTTTATGTGTTTGTAATTTTTGTTGCCATTTTGCGAGTTTTGCATTGCATTTTTTTTGTGTATATTTACTTTATATTCACATTGCTTTTTGGCTTGCTTTCTTTACTTGTTTTTTCATTTTTCATTTTTCTTTATATTTATATTTTTTTGTTGGCTCTTTTGTATTTATGCACAAGTGCAGAACCGTTGCAGCTACGAAATGTTTGCGTTGCATGCAACATTATTTTCTTGCTTCTTGTTGTCTGACTGCTGCTTTGTTCGCCTTTCACATGAACAAAGAAAGAGAAAGAGAGAGAGAGAAAGAGAGAGTGTGTAAGAGAATGAATTTGTCATTGTTGCGGTTACATAAAGTTCCGAATGTAATGAAAATTCATTACAAAACAAAACAAATTTGATATTGCATACTTATTTGGGCAACCAAATGGATGACAAATTTGAAGGAGGAGGAGCTAAAGCAAAGTATGGTTTAGTTTGTTTGAAGAGCTAGAGTGTTGACTTAGCTTGAATGAATCTTTTTCTAACTTTCTTATATTTTTCTGATTGTAAAGAAACTAAAGCAGCTGCAAGAAAGCGTTGCTAAGAGCATAGAAAGTATTATTAAGCCTTACTTAATTAATCATTATTATAAAGCTCGTTGGTATGAAAGAACAATATTTTTAGCTCATATTTGCTCTGAGAACTCAATTTGAAATGATATCTTAATATCTTAACTCAAAAACTATATTTACCTTGCCTCCTTCATAAAGTACTCCTTGTCAAACAGCTGTCTTATCTAATCTTATGTCTTGTTCCTTGTAAACTATAGCTATTAAGTATAACGGCTATAAAGATCCTTCCTTCCCTGTTTCTTTGCTTCCTTCCTTGCTCCTTGAAGCAAATACATCTGGCAAAGATTACACAACATTTTCTCACCTGTACCACAAACAATTTGCGACCGTCATCAGTTGTAATCTTTGGCCAAAAAAAAAACAACAACAACAAAAAAAACAAGAACAAGATATAGGTGCGCCACATAACCAATACTCGCGCAAACAAACACACAAACGCACATGCGGCGTATACGTAATCTGTTTAAACACACAATAAATAATGAAAAACTGCGCATATGCGAATAGCGGGAATTTGCATATAAAAAGAGCAAAACGGAGTGAGAGAGAGAGAGAGAGAGAGAGAGAGAGAGTTAGGGGAGTGGAAGGGGGAAAGAAAGCAGTATAACAACAGTAAAAAGCCGTAAGCGTAACATATAATGGCCAAAAGCAATGGCTAGAGGGAATGGGGTACGGCTAGGAGTAGGGGTGGGGGGTATTCAGCTACTAGCTGGTCACGTTTTATTTTTGCAAGGGGGTGGAGAGTTTGCAGAGGAGATGGTGGGGTGTGGTTGTGGTGAGGTAAGGTTGGGGGGCAACTGTGGCAATCATGAACATGCCATAATGTTTGTGACCGCGACTATTAAATCAACACACGCGCAACGCAACAACAATGGCCAACCACGAGCGTCAAGAGCGAAAGAGAGAGAGAGACAGCGAAAGTGAGCGATAGAGACAGAGAGCAAAGGAACGAGAACGCGCGTGCATATTTTCTATGATTTATTATTATTTCGTGCGGTTTTTCGCTATTATTTAAATTTTAAATAGCTGTAAAGTGCACACACACACGCGCACACACAAACACACACACACACCCACTAGAAATCGCTGGTTTTATTGTTGTTGTTGTTGTTGTGTTGTAGAGTCCTTTACAGCGTTTGGCTTTTTAAAAAGCTCCGTTGCAAGTTATTGTTGCTGCTGTTGTTGTTGTTGTTAGTATCATTATTATTATTGTTTGGCATTGTTTGTTGGCATGTTGTTGTTGTTGTTGTTGCATGCCCCACGGTTGCAGTTACAGCTGCTGCCGTTGCCATTGCTATTGTTGTTGTTTTTGTTACTACGCAGCGCAGCCATTTTGTGGTAAATAGAGTCGTTTAAATGCATACAAATAGTGTATAAGTATATATATGTGTGTATGTAAGTGTGGCAAGATTTTATAATAACATTTCATAATGCAACGGTCGCATGTCATTCAGCAACATTATTAAGCACACGTAAATTGCTATTTAAGTCAGTTGATTTTCTTTGGTTAATAATTAAGCCTTTTTTGTAGTTGAACATGAATGATTCAAAGAAAATAGTTGTCTAATTAACTAAGTTTACATAGTGTTAAGGACATGAGAAGAAAAAGAGCAGATAGTGTAAATAACCTAAAGAAATGTTATCTAACTTCTTTGCATTACTTCAAAGGGAAGAGAAGAAGAAGCAAGAAGATTCTTCATCCTTCCAAGAGCTTTAGGCTCCAGTGTCTCTTCTTTCTTACTTTGATTATAATAAGCTTGATTCGCATTTCGATTTTTGACTTTACAAAGCTTTGCTCTCAACTTTGTTTGTCTTTCTTCTCCCCAAACTCTCTTCGTCTTGTGTATCAACTCTTTTTCAACTCTAAATATTCCTTGCGCTACTTTCTTTTTGCTTTACGTTAAGCCTTTGCGCATTCATCTTTTCGCTTGACTCTTCATTCGATTCAGTTGTTAGACTATTTCACTTTGACACCTTTTGCTTGCTATTCAGGTAATACCTCTATATCAGAGTTACGTTTATTAAATATGGGGCAATCCTATCGCTATTGCTAAAAGCCACGCAAAACAAGTAAAAATGTAAGCCAGCGAGCAGCTGAGAGACTCACACGAAGAACCTAAAGACTGTAAGAGAGAGAGAGAGAGAGAGAGAGAGAGAGAGAGAGAGAGAGGAGAGAGAGAGAAGGAGCAGCGCTCAGAGGGCGGTTTAATACATGTCACGAGTTGTCTTTGGCGCTTAGCGGATTTTGTGACAGCTAAGTGGCAGCAACAGCCCAGCTTTACCAAGCCTCCACACCGCCAGCAATATTTCTCCTGCGTTCCTGCATACTGTCAAACCAATCATTTGTAATGCGGCTCATGTCGCGAGCTCTGAGCTCTGAGCTGCAAGCTGAGTGTGAAACTAACTCGAGGCGCATTGATTTTACTATTTTTTTGCTGTTGTTTTTTTTTATGGCACAAAAGACAAAAGTTATTAGCAGCAAGTGACATTAAGTGACAGGCAGTAGAAGAAGCAAGCAGCAGTAGCTGGCGTTGCATGCGCTTAAAATCGACAATTGAGACGCCTGTCACAAATTGTGGAATAACTAGAAGCGCTTTCTTATTAAGTTTTTTATGAGGAATGACCTAGTTTATAGAAAAACTATTAAGCGAAAGCCAAGAAACGAAATGAGAAAGTAGGTAAGGTGTTAGAAGAATTGAAGTTAGCTCAGAAATAGAAGCTAAGCTTCTATTAAATGAAGGTGTAGAAAGAAGCAACAAAATCCCAGACAAGATATCATAATGAGGAAGATGCTGACACGCGAAGGGAAAGAAGAAAAGAGATAAGCTAAAAAGTAACTTAAGGAAGTAGATAAGCAAAGTAAGGAACTTAAACTTTGATAACAATTTCCAATCATTAAGTTCTTTTATGGCCAAGCAAATCATCATAAAATCAAATAGACACAATTTGCAACCAACTTTTCCCTCGCCGTGCCACTTACCTCAATGCTTAAGGTTTCGATTAGATTGATTTAGTTGTGTGTTCGTGCAGCTGCCCAATAAATGTTACTAAATGTCAACAATGACTGAAAGTATGCCCGAAAAAGGATAAAACAGACCGACCTACTAGTGCTAGTGCTGCTGTGCAACTTGGCGTATACTTAATAACATTATAATAAATGTGCGGCAGTTGAGCAGAGCAACCCAGCGTTGCATAAACTGACATTTTATTTGCAACACAATTTTAGCTTATTTCGCTTTGCTAGTTTTTTGCTTGCGCCATGTGGCAACAAGAAAGAGAAGGTGGCAGGCACATTGTGTGTGTATATGCAACATAACTGGCATTGTGCATGGGGCACAGTGTGGCAGCCACTGCGGCTGTTGCGGCTCGTTGCAGAAGCAGCTAGAGAAACAATACACAGAACACAGAACAGAACAGAAAAGAACAGAACAGCAAATGAAACTGGCTTAAAATGAAAACAAATAGAAATTTATTGCCTGGAATTTATGACAATTTACTATTTGGCCTTTTGCTGTGCAGTCAACTTGCTTCTTTTTTTTTTTTTTGTTTAAAGTACTGCAAATCGCCACAGTAAAACTCAAAATAGGTTTTAAACTCTTTTAAGCATGCGGTTATTATTGAGATTAAAGTTTAAAGAGCGCTGAATTGAATGTTTGAAGTACTTAAGTAAATTAAGTACAACTTTGAGCGATAAAAGTTTGCTTAGATCTTTTTATGTTGTGGCGGATCTTAAAGCTATTTGCTTGACATAAAACTTAATGAAGCGTCAAGTTGAGATAATTGTGCGGTTTATGCAAATGAAAAGGAATCTTAAGTTTCTCTAGCTTTATTATTTGTTTGGCTTAGCCAACCAAGCGTAGAATATTTTGCTACACAAGTTTTCTGTTTTCAATTTAAATGAAATGATTTCTGACCAAAATTCTATCAGTTTCCACAAACAAGTTTAGTTATCCAAAAACTTTTGGCGCTTTACGACTCTTAAGCGAACTTTAAAAATGGCTTGAATATTATAAAGCCAAAAGCTAAATGCTGTAGCCGAGAGCGAATTGCAAGCCAAAACTATAGCCAATACCACCAACAAGAACAACAACGATAAAAAAGCTTTTGTTGGCACATGTTCAAAACAAATTCAAAGGCATTGCTGCTGCAGTTTGTGGTTGTTTGTGTGTTATGTGTGTATGTTTGTATAATTTTCTACTTATTTTTTTGTGTCTTATGTTTTAGCCGTTGGCACTTGCGCCAACTGTTTTGACTGCCTCGTTGCGTGGCACAAACACAATCACAGAGTGCCGCTGCCTTTCGTTGCCACACTTGCAACACTTCAAATGCATTTTACCCTCACTATATCTATCTCTGTCTCTCTCTCTCTCGCTTGTGTAGCTGTCTCATTTCTCTGCGTCTGCGTCTAATTCGATTAAAATGTTGTAAATTATTGCACTCACATGGCCAGCTTTGCATTACTTATGCCAAGTATGTAAGTGTGTGTGTGTGTGTGTGTGTGTGTATGTGTGTGTTTGTGTGTGTTTCTGACTTGGCAATATTACGTAATGCTTTATTGAATTCGCCATTTCGAGTGCCTGGGACTGGTGCCTGAAAATGTGTTTTCAATGAACGATTTTATGCGATTTTTTCTAGTCATTTTGTTTTTGTTGTTGTTGTTGCGATTTTTACATTTTTGTGCAGCATGAAAAATGTTCTGGTGGCACATAAATCTTGTCCTCTTCGAAGTGTCCTGGCTGTGGCTTGAATTCGAATTGCATTTCGCCAAACCAAATGATTTTGTTAAATAATGATCGAAAAAATAATTGATAGATAGAAGAAGAAAGATGAAATTTTGGGAGCTTCTTTTTTTCTTGGGTCTGGCTAAATTGATGTTATGACTGTGTGGCAAAGACAGCAGTGGCAGCAACCAGTTTCTGCATAATATATGGCCGTACATTTAGTCATTTAGCCAACAAACTGACGCATGCCACATGGGGCATATCAAAAACGTTGCTTGCCTTTAGCACACACACACACACACAAACACACACACAACAAATAAAGGTAGCCAAATCTGACTAACTGGCAGCTGTGGCAATTTAATTTATTGTTTATTTGGCCAAGGCATCACTACATACTACATATATTCCCAAAACCAAAATGAAGACGAAGGCTGCAAAGGATAACAGCTACAGGCCATCACGTTGCATGAACTGGGGAGTAGTAGCAACAACAGCAGCAACAACAGCAGCAGCAGCTGAGGCAATCAAAATCAAGAGAGAGGGGAGAGATAGAGGAGATGGCACAGTTGGAACTGTCAATGAGAACACCGGTTTTCATGACATAGTTGTGACACCAACGGAAGGAGCAATTGAGGCAAGGTGGAGACGGAGTAGCATGCAAAGAGCACATTAGAGAGTCCAGAGAGAAGATTCGACGTCTAATTTCTAAAAGTTTGTCTGATAGGATTTATACAGATGGAAAATGAGAAAGTCCATTCATTATATGATTTTTAGTTCTGCCATCCTTATCAGAAGTTTCTTATCTGTTGTTGTTGTCTTCTCTCTCAGCTTTCTTGATCGGGTTAAGCTCCAAGCAATGAGAGAAACAAGCTGCAATAAAAGCTGAAGCGTTGGCGAAGAAGAAGTAGTTCTTACAGTAAAAGAAGTAGTTCCAGTCACTCAAGAAGAAACAAGATTCGAGCTCCTCTTGCAACACTTTGAACCAACTGCCTCGGTTCTTCCTCGAATTTCAGTTCCAAGAAACGAAGCCGTTTTGTAGAAATCGAATTCAATAAATAAATTGTGTCTTTGAAAATGAGAAAGCGGCAAGGAGTGAAAGAGAGTGAACGAGAAGAGAACCCTTCAATCATACGCAGTACGAGAGGAAACTCTTGGTGTTGTCCTGGGGGTTGTAGACAAAGTCCTTGCAGCTGCCGGCAAAACAGACAAAATTGAAATTAATGACTAACTGCCGCACCAAAACTCTGTGTCTCTGTGTGT
The DNA here is from genome assembly GCA_035044605.1 of Scaptomyza cyrtandrae. Classification (NCBI taxonomy): domain Eukaryota; kingdom Metazoa; phylum Arthropoda; class Insecta; order Diptera; family Drosophilidae; genus Scaptomyza; species Scaptomyza cyrtandrae. The sequence continues at coordinate 561,141 of JAWNNS010000642.1, forward strand.
AAGTGTTTGTGTGTGTATTTGTATTTGTATTTGTATTGTGCCCCACGGCTCGTCAATGATGCGTGCCTGGGCAAATCAAAGCAAATTACAGGACTTCAGTCTGCTTTCCCTCCTCGCACATAACTTACCAGAAGGCAAAAAGGAACGTGGACCGCCTTTATGTGTCCCTCGAGTGGCAGCAAGGCACAAATTTGCGGCTGACGCAGCTGATTATTATTATTATTATTATTGCTGCATACTTTTCGGGATACGAGGCGTTTCTGCTGTCTGTTCTGCAATAAAGCAATATAAAAGGAATTCATTACATTTATTGCGGAAATTATTTAAATATTTGTTATTGTTTGCTTTTTCACTGACTGTGTTCGCCGCTTGAAAAGTCAATCAACTTCATTAAAAAAAAAAATATGTATTTATTTTTTTTAATTAAAAATTAATCACAGGCTGTCTTTTTTTTTGCTTGTGTTCGACATTGCTATGTGGCACGTATTTAGTTTTAACGAAAAAATCGAATTTAAATATATATATATACGTAAAATAGCGATTAAAACATGCGATTAAGTGCTTTTCCGGCTGTCAAGCGCGTTCTTATCAAAGAAAAAGAATGCAATTGAGTGGACAAAATATTTATTCATTAATACGAACAGAGGTACAGACATAGAGAGAGAGAGAGAGAGAGAGAGAGAGAGAGAGAGAGAGAGAGAGAGAGTGGGAGAGAGGCATCAAGAAAGTGGGAGAGAGAACGAGTGAGAGAGAAGTACAAGTATTTTTAATCTTAAGAATATTTTTGTCAGCGTTTCTTCTTAATATTAAAATCTAGGTATTAAACTCATTCATTTAATTTCCTTCTTTTACTAGAATTTTCTTCAGTTCACTAAATTGAATGAATGTTAATTCTTGAGATATGTTTATTAAATGATTTCTGTATTATTTCTACATATCATTCTCGCCTTTGATTAATAACTTATGCTTAAAAAACATTAACAACATTAAAATGACCTCAGATAAAATGCATTGTTACATAATCCAGCAGGTTATATATATGTATGAATAAAACTTGCAGAATTTGCTTAAAACGGCACAAATGGTAAAATGGATCATTAATCATTTAATTGTTTTTAGACTTTTACACCTGGCCAATTTCCCAGTAAGACCGAAGCCAAAACAAACGAAATAAATACAACAACAACAACAACAGGCAGTAACTGGCCTAAAAGTGTTAAATTACGTGTGTGTGTGTGTGTGTGTGTGTGTGTGAGTGTGAGTGTGCAGATGCCATAATTGTATGCGTACACAATATTTATTATTTATGGCAACAACAGGCAGCAAGCAGCAGGACAACACTCTGTCTGCTGGACATTGTGTATGTGTGTGTGTATGTATGCGTGTGTGTGTGTGTGTTTGGCTTGCAACGCTACTGATAATGCGTTTCGCGTTATAACTTTTAATTTTAATTTAAAACGCACTTTTCGAACAGTCCATACAGCAAAGCAACCCACAAACCTTCCTTTCCACATTGCCATGTTTGCTTTTATAGGCGCAATGAGTTTTAAATTAATGTGATTTTGTTATTTATGAGGGCAGCAGCCAACGCGTCGAATGCGAGTGTAACTTTAAGCCGACAGTTTTGGGCCAACCTTGCACAAATTGCACCAAACAAAGTCAGCAACAGGCAAACAGGCAAACCGGCCAACAACAACAGCAACACTATGAGAGCATTACATATTTAAATATTGTGTGTTGTGTGCAGACACACCTCTCTCACACACACACACACTCGCACACACTCTTTGCATTTGTGCTTTACACTCATTAAATATGCAATAAATTCACACAGCGAGTGGAATCGAAAATCCAATGCCTTTACCTGTCCTACGACCCTTCCCGTTTGCCTTTGAACTCATTGGAAATTCATCAATCGCTTTTTGTTATTCCACCTCTCTATCTTGTCATATTCCTGTCTGCAATTGATTTAAATGTGTGTCGGCTGTGTTGTTGTTGTTGTCGCTTTCGCCTTTTGCCTTTGATTTGCTTTGCTTTGTTTGTTAGCGTTTGAAATTGATAATAAATTGTAGCTGTCAATAATTTTAATACCATGTGTCCATCACAATGTTAAACCCCCTTTTAGGCAACATCCCTGTTTTTTTGATCCCGTTTGATGATTGATTTTTTTGGGCACAGTTGACGCCATTTGATATTCTATTATCAAAAGCGTTGAAAACAAAAATCATAAAATTGAGTTGTTTGTAACTTTTAATTGAGTTTGTTTGGTTTGTTGATTTTTTGTGAGCAAAGTTATTTCACACGAGTTGCTGCACTTGTAACTAAACAATTTATGTTCAAAAAACATTTTTTGTTGATTAAATAAGGAAAATAAATAATAAAATATATAAAAACTACGAAAACTGTAATTTTTTTCAAATGCAGTTTATATATATTTTCTTTATCGATTTTTAAGCTAGCTAAATTCGTATTTTTATTTCAACTGTCAGCAAAATATTTAGTTTGAAAATATATCTAACAAAATCTATTCCCAAATGAACGTAATTTCCTAAATGTTTTTCATGTTCTGTGCAATTATAATAAATACCCAACATTATCAGATGTCCGTTTTTATGCGAAATTCAATATGTTTTTGTTGACCCTTTCGCCCGTTGCTTAATCATCAGTTTTATGCTGAGTTATTCTTTTCACCCAGCCCAAACAAAACGTGTAGCATACTTTTGAGCGTTTACAGGCAACAAATTTCTGCTGGTGTTGCTGCGTCATGAGGCTTTCAATACGCGTGCCACATGTAGCAACAACAGCTGTATCGGCAACAGCGAATCGTGTAAAATAAAAGTATGACATGACAGTTAAGTCTCAAGCGGCCCGAAAGCTTTAATCACAGAGCTGAATGGTCGACTGAATACAATTCGAAACTTATATAAAAATGCAGCAGCTGTTGTTGTTATTGTTGCTGATACTGTTACCTATTGTTGTTGTTGTTGTTGTTGTTGCTGGTCACGCCCCATCGATAAGGTTCATAATAAATCAAGCGCTGCTGCCGGACATTTCCGCTTCCGTTGCGCTTTGTCATGTGGCGGGGGGCGTGACAAGGTCTGCGCAGTGCGGGCGTCTCTTTGTGCATTTGCAAAAGCAAAGTCAACATTTAGCAGCCCATTTGACGCAATCAATGATGTTGCTAAAGCTCTCTCCCCAACAGCTAAACAAGTAACTCAGCAAGCCCGGCCAAGCATTCAAATTTGATGAAGTCAACACACACACACAGACGCACGTTTGAGCATTAGCATTAACAGAGGGTGAATACAGGCACAAAAGGCGCAAAAAGGAAAATCTCTTATTTATAATCACTTAGATTCGACCAACAAATCGCTTGGAACGGCACAAATAAAGCGCCTTAGGCGATAAGCAGCATTGCAGAAAAAATTAAAATATAAGCAGAAAATACACACACACTTTCTTACTACACTGTTAATGGGGACAGGTTGAGCAGAGAGTTTCGTTTGAAGTTGTGAAAGTGTATGAAAGATAATGAAGTATATAAAAACTTGTTCGGTTTATTTTTGATAGTGCATATTAAAACAGTTTTATTAAGTTTGGTATTAAGTTTCTTTAACTTTATTTACAAGTTGATATCCTTTTGATAGTTATTTTTGTTGAGGGTTCTTCTATAGAGTATCTACAAGTCACACAGAAACTTTACTGCATTCCCAAAGTCTCAAAAGTTCTCTAGCTTCCTCACAATAGCTGTCATAGTTGCCTTGAGCAGGGTGGCAAAGAAAATTATATGGTACTTTAATTTGCGTGTTGGAGTCTTTGTGCCATTCGCATTTTGTTCGTTTACGATGCGAACGCATTTAATGATGCGTATACGCAGTGTTGACCCGAACCAACGAAGAAACGAATAAAAAAAACGGCTGCATATCAAATTAATGGAGCTTAAGCAAAGTACAAAATATATAACTATATAATAAGAAGGCAGCAACACCAGTTGTTGTTGTTGTTGTTGTTGTTGTTCTTGCTGACTTTGGCACAATAATTAAAATTGAAGCTAAATAAAAAAGAAGTAAAAAAAGGCTGTAATGTCAGCGTGAAAAAGTGTAAAAGAAAATCACACAGAGAAGAAGGTAAACGAGAAAGCAAGCAAGCAAGCAAATGCAAATAAATGGCATTAAGCGCTTAAGCGTTTTGTGTCTTTAAAAAGTGTCTTTGCCACACTCACACAAACACACACACACACACACACACACACATACACTTTTCGCAACTCAGCTGCTGCAAGTTTTATGCAATTATGTTAATAACAATGAAGAGGACGCAAAGCCTTAAATTAAGGGTGAAGGGTGTTTTTGGAGGGGTGACAAAAAACTTTTTAGGCGCCCAGGCGACAAAAATGCAGCAAGTGTGGCAGGAAGAAAGGGTTGGGGAAAAGGGTGTTTTTGAGTTTGTTTTAGGTCGCTTACACATAATGGAATAATTGCCAGACGGCAAGCAATGCAAAAAAAAGGCAGCAAACGTTTTTTTTTTTTGGGCACAGCACATAATTTAATAAGTAAATGTTGCAAGCAATTTTCTGTGTGCAACACACACATACACACAAATACACGTAGTATATATGTATATTGAATTCTTGCCACACACATATTTGCACACGTGTTGCAACACAACATACATTTTCTTCGGCTTAGTCTTAATTGCCGTATAAACTTGGCCCGATAAAACTTTGGCGTGTAATGTGAGCTGAAGCTGCAGTTGCTGCCGAAAAGCCTAATAAATTCCACAAATTTTGAAGAAATAAAAGAGAGGGGGTGCCAGTTGGGGCGTCTGGTTTACATATGCATTACATGTGTAATTTGTGCCGAGTATGTAACGAAATTAGAAGAACTTCTGCTAGCTTTGAAGCTGAAGCAGCTAAGGCTAAAACTTGCTTTCTAAAAGGAAATGAACTGCCAGGCAACTGTAGAAGAGAGGGGGGTGGGGGGTATCTTGCTACAGACAGTTAGCGCAAGTTGCAGTCTATGGGGCAGATGAACTTGTAGCAAGAACAAACAAGCATGAGGAAAGCTGCAAGATGTAGAAAATCCCCCAACGAAAAAAAATGCAGTTGAAGAAATTGAAAAAGTTTCGTTTTCTTTGGTTTGTTTTCTTTCTTATTATTATTTTTTTTTTTTGGTGCTTAATGCAAAGTTCATGCGAGTTTTGTTGTTGCTGGCAATCTCTGACAAGGCTTTACATACACATACATAATACTAGCTAGTGTGTGTGTCTGTGTGTTTGTGTGTGTTTGTGCAGTGAAGCATTTGCTGGTGCAGCTGTTAAAGAAATGTCTACATAAAAAAAAAAAAAAGATAGAAGGAGCACAAAAGTACACACATACACACACACTAACACACCCACATACATATATGCAACGTTACAATGCATGAAGGCGTGTGCCACGCCCATTGCAGGCAAACATGTGTTGCTCAACGCCTTCAGTCGTTGTAGTTGGTTCTTAAATTACACAAACTTGACTGCTATAAAATTCAAATTAACTCCTTGCTTTCATACTGGCTGTGTGTGTGTGTGTGTGTGTGTATCTGTGTGTGTGTGTGCTTTGCGCTCTAATATGAAAAATGAAAACAAATCTTAATTAAAAATTATTGTTGACAGTGCTAACGCTCTTTTGCACTTTCTTTTTTCTCTTTTAGCAACCATTTTTTGTTTTACTTTCAGCATCCGGGAACTTTTTAACTGGTTGTACGGGGCGTATGCGTAATTAATACATGAACGCACAGCAGGACAATTAAAAAAATGTGTAATTATTGCTACTTTTTTTTACAAGTGTAAAAAACTTTAAGTTATTCTTTTTAAGGTAATGTTTGGCAATAAGTTGAAGAAACACAGAGAAGAAACTTTTGGATGAGAAAAAGGTTTAAAAATCTGTATTTACAAAAGAGAACTAACTTACTTATCCAAGTGTTGTTTTTTTAAGTTCCTGTTGATCTGAACAAACTGTTTTTACAGCTCTATATGTTATTGTTGAGAAAAAGTCTGGAGCTAAGAATATTATAACAAACTACTTCAACTGACAAATAAATTCTCACAGCTTCAACATCCGTTTGCCATTAATAAATTTAATTAAATCAGCTTGAGAGAATCGTTTGCTTCAAATATTTCGAGTTTAAATAGTTTATTTTAAGTTTATTCAATTGAATAAGCACCAAAATTGTGTTAAGCATCATAGCTTAGGTAATATATACATTTAATTAGGCAAAACTTTCGTGAGCCGTTTAATAAATTGCCACTTAATAATAATTAAATGCCTGCCCGCAACTCAGCGCAAATGAAAGCTAAACGAAATTAAGTAAATCTCTCTTACAAATAAAGGTAAAAGCATATTAAGAACAGATTTGATGAGGCGCACAACCCGAATTTATTGTCTTGGCCCATAATTTGCACACGCAAGCTCTTTGTGCAGCTTCAGGTAGTTTAATCTCGCATTTTGTTCACCGTTGAAAGCTAATTTTGGAGGCACACAAACACACACACGTGCCGCAATAAGCCGCAAGCTTATCGATTTTGTTTAAATTGGTAGAAACTGAGCTGCTTTAATAACCAAACCAAAACTCCTGATGCTGTTGCTGGTTTTGTGTCTTCACTTCAATTCCAAACTCCCCAGGCAGACGCCATTTTGTATAAAGCTGTAGCTTTAAGCCGAGCTGAGCACGTAAGCAGCAAGTGAAAGAAAGAGACAGAGAGAGAGCGAAAGAGAGAGCGAACAGTGTTGCAAAGTTTTTCGCAAAAGTTTTGTTTTAACTTTGTTACGCAGTTTTTCGTTGTTGTTGTTCATTTTCTTTTTTTTTTTTTGCTCATACAATATTAAGAACGCTGTTAACCCCTTGTTGCCAACAACGAATGACTACAACGACCTATTTTAAAACTTGACTCCAAAGTTTTGCTTGTCGCACACACACACACACACAGACAACACACACGGCGACTGTTGCGTTCTCATTGCATGCAAATAAACATTCAATATACTACAATAAGGACACAGTATATGTGTGTGTGTGTGTGTGTGCGACAAGGATAAAGTTTTTTTTTTTGGTATGCAGCTCCAACTGCTTTTGTCTCTATATACTTAAGTTGCAATCTCCCCCATTCAATTGGTTTCTATCAGTGCATTTTGATTTTCTTCTTGAATGAGTTGCTCAATTGTTTTGGCCCATGTTGCCAAGTTGTTTAGTTGCAACTAGTTTACTTTTATTGCATTTTCGTGCGGTTTCTTTTTGGCCCTCCTTAACTTGCATGTGTGCGACAATAGTTGGCACAAGAACTTACAACAGCAACGTTATTAGAAAACTTGCTTCGCTTGCGCTTACCTGACCGCAATTTATTGTTAAGACAACGAAGAAGAAGGAAGGCGTTAGTTTGGCTCAATTAAAAGCATCGCTTATCTCACTAATTAGCAGCAAATCATACAACAGCTTACGTATCTGTGACTTAACTAAACTAAACACAAAAACCCCAAAGCTATTAACAGCTTGTTAAATGTTTCTCTGTCTTATTTCGTGCACGTTGCGAGCTCATAAAAATTCTAAAGAAACCCAAGTGAGAAAAAGACACTTGTCATAAAAAAAATTTAATTAAATGGAAAACATTTAAGACGCACGCATTCTCAACCACTTAAGTTTGAGAAATTTTAACTTAAACTAATTAAATCTAATTGCGTTTGCTTTGCGGCCATTAAAACCAAAAAAAAAAAAGCAGAATAAAATATGGTACGAAAATAGTTGGCAAAAAAACAAACGAGGTCTTGAAAATTTCAAATTACCCACAAATATGGAAAGCAGATAATTAGTGTTCATTTTCAGTTATAAGAAGTTTGACGAAGTGTGAAGAAGACTTTTAAATATTGCAATAATAGTTACAATGACAGCTTTATAACTTCGATTTCTCAAGGAAAAATCAATTTTTATCAAATAAGTCTAGAATACAACAAAAGTTTATAAATATATAATTATATTTACCTGATTGGAAGGCCAAGCCAATGTGCCAGACTTCTCCATTGCATTTTTATTATATGCTGTAAAAGAGCGAAAAATATACATTAAAACAAAAATATATAATGACTTAGACAGTCGTAATTTAAGGGTACTCGAACATATTATTATACTTATTAGTGGCAAACTATCATTTGCATAACATTTATATATGTATACAAATCTAAAAATTTGATGGCCATTTTGTGCTTGAGCAAAAAATTTACAATTTTCTTTTACTTCTACTTATTGGCTTTGAAGTGTTTGGCTCGAGTTTGCGGATTTTCTTGGAACAAATTTATACTATAGTATATAAGTATAATCATTTTTTTTCTTTTGCGTTCCTTTTCAGGACGTCGCCGCGGGCCTACGTAAAGCTATGGAGTCTAACTGTATCCAAAGCCTCGTATAATGCCATGTCATGCCATGCAACAACGACCTTCGCTACCTTTTGTGTATGTGTGTGTGTGGGAAATTGTGCACCTTGCAACGGCCATTGCAAATGGAAAGAGACAGCAAGTGGCATTCATACAGCCCAGCACGAAAGCACCCCCCCCCTTTTACTTCTCTACCCGCTTAGTTTGCTTCCTTCCTTCGTTTATAGAAATTGAGCACAAGACGGCGCAATTTTGTATGCAATTTTGCCACGGCAAATGCCAAGCAAAATTGTGACGACAGGCGGCTTAAAATTTAAATCGCAATCCCAAATCGAAATTGAAAAACAGCTGGACAAGCTTGCACCACTTTTTAACCCCTGCAGCACTCTTTCAGTTGCGCCTATTAAATCAATCGATAAGCAAATTATTTGCATAGTTAAATGCCAGCACATAAGAAATTTATATATACATTCAAAGTATCAAAACTTGAATTTACGCAATGTGAATGTATCAAATCTTTAGCTTAATAAAAATTGTAAGAGTTGAATTATTTTTGATGCTTGAAGAACTTTTAAGAACTTTTTAAAGTTATGAAAAACTCGAACGGAAGAGTTTTAAGTTGTATTGGATTTAGCTGAACTTGAAACATTTTTAACTTGTTTTCAAAACAAGTTTTAGCAACTTTAACAATCAAATTTTACATTTTATATCGACTAGATATCATTTTTAGCGGCTTTAAGTTAAACTTTAAATTGTTTTGAATCGATCTAAAATGCTTTTGATGTTTTTTAAATGGCATGAATAGTTTTAAACGGCTTATTGAATATATTTATATATATATATATATATATATATATAATCAAATTGGTTTGCAGCAAAAAGCTGCCACTCACCTTCTATTCAATCGATGTGCAACACTTTGGGAGTACAGAAATTGTAGCAAGCATAAAAATGTAACGAAAATTGTTTGGCAGCTTCTGTGGGCCGTGTCAATTTGAGCGCATTTTGTTGCTTGATTTGCACGCGTGTCTCGTATTTTTTATTTTGTATTTTGCATAACAATTGCTACAAAAAGGCAAAAACCGACGAGTCAGCTAGCCAGCAAGCAGTCAACAGTCGCATTTGGAGTCGCAACTTTGGGGACAATTGATTTAAATGTTTGCGCACATGTTTCCCAGCCAGTCAGGCAGTCAGGCAGGCAGGCAGGCAGTGTGCGCCAACCAAAAATATGTACGCTGCAGAGAAATTGCAACAGAAACGTAAAAAAAAAACCAATTCACGTAATAATATGCAAAAGTGTGCGGGGGCAGTGGGGCTTTGCAATTGTCGCAGCATGTCGCTTCCCTGTTCTGGGCTGGGGCGTCAACAACATTTTTCCAACTCAATTACCAGGCAGCTGCGACGTTTGTGCAACGTGTGCAAAATATATACATATATACATATATATATATATATATATATATATATATATATAAAAAAGAAGCAAATCTCAAGCGGCTGCCGCTTGCCACGGCAAATAAACTCAAATATTGACAGGCAGCATTAGCGCAAGGGTCGCGAAAGAAGATGGAGCGTAGAGGCGAAAAGGGGGAAGGCTACTTTAAGAAGGAATTGAAGTTAAAGTCGACTTTGAATTTGAGCTGTGGTTGTGCGGCAGCATGTGGCACGTGCAGAAAGGCAGGCACGATATGCAGGCAGTTGCAGCTATTTATATTTGCTTGCCACAAACAGACAAAAAGACAGACAGACAGGCGGCACCTACACTAACAGCACACACACACACACACACACACACTCTCACACAAACAACAAAAGCTTGCACTAATAAATAAACAACGCAAACCAAACAACAGGGAGCGAAAGTCACAGATGAAGAAGCTACACTTAGCATAATATTTGATATGGAATTAAGAAAATGATTAATGGACAACAATGTCAAACTAATATCCAACTTTTGCTCTTTCCATGAGAACAATTTTTAAGCAACAAATAAGAAATTCCTTTTTAAAAACATAATTTAAGTCTAAGAAAAGAAGACTATGATAGATATGATATGATATGATAGATATTTCATATGTGCGTTAAGATTTTACTTTCCGACATTCTAGACATTATTTGATTTCCAGTTTGCAACGTCTTTGCCCTAACTATTAACAAGCTAAGTAAATAGTTTCAGATACAAAGTTTTAAAGCTATTATCAACTATTATATCTTTATATATCGCTCATGTAAGATCCAAGATTTAAGTTCGAGACATTTCTTACATTGTTTAAATCATTTCAAAGCAATAAACAACTTGTTAAGGATTTAGTGCGAAGTTTTATTCCGGTTCCTTTTCTAGTTGCATTGCATTTATATTTCTCTCCATGTATGCTACGTTCATGCTACGTTTGCTAACATTCTGTCAGTGGCTAATCACTCATATAAATATACCTGAGAAATGCAGCTAGTGCCTTCAGCTAAAGGTGTTTTGTTGTACGTCTGTTTGTGTGTAGTTGTTGTTGTTGGGTTTTCGCAGGTGTCTGCCAACAATGCGGCGCACATTTGTTGTTGTTTGTTGCTGGTTGTTGGATTTCAGCTGCATGTTTGGCATATGTAAATTATGCCAGTGCCAAGTCAACCACTTAACTCACAACTTCTCATACAACCCCACTACCCCTCTACCCTTCTCACTCCTTCAATTGTTGTCAGTCAGCTTGAGAATTTGCCACACACCCATCAAAGTCAGGTTGCAGCAACAGCAAGTAGAGAAATAACTCGTACTGTCTGTAGCTCTTCTGCTGCTGATTGCAAAAGTCAACATTTTTGGCGTCTATCTCTCTCTATCCCTCTCTCTCGCTATCTCTTTCTTTTACAACCTTATATGTTATTTGGCTTTCTTGGGTTTGGTCCATTGAGTGTTTGTAGTTCTTATACCCTATGCACATAAAGCTGCACGCAAAATAGCTTCATAAGGTTTTGCATATTTATGTAATAGCCAAGACGGCACAAAGTAGAACCAATTTCATCTACGTACCTAAATACACATATATCTAAGGATCAAGTATTCGGGCGTGACTTAACAACAAATTTTGTATTCAGTTTTCTCTCGTATGCTCGTTTATAGCTTTAGCAATTCTTTTTCATTCGTATTTTGGCTCCAGAATATATATTCTGTTGTGCAGTCTTGATTAAAAACATAAAATAAATGCAGCAAAATAATATATTAAAGTGCTGCAGTTAAGGGAAGACTTGCATAAAAGAATTTGTTTAATCCTTGATCTATAATAAACTAAAGAATTTAGTTTTGAATACCAAACTAAACAAAGATATTATACAAGTTGATTACTCGAATTTGGTTAAAGTTTTCCGAAGGATTTTTGTGCCTCTGAATATCTCATAGCAAGCACAAAAGTTATTGCTGATTCTGTAACTATATACAGGGTACAATCTAGTCTATCACAATGAAATAATCAACAGCCGAGTGTTTGAATTTGCTGTTGTTGTTTGTTTATTTGTTGCTGCTGTTGCACTCGAGTGAGCAAATACTTTATTAAAACTCTGTTTGGTTGAGCCATGGAGCAAAATAAATGTATGTAAATCATTCATGTGCCACAAAACGAACAGCATCAGCTGGCTGTGTGTGTGTGTATGTGTGTATTTGTGTATGAGGGGGCGTGGATAATGAGCACAGCTCATGTGCACTGGTTTTAATTTTGGTTTACGGCTAAAGTGTTTGACTTGAGCCGTAAGTTAAATATAAATATACACACAAACAAACATAGAGCACAACGTGACGTATGCGCAATATTTGAAGAGGCTGCGAAATAAAGCTGAAGATGAAGAAGATGGGAGACTTGAGAACTGCTTGGTAATTGATATGAAGGCTAATAGTATTACGACCATATGTAGTCGGATGTGTGTGAAGGCAGCAAAATTCCAACCCACACACACAAACAACAACTGCAAACAATAAAGCAGCAACAACAAGAACAACATCAGGACCACTTGAGTAGCTTGGCTAACAAACTGCTTGCATCAGCTGTAAGATTCGCATGGCAAGGACATGAAAGGACAATCGAAATGGTGCACAGCGGTGGGTGGAGGGTGGTGGGTGATGGGTGGTTGGAGGGTGGATTACACCCACAAACAATGTCTGCCATGTCGAATGCGACTTGAGTGTTACTCTTTTGTTCGTGTCTTTGAAGCTCGACACCTTGACAAACAAACAAACAAACACACACACACACACACACAAAGTTGGGCCTGTCAATAACAGCTGCCGAACACCCACCCAACCACCTTAACACCCCCTCACTCTTTTGCCAACTTTTCGTTGATGGTATCAAATTTGATACTCGCGTTTGTGAGTGGTGCTAAAAAAAGGATTTCGAATCACGTCATTTGAATGTCAACATTCGGAAATCATTCAATTGACTTGGCGTCAGTCAAATTGCAGCTAAAAGCGTTGAGCAAGTGTGCTAGACTTAAAGATACCCTTTACTTAGTGGAAGAATGGCATGCTTTGTTTGCTTCAACAAACTAATTTTATTATTAGTTAAAATCTTTCTTAATAAAAGTTTAGCTTTTGTACAAATTCTTCTACTTTTGACTTAACATTCCCTTAACTATCACTCTTTCTTTAAAAGGGTATGTAAGTATGAACAAAATATGGACTATTTTATTTATTCATATTAGCTGTCAGTTCGAGTGTCTGATTGTCCTTGCTTGTTTCTTTCCCATTCTTTTCTTAGTTATCCGGCTTGTCTATCTCTCTGTCGCTAACGCTGAACCCGCCTGTCTGTCGCGACAGTGCGCTCTGCCCGTCGCCCCTCTCTCTCTCTCTCTCGCTCTCTCTCTCTATGCTGTGCAAGCCTCTTGATGTCGACTTCTGACATAATATTGACAGCTAAACAAATCCAATTATGCCCTACTCCTGTAGTACATCAAACAACAGTAGCTGCTGTTGCCGCTAGGAGCTCTCTAAGCTTACGAATATGCTAAATGTTGACCAGCTATGCTTTATATGTATTGGCTTTAACCTTAACTCTGTGCACGTTGTGTTCGTGTGCGTTGAAGCGCTTTAAACGTTTTCCCACCGCTGACCAGAGAGAGCCACAAACGCAGAACAGACGCAGAACAGAGAAAGGCGACTCCAACGATATTTCAATATTCCGATATGCTGGTCAGCTAGCAAAAGCTGATTGCTGTTGTTGTTGTTGTTGTTTGTTGTTGCCGACAGTAAATTGCGTAGGTGTGCAATTGAATTATTGCAGTCAATGCACACATTCACACTGCACACATCTTCCCCCCCGCCAGCTAGCATCTCTGTTTGCCATCTCTGCTTGTGCTGCTGCTATCATAAATATGAAAATTTTGAGCCTACGTAGAAGGCAGACGCAGAGCACAGTCTGACTGGGAAATATTATCCCAACACACACCCCACCCCCTCTCCTCTCGCTCCTTGAATACCCTTCCCCTATCCGTTCCAGTGCTCGTAACCAAACTCTCAGAGCTGTGCCAACAACCATTTTACGGTTTATTTTTGGGGCATTGAATGCAAATATTGGCATAAATTTTGGCTGTTGCGGTTGGCAGGCTGTCGAAAAGGCGACGAAGAGGGGTGTACAGGAAGTCAGCTACAGCTTCAGCTGCAGCTTGACTGTGGCCAATTTTCATTTGGCACACACACACACACACACTCTGTATGTGTGGCATGCATTCACTCTCACGCCTGACTGCATTGTTTGCCAAAAACTGACAGAATGCACTTGGATTTTGGATTTTGAATTTGCAAATTTGGTATTTCGTTTACGTACGGAGCTTCGTTCGAGCCAAGTGCGTTTTTGTGCTAACCAATTTGATTAAAGGTATACAAAAACACAAACAATAAAATGGTTACAGCAGCAGTAGGATTAGTAAGGATTCAAATGGGTACCGAAAGTTAAATAGTATATATAAGCTCTGCTTGAAAGAATGTAAGCTTGTTAAAGTAGTTAAAGGGAACTAGGGCAAGACCTTAAGCAGTAAGAGATGTACAGAAAGGAATAAGGTATTGCTCACAGCGGATTACTCGTAGCCTTAGGATTGACCTAAATAAGAAGAAGTTTTATCAGGAGATCTGAGTGTGTATACTCATCTAATACAATATAGAATCCTAATCTATCTCAGAAATGCAATAATATAAATAACTTCGAGATCTTAAGACCTTAGAAAATCTCAAGTTGAACATAATTAGAACACTGTTAAAGTTTAACTAGCTATCTCTCTTCCAATCTCCCCTCTTTTCACACATCCCCTTTCCCTATTAGTGCTATGTTTAAGTTAAGTAGCAGACCCTACCATACTTAGAGGCACAATCTAGACTACAACCACGTTGCCGGTGGTGATTTATGTGTTTGTTTTTGGTCTTTTGGGGCTGCCTAGCGGCACATTTATCAACACGAAACACAACAACAGACGGACAAACAACAACAAATAACAAATCAGCTTTTTGGAAACTGTTGGACGGAAATGACACATTTACTTAGGCGACCTCGCTTAAGTTTATTTAGGCCTTCGCACTATTTAAATTTCTCTCGAAAAGCACTGTGAGAATTCCAATTGGAATTCAATACAAAACGCATTGTGAATTTGTATGCGGTTCAAAGTTCAATTAAGTGAACATTTCGGTAGGTTGGATTGGGTTCAGTTGTTGTTAAGCCTTTGATTGCTATTTAGGGCAAACATATAAATTTGAACAGCTATACAGGACAAGCATGGGTAACGCCCACTAAATGTTCTTCCCCCGCTCTGTTTCTCACTCTCCGACCAAACCCAAATCAATAAATTTAACGCGCTTTAAAGTTAAACTTTTCCTCTGTCTGTTTGTCTGGTTTTTGTTTTTTCGGTCGTAAATCGTACGGCACGGGAAATTGGCAAAAACATCAAAAACTTTTCTTGGCCCGCAAAAGTATGCTATGCCCAAAAATTTGTTTGCCTAGTGTCTAAAACTATGCTAATTTCCGACATGATTTTATATCTGTACGTTTTTTTTTGTTGTTTTGTTTTCTTTCCATTCACATGTCCTTGGCTGCGCATGTCCTAAGTAAACCCAATTTGTTGCCTCGAATATTCTATTAAAATCGCATAAATTACCAACTCAATTTACAGCTAGTACACAGGCGACGAGGGGGATGCTGCGAGGTTGACAACGCATTTAAAGACATTTTAATTAGCTGCCAAGGCAATTGGCAGGACACTCAGAACTGAAAAGTCTCAAAACTCACCCACTACTCAGGCTTAATGCCGCTTTTGATTTTGCGCCTCAAAGTGTGCTACAGTTTTTGGTTTCCTCTTCAATTCCCACCTCTCTTTCACTTTGTTGGTTTTCCGTTCGTGCTTTTTCCGCTTTTCATTTGTACAATAGCTACTTAGACACGATTTTCCCTTGACAACAGCCACTATTGAGACAGAGAGAGAGAGAGAGAGAGAGAGGGCCGCAAAATTGGTAAATGGGCATTGGTTTTTCTCTTCTCTCTTTTGTGGCCATGGTAGCAGTTAAATGATGAAAGGCATTTGTCTCTGATGTTTAGTTGCAAAACAATTAAGCTGAAAGCAAAGCTGTGTAGTGTAGACTGTATTTGTATGTGTCTTCTCTGTTTGTGTGTGTGTGTGTGTTTATGAAATGAAATGAATTCACATTGATGAAGATCAACTAATGGTGAATAAAATCGACTAGATAAATGCCCTGTGGCCAAGCATTTGAGTCAAAACGGAAACAAATGCAATAGTTTCATTAAAATTTTAATTTTCATGAAATTTGTCTGAATCAAGTGAACTTGCTTAGGTGACTAGAAGATGCTCTCTTTTTAACCAAACTCATTCTGTTGTGAATGTCTTTTTAAAGATTGTATTTACTTTTCAGTTTCTTTTACACCTTGTTCCCTATACCTCACTCACGAAGGAAGTGTGTTAGTTAGGGTATACTTTGTGGGAAAATGTTTCGTCATTGATAAATGTGAAGTGGCAATGGAGTGATGTTGAAGCATTAGCATTAATAGTGTGGCATTAATTTCCAAGACGCAATATACAAATATACAAATTTATATGTATGTATTCGTAGCATGCTTTTAGGCGGCCAATTACAGGCAGAGACCGCAATAAATGTTTCTAAATGTGTGTGTGTGTTTAGATGAGGGGCTTTAAAGAGCACATAAACACATTACCACATTACGTATTATGTAAAACGAGGCATGAACGCCTGGCCAACGCCTATGAGCCTTCTAAAATCCACTTGACAACAACTTGAGGTAATGTTTCTCTTCCACCCACAGGCTCAGTTTGCATAAATAATTCATTTGAGAGGACGCTTTTGGGCTCGAAAACTGTTGTAGACAAAACTGCTTAAATATGCATAATTACCTGAGACATCAGGGCACGTTCCGCAATCTCCTTCTTCTACTGCTGCTCCTCCTCTGAGCCTCTGCTGCTTCTTCAAGAGAGACTGGCCAAGTTTTTGGAGTCAAGTCAAGTTTGTGACGTGCCGGAAGTATATGCTCCATAGCCTGCATCCTGCCTCGCTCCACTCGCTCCCCACTCAAAAGTACTTGGCATAAATTTTACCTCAGCGCAAACGCAAACAAGCTGAAAATAACAGAAATAAATAACAATTTTTAGTATGTGTTCTAAGGAAGGTGAAATGAGTTGAGTTCAGTTTAAAATCGTTGCAGATTTGACAGCGCAATGGGATATTATAATTTCCGCAATTGCTCTACACAAATTAAAGTCATAAAAATTGTTTACAAAATATTTAACTAATTGCTTGTTTGTATTATTTTAAGTACCCTCAAAGCTTGTTGGCCAATAAAAATCAGTTTAAATATGCTGCTAATGCGACAAGCGCAGTCACCCGAATGGCAGGCGAAGACCAACTGGCACGCGACATTGTCAGGGGAGAGAGAAAATAACATAGCGACAATGTTTGCGAGAAGTTTTACATTCCAAATTCCACATCCGCTTTGGCCCATAAATATAATTACAATCATAAAGGAAATATTTACAACAATTGTAAATATCTCGACTCGACTCGACTCTCGAGCTTTCAAAGCATTTAACACGCACGGCCTCAAATTAATAAACTCCAATTGGCAACGTCTGAAATATATACTTTTATATGTATTCTCAAATCCCCTCTTTTTATCGAGAGCCTTAGGACTGCCTGGGTGATTGCCGGCGCCGGGGTTCCCTGATGAGCGTGTGAGCTCATAAAGATTTCCTGCCTGCCTCACTGCCTCTAGGCAGTGTGCGTGTGTCAAAGCTATACAAAATAGGCTCAATGTGATTGACTTCCATATATCCTGTAAATTGATAAGCTAGCTTTAAGACCAAGAAAACAGTTTTCAAAACTTTTCCCATGACATTTTAGTAGATTATTGTAGTAGAACTGCATTGTAGATGATAAATGTAGTTTCAGAACACTAGCTGCAATAGATCCTTAGTTCCATAAGCTTACATGATCAGAAAACCCTTCAACGCTTTAAGTATGAGCTTTCTAAGCTACCCAGCAGCACTTAATGTTCTTAGGTCCCATTTGGGTACCCCTTAACAAGCTTTACAACCCCATTTAACCTCTTTATACGGCATCTAAGCGATAGACGAGTCGACACTCCTGTGACATTTGCCAACTCCCTTCCTTTCCAACATACAATACTGCATGCCAGTACTTAATAGAACTTTTACCTTTAACTGTAACTGTAACTGTAACTCTCGCTTGTGCTTTTTGATATCTGATTAGAGTCGCACGCCATAATGTCATCATAAATTGTAGTTAGTGAGGGTTAAGGATCAGAACAGAGCTGACTTCTACTTACTAGTTCAGTCAGAAGTAGAAGTAGTAGTTGGCTTTGATGTTCTTTGGGGTTCTATTTCTGTGTGTGTGTGTGTGTATGTGTGTGTGTGTATATGTTCTCGTTACTATTGTGGCTCATGGTCTTTTGTGGATTGTGTTAAACATGGCGGCACTTGAGCGAAAATGAAATTTATGATTAAACTAAAGCCCCTTTCGCCCTCGCGCATAGTACAGTAACAAAAGGTATAGCTGTCCAACATTGCCTACGGACGTATGCTAAAGATATCAAGAGTGGGAGGAGAAGGGTATATAAGAAGGGCGGAGACGAAGCGCACACTTATACAATGGCGGCCCGTTTACCGCAGGCCAAAATGCCACACTTAAGTGAATTACAAAAGCAGCTGGCTGTGGTTGTGCTTCTAGGCTGCTGCTGAACAAGTGAAGGTCGAAAGGGATGAGGGGTAGGGGGTCAGAGTCAGCCAGTCAACGCGTTGACAGCCACAACAAGCGGCTTAATCGCATTAGTGCGGGCCCAAGCACAGCAGACCTCAGAGCTACTTCTCCAACTGCGACAACGTAACAACAGCGACAACGACGACGACGACGATTCCGAGAGCCAAGTGCGAAAACTGATTGTGTGGCGCCACACACAGAGAAAGCAAGCAGAGCAGAGCAGAGTAGAAAAGTCTCTGCCCAGTAGAGGCGCTAAGCTGAGCATTGTGCGACGCCAGCAGCAGCAACAACAACAAGAACAACAACAACAACAACAGCGACAGCGACAACGCAAATGCCACTATTTATATAAAGAAATGCTAGTGGAGAGGGTGAGGCAAGTAGAATTTTTAAGAGTGAAAACGAACTACATTTAGCAGGTCGCCTGGGCAATTGCTCGGGCTCACAAAAAGTTCACACAGGGCACAGGGCTGCTAAGTTGATAAAATAAAAAGAGAAATAGGGTGTGTACTGTGAAAAAAAGAGAACAGCTTATTTAAAATACACCCTGCAGTCAGCACAAACTTTAACTGCTTTTGCTGTCAATTATTTCTGCAGAAGAAAAAATATTTAAGAGAACCTCACCAACGAATTTTTGATTAAGAAGAGTCAGACAAATTTATCTTATTTAATACTTATACAAAAGAAACATAGAAAATATTCTTAACTTGAGTTCTTTCCTATATTCGATAGACTTTGAAAAGCATATCACAGCCTACTCTTGCTCATTTTATAGGGTATTCGAAATCAAAAAATAAAATAGTATTTTTATATATATATTACACACAAATGGCATATTTTTTCCGTAGTTGTGTCCTCAACCAAAAACTGCAAATAAAGAGATCCTACCCCCTCGAATAAAAAAGCAAAAAAGAAAGCAATTAATCTACGACACAGCGCACAACGTTTGCTGCAAAGGACAAAAAGGACGAGGACATGGACAAGGACAGTCACAAGGCACTGGACAGTGGGCAAGTTTTTGGGTTGCTGAAAGTCAAAAGTGCTTATACCCTGCATCCTGTCCAGAAAATCCAATAACTTATCTTGATTTTATGGTTATTTCAACAAAGGCCGGAAGTTGTAGGTGCAGTAAGGGGAACGGGTGGTAACCAAAAAACATTGAATAGCCGCCCCCTCTTAGTGTGTGTGTGTGTTTTTGCATGTGACATGCCATTGTGTATGCCCAAGGGTTGATGGGTGGGTGGGTGGGTTTAGGGGTATACTCTATGTATATGTAAAACGTATTTAAGCATTCAAGTTTCTTCTTGTCTGCTGTCCATAACATTGTTGGTTTGCGTGTCTGTATGTGTGTGAGTGCAATTGACATATGGTTTCTTTACAGTATTCGGTGTGTGTGTGTGTGTGTGTGTTTGTGAGTTGTAAATTTTGCATGAAATGTTTTATTTGAAATGTTCTACATTGAATTCAATATGTCCTGCCACTTGTCTCAATTCCCACACACACACGCAGTTGTTATTGTTGTTGTTGTTGCTGCAGCTGATGGGCATTTATTGATGCACCACACAATCACACCTCCTCTCGGCAACCCTTAAGCACAAAAGTCAAGCAGTTGTTTGTAAATCAACATTATCAAGATTAATTGCGGTTTTCCTTAAGACAGTTACAAGACTTTCAGAGTCAGTTGCTTAGTTTTCGGTGTATTTGACATTTATGAGCCGCATAAATCTTAAGCAATAAAACAGCATTTAAATGCAATGCATCAGCTTTTCGACTAATTGATTAACACGAAACAACTTACACAAATATAACCTCTCTCTAAAAGATAAGACAAAATCAACAACACTTGAGGGAAAATTAAACCATTTTGTAGTCTATACACAAAACAGAATTCAATTAATATTTAAATTTTAATAATCAAATTATTTTGTAGAAATTACCAAAGGAACACGAAAAAATTATAAACTAAAAATGCTCCCCCAAGCATTGTGTCAATTATAGCGCGCGACGAGGAGGCAGGGAACGGGGCGTCAAAACTTTTGTACAAGATTGGCACGCCGACATCTTTTTTTTTTGTTAGACGGACCCGCAGGAAAACAGCTGCCAAGTGCAGAAAAACATAGAGCGAAAAGCAAATATAGCAAACGAAAAAAGCAGAAACAAAGGGAGAACGAAGAAAAGTGGAGGGAGGTGTAAAAAAAAAAGATGGCACAGACAATGATAATGATATTTCCTTTGTTCTGACTGGCAGCACAGCAGGGGTGCTCAAAATTTATTCGAAATTCCCTTCAGTTTTCATCTCTTTTTTTTTTCGGCCATTACATATTCATTAAATTGCACAAAAGCTGAGCTGCCAATCTCAGTCAAAATGTTCTCTGAGTAGTGAAAAGGGATTTCGCTGTTGTCGGACTCAAGTATCAATAGGTGTATTCTCGGGTATCTAGTTTCATTTAATTGCTAATCATTGTTGAGTATTACGCATCAGCATCGAGCATTAGCATTTCAAATGCGTAATCAAAACAAAACGAGCTGAAAAACTCGTTTTTTACTTGCGTTGGCTAAACAAAAAAAAAAAACTGTAGCAAAGTTAGAGCTGAGACAATGACGCAATGCTTCAAATCATTGCACAAACATTTCTTTAAGTCAATTTCAAATGACATCAGCTAAAAACTTAAACACAAAATGCGCTAAAAACAAAAAAAAGGGTAATACTTAAACTTTTTTATACCAATTAAGTTATAACCAACACAACCACAATCATTTTTCGCCGCAACATATTTAATAAATAAGTAATCAACATAATAACTACAAAAAAAAGCTGGTATTTAAGAACTCAACGTTTATGCAGCTGCTGTTTGAAAGTGTCAATAAATTCTAATAAAATGCAATTAAAGCGCACAGTTTGAACATCGCTCGGCTTTTTAATAGCCGTTTTATGTGACCGCAGGACAAACGACTGACTATAACAAAGGATTACAAACATACGGTGTTAAAAATCACATGCACTAAATGCGGGACCAGCATCATCATGAAAAAACGAGGAAAAAGTACTTTAAGCAATTAATAAATTTGAGCGTCAGTTTAAAATGATTTTTACCATAATATATATATATATGGATATATTTGTGGGTAAAAAGTCAATTGCGAATTATGCAAATTTTTAATAATAATAATAATAATAATGTCTATCAAAATGATATTATTTGTACAAATAACACAACAATATGACCAACAAATATGTAAATAAATATTATTAAATATGCACATCAATTGTTTGCCCAAAAAAAAAAAAAACGGTAAAAAGTCAATTCAAAATGTCACACAATAAATATATATATATATATATGTGTATGCAAATTAAATGCGCAAAAGTGTCAAAAGGCAAGGATAAAAAAATTGTCCATGTTAAAAAGATATAAAATTAAATAAATCATAGAATGTATGTGATTTAAATGGCTGTTGACGAAATTGTCGCGCTAATTTGTTGTGGCCGAGGAAGTAAAAAAAATAAAAATTAAACATAATGATATGAACGACAGGGTCATACTCTCTCTGCACAAAGTAAATATATTAATTTTATGTTTTTTGTTTTTTTTTTATATATTTGCATGTTTAAAATGTTTACATATCTCATTAGTGCTCGACCACAAAGAGAGTATATATTTTTTTGTTAACGCATTTTTATAATATTTTATGTGAACAAGGGAAATGACAATTGAATGGGGCGGAAAGGGTGACTTTGCACAAAATGTCGGAAGTGCACGCAAAATGGCCGCAATTAAACAATCAGCACAACAATTACAAAATGTTGACAATGTTATGCGATCTATCTGTGTGGTTTAAATAATGGCCAAGGCAACAGAGCCAAACAGAGAGAGAGAGAGAGAGACAGATGTATGATAACGCTGACAATGTTAGCAGCAAAGTTTGTGGCAATAATTTATTGTAGCCGAATGCACACTAAACTGCAACTAGTTTGTGAAATTGTTGAAATTTATGATGCGAGAAAGGCAAACCATATTCCAATTAGTTGCAACTTACAACATGCAACACACACATAAAAGAGACAATCTGTGTATTCAGACAATTGTCAACATTGATAGAAAACTCATCTGAAGATTAACTAAATGTTTGCCAAGCACCCAAAGGCACAGAAATGCAAAGGGTTGAAGTGTTTTATTTTTTTCGGTTTCTAAGGGGTAGATCTTCAAATGATTGATATGTTAATGCTGCACGTTGAGCGAGGCGACAGCATCTCTCGACTTTATCGCTAGCTTTCGCATCAGCTTTAGCTTCTGCTGTTATATTTGCATATAGACATCATATGCAAATATGTGCTGCAATCTAAAGGATACGTGTACGTGTACGTGTGTGTGTGTGCGCCTCAAAAAGTATCTGCGAATTTGCGAATGTGTGTGAGTGTGTGTGTTTAATGTATGCATGTGCAAGATGGCGTCGCGTTACGTTCCACGCATTCGTACTTCATTGCAGCTTGTCTCATTTTCTATTTAACATTTTTCATGCTTCTTTTTTTTTCTGCTGCTGTAAGCTCTAAGTTGCTTTATTAGATACGTTGTTATTTTGTTGGAACAACTTTGCACTCAGAGAACGAAAAGGGTGCTAAGCTAAAATAATACAAACACTTAGAGCACTTAAGCTTGATAACAAAAAAAATATGTTATTCAATAACTTCGTGAATGAATTATGAAAATCCATTAAAGGCTTTCAAAAATGTTTGTAACCAATGTGAAACTTTTTCGAAAATCTAAGGTCGTTAAGCAAAGTTGCTCAAAAAATAATTGTACAGTGTGGTAGAAGTCTCTCTATCCAAACTCCTAACGAGCTGTACAGCATTTCAAGAATGGAAGGCGTGGTAAGGGGGCGTATCGCGCTGCCTCTTGAGCTGACATGCGACTCTGTGAATAACTGAGTAACTGTCTAACTGACAAGGAGCTTGACAAGAGGCTTGTCAAAGCTAGGTGAAAGCGGACTGCGGACTGACGACAGTTTGACAAACGAATAACAAAAATATAGTTTTTGCCTTTTGTTAGTGTGATTTGCGCTGATTTGTTGCTGTTGCCTTGTTTTTTTCGGCCTTTAAATGGACGCACAGGTCTTTGGGTCAGCTAACAGTAGATGGGGGCAGAAAGAGACGGGGGAGAGAGGGAGAGGCAGACACACACACACACACACACACATACAAAACAAGTCAGCTACACACAAAAAGGAGCCCCGACTGTATATCCGTTTTTATGTTTCGTTATGCCCATGTCCTGCCATATGTCCTTTTCTATCAATGCGGTCACATAACCTATTTGTGTCAACAACATATATGTGTATTAGTAAGAGTAAGTGTGTGTGTGTGTGTGTTTTGATTATAACGTTTTAGATGTTGCCGCTGTGCTTTTGGATCTGTTTTTTTCGTTTTCTACTTTGTATTTCATTGTTGTTGCTGGTTTCTAAGCTGATTTACGTGGATTTGATGTGTGTGTGTGTGTTTTTTTTGCACAAATGGGCGTATGAGTGATATTTTTTCTTGCTCTAACTTGTTGTGTTATTGGCTTTTTTTGTTCGCCTTTTGTGAAGTTTGGTTGCTGGCAACAGTTGATTGATTGATTGAACGTTTTTGATAAACACTGTCTGTGGGTTAGGCTATGTTTTTTATTCACTCGCCTCTCTCTCTCTTTTTCTCTTTCTGTGGTTTTTAGACCCTACATCCATATCTAAGAGTTTGTCTTTTTTTGCTGCTGCTGCTGTTGTATGTTGTTTTCTTTTGTGCTTTGTTGATGAAGCGTATGGCCAAAACTTTAAGCTTAATCCTCACAAATTGCTGTAGAGAGTTGAGAAGTTTTATTTTTTTGTTATTGCTGGGCATTGTACAGCAGCATAAGTCGTAGCTGATTGACCGCAAGCCAAGGCTAAATGTATAAAGCAAAAAACTCAATGGATTCAACTATACGTTAAATAACATTACCTATTCGATGTTTAACTTTATTTTTTGTGTTAGATGTGATGTTACTTTTATGTCATTTTTATAGATCAACTTACTTAGACTTGATGTCAAGCAATAACCTAGATCATATATGAAAAGTGAAAGGAATTATCCTGTAACCTGTCTAAATTATAGTTTCTTTCTTCTTAATCACAGCAATACATTCATAACACATCGAAAACCGTTATTACTAGCCGATTATAGGGTTAATTTCAAATAAAAAACAATGGGAACGCAAAACAATAACTTAATAAACGCTTAGCAGAGCAACCGCAATCGACAATTGAGACTTTGCCACCCGATACTCAACCACCCACAAACGCACTTGAGGCGCTCGAAGCTAGTAGAAACACACACACACGCACATAAGAAGTTAGTTTGGCTGGGGAAGAAAAAAGGATTCGGACTTGGTAGCCAAGTGGCAGTAGCCTGGCTGGCTTGGGCAGGCACTTAAGTAAATGGCAAGAGTGGCTGGCTCGATGCTCATAAGATTTTGCACAAGGCAAGGGCTGCACTTGAAACGGATTTCCTTGTTATGCAGAACAAGAAAGAGAGCACGAGGCAGAGAGAGAGAGAGAGAGAGAGAGCTAGAAAAGAACCTTTAGTTTCGAGCATGAAACTTGCAAGCAAAAGTTTGATTCTATTGCACTTGATAGCACCTAATGCAGTCAAGGATTGAATTTGAAGCAAAGGGTATAGAGAGTTAGGTTAGGTATGTGTGTTCGGTGTGTGTAAGAGCGCAATTAGCACGCATCGATAGACACGCGCTGGCACTCGACGACTCTGACTCGACTCCAAAGCTAGTGGAACAAGCAAGCGAGCAAGCGAGCAAAACAAAAGCGAGCAATCCAACGCAAAATGCTAATTAAGTGGATGAACAAAAGCTTAAAGAAGCACAAGAAGAAGCAGAAAAGCACTAGCAGCAGAGAGGAGCTCCCGCTGGGGCTGCCACATGCCACACTTGCCACACACACACACAGAAAGTCCGTCGCCAAACAATCATATATCATCGTCAGTTCCAACTGTGTAAATCCACATATGTACACACATACACACATATATGTATGTATAAAAGCTGCACCACATAAAAAAAATTAAGTATACAGCAAGGCAACTGTTGGCGGATTACAAATGGTTGGCAACTCTGCAGCACACTGGATTATATCTGGTCTTAATTTTTCTTTTTGCTCCCCATCTTGTTTTTTTTTTTGTTTCTTGGTGCTGTTAGCAACACGCATGGCGAAAATTTTTTGGCACAATTAATGTATGCAGAATTTGTTTAATTGACGATTTGCATGCCATAACTTATATATCTGGCACAAAACTTTGATGGTAAACTGGGGGAGAAGAACGAGGCGACGTGCTTGTAACGAGTGCTTGTTAATTGCAGTGTACTTAAAATGACTTGGCTTGTTTTGGTGTACTTTTTGAATACCCTGTAAAAAGGTGTGACAAGGGACAGACAGCTTGTTAAGTAGTTTAAAAATAAATAAAGTTCAGTAATGAATATAGACTTTAAATAAATTATTTACACTCAACTTGACCTAGACTTGTTATGAAATAAACATATATGTGCATAACTAATTATAGCTTTAGCTTGATATTTAGCACAATAGTAAATACATTCTCTGTGGTCTGTGGCATTTGTTAAACAAATATGAAAAGATAAGTGCTAGCTTACAATATCAACTTGGGGTATAGGGTAACTCCCACCTATATCTTTTTGCTTATCTTACTCGTTAGATTTCACATTGCCAAAAGCAGACATTAAACTTTCTGGCTGCGTGCACAGAGTTTCGGGCCCAGCCTCCTTTGGGCAATGTCGTTGTAGTTGCCCAAAAAACAAATTGCAAGCTAAAGTTAAAGTTTTTGTCGCCTTGTGAGCGTGTCCCCTGCTGGTTCCAACAACACGAAATTGTTAAAAGAGTGCAAAGCAGTTTTTTTCTAGGTTTTTTTCTATGTTTTTTTTTTGACTTAGCCATTTCATGCTCATAAGCATAACTTTGCAATTTGAGAATTTTTGGAATTTGCGAGAATTTGCATGTGAAAGTTAAACTCAAGGAGCGAAAGGAGCGTGAAAATTGCAAGAAAACGAGGAAGAGGCGACTTCTTGGCAAATAATTTGTTAGCTGAAACTTATGGGTTGGCTTTAAGGGGTTTTTCCACTTTACAATCAATTATAGGAGACTCGAAAGTTGTCTGTGTGTGTGTGTGTGTGTGTGTTTGGTCTGTGCAATATACCATTGTTAACCTGTCCGACACACATTTAAATGCAATTTAATGCAATTTATGGGCTGTTTTTGTTGTTGTCGTGGCTCTATAATGCATTTGCAATTGGCTGCAGAACAACGGCCCTTATTAAAAGCGGAAACAATGCGCACTTCCGCTTCAATAGTGCAATTGTGTGTGTGTGTGTGTTCGTTTGTGTGCGTGCGTTTCTCGACAAGGCACGCAAATGAGCACTGGTATAATGTGCATGCATTATTATTCATGTTCTTGCCCATGCTGATAAAAAAAAGAAATGTGTATATATACACATACACAAGGAACAACAACAAACAACAGCAGTTGAGTTAACAATTTATGGCGTAAGCCAACGTGCCACGCCTATTTTGGCTTTATGTTTGTGGAGAGAGAGATGAGCAGGGGGGGGTAGCGAAAGCCACTTGGCCGCATTTAAATTACCAGCAATAAATAAACAGCGTTCAATTAATATGGCCCAAAGAAAACGATGCCGCTGTTGTGTTATAATGCCTTGGCAACGTTGCGTATACGCAATGTTAAATGGAAAAATTGCTAAGAGAGGCGGCAAAATGTTGGCCACATTATCATAAGCAGTCAGCAGAACATGAAAATAACGCAAGCCATCTTTAATATAAAGATAAATAAAGGGGGAAAAGTAAAATGTTTAAAGGGTAGAAAAATGTTCTGTTATTTTGTAAAACGTTTATAACAAACTCATGCAATTATCAGTTAAATATATATATATCTAATTTTCCTTAAGGTTATGTTTTTAAGGGTCTTTTTTCTTTGACAAACTTTTAAAAAAAAACTTACCTGATTTTGATTAACTCTCATTGAAAGGGGGAAAAATCTGCGCTCGTCAGCTCAAAAAGCATCTGCAAAAGATGGAAAAAGCAAAAAAAATATATATAAGTTAAGAAATATGATGTCAAGCATTTTGTTTTCTTATGCTGGACTTAAACTATATTTCTAAGGCACCTACACTTCCCCCTTTCATTTTCTCTCTCTCTCTGTCTTTTTCGCTGTCAGAGCTCTCATGCTTTTTGCTTCAAATGAAATCAACATAAAAATTACATTTATCAAAATGCGAACCGCAAACTTTGAAAAGAAGAACGCAAAAAAAAAGGATGTTGAAATCTATGCGAATATTGAACAGCAAGCAAACGCCCATAGTTAAAGGCCACGCCCACTTAAAAGAGACAACACGGTAAGCCCAAAACTAAAAGCTCTTAACGTTATCAAATGTCCAAAACGTAAACGTGATTTATATGAAATTGCGATTTTTCTTTTACTGATTTTGTCCTTTTCCTATTTGGGGAGTGTAGCGAGGGGAGGAAATGCTGGGAATTCGAGGTTTCAAAGTGCTGTTTAAGCAGGCGTTCTAAACTAATTTGACTATTTTAATGTCGTTTTAAAGACAACACAAGAAAAAACCGACACAAAAAGGATGCGCACACCCAAAAGTTAAACACACATATAAGAAAAGCTTGTCGTTTGATTTTGGGATATTTTGTAAGGGGGGGGGGGGGGGGGGGGTGGCAGCCAAATATGCTGTCATCACGATTATCCTTAACGTCGTATGGCTGCCAATGCCAGTTGTTTCCTGTTCCGTTATAACATCAGCACACACACACACACACACAAACACACACACTTACACCCGTACACATGACGCTGCGGATGTGTAAGAATTTGTAAAACGGGCCACAGCGCCACAAGGACAAACAAACAGAGCAGCAAGAAAGAGAAGGATAAAGAGAGCAAGCTAAAGAGAGAAGAGAGAGAGACAGAGACAGAGAGAACAGCACAGTCAACAGTCAACTGGCCCAACCCATAAATTCGACCCAACAACAACAGCAAAAAAGTGCGTTAGTCTTTCGAAAAAAAAGGGTTTCCCTTCCTTTTAACTATTTGCTGCTTTTCCGACATTTGCTTTTGCCTTTGTTGTCTGCTAATTTCGTTTCTTGTAAATTTTTTCTTCTCTTTCTTCACTTTCCTACTTACTTTTGTTCATTTTTTGTGTTAGGTTTCTCTCGATATATATATATATATTTTTTGTGTGTGCATTATAAATAATTTTTGTTTTTTGCTTTTTTTCATTTCATTTCAGTTCACTTTTCGCTTGCAAATTGAAATTTAAAATTTATGCAAATTGTGCTGTCAACCCCAAAAGGGTTTTTCTTGTGCTCAGGAAATGGTTATTGCCACACACACACACACATACACATACAGCAACGAGTCTGATTTCAACTTTTGCTGTCATTTAATGGTGTTGGTAATTGTCTGTCTATGTGTACAAATCTTTTTTTTTTCGTACTTTATAACGCGTAAGACAAATTAATCGAAATTAAAGTTTCAAGCTGCACAAAGGCACGCCCCTTAAAACACGCACCCAAAGCACCTTGCTTATCTACAAAATCCTAGCACGCTATTCAAGAGCATATAGCTGACCATTCAGCTGGCTTAATCACAGCCCAGCACGCAAAAGAAACACAACACACACTCACATGTAAAATAGCCAGCAAAAACATACTGAAAGGAAAACGAAGCATGCGGCGAGTGGTGGGTAGGAGGCGGGGTGGGTAAGGGATTGACATTTTACTTCAGCGTCGCCGCGTGCAATTAATTAAAAACAAACAAATTTCTGAAATGCACGACAGAGTCACAAGACCATGCTGCGTCCCGCTTCAACCGTGCCCCAGTGAAAGGGGAAAAAACTGTCAATGAACAATGTGCTGCTGCTGCTGCTGCTGTTGCCTGGCCAGGACATCCAAACAGGACACTGACCAAAAGCAGCAGTCGTCGACTGCAGTAATATTGGACCGCCAGGCAGGCGACAGGCGACAAAAGTTGCTGCTCTAAGCGTTTTTTAATGCAGCCTAGCGAGCACAGATTTTTAGTTACAGGACATTCATTTCATTCCCTCTCTCTCTCTCTCTCTCTCTCTACTACTACTTTCTCTCTACTCCTCTCTCTCTCCTTCTCTATCTCCTCCTCTGTGGTGTCCTGTCGCTGGTAATTTCGTTTTATTATTTTGCAGTTTTCCTCGACGCTGTGTGCTCTACTTTGTAAATATTAAATTATGAGCAGCACAAAAAAACCCCCTTAAATAAGCGGGAGAAAGAGAGAGAGAAAACTGAAGCACACACAAAAACAATTTTCCCAAAGGCAGGCTGAACAGTGCAGACACCAGTCAACGGCAGCTGTACAGTAAGCAAGCAACAACAACAAAAGCAATGGAAAAAACGGGCCAGCAAAAGAAATCAGATAACATTTATGGTTATGGCCATAATAACTGCAATCCAGGTGAGACCCAAACTCAGGATAACCGAGTTTGAGTCCTTGTCCGAAACTGCAGTAATCTTGGCTTGCTTATTGCTTAGGCAGCCATTCTACGGCTGCATATGCTGCGTATACGTAACGCGCATATTACGTATACATAATGGCATTGCCATTTGAAGTGCTTCTGGCTGTGCCATACTAAGCTGGCTGCTTGTGCCATTTGCTTTAACAATTACGTGACATGCTCTACTACAATTCTCGAATTCTCTCTCTTCTTCTTTTTCTTCTTGCATACACGAATTCCGCAAATTCACATTCGCATTCATATTCGCGTAGCATGTGCTGCAAATGACCAAAAGCAATAGCAAATAGTCAAAGGTGTGGGCGCTTCTAGAAGCGTAATATATTATAGAGATCAAACATCTTTTACATCAACATTGGAAAGCTGATAATTAGATTATCTAAAAAGCACGAAAAAGGTTCATAAACGATATGAAAAGTTTAATGTTCAAGAACTTAAATGTTAATCATCTTTCTTTATTAAAATTCTTTGCCGAAAGTTAACAGAATGAAAAACTTTATTTCTTAGATAGAAACCCCTTATTAAAACTCTCGGCAAACAACAATTTCACACCGTGCAACGTGATATATGCCAATGATGGTCATCGAGCTAACTGCTTTAAGTGTGTCGCAAGTTGCAAACTCTCTTTGGGCTATATTTTTAGAGCCATAGCTATGACTCTGCCCGGTTGACAGTAATACACATAAAAAGAAAAAAAAAAAAAAAAATGCTAACCAAAAAGAAAAAAAAAAGGAATTAAAATTGAAAACGACAAAAAGTTGCGACCGCATCCGGAACAGGAGGCCGCGACTGTTGGCTTCCACGTCCACGTTCCTCACAACCTCAACCCCCCCCTCACCTAACTACTTCTTGCTCGTCCTGCTGACTGCTGCTGTCGTTTGTCCTTTGTCGCATGCAATAAGTGCTAGTTGAGTGGCGGCACTTGAAAGCAGAGCCACACCAAGTACACACACACACACACACAGTCATATACACAATGGTACTGCTACTCCTGGTTATTCAATTGGCTAGCTGCATGTGTTTCTGGCGTCGCTTCGGATTACAGTTTTTGGTGTCAGTGTCGTTTGTTGGTCTGGCGACCTGACGCCGCCATATCCGTTCATAGCCATAGCACGGAAGTGGCAACGAGCCATCACCCCTCCGACACCACTCCACCCCCCCATCTTTCCCATAACCCCCTGTGTACAGCTGCTGATGGCGTTTCGTGCGGATTTGCTGCGGCCATTGCATACAAAATGTGTTGCATACATTTGTGCGCTTTGCAGGCAGCCAAGCAGGAAAACATTGAAAGGGGAACTCAGTCAAATATATATATATGTAGATAAAAAAAAAAGAGAAAACTCACCTAGAGAGAGAGAGAGGTCGAGCGAGCACTGGCAATCAAAATGGAAATAAAAGCGACAACAAAAACACTGTGCACCAATTTCTATTTGCGGTTGTTGATTGTTGTTGCTTTTCTTGTATAATAGTACTAAACTACCAACAGCAACAACTGTGACAACACAATGAGTCGCTTAGCCTTTATGGATTTTATTTGGTTCATTTTGTGGCCAAAAGCTGTTGAGATTTGCAAGATTTGGCAGAGAGAATTGCAAAACATATACTTTTAATCAGAAACTAAGAAAAATGCATTTGAGCTTTAAAAGCATTTAAACCAATCTACAAAATGTTGATTTGATTTTCATAAAAAATTCATAAAATATGTTTATAGCATGCTTCCATTAATCTGAAAAGCTCTTCAAGAGTTGCTAAACTTTTATGTGTCACTGTACTGTGGCTAAGATTTACATTTATAGAGCTGCATATATGCAATAATCGTTGTGTATAGCTGGTAACAACAGTCAACAAAAAGGCAATAACAAATGTAATGCCCTTTAGTCGCATTAAGTTACACTAACAAACCCTCGACTGCTTCACCCCAAAGTACTCCCCGCGAAACTGCTGTCATTTGCCAGTTGTGTTTCCGTTTCTGCTTATGTTTTTTTGTTGCTTTTTTTTTTTGTTCGTTGGTTTGCTTGGCTTTGAACGGGTCGAAACTAACTTGGCCATTTAAGCACATTTGTCGTCATTGTGCTGACCAGACCAGGCCAGGCGAGGCAAAGGCAAAGGCGAGGCAAAGGCAAAGGCAAAGGCCTGAATGTCCTGACCGGCCTGACAGTGTGCTAATTAGAAGTCCTTGTTGCTTGTGGCCACAACAAAACAGACGTCGCGTCGCGTCGCGTCGCCTCGCGTTGAGTTGAGGCGAGTCGAGTCGAGGAGTGGCCAAAATGGTCAAAACTGGTCAAATATTCAGGCAGCAGAGAAAGAAAAAAAACGATGAAAACTACTTTAGGGCCAAAGTCACGACGTGTCGTGTGGACATAAAAACGGACGAAGAAGAAGCAGGATGTTGAGAACGTGAGGCCAAATACTGTGCCTTTGTTGCCTTGTTGGCCTTTTGTCTCACAAAATGCTTTAAAATGCAAGTCACAAGCAGTTGCCCCGTTTTGTGGCACGTATTTGCCTTGCTTTAGTATAAGCAAAATAAAAATACTTTGTGGCATGCATTTTTTCTTTCTTTTGACTTTATTGTTATATAGAGACTTAAGACAAATCTTTCAAAAACGATTAAAAATTGCAGAAACAAATTCATTCAACTAAATAAATTCCATGTGTTCGATATGAAATTCCTTTTAATCACCAGCAGAAAATATTTTAAAGCACACAAATTAAAACTCTATGGAGTCCAACATTAAGTCGGTTATCAAGTGCGTGCCAAAAAAATAAAGACTGCTCCTTTTGTAGATTAAAACCTCAGGAAGAAAAAGAAAAAACAAGAGATAAATAATTGCCTTGCTTGCTCAACTGTAAAACGATTGGAAAGGGAATTTGTGTGTGTGTGAGTGTGTGTGAGTGTGTGTGAGGGGTGGGGGACGGGGGTAGAGGGTTGGTATTGGGTGAGGTGATATATAAAATACTTAATGTGGCTGACATTGTCTTCCAGAGCAACGCACATTAGATTTGGGGGGGGACCTCTCCTCTCCTCTCCTCGCCCCACCCCAAAACCACAACAGCAATGGTTGCTGCTTTGGCTTCTTCTTTTTCATATGCTTCATCATCTTGTTTCTTTTGCCTCTGCCTTTTCTTTAGCCTTCTCCTTGTTCTTGGTAAACGTAGTCAAAGTTTGCAGCCCGAAAAATTTGTTTATTATGAAAATGCAGCGAGGCGTAGATAAGCAACTGCCAGCTGACCAAAGTGCCACAACCCTCCCATCTACTGCCACTCACTTAACTCTTCTTTTTGGCCAACGCTTCTCGTTTTGAGCATGTTAATTGCTGTGGCTGCCAACTAGTGATATAAGTTATAAATGCATTTATTTTTGCTTTCGTAAATTATTGTCAGCCCTCTGGAATGTATCATTTTGTATGTTGTATATAGTATCTTTAATCTAAATTGCAGTTGCAAATTGCAATCTGTTGAGATATATAGCTTAGAAAACAACGCATGCATCAAGCACAACACATATATATATTTATATTTACGTTGAGTGTATGCAAAAATGTCATTTCTTGTTGTTGCAGTAATTTTTCTGCTTCTTCTGCTGGGGCAGTCGCCTTTAAAAGCAAAGCGCTCTAACTGTGAGTAATTGCGCCCCATAAATAATGTGTCTACTCTGACGCCCTGTCACTAAGCTAGGGGTAAGGAAGACACAGAGAGATAGAGGGATGGGCAGGGACAGGGTAGGGTAGCGGCTGTCGCACAAGGACCTGCAGCGTTGCCAGCAATTTCTTTTGATAACTCAATGCGTCGTTTATGCGCTTTGTTTGCCCCGCATTCAAGCGGAAATGCACAAGGATGAAGGGCACGAAGTGTTTCACGGGATGTAAGTGGGTGAGTGGCAAAGCGCCGGTGTGGAGAAGGAGGATGTGGAAAGTATATTTGCTTTGAGTTTATTATCTACATGATTTGAAATACGCACGAACAACAACAGCTTTTATTGCCACTTAAAAGCTTAACGTTAAACTTAAAGCCAGAGCAGTTCTGCTACGTGAGCAGCTATTAACTTAACCTTTCTAATCTGTATGGAATTCAGGTAGTAGTATTTTGAAGGAAATTACTATCAGCTGAATGTTGGAGTTGCCATAAAAAGGTTTCTTCTTATGATTGAAAATTCAAAGAATTTTAGCTAAGGTTAATGGTTATAAGACTTTCTGAGATGTTGGGGTGAATCATGAAAGATAAGCGTAGGCTAACCATATCATCTAGATACTGTTTAAATTCGTATATAATATTAATATCTTAGCTTTGGTCTAGGTTCTAAGTGTCTCTTAAACAAATCTAACGGATTTTACTTAAGAATAATTAGTTAAACTTAAATCTTCTTTCATTCAAAATCTTTTAAAATGTTACCCAAAAAAGGTACTTTACTTTTGAAAGCTGCTGTTTATAAACTATCAGAAAAGACCCTTAACCATTCTAAGCCAAATAAATATAAACAAAAACTTTACGCATCAACAATATCTCGCGAGTTTAGCTACTTGTTCTTCGTTGGCAGCATGTTACTAACGTAGATAAATTGGCGCTTTAAGTTTTACATTTGCATAAATCTGTGAAGTTCAACATAATATATTCATAAATTATGATGCCATAACTCAAATAACATGTGTAGGATAGGATAGTATCTGTGTCTGGGTCATATTTTACTCCAGCTGAATCATAAAAATATATATACATATCAGAAGAAAAAAGAAGTAAAGAATTTCTATAACCGCAACGCAACTGCACACTCGTAAAGTTCGTAAACCAAACTACGACGATGAGTCAGAGTTGCTGTTGCTGTCACTCACACACTCACACACACACACACACAGACACCAATACAAAGGCAATAGTGTCACGCTCTTGAGCTGTAGCTGCCGTTGTTAATTTCATACATTATTTATGGTTTACCTCGTTGGAAACGCATCGGCTGAGTGTGTGTAAGTGTGCTTCTGTGTGTGGCATCAACTGTGGCATTGCACCCTCTCACTGTTCAACTTTCTGCCTCTTTCTACCCAATCTCTTGCAGCAACACTTTTAATTAACAAACGCACGAAAATGCCATTTTACATGAGACATATCACACAGTGGTAGAGCGAGAAAGAAAGCTGTGAACTGGAGTTGGAGTTGGGTTAAGTGGCATACGCTGTCTGCCTATGTGTGTGTGCGTCTGTGCGTGTGTGTGTGCACTGCATGAGCGCACTAATTTACAAGGTACACTCACACACACACACATACACACAGCGTAACACACGCAATATCAACCACATTTCATATGCAGCCGTTGCCACAAAACTCAACTTCATTGTTAAAGCCTGCATATTACACATACGTCACGTTGAACCAAAGTTACTTAAAATTGCGCATATAACGCATACGCCACATTCTCGAAAGCAAGTTTATTTGTTAGTTTAGAGTTTACAGTTCATTATTAGATTCTTAAATTACGCAATAAAGAACTTTTTATAACTCATAATTTCCATTGGTTTTTATATTTTTTCTTCATTCGCCTTCTCTTAGGTATTCGTAATTATTTAAAGTCGCTTTGGGTAGTCTTATGTTGCCATTTGCCATTTTGTGGCTGGCGCAAAGTTGTTGTTGTTTGCCTGCTGCAATTAAAAGCGAGCATTAATCAACAGGCGGCTTGGCGGAAATGGCCGCAAATGGCATAGATAGCGCGTGAATGGTGGCAGAGTGAGGATTGGGTTCCTTCACCTCCAATAGTTTTGGGAGCTTCATTTAGACGCTGCTGCTGCGGCGGCGTTGTCCCCGCTGGCTTTAATTTATTTAGAGCAAATACAAACGCAAGCGAAAAATGGCCAAACGACAGAAATTTATCTCTCGCACGCCTTGTCGCATAAATTATGTCGAAGAGGCACAAAAACGTACCACTCCGGCACCGCCAGTGGAAATTAATGAAAGCGACGCAGCGGAGGAGCGACAAAAAGATGCCAAAGCAACAAAAAAAAATAACAAAAGACAAAAAGACATTTTGAAATGAACTAAAATCAAATGAAAAATAGGGACTAGATAGGTAGTTGGTGAAGAGAGAAACGTTGCGCCTAATGACAATCGCAATGAAGCAGCTGGCTGGTGGAGAGAATCTCTTCTTCTCACCGACCGGAAACGGAAATGAAAGGCAACGCGGCGCAGCGCAATGCTGAATGAGAAACGGACGAATGACAACGAAAATGATGCTGGCGAATGACAACAACGACACGAACGCTACTGTGCATCATGGGGCATGCAACAAATCACAAGCGACGCCGCTGCCGTCACAGCAAATGTTGCATGGCAAATGCGATTGTCAAGCAATGACCTCATTAGAGGTCTGGAGAGAGACAGACAACGAGACACCGAGACACCGAGACAGCGAGACAGGAGCCAAAGGATGTGGCAACTTCTCATGGTGCACGCAGCAAACCGCAAGCAATTAAAGCTTTGCTTGTAGCAAGGGGAATTCTGTTCAGCCACAAGAGCAGTGGAAGGAAAGGCAAGGGAAAGGGAAAAATAAGGAGCTGCCCTGCAGGCGAGCTGTCAACATGCATGCAACATCATATACGTCAAGCGTGTGGCATGAAACGCAGCGCAAATGCAGCGTAGCTGCAACAACAAACTGTAACTTACAATAAACGCGATATAATTCAAGAATACCCTTTAGGTATGGCAATGAGTTCCAGGCCGTGTTAATGCTATACGTTTTAAGGTTATCTAAATCAATCTAATATATTATGATTTGATTCATTTTTCTACATTTGTGGAAAATCTTATCGTTGAAAAGAAGTATAAGAAAATTTACATACCAAGTTTTTAGCTGTTTATTTCGTGTGGCTTCCGAGTTCTGCAATAGAAAAATTAATTGTTAGCGAACAATTCTTATTGATTTAATGATAAAGTGAAAACTAAGCTACTTATACAATTTTTTAAAACAGGGTGTCTTATTATTTCTTTTTTTTTTCATTTATCTAGCTTAGCTTAAAGCTTAGAACGACAACGAAAAAATCCTGACAGCTCTAGGACAGTGAGATTGGTGCTTTAATAAGGCGCACAACTTCGGATTGCCGCACTTTTAAATGTCACACGCAGCTCTCAGCAGCCCGCCCAGCTGTCAACCGCAATCACATAGAAAAACATAAGAAAAAAAAAAAGAAACAGAAACAGAAAAGTAATGAAGTTGAGGGAAAGAAGAACTCAAGTGAAAGCCCTCATATAAGATATGGACTAAGCCACTAAGCCTGGCTAAGACCACGTCTTAGAGTAACCAAGCAAATTACATTGCATTTAAGTTTCATAATATGCTTAAAATTAAAATGCAACGCAACGAAACAAAGTTTTTGCGTCTTTCCTTTTTTTTTTTGTGGGGATTTAAAGGTAATGTTTTCTTATTTCGTATTGTTCAAAACTACACAAATAAGGAAACACCTGCAACCAGACAAAAGTACATTGGACTGATGGTTGGGTTTGCTTATGACACACACACACACACACACACAAAAACAGTTGGACCATGAAAACAGTAACTAAAAGAAGCAGCACCCAACGTCACAGCACTAAGCAAGTTGTCTCCGTCTCAACTGTGACAGAGATAGAGAGAAAAGACGACAGTCTCTCTCTTTCTCTCTCGTCTGTCTGTCTGTCTTTGTTGCTTTATGTGTCAAGACAAAAGACTGCGACAAGTGCGGAGAGTCTATAAAAACTACATGCATTGAGAGAACTTGAGGGTGCGATGCAGACGAGTGGTGGGGGGAAGGGGGGAGGGAGAGTGGGTGGGAATAAGACAACTACTACAAAAACTACAACTTGCAAATGCACAGCTAACTGTAAAGCACAGCAATAAAAGACAATACAACACAAAAGAAAGAACAAAGTAAAGGGTCTCTCGCTATAGACTATGCTTGACTAAGCGTTGAGCTGCATTAAACTATTTTCAATCCTTTTCAATACATATTCAACAGTTTATATACAATATCATATAAAATATATATGTGTGTAAATTGCTTTCAACTTAAATTGGTACATTTTAATCTTCTCCCCATGGTCTGACAGTCTTATTGATTGATTGACTGACTGCTATCAGCGTACAGCTCGAACGGTTAGACAAACAATCTAAAACTTTTGCGCACTGATAGCATATGGACCGACCGTAGGTGACTACTAAGATCATACATCCTAACTCTGGCATAACTATCCACAGCACTTCTCAATTTTACAGGGTATTCAAAACCGCACGGGCAACACACAAAAACTACAACCGCACGACTCCCTCGTAACTACAAAGAAAGTTTTTGGACTGTTTTGTATGTAGTATCTATCGCTCTTGTAACATGCACTTGTGTGCATTTGTATTGGACAGCAGAAGCAAAAGACAGACAAAGAGACACAGAGAGACAAGCCAAAAAGGGATGGGAGAAGAAGAAGAAGAAGGCGACGAGATGGCAGGGAGCTGTCGCATTGTCTATGCGTCGAGTTGTTAAGCACAGCGTTGCATTTTGTACTTGCAACAACAGCAGTAGCAATAGCAGTAGCAGCAAGACAATGTGCCACAACTACAACATGTCTGGTCTGGTCTAAAATGTCTGTTGTGTGTTTTTCCCTCCTTTTTTTTTGTTGTTTGCAAGTATCCTTTTGTATCGGTCTTACAACAAAAAGATGGGCGACAGCTGTTGCAAATTTCTTTAACCACAAAAAAAAAATGGTTTGGTATGAAACTTGAGAACAGAGAAAAAAGCGAGAAAGCGAGAAAAGCGACGCCAAACTAAACGAAATATGAACTGAGGAATTATTGACTTAAAGTTGAAGCCTGTAGCTAAAATTTGAATTGCTTAAGTAGCTAATTGACTTGTTGCCCCACGTTGTTGCAGCAATGTCAGGAGACATTAATAAGCCGTTGAGGCCGCAAGGCAACAAATGTTAATTGCCTTCAACTTTGAACTTCTCGCTGAGTTGTCAGGCTACTTTGTGAGCTTAATCAAGGGGTGAGACGGGTGAATGGGTTGAAAACAGACACCAAACTACCCCAAAAATCGCCAGCTGAGAAACGCTTTGAAATATTTTATGACACCCGGGGCGCAAAGAAAATCAGTAAGCATCAGAGTTATTTAAGGATATGTGTATGAGGGAAAAGTGACGGAGAGGTTGTTAATGGCTGGAGAAGTGTTTCAAAAGGGGTAGCAAAAAGATGAAAAGGTAGAGAAAAGATGGTGACAATACAGAAGGAAGAAAGTGAAGGTAAAGAATGGGTATTGAAGAGGTAACGTTAGGTGTGAAGTGGTGAAATGTTTGACTCTTGCTAAAATCTATAATCTTAAGCACATGGTAAGAACACGTGATTTGATTAGGTTAAGGGTCTTTGATTCATTATTCAAACGTATTGTACTTAAATCTAGTATAAACATTTGACTTAAGCATGTTTTTAATCTACCAAGAAACTTGCGACAAAGTTATGGCAAAGCAGGTCGTTAAGGTCAAATGAAGGCGTGGGGCAAAGACGTTAGCCAAAAACTTTGAAGGCAGAAAAACTTCAAATAGTTTTTATTTCCAATTTTGAAGCAGCAAACAATTTATGCGGCAGCTGATATAAATCATTCTCTACGATATATACACACACATACCTATGTGTTTGTGTGTGTGTGGGTGTGTGGCATGCGGGGGAAAAAGAACCGTTTTAACCTAGAAGTGCTTGCCACACAAACATGCTGCTCGCCACATGCGGCGCTCTCGGGTCACTTAAAAATTATGACAAGCGGCCAGCGAGCCAAAAACTAACACAGAAGAAAGCAAAAGAGGAAGAGAAAAGGATAACTGGCATTGTGTTTTTGGTTATGCATGCAACGCACACACAGACACACATGAAAAACCTTGCAGCTGGCAGGCAGCCCAGTGGCAGACCAACAAAGGGGGCAAGGGAGGCGCACAGGAGCAGAAGCAGGGTCAGGAGCTTGGTAAAAGGGTTTTTTGCCACGGCCTACGCCAATTGGCAAAGGCACAAACAAAACGTAGCATCGAGCGAGGCCAAAAACAAGCAGCAGCCACCTTGGCACCACTTCCACACACACATACACACAGAGAGAAAACAAGGTCTAAAGTTAGGTGGGGCAGAGGTACTTGTAGGGCGTGGCATCCAAAAATTTGTGTTGGCAATCGGCAAAAGCTGCGCAAAAGCCAAACGAAGGGAACGGAATAGAACTTTTGGCTCGTTAAAGCCTAAGAGCGCAGCGGGGGGAGCACAGATCCGCTTTTTTGCAACAAACAAACAAATCAAACAACATAAAACGTGCCACATATTTTGCTGGCAAGAGCTTATAGCTTAAAACTGTGCCACGCCCACATTTCAAAATAATATTTATACATATTTTTGCAATATTAATTTATAAACGCTGAAGCCCATAAATTTTGCACAAAACAATAGCAAAACAAGGTAGCATTTTTTTCTGGCGCACAAAAGTAGGCAACACATGAGTGAAACCTTCCAAAAGTTGCCAACCAATGCAAAAATTATGAAAAAAAAAGTTACGGAAAAAATGGAAAATAAAATAAAACAAGTTTTAAGTTTGATTACAGAATCTAACGACTGTTGGATACACTGTTGCAAGTAAAAAGTATGTTAAATAAAAATATATAAACAGCATAAAAAACCTTGAGAAAATATCATTCAAAGTGGAAAAATATGCCGAAACGCCTTTACAAAAACAATCTACCCTATTAACTCTAACATACATTACATGTAAGGCAATAAAGTGTACACCTAAACAAATTTGTATAAAACCCTGTGCATAAGCTCGTTGTTGATGGGCTGTCAAATAAAATTGCGCATAAAATTTTAATGCATATCAAATGATTTAATTTGCTGGACAACACATGAAGCGCTGCTCAACGGAGGAGGGCAAGGGCGTGGCTTTTGTGAGTGTACAGGAGTTAAGCTTTAGTCGGAAGAGGGTCAAAACGATAGCGTTGACGCTAGCGAAGGTCTCGCGTAATTACTTTGATGAAAAATGGCAGTTACAGTGATTAAGCAGAAGAAGAAGGAAAGGCTGAAAAGGGGATGGGGCGATAAGGGGAGAAAAAAAAGCGGTGAAGTAAAACAAACGCGTCCTGCTACAATATAGTTGATTACACATACGCCATGTGGTGCTGCTGCCTGGCAGGAAATTAAGCTTGGTCAAAACGGAAACAGCAAAAGCAACATATGTGTGTGCGAGTATGTGCCAGTGTATGTGTATGTGTGTTTGTATGTTTGTTGGTATACTAAAGCAACGGCCTAATGATGTCAGCCATGTTTGCAACGAACACGCAGTTGCCGCATTAGTTGTAATTGCTGCGGCATTTGCCCCTAAATGGCCAAAAAACGACAAACAACCAACACAATTTTAAAGCAACTTGAAAGCCCAACGGCATTTGCCAAAGCCCTCCTTTGTGTGTGTTTTAAGTAAATAGATAGAAATATGCCAGGCAAATCGAGAAATGCAAGAAGGACCTTGCCGACAGATAGATAGATATCTCAGGAGAACAAAAAAACAGCCAAGCACAAGAAAAAACGAGAAATTGCAATGGCAATAACCAAATAACAAGAACAACAACAGCAGCAACTGCAACAACTGCAGCAGCAACAACAACAATGACAATAAATTGCTACAAAAATGAGCAATGAGTAATTCATATTGTACGAGTAGCGAAGATTGAGTGAGGGGGGGGAGAGGAGAAACGGCGTCCAGTAGAAGCAGCAATTCAACGCAACATCAATCTTCAAACTGACTGCTGTAATGGCGAAAAGGGGGTATGGTGCAAGGGGAAGGGGATTTTAAGCTGGCGCCGCAGCGTCTGCCACAATTTGGACAGAACGTGGCAAACGCGCTTTTTATGTGGCTGCTGGGAATACTCACGACTCGGAGTCGACTCCAAGCTTGGACTCACTCCGACTACGTGAGCAGATCTCAGTTCAGCGTTTGTAATATGCTTGTAAATGCAATAAATTTTGTTAGCTTCAGCGCAAAACTTTCAGCAGCAGCAGCAGCAGCAGCAAGCACTCGAACATAAAGTCAGACAGAAACAGACAGATAAAATATAAAAGAGAGAGAGATGGGTAGAGACAGAAAGACAGACGGAACACATCAGCAGTAGTACTAGCAGTGGCACTAACAGCAACGACGACGACCATAAAACGCGTTTTTGATTTGCTAAATTTATGTGGCTACATTAAAGCCAAAAGACACAACACACACACACACACACACACACACAGAGAACGAGGGAGTAGAGGGGATACGGAAATGGGTTTCGGCACAACAGCAACAGGCGAATTATTTAACAGCAGCAACAGTGTAAAGGTGTGTATGTAGGATGGGGGTTAGGGGTCTGATTACAAGCGACAGGTGCAACGCATTTTGATTTGCTGGCATACTTGAAAGAAACACTTTTAATTAAAGCCAACAATAATTCATTTTGTCTGTAACTTATACTTCTTATTACTTTTTATGTAACTAATATGTTTTTTCATGAAATGAATTGTGGAAAAAAGAACATCAAGAAAGATTTAACTTGAAACTGTATTCAAACTAAATTACCCCGAAGGATGTTCTTTAGTTACAAGATTATTTTTTTTAAGCATTTATTGAGCCTAAGCATTAAACTGCATATAATTTTTGATATTCAGATATTTTTTAATGTGATTAAAATTTCAGAACAAAACATTTTAACTTGATTTTAAGTTGTAAGGCACTAAAAAACAACCCTCAACACCTAATATAACCAACACTTCCTCAAAACTTAACAGATTTTTAAGTCTGATGCTTTTTGATGATAGTTTTACCCGTAGAAAAGAAATATGTTCGTTTGAAAGTAAAACAATCAATAATTTTCTGATTAAATTTTTAGCTAACATCTTTAGAAACTAAAAACTAAATGATTTTAAAGCCTTTGAAAGAAAGTTCCAGCACAAAAAAGATTCAAAAATAAATTTAAAGTTAATGAAAAAAAAACTCAACTATGATCAACTATGATTGAAAGCATATAATAAAAAAAAGGGTGTCGCCTCTGGGTTTAAGCCCAGTGAGTAATCGTATGTATTTTTTTTTTTCGATATAAAAGCAGCATATTAAAATGCCGCCCACGCTAAACAATGACAACTTGGACAAGCTGTTACTGAATATTGCCGATTGTTGTTGTTGTTTGTTGTTGTTGTTTGCTGTTGCTGTTGCTTTGTGTCTGTGGCGTGTGGCATTTGAACTGCTAGCCTACATACACATAGAGAATAGAATGGATAGAAGGGTGTGAGAGGATAGGGGTAGCGTTGGGTGTGTAAACTTTAGCTTCAACGTCATCATACCTCATATACATAGTTCGTGTGGTATATTTCTGTTCTGTTTATGTTTTATTTGCTCTCTCTCTCTCTCTCTCTGCTTGATTTGAGTTGTTTTTTTTTTTTATTTATTTGTTTATAACCGTTTTTATGTATCGCGAATTGCGTATTTTGCGGTGTTCGCCAATTCGCAAAACATGTGGGTACTGTTGCCCTGTGGGTATCTATAAGATACAATATGTATCTAGAAACATATGTGTATCTCCCTCTCTCGCTCGCTCGCTCTGTCGCTTTGAACTGACGTAATGCCCATGAAAATAGCCAGCACATTTTAGAATTTGCTGTGCTGCTGTTTTGGCCACATTTTCGATGTCGTTTGTTGTTGTTGGTCTAAATGAAAACGCTGAATGTTAAGTAGCTGTTTTAACGCCCCAAACTATGCAATATATTTCCGAATTGCGCACTCATAAACATTTAGTCATGCTAAAGACGCTACCAAAATCCTAAATATACAGAACATCTGTTCTATTTGAGTGTGTGTGGCCTTAAGACGTGTTTAGATTTAACAATCAGTTAGTAAAAGAAGTAGTTTGAAAAATAAAAGTGGCATCATCTACGACAATAAACTTAAGTATAATGCGTTGATAATAAAACTAGCGAAAATTGTGAGTCAGCAAATAGTTAAATAATCATTTTGTTGGCATTGAAAAAGCTATCTCTAAAAGTTTTTCTTCTAGCTTAAAGCAATATTATA
The DNA here is from genome assembly GCA_035044605.1 of Scaptomyza cyrtandrae. Lineage (NCBI taxonomy): Eukaryota > Metazoa > Arthropoda > Insecta > Diptera > Drosophilidae > Scaptomyza > Scaptomyza cyrtandrae. The sequence continues at coordinate 605,466 of JAWNNS010000642.1, forward strand.
CTTGTATACAACTATTGATAGCATTATAAATCAAGCTTGTAAGCTTTCATTCAACAATCAGCATTAAAGAGAAGCATTCATTCAATACATCAATGGGATAAGCTTGGGCAAAACATTGAAACAATTGAACTTTCGATCAATTCCCCAGTTTCGGTTGTCAATTAAATCTCACCAAATTGCATTTATCTAAAACTATGGCAACGCATGTTATTTATGCGAAGCGAAGTGCGAGAGAAACCAGAGAGAAACAAAAATTTCTTTGGTTATATTTCAATATTTTATTAGTGCCAGCTTTTTGGCTAACAATAAATTGCAGCAGTTGCGATGCGGCCAAAGAAAAACAAAGCGCAATAAATAAATACACGATACATACATCCATTACATAGCTACAGTTACAAATAGCAACAGATACAGTTGTAGAAACTACAGTTAACAAAAAAAAAAAATCACAAAACAAGCAACATAAATAGCACAATAAATAAATCGAAGCAGCGTTGGGTTTTGTTTTTTTTTTTTTAACAAAAACCCAAAACGAAAGAGAGAACACCCCAAAAAAGACAAGAACAAAACTCAAATGTCGACTATTCCAATCGCAAAACATAAAAATTGTATACAAAAAAGGCAGAAAAACAAAAATAAAAACAAAAAGCGAAATAAAATTTGCATTTTTTGTTGCTGTCGTATCAGCAGCACTATAGAATATGTATATATATATATATATTTATAGGAGAAACAAATGCGCAAAGTCAAAGTCGCAGCAAAATGTTATTGAGCAAACACACAAACACACAAAAGTATCATTCGGCGATAAAGATGTGAGCAGCAGAGAGCAACATAAAAAGAGAGAGAGCGCGTAAGGGGAAGGGAGAGGGTGGGTGAGGGTGAACGGTTTGGCGGCGAGGCAGGTGTGAGATTGAGGTAGACACTTTTGCTTAGCACAAAGATGCTTTTTACTTATGTGCATATATTTACCGGTATAAACATATATATATATACAGTTCTTAATACTATTTTAACGTATGTACATAAATATGTATATCAACAATTGAATATACTTATAGCACTTTGATGTATGTAATAGCTGTCTGTTGATTCTTCAATATAAATATGCTCTTGTCCAATTTAAGTTTATTTTGTTTTGAGAATAGATATGTTGCACTTTCCTAAAGCATTAATACTTAAGAGTTTGTTTAAGTTGTTCCAAGCATGTTGTTTAAGAATAGAACAGTGAAAGCATACTCTTTATTACTTATTACAGTCGTATCTCTATAATATGGAATCTCAAGAGGCTGAAGAAAACAAAAAAAAAGAACTTCGTAATAGGAAAAACAGATAACAATGAATGATTTTTTTGATTGAACCAATTTGCAATGAAAATCTTATACTGAAGGTTGTATTAGACAAATATAACTGCATTTCTTAACTGCGGAAAACTATACCAATTCAAGCTTTGATCTTCATTAAATCATAAATGTTTTAATATGTTCATTATCTTGGCCCTTTTTTCTAACCAATCCTACTTAAATTGCAAGCTTATCTTTACAATTCTGTTTAAATATTTGGGATAGGTCTGCCTATCTTATCATATAATATTTGCATACAGCTAAAATTTTCGCACATGGCCTAACTTTATCTTATCAAAACGTTTGCAAACTTTCAGAATTCTTATTTTGCAACTAGAATAAACTTATGTCTCTGATAATTGCATAGAGTATTAGGATTATTGCAAACAGTTTAAATTGTTTCTTTCCTTTCTTTTTCTTATGCTGTTTTATTTGTATTTTGGCTTTAGGTTTGCTTTGCCTTCCCCATTCCCGACCCGCCCCGCCCCATCACCACACACACAAAATTGTTTCTCAAGCGCGTTAACATTTATTTTTACTGTTTGTGCTTGGCAATTCTTTTTTTTTTCCTTTCTCTTATACGCTTTTAATCAGATACAAAGCGAACAATTTTTGTTCGGATTTTTTCTTCTTCGTTTTTTTTTTTCTTTTTTGCATAAGTAAATACACGAAGACAAATACGAAGAATTTGGTGGAGAAATGTTTTCAATGCCAGCTGCTATAGCTTGTTTTTGTTGTTGTTGTTGTTGTTCTTGTTATTCGTTTTTGTTGTTGTCAACGTTGCGTATGAGCAACGTATTGAGCATTATGACTCATGCGATCTCTTTTTAACCGCTCTTTCTCACTCTTTCACACACTCTTTATCTCTGTCGACGCGCTCCACTTGCAGTTTGCGGAAACGGGAAACTCATCACAAATCATTTTTATGGCGCTGCTCTTTCATTTGGCTTTTAAATTCTTCTTTTTTTCTTTCGTTTTTGGGTGCCTCATTTGATTAAAACTGAACTTCCAATTCAGTTTTCCCCTGCCCTCCCCCCCTTTTGGCCCATTTGATTTTGCGATAATCTCATTCTCTTCATCTGCTTTTCAGCTGCCTGTCTTCGCCTCGCATTTCCCGTTATTTCCTTATCGTTCTTTTTTTTTGGGGTGTATCAATAAATTAATTCGAAAACTTTGCCGCTTCCATTCGATTGAGTAATCGCCCTCCCATCATCCCCCCCCTCCCTCCCACTCGTTCCACTTCTTCGTTTCTTTCGTCTCTTTTAATTTTTCGTGCACAATTTTTATCTGTCGTGCACATTTCTTCTTCTTTTTTTTTATTCTGATGCCTCGTCATTGGTCCTGCTTTTTATCTCTTGTATCTATAAGTTTTTTGCCAGTTTCCTAGCTCTGCCTATCGGGTAATTTGCTCTGGCTCTTCTTCTATCTAACGGCAACTATAGTGGGGCAGGTAGCATTCACCCTTAACGCCTGCTGCTTCTTCTTCTTTTCTGATTTTTGTTTTTTTTTTTTTTGGTTGACTATTGAATTGGTTTCGTGCTCATGCATTTTATATGAAATTGTCTGGCATGGACTCTTCTTCCTTCCTTTTTTTTTTTTGCACAAGCCACACCTACCCCCTAAACACCCCTCACCCCACTCACCACACCGCATCAACCCCACCCACTTGTACGCCTCTTTTAATGGCTGTCGAAAAAAAAAAGTCGAAACGAAATGTTTTTTGGGTGCGCTGCAATTAGTGGACAACATTTGTTAACCAACACTGGCGCACAAAATACAGGTCTACCTGCTAACTATATGCTTCTTATCTTTATTGCAACCAGTTGGCTAGAGAGGGGGTGGGGTTGGGGGTGGGGGTGGTGTAACATAGATGTTACCGTTAGAAAATAGTACATGTTGAATATATAAAAAAAAAATTGTAGCAAAACGGTTTAGTTTTTTGAATTTAAATCCATGGTTTTTTAATGCGGGCGATAAACTTTTACTACAATTGTCGACAACCATACATATGGGAGGAAAAGTGAGAGAGAATGAGAGAGAGAGAGAGAGCGAGAAAGAGTTAGCGAACTCTTCAACTGTTAAGCTTCGCTTGGTTGGATCGTTCAGGTGCTACAGTTTAATTATGTGACGTTGCCGTCGCCGTCGTCGTCGTCGTCGTCGTTGTTGCCGCTTAATGTTTTAATTAAATGTTTTATTAGCACGCTTTTGGGGCACGCCCCGCATATCAAAGAGGCAGCTTTTGTGGGGTTTTGTGAGTGCTGTTAACGTGCCTCAACATTTCTACTTCTTCTTCTTCTTTTTAGATGTATTATGTGTGTTTTTGCCTCTATGGGAATTGCATGTTGAAATGTTGGAAAACTGAACAAGCAACTTTTTTGTTGATTTTGTTAAACACAATTTGATTGTTGTATTGGGTTTGACTGGAGTTGTACTTAGTTTAAAGTAATTAAAAGAAATTAAGCAAATTTATCGTATTCGTATGTGTTGAAAAGTATTAAACGTACAATTTTATAGGATTGTTTATAGTGTTATTAAGGTGTTAATGTAGAATCAAAGGAGAAACCAGCAAAAACAAATAAGTTTTTTTATGAGCTTGCAGCTTTTAATGAAAAAAGTTTGTGGAACAAGGTAAAAGTATTCTTCATTGATTTATTAATTATAAATTCAAAAACTCAATAAATGAGTTAGAAAACGTTTAAGTTCAGAGAGTATTCAATACATTGTTCAATAATCAAACCAAGATACTTTTCGTGATATATTTCATTAGTTAGTTGAAAGAGAAGATATCTTGAAATAAGAAACTCTAGTTTCAATATAATTTGCTTTACAAAGAAATCTTTACTATTGCATCTATTACAAGAATCATATTCAACTTGTTAAGAGTTGAGTATACGTAATCTGATAAAAAATCAACATGGATGGAGTTAAGTATACGTAACATGATAAACTGAACACAATTACGATGAGATGGCAAATTAAATAAATGATAATTTCTCATTCAACAATTACAAAAGTCATAAACAAAAGTTTTAATAAGGTATATAACAAAGATAGTTAGTTAATTTCTCTTGGCTGCATTTTAAAATACCAATTTGATTTAATTTTATATATGTTTCGTTAAAAGTAACAACAAGCTTACCTATTTTTGCAGTATATACATATGTATATGTTCACTATATCTATATACAAATATATATATACATATGTTGAGCTTTCAATGACAGCTTTAATGATAAATAAAAGGTGTTGCTCAGGTTTTTGCACATTGCTTTTGCTTTTTTACTTTTTTACTTTGTATAAATATATAGCAAGTTGGCTTTGTCTCGCTGTGTTTTTGAAGCAAGCAGCAATTCTTTATAGCTCAACATCATTTTGCATTCTTTTTCATCTCTCAGTGGCATCATCACAAGCAATACTTAAAAGGATCTATCATAGTGTGTGTGTGTGTGTGTGTTTGTTTCCTATTCCAATAAAAGATGGTGTCAGTCGTGTTTAGTGTTGTAAGATGGACGTGTTGTGTGTTGTTTTGTGTGTTGTTTGTTTGCGCTTTGTGCACGGCCAAACAAATCAACATCCGGTTAGCTTTCGAGTCTCGCAACACAAAACATTTCGTTGCACATATGAAATATTATGTATACACACACATATATACACAAGTCAAAGCTCTCTTCTCTCATCTCCGCCTCTACTCTCCTCTCCTTTCCTCTCGTGTCTTCAGCGTCACCCTCATCTGACTGTCTGGGCAAGTTGACAGGCCGGCGGCGGCCGCATTTGATAACTGTAGCTGCTAACTGCTAGCTGAAGCCGCCACACACACAAACACACACCGACACACACACATACACACACACACACACGCACACACTCATAGGTCTATGTATGCGTGAGTCGTCTGGCCGGCCTCAGTTTGTTGTCTCTCTGTTTGTTGGCATGTGTGTTGAGTGTCTGGGCGATAGTCAACTTTTGTATTTTATTTTCGTATAAGTAACGCGTTAACATTTTTTGGCGACTTTTAGCACAGACAGGCGTTGGCATTATTTTTCTTATTTTTTGTTGTTTTTGTATTGTTTGTTTGTTGCTGTTCACTTTGGGCACTGAAATTGTCTTTGTGTATGTGTGTGTGTGTAAGTTTGTTTGAGTGTGAGAAAACAATTGCTAATAATAATAATTGTGTATATTAGTCAAAGAAGCGCTAGACGACCGGCACAGACGAGACGCGCAGCACGAATGAATGAAACTTGGCGAACAAACGACATTGCGAAGCGTACAGTAGTAGGAGCAGCAGCAGCAGCAGCAGCAGCAGCAGCAGTCGCAGCCTCAGTTGACGTCGCTGCCCACAACGTACGAAGCGAACAACGAGTAGTAAACGATTTGCGTTCGCGCTCTCTCTCTCTCTCTCTCGCTCGCTTTTGCTCATTCTCTGTCGTGTGTATGTCTCTCTGCGTTTGCTGCTCACGCGTGTAGGTCGTCTAGAGGCCGTTCGCTTGTTCGTTTGTTCGTTTGGCTAGATTGCCATTTCTCTTTTGGAGGCCACTTGCCATCGTTTGTTCGGCGCTCGCTCGCTCGCTTGCTTGCTTGTTGGCATGCTCTTCTTTGGCTAGCTCTCTCTCGCGCAAAAAAAATTCTTTGCTGCAAATCAAAGTCGAGGTCGTTGTACGAATGAAAGAATGTCGGCGCGTTTTTGGTCTTGTTGTTGTTGGCGGCGCTGCTGCAGCGTCATTGATGTTTAATGCTTGCTGCGATCCGCCATTGTTGCTGTTAACTCTGCCTGCAACGCGACGTCGCTGCAATTATGCTGCATTGTTCTCTCTCTCTCTCTCTCTCTCTCTTGCGTGCACTCTCTTTTGGGTGTGTGTGTGTTCTCGGCGTGCCTTAACTTGGCTTTCTTTTGAATAACGTTGCTTCATGCTTTCTCGCAGTCTTGGTCTTCATCTGCCTGCGTCTCTGTCGCCCCAGTCGTTTGTGTCTCTCTGTCTGTCTGTGCATTTGTCTGTTAGGCAAAAATGTGCTGTTACTTTTTATGTGCACCACCTCATCTTCTCCCCATTCCCCTTGCCAAAACCCAACCGTTCTACTCTTATTTTGGCCCAGGCACTCCTTTTGGCATGTTTTTAAGACTCGTTGCCCATTTTTTGTTTTTTTTTTCTTACTTTTTACTTATTTTTACTACTTTTTTAATACATTTTCGACTAACGGGTTGTGCGGGAGGGGAAGGAGGAGCCTCATCATTTTTGTATATTTTCTTGTATTTTTTATTTTTTTTTTTAGGTTTGTTTGTGAGCCGCTTTCGTGCGTTTGTAATAAAAACTCGTTATAAGTAGAAATTCTTTACTTTTTTCTTGCGCTCTTCTTTTTCTTGCTCTGCTCTTCTACTTTTTTATTTTTGGCTAGTTTTACCTGCCTTTTCTCGTTCTCCTCTCAACCTCAGCGTCTTCTTTGCCTTGGCACACTCATCTATTTCCATTTTTTTTCTTCTTTTTTTTAAGGCACTCTTTGCGGCCACTTTTCTTTATTATGATTTGCAACTCCCTCCCCCCCCCCCTCTACCACCTCTCAACATCCACCCTTTTGCATTCTGCTTAGTTCCATGACAAATGTGAGAACCGCTTGTGGCTAAAAAGCTTTGCTCAGTCAGTCAGACGGCGACGACGGCGGCTCAAACGCTTAGAAGTTTCCTACACTGGTTAACGCCCCCTCCAAAAAAAATAAAGGTAGTATAAGTACTCCTCGTACAAACCCACACACACACACACACACACACACACACACACACACATATGTAATGACAGTGTTCAATCGAAATAAGAAACCTTGATCATGCTATATATATTTGTTATTAACTATTTAGAAGCCTAGAACTATTTTTTTGTTTTGAAAACTTCCTAAAACTTATTAAATACTATTTGAAAAGCTTTAGAGTAAGCTAAAAAAAAAAGTTTATTCAGTTTCATTGAACATGAAGCTAATAAAACAACAATATTTATTTATCTTTTGGTATTATTTCAAACAAAAAGATATGTTTAGTTCTTCATAATGTTTTATAATACTAAGGCAATTTGTATAGTTTGATCGAATCCTAAATATATCTAGGAACAATTCTTAGCTGATTTTTATTTTTATTTCACACATATCTATGATTTATAAGTTAACACAAGTTATTCATTAACCCAACGCGTTTTTGTTATCGAGCGCTCACTGTATTCGATGCTTGCCCACTATCAGGTGAACTATGGTTACACTTTCCCCTTGACATTCCCGCATTGAGCGCCTAGTCAATTATTAGGCCAGTTGGCAAGCTAATTTGCTTATCAGCAAAATGCAATTGCGAGAAGAAAAAAAAGAACCTGCAGGGGCGTTGGCAAAGGGTTCGCGGGGGTGAGAAGGGGGGTGTACTCAGATAGCAAGCAGCGAAATGCGCGCCAAATAAAATTGTCATTAGAGGCATTTGCAACACAGTCGCTGATAACATAGCATTTACCTGCACCACTCTCTCTCTCTCTCTCTCTCACTCTCTCTCTTACTCTGTCTCTCTTTCATTCTCTCGCCTCTTTTTCACTAGTTCCCCATCTTCTTTTTAACCATGATGTGCTCATTTTCGCTGATAAGATAGTGAAATAGACTCAAAAAAATGGGAAAAAAAAAAATTAACTTGAAAATTAAGTTTGCATCTTTCCCTTCGCCAAGAAAAAAGTGCAAATCATCGTCGCAAACTCGACAATGGGAAACCAAATGTTAAGAATCGGGGAAAAGAGTAGTGAAAACCTCAGCGATTCGGAATGGCCATCAAAGTTCCAGTCGAACTATTTAACACCATTTATCGTTAGCCGCAAAAGAAAGCAAAGAGATCGAATGAAAACGCAACTAAGCGCAATGAATTGGCATATTAGAAAACAAAAGAAAATGTTTCTATTTCTTTTGAGACTCAAAGACACATTTTAACGGATTATTCAATGCTTAAGAAAAATGTAACTCTAAAAAATTTGCATCAAAAGCTAAGTTATAACAATTTGCCAACAGAAAAAAGCCATCTTGGCAGTTAGGAAGCAATTTTAGATTAGGAATAAGGTTTAAATGGTTAAAAATTGAAAAAAAAAGTTATTAAAGCTCAAAGCTCAAAGCTTGACTTAAGTCAAGCAGGAATAAATTTATACTTGGATATAAGTTGTGCCGAAGAAAACCATTCAATAAAAGTGTTTGAAAGTTAGGGCTAGAAAAACCCGAAGACCTGGCAACTCTACTCAGGTTTCTGAACTACTCTAGTAAATATTCAGGCATGGTAATATTCAAAAGTTCTTGTACTATGGTAAGTAAGAAAAGAATAATGCTTATAAGGTCAGCTTAGAAGATTCTACGAATTTTTAGCTCGAACTTTTGTAAGTTTTTCCTTTAACAAACAATGATTGAAAATATTTTGTAGCTCAAAACTTTTTTGCATTAACCAACAACCGATCATACCATACTAAGTTTAAAGATTGTAAAGTTCTGTACCTTTGTAATCAAGTATACAATATGTATATCAAATTCTATACTCTTTTCTAATCAATCTTTTATTCCCAATACAAAAGCAAACGAAGTCAAATCACAATCATAATCATAATCATATTGTATTAATGACAATATATCATATTTAATGACACTTACCTGTCAGTTTGGGGCCTTCAATATTCGTATGGATTACGTTAAGGAATTTCCAACAATTGCAGTTTGGTTTTTTGTTTTTTTGTTGTTTTGTTATTATTATTAAGTCTATCATGTTGATTATGTTTTCATTTACTTTTTTGTGTCGTCGACATTTACAATGAATTGATAACAGAGATTTGGATTACACAGAGGTCTCTATATAATACATAATATTTATTTATTTTTTATTCATTACATTTTTAAGGCGTCACACAAATTTTTCTGCTGATCACTTGCAAAATTTGCAAAATACTTTGAACTTGTTTATAATATTTTCGCTTTTTTGCTGACACTTGACGAATATTTCTCTGACTAACAGTGAATGTATGTATATATATGTGTGTATGTGTGTGTGTGTGTACCGTTAGAGACACACACACAGTGCGTATGCGCAACGTTTCGGAATAATATGTAACGAAAATCGGTTCACGGTTCTTATTTGCAAACTGTTTGACCGTTGCGGCTGAGCGACCAATCTCGACTGCCAGCAACTAAGAAGTATTTTGTGAGTGCTGCTGCTGTTGCTGCGACTGCTTCGTTGAACTGGTTGAACTGCACTTGTTCGCCGACGGTGCTGCGGGGCAACCGCAGCTGGCGAATGTTGCGTTTCAACTGATTGGAAAACTACTACACAACTTCGATGGGGACTTGCACAACGAGAACTGCTGTGTGCAGTTATGGGACCTGGACAAACTCCGAAGCGCACCAAACAATAGCAAAGCAGCGTCGACATCGACGTCGACGTCGCTTCTTCGGCAAGGTGAAGGTGGGACGCCAATCAATGAGAGCGATAGAGAGCAAACAATGCTGCGTCGGCGCGCTGCTGCTGCTGCAGTACGACATACAAAGCGCCCGAGCATTGGGCGCCAGACGATGACGACGACCGACAGCGAACACGACGACTACGACGACGACGATGACAACGAGGCGTTTCGTTGAGTGCATTGGCATAGTAAACTTTTGCACGAGGCGCCGCCGACGTCGCGACGCCTGCATTAAATTTACAAGCAGCGAACGCACGAGAGCTCAAAAGAGCGTGAGGCTCTCAATTTGCATTGTCGGTTGTAAACGAATGCCGTTAGATGCGCACTTGACGTCGTCGTCGTCGTTGGCGTTGCTCATCAACAAGTCAGCGACTGCGATGCTGACACTGACTGCGACGTAAAAAGCGACGCGTAGCTGCTTTTGCTTTTGAGTTACAAAAAGAAAAAAGCGACTCGCACAAAGGAATTCCCCCGAATTTTAGACTTTGGACTTTTGAAAAAAACTGCGAAACATAATAAATAATAATTCCCACAATATATATCAAAGGAAATGCAGCAAAATACGACGCAGTCATCAAATAACACAAAAGCAATGCACTTGACTGAGCGAAATACAGGCAGGCAGACAGAATGAGAGCGAGACAAAGGGAGTGTGAGAGAGTCGTAGCAGCGGGCAGCGCAGCCGTTAACTGGTGCCAGCAGCGACAGCGGAAGTAAACGGGAAAGCTTCAATTTAGCCGGCATTTTGCAGTGCATCCGCTCGGCTGAGCACAGCCGAAGTTCCTGGGCTGAGTTTTTTTTTTTGTTTTTTGAATTTCTGTTTTGTTTAAAAGAGAGCGGGGCACTCAGGACTTAAGAGCACATGCTCTTGCTCTCTTTAGTGAGGCAGGTCAGTTTGCGCCAGCTGACAGCGAAGCGCTGTGCAATGCGGCGCTCAGCAGCAGCAGCAACAGCAGCAGTTGACGACAGGAGCAGCGCTTTGCTTTCTTCCTCTCTTCTCACACACACACACACTGCATTAGCATTATTAGATTTATCGTGTTTTAGCGCTTAAGCAGATGCCTGCGCCGCTGCCCGCTGCTGTCCTCTGCTGCTGACCATAAAATGCGGCGACGACGACGACGACTGAGCACATTTTATGACTGCTGACTGCTGCTGCTGCTACTGCTTCTTCTTATTATTTTTTGTGCTTCTTCCTGCGGGCTCTTTTCTCATCATTATTTGCGCCCCGAATTTTGTGCTTTGGCTTTTTTTTCTCCTGCTGCTGCTGCTGCTGTCTCACTCTTTCTGCTGCAGTTTATGTTCAGCGCTGACTTTTCATTATTATTATTAGCACATCTTGAGCTGAACAGCTACTTAAACAACTGTAAGTGTATCAGTGTGTGTCTGTGTGTGTGTGTGTGTGTTTGTTTATTTGTGCTTGTGTGTGCAATTGGCATGCAAATATTTAATTAGCTCCTTCAAGCTGTTGCCAAGCTTTGACGCCTGATTAATTCAAGTATTCTACGTTCATTTCACTTCTGTTTCTTTAATATTTGTGCAGCGTCATGCCACACAATAATTAAATTTGCAAAACCAATTTTAGTACGTTGGGGCACAAACTTTGAACACAACTCCAAAAATGAGTATTAAATTGATAGCTTTTGCTTTTCGCTTGTGCACATGATGTCGCCTTTTAGCCGCGCACAATTTTCATATGCCAAAAATTGGCAAAAATATTCGATGCGTCCCACACAAAAAAAAACTATGCAAAACATTCAGCGAGAACACTTAGCGAAATTAATTGTACAACTTGCAAATTTACATTTCGGACAATAAAATCGGTTTTTTCGCTACTTAGTAGAGCAATTTTTACCTAACCACATTAAAGTATGAAAAAAGGCATTACTAAGCTACTTTTGTGTATTTTTGACGATTTAAAAGAGTATCGATACTTATCGACAATAGGGAATTGCTTTATAATATCGATAAATACAATGTTACAAATGCATTTTGACAAATAACAACAACACAGTACGAATAAAAAATATTTAAACAACTTTTCTTTATATTTATCAGTCCTTACGACTATCGATATTTATCGACAAACAGAAGAAATGAATTTTGACCATTTAGTTAAGTAAAATTTATGTACGTTTTAAAAGTGGATCCTTACGTTTGTTACAATTTGTTATTATTTCTTGAATGTTTGTTAGTTAAATGTTTTCTTCATATAATTTTCTACAACTTTTACTTCCAGCTCTTAACAGTATTCTGAGTGTATCTAAAGTTCTGTACGTGTGTGTATGTAGTGGGTATATGTATTTGTGCATTAGTTTGGCGATTTGCAAACTGCATTTTGGGTATTTTGTCGCTAAATTGAGTCCCGGTTTAACGATGGGAAGAGCTTTTGTTTAGGTTTTTAGGTGATGCCCAAAGCCCTAAACAGACAACAGCCAGCAGCAGCAGCAGCAGCAGATTTCCGTGTTGTTCATTTTTTTTTTTCAGCATTTTATTGCTTTTGTTTAATTTAAAGCGCATTTTGTTGTTTTAGGCAATTTATGTATAGAAGTTGATGAATGTGTATTTAATTAAATAGAAATTGAATTTAAAGTGGGATTGAATGAGTTAAATCCTGAGAAACGATAAATAAATAAACGTAGCAACTGTTTAAACTAGAGATTTCTTGATTTCTAGAGGTTTTCAGTTACAATATAATGTTTATGACAAAAAAAAAACAAGTAAGAAGGCTCTAGTCGAGAAATCCCGACTAGACGATACCCTGATCCCTATACTTTACGCGTACAGTCAGTGCTTGCAAATATGTGTGCGTGTGTGTACGACCATACTGCATACTGCATACTCAACTTCAAGGTTCCATATCTCCGGTGTTTCTTAACCGATTTTAATAAAAATTTCACAGATTGTTATTATTTTGATTAATAATTAAAATGTCATCTAAAGTTTTTTCAAATTCAAGATTTTATTGTTATCGATCCCATGTGTATATCGAAAACGGGATGAGTTATCGAAAATCGAAAACAAACTTGTACTGCCTAGGGATTAGGCTAGCTTAAGCTCCAAATCTGGAGTCTCTAGCTCTTATAGTCTCTGAGATCGGTTGGCTCATACATACGGACAGACAGACGGACGGACAGACGGACATGGCTATATCGACTCGGCTGTTGATGCTGATCAAGAATATATATACCTTATAAGGTCGGAGAAGCTTCCTTCTGCCCGTTACATACTTTTGCACAACTTCATTATACCCTTTTTTCCCATTTTTAATGGGATCAGGGTATAAAAAAAGTTTTTAGTTTTCAAAAACCTGTTTCTGGTTAAGTATTTCACATAAACATCGAACATTTTTACTTGTTTAATAGAAATATTTTTGAGGCCATAATTGCGTACATCTAGAACGAGAGAGAGAGAGAGAGAGAGAGAAGGTGCGCAGAAAATTGCTATGCAATTAAAAACCCAAAAATGATGTTGCCAAAAATTGAAGCGGCTTCGCTGCTGTTGCCGCTGCGGCAGTAACAAACAAGAAGTTGGCAGCAATTAGCTATGATATCGTATATATATATAAATTATTTAACAATTTTTTGGCATTGCCATTAACACAAAGCCCACCAATTGCCAGGCGCAAAATAAATTACAAGCAACAAACAACAACAACAACACACATATATGTATATATAAAAATAAATTAAAAATCAGTATGAAAAGCAAAAACAAAAAAAATTATTGAAAAATATATATAAACATAAATATGTGTAGATATTTTAGTATTTATTTGGGCATATATATTTATACATACATTATGTGCAACTAATGGCGTTGCCACATTGTTGGGACAGAGACAGAGAGCCTAAATTAAACATTAAAAGCGATGCTAATCAGACTCAGAATCCCCTGGCAATTTCAATTGCCAAACAAAACTATATAACATATAGATATATATATATATATATGTATGTGTATATGTATATTGTAAGCTAAAAGCCACACACACACACACATTAAAGTTATGCGACACGACCATTAGCCAACAGCCGTGGCACAAAAATATGTGCAAAATATTCAAATGCATTCTAAATAAATATGAGCATTTTATAAATAGTATAAAAGCAGCAGAAGCGAAACCAAAAAATTCACAAAAAGATACGCGCGACAACAACAACAACAACAACAAAACAAATGCATATTCAAAAGCAAAACAACAACAAAGGCTAATAGGAATGCTTGAAACGGGCTTGGTAGACGGTTAGATACCTTGTATTTTGTATGGTCTTAAACGTTGCTAAGCCATATTACGATCTTTCAAGATCTTTCAAGCCGACTAAGAGATCAAATTTGTTGGCAATATTACTTCAAGATTCGGAGTTTTTTGAGGTCGTGCTTTGTACAAACTTTTTAATTTATTATAAGTAGTTCTCGTACAGCTAAAAACTAAATTTGATTAAAATATTCCTTATAAAGCATAAGTTCCTTAAGGTCATACTTTATAAGGAAATCTCAAAACTTTTAAAGCTTGTTACGAAAAGTTCTTTAACAGCTAAAAACGAAATTTGATGACAATGTTCCTTATAGATCCTGAGTTCGATGAGTCCATACCTTAAAACATTTCTTACCAATCCACAGTTGATTTATAACCGTATCCTATTCAAACAGCTTATAGGGTATCTAGAAATATCATTCAATGCGACACGCACTCGTAATATTCAAATGGATTAGCTTTGATCAGATGCAAATGAAAGGGGCAGCAAATGAAGAGGATATAAGGGCACGACGTCAAGGGACGCAACTGGGGGGACAAATTGAGCTAATTGCACACTAGATATACAATAAGTGTCAGAGTGAGAGCTAGAGATTGGGAGTATGAGAGAGATGGGCGCACACACACACACATACGCACTTATTAATAGGCGCATTAGCATAAAGTGCAGCAAAGCATTTTCAGCCTCTCAAAGGACCAAAACAACGAGCGAGGACGCGAACGAGTCGAAAACCAGAGAGTGACAATCGTTAGGAACCAAAAAAAAAAAAAAAAACCGCTCAAATTGCACTATCAGACATTCAGTCTATATTGACAGCAGACGGCAATTAGACAATATATCCATTTGATTTGATTGACATGCCACATTCAAAACGCAATTCACTCAACACAACTGTTCACAAATTGACTTCAATTATGTAGCGAAGAGAACGAAGGAGAAGTAGGGCAGGAAAGAGGACGTTTCCAGCATTGATTTGATGGGTTTCGATGTTAAGGAACCTTTCATTAATCTTAAATAAACTATAAACTTAGATAACTGTAACTTGATTGAAGTTTCCTAATTGTCAACAACTTGTTCTACAATCTTAATCTCTTAGATCTTTCACGTTAAATCCAACTAAAATTAACTAAAGCACAAGCTCAACATTTTAACTAACAATTAGTTTTGAATTTGTCAGCTTGTTTAACTACAAATTAGTTTAGTTGAGTTCAACTTTTCTTTTCTTTTTTTTTCCAGCTAATGCTAAATGCCAAACTGTTGACTTAATGACAGCACAGTTAGCCACCACAATGCCAACTGCCAACTGCCAACTGGCTAAAATTACAAGCTGACAGGTGTCATACGCAACTTTTTTGAATTGTTTGCACAGTTTTTTTTTTACTGGTGGTGGCAGGGTGCGAAGGAAAAGATGCCGAATGAAAGACTCACTAATTGAAAAGCGTTGCAGCATGCCGTGCACAACTTGACGTATACTTAATCTTCTCAAAAAAGTACACAGGGTGTGTGTTGTTGTTTTGTTAGTGTGTGTGTGTGTGTGTGTGTGTACTTCAATGTCGAGCAGAGCACATCAAATGGGTTAACTGGCACAAAAAGCCACAAAACTTGACACACTAAAAAACTGAAAAGCACTGAAGATTCAATGCAAATATAAACAAATCAGGCGTTTGAGGTGAGCGAGAGGGTTGGTGGTTGTGGGGTGGTAGGAAAACGAAACTCAGCAGTGTTAGAAATGGTGTTGTGTAAGGGTGACTGTGGTTGCTTGTGTATGCACACTTACTTTTTTTCCAGTGCACTTAGGAAAAAAGTCAACTCTTAAATCGTTTTTGTTATTAGGGAAAACCCTTTCTTGGAAAGTAGTCTTATTTGATTTAATCAAGATTCTCTTATATTAAGACTAACAATGCTGTTTAAAAGCATATCCTTTCGTTTTAAGCAAGTTTTTGCCGCAGTGTAGCTACTCTACTGTTCCTTCAAGTTGTTGTTGTTTGTTTTTTTGCCGCAGATCAGCAGAAAAATTTGTGGTTTAGCTGCCGCCAGCTGGGCCAGGCATACAAAACATATGGAAATTACATTTGCACAAACAAGAACAACACAACAGCAACGAGAAGAACAACAACAAAAGCTCGACCAAAATGAAAAGCTGCAAAACATTTTCGTTGCAGCATTTTTCGTTTCAAGTTTTCGTATAGGCATTTTTGTGTGTAGGTTTTAGAAAATGAAAACTTGCAACAGCCGCAGCAGCAACAACAAGATTACGAAGAGCTTGAAGTGGTGCGCTGGGAGGGGGGGGAGAGGGGGTAGGTTGGGGGTGGTGTGGGGTGGGGTCATGTGTGTTGCCTTAGCACTAGTGCTAGGCCACACAAGTGCGGCCAGAAAAGCACTTAATCATCTTAAACCGTTGTTTGCACGGCTTGCCGCAGACGTGGCTGCCACAAATACACACACACACACACATACGAACAAAAACACATTCGCACACACACTTGCGGCACACTTTAGTGCTACACGTGTTTTCATATGCTGCGTTGCACGCAAAAATAAAACAGTTACACAAAATATACCCAAAACAAAAAAACACAGCAAAAAAACAAAGCTACAAAGAAAACCTAAAAATATTTAAGGCATGATCAATAAAAACATACCCATTGAAGTATCAATTCTTGTATTTGAATAACTTCTTTTGAAAAGATTAAAATTAAGTTTAGTTTTATTGTCTACATATTAGATAAGATTCCTCTGTTCGGAACTACGACTATAATATGTATTAAAAGTAATTACGTTGAGGTTTTCAATGTTGTTTTTGTCAAGTTTCTTGCTTGAATTTTTCTATAACACAAATTGTATCTGCATTTTTGAGGGGAAAAATTATGTAATTGATAATTTTCTGATTTCTTGAATAAAGTTTAATATGCTCAACTAGTAATTCAGATACGTACAGGGTATATAAAAAGAAAGTTCCTCAAAACTAGTCAAGCCCCTCAAAAAAAACAGGATACTGCCAACAGCAATAGAGGAGCAGCAGCAGCCACACCCACTGCCGCCCACAATTGACCAGCTGCGCAGCTAACTAAAACACACAGCAAAGCCAACTATCTATCCAGGTGGTAACCCCCCCCCCCCTCCCAAACTGCCACTAACCACACATTTCATGCAGGATGGAAAAGCTAAACCGCATTTAGCGCGCGTTTAGTGGTCGCCATTTTGCCTCTTGTCTTTCCAAAAACACACACACAGACAGCCTCCCCTTACCCCCCTTCAGATTTATGCTATGAAAATATGCTAGTGTCTAAAGTTGCAAGTTGCCACGCCCACCCAGCATCCATCACACGCCTAAGCAAACAGCAGCCAGCTTTTTTCGAAGGGGTTGTTTTCGTTAATTAAAAAATTTTGACTTGCTTATATGCAAATCAATTACCAGCAAGACCCCAAAAGGGGTGAGAGGGGTGTAGCCAGTAGTTGAGGTGTTTCTATTGAAGCAAGAGAGAATACTCTGCTGGCTGCGGCACGTGTGTTTTGAGTCCTGTAGCAACAGCAGCAGCAGCATCAACATTCAGCAACAGCTTGTGGCCAAAAAGCCCAAAGCAATAAGCGACATACGGTTCACATTTTTGACTTTGTGTGTGCCTTCGGGAAGGTGTATAGGTGTGCAGATGTCTCTGTGTGTGTGTGTGTGTGTGTGTGTGTTGGTGGTATTTTGATTTGTTACTGTTTGTGTGTGGCAAGTGTTACTTCAGCAAATAACACAAGAAACAATGTCTGTCATAGCAAAAATCTTCAATCTGGCACAAAACTAATAAAATGCCAATGAAAAAAATCTACAAAACGCCTTAAAAACTGTTAAACTGTATACATTTCTTATATATGTTATTGATTTGATGTCAAAAATTCAATAACAATTCAATAAAAAAAAAACACACTTACATAACAACTTACGTTGTGTTTGATGACGTGTGATAAATCTGAGTGAAAGGGTTCATTTCGTTGTGGCCTGAAGCAACAGTTGCAACAGTTTTATATTTTATTTACGGTACATGTCTTGGGAAAGTTAGCTGTTAGCGCGTCAAAATGTAGCTGGGGAGAAATGCTTTCTGCATATTGTTGGAAGTGACTAAAGGAAACAAAAAGAACAGCGCCGACACAAGTTGCGACAGCTCCTTTGAATTTTGAACCCCAGTTGAGTTCGAGAGGCCCAAAACAAAAACAAAAATAAATACACAAAAAGAAAGAAAGGAAAAGTATGAACACAAAGGGTGAGGAGTGAAAGACTATAAGATATGCTGTAGTTTGTTAAGAAGATATGTAACTATAGAACACAATAAATGAAAAATGAAGTTAATCGTTGAAACTAACTGAAGAAATTTTGCTCAACCCCTTGCCAACTTAACTATAGATATTGATTATCTTTACTTTTTCTTGAGTATCCGCTTATAGCATACCTATTATTTCAACTTTGCAGGGTATATTCAACGCAAAACTTGTGCCGCGTTAAGGCAGCATCGCGTTTCAGCAGCAGCAAAACAACTAAAAGTCAAATAAACAATTCAACTGAACGCTGTCAACAACAAAAGGGGGGGGGGGGGGGGCGAAAAATGGCGAGGCAGCAAAGGAACGCAGCAGCAGCAGCAGCAACAGCATCATCATCGCTCATAATACAAATACACACAGCAACAGCAGCAGCAGCAGCGGCAGCAACAAGGAAAACGAGAAAGAAAAGACAAGTAGCTGGTTTCTAGCAAGGAGCTAAGGCAAGGCAAGGCAAGCAAGAAGGAGCGGCAAGAAGTTGATGCTAGCTGGCTGGCTGGCTTGCTGGCTTGCTGTGCCACATAGTTTCATATTTCGCTGCTTTTGCATGTTTTATTTATTGTTTTTGAGCGCTGTCTTCGCCTGCCACTTCAGTCCTTGGGCAAAGGTTACAATTCTTGACTTTAATTGTTAGCAAGTGACGGGCGCTGGGTGCTTAAATTATTGAATGCCAAATGCTGAAGTTGCTTTTGCTGCTGCAACTATGAAAAATGTTGCAAGCATATTTCAACTACAACTTTTTTTTTCCCCTGCGCACTATTTTGTGCTTAAGCAGCAAATTTCTAGGGGTTAAATATTATGATGGATGAGTGTTGCATGTTGTATGCCTTGATTAAAGCGTGTAACACTTTTTGGCGGCGCATTAATGAGGTCAGTAACACACACAAACGTAGCAGGCATGCAGGACTTTTGACTTCTTGCAGCTAATAGTCGCCGCCAGGTGTGGCATGCATATTAGACGCAGCCGAAGAAGAAGTAGAAGTAGAAGATGCTATGCCACACAACAAGAAGCTCACAGCAGGTGGCATAACATCATTAGTCTTCATCGCTGTCTGTCTGCCAACATGTGTGTAATGTGTGTGATGGGCCTCTGCTGCGTATACATAATACGTATACGTATACGTAACGTTGGTGATATTTCATATGAGAATGCTGGGAATGCGACGACCTAGCCTGACGACTACTCCGTCACATAAGGGAAGAAGTCAGTTTGTGTGTGAGTGAGACAGAAAGAAGATTGGAGATAAAGAGAGAGAGAGAGAGCTGAAGATACTCAGGCTGTAAGACGACACCATCAGCACTCCAACAGCAAAACTCAAAAGCAAATAAGTCAAGCTGTTTTTGCTTGAAGGTTAGACTAGTAAAATACCCTGCTAATACTTTTGAAAGTTTTTGTTTGGAAACCTTAGCTTTTGATGTGAAGTTAAAAACAAAGGAAACGTTCCGAGTATCTCTCTTTTAGAAACTGATTCCTTTAAATGGTTAAGATTTTTAATAAAGTAACAACATTAGATAATGCAATTTATCAAAAACAGTATAAAGTATTTATAACTCTGTATTTCGAACTTGATTTAATACAATCCATCAACTTGCTGAAGTCGAAAATGTTGATTTTATTTCAAGTTGAACTGTACTTGATTTTCATATGACTTAATATTGAGATAATCGTAGATATAGATTATTTATAGTAGTTTGTATAAACAACAATTTTAATCTTGTTTTAAAAATTTCGTTTTACATTATTACTTTTATTACTATAACTATTTTAATAAAAAAACCTTATTTCCCGATCATTCAAACTATTCATTCTCTATTTTTTATCACTCTGAAATTGGTATAAATATTTCGAACACAACGTCTAACCAACTATTATACCCGATTAGCCCATAAACACAGTTTTGCCAGAATATCAAACAACAAGAGCAAAAAAAAAAAGGTGAAAAAGTGAAAAAGTTTGCCTTCAATTAACTTTGATGTGTTGAAATTCAGCCGCAGGCTTAAAAATAATTAATTGCTGTTGTTGTTGTTGTGTGTTTTGCGTGTTGTCTCCTGTTAGTTAGATGTACATATGTATGTGTTTGTGTGTGTGTGCGCGTAAAAGGGAGAAAAAGACAGAAAAGAGTGTTAAGTCTTGGCACTTGACTCTTAACGTTGCCTGCCTGCCTACCTACCAGCTTGCTTGCCTGGCGTTGTCTCCACTTTATTTGTTGTTGTCAAGTGTTTGTTGTTGTTGTTGCATTGTGTTGCGAAATTGTTTGTTAGAGTTAAATTTAAAACTCGACCAGCACTTTTTTTTTTGGCCAATGAATCATGAATGGGCCAAAGGATGTGAACGTAACGAAACGAAACGAAAAAAGCCAGCACACGATATCAATGCAAATTGCAAGTGGCTAACGTTGACGCTGGCCAATTGAAGAGCCAGTCAGTTGAGAGAGCAGCAAGCAGCGAGAAGCGAGAAGCGAAAAGTGAAGCTGCTGTGTCCAAGTCACATTTGAAATTCAATGAATTTTTATTCAACAGCAGAAGCAGCAGCAACAGCAACAGCAGCAAAGTTTCTGCGGCTTAGATGACTAACAGCATAGGATGTGGCACCTGCAACATGTCAATTGTGTAAGGCAGGAGCAGCAGCAGCAGAACGAAGCACCAAAGGACTTGCCACAAAGCAAAGCTTTTGCATTATGAATGATTTTTTGGTTTTGGCAAATTTGCCACAAAACCATTTTGCCATTTAAGTTGAATTCAATTTTGCGACATGCGACATTTCTCTTGACTTTCGACTCTGTCCTTAAAAATTGTCATAAATTTCAATGCCAAAAGCAGTAAATTGCCCGCTAATTATCCAGAGTGCACAGGGCAAGAGATGAGAGAAAAATTGCAATTGCAATTGCAAGAGAATTTCCATTTTATGTGTGTGTGTGTGTGTGTGAAAAATGATGCATGTGTAATATTTTAAGTATTTATGGTTTGCATTTACGGAAAGGTTGAGTTGTCGAGACTAAGAGATATCCTCGAAAGGCATCAAAATCTTAAGTCAGATTTTTAAAATTACACAGCAAATATTCATGAGCATTCTTAGCCAATTGGGTAGGCCAATAAGCAAAGTGGCCAAGAGCCCGGATGGCTTTGAAAATGCCCCCAAGGAATTGACAGCTCAACGAGACATACACACATGCTCACACACAAAACAAGCAAGCATAACATTGCGTATACGTTATAAACAATTAGTAGCAGCCAAAGAAAATGCAATTTGACATGACCCCAAAAGGATGTAAGCAACAGAGCGAGTGCATCCTTAAAGTCAAACAAGAGGAATTCCTTGAGGAACTTGAGAAACAAATTGAAATTAATTTGATTTGCATTTCGAGTGAACAAACTTTTGGGCTATTTTGAGCTTGGCCAACGTTGCGTATGTGCAATATATTCCTTAAAAGCATATTCCCACAACATCAAATGGAACTTGTCAAGTGACGCCAATTAATAAATCTATTTTCTGTATACCCAACAACAAACAACAACAAAAACAACAAAGCATTTCTTTCTGACTATTTAATTTTGCATTCATTTTCTGTCATTCAACTTGAAAACGAGAGATAAAGTGGGAGAAAAAGAGAGGGAAAGAGAAAGCAAATCAACTGCCAAATATCAACAACAGACTGTGTCTTACCCTTACCCTTCCACTTCCACTTCTCCTCCTCCTGCCGCCGCCATCCTTTTGACCCTGTGTCTGGGCCAAACGTAAGTTTTTGGCTACTTGAGCATTGCAAAAAACAGCCAACACAGGAAATTCAATTAGGAAATCAACGTAAAACGGCTTCTTTAACATGGCAAGCAAAATAAAAGCAAACTTAGACCAGGGCAACTAGGGAGTTGTCCGCATATCAAGTTGACTAAAAGTATATATACCCTGTGCTTTTGCATGAGATGCGAATATATATAACAGACAACAGGTTAAAGATTGTAGTTAGGTAATTAATAATCGGTTGAGCTTTGAGGAAGTTATGACTTCGAAAAGTTCTGAACTATCTTCAAGTTGATTTTTTTTGGGAACAATCGTTTCATGAATTTCGAGTAAAAATTATTTTATTAACTGGAAATGCAGTATTAATCTAAGCCATGACTTAAATTGTATTCCATTTGATAATCTGTTGAGTTTTGAGCAAGTTATGAGTTATAAAAGAGTCGTTATGAATCGTGTTTAGGGCCAAAAAATATCAAAGAAATCTTAGTTTGATAAATATATATACTGATAATAATAAATAGAGATATCGGAAAGTTTAATAACGGGTAAACTATAAGAATAAAATTCCCACTTGTATTAAATGTTCTAGAAAACAATTTAAACAAGTATGAAGGCTCTACCCTGAACCCCATACAGTCAGTGCTTGCAAGTATGTGTGTATGTGTGTATAGAGCATACATTATTTATTTTCAATGTTCAATATATCCGGTGTTTCTCAATCGATTATAATACAATTTCACAGCTTGTTGCTATTTTGTCTTATGTCTTAAGCACTGTTCCAAAGTTTTACAAATTCAAGATTTAGTTTTTATCGATCCCATGTGTATATCGGAAACGGGAAGAGTTATCGAAAATCGAAAACAAACTTGTACTGCCTAGCGACTAGGCGAGCTTATGTTCCAAATCCAATTATTATACCCTTTTTACCCATTATGCTTCTAACGGTGAAAATTTATATGATGTCTTCCGTAAAGACAAAGTAGACATTTGTTATGAACTGCGGCCGTTTGTCAAACATCCAAGTTATTGACAATAGATAATCACCGGTTGGTAACGCATGTGGTAATTTCGTATGTCTGAGATAAAAACCATCAAGGATTAGTGGACCCTAAAAATAATCAGCATTTGTAAGTTACAATTAAGCATAATAGATATTACACAAAACTTGCCATATACGGACATGAGTGGTTAAAGTTCGAAAATTCGCCAACAAGCTTATAAATAATAATTCCAACTGGATTGTACTTCTTTTTGATGAAACGGCACCAATCAATGGTCACATTAATCAACCATGGTTTGTAGCCATTCGCCTTTTGAAAGAGTTCCAATCTAGCTGCTATGTCGTATGCAGGATAAAGAAAAGTTCCATTAAATTGAAACGTTGTCTTATTACGGTTTATAGCCCGTAAACGACATTCGTTAAGGACAAACCATGATTTGTTATAACTCTCACATACAGCATTCGTCATTTTAAATTCGATTGCATTCTGTAAAGGAAATCATATTATTTAATTATAATACAAAAACTACAATTTTAAGGTGCTGACTTACATTTTGACTCATTTTTAAAACGATCCAAATTTGCAATGTTCCGAAAACAAAAAGGTTGGTGCGCATCGTAATAAACTTTCATTGGCAATGATGTATTTTTGTTTTTATAGTTTAGACGTAATATATTTTTAAATGCCAAAAAAATAGATCAAAATTGATTGCTCTCGATATAAAATATATTTATTTGATATTAATAAACATTTTCTGCATGAGCGCATTCACAATCAACGTATTAATAATTTAAAGCTTTTCTAATGGTTTGTTAATTATATGCCAATATGCCATTGCAAGTTAGTAGTTAGAAGTTAAAAAACCATTATACCGTGTTTACCCAATTTTATAAAAAAAATATACTTGAACAAATTTCTCAACTAAAAGTTTAGCTTGTGAATAAAACCTTTGCAACAGGGTAACTACAAGTCAAAAGTTTTTCTTATGTTTTTCTTATGTTGTAGATGATGTTGTTTGACCATAATGCTTGACACGCGCAAGCTACAATTTCTACAGCTTAAAGATACTACATACATAAATCATTGTGGCTGCTATTTTTGGACAAACATATTTGTAAGAAGTAAGAAGCGAAATAAAACAGTTAGGTTTCCCAACTGAAGCTGGCGTACCATCAGGTAAATGAACTAAAAGTGCCAAACGCGCTGCGTGGCAACAACAACAACAACAAGATCAGTGAGCGAAATTAGATTGACACATACACTTTCAGAAACGAAAAGCAAAGCGTGTAGAAGAAGAAGTGAGAAGTTGAAGACAAGCGACAAGGGCCGCATTTAAATGCGTTTCATGCCGGCTCCATTCATACAAAGCAGCAAAAACAGCTGAGCTGCGAAGGAGATTATGCAATATGGCAAGAACGGTAAAAAGTAGCTGCCTCATTCTCATACAGCTGTTTTGTTTGAGACGCCGGCAGCGGCGTTGACTTTGGTTGCGTTCACTGCATCGTTTGGCTAACCAAGCGGCACAAAAACCCACAAAAAAGCAAAAAGAAGAACAACTAAAGAAAAAAAAATGTATATATATATATATATATATGTATGTTTGATTGCAACTTGAAGTGTTAAGTGGCACGCCTCGCCTCGCCTCGACTGCGGTAATTTGGCCGCAAAGCAACCAAACAGCATGTACAGTAAAGCTACAAGAAGTGACACTCAAAAGGTGATTGTCAGATAAATGGATGATTAAAAAAGTTATTGAATGAAGAAGTCTTTGGATGAGTTGATAAAATTTAAGAGTTAGTTAAAGACTTTTGACTTTAAAGATCATGATTATGATATACAAAGAAAGATGGATTATTTTTATTATTACATTTCTCCATTCTACATCATTTATTCTGGTTTCCATAAATGAATCGTTGCTAAGCTTTAAAGTTAACCCCTCCTTATCAAATTATCAAACATATATAACAAAAGTTAAAGCCACCTTTGATTTATGTTATTTTTATATTCACATATATATATATATATATATAATAGCACAGCTTATTTTACCTACCCACAAGTTCATGAATTTTCGTCTCTTCTTCTAGTTAGGCATGCTTCACTGTATCTAGATAAAAGTTAACATGTATTCACTTCTCTTATGTCTGTGTTGGCTTTGTCTAGTTGTTGTTGTTACTGCCTCGCTGGCTGCACAACAAAGTCGCAAGTCTGCGAGTCGCCGCCGTTGCCGTTGCTGCCACAGCCAGTAGTCTTGAATTGCGACTTGAATTTTGGAATGCGGAGAAAGTAGGCCGCTCGATCGTCTGCCTGCTGACTGCTTCTTATGCCTCTCTCTCTCTCTCTCTCTCTCTCTCGCTCTGTCTCTCTCACTATTTGCTTCTAACGCTAGCGTCGTTGGCGTCGTTCTGCTGTTGGCATCGTGTCGCGTGCAACATTCCATGCAACATACATGCAACATGCAACAGCAAAAGCAGCACACAAAGAGAGCCAACATTGAACAGTTAGACAAGCTTTTGCTGTTGCAGTTCCGTTTGTTGCCGCTATTGTTGTTGTTGTTGTTGTTGCTGCTGCCAAGCGGATTTTGAGCCACTAATTGGTCTCAATATGTCTGGCAACGGATCTGGCTGGCGGATCATCATTATCGCGATCATCATTATCATTGCCATTAGAAAAAGAGAGGCAAGGTTGTTGACACGTTGAACGCGCAGATGATGAAGCAGTAGAAGAAGAAGAAAAATAAGTCAGCTATTAAGTAGTTGCAACATTGTTGCATTGTAAACAGCAGACTCTTCAGTCTTTCCACACACCACCTTCGATGACTGAGTGCGGCTTGGGCAAGGTACACAGTGAGAAAAATGTGTGTATACGATCATGACTTAAACTTGAAGTTTTGCATTAACTTGTGTTGGGAATAATTGTTGCTCTTTTGATTCTAAGACAGTATTCTACAACCATTTTCTCTCGGTGTATATACATATTAATGTGGGTCTGCGTTGTTGAATGAGTCGCCTACTGTTCAGAATGTTGCATTAGAAAGCAGCAGCTGTGAACAGACATAAAACACAACAAACACACGAAACAACAAACAATAAGCAACATTCAACTCATAAATGTTTAATACATATGATTAAAAAACAATCAAGCATTGGCTAAACTGCATTCAGCTAAAGTGCCATTAGCAACTAATAAAGTTGGGTGTGAACAAAGATGATTGAAATACGATGGATTGATGATAAAATGCAAATAAATAAATAATAAAGAAAATAACACAAATTGAAGCGTATAAAACTATATCAGCTTAATTGTGTGTGCAGAAAATGCATATAAATAAATAATAAATAAATCTATGGTAATTGCTTTTCCAAGAAAAATTTGTCCTGAACAACCCAAAGGCCGTGTCATAAATGTTAACTTCTCAAGGCGTTTTAAAATCAATGAAAATATATAGTTCAATATAAATAATTCATTTTAACTAGCTATTAAACTTAAGTACACTTTGGTACATGCATTTTTGAAGATAAACTTGGCTAAGCTACTGGGATTTCCCCACATAATAACAAACGCTCCCAAAAGCAATAAATATTCACAAGTTTTTATTATTAAGCACTTACTAGTATTTCTTTACTCTTTCTTAGTTTTAAATGCCTTCCACCTTAAAAAAAAAAAAACTACTACCGCTAAACGTCACGCACACCCGCTGCGCTTCATAAACAACAAAGCAGCTGCTTGCTGGCTGCTGCGTAGAAAAACATGCGAGAGCGAAATTCAACACTCTATGAAAAAAAAACTCCCCACAGGTCCCCACTACCCCGGACACGAACCCGTCGTCAATGCCAAAGAGATAGAAAAAAAGACAGCAAGCTAAAAAAAAAAGTACTTAAAGTTTTTCAACTACTTAACGAGTGTGAGAGTAAATTTGTGTGTGTGTGTGTGTGTGTTTGTTTGTGATTGTGCGTTTCTGAGTAAACCAATTATAAAAACATACAGATTTGGCACAACAACTACTTTAATTAATGCACACTTGTGAGTGTGTAAAATTCATAACTATTTCATTGTTTGGCATTTCCATTCAACCGGAAGTTCATTTACCTTTTGCCCAACTGGTGCCGTTGAAGAGCTCAGCACAAAAGAGAGAACAGCATTCAAATGGCAATGATCGCTCACTTGCTCTCGCTCTCGTTCTCGCTCTCGCTCTCTCTCTCTCTCTGTCTCTGTCAGTGGAAAGCGCTCTCTTGCGACGACGACCACAAAACGAACTTGACACACTGACGCAGTTTTTATGCTTATGCAGTGAGATCGACAAACGGCTGGCAGAAAAACAGACAGACAGAGAGACAGAGAGAGACTAATGAGAGTTGCAATTCTGCACATGTGTGTGTGTGTGTGTGTTTAGTTTGGTTTGGTTTGACTGCATAACTTTAGAGTCCAGACACAAAAAAGCCGCTCTCCGTAACTGTTAAGCAAATATTTATGTAGAGACGCAAACGACGCAAACATTGCGCTTTCTGTTTGTCATTTGATTTATTTTCCGTTTGCACTTGAATTCTTTGTTTCTTCTCGACCGTTCGTTGTCGTCGTTGTCTGCTGCTCTTTACAATTTAACTCGTTTAACTGCACTTGTTTGTTCGTTCGCTTCTTTTTTTCTTCTGTTGATGTTGTTGTTGTTGTTATGTTGCAAATGCTGTTGGAAATTACAGTTAACGTTAGACGCCTTCTCCCGTTAAGTATCGCGGTTTAGCCAGCCTCTCTCTCTCTCCCTCTACTTCCCTATCACCCTCTCTCTCAATCGCTCTCTCTCTCGCAGTTTGTCTGTCTGCGACTTGCTTTACCTTTTCTTGCTGAATGGGCTAAAAATAGACATTTGCCTTATTTGAACGCAGCTTAAGCTGCGATTCTGTCTCTGTCTCAACCTCTGCCTCTGCCTCTTCTCAAGGCAAAGTCTCGAGTGACGTCAGCGGTCTGTATGACTAGCAAAAAAACGATCAATTAATTAGCCAATCTTCAAGTATTATTTTTAAAGTTCAGCACGAGAATGTAGAGCTGTTCATATATTTGTAGACAGCAATTTACTTAAATGGGCATACTTTAATAGTTATTTCCTTAAGAATATTATAACAAGGCATAAGAAAAACAATATCTGATGACAATTATCACATTAAAATGATTTAAAAATGCCTAAAGATTAATGTCATAAGTATTAAATTGTATCCTTGTTGACTGAAGGTTTCTCAGTTAGAAGTATCTTAAGCAAAACACGGAAAAGTATGAAACTTGAAAAGTTTCCTGTGTCTTTTAGTTTCAGAAAACATTTCAAAAATGTTCTTAAATCGTTTTTTATCCTTTAAAATATATAGACTTTTGAATTTCATTTATTTTCTTGCTCCTTTTCATATTGGAAACAATGATAACCCAACTCAATTATGGCTTTGCAGTTAATCACAAATTTAAGCAGCGAACTCAAACTCAACCCTCATAACACAATAAACTATGCGTTAAGCACGCTTTGTAAACAACTTTCAAACAAAAGACCAAACAATGCGTAAGAAACAACCGAAAAAAAAACACTAAGCCCACACCTCCAAATAAAAAAAGCCAAGCACCCGAAAAAAAACTTGTTCAACATAATTTACAAATTTTTTTTAATGACAACATTCACTGCACACACACACATACACAGAGGCAGCATACTTTTGCGGCTCAAGGCAACACCCAAACGCATAACTTTCACCCCTACTCAACCCTTAAGCCACACTACTCCACTCCCCTTCCTATCGCTCCCTTTAGCCACATTGTTGTGTTAATTAAATGTCAGACGTGAGAAAATTGGCGCCATATTGGATTTTATCTGACTGAGCTGCGGTACCGAAACGCACAACACACAAACACACACACACACACACACACATAAGCTTTGCATACGCATGCATATGCATGTGTATGTGGGTGCAACACCAGCAATCCCCCCTTTAACACATACCCCTTACCCTTTAGCTAGCAACCAGTTCAATCCTCTTTGCTGCTGCTGCTGCTGCTGCTGCTGCTGCTGCTGCTGCTTATCTGCCTTTTGGCTTTTGGCAAATTAATGAGCCACCTTCTGTCGCTGTTGCAGTTGCCAATCTACCAACCTTCCATTCCCCCTCTTCACCACCATCACCCCTATTCTTTTGTTGCTGTTGTTGTTGTTGTTGTTTCGCATGCGCCTTTTGCAAAACCAACTTATAAGTAAAACATGTAATTTCAATTTTGTGGCTTTTGCAATTGTTGTTGTTGCTGTTGTTGTTGCACCACATCGCGTATGCAGGACAGGTTTTTTGTTGTTGTTGTTGTTCTCCAACTCCTTACCCCTTTCCTACCAAGGGGTTGGCCAACTGATTTGTGGAGCGGCCAACCGGCAATGTCGACAGTCGAAAAAAATTGAAGTTGATAATAATGCAGTGCGATTTCTTTTTTGCGGGCACCGCCTCATGATGTAAGCAGAGGGCGTGACAGGCAGGCAGGCAGGCAGCACCCAACCCCCTGCTACCCTTTACTAACCGAGTGAAATGGTAGGACAAAGGGACAAGAGGGGAGAGAGAGGAGCGCGCGCGCGTTGGCGTCCCATGCAGTTCATATGTCAAATTTTGTTGGCACATGTCCAAAATAAAAATACATGAGGCTCAAACGAACCAAACAACAACAACAACAAGAACAGCAGCAAAAAGTGGCCAGCAGACTCGTAAAAATCAACATTGTGGTGGAAAAGAGGGGTAAGGGGTGCCTTGCTGCTGGCTTGTTCAGGTCGTCAGCAGTTCTTCTGGGTTGAGCAGTGTTGGAAAACAGCGACGGCACTTAGCCAAACACACAGTAGCGAACCCCAAAAAAAAAACAACAACAAAGAAAACAGAGCGACAAAACAAATGGACAAGCAACCAAAAAATGTAATTCGAACACCCCTTGCGAACCCCTTTTAGTACTTTATCCATATCCGCTGGGCGATCCTGATTCTCTCTCTTTCTGTTTGTGTGTGATGCAACGGAAACGGATGTTCGTATTTGCACTTTTGCATTTTCGCTAAATGCGCAATTTTGTTATGCGCCACTGGCTAACGGGCCACACCTACCTATCTAACATCCCGCCCCCTCAGCCCTACCACCTTTCACTCTCTTCCCTTTACGTACCGCCCACAACCGACAACAGTTCCGTTAGTTTTACAAGACACTTGGCATATGCGGCGTATGTGTAATGTCTGCTTTGGCAGCTTCCTTTTTTTTATTTTTTTTTTGTTCGGTTAGCCAAGCATTTTTCTAATTACTTGAAAGCCTACCAAAAAAACTGATGGAATGTTAGAATGATGAGTGTAACGAAACGAATTTCTGCTCATAATTTGCTAAAGATGATGCAAGTCTTTAGGCTAATGAGAGAGGCGGGGAGGGAGGGTGACAGGGTTGGGGGCAAGGCTGAGACAAAGCCTCCCAAAAAAGTTGCCCATAATCAAATTGCATTTTGTGAATGTTTAACAACCTTGCAATCAGCACACAAAACTAAAAGAGGCAGCAAAGAGTAAAAAGCAGAAGCCAAGAAGTAAGAGGGCGCGACTAATAGATATCCTAGAAAGTTGCGAAACTCAAAAGAAAACATAAGAGAAATTAATAAAAATATTATCTCTTAAGGTATTTTCAATTCTTTGCCTAACTCGAATATAAATACTTTGTAAAAAAGCGTGAATGGTATGTTACTCGACTAGAAGATACTCCTTACTTACTTAGAATGCCCAAATCTGACTTTTAATAGCCATTTTCAACATTCCCAAGTCAATGTTTCGTTTATCTATCCTAAATCCCTTTTCGAAAATCATTTTATTTTTACAGCGTATTTATAACAATGAAGAAGGCAACCAAACAAAACGAAAGTAATCCAAAAAAAAAAATTGTCAGCAACACAAAAACGAAAAATAATTTTTTTTTTTTGTTTTTTTTTTTTTTTTGGGAAGAGCTGGAAGCAAAAATTTAAAATGAAATACAAACGTTCTGGCTGAATGGCTTGACATGGACTCAAACCGGAAACGGAAACGTAAACATTACTTTCAATATGGCAAAGTGGCTGCTAGACAAGAAGGCAGAGTGAAAGAGAGAGATAGCAAGAGGCCTGTGCAATGGGCGCATGAAAGCCGCAACCCCCCAACCCATAACGATTTTGAGTTCAGTCCAGTTTGCCATCCTTATGCTGGAATGCTCATGTGCCGTCTGTTCAAGTCTGTTCTGTTCGGTTCTGTTCTGTCAGGCCTCAAAAACGCAAACTGCATACGAAATGCGTATGTGTCGCACAGAAAACCCCAAAAAACACAAGCGTGGTCAAGCGAGAGGGGAGCGGATAGCAAGGGGTGGGGGGGGTGGTGGTAAGAGGAAGGTTTTTGGGGCGCAATCTTTTTGCTGGACATACAATAAATCTAAAATAAATATACAAAAAGAACGAGCAGCAACAACAGCGGCAAACATGATGATGATGATGAGAATGGGCCTGAAACACAAACACACACACACACATACACTTACACTTACACTAAAACATAAAAACAAAACAATTTTTACGATGTGGCAAAACGAAAATGACTTTTGCAAGTTTTTCGGTTCACTTTTTCATTTTTATTCCTTTGCCTTCGTTTTTTTTTTGTGTATTTTCTTTTTTTTGCGACTCATTTCCTTCGGCTTCGCTTGGACTTTTGGTTCGCAAAATTAGGTGCAAAATGAGCACACAAAATAAATTTTCAATTGCACAAGCAACCCTTACACCCCTCTCAACAGTACAAAAAAAGAAATAAAGAAAAACAAAGCAAGACCAACAATGAGCCACAATAATAATAGCCAGTTGGACAACTAGGCAAGAAGTGGCAAGGGATGGCAGGAAGCGACTCAAGTGATGGTCGTTCAACACATCAAGGCATGAACATGAAGCTAAAGAACACCAAAACAATTGATACTCTTTTTATATGAAAGCAAAATTTGATTAAAAGCTCACATTTTAGCAGAGAGAAGAGAAAACATAAGGAAAGCAAAGAAAAAAGAACGAAATCTACAAGTAGGAAGTAAAATTTTATTAGAATTATATATACATTTATATTATTATTAATCATAACTATGTTAATAAAACATATAGCTAAGAGTAGAAACTCTTTGAATAAGAAAACAAAACTTGAGAGATGGGAAAGTTTTTGACGAGACAATGGCCAATGGGATTAAAAGAAAGGACAAGGAAAAACTATGATTAGGAAGATATATAAAAGAGTGATAAGTAATATATATATATATACTTAACCATATAGAAAAGGTTTCATATAAAGATAGAAGAGTTGAAAGAACTTTTGATGAGGGACTTTTGGCGCTACTTAAACTGAATCAAGGTAATAAAAACTATATCAGCTGTAGATACGATTCTTATATCAAAACCCTGTACTTAGTGCGTCTGCTAACCGATTAATAAAGTATAAGTTCTTCTCTTTATAAAGAGCGTGCAAATCAAGCGAAGCCAAAAGGTTTTTTCCGTTCGCGATTTGTTTTTTTGTGACTTTGTTTTTATGTTCATTTTATGGCTTTTGTTTTACGATCGACGGACTCGAAGTAGGTAACTACTTAAAGCAGCAAGCAGAAAATAGAGAAAGGCCGATACAAAGCAATAGAGATGGATAGAGAGAATGAGAGAGAGAGAGAGAGAGAGAAAATGCGAAGTTGAGTGTGGAATAACAAACATTTAATAACATAAGGTTCAAGCATTTTAGTATGCATAATTGTTTAACATGCAGCAACGAGCCTGCCCCTTAATCTGCAATAAGCCACAGCAGCAGCAACACACAAAATATATACAAAACACACACACACACACACATTGACACACACAAATACGAAGGCAAGCAGGCAACTTTATGTTTGCTGCCACAAAATTTATGCGTGCTTAGTGCAATGTGCGTAAAATGTTTGAGTGGCTGGTGAATGTGTTGCGTGTGTGTGTATGTGGGTGTGTCTATATGTGTGTGGGTGTGTGTGTGTTGGGTGTGTGTGTGTCTTGTGCTGCAGCTTGACAGGATTTTGCAGTGTAAATGCGTTAATCTCTAGTCTTGGCATTCAAAATAACCTGAAACCTGGCAACAAAACAATTAAAACAATATGCAATTTTGATATGTTTATTTGTTGCTGTCAGAGCACCACATACACACACCCCCCCTTACTCCGCACCTCAACTGCAGCTAGTTTACATTGGCTTGCATCCTTTGGGTGCAACAACAAGAGAACCCAACAGTTGTTGTGGCAACTTTAGCTGCAGCTGCAGTAATTGCATTTAGTTCAGTAGTTTCTTAGGGGGAGTAAAACCAAAACAAAGAACGGGCTAAGAGTGTGTGTGTGTGTGCGTGTGTGTGTTTTGTTGGTTGTTGTGTGTGATTTGACATAATGTTTAGCTCAGTTGGCAAATGCTTTTCATAAGCAAATATATCTATTTTGTGACAGACTTTTAACTCTAGTTCTATCTTAGAGAATGTGTGCTTTGTTGCACTGTAAGAAACTTGGACTTTAAAAGTATTAGCTTGGATTTTTGTATGATGTCTTATGATTACTTTTACTTACCAATGGGAAATAAAGCTATATTAGCTTAGCTGTCAGCAAAACTTCAAACGGGGAAGTGGCATTGACAATGCTACTTTTGGTTCATGACTGTTGTAAGGGGGCAGTAAGTGATGATTCACTAGTCTTTCACTAGTGTTTGGTACCAGCGTGACTCCTTAGGTCTGGAATCCCTGAAATTAAGTAAAGAAAAACCATTTAGCTCTCCATTCTTACATATAGCAAACTATAGATCTAAATTCATTACTATATATATACATAAGATCACATTTATATAGTTGTTTTTTGTACAGTGCATTGTTCTCACACAACTTGATCCTTTTTAATGTCTTAAGATAATTGCCATTAAATTGCAAATTGTTTTAAATCGTATTTGCTATTAAATAGAAAATGTTTTGCAGAAAACCGCCAAACAAATGCAGCATAAGCTCTATTTTTCTCTTTGAGGTTACATATATATATATATATGCAAACGTGCCACGCCCACATGTCGAATGGCAACAATCAATTGTCAACAAATTGAGCTGCATAAGCCTGCCACGCCTACAGGCTTCCCCTCCACCCCCCTTGAAAAGTTGCAACTGCAGCAATTGCAATTTTCGGTCAATTTTCCACATAATTTTTGTGGTCATTTATTGTGCGTATAAGCGTGTGTGTAAGTGTGTGTGTGTGTGTGTGCGTCACTGCAACCTCTTTATGTGATTAACTTTTCGATTTGCTGCTGTTGTTCATGTGGTTAATTTGTGGTTTGCTTCGGCTTTTGTCCTTGCTGCTTCATCTTTTTATTCTCTGCTTCTGTTTCTTTGAC
Organism: Scaptomyza cyrtandrae; assembly: GCA_035044605.1. NCBI lineage: Eukaryota > Metazoa > Arthropoda > Insecta > Diptera > Drosophilidae > Scaptomyza > Scaptomyza cyrtandrae. The sequence continues at coordinate 639,951 of JAWNNS010000642.1, forward strand.
CAATGCGTCAAAAAGGAAAGCTTATTTATTTTTTCTGTCATTTAAACATTCTATTTTAGCTTTTTGTTTTGTTTGTCTTGTCACAGGTAGTTGTTTTTTTTTTTTTTTTTTCTTTTCCAGTTTGAAGCCAAATTGTCGCAAGACTTGATTAAAATTCCTGTGGATCTTTTGTGAGGCCTACAAACTGAAGGGTAAACTGGACAAAATGCGCCGAAAAGTCGGCTAAGCATTTAGCGTGGCAATACCCTGTAGCCAGCAGAAAATATAGTTACTCAAACAAAAGATTTGATGTCAGCGTTTGGTTCTTATGACAACTTACGTACAATAAGCAAAGGGAGAAGCTGCCCGATAAAAACCACTTTTGGAGGCATTTATCACTTTACTCGTAAAAAGTATAAGAACTTTCCCACCAGTCAAGTTTGAAGCCTTGTAGCACTTTCTATTTTGCTTTTACAGGGTATTTTAAACTCTTTGTGCAGTATTTCGTTCATCAGGCCTGACCAGAAGTTCTGTTTGGCTATTTGGCTGCCACGCTTGTTGGCAATTTAACAAACATATCCGCATTAAGGTTAAAAACTTTTAATTGTTTGCTTGTTGCGAGAGACAAACACACACAATACACACACACACACACACACACAGACACACATACATTGAAACTTTGGGTCACAGCTGGCGACTTCTTGGCGGCGACAACCAACAACAACAACAGAAAAAAAAGGAGCTCTGTCCCCAAAAAGGGGCGCACTAATTAAAATTCGCGAGCAATTCGCGTTTGGTCAACCAACAATAACAGCAACAACAACAACAACAGTAACAAAAAACAAAAACTTTAGCACAAATGCCATTTCTTTTTCGGCTGTTTTTCGAGGTACAAGGAGAAAGCGGGTTGAAGGGGGGGAGGGGGGGGGGGGTTTGGTTGGTTGTTTAAGGGGTGTTCATTTAAGGGCCACTTGTATACGCTTTGCAAATGCCCAAAAGCATTTTTCGGCCATTTTACGTACTTGGCTTGTTATTAATTTTTTTCCATTTTGTTTTTCTCTTCACTTCTCTTTACCGCGCTCTCTCTCTCTCTCTCTCTCTCTCTCATTCTCTAGCTTTGTTTTTTGCAGCTTTTGTTTGCTGGATGGACGCTGGGAAAACAACGGCAACAACAAAAACAACAACAGCAACAAACTGGCTCAAAAACTCAACTGGACTTGTGTGTCACTTGTGCGAATCCTTTTAGAATCCTCTTTTTGTTGTTGTTGTTGCTGTTGTTGGTGTTGTTGTTGCTATTGTTGTTTCAGGACATTCTAATGAAGTTTACCCACAGCAATTGTTTAGCAAACGTGCCTTGGCCTGCGTTTAAGCGATTTTTTGTCAACGCGCGCACAAAACTTGACTACTGTTTAGATGGGAGGTAAAGAGCGAAACTCTGGTATGTTGCGAATGCCATACCCTGTAAAAAGGAAGACAAATTGAATTGAATTGAAGCTAAGAACTTTTACTCAACTATTATATTCGATTTGTTCTTTTTTAAAGATCCTTTGATTTGACTTGGTTGAACTCAGGAGAAATAGAGCAATAAAATTTAGTCACTGAGCTCATATAATACTTTTCATAATATATAGTAACACCTAAGGGATTAAAAAACTGACATTTTTTATTATTTTTTTCACATAGATGAACAATTTTAGGTCAATCAAAAATATAGGTTGTATGTAAAAGATTGAGAAAGCTTTTTGGATTTCTAGCCTTTTTTATAAAGGCCACCAAAAAAGAATTTTTATACATGTATCATAATCATTTATATTTTTATAAAACCTCTACTTAAAATCGTTAAGAAATGATTTTTTCAAATTTTTTCTTAGTTTCAAAACTAACTAAAGAGCAGCTGAAAGTTAAGCACTCCCCACTTCAAATCATTCTTATTTGTTTGTACATGTTGTTGTTGCTGTTGGTATTGTTGTTATACTGTTATTGTTGTTGTTGTTGTTGTTGTTATTGGTGTTGTTGGTGTGCATGTCACTTGGTTTTTCAGTTTGTTTCTTGTTGTCGTAAGCGTTTTTTGCCATATCCTGTGCGCAAAGGATATACTGGTTGTTGCTACTGATGTCCCCATGGCTCGAATTTAATAGAATTTAAAGCTAACTGAGCGATAGGGTCGTGGCTCGAGGGTCGGGTGTCAGAGAGGGTGTCAAGGGAGGGTGTGGGGGGAGGGGGGGGGGGCGGGTATCATGGAGATTGTATACACATTTTGTCAACTTGGCCGTAAAAATAGTAAATTTAGTTCTTCTGTTTGTCGTTCGCTTGCTTTATGTGCGACAATAAACATGAGAACAGACATAAATGTGTTTTATTTATATATATACATATGTATATATATATCTAGATATGTATATGGCGCGCACGCTCTCTTTACTGTCTCTTTCCATCGTATTTTTTTTACATTTTTTCGCTCTAAGCTTGAAAAGAGTTACACAAAAGAACATGTTAGTGAGTTGTGGTAGACGGTATTCGAATTGGTAATACTTTGTAGAAAATGGTAAACAATTTATTTTCATTATTTATTCTAGGTATCAAACTATGATCATAGAAGTATTGCTTGTAAAGATCGATTTAGTTTTGACTAAGTTATGGCATTTGAATATTTTTATTACTTACATTATTTTACCTGTTCCTTAAGACTATAAGTTGTGGTTACACAAAAAAGGTAAGGTATTCGCCTTAATTTAAAGTCTTGACTAACTCAAATACAACCTATTTCCCACCCGTTTGAAATCAAAGGGCAAAAAAAGAAATTATACAGTACAAAAACTGTTTATAGATAGACACAAGAGTTGAGAATGGAAACATTACAAAACACAAAACCCAATAAAGTGTAAGTAACGACATTGGGCCAACAAGAAGCAGCAGCAACAGCAAGGGGGGGGGGGGGTTGGTTACGGGATGAGAGGGTTGTGAAAAGAATTGTTGCGGAAATGGACACAAAATATTGGCAGCTTGTTTAAGCTTTTTGGCCAATTTTCGCATTTGTTTTGTGTGTGTTGCAAACAAAAAGTAAAAATGTTTGTTTGTGGTTAAGAGTGGTCAGCACTAAAAAGCGAGAGCAAAGATGGAAGCGGAAGAGGAAGGAAATGGCTGCCTCTCAAGCGTGGATATCAGCGCAAAAGTTTCATTTATTAAAAAGTTTGTCACGCGGCCATTTTTCAAATGACTGGCAATTTTTCACGTGACAATTCACACTTATTCGAGCTCATGCCTGTCTCTCTTTCACTCACTCATTCTCAGCTGTCTCTATCTCTGTCTCTGTGCTGTTTCTCTTAAGGAGTTTGCAATTAGCAAGCAGTTTGCTGTTTACTTTTCAGCACAATTTGTCTTGTCGCGCCTGAAAGTAGGCAACGTGCCGCAAAAGCCAGGCGCAAACTTCATAAATTGCTCGGTACAGAATATAGAGAGAAAGATTCAGAGAAAAGAAGAAGAGATAGACAGCGAGAGAAGGAGAAAGAGATCGCAGAGAGAACTGCATTTTAGAGTTTTCATATTATTAATAATTTAATTAAATAATTTTCACAGTATTATTACAATTCTTTTTTACTTAATCACATAGTTTGTTATTCATATTCTTATAAAATATATCTAGAGTTCTTAACTTTAAAGTACACTTTTCAAACTTATCGCATTTACGCATTGTCCCCTCCTATGTCCCCGCTTGTCTACACCTCATTTGCAAACATCTCTCATACTTTGTGGCATGTCGCATCGCTACGCACGATTTATCATAATTTTTGTTGTATGCCACTTTAGCAGTGACAGCATCAGTTGCGCCACAACAAAAACAACAACAACAGCAGAAACAGCCGCGCACAATGCGACGTATGAGCGATATTTGTTATTTATGCAAATGAAGTCGGTTGTCCCCTGCATATTTCATATCAAAAACTGCCTCGACCTGACTTTAAAATATCGAAGCTGTGCAGGAACAAAGAGTTTAACACAAACAACAACAGCAACAGGAAAAAATGGCACGGTAATAGATTCTGTTAATACCCTAGGTGAGAACAGTTGATGGCTAAAAAGTTTTCAAAGAATATTACGTATACTTAATCAACGTTTGTCTGTTTAGTTTCAAAAGGATTCTGGCACAAGACAGGAAAAGACAAAACTCTTAACAACTCTTAGCCTCTTAAATAAATAAGGGGTATCTATATCTAGTCATGCTATGTTTTGCTGTCGCTTGTTTGTTCTACAGTAAAAGCCAATCAAAAGGCAAATGCAATAAATTTGCACGAGTGCAAAACGCATTTGGCTAAAGAACAAAAAACCAAAACAGTCGACAATCGAGGCTAAGAGTTAACAGTTAACAGTTAAGAGGTTCGAGAGTCCGTTGGCCGGTTGTAACCGACCCTATGACCGTTTTGGGCCAGTTTATGGGCTGTTGTTTTGCTTGTTGCTTTTGTCATTAGTTGTTTGTGTTTGTCTTGTTGTTTCTTTTTTCTTTTCTTTTTTTATGCCACTTTCTTGCTGTGCGCTTCTTTTTAGTTATGTGCTGCAGATGCACTAAAAACTGCCAAAGCAAAACACGAAACGAAATGTCGTTAAAGGAGCAGGACTTCACACAGGAGTTGTGTGTGTGAGTGTCTTGTCCTTGCCGCTAAATTTTGCGCCTCTACGTGAAACACGCGCAACGCAAATGGCACACAACAGCAACAACAACAACAACTGCTAACGGCTAACTGCAGCCTGCTGCATGCAAAAATGTTTCGGCGTATCTGCAACGCTAAGTGGGTCGCCCAGGCACGGCACAGCACATTGCACACGAGCACAAGAAAGGACAGAAGAGGACAGGACACAGCACTGCAGGCAACTATGAAACAAGCTGTCCTGCCTTATGGCCCAGTCACGTTAACCAGGCCCAATCAGCCGTTAAGATGCGACTTTTGCGTTTGTCCATTAGCCATACAAAAAAAAAACAACACAAAAAAAGAAAGAAAAACCAAGTTAGAAATCTCTGCTTGAGTGTTTGCGACAGCTGCTTCTTATTTCCCTACTGTACGAACTTTGGCTCCAACTCTTTAAACTCCTTCTCTTTTTTTTTTATCTGCAGCTGGCTCAGCTACTTCATCTGCTAATTGTACTCCTTGCACTACTTCTACTTCATTTGCTCTCGCAGTAATTAGTGTGGGAAAATAATCAGTGTCAAGCGTCTTGATAATATTCTTTTAAAAACAATAACTTTTCGTTTGAAAAACTTTATTTAATGTATAGATTAAGACGATTTTTTATTTGTTTAACATATTCACTACGAAATATTGCCACTAAAATCTACAAAAAATATTTCTACAAATTCAATTTTGAATAATTTATTATTCGTTTCTTAGATTTCTGCTGCTTGAACTTTTCCTGCTGCTTTTCCTGCAATAGCAATAAGCATAATTCCGTTTTATTTCCTTAGAACCTTCCTCTACTTTCCCTGCCCCTCACGCCTTACCCATTTGCCTGCTTCCTTTCTTCATTCGCACCTGTCTTCTCCAGCTGCTGCAATTCTTATCTCACAGCTCCTGTTGCTGCTGCTGCTGCTTCTTCTTCTCCAACTCCCACTTCTACTATGCTACTCCTTGCATCTTCTGCTGTTGCTTCTTGTGTATTGCCTACGCTTTTTGGGGCACTTGCCGCAACGATTTATCAAGCGAACAACGAAGGCGGCGCAGCGGCGCGCAAATTGATTATGCTAATTTGAAGCAATTGTTGTTGTTACCGTTCTTGTTATATTATGACCGCAACACTTTTGTCCCCCCCCCCCCCCCCTTCTCTCGCCCCCACTTCCTCTATTAGCCACATTAATGACTGTCATTATGTAATGACAGCGACAAGCGAAGCGTCCTTGCCCCAACTTCCCAACTTCTCCTCTCCCCCCAAAAGAATATATATGTGTTTGTATATGTATTGCTATTAAATTTGCATAGTCTGGACAAGTCGCGACAAGTCCTGAAATTGTCAGTTCAGAGTATTCAGTTCACAATTGTTGGAGCTTTATTTCACTGTTGGAAGAGTTGGAGAGGGGGAGGTGGAGGGGTTTGGAAGCTTGTCACACAACTCGTTGACAGTTTTACAGTCACCCAAAAATCACAAAACGAACCGTCAATTGTTTACTTTTGTTCTAGACCAGAAACAAACAGACAGTTAGACAGAGAGGGAGGGTGGGGGGGCGGTAGTGAATGAGAGAGAGAGAGAGAGAGAGAGATGGTTTGATATACAGATAGTCAAAGATGATGACAGGCAGCATTTTTTGTTTCTCTTTTGATTATTGCTAAATGCCCAAAAACGACAAATAACAAAAAAAAAAAAAAAGTTAGGGTATTCGCTGGGTCTGGGCAAATTAAAAATTTGTGCACAAATATAAAAATCGGAGCAAAGTTTTTGTCTTTATTATTATTTTTTTTTTTTTTTTTGTGTGTGCTGTTGTATTTTTTTAATGTTGCATGCAACACAAAAATGTTGTCAACTTTTATTACAATTTCAGTTTTGTTGTTTGTTTGTTGCTGTTGTTGCTGTTGCCGCCGCGTTGACACTTAATTGATGGTGGCAAGCCGTGATTGGTGCCATCATGCCGCTTAGCGCCTTTTTAGCCAAATGTGTGGATGTGTGGTGGGGGAAACGGTTGGGGGAACTGCCGTAAACTGCAACGCTATCAAAGTGAAATTGGCGCGAAAATCGTTTTACCAATTGCTGTTTCAGTTTTAGTCATTAAATTCAGGCCAACAGCAACAAGAGATAAACTTGTTAAATATTTTTGTGTACAATTTTTTATTTTTTTTTCGTTTTTCATGTTTTTTGTTGGTATTTTTTTCTGTTTCTGTTTTCTATCGCAATTAAAAATGCAGTTTATTTAGCATGTTGTGGAATATTTGGAATAATTGGCCAAAAAGAAAATTAATTAATACCAGCTGTTTTGCAGGGACAGAAAAATCTTTAAATTAAGTTAGAGCTAAAGGTTTTAGCTGAAACTGTTACGTACAACCAATTTAAAACTGATTTTCATCGATCATAAAACACTTCTAAAAGGATAAAAAAAATTAAAAGCTTATAAGGTTAAAAATTTAGATAACAACCTAAAAATACTTAAAAGTTACACAGCTAACTAAAGAAAATCGATTCTAAGCCACTTGCCATTAAGTTCATAAACATTAAACAAAGGCCCAGACAATAACTAACCAAGATAACAGTAGCTTAGAAACCGATTTAAAACAAGCTTAAATGCAAAAACATAAATATATTTCACTTGGATTTAAATACGAACAACAGACAACGTACAATGTATACAATTACGCATACGCTCCGTTGAGCCAACCAGTAAAAGCAGGAAATCTTACTTAAAGCCAAACGCTGCTGAGTCAGCAGTCAGTTGAAATGTTCAGTTAAGGTGTTCTGTTAATTCCGAATGCACAAAAAGAAAGAAGAAATCGTAAATCAATCGTTTGCGTATGACCAGAGAGAAATACAGAGAAAGACCGAACGAACGAACGAACGAACGAAGGCAAGCTTGATTCGTTTCCCATCGGACTCGATTTCGCATTTCCGGTTTCTCGTTTTTAAATTATGTTATCATTGAGCGAAATGCAATTAAGCGCCGATAGCCTACGGTGTGTCAATCAACGGCAAATAAAGGCTGGCACTAACGGGACAGCCAATAGCCAACAGTCCAGCCCAACCCCAGCCCCAGCCCCAGCCCCAACTCAATGTTTAAGCAGATAATAAAACAGAACAGCCAAGTAGACGAGCAGACAGTACAGACAGCTGAAAAGGAATCAAGGAGAGACGAACGGCCGAACGAACTGAAATGGACGGAAGGATCAGAACGGCAGGCCTTCTCCTGCCCTCTTAGCATGAAATTTTCAAGCCGACACGGCCCATGGCAAGTGCAGAGTTATCATTTTGCGGTAACCAGCGACACAGCGAACCAACACACTTCGATACACTGAGAAAATTAATGCCGGAATTATGTAAGTTAAGAAAAGCAAGTGTGTGTAAAGTAAAAACATTAATAGAGATCACAATTGACAAAAATCGATGTTTAAATTTTAGTTTAGATGTTATCGAAGCTATCGATAGTGCATCGATTGTGTTTGCCAGCACTGAAATACATTATGGTTAAGCTTCTTAATTCTTTTCTACTTTATAAGCAGTCTGATTACTTTTTTGATTGAAGGAAAAATCTAAGAACGTTGAATATATTTATTGGGAACATTAGGCAATGGATAAGAATATGTAGAATTTGGTATTTGAGACGCTGTAAGATGAATTCACACTACAACGTGTGTTGAATACAATTTTGATGGTATGCAAAGTTTGTTCTGGGAAAGTTATGCTCGAACATTTACAAATTCGTTTACAAATTACAAATAAAGAGCTCATAATATGTTCGCAGTCATATTTGTGGCTGTGTACACTTAAAGTATCACCAGCAGGCAGGCAGGCAGGCAGGCAGGCAGCAGGAGAGGCAGTTAAGGGACTCGTAGAGATGGAAGGAGAAAGAAGCAACGTGCAATCCTTAGCAATCCTCAGCGCCGTCCCGGAGTGCGCAAATTGACTTTTGGCGTTGCCGTTGCCGTTGCCAATGCAGTTGCCGTTGTCATTTCCTGGATTGCACACATTGCGAGGCGACACATGGCGACAACTTGCAAGACGGCACTTGCAATCGGCTGGGTTGGGTACGAGGCATGCGGCACGGCACACACACACACACTAACACACTGACATACACGCACTCGAGTGTAACGTGATAATTTGTCTGACTTGTCGCACACTCGTCTCATATCGCTATTTCACTCACACTCTGCCGATGTCTCCGCTTGTCGCTCATTGTGGCTTTTGGCCGAGATTGCCAGGCCATTGCTTGGTTTGGCTTACAGTTCTTGCCTCTATCAGCTACCCCGCAAGCCCCTTTTACGCCCTGCTTCGAACGCATGTACATATCGTTGACATAGTTGTGCTCTCTCTCTCTCTCTCTTTCTGTCGTCCTTCGTCCTGCCATTTTCATTCAGCAAATCTGTCACCTGAGTAACAATTATAGCTGCTGGCATTTTAAGTGTGTCTCTATGTGTGTTTTTGTGTGTGTGTGCTCTTCGTTAACTGCAGCACTTGATGGCAGTAACTACACATGAGTGTGTGTGTGTGTGTGTGTGTGCTTGTTTGTGTGTGTGTGTGTGTTGCATACTCAAATCAATCAGCTTTACAAGCGACGTCGAGTTGAAAAGTCAGTTGACTTTCAATTGCAACTTTTGCTGCTTGTTTTTTTGTGCTCTGAATGAAATTTTCACAAATTGAAATTCCAATTTTTTCTCTTTCTTTCTTAATATCCTTTGCTCTCTCTATAGAACTCTTAATCTTGAATACAAATTACCTAATGAGCACATCGCAATTTGACCAGCAGCTTAAGTAGAAGGAAACAACTTGGTTAAGACTAGAAGAAATGCATGCTTTTGGTTGCTAGGATCAGAAGTTTTGATTTGAACTGCAAAATAAATAGTTTGAGGATTTAATAAAGTGCTTAAGAAACTATTTATCTACAGTTCTAACCCTATATCAAAGACTTTATCACATCAAGTTCTTGTTTTGAAATTAGAGATATTATAACTAAGAGCAAGAGTATGAGGCAAGGGAGTCTAATAAGGGTAACATTCAAGTGTTGCATAGATCGTATAGCCATAAATCAATTGGTTTTAATGCCTGGTTGGGCATACAAAACAATAACAAAAACAACAACAACGAAATCTGTAAGCTGAGTGCAAAACCGCAACCCAAAACGCGTTTTCGATCATAAATTATGATGTGACGATGGTCAGGCAGGCAGCAAGCAGCAAGTGGCAAGTGGCAAGCAGCGAGAGTGGCAAGTGGCAAGCGGCGCCTGGCTAAAAGGCAAACACCTCTCACTGGCAGCAGCAGCATCAGCCACTGGCCAAAAACCTAATTAAGCCAGGACGACAACAGGACACAAACCGGAAGTGGTGTGGTACAGAAAGAGAGTGTAGGCACATAGTGTTGCCTCTATTGTGCCTGGCGCCAGGAAGCGCTCAAGTGTGGCAACAATGGTTAATGCTTAAGTAATTACAATGCCTCGACGATTAACAATGCAGCCGTCTATATACACAGCACATACTATAAAGACAGAGAGAAAGAGAGAGAGAGAGATGGAGATGGAGAGAAAGAGAGTGGAGGATAGCCAGACCACAGCTAATGAAGCCAGCTCTACAGGCTCTCTAAAGGATCCAACAGCATGCAGCTAATTATCACACATGAAGCATAGAAACCGTTAGAAAGAGAGAGAGAGAGAGAGATAGAAAGAGTAAGAGCTATGCTTATTCTGCTTCTGGTTCGTTTTGGTCATGCTTCGCACATTTTATGAAAATTTATGTTATGAGCTCATCGATGAATGAATGGCACTTGTTTGGCTGATTGATTGGTGCGCTGCGTGTGGCACTTGCCACATGCCAACAGAACAACGGAGGCAAAGCGTCAAACGCTTGCCACAGTTAAGCTTGCTTCAATTTCAGTCAGTTCAGTCCAAGGACTTTTTGTGGCACAGACTTTGCGACGACGCTGACAACGTTCAAGCGTTTGCGCCCCATTATTTTTGCCATGCACAAACGCACTTCAGACATTTTTATGCTTTATTCAAAGGCGCGACCAGTTTTATATACCCTGTATTTTTTTGGAATTTTAGTAAGGGCTCAATCGACCTGTGTTTCAATAAGATAATAGCCAGAAGAAAGTAAAGACAAAGAGTTTGAGTGTAATTGAGTATATTTATTGATTTTGTTGCGTATACGTAATACTTTGTTAAACACATAACGCATACGCCATGTATTGCATCCCTTTACAAGTTAGTGGAAGGAGAAAGTAATTAATGTATTATGTTGCATGCCTTGATACCCAAATACAAGGTATATTCTAGTAGTTGACACCCTCTCTTAAAGTCTTTAGCTAGCTGTGGTTGGTTGTTGTTGGTTTGGTTTGGGTTTCTTTAGCTTGGCCAACGCATAAGCCACTTAGGTTCTTGTGGCACACGCGCCTCGAGTCGCCGCCATTTAGCGTCCCGCAAAAGTTTTCGGGGCGTCATCGATGCCAGGCGACGATGCCAAAACGCATTTGTACAATGGGGGAGGTGGGGTGGGGGGAGTTTGCTTTGGGGTGTTGCAGCTTTGCGATAGAGAGTTTCCATTGCATAGTTTAAGGCGCAAAAGTTTTTGTTGTTTCTTCGGGTTTTTTTATTTTTTATTGTTGCTGTTTTTCGTGTTATTTTATTTTTTTGGCCGTGGCACATAAATTGCTGGACTGTAAAGCGGCTTAAACGAATTGCCGGCTCTGCCGCAGCAACAACTTGGCATCTGGCACTTGCAACAAACCAACCATGCCCCATACTGCATATTCAATGTAGGTTGTTTGTTGTTGTTGGTTTTGCATAAGTTTTGCACAATTTATAAATAGTTTGCTCGGTTTTAAAGTTTCCACCTCCTTAAGAATGCTCTCCCCAACATCCCCTGCTTTGGCTTCTTAGTGCCATTATCGAGCGCATTGCCGCAAAGTATGCATTGCAACTTGCAACTAACAACTTGCTACTTGCAACTTCTTGATAGTAGTTTACTTTGGCTGCTTCGCTTTTTTGTGCCGAAAATTAACAAAAGGAATTTCATTGGCAAATTAGATTTTTGGCGCATTGCACCGAAGTAGTTTAAAACAATGGCAGAAACTTATAGACTTAAACTCGTGAAGCAACCCTCGCTTAAAAAGCATTTTGAAACTGTATTCAAATCGTTGCAAACTTAGTATATGCTATCTTTATATGATACTTGGCTGAATTCCTAACTTTGGACTACAAAATAGAAAACAAAAATGCAAAATCTAACAAAATCAAATAAAATTATTTTTCGTTCAAGAATCAGCTAAGATAAATTGAAATTTTCCATAAATTTTGTTTTTCACTTATAACATCTTCAAAAAGTTATAAGAATAATCAAATATAAAACAATACGAAACTTGGGCCATCAATTTCTCGTTTAAGTACGCAATATTATAATCAAAATGTGAACATTGCAACGCTTGCCACTCAATGAACACAAACATCTTGGCAATGCCACAAACTGTAGCAAGCAAGTGATGCATTTAAAGCATCCTTTGACAAATCTGACAACGCGACAAAGCGTCGCGTCGCTTCGCCTTGAGAAACCGCCCCAAAAAGTATAACCTACTCTCTCTCTCTCTCTCTCTCTCATTCTGCCAACCCCAAAGCCTGATCAAATGGCATGCTTTTAGCGTATTTTACATGCCAATCTCTTAGTTGTGCGAAGGGAAAGGGTGAGGCGAGTGGCGAGTGGCGTGTGGCAGAAGTTGCAGTTACTGCATTTATGCACAAGTTGTAAGTAAAAGTTTTGCGCACGCAAAACGCAGCTCGTAAAGTAAACACACTCGACAACTAACTTTTGCCCCAAACTCTGGCATGGCCTAAGCAAGGAGTGGGTTCGCCAGAGAGGGGGGGGGGGGGGGGTACTCGTCTGTCTGTCTTTGCGTTTGCTGCTTCTTCGCAGTTCTTGCGCTCAATTTGCGCATTTTTTGCGCGCAATTACTCAGCTCGGCTTAAATTCGCTGCAGCAGCAGCGTCCGTCCAATGTGGCAGAAGTGGCAAAAGTTGCTATTACACGTTGCACATTGCACATTGCCGCTGCTTGGCACAGACTTGGCTTCAACATGCTAGCTTGCTGGCTGCCTGGCTGGCTGGCTGCTTGCCCCATAAGCTGCCTAAAAGGTGCAAAGTAACTGCCATAAGCCGCTTCTGACATTCTCACTGCCCCTTGATCATGCCACAAGCCCAACTGGCCTTTGTCACGGCCCTTAACCGCCCTCTTTGGCTGCAACTGCCATCATTTTTTAGAACCTGCAGTCAACAGAGTAGCTGAAACTTAGTTACTCTTTCTTTAAACATAAAAAATAAAAATGGAAAACGAATAAAAATAGTTTGTCAAAACTAAGAATAATCAAAACTTTCTTCTTTTGAGTCTTATTGCTAAGTTGAATCAAGATAGTTTTAGGATTGAACATCGTTTCCCAACTATTTATAATATCTAGGACTTTATACACCTAATCAACATATCCCATTGTTCCTTACACAAATCTCTCCACAACTTAAACACCCCTCTCTACATAGAGTATAATCAAATATGTTTGTTGACACTAGCTGGGCGTGAATTACGTGCATGTTGTCATTTTTCTTATTTTTCATTACATTTTTCTTACTGCTGGCTAACATTGCGTATGCGTAATTCTAGCTACTTTGCTTCGTGCTCCCCTTTTGCTCTTTGCCTTGACTTTCATTGAGTGGCTTTTAATTGGCTGCCAGCGCTTAACCCTTGCCGCATAAATCTTACTCACACATGCCACATGTGGATAGACAGCGCTAGAAAAACCCTGCACTCTTCTCCCCACGTTTGTGCTTTGCCTTTTTTGCCAGCTGCTAGTCAAATCGACTTTTAATCTGCCGCATATGCTTTGCCTTGTGCATCAACTGACCAGAGGCGAACTCCTTCAGACACCCACAATCTTCCATTCCACCCCATTTTCACATTTTGTCTTTGACTTAGTACGAAAAACCCCAAAAGAAGAGCAAACTTTTGTGAAAGAGTGTGAAAAGTTTTTGGCGTTAATAGATTTCAACCGGAAAGAGTTGCAAAAAACAGAGAAACAGAGAGAGAAGGGGTGTGAGAGAGAGAGAGAGGGTGGTTGTGTCTCTCTGCTTTGCTGGTGTTCGTCTAATTGAGCAGCGTTTAAATGTTCATTTAAGGAAACTGTGAGAGAAAAAACTTTAATCAACTTGGAATTTAATTTCATTTTGCTTTTGATTTGTTCAAATGTTATAAGTTTACGGATATTCTTATCGTTTGCAATGCAGCACGTAGAGTAAAAGAAGAGAGTAAGAAAGTTAGAAAGATCTTTTTTCAGTTATAAATAAGTATTGAAATTGTTACCAATTTTGTTTTAGATAAACACAAATCTCTTTGATGGCATTTGAAACGTTTCAATTGAAGGATCAAAGTGCTGTCAATGCCTTCATCAATATCAAATGCGTTATATCTCGTGGCACTCCATTATTAGAAAGGAAGGGAGCGTGTTCGTTCAGTCAATAACAAATGTCAGCTGGTTTGATTGAAGGTTGGGGTCATCATAAGAGGCAGCAAGCATTAAAGGCGACATATTGCAAATGGGAAACTCGAGGAGTTGGGGTAAATTTATGCGCTTGTTTGTTCAATTTCAAATGATACATAGGTAAAAGGGGTACAAGAGTTTAGACAACTATTCAATGGTCCGTCTTATTTATGGGCGCATTTAAGAGACGACAAAAGCAGAAGCGGCCAATGGCCAAAACCGCCTGTCACGCGGCATATACGTTTCTAACTAACTGCGACTGCTACCAATACAGTTTACAGTTCATGGCAATTGGCATCCTGCGTCCTGTCGCTACATTTCGCATTTGCTAATGGATTGCGGCACACAAATCTTTAAAATTACCCACGGTAAAACTTTGAAATTAGACGTTGTGTAAGGACGGCAGTAACTTAGGCCAACTGGCGTCAGTCTCGTTCAAGCCAAAGATAGGAGATGTTGAAAAAGAAGTCTTGGCTAATTTGTAGTTTCATATTTGATCAAAGGCCAACAAAATATGTACGGACTATGCAGAGGTGGCAGGTTTTAACTAAAGGAATACCCTGTTATAAGGTATAGAGTTAGTTAAAACTTTATTATTAGGGTGGAAATGTGAGGAATTCGCAGCTTGGCTGTATTTAGATACAAAAAGTTTCTGAAAATGTTTGTAATATTAAGAGATTAATCCTATACGAAAAGGTCAATTTATGTATTTCAAAACATTAAGTACAAAACTAACAGTCAACTATGATTTAATTTAAGATCTAGTTGTGCTTCAAGCCACCTCTTCAAGAAACTTCAACATTAACAGGGTATATCTAAGAAAAACGGCTATTTTGAAAACTGATTGCCCAAGTTGCAACTGTAGCAAACTGGCCGAGCCAACAAACAAAGAAAAGAAAAGAAAGACAACAAAATATTATTTGCAGCACATGTCGCTGGCAATTTGCTATCTTTGCCCAAAAATTGTTTGTGTCTTCACATATGTTGTTCCGGCCAAAACACTAATTGAAGGCCAACATCAGGCAATCAAATTGAGGCCGAAGCTGCAGCTCGACAACAAGGGGGCGTGACAGCACGTAATGCGCTTGAAAAACGATAAAAACAAAAATTACAAAGAACTTTTGTGGCTTAAAAACAAAAAACTTGGTCGAAACACTTTTTTTTAATGCACCAAAAATAAATATAAAAAAAATTCTATCGAAAATCATAATAAGAAAAATTGACTTCGTGAAATGTTTGACTATAAATTGAAAGATATTTTCGAACAAACATTTTGTGGCTAATAAATACATATAAACCAAAATGCATGTGCATAAAGTTAAAGTTGAGTTCATGCGCCCATGATCCAGATCCAGATCCAGACAGATCGGGGCTCAGCCTCGAATAGGCTGACAGGCAACAAACAACTTTTGGGCCCAAATCGCAAAATCCCAGGCATGTTGAGTGCCTGAAAGCAACATCGAAAAAAAAAATATCGTAACGGGGCTGCGAATAAGTAAAGCAAAGTCTACACACACACACACACCAGTCACACACACGCATACAAAGACACACATTGAGGAGCCTCACATGGCAAATGTAACGTTAAACGTAAAATATTCCTGAATGCAATTCCCATGCATACCAACAAACATACACGCACACACACACACACACACATAGAGGCCTGTACACACACACACACACACGTACGTAGTGAGTTTTGTGGAAAAAGTCAAACTACAGCATTGCGGATGTTCAGGACATTCAACTGCACTTTGACCCATATTCCATTCCATTTTGTTGCAAATAGCTGCAGCTGCGGACGCACTGCACAAAAACCCAAACCCAAACCCAAACCGAAACCGACCAACAACAACAACAACAGCAACAGCAACAAGAACAAGAACACCAAATGCAACCAGCAACGTCGCCCAAGGCTTTCGGAATATGGCCAGCAAAACCCAGGCAACAGCCCAGCTGTTGGCAAAACGACAGACTCTATACGACTCAGATACCCATAGCCCAGTAAATCGTTTAGCTGCATGGCGCACGATTTTTGTACTCCCCCCCTCCCCCCCCTGAAACCCACCTCTTCACGTCTCTCTAAAAAATCTATCGTTGATTTTAGCCAGGCAAAAACTTTAGCACTTGTGCCTTTTCGCATGATCTGGCAACCAACAACAGCAACAACAACAACAACAAAGCAACCGAAAAGTATAACGAAAGCCTATCCAAAAAATTCTTGTGTCACATTGCAAATGGCATTTAAAACGCCCTACTCGTTTTTGGCCATTTTAGATCATTTTTAATGTACGTCATTTTTGGGTTAAATAAAAATATCTCAAGTGATTTATGTGCTGCTTGTATTGCAAAATACCTTAAAAATTAAAATATGGAAATAGGAAATTTTTGTACATTTTGAATGTCCAAAAACTGTTTTGGGGAACTTCGAGAAATTGTTAAATAAAATGCAAATCATTCTAGTGAGCTTTAAAAGTTTAAGGAATCGAAAGAAGCAAAATGAAAGACTAGATTATAGGGAAAGGGATAAGCAAAGTAAAAGCGAAGCAAAGTGAGAAGCCGAGCTTAAAAGAAAGCGGCACTTAAGATGAGAGGAAAGCAAAGCGGGAAGAAAAGCAGAGCGCAAAAAAAGGAAAGCAAAGCACAAAGCAATAAACAAAGCGAGAAGAAAAGCAAAATGAAAAGGTAGGAAAGAAGCTGAGAGAGAATCTAAGCAAGAAGCAAATTAAGATGCAAAGCAAAAAGCAATACGAAAAGCAAAGTGGGAAGAAAAGCATAAAGCAAAATGAGAAGAAGCTAAGCAAGAACAAAGAAAGCAAAGCAAGAAACAAAGCGAGAAGAAATGCGAAAGAAAATGAGAAGATAGAAAAGAAGCTGAGAGAGAATCTACGCAAGAAACTAAGTAAAAAGCAAAGAAACTAGCAACGCGAAAAGCAGAAAGCAAAATGAGAAGAAGTAAGGTAATGTGATGAGTAAAGTGGGAAGCAAAGTGAGAAATTAACAGAAAGGCAAAGCAAAACTAGAAACAACAAGCATCGATAAATAAATTGGCAAAAGGAACAAAATAAAAAAAAACTCGATTTAGGACAAGGCATAAAAAAGATTAAAAATTTTCCAATTCACAAACTTAGATCTGACTTCCCATATGGCTTATAAAGCTATCCATTTTAAAGTTCAACCTTTCAACTTAATCTCAATCCAATATCAATACATCACACGCAATATCCATATACGATGAGAGTTTCGTTTTGTGGCCTTCCCATTTGCAAGCTAAAAGAAGAACCTGCAACTCAATCATATTTCATCAAACACAGCACCCCCCCCCCCCCTCCCCTAGATGGCAATAAAATAAGAGACAACAACAAAAAATGCAAATACGAGAGACTCGTTTGGGGACTGCGTGCAGCAGCTACTAGTCTAAATGTAAAAACCCATTTTGAGGGAATAGTCAAACAATTTGGCTGCGACCCAAGTTATAGGCAGGCAGGTGTGTATCTGTAGTGTGTGTGTGTGTGTGTGAGTGTTGACCACATCCGCAATGCAAGGTAATAAACCAAAAATACGTCAACAACAAAACCACAAAGCCAAAAAACACTAACGCTGATACACTCGAAACGCAAAACATATCAAACTAAGTCTAAAAAAATTCGGATTTTATTTTTCAAGTGAATTCTTATAACAAAAACGATTAAAAAAAAAGTTGAATAAGAAAGCTTTATGTTCATACATATACAAATTGCTTTCCTTATATAAATCTTCTGTTATCTTTTTCCCACAATTAAACGAGATTTTCCAAGCAAAAAGAATTCTTTGCTTCTTTCAACTTTGCTTTTTTTTTTTAAATATTTCCTATAATGTTTTCACTGCAGTTGTTGATTTTTTCAAGTGTAGTACACATGTGTCAGGTAAACGAGGTAATTTTAATTATGGCCACAATGGAGTCACCCTCAACGAAAATAAAAAGAACACAAAATGATGGCCCAAATGCTGCCTGCCCGCCCGCCTGCTGCCTTCATTCATCAGCATGCCGCCGCCGGCCTTTGGGTTTTGGCAGCACACATTTTAAACTAAACGGAGGCTTGTGCACAATTGGTAACGGTAACAGTAACGGCAACGGTGAGTGTAATGGTAACTGTAGCAGTCCTAACGGTAAACGTATCGAATTGCCGTTGCTCGTTATGGATACGCGCCAATTGCTTTGCTTTTTCATCAGTTTCTCTCAAAGCTCTCTTTCTCCCACTTTCCCACTCTCTCTTTGCGGTAGACGCAATGCTTTTGCCTCTTAGCCAAATTACATAAATTAGTCGCGTGTGCTCTTTTTCTTGCTGTTTGTTGTTTCTTAATCAAAGCAATGCAGAAAATTTAATGGACTCCTGTGTAATGTTTTGTGTTCAAAAGAAAAACGCACCCGAAAGAAAAAAAAACGAATGAAAGCAAAAAAAAAAATATCAAACAGGAAACAGACAACAACAAATTAAGTGAAACGTCGAATACGTGATATTTGGGAAGAAGACAGAAAGAAAAAAAATGGAAAAAGCAAGCAGGGAAAAGGAATAGACTAGATAATACCCTGCAAGATAGTTCATTGTTTGGTTTTGCTAACTTGGGTTGAATCAAAGATTAAGCTGAAAATGTAAATGTACGATTTTAATATAGTTAAAGGTTCTCTCTTAAAGGTTCTCTTACCCACAAACATATGTAGGATTTAACTCTTTAGGCTTCTCCTAATTCTTTTCTGCTTGATCCATACCTAAGATTAATTTTAATAAAACCCTCTCCGAAACACACACCAAAGAAGATTTACAGGGTACAACAAAACGAACAGAAAAAAGATTAAAACGCAATTTTGGTACATTACTGATTTCATTAGAAGCCATAGAGCCATCGAATGTGAAGAGGGTTGACTGGGAGTTTTTTTTTCTGTTGGGCTGCTTTAGCTGTTTTGGCTTGTTTTTAGCGGTGCACCACTGCGTATACGTAATGCTGCATTTTTAGTGCTAGTCGCAGCAGTGAGCAGTGAGTGCTCTATGCTATGTCCTCGTTGTCTGCGGCTCTTGTTGTACATTTCTGCT
Organism: Scaptomyza cyrtandrae; assembly: GCA_035044605.1. Classification (NCBI taxonomy): domain Eukaryota; kingdom Metazoa; phylum Arthropoda; class Insecta; order Diptera; family Drosophilidae; genus Scaptomyza; species Scaptomyza cyrtandrae. Next base: position 659,204 of record JAWNNS010000642.1, read on the forward strand.
GCAGTTTGGGAATTGCCTCAGCCACGAGAACCTAACCCCAAAAACCCTAAACCAAACCTCAAACCCCAAACCGCCCCCCTCTTGCTTTGCGCATACCTTTGGCAGTTTTTGGCAAAGTCAAAGGTCGTGTGAGCCCCCCTCCATGCCCTCTCTGACCGCTTTCTTGTTGCGTTTCTTTTGCGGTCATAAAATGTTTGCCCGAACCGACCCCAAAAAGAGGAAATATGGGCCCAGAGTCTCTCTCGCACATTGCACATCGAAAGAGGTAATTTAATTTATGATGCAGTAAAATTGAAAATCCTCTCGGGACACACACACACACTGAACATAGAGAAAGAGAGAGTTGGTAAGATAGATAAGGAGAAAGAGTCAAAAGATCTCATTCCTTTAGTTTGTTTTTGGTGACATGCAGATAGATAAAGGCCTAGCTCGACCCAGCTAGGCCCTAAAACTGACAGTTACAGCCTGCACAACTTGTTGGCCAGCTTAGTGAGATGAGCCAAGTTATGCATGCGAACGCGTGCCAAGCGAGCCAGCTTTGATGAGCTGCCTTAAATGGGGAAAAAGCGAGGTTCGTTTTGCAGTTTGCTGAAAATTCTTCTCAGAGAGAATATATATTTATCGTTATAACAGGTAGAAGAAAAGTACTTTTGATCATTATTGAATGTGTACAGGGTATAAAAATAAGTTTTGACTTTAGCTTTTAGGTTTTATTACATTCAAAACAAGTTTCTTAAGATCCTACAACAATAAAGCGATCAATAAAAAATCTAATCGGTTCCAAACAGCAGAGAATTGAAATGGTTTGGCTCTCATTTTCAATAGCAATATCCTTTCTCAATATTATAACTTTAGCAAAATGTGTCACAAAACGTTTCTCATAGTGCATAGCATTTTGTCAACGCACGAGCAGACAGCAAAGCAGCAGCCAGTAACGAGCAGCACAACAACAACAACAACAACTGCATATACACACACATCCACATGCATATGTGTATGTATGTGTATGAAAGTTACCAAAAAAAAAACTGATAACACACTGTCAAGCTGGCCATGGACTCGCAAGGCTTAAAAGCTGTATTTTTATTATTATTGTTTTTTTTTGTTTGTTGTTGTTGCAGCGTCTGCAAGTTCTACATACAAACAAACATACATACATACATACTATATATGTATATATTGTACATACATATAGCATTTTCAGATGGTCCATGGCTTTGCATATTTAATATGCAACAGCCGCACGCGTTGTGTCCTTTACATTCCTTTTCTCTCCCCCCCTCCCTTAGTTGCTACCTTGTTTCAACCACGACAAGACCCATAAAGCACCTGGAAATGCCTGCCACAATAGCAGCAACAACAACAACAACAACAACAGCAATATGAAGAAAAATGCGCCTATCGCAGCCGTTACACAGTAAAAGAATTTACGAGCTGGTAACGTCAGGACAACAAGGACAACAGAGCGGTAGCAGGGGCAGCAGAAGGCAGGGGGTAAGAGTTGCAGCAGTCGCAGATATGACGGGCATCCAATCATTTTAACGCAAATAAACCACAACAGATGGCGCTGCGTGCGCCTTGTAAGTTGACGCACGACTGCCTAAGCCCCCAACCCTCCACACCCCCCTCAGACAACAAAAAAATATATATACCAATGCAGAGAAGAGCACAGCGACTACAACAAAGGCCTCACAACTCTGTACAAGTAGAGCTGGCAAAAGTGACCAACTAGTGGGTTACCTTGTAAACCTTTTTTAACTGCAGAAGATTTCGTTGCTTAATGATTTTTGAGCTTATATGGACTTAACTTGACTTTTAAACTATGTAAATATGTACCTCATGGCGTATACGTGGCAATTTGTATAACTCTAAGCATTCTTAGGGGTCGTCAAACTCGCAAAATTATAATTTTTGTACTCCTTATAAATATTTTTCAACAAAAGAGATAGAAAAACTGAGTTGAAACTGTGAAAAAAAAGTTTACAGGGTATACAAAAAAAGTCACGAGAACCCAAGCAACAGCAGCACCGGCACTAGCTTCAACCTGGTCACACAAAAATGGATGCGTGTGCGTACCGTTCGCGTGGCAGCTTATCACAACTGCAACAATAACAAAAACAACAACTGCAGCAGCAACAATAACAACAACAACAGCACAGCTAAGATGGTTTGGTTTATGCATGCTGCTGGCTACTGGCTACTGGCTGCTGTGGTCACTTGTGGCATGCCACCGATCTCTTCCCCCCCCATCGCTCTCTTTCTCTCTCCGTCTTACTTGCTGGCCAGGTTTACTTTTGTTTGCGCTGCGGTCGCGCAACAGAACGCGTTGCGCTGTGCTGGCAATTGGAATTTTTGTCGCATTTACCCAAAGTGCAACGGGACACGAAACCGAAACGTAACGCAACGGAACGAGGCGAAGAGCAAGAGAGAGAGACAGAGATAGAGAGAGAGAGAGAGAGAGCATAATGGTGGCAGCTTGTGGCCAATGTTGTGCTGCAGATAAATCTCATGAAATAATTACACGTGTTACAGTAAATGCTGTTAAATTGTCCAGACCTCCCCCCCCCCCAACCCTCCCCACCTCCTTTTAACCAACCCACTATAAAACTCTCGAGCACGCTGTTGGCCATGTTAAATGCATTCATGAATGAGTGAACTGCATAAGTGCCACAAAAGCAACAGCAGCAGCAACAGCAAGCGGCAGCAACCACGCAATGAAAACGACGACGACGACGACGACGACTTGGCCAAGAGAGCGAACAGAACCGCGTAACGACTGCGAGTGTTTCAATTTGCAAACACACAGCAAGGAGGAAGGGGTAGGGGGTAGTGGGTAGTGGTAGGGAAAGCCGCAGGACTTATGCCCAATTGGGGAAAATGATTTTGTGCCACTGCAGCAAAAGGCAATAAAGTAAGTGTACTAAATAAAATAATATATATATATATATATATGTATATATGTATATACAAGCAAAAATTAACAAAAATATAATGGTAATAAAATGGACATTAAATGAGGAGTTAGAAAAAAAAGCTCGGTTCGAAGTTACCCATTAAGGAAAAAACTACCTTGAATTGATAATTAAGTATTCTTTAGTTCTTTTATTCTGGTTACCAAACATGTTTTTCGTCATCCTAACCCACCTTCAAAATCGCATACAGGGTATTCCAAATAAGCTCATAAAGTATATGCTTATCCTATTTGTATGCATATATACGTATATACACATTTATATAGCCATACAATACACGTATAATAAATGTGCGCATTTCGTGTGCCTTAAAAATAAATTGAATATCAACTGCGGAAAAATTCGCGTTGAATCGCGTCGAATCGTGTCGCAACGCGTTTGCTCATTAGCGGTTGGGCAACACAAACACACACACGCGAGTATAAAAAAAAAGTGTTGCCTGCTTTTTGGCGCAAGTCAATAAAAGCCATTAAAAATTTTAACAGCTGCATTTGCGATACTTTCATACTTTTCTGGCCATCAAATAGTTAAATGCCTTTATGAAAACATCGAATATATATATATATATCGCATATCGACACGCATATCATATTTTTTCAGCAGATTCCTTCGCTGTTTCAATATTTGTTGTATGGCATTCATTTAAGGACAGCTTGGTAAATCATTTTTAATATTATGTTTTTCTGTTCTTTTATCAATGTTGTATGCGCTGCATTAAGCAGTAAGATAATAATAAAATAAGTTGGTTAAATGAGCCAAGGATGTTAAGGTAAATTGGTATATTAACTAAATGTGGAGTGCTAAATTTAATATAAGAGATAACAACACTTAAAACACAATCAATTTTAATACATTTAACCAACTTGAAACCAATTTTAAGCTATTATTTACATAAAATAAACTATAAATTCAGTTCTTGGCTCAAATAAAATACTCTACTTCGCCTTAGGTATTAAAGCAAAATATTTTAACGACTCAAAAAAACGAAAATACAAAGAGAAGAAAACAAATTATCTTGTGGGTTGGTAGATTTCGAGGTTCATAATTTATAACGCAATCACGTGTCTTTCCCGTTTCGCCAAGGCGCCAAAAATATGAATAGAGAACGACTAAATAATTTGGAAATGATTTACAATATTGCACACTTGCACAGACAGAGGGGCGCTGCTGCAGTAGGGGGTGGGGAGGGGTTGGTGGCACAAAAATAAAAGGGGTGCAACTTGTCGGCATAGTTCATAAATCTAACGGCATGACGAAAAGATGCACACTGCACACACACACACAGAGAGAGAGAGAGAGAGAGAGAGAGAGAGAGAGAGAGGGAGAGAGTCGTGGCGAGTCTAGAGTCGAGTTGACTGCTAGAAAAAAGGACTACCCCAAAATTATAGCCAGAAATGATGCATGACTGCCACAGAGCGCAGATGGAGAGGGAGATAGATAGAGATAGAGTTAGAGCTTTGTAACAAGGCTTGCTTTATTTGTTGAGAGTCCTTGACAAAAAAAAAAAAAAACTCATCATCATATATGCATAAATATATATGTATGTATATGCGAATAAAATGCATGTCCTGTGGCGCTAATTCAGTTATAAATCGCCAGTTTCAGGCCTAATCTAGCGAACTACAGTATAAGAACAAAAAAAATGAAATAATGATCAAAAGCCAATTTGCAGGCAGTTGACGCAGTTCCCTCTCGCTTCTTCTTCTTCTTCTTTTGCTCCTGCTGCGATAATTGCAATGGTTGCCATTTCAATTTGCCTGCTGCCGGGCATACTTTGATAGATGGACCCTTACCGCCCTTCCCCCGCCACCCCACACACACACACACATTGTCCTCTGGGCACGTTTGTTGTCAAACATTTTCGCGCCTTTCGCCATTTGTCTTACTTTTTTCACTTTTACGTAATACTGTTAGACAACGCAAGGTATAAGCATTTTTACATGCAGTTTGTGCGAAGGAATGTTGTGAATGTAAAGTGTTAAGCTAAGTGGAAGTAGTGGAAACTATTTGTAATTAAGTTGCAGTTTTAAATTGCTTGTTTAATTAAAGTTCCTTTTAGGCTTAGCAAGAGTTTGTTGATGGGAACTATTTGTAGTTAAGTTTTAGGTTAGAATGCCTCATGAAAGTGAAGTTTCTTATACATTAAGTCAGTGTAAAAGTAAGATATATACATATTAAAATGTTTTCGCTACCATTCTAACAAAAAGACACTTGATCTTAGCTCTGGCTGTTAATTAACATTCACCTCACTACTCTGTAATTAACATTATTCTATTAGAGAAGAGTTTGTTCGAGCAACGAGAAAAGTTGATGAAGCATACTAGGAAATTTAGAAAGAAAACTTTAAGATGTAATAGAACGTAAAACTTCTACATAGGGTTTTATATATCGTGGAACAACTACACACATTTGGTTCCTGTTAAAACTAAAACCATTTTCACCCATTAAAACCTCAGCTCTTTTCTTTAACTTATTGCTTCGAACCTCTTGAAGAAATCTTATCTTCTGGTTGATACGTTGGCTTAAAACTAATTTGGTTTCTTTTACAAATATATTTAAGTCTTCTAAATCCTTTCAAAGTTCAGTTTCAGTTATCAGAGTTAGTATTGTGTCATAGCGTTAAGTTTAACATAACTCTAGATGTAAGCGTTAAGTTTAACATAACTCAAGATGTAAGAACATTCATTTCTCTACTTTTCTATTGTTTCTATAGCTTATTCTTTGTTGTTTTAAGCATTCTTTTTGCAATGCGGTGTCTTAATTAAAAAGCTGCACGCCGTTTTATACGCAGCACTCTCAGAAGTGCAGTTTGGATCATCAGTTTGTGCCATAGAAGGCTTAAGGGATGTTGGGGGGGGATGGATTGGAGAAGAGCTATTGAATGGATTTACTGGTGCGAAATAGTCGGCAGTACTTGTATTTATGAGTTGGCACGCAGCAGTGCAGAGCATGATTTACAGTTTATATCGAAAGGCAGAGAGAGAGAGAGAGAGAGAGAGAGAAAGCGAGCGCCAAGAATTAGCCGCAATGGCTCATCAATCATATTTGGAGGGGGGGGGATGGGTAACCGGGTAAAGGAATGAAGGACGAGATAGGTTCACCTTTTTTTGGTTTGGCTGTGTAATCCTTTTGGGGCACTTATGACTCGACTCGAGCTTTATGGCCATATTATGCTTAATAAAGCTGCCATTTTCTTTACATTTTTTTATTTTAGGTAGGTTTTTTTTTATCTATGCATCGGTTTTTGGTCGAGCCTTATCTGCGAGTCGCGTCATAATGGAGTCCTTGCTCCTGTTGCCGTAGAGCCGGAGAGCGCGTGATTTATGTGATTACTTCAATGCGGCGGCGGCGGCGTTGCGCCAAAAAAAAAACCAAAAAAAAAACACACAAACTCAAAGAAAATAAAAAAAAAAAACAGAAACGCGAAAGAAAGAAACGTAAAAGTATTACGCATAGAAGAGGCCATTGAAAATATATAACAGAGCGCCATTGAGCTATCCATTTTGGGAGTATCTATTTAAGTATGTAATAATAAATACTTCTGGCACAAGCCATAAAATGGACATTGACTTTTTGACTGCAAACATTTTGTGGTCAGAAATGATGTTGCTGTTGTTGTTGTTGTTGTTGTTGTTGTTGGTTTGTCTACCAGGCAGTAAATAAATATATACATGTATGTATGGTCATAAATGAAAATATAAAAATAAATAAATGCGTTCATATTTTGTTTGTTTCTTGGCATTTTTTGAACTCTTTAGAATGATTTTTCTATGTTTTTTGCTTCTATTAATTTCATTAAATGTTTATTTACTGCGGAAACTGTATCATAGTCAAATAGTTAAAGAAAATTTGTTTAAATATAGATATATATATATATTTTTTTTTAATAATCTAACTCATCTTCATTCCCATTAACACCCAAAAAAAAAAAAATTCTTTAACATTCTTTTAATGTTTATTTACTTTATATTTTTTATCAAAAAGTTAAAGAAAATTATAGAAAAATATAATTGTTTAGTTTTTTAATATTCTAACTCATCAAAAAAAAACTTCTCTAACTTTTTTATTCACCACACTATGCCGTTATTTAATCAATGAGTAATGCAAACAAAAAACGCTCAATTGACAGATTTTCACATGCCGCTAGGTGGCGCTTTGACATCAATTTATTTGTTGTTTTTCGATTTGTTCGAACGTTTTCTTTTTTGTTTCTTTTGTTGGCGTATTAAATGCCAGTTTGTTAGATGTAATTTAATATTTATAATACAATACACAATAGGCTGCCATTATGTTTGCATGATCTGTCAATCTAATACAATTGCCAAAGCACGCCTCCAATACAACAAAAAAGATGAAGAAGAAGAAGGGCACTAGAAAAAGGGAACAAGCCGAAGCAGAAGCAGAGCAAAAGGTGCTGCTATCTATTTATATCGGTTTTGTTTGGCTTTTTGGGCTGAAAACAACTAACGAACGACACCTGCAGAAGGACAATCCCCCCCCTTTCCCCCCTTCCAACCCCTTACCCCTCTTGGGGCAGCAGATTGTAGCGTGTGCCGCCTTTTTGTGCTTCTTCTTCTTGTTTGCATTTGTTGTTCAAATTTTTTTATTTTTGCATTTTTCTGTTTGCGATACACCGAAATTGTTGCTGCTGCTGTTGCACGAATGTTATAAATCAAAAGTAGGCGAGTCACACGAAAGGCTCAGGAGGTTCACAGCCTGCCTGCCTGCAGCAGGCTCAGCTCAGTTGAGCCTTAGCTCAGTTAGCCCTGCAAGCAGGACGCAGCGCCTATTTGACTGGCAGGCCGAGCGGATAACGCTGGCAATTATCGCGCTTGTGTTGCACGAACAACGGAAGCGGCAGAGGCGCCATCATGTTCAACTTCTCCTCGCACCCCTTTACGCTTTAGAATGGCACCCTGCTAAACAAAACAACAAAAAAAACGCTTCTCATTGCTTTGTTTGTTGGCATCTTTTTGTCGAGCAGTGCAATTCGTTAACAATAACAACAACAACAGCAGCAGCAATTTTGTTTGCCATCGTTTAGACTCAAAAATACCCTTAAATTAATGTTTAAGTAATGTTAAAGTAATGTCAAAGTAATGTTAAAGTAATGTTAAAGTAATGTTATAGTAATGTTAAAGTAATGTTAATGTTAATGTATCTAAACATGATATAATGATCAGATCTTTGGTATCTAACTAAATGCGCAGAATAAAATTACAGTCGCATGAAAAATTAATAAAAAAAAAAAATAGAGAAAAGAATAAAGAATAATAATAAAGAATTGTTTTTTGATTGTACCAAATTGAAGGGTTCTGAGAAGGATTTCGTGATATAGAAAACTTTGTTGTACAATAGAAAAGTTTGACTGTAATTTCAATAGAAATAGATCGTTTTTAACCCTTTTATTGCTTGAAAACATTTATAACATGAGATTGTTCACATGTTCTTCAAAGTTTAAGAAGCTTTCTAAATAGTTTTGTTCTAAAATATCTTGGTAAGCAACCTTTAGCTTAGTTTTATAATCTTTTCTCCAATGTCAGCTAAAAGAATTTCATAGAATCAGAATAGCTGGCCAAAATACATGATAAACTATATATTTAACAAAAGCTTCCTTGGTGTATCATCTTTTATCTTAAAAACTTGCTACCCTCTCTGTTAAGTTATAGGGTAGTTGTTTGTGTGCTGTAGTGTGTCCCAAAATATGGCCCAACACATTCTCCCCAACCCCCTACCCAACCAAAAACCCACCCCGCTATAACAAACCATAGTTGCATAGCTAGGCAGTCAGTCAGTCATTGAAGTCATTTATTGCCACCAATGTTGTACGTTGTTTTTGCCCCAACAACTGTACTAAGTTTTTTATAAGTCGTATGTGTGTGTGTGTGTGTGTGTGTGTGTGTGTGTTAGTGTGTGTGTGCTTGTGTGTTGATAGCGCACCAATGGCCGAAAAGAGAGGAACTAAAGTTCGGACCGTTACGTTTTGTTGTTCAGGATGTGTTTGCAATTTGTGGACACGCCGACCGTCATTTGATTGCTGTTGTTGTTGTTGTGGTTGTTGTTGTTGTTGCTGTTGTCGTCGTGTTGCCATTGTCGAATTTATATATATTATATTGTTGTTCAGTTTTTGTGAATGTTTGCGAATGGCATATGAAAAAAACTTTCGAAAAATGGTTTTTTATTAGGTGTTTTTTGTTTGCCCTGCAATTTAAGAGAAGCGCCCTTTCAAGACCCGAAACTGACTTTAGCTAAGATTCTACATATATATATATATATATATATTCTATTAGACAGCGGTTGATAAGCCAAATTGTTTGTTTTCTTAATACCACGCGATAGTTAACGTAGTCTCGTGTTAGTTTTATAATTTTTTTTTTTTGCTACTTTTTTATTCTTTTTTTTCCTATATCGTGACATCCATAAAAAAAAGTTCCAAGGCAAACATGCCATAGACCAAAACACACATACACACATACGTGTGCATACAAACATACATATGTGGGCCAATTTATCCACATCCGACTGACATTTGAGGCGCGAGGTCTCATGAGACAATCAAAATTAAATGACTTTCAGTGCTGGCATGCCTCGAAGCCTTAAGAAGAAACAGTAGTAATGTGGGAAGTTCCAGAAAACGTTTAGATTTCGCAAATAGTTTACTTTAGCCAAGACTTGAACCCACAGCATAAAGTTTTCCCTTTATGGTGTAGCCAGATCTCATAAATACCTTAGCAAATATTAACAGTTATATTGACTCACATTTATTTCTCCATTGGCTTACGTGTCATCTAGTTTGGTTGCCTAAAAACTTATCACACAATGAAAACGCGCGAACTTTTACTTTTCATAATTATATCTTTGATGCACTTTTCGTTCAAATTCATTAAACTTTACCGCCGAAAACTTGAAACGGATGCCGTGAACAGAATCGCGAACTAAATTATGAACTGCGCAATAGTTGCACGCCGTCACAAAAATCCAAATACGGTCTCTTTAATGACGCCGTTGAAAATAAAAATGCATGGCCTGGCACATTGAACAGCTATTTGTTGCTTATCGCACGCGCTTTTTGTTTTAACAATAATGGAGTGCGTCAGCTGTGCTACAATAACAAATAAATACAAATGCATTAAGTGCCTTGCGGCTTAGTAAGTTAAGTTAGAAAAAATATCGCGAACGATAATTATTACCTGCATTTTTCACACAGCTGCTCTGTCAAATGCTACAAAGAGCATAAAGAGTCACCACAATGCGCGAAGCTCGCAGCTGAACAGCAACTGCAGCCCGACAGGAGAGCAAAAGAAGAGGAACCCACTATATATGAACCTTTCAGCACAAAAGATACCGTGCCACTTGACCGACTGCAGCTGCTGAGTAAGTTTCAATACCTTTGTCTCATGAAGCACAACTGTGAATTCCATTGCTTCCAGACACTTGCGAGCCATTGCGTGAACTACTCTATAATCCTCATCTGCGTAAACTGCTTCAAGAAATTGACGTTGCGCACAATCCAAATCTGGCAATGGCGGCTGCCATGCAAGAACCGTTATTTGTTGAATTTGCCAATGCATGTTTGGAGGTGGTGGAACCAATGTCAGACGCTGAACGTGCAGAGTTGCATTTGTGCAGCTAAAACAAAATTGTCTGCGATTTATAGACTTATGAATATTGAAAATTAGTTTTGGTGTGAATGTAAAGATTTAATAGTTGATTTATAAGATGTATCCTAATTAAACAGACATGGTACATGCCTGGTAATCCACAATTTTTTGTTATATTTTACTGCCTGCCATTATCGCCCGATCGGCGTATTTTAGCCCAATTGTCATCGTCATCGAACAGATCGTCGAAATCGTTGTAAAAATCCGCGTGAACGTGTTTATCATTTGTGGGTGCTGGTAAGTGGTCCATCATCATGCCAGAGGCGCTGCCAGACTGAAATTAATGTTAGTTAATATTTTTACGGTGCCCCATTTTTGTCTCAGTTCACCTCCTCCATGTCCATGTAGCCGGCGCCCTCGGAAAACATCTCATCCACAGCCAATGATGGTTTCATATTTAAGTCCATTACGTTGAGTGTTGATTTCTTGCGATTTATAAACAATTAAGAAATTTTTGTTAACGCTTTGCTGTCTGAGGAAAGACTAATGATGCCACCTTATTGATAGCAGTGTGACCGCCACTCACATAATTTCCCTCAACAGCTGGCAGCACTTTCGAAAAGCAGCTGTTCGTTGTCCTGCTCATTTGCTTCTGTCAACAAAAATGGTTCGTGTTGGATTGCAAATTTCCGCTACGCTAGAAAATGTTGAAAAATTCGAAACGGATAGCGACTATGCGTACTTTTTCAAGTTAACCTGCAGCAACTGTGGGGAAACATCTGATAAATGGCACGATATAACCGAAACCGAGCGAGTGCAGCAAGACACACGAAATGCCGTGGGTTTTAACTTCTACATGAAATGCAAAATGTGTGGACGCGAAAACAGCATGGATGTAGTAGAAAAATCAACTGGTAAGACAATTACAGCCAATGAGTAAACAATTATTTATAGTTTTCTCATATTTACAGTGCCCTACACCGCAGAAGATACTGGAAAGTTCAAGACAATTGTTGTTTTCGATTGTCGCGGCATTGAACCAGTGGAATTTTCACCACGCATCGGCTGGAAAGTGACGTCGTCGGATAATGGTCAGGCATTTGAGGATGTTGATCTATCCGATGATGATTGGGTGGAGTACGATCAGAAGAACAACAATTCAGTTGGCATTTATGAATTCGCTTCCAAATTTATAAAGCTAAAGAAATAAACGCGAATAAAATAGTTTTGTATATAAAAACGACATTTGGGAAGCTTTTTTCTTGCAGATTTACTTTTCACATAGAAAATTAAGCGTACGTGAGTCTAATAAATATATAAAATATAGTTAATTTAAATATTTTAGTCATTTGATGTTATTTTGAGGCGCGGCGCTTAAAGACACTTTGCATTAATATGATACTATGCAAAAATATATGTATACATATATATGTATGTGTGTATATATATCCATTTAGTTGGAGTTTTCCATATAGTATTAGTTATCAGACATGTACATCATTAAAAATATATATTTGTATATATTATTATGTGCTATAGTTATAAAGGAATAAACACAACGCCACTGGTGAATAATGATATATAAAGATATACAAATTAAACCCTATCAAATTATAAATTAAATTTAATGAATGCGTCAGTTAGATTAAATTTTAAAATTAAATCAAACAGAGTGAGAGCAGACCATGGAGACTTAAATATTAAAGACTACAAAATAAATTCATGTCTTCTATTTGTTTTGTTTGTTGTTTTTTCGCTTATTTAGTGACACTTATCGGCCACAATGGGAAAGCGTACGACACGTATCTCATTGCCATAATCGCAGACAACCGAATCGCAGGCAAGCATCATTATCTTCGGGCACAGCTGCAGATTGTCAAAGTCCAGCTTAACCTCCCTTGCCGGCTGTCCAGTACGCACATCCCACACAATGAGTGAACCTGAAAGGTAACCATATAATTAGAACGATTGATTTGGATGTTGTGACAATGTCCTACCCATTTTGCTGGTAACCAGCAACGATGGCGTTAACATTAACAAGCTCGAATATGCATTCGAAATGTTAATGGTGGTCAGGAGGTTACCCTGAAAGCGTTCCCACACACAGATGCGCTCGTCTGTGCCCAGTGAAATAACATAGCTGGGCGCACACGCCAGACAACTGACGGCGCCATCGTGCGCTTGTATATTGTATAAACAGGCGCCTGTGAAAAGATCCCAGACACAAAGCAGTCCATCCTGCGAACCAGAGCCACCAGTGCCAGGCTGCCAGCGATCAACAAAGAGACAGGTAACAGGACCACAATGTCCATGCAGCGTGTACTCCACATCCGATTTGTTAAGGCAATATACCTGCATACAATCGAAGGATTACAATAAAGTTCAGTTACTAGGCGACGTGACGTACCTTTAGCGTATGATCTTGACTGCCGGTGAAGACCATATCGTTGACCACCTGCATGCAGGTAATTGGCTGTTGATGCGCCAAGCGCACACCTTCCAACGTTATCTTCATTTCCTCCTTTGTGGTCTTTTGTGCTGCATCTTGTTGCACACGTTGCTGCATTAGACCAATGCTGCCCGTGGAACCAGTGCGAACGTGTGCTTTAAAAAAGTTAATTGTTAATTTAATTTAAGATGTCTTAAAGTCATCAAACATACTGCGTCTATAGGCTGAAGTGAAGCCCCAATCAATCTGTTTGCCCTTATAATAAGTCTCCAGACGATAGAAATCCAGACGACCATTTAGCCGTGCTACAATCACACGATCCCCATTCAAATGGATGTGTGTGACGCCTTGATTTCGCTTGGCATCCTCCTGATAGGCGCACTTGAGGACACCAGCCGGTGACTCCCACAACTCCACGCGTCCATTGGCACAGCCAACCGCAATGAGGTTATCAAAATAGTCCAAACACCACACAGGCGATGTGTGCAACTTGCGCAGCAGAGTTTGGCCATCCTGGCGGGGCTGAGCAATCTGCATATCGCTGCGTTCAATGCAGGCCAGATGCTCGCCACTGCGTCCATCCCAGACACAAATCTGACCCTTTAAGCAGCAACTTATTATGTAATTGCCATCGGAAACCAAACACTCAACGCGATGTTTGTGGCCAATAATTTTTGTTGGAACACCCTCCAAGATGTGCTCAGTTTGCTTGTAGGACGCCTCCGATTCATTCCAACTGGAACGCCACTCAGCATAATTGCGCGTACAGATGCAGCGATAAAACACGACCATTGCATAGCATAGCACAAAGATGCTGATGCAGCAGAGCAGAATGGCAAAAAAGATCTCCATGGGACTCTTAGGAACTAGAGGTGCACCACCGGCCATAATCATCGGGGACTCGCGCCGTGCATCATCATCATCATTTAAGTCCAATGGATCTAAGGCGGCCGCTAAGGCCTTCCACTTGAAATTCTGCTGCAGTTGCTCGTGAGGATTGCGTAACAGTGTCGCTAACTCTGGAGAGATGGCATGCGTGAGCCTGATAGTTGGAAGCAGTGTAACATATTGGCCACTCAACGAGACATTATACTGTTTCATTATAGTTGACCAATGGAAATTAGAAAGGAAGTAGTTCAAGTCAAAATTGGGATAACGAAGTCTGAGCAACTCCTCCGCTGTCTCATTATAATCATGTGGTCGCTGTTCAGTTGTGGGTGTTACATAACTGGGACGTTCTCCGGCGGGCTTGAATCCCTTCAAGAAACTGGAGACGGCACCGCGAGTGGCCTGCAGATGGCGCTGCAACTCATAGGCAGTGCTCAATGTGCCATTGTTTTGCATACTAAAAAGTTGCTCCAAACACCCCGAGTTGTAAACAATCGAACAGATCCACACACTCATCCAGATCATGAAGGCACGTTGAAAGAAACGTGTGCGTGCCCAGAAATTCACAATCTTAATGCGTTTGGGTATGCGTGCCTCCGGCGACGAATGCGAACCATGACCATTGACCAGTGTGCTGCGTTCCCCAACAACGGTATCCCCAAAACATAGTTTGGGATGCGATTGGGAGCGCTGAAAGGTGCCTGAGAAGAATGGAGCAGCGCCAAAGAAACGAAAATCCTGGCGAGCAAGAGTTTGTCCATTGCCCGAGGTGCAACTTAACATCATCTTGGGCAGATGCTTTGCTTCCGTCATGTACTCCGCTCGCTTTATATTCATCGCAAGTATCGTGGAAAACAGCAACATTTGCAGCATAAAATCCGAGAGTAATCCAACAATGGCAAAGACACAAAACTCCTGAATAACGGGCACAAAGGTAGCCAGACCAATGGTCAATATCGTTATCTCGGTTAGCAGCGTCTTGGAGATGTGCCAGCCCTCTTTGCTTAAAGCCTGCGCCACACGAATCTTCACGTCAAAAGTTTCGTCCATGGAGACGACACTTTTGGTTATCACCAAACTATTCTCCAAGCCCACAAGTATGACCAAATACGGGAAGATTTCCTTGGACTGCAGCGATATGGTCAATCCAAAGAAGAAGCAGAGTCCCAGTGACATGGCAAGACTGCCCAACGTGGTCAAGACGCTGCACAGTGCCAGCAACACTCTTGAACGGAATACATCAATCTTGCGCACCGAGAAGTAAACGTAGATGAAGACCACAACAAAGGCGAGGGAAAGCGGTAAAAATTCCCAGATCTTAAGCTCTCCAGGATAAAAGATGTACGTTATGGTCGCAGGCTCCTCCTCCTCCTCCACCTCAGTTGATGTTGTTCCCGTTAGAGGTGGATAATAACGCAAAAGTTTCTCCTTCAACGTCTTTAAATACTCCGGATCATTCTTGGTCAGGATTAGTGTCATTGCATACTGTATGATGCGGGAACGACCACGCAAAGGATAACGCTTGAAGCCAGTATCCTGCATGGGCAATCCAAATAACATTTCCGCTATCGAAACTTTCGATTTTTGTAGATTCTAAAAATGGCGAAGAAAATATAAACATTATAGCGATTATAAATTATAGATAATGAAATTTCTGGTGCTGCATTTTATGCTTATCTATGAAGTACACCCCCTGTACTTTGGACCTATATAAGACCACTAATGCCTAAGTGAATTAAAGATGGTGAGTAACATTTTTAGGTTGCTAGCGAGGGGAGTTAAATATCGCTCAATAACTCCTCATCAATCATACTTTTTATCGGAAGACAATGCCAATATAATTTGAATTTTTAGTTATCTAATGTTCCTAAGTTTTTCCTAAGCTTTTATACATTTTATACTTAAGAACATTTCCTGAAGCAGATCAGCTCTTAAATATCCTGAAAAATATTAGATTCTTAACTATGATTTCTTTATAAATTTTAGTTACATAGAAATCACTTTTCGGACTATTCTTTGACGCAGGTTAAATGCTTATGAGCATATTTTATAATCTAATATTATTATATTATATTTTGTAATCTAATAAAAGAGGGTTTGTTATTATTTTTCCTAAAAAGTTGCTCTTTATCTTATTCAGAATATTTTTTTTCATTATCTTTTTTCAGTAATAAACAAAAAAAACTTTTCCAAAGTCTTAAAATATTTAAACTATTAAGTTTATCTTCTGGGAACTTTACAAGTATATGCTTTTGGCTTAGTATAAGCTAAATACATCCTATACCAAATTTATTATGCATAGTTTTCTTAAGTTCAAAGCCATTGGTGATGATAATAATAAAATTGCGATATTGCTGAATCGAAAACACCAAATTTAATGAATCAGTGAGCTTTAGTTGTTGATAGATAAGTATCCATCTGTATATATAAGCAAACACACTCATGCTTAAACAAATTGGCAGGTGTGACCCGATTGTGTGAAGCTTTTCATTAGCACAATCAACAAATTAGTGCATTGTATTGGTTGGGTTATCCGGGCGAGAAAACAAACAGGGAAAGCAAATGTCTGTCTCGCGACTCGTAGTAAAGCAAATGCCTGAAATACCCATTAATATTTTAACATCGTAGGTGTTTTGTAAACGAACTTAATGAGGCTTTAACATTTGAATAGACTTAAAAGGTGTTTAAGATTTATAAAGAAAATTCAGAGAAATGAATCTAATTGGCAAACAGAATAAACAGATTAGCCTAAACGCCAATAAGTATTTGCCTTTCAAAAAGATTTGCAGATAAAAGTTGAGCTCTTTTATCGCTATTAAAAACAAAACAAAAATATCAATGCTACCTAATCGATACGGCTGAACTGCTTTAGCCTGATAAGCGACTATTTTTGTATGCGTGTAAATAATTGAAAGTGACAGCACCAAAGTGCAGTCTAGTTGCTTAGGCAAATACAATTAGCAGGGAACTAAAATAAAAGCCTATTAGCTAAACAAATAACACTTTGGGATGAGTTCAACAGCTTTTACACACTTACATGATATTGAAAGATCGTATTTAGTATGTTTGTATCTCTGGTGAAATTCTGAGAGTTCTGTGTCCACAAATTCGCTGGCGAAAGCAAGAGACAGCCATATTCTGGAAAGATTTGATCTAGTTGACCCTGGGCACCACGTTTTACATTGTCCACATGCAGGCAATTTTGTTCCAGTGTTCGCAGACTATATAACATAAAGGGAATTTGATTCAATTAAAGGCAATGTCACGTATATATATATAGCATAGCTATAGCTATAGTATGTATAAAGTATATCGTTCGTGTCTACTTACTTCTCGCTGCTCTGATGATTGCGCACAATTTCGAGCAATTTAAAAACTTCATAAAGCGGCGCTCGAAACGCATCCATTAGCTGCATCTCATCGGTCCAGGGCAGAACGCTAGCTCGCAACGTTATCTGTTGCACGTACAGCGCCGGGCTGCTTTGCGCCCAGGGTAAACTGCCACCTCCACTTCCACCACCTCCTCCGCCTCCACCGCCACCACTTGCATTGCTCCCATTCAATTGTGCACTGGCTCCACTTTGATTATATGCAATTGTTGAACTCGCTGCCGCTGTTGCTGTCGTTGTTGTCGTTGATTCCGTTTCGCCAAACAGCGGGGTGTAGCGTCCATCGTAGGGTAGCACAATTTTTGTTGGTATTGTGCCCGGTAACGGTATATTCATCAACGGATAACTTACACGTGGCAAGAGAAAGAGAGGGTGAGAGAGTTCTGTTAATTGGTCTGTTAAATAAATTCTCTTGAATTGACTATTTTTGGAAAAGCTGTGCGTGCCTTAATCTATTATACCCTATAGTTATCAAGTAGATTAGAGGTATATATATATATATATATATATATATATATGTAAATGTTTGTTGAATGTGGAACAGCAAGCTGAACTTGCTTAAGCCTATCAGGGAAAAGTAATAATAAGTAAATTTTGATTGTGTTAACGCTCATACATATATAAGGTGAATAAGGTTCTTTTCATATATATTTCAGAGCTAGGAACTTTTAACTTTTTTTCTATTGATACCCTACCCTACACCCGTTTAACTGTGGAGCCTAACAGTCACGCAATCTCAATCTTAACCTTTCAGCGATCTTTTAGTTTGTCATCAAACGCGTGCGCCAAAAAACGCTTTCCCGAGACATCAAACACTTATACATATTTATGTATGATTTATCAACGATTCAAATTAATACTTAACATTTTTATATAATCAAGGTTAGCCAACAACAAAACCAATAAACAGAAGAAGACAAAACGAGGCGCGGCCGAAAAAAAAAGGTGAAAACTGATGAGATTTCGCGACTTTACCAACGAAAACATTACACTACAACTGATACTGATAAGGCAGCAAAAAAAAAAAAAAAAACATTCAGTAGCTCAGTTAGCAACTAAACAAATTTTGGTTCAAAACTTATTTCGGAAATTGCTAGAAACAGGAAAACTTAAATAATTACTTTAAAAATTTACAAATTTCTACATTCGTATAATTGAATCTTTTTAAAGTTAGAAGTAATAAAGCTAAAAGTTTAATTGATTAAAAAATAAGTTCACAAAACTATAAAGAACATGTTATTAAAACTTAAACAAAAGTTGTAACAAAAAACTTTAGAAATTTTCTCAGAAATTAAACGCAACCAAAATTTTCTCACTACCCATCATTATTTTGTAAATAAATAATTATTACCTAACGTTTGTGTTAACCAAAAGCGATGACACAATGGATATGCCACACGCATAGTATAGTATAAGTGTGAATAATTTGCGGTTTCGCTCCTACGGAAACGCCCTTTCTATAAGTCTGACTGCACGAAATGGAACAAACGCCAAATGTGTCTGAATTTTGTGTGTTATTAAATTATTGAACAATTTTAATTATCTATACCTATGCTGTATAACTTTTGCGGGGTTGATTGATGTTTATTAATTTATTATCTGTATAAAACTGTTTCAAATCTTTAATGCGCGTGAGATCGAACAAATGTATTAATAAATATTCTTATTCATTTTTGAATGTTGTAAAGGTGCTTAACAATTGGTATAATACAAAATCAAATCCTTAAACTTGATTGATTGATTTGATTTACAATATATATAAATACTTGTGCATTAAAGCTATTGCCTTTCGTCTTATCAATAATACTTGACATCTTCTATATATTACGTTTTGTATATGTATATATGAATCTATAAAATAACTCGATTGACGCATGCTTTGACATTCTCTGTAAATTCAATAAGTTTTTTTTTTGCGCAGATTCTGAATATCATTATCTAACCGCAAGTCAAGTTAATATGCAATCGGAACGTTTGCTTTTATGTTTGGTAATCAAAACCAACGCAAATAAGTTTTTAGCTCATAATATCTATTGTGAAAATTGGAAAAGCAATAAAAGAGAGTTGCAAAATGATCAGATTACAGCTTCTTTAACGTGTTTACGGAACTAATATGATAATAATAATTATAGCAAGATACAAGACAACTTATTTCTTTCCTAAGGTATTGATTTGAAATAAGCTTACTTTGTAATTTATTTTTTTTTACACAGTAACAGACTTGCTGAGTCATGTTTGCTTCAACCAAATTGCAAACAAAGTTAATGACTGTTAGGCATGCCAATTCCCAAAAGGGGTTGTTTATCCTGTAGGATACATAGCAAACATACCAAAGAAAACATAAGTTACTAACATAATTAACTGACTAACATTTCGTGCAAACAAAAACTTCGATAAAATATTTGCTTTTTATATTCATATGCAAAAATTCCGAGAATTGGCAAAGCGATTAACCGAAAAATAACAATCAAAGCAAATGGAGAAATAACGACTACGCAATGCTCTGATTTTAGATAACGCTATATATTTCTTATATAGTTATTTTTGTTGTACTATTTTGCAAGAAAGATTAGCTCAAAAACTTTCAAATATTTCGCTCTATTTTTGTATGCAACATTTTTCTTGCTGAAATCAATAAACCCCATTTTCACCTTATTTGTGTATAGAGCATCTATTGAAAAAGAAATGCAAAACTTACCACGAAAGCAAAATCGCCATGAGGGCAATGCTGGAGGCACATGTTGGATAGCTGGAGAGAAACAAGCCATGCTTGTAGTAGAAATGCGAAACAGAAGCCGGCAGTCCGGATGAGGCGGAAGAGGCAGATGACGATGAGAGCGCCACTTTGGCTGCCGGTGGTGGTGAATTGATTTCAAGCTTTGGCGTTTTACCGGTGCCGTTAGCTGTCAATGGCAGCGACGTGGACGCAGCAGCCGCAGCTGCTGTTTTGGCAGAGCCATCTGTTGCGGCTGCCATGCTGCCTGCGATTACACAGCCTCACTCACAAACACACACACACACTCAACACAACACAATAAGATGCGAGAGAGCGCGACCGGAATTTACAATAAAAGTAAACACACACACAGATTTTAAAATAGCGCGCAAGAGAAATAGGGAGAGAGAGTGTAGAGTGTGGTGAACTTTAAGCGCTGATTCTTAGCGTAAACTTTGAGTTGTGGCTTATAACAATTTTCAATGCCAAAAATTACGCAATTTCGCATATGCAACGCATCATTTGCGTAGGCGACGCGTTAACGCTCGCAGCGGCAGCGGCAAACAGAACCTGTTATATTTATTTATTAATAGCGTTGATTTTGGCGTTTTCAGCTGTTCTTTTGCTTTGATTTTCACTACAGAACAACAATAATATTGACACATTTTCACATTCTGTTTTGTCTATTGATTTTTCTTTTTCTTGCGCTTCATTCGCACCTTTTGCCCCCAGGTTTATTTGCGCTGCCAAGATTGTAGTTGTTGTTAATTAATTGACATTTTCGCGCATCTTCACAATCACACACATACACATACAGAGAAAATCGACGCTCACATTTGTGACGTGCTTCTCGCACATTTACTTCATATGCATATATGCTGTATATATAAATATATATATATAAGTTTTTTATTAGTGTATTGTTATCAAATTAACATTAATAAAAGCACAAAAATTTGCTATTCAGCGTGTATTTTTAAACTTATCAATTGGACAGCACTTTTTTGCCGCTTGCTTTTCCTCTTGCCCTTTTTAGTATTTTTGCACAGCTGCGTCGCATAAAATTTTACTGCGCTGATTTCAATTCTAGCGAATCGCTGTAAACATATTATTTTTATTAATCACTTTTTATGTTGCACTCAATACCAAATATACATATACGTATGTTGCATTTGTATAAGTTTTGTTGTAGTATTTAACACGTTTTCCTTTAGTTTTTTTGCGAGCCGACAAGCTCGAGCGTTACTCACGGCACGATAACTTTGGAAGAACAACATTGAACAGCTGTGCAGAGCTAGAAGCGAAACATACAAAAATGTGGTCACCCACAAAATATTAACATCTGCTGTTGGTGAACACTTGTTATCGATTATGCGACGAACTTTTTAGTGATGGGCAACATAGCTTTAAGCTAAGGAATATCACTTGGAGAAAACAAATTAACAAAATTCAAAAAATCTTTAGCTTTGGATATTTATTTGGTTTTAGTCGCTTATGCTTAAAAAAATATATACTCCTATATAAGCTTAGGTAAATTTTACAATATAATAAATGATTTTGATTTTACACAAAAATTAATGTAAAATTGTAATAATAAAAATAATTGAACAAGAACGTTTTAGAACTTTTTCATTAGTTAGAAGTATAACCTCGATGAGCATAAATCAATTAGCCTTAAGTTATTAATATAAATATATATATGTATGTATATGTACACTATTACTTTTTTCGAAAAAATCTACGGGAATAACTTCAAATTCTCACAGGCTCTTGGGGAAATCAAACAAACATTATACTAGTCTATAAATTGACTTGTAGCATATACAATATATGTTGCCATAAATCGGCGCTGTACTAGTCAATTTTCGTAGTCGGCATCCGGTATTCCCCCGTCATGGATTCCGATGAGACATATTCCTGTTCTTGGTGCTGGTGCTGTTGCTGTTGCAACTGTTGATATATAGCATGCTCTGTTCCCGACATATCCGAATAGGTCTCATAAGCCCCGACATTATTGTGCACGCCATTCTCATACGATTTGCTTTTCTTTGAGCCAAAGAGCAGTACAGTTCCTTTACTCAGGATTGGACAGAGCATTGCCTGATGACAACACGCAAATAATCTATAGTTTTGTCCTTGAAAAGGATCCGACACTGCCGCACACAACATATGATCCAGATTGATGCCCGTGTACTGCAGATCAAAGACAATTATATAGTAAGCAATCAAATTTGGTGAAATATCACTTACAATGGACAGCGGCGAGAGGAACGCAAAATGATAGAATAGCATAAAAGCCGTGCCTATCTTGGACCACTTGAAATCGCCCAAATCCTCAAAAGTATAAGCGCCTAAAAGTAATCAACATTAGTTTAACAAAAGCACAGAGCACATAAATTGAGTTTCACAAACCACTTCTCAAGATATAAATGGGTATAATGTAAAGCAGAGCATGCTGTATCCAATAAGTGGCCTGTTCGAAGGGATATGTACGACCCTCGACCTCCGGGAATATGAACGCCAGGAAAGGACCATTCAAATTGCTCATCTGTATGCGAAACAATGCTGTCGTCGTCTTTGTCGGCTTGGCAGCTAGCAAATAGATCTAGACAGAAGAGAATAACATTATTTATATTGATGGATACAGAAATCGATCGACTCGACCAACCTGCAGACACGTTTGTACATGACACGGATTTAGGGTAAAGATCATTGAGCGTCCCGCCAGCTTAAAGCCCATCTCGATGCCAAAGATACAGGACATGCTGATGAGCAGAAACAATCGAAATGGACTATGCGATTTTTGTATCTCATGCGGAGGCGGTAATCGTATGGGAGCCAAACGTTTCCACGAACTATGCATTATATAGACGAACAATGCGCATAGCAAAGCCGTTTCGATCCAGCGTCGTCTATCAGTCATATAATTGATGCATTCGGGCCCCGTTGTTCGCGGTATATCGTCCGTAATGCCGCCATATGCCCAATCCCAGTCCATTTTGCGATTCAACAAGGATCTGTGCGTTATTTGGGCTAAGCTTGAACTTTAGTTTGTGCTGCAAATGAATGTTATGAAAACTTTTGATTTCGGTTATACTTAATGCACAACCCTTAAACTTAATTTGTTGTGGGCGAAATTGCATTAAAAATTAATCGCATTGCATGCGGCTAACAACCCGAAAGGAAAATTTGTTTTCTTATGTTATAACGTTTAAATGGGAATGAGTGGCGCATGCCCTTTACCGTAACCCTCACCCCCTGCCCTGCCCTCCACTACCTTGCATTTTTGGGCAAAACCCAAACAAACCCTAAATACACCTTGCTATCAACAAACAAACAGTCTATTCCCAAACCAAAGGCAAACACATTAACCAAATTAAAATTTTAAAACTGAAAGGCTTAAAGATTATTAATTATAGGTAAAAGAGTATAAAACCATCGTTGTGCAATCGATACTATTATTTGTGTGTTTGTTTACTTTTCGTGACATTTTATGCTGGTGCCGGAATTTGTGGAACTCTTAGGAACGTGTGCGAGCAAAGCAAAGGTAACTACCATTAATACGGCTCAGGTGTATGGTATAAACACCTACGCCCCAAAACACCCCAGCTGTCAAATAAGGGAACGAATGCGGGTGGGCGTGGAGTGTGATTGTTGAGTTTCTGTTTTGGGCAGCAAACAGGAAACGAGATATAAAAAAAGGTCAGCTGTTTGAAATAGATGGAATGGAGTGTTGGTTGTGTTTGGGAGGGTTGTGGTGTGAGGAGCATAAATAATAGTACACATATTGCGAAACTATGTACATCCAAAATGAATTGTTGTCAATGTTGACAGCTGCCGCAGTTGCGACTAAACTTGGCACAGTGCCAAAAATGCTGTGTTTGTGTTTGGGCTCAGTTACAGATGACCAATACTGCAATTTACCTAAATAAATGCATCTACATAAATACGTCATTCATTGTCTTTTGAAGCCTACTTTACAGCGTACGTAGTTGAGAGACACACTTACAAATACACACGCACACACACATGCAAATAGGCAAACACAGAGTGCAAACAACAATTATTGCTCTTTTCATTGTCAAGATCACGCATATGCATATGTGCGTAAGCGAGCAGCCAATAAAGAGAGAGTGAGAGAGGGAGTGCTATTAAGATGAAGAGCAAAGTGGGTGTGAGGAAGAGCTCAAACAAAACCATTAAGAGGACCAAGTGGCCTTGCCAGGCAGATTGTCAGCTGTTTGCCGTTAGTGAACAGCAGAGGGCGCCACCCCAATAAACATACACGGACAAACACACATGCACAAATACAACCATTTCGCTATTCGATTATTCAATACATGAAGTTTACCTAAATTTTCTAGCTAATGTTTCCGCAATCAATCAAGAAATGTTTCTACATATATACGTATGTATTTATATAATTATTTATGTGTTCGAATAACTAACTGGTTTGTAAATCAAAGCTCAATGCGAGATTTAAATCCATTTTTGTACTTTTCACTTATGACACTACAATGCATATTGTTTATTTGTGCGCCACATATTTTGTTTTATTTATATTTCCACTTGCTTATAAAATTGACATTGCGAATTGTCTCGGACTTGTGTGCGTGCAGCGAAAAATAGAAAGCTTAAAATAAAACCCGCCGCGACGTCAACTGCGAAGGCGGCTGTTTCTCTTACTGACAGACAGTGTTGACGCTGCGGTCGCTTTTATCCTCCACTGGTACTGAGGGTTGTTTACGGCAGTGTAATTATTGGGTCCTTGTCAGGCGTTACGATTAGAAATAGTAATTTTCCGAAATTATATTATTACGTTTATTTACAAATCCATTATCAAGTAACTAACTAAATTGGTTTTAAAGTATCTTTTTAAATTGTTCAGCTTGTGATTGTTGTCCCACACGGGTCCTTATAATTAGCATATTCACCACTTTGTTAGCCGCTCTAATTCACCACAACTCTTGCTTGCGCAGCCATTTTACTCTCTTTCGCTCACACACACTGCTCTCCCATGCATGCTGCTATCGAGGTCTCTGACAATTTGGCGCCAAAACAATAGTACAAGAGTTGAGCAAAAAGCACAACAACAACGAATAATAATACCACTCAAATCATTTAAAGATAGACCGTTCAACGCTGATAATAACTCGGTGGCATAATTGGACTCTGAAGCATGCCTTTTTTCTCAACGGCGAGCAAAACAAGTGCACAAAAAAAAAACCATGCAGATAAATGCGTATGCACAAGTTTTTTTCTTTCCGACATACATTTGTATATATAAATGTTTGTAGTACTCAAATTATAATGCGACAGCTGCAAATTGGATTATAAGTAAACGGAAAATGCAAGCAAAGCTATCGCAATTGTAAGCTATAAAAATATATTTCAATTGGTCAATGAATAAAATGACACTTATATTATTACCACTTTACCAAATACTTGTATAGTGTAGTATCTTTACCAATAGATTTATAAGATATTTTTTTAAATAATTATTTACCTCGTAGATATCAATACTTGCGATGAATTTTCCGTTAGCGTCCGTGGCAGGCAAACGCGCGTACAAAACTGTAATTAAGCGTATACTAAAGAACAAAAACAGAACTGAAACGGGCGAGTCAACGAAACCGAAGAACAACAATAATATTAACAACAACGACTACAATTACACGACGTCAACGTCGACGGCGACAAAGTCTGGTGGAAATGGATTAAAGTGCGAGCAGTGCAGCAAACAAGAAAGCAAATCGAATTAGTTCAAATGCAACAATGATTTACATATTCAACATTGAGCGAACATTTTGAAATACCTGTCGGTCCTCTGCTCCCTCCCACTATCTGTTACTCCCTCTCTCTCCACTCCTAATAACTGTGGCCCCATAATTGACCCTGAACTGATTACACATTCGTGTAGTAAATTAAGCTAGAACAAATATAAGTGTTATTTATTAAAAGGCTAATCGATAAATCGATTTGATAGTGAACAGAAAACAAAACACGTGATTTAGCCAAACACCAGAATTATACCAACCTGTTCAAATAAAGGCAGTTGACAAAGCATTTTATTTTGCCATATTTTCTTTCTTATCTTTTCAATTATTTCATGATTGTTAATCTGCTACTGCACCTGATCGTTTGCATTGTTTTGCAATTGCGCTTTCTCTTGCTTTTTTAGCGAGCACTGCAAAATAAACAAAAACAAAAGCTGCATTCTTGTTGGCAATGCAATTGTTATCGATATTGATCGAGATGGTCATAATAATCGAAATTGTCATGAGTTCAACCATTTTTTTGGTCCTTTTAAGTTGTATGCCACAGATTAATATGTTTTATCAGAGATAAGGACCAAGCATTCCGGAATTACCAAAATTTCTCTATATATTTGGATAAAAAATCTTAGAACCTATTTAAATGCCAAAAAATATCTAAAATATAAAACACCTAAACATGTTATGGCTTTGTGCCTTTGAGCATTTTTTGAATTTCATCCAAAGATTTTTTCATCGTTTCCGGCACGCAGACAATGACGAATATACATGCCATTAATGAGATGACAGAAAATCCCCAAAATGTGATAGCCGCACCAAATTCCTGCAAACATATCGGAAATAATTTGGTCACACAGAATGCAAATAGCCAGCTACAGGTACCAACAATGGCGGCACAATACGGTTTCACATCCTCAGCAAAGAGTTCGGCCATAATTAGCAAAGGTACGGGGCCAAAACCCAACTGTAAACCGATGATGAATATACAAACAGCTGCCAGAGGAAGCCAGCCAACATTTGATCTACTGAGGTACTTAAAATAAAAACCCAATATTAAGGTGGTAAGAAACATCAATGCTCCGGAGATGATTAACAAAAAGCGACGTCCAAATCTCTCAACGAGAAAAATTGATGGAATTGTGGCAACAACTCCGACGAAACCAATTATAATTGTATTTGTGGAAACCGATAAGCTGCTTCCGGCGTCCTTGAAAATTCTGGTGACATAAAACAGGATCGCATTGATCCCGCTAAACTGTTGAAAAGCCAACAGCATTACCGCTATAAATAAGCCCTTGATTGTGGACTTTCTCGATAGAGCCTTTGTGAAGGTTGTTTTTTCCTTTTGTCCACCCAAACTCATTGCGTCCATTTCTTGACTGATATCCGCATTTTTACCGCGTAGCCAGTATAATGATTTCTCTGCCTTGCCAATTTTTCCCTTTTGCGCTAGATATACGGGAGATTCCGGCATCCAAACGAATATCAGAATGAAAATTAAGGGTAATATTGCACACATAATATTAAAGATCATCGGTTTTAACAGACTTCCAATTATGAAGCTATAAAGAATACCCAGTACATAGAATAGCTGAAAAAGGCAACCAAAATAGCCGCGTGAATCAATCTTAGCGATCTCCGTTGCATAAATGGGAATCGTGACACAGAATGAGCCACCCGAAGCGCCCAATAGGAAGCGTCCAATCAGAAGCATGGCAACATTTTGTGCACAACAGATCAATGCCCAACCCAAAATAAAGGGTAATACCAGCACCAGCATGATTAGCTTTCGTCCAAGTGCAGCTATTAAACATCCAACCGGGACACACATACACGCAGCTCCTAGAGTTAACAACGAAGCAGTCCAACCCCATTCATCGATGCTTGGTGTAAATTTGTAAGCAACTCCGTGGAGGATGGGTTCCTCCGCGGGGCCCGACCATCCCATCGCTGCGGCCAAACAAAATGCACCAAAGGCTGCCGACACACCAGCCACATATTGTTTAACAGCGCTCATTTTGAAATTTTTAAAATCTTCTTAAAACTTTTGCCTGGTGATAACTATCAAGTACTTATATTGGTCTCGTTTCCATTTTTGATTTATAAATTCTAAATAAATATATCTGGGAATAAAAAATATGACTTTTATCCTATGGGTAGCTATTACACATATCTAATAATAAAGCAAAGAAATCGATCCTATGTGCTTTTTCAGATAAAAAGCTATCTTTATGCCAGGCTTTATCCACATCCGCTTGAAATAGTAACAAACATCCTTATATTTATAAAAACTTTCGCTTTTATGATCGTATCGCCTCAAAAATTGTTTCTTTTTGCACCAGATAACTCTTATAATACTCCAAAGATTATAAATATAAATAGCGCTCAACTGGAATTGAAAAAAATGTAAACAATTAAAAATAAAAATAGATTAACATGAAAGATTTTAAGTATTTCAGTATAATTGTGTTACAAGGATAGAAAGATAGCTTATTTCAAAAAAAAAAACATTATACTTCCTGATTCAGCAATGCAACGTCACCACATAAAAAGAATGGGAGAAACTGTAAACGTACAATTAATAATAAAAAGAAATCCAAGCTTGGAACGAAATAAAATATGGTACATACATAAGAATACGTCCGTATATTTTGGTCATCTATCCTCCAATTAAAACCTGAATTTCGTCCAAAGTCTTGCCCTTTGTCTCTGGCACAAAAAATATGATAAACACACATGCGATAAAGGAAAAGCCGGCAAATATCCAAAACGATGCGGCGGGACCAGTGAGTTGCAGGCAAAGCGGAAATAACTTCGTTACCATGAAAGCAAATAGCCAGCTACTAGTGCCCACAATAGCGCCACAAATCGGTTTCACATCCTCCGAAAACATTTCGGCCATAAGTACCCAAGGTACCGGACCAAAGCCTAGCGAGAATCCTACGATAAATAGGCAAATGCAAAGAATGGGCAACCAGTTAACATTCTTTTCCATTAGATAAAAGAAATAGAAGCCCATCAGGAAGGTGGTAAGGAACATGACAGCAGCCGATATTAATAGCAACATTTTTCGTCCAGCTTTCTCCACAAGCAATATTGCTGCAATTGTGGCAATTACTTGGACAACGCCCACAATTATTGTACAGTTGGATGGAGAGATGCCTGTTCCAGCCTTTTCGAATATACTTGTGGAATAAAACAATATCGCATTGATGCCAGTCACTTGTTGGAACAACATCAAGGTCATGGCAACCATCAGACCGATAATCGTTAGTTTCCGGGACATTCCCTTCTTAAATGAGGTCTTTTCCTTGTTAGCTTCGCTAGCCATTGCGGACATCTCACCACTAATATCGGCCTTATCGCCGCGCAACCATTTCATTGCCTTTTCCGCCCGCTCAGTTTTGCCCTTCTGGACGAGGTACACAGGAGATTCAGGCATCCATATGAATATGATAAGGAACATGATGGGTAATATTCCACACAACAAGTTGGTAAGTGCTGGCTTCAGATTGCCACCGACAACGAAGCCATAAAGGATGCCAAGAACAATAAGGAGCTGAAAGAAACAGCCCATGGCGCCTCGCACACTAATTTGGGCAATCTCTGTTGTGTACATGGGAGCAGTGACACAAAAGGCTCCACCGCATGCACCAACTACGAAGCGTCCAATGTAAAGCATCCATCCCGCTACTGGTATATAGACGCAAACCCACCCTACCAGATAGGGCAACACCAGTAGCAACATGATAAGCTTGCGTCCAAAGGCAGCAATTAGAATTCCCACTGGAATACACATACAGGCAGCTCCAAGTGTCAACATGGAGCTGGCCCAGCCGAACTCATTTGTTGACATCTTAAACTTGTACGCAATACCCGAAGTGACCGGGAGTTCCATGGGTCCCGACCATCCAATGGAAGCACCCAAACAGAAAGCACCGAATGCCGCCCCTAAGCCGGCAATATATTGCTTTATAACGCCCATTTCGGGCTATACTTAAAAATTTTGAGTTTTGACTACAAAAACAATGCCAAAAAGTAAAAAATTTGGAATAAACTTTATATATGAAAAATGTCAGGTCTCTGCCTTTTGCTTAGCAGGAATGTGATCAAAATTTCACATTCCGTTTTAGTACGTTTTATTTGATTTATACCGACAAAAAATTAAAAGGTAATATGATAAAGGACATTTTTCAATCTCCATTTAACTGGACTCTTCTATAGCAAGAATAGCGGCAACCAAAATTAAATTTAAATTGTATACTCACCACAAAACGCCTTCAGTTTTAACAGAGTTGACGAAATTCTATTATATGGCATGCAGCTAACTTCACGCCAGTGAGTTTAACATTGTTTTGATATTGCATTGTTTTTCTTTGTGTGTTGCGCTATCGTTTTAAGCTTGATCGAGTTTAAAGTAAATTGTGCGTCACCTTAAATACAGAGTTACAAACATGTTGCCTGTAACAGATGAAGAATGGGAAATGTATAAGGTATTATTAATATAAACAAACAACCCAATATCATATTTAACGCCCCTTCGAATTCTAGACAACTCATAAGAAGACCTACGATGAAGAGGAAAATAAAATGCGTCGTGCATTGTACGAGAAGGCCAGGGATTCAATAGAGGAGCATAATAAGAAGTATGAAAATGGCGAAGCGACATATAAAATGGGCATTAATTTCATGTCAGACTTTACCAAAGAAGAATTCTCAATGCGGTGCGGCTCTAAACCACCCAAATAATTGGCGTATTTATCGAATCTCGTAATGTCATATTTTTATTATAAAGAAAAAACGTTTTTAATCAGATATATTATATATATGCTAACTCATTCCAAAGTAAAAATGATATATATCTAAACAGCATGTCAGGTATTTACTTTTTTCCATTACTTTGGTCATACTGTGCCTTGACAACTGTTGATACTTGTTGACAATTATTACTTAAGTATACATTTATTAAATGCTTATAAGTGCATTTTGGATAATAAACACCTTTATCTGTTATCAAAGAGCTTATCAAAAGGGCACAGCTAATTTTTGAGCAACACGACATTAGCATTAAAAGTATCGATAGCCATAACTCAAGCGATGAGCTTATGCAGCCCTGGTAACGAATGTATTTATTAGTTTTCCTTACTCGGGCCACACTGCAGTCGACATATCATTTTTAAAGTTTGTAAACTTTTCATTTTGATCACATAGACACAAACACGTACTAATTTTGTTTTCATTTTTTGCTTATTTAACATAACCGTTCTGTGCGCGTTTAAGTTAAACTAAAGTGTATCTTTAATTGCAGACCTCGAAAGCAGCAGCAACCTTGAAAATGTACCGATTTACGCGTGTGCCATCGATTTTGGCCAAAAATGCAGTCAACACCATGGTACGTAGCCATCACCACCGAACAAACACAATCAAATTATACAATCAAGAAAGCTGTCGCTTCTATTGGCCAACTGAACAATTCCTTTTGAAACGCTGTCGTTTTGTAAAAAGGCAACAAGAAGTGCGAAACAAATTTTACCAACCGCTGTAAGTAGCGTGTTATGTAACATGTGTTTGCGCCCCACGGAATAAAAACAGCAGCCGTGTTCCTTTTTATTGCGTAAACCGAAACAGGCAATAGTATGCACATGATTTTATTGCAGCTGTTGACGTTTAACTTTGGTGGAACTGCAGCCAAAGCGCATAGGTTATGTTGGCCGTATAAAACGCCCCCGCAACGATTCCCCCTGTCGAGCAACTAGTTTGGTAACAAGTGCGGCTCTTAACGTTTTGTTTGTGTTACTTAAACGCTTGCCTCAGATGATAAGCTCATGTCATTTAACGCTGTGCCCAAACATGGAAGAGAGGCGCGTCTGCTGTTCTACAGCTGATTATACAATCGAAATCAATGATATGAGCTACACTTTAAAAAAATAATAGTTACATAAGCAAACTAAATGCTTGTGCCGTGATTATAAATTGTTTAACTCCATCCAATTAGTCAGCTATCAAAATATTCCCATATTTATATATACACATACACACACATGTACGTTAATGGTGTACATGTATTGTCAACCTTGTGTATGTATGTTTGTATGTACATTTTCTAATAAGCCAAATTTGTGCAAAATAAAATAATCAAAAGTCATCTTATCGCGTGTGACATTCATATTGGCACACACAACTTTGCTTAGTTGTGGTTGTTGTTTTTTTTTTTTTTTTAATTTTATGCACCGTATCAGCTAAATTAGTGAATCAATTTAATCATTAACCCATTGTCTGAAAATTGATACATTAAATAGTTGAGTGTATGCTTAAAATATGTGCACTAAAGCATATCAAGGTGAAACTATAAAAAGTTAAGAACAATATTTGGTTGTATATTTGATTATTCCTGTTTTTTTCACGCTGTAAATTGTTGCCTTCAGCTTGGAAAAATACCAGTTGGCAATGTTTACATATTAAATACAATTAAAAAAAAATCTTAATTACTTAATTTGTTGACGCAGTCATAAAGTTTGTCAGCCGCTGTTTAAAAAGCCACAAATATGCATAAGAGTTACTCAATAGTACCTAACGATCTTTAGAAAATTGCATTAATGCATTGATCTTGTGCGTTTGTGTAATTGCATCTTATCTCATATAGAAACTAATCAACGTCTCAATTTGTCAATATTTACAGCAACGCGTGGCGTCAATTGCTGCAACGCAGCAGCGCAGCTATCACATAACACCCGGACAGCAGCAGGCAACGGCTGCCAATCCGGATGCCATCTCTAAGCAATATCCCGTGATTGATCATGCATATGATGCAATTGTTGTCGGTGCCGGCGGTGCTGGTCTGCGTGCAGCATTTGGTTTGGTCGCTGAGGGTTTCCGCACCGCGGTGATTACAAAATTGTTTCCGACCCGTTCGCACACAATTGCCGCACAGGGTGGCATCAATGCGGCGTTGGGCAACATGGAGCAGGATGATTGGAAGTGGCACATGTACGATACGGTAAAGGGCAGCGATTGGCTGGGCGATCAGGATGCTATACACTATATGACGCGCGAGGCACCCAAGGCCGTCATTGAGTTGGAGAACTATGGCATGCCCTTTTCCCGCACCCAGGATGGCAAGATCTATCAGCGTGCGTTTGGCGGTCAGAGCTTAAAGTTCGGCAAGGGCGGTCAGGCGCACAGATGTTGTGCCGTTGCGGATCGTACGGGTCACTCCCTGTTGCACACCCTGTACGGACAGTCGTTAAGCTACGATTGCAACTACTTTGTTGAGTACTTTGCTTTGGATCTGATCTTTGAAGATGGCGAGTGCCGCGGCGTGTTGGCTCTCAATCTGGAGGATGGTAGTCTGCATAGGTTCCGTGCTATGAATACTGTGATTGCTACTGGTGGCTTTGGACGCGCCTACTTCTCCTGCACTTCGGCGCATACGTGTACTGGTGATGGCACTGCCTTGATGGCTCGTCAGGGTTTGCCATCGCAGGATTTGGAGTTTGTGCAGTTCCATCCTACGGGTATCTATGGTGCCGGCTGCCTCATCACTGAGGGATGTCGCGGTGAGGGTGGTTATCTCATTAACTCCAAGGGCGAACGATTTATGGAGCGCTATGCTCCAGTTGCCAAGGATCTGGCCTCCCGTGACGTCGTCTCGCGCTCCATAACCATTGAGGTAATGGAGGGCCGCG
The DNA here is from genome assembly GCA_035044605.1 of Scaptomyza cyrtandrae. Lineage (NCBI taxonomy): Eukaryota > Metazoa > Arthropoda > Insecta > Diptera > Drosophilidae > Scaptomyza > Scaptomyza cyrtandrae. The sequence goes on from JAWNNS010000642.1 coordinate 692,678, forward strand.
GCGTGGGACCCGAAAAGGATCACGTATTCCTGCAGCTGCATCATTTGCCACCCAAGCAGCTGGCCGAACGTCTGCCCGGTATCTCTGAGACAGCGATGATCTTCGCTGGTGTTGATGTCACCCGCGAACCGATCCCAGTTCTGCCCACTGTGCACTACAATATGGGCGGTGTGCCTACCAATTATCGCGGCCAGGTGATCACAATCGATAAGGATGGCAACGATAAAATTGTGCCCGGTCTTTATGCTGCCGGTGAGGCTGGCTGCAGTTCGGTGCATGGTGCCAATCGTCTGGGTGCAAATTCTCTGCTGGATTTGGTCGTCTTTGGACGTGCCTGCGCGAAGACAATTGCCGAGGAGAACAAACCAGGTGCGCCAGCGCCAACGATTAAGGATGTAAGTAAAAAAATAATTAAGCAATTGAAACAGATTTTAATCTAAATATCCTCTGCAGAATGCCGGCGAGTTCTCAGTGGCCAATTTGGATAAGTTACGTCATGCCAGTGGACAGATAAGTACCGCCGATCTGCGACTCAAGATGCAGCGTTCCATGCAGAACCATGCCGCTGTATTCCGCGATGGACCCGTCCTGCAAAAGGGTGTCAGCGAAATGAAGACCATTTACAAGCAATTCGACGACATCAAAGTGGTCGACAAGTGCGTAAAAGTCCTTAAGACTTGTATACTTTATATTAACCAGCTTTCTTTATTTATATTGCAGATCACTTGTGTGGAACTCGGATTTGATTGAGACTCTGGAGCTGCAGAACCTGCTGGCCAATGCACAGATGACCATAGTCAGTGCCGAAGCGCGCAAGGAGTCACGTGGCGCCCATGCGCGAGAAGATTTTAAGGTTCGCCTTGATGAATATGTAAGTGAAATGAATTGAACGTCCTTACAAGCGATATAATATACCTCATGCATATAATCTTTGTCCAACAGGATTATAGCAAGCCTTTGGAGGGACAACAGAAGAAGCCCATGGAGGAACACTGGCGCAAGCACACGCTCTCCTGGGTAGATGAGAAGGGTCAAGTGGAACTTAAATACAGAGCTGTCATCGATTCAACGTTGGATCAGGAGGTGGATACAGTCCCACCAGCAATTCGCTCCTACTAAACGAAAAGCTTACAACAATACACAAACACACACATACACACAAACACTTAAACTCGCAAAGTTTACTTAACTGATATAATGTGTTGTCGATGCAAAAATATTCTTGTCGCCTAATGTAATTTAAATAACTTTTAAACTCTCGATGATGCTGCTTTCTTTGATTTGGTAAAACCCAAAATAAGCAATGATTTATACCTGACTTTTAGTATATCAAATGTTAATACGCTTATATTCAGTGCCCTCCAAAACAATTACACAAATAGTTTAATTTGTATCTTTATTTGAAATTGTTTATATTCAACACAAAACCCAAGTGACAATTTGTGTGAAATTTAGTCAAATGGAATTAGCGACAGTGACGACAACAAAGTTTTTCTGTATAATACAAAAATTCTTCAGGATTAACAATTTTCTAGTATTTGTTAAACTTATTAAATTATTGAAAGAAATATATTAAAAAAATTTATATATAATTACAATAAAAAAATATATAAAAAAATTAACAGAACAATTTGCTAAAAATTAACAATGACAGTTTGAAGAGAATAGTTGGGTATTAAATCTTTTATACAAATTAAAGTAAGTACACAATAAAATTAAGTTTTTTCTCAGATTTAACCCTGAAAAACATGTACGTTCTCCAGTTTAAATTGTAATCCTTTTAAGCTGTCCAGCGCAGCTGTATTGAATCCTGTGGGCCCACAAATAGCCACATAGCTAAAGCGTTCATTTTGCTGTTTCTCAAACAAAGGCGCTAGCAACTCCTGGCAAATGCGACCCTTTTGAGCATCCTGCTCTTCATTTTGTGAGAAAATGTGGATACAAGTAAAACGCTCATCGGCTTCCTGCAAAGCCATCAACTTATCTCTTAACCATATGTCCGATTGAGTTTTGTTGAAGTAAATCAGATGAAGACGTTCACTGTGTATGTATAAATATTGATTATAATCTTTCTGGTCATAAGCAGAAATCAGAGCTTACATGCGATTTGTGTTTCGCTTGAGCAGCGGTCGTAGGAGACTCAAATTGGGCGTCAGCCCACTACCAGCAGCTAGTAACAGAATATTGCGATGTGCCTGCAGCTTGGATAAATGAAAATTGCCACGAGGTAGACTCAGTTGAACAGTGTGTCCGGATCGGAGTTCATTAAGATGACTTGAAACGGCGCCTGTTTCATAGTGTTTAATGAGAAATAGTTGCTTTGTGCTTGGAAACACATCTTCATCCAGCCGAGCGCTGTTGGAAGACATGCAGGATTGCGAGACTGGAGTATAGCTGCGCTGGAGCAGCTCACCCTTGTGTGGCACCTCAATATCCAGATGATAGCCGACAGGTAAATGTAGCAACAATTGTTTCTCAACGCTCTCCAAACTCAGCTCAAAGGAGTCGTGATTAAAGTGTGTAGAATGCATCACCTCAAATTCGTGTAGCTCATCCAAAGTACTCAGTTTGCCAGCTTCTTGACTGCCATAACTGCTCCAAGGCTCCTCCACTTGTTTACTTAGCACCACCTCAATTTTGCCAGTTTCTGCACCCACACGCACTGCTTTTGGTGGCCAAATCACACCGCTGTGGAGCTTAAAACTGAAGACATGCCAAATTTCCGCCAACTGCACACGTAGTTCCAGCTCTTTATCCGATTTACGCTTAAGGACCAGTCCAGGATTAGCCCAACGACGCGTATAGAAGTAGAGAGTTAATTCACAGCGCTGTTGTATCCAGTCAAAACGTGGCTTAAGCTCCGCTGGAGCCGGTGGTGGTCGAATTATTTCCGATTCCGTATCCAATTTGGTGTCCACGGCCTCTTTTAAAGGTCCCACATAGCACTTGCCTAACAACTGGGGATAGTTGACCCAGGCGTGCACCTCATCAAATAGTTTTGTGGCATCACGTCCCACGCCTCGCATCAGTTCATCCACACCGCCCGGATGAAAGTCAATGTACCGCGTCACATTAAACACTCTGCCTCTTATGGCCATCCAGGCGTCATTTACTTTATTATGCCGCGCCAGCTCATCTTTGGTTACAGGTACAATGCGTCCAGCAGTGCCAGATAGATCAGCACCCGAATTGCATAGTCGTATCCAGCTCATCAGGGAATAGCCCGGCTTAAGGGCACATTTATTGCGGGGATTACCTGTTGCCGATCCTGAGGCGCTGCCATTGGATGGAGGAGCTAGTTTTTGTGGCGCTGACGTAGGCAATTGAAGGCTGCCCACGGCTATAGAAGGTAAAGCAGGCGCTTTAAGCGGTGCTTCTGGAGGTTTTAATGTAGAATCACTCATTTTACTGTTGTTATTGTTTTGTGGCTCAACAGCTGAAATCGAAAAAATGAGTCAAACGTGCCTATCGGCTATTGCTGTTAATCAGCTGTTTGTCATCGAGACAGCGATTCTGTAAAAAAGCTGCAAGTTCTCCGAATAAATGCCGTTTATATAACTAACCAACAAGAACCCGTTGTGTTCGCGACGGATAAGACGCTAAAAGCTTTAGATATCCATCATATATAATTATTTACAGAATTAACGCTTTTTCAGTTTACTATTGAAAAGCATTTTGTTAACATCTAACGCTAGCTGCATACTAGCCTAAAATTCACGTGCACAGCAAGCAAGCGCTCTTTAGTCTTTAGTTTTCAACGAGTCGGTCAGCTGTTCGGATCGTTGTGATTTTTGCGGGTAAAATTCTTTGACGCGATTCTGTTCTCTCTATCTAAATATTTTTTGTGTATGCATTTCCAATAGCCATTAGCTTAATGCCTTGTTCATTGTGTGCTTAAACAAATACCTATTAAGTGTCATTTCCACTTAAAACTCAACACGCAATATGAAAATCGTATGTTGTTTTCGCATGCAAGTGTGGTGTATTTGAGCGAGTGTACACTCCACAATTGAATGACAACTAAGAATTGGCGCTTTTGTTGACGCCTAATTGTCGAACCGGTTCCATATATAATGAGTGCAAAACTATATTATTTTTTTTATGCAATGCATAATTATGTACTTATGTGTGAGAACGTTGCTGCAGTTCAGTTTAATTTACTAAAAGCTTTTGTTCTTTGTGTTGTGTATCAGATTACAAAAAAAAAAATAATAATAATAATTTCTTTGTTATTTTTATTGTAAACATTTTTCCTGTATTTGCATGATGTCATTGTCCATTCCTCGGACGCAGCTTGCCGGTCGATTCATTTGCTTTTGCCACCTTTCGCTACCCTGTCTAACACAAACAGAACACACGTTCACACTCCCACACAGAATATTTATTTTACTTTTGTCCCCCTCCCAAGAGTTTGACATTTAATTAGCTACGCATGTAACTAAAAGCTCTCACGTTTAGGAACTCTCCCTCTTTGTCTATCTTTTTCTTTCTTCCTTAAAGTTGCTCTCAGGCTCAACAAGTGTTAATAACGTTGTTTTATGTGTGTTTCTTAAATGAAAATCTGGCATGAGAATTACGTTTCAATTAACGGCAATCTTATCAAATCCAACAACCCGTTTCTTGCCGTTTGATAATGTATCGAACTTTGTGCAAACCAATTGCTTAATTCAGCTATTAATAATTTGCATTTGATTTATTAATGGGCATTTCATAAAGCATCTGTGTGTGTGTGTATTGGCAATTCTTATTTTTAGCCAAGTGTAGATTAATGCGTACTCATTTCTTAAGCGTAGCAATTCAATTAAACTTATTAAGAAAACTAACATCAAGTCAACAAATAACGATATGCTGCCCGCCACAGCTGATAACGAATTGTGATAACAATAACAACAAATATTCAGCATGTTTCAAGTCATGACCATGACAGACAAACAATTACTAAATGCCGTAAACGAAATGGGTGAGATAAGAACACTAGAAACAGAACGAGACAAAAACTTCAGACGGCATCTGTCAATTTGACACTTAAAACAGCAAGCAAGAGCGAGAAGAAAATCCGTTAAAATACCCTATAACATTGTGTGTGGTGAAAAAGGAAATTTTCATTGACTTTTAGTCTTTAAAGTCTTACAAACGCCATGCATACAGTTCGTGCAGCTGGTGAACATGTGCAATCCTAGTGCTGCGAATAATAGTTCCGTTATTTATCACGTTTGTGGTATAAAGGCAACATTATTGTAAAATTATCACGTTCATGAGTCATTTGTTGTGGTGTCTGGAAACATATCATGTTTCTTTCATATACAATTAAACTTTATAATGTTTTTTTCTTTGTATTGCAATTGACTCTTTGTACTGAACAGTGACTTTTGTTTTATTTCTCTCTGGTAATCTTTATCATTTTGGCAATCATTTAAGTGCTAAGTAAACCCTGTCGCCTAATACGACATCATTTTTTGAAATGCGATAAGATAAAGTGCAAATACGATTGCAGCTCTTCGAACCTACATATGGCAACAATAATAATCCGCATAGATTTTGTCGTTTGATGAACCTGGTCTTTGTGTTCTTGTTTGGTTTTTATCTGCAATGGTCATTTAACAATGGGCGGTCGAGTAGCTCACAGCGTATAGGGTTGGTCACATCCCCAACTAATTGTGACAAAAATCAGCGGACCTGGGTACAACAACTGGTGTGCCCAACCGCAGTCAATCCGGCTTCTTAAAGCCAAACAAAAAACATCCAAGGTTAATACGCAATTTATATTTATAAAAATGCAAAACAACTGTTGATAAAACGACAAGAGACATTGAAAAATGAGGATTGTACGCTTTTACGCCAATACAACAAACCAAAAAGTGGTTTAAACAACTGAGTGGTTATTATTAAATAACTTAAAAACCTATAACAATATCTAACGCCAGTACTACGCTATCAATAACCCACTACATATATATCACTGTATAAATATGAAACTTACAAATTTTCTCTCTTCATTAACTGCTTCGAAAGTCATTAAAATTAATTACTGCGCGAATGTTGTTGAAATGTTACAAATAGGGTAATTAATCGTCGAGCACTCTTGTATGTACTTGTTATTGTTTATGTTTTGGTTCCAAGAGAATCATTTGATAGTTCTCGCCTCGACTATATCTATATATCCATCCGTTGCTGCCCGCCTTTGTTTACTCATGTGAAAAGTTTTGTTGTGCCTCAGACGTTGTAAACTTGATAATGGTGACTCACTCAGGCATATTTGTTGGCGATCTGTTACACATAAACATATCTATATATACATATATATATGTCATGGGGGGAACGTGGCGCTTTTTAAGTGGTTAGCTTTGACAATCGTCAACAATTGAACGCCTTAGAATTATGCTTGTTGTGTCATCAGAATTGACTTTAATCAGTATGCGTTGAGCAATTTGTATTCTCACACACATTTCAAAATTCTATTTAATATTCTCATAAGGAAAAATCCATTTCAAATCAATAAGTGCATACGGTAATTAATTGGTAGATATTAATAGGCAGTTATAAGCAGGAATTCAAAGTCAACAATTTATTTGCTGGGTATATGTGCTTCAAAATAAATAAAGAATGCCGGTTTCCGCTTATTAGTCTAGTTCAGCATCCATTGATATAGAGATCAGCTTAGGTCGCGATTATTTGTAGTAGCTGTCTGTTAGCGTTCTATATCCCATCGACACTTGAAAAACCAGAAAAAGCGCATATATTTGTATACCAGTGTGTATTTCTACTATATACATATGCATTTTCGCCATTCTATAAATGGCTTTATGGAATTGTTTACACAAGATTGTTTGGAATACTTTTGCTTTAATAACAATCTCTGTTCATAAAAGATTTCATTAATTTGTCTTTGTTTGATTTTCTTGCAGCCATCCACACATGGGACAGAGCAATAGAAACACTACAATAAATATCCACTTTAAAGAATACATATATATATATATATATGATATCTAGCAATACACACATTCCATATCAGGACAATATGCCGTTATTACAGGAAGAAAGCATTCCGCTCGGCCGTAAAATAGGTGCCTTTATCTTTGGCCTATTGCAGACCTTCTTTCGGTTTATGTTCCGCCTGATTTATGGGGTGAGTGGTGAACGTATGCCAGCCATAACAGATCCCATACTCCTCGAATCCGCCACATCATTGGCAGCCAAAATTCGTAATCAACAGGTAAGCTTGATTTTTCTATTTACATCACAATCAGCAAGTTAATTGTCATCTCTTACAGCTAAGCAGTGTTGAAGTTTTGGAGTCGTTTATTCGTCGCGTCAAGGAAGTAAATCCTTTGCTTAACTGTGTCGTTGACAATCGCTACGATGACGCATTTAAAGAGGCTGCCGCAGCAGATGCACTCATAAAGTCGGGTCAATATACAGTGGAGCAATTGGCCGAAAATAAGCCATTCTTGGGCGTGCCCATTTCGACAAAGGATTGTATTTCAGTAAAGGGTTAGTTTTGAAAAACACAAACTGCAGCGAATACTCTTTGTAACTATAATTTTCTTATCATCTTGCAGGCATGCTGCACACATCTGGTTTGTATGTGCGTCGCGATGTGCGCGCAGAAGAGGATGCAGAGGCGATGGCGTTGATGAGAAAGGCGGGTGCGATACCATTTGCGTTGACCAATGTGTCGGAGGTGTGCATGTGGTGGGAGAGCAACAATACGGTGCACGGCAGGACACGAAATGCCTACGATACAAATCGCATTGTGGGTGGATCGAGCGGCGGTGAGGGTTGCATTCAGTCTGCAGCTGCATCGGCTTTTGGATTGGGTTCAGATATTGGTGGTTCTATACGTATGCCTGCTTTCTTTAATGGTATCTTTGGACACAAGCCCAGTAAGCTGATTGTCTCAAACAAGGGTCAATTTCCAACACCGTTCACTGCGGAACAGAATACATTTTTGGGCTTGGGTCCAATGTCCCGGTTTGCGGAAGATTTGCGACCAATGCTACAAATAATGGCTGGTGAGAAAGCCGAGCTGCTGCGCCTGAAAGAGCCCGTGGATTTGGAGAAGATGAAGTTCTACTATCAGGAATCTGATGGTGGTGGTCGCATGGTCTCCGCTGTTGATCCGGATCTTAAACAGGCAATGCGTCGCATTGTGGATCATTTAAACAAAAAGTTTGGAGCCGGGCAAGTGGAACGCGTTCAATTACCGCATATACGCCAATCGGCGGCTATTTGGTTTGCCAACATGCGCGATGATTCCGGACATGGATTCAGTTTCCAACTGGGCGACTTACGCTACGATATCAACACATATCTGGAGCTGCTTAAGTGGTTTGTTGGTGCCTCCAAGCATACATTTATTGGACTAACAACAGCGCTGATGGACAATGCACAATGCCAGCATGGCTCCTCCAAGTACAAACATTTGGTGGCCAAGCGTGACGAGTTGCGTGCCACGTTGCAGCAGCTCCTTGGCGATAATGGTGTGCTCATCTATCCTACACATCCAACGGTGGCGCCATATCACAATGAGCCCATCTTGCGGCCCATTAACTTCTCCTATACGGGAATTGTGAATGTGCTTGGTTTTCCGGCTACAGCAGTTCCCCTTGGCCTGGGCAGCGAGGGATTGCCGTTGGGTGTTCAAGTGATTGCCAATTTCAATGAGGATCGTTTGTGTCTGGCTGTTGCCGAAGAACTGGAGCGTGCCTTTGGTGGCTGGAAGCGTCCTGAAGTGCGGCTGTGAAGCTTCTCGGGGATATTTAACAAAACATACACTCTTAAGGTGTATATCCTAGCTAACAGTAGTTGGAATAGTTGGAAATTGAATTCTGGTGCCCCCGCAATTAACCCACCAAACAAAAAATCCTCCTACTAAAAAATGTAGAACGTTTGCAAGTGTTGCAGGTATAAATGCATGAAAAGCTCTTTTGCAGCATCTGTTTATATATACGTACATATACATATACATTTATATGTAAAACAATGTAAAACATTTTAGTGCCTAGTAATATCAAAATTTCGATGTGGTTTTTAATTGCTAACTATACTATCTACCTTTTATATACAATCTATGTTCTTAATCATAAAATTACAAAGTAATGTGTAAGCTCACAACATTTAGTTTTGCATTTAAAAAAATAAATATTGTTATAAATGAAAAAAATGCTGCCATTTTGGATATGTTGAGCTTAATTTCGAAAGGAAATGACGGAATATGTTAACCTCACATAAGCTCAACATAAGAGCTCTGTGCTAAAACTCGGAGTCTTTGAATTTATAGTCACTGTTTAAAAATAAACAAAAACTAAACTTATGCTATGCTAAGTGTCAACAGCATATAAAAGCAAATAGTAAATATCACTAAATTACGAAATTTCATAACATTTTGGTACCTTTTCAGGAATCAAAATCAACACACATCGCTGACGGCAAGATGAACAGAGTAGATCCCATATCTCTGAGTTTTCACGATTCCTGCTTGCGCATGTCCGATGTTCGACTGCTGCACGGACGACTCTGGCTGAACGATCAGGTATTTAGTTGGACGAAACATTCTGGCCAATGATTGTTAACTGTTGTTATCCATTGCTTTCAGGTTTTGAGTTTCTACTATGAGTATTTGTCGCGTGTTAAATACAAGAACCGCAAGGATATTTGGTTAGTAGCGCCCGAGGTGACGCAGTGCATGAAATATATGGATAACATGGAGTTAAAGCCAATCTTTGAGAGGCACAATGCTGAAAATAAACTATTCATATTTTTTGCACTCAATGATAATGAAACTCCATCAGCGGGTGGCTCCCATTGGTCACTGCTCGTGCTTTCGCGACCCCAGCGAACATTCTTTCACTTTGACTCGTTGAGCAATAACAATTTCGAAGCCTCCATGCAGCTCATTAAAAAAGTGAAGAACTCGCTGGGCATGGAACAGGCCAGATTTCATGGCATGAGCTGTTTGCAACAGTCAAACGGATACGATTGTGGCATTCATGTCATCTGCATGACAGACCACATTGTGGACTTTGTGAATCGTCACAAGGTTATTGAGGGATTGCCCATCTTGAGCATTGATAAGGTTAGGGCCAAACGGGCAGAACTGCTCCAACTGATTCACTCATTGGGTGGCAAGATCTATTAACTGTAGAAACTTGTAATTGTTGTGTTTGTGAATACGCTATCAATGTAGATGTATTGTTTGTGTTTTTGTTTGTTTATTTCATAGAATGAAAATTAATGTATGTTTCTCGATCTTATGTTTATTTATTTTTTGAAATGCAATAGTTATGCAAGTATGTGTGTGCTACACAATACTCGCGCTCACAATTGTCCATATTTTCAGGGTTACCGTATAATTATCTTTTACAATCGGTCAGCTGAGGTGTGTTGAGATTTGAATGAAAGTTCTTATCCACCACACCACATCCTTTAAAACTTAAAGCTATATTGCAAACAAAAAATTTCTTACATAAGCCGGCTTACACTACGTATTTCTTTTGCATCATCAAATGAAACTGTAATAACAATAAAGAAAAGTTTAAAATGGAGAGCAGCATTTGAAACCAGCATCTTCGATTCACTTTATAAAGGCCGCAAACCCAAAGACTCATCTTAGAAGTGTTTGCATATAGCACATAACCATTTAACTGTTATGAAAGTAATGTAAGTAAAATGTTTATTACGATTGACAATGATACGTACCTCCTTAAACCAATAACCCTCGCTAACTGAATGATGAGCATAACTCTGATGTTGAATGGTCAGATCACACATATAGTTCAATAGGAAAAAGTCCAACAGGCGCAGGCTAAAATAGGATCCACCATAGAAAAGCACCAGAAGCGGCAGCCTTAGGCTGAAGGTGATAACTATAGCCCAATATGAATTAACCGCACTGAATGCCAAATTCTCAAATCGTGCAGATAGCATAAGCAATCCATAAACTCGATTTAGTTTTAGGGTGGAACGTCCTAGCATAGCATGCAGCGACCACAATTTATACAACTCCTTCAACTCTATTTCTGTTGGGTATCTTCTTCGTACACATTTCATCAAATGTTCCAGTTTTCCATTGATGTACTGATAACAGTAAGCAATATCCCATAGTGCCAGAAAGTAACGATAGGTGGCAACAAATGGAATATTTAATGAATTGCTGGAGAAGAACACGCAGAGAACAATAAAATTATTCTTCGTGGGCAACATCAGGCAAGACGTTATGCTACACAAGCACAAATACAACACAATGCCCAACTTCATATAGAAAAGGCAATGCAATGAACCTCGAATGCGCTCAGCTTCAGCTCTTTTATATGATTTTAATCGCCTTAGTCGGCTCACAACGTGTTCCAGCTCCAGCAGAGCTTTATCCCGTTTGACGCGAGAGATTATCGTATAAGCTATTGCCACATACGCTACCACATAGAAAACATAAGTGGTGTACGGCATTTGATTGGGAAACCAATCTTCACTCCCCATATACAACGCAGTCAACCACATTCCGTAGGGCAACACAAACAACACAAATATATTCACGACCAAGGCATACGAAAGTGTTAGTTTGGACTGTTTAAAACTTTCCGAGTCCATTCGAAGTGAGGATACACCCAAAAAAAGAGCGTAATAATGATACACCGCCGATATCCACTGTGCGACCATTTTGTACAAGCCACGAAACGAAACTAGAACTGAAATCTATTGAATGCCTTTCACCTCATTAATAAATGTTATTCTATCTTTGCCATAACATCTCCAGCATGGAAATTACATTAGGTACGTAAAATAAAGCCTTATACATGTAGTTCCACTGGAATTCCATTAAGAGATACTTTGCAGAAAGAATTTTTAAGGAGTTTTATTTATATTGTTTCTATGGATTTTTTCCATTACATTTGTTTATGAACTCTACAAAATGTTTTTCTTTTTAAAAAGCAAATGAAATTGCAGCAACAAAATTAAAAAATTTAAAACAGATACAAGTACCTTAAACCAGCATTGACGATTCACCTTATACAGTCCACAAACCCAAAGATTCATCTTGAATGTTTTCGCATAAAGCAAATATGCATTTAACTGTTAAGGTATGATGATAATTAGTAATCAGTACATTATAGATTAAGTAAGTTCATTTATACTTCCTGGAACCAGTAACCCTCGATGAACAAATGATGCGAACAACTTTGATGCTGAACCGTTAAATCGCACATAAAGTTCAATAGGAAAAAGTCCAGTAGACGAAAACAGTAGTTGCTTAAGCCGTAGAGAAGTATAAAAAACGGTGTTTTAATACTGAAGGAGAAGAGTAAGCCCCAATATGCATTAACCACACTGAATGCCAAATTTTCAAATCGTGAAATCAGCATTAACAATCCAAAGATACGATTAAGTTTAAGAGTACAACGTCCTAGGAGAGCATGAAGTGCCCATAATCGATGCAGCTCCTTCAACTCTACTTTTGTAGGGTATCTTCTGCGTGCACATTTCATCAATCGCTCCAACTTTACATCGATATATTGATAGCAGTTGGCAATATTCCATAATGCCAGAAAATAACGATTGGCTGCTACCAAAGGAATATTCATGACACTGCTAAAGATGATTGCATAAAGCATAACAGATAAATTTGTCTGATCATTAGGTAACAGCAAAAACGACGTCGTGCTCCAAACACATAGGAAAATCACAGTTCCCAATTTGATATAGAATACCAAGCACAAAGTGCGGCAAATGCGTTTACGTCCGACACTCTCTTGAGCCTTTAATCTTTTTAGTCGGTTTACAACACGTTCCATTTCCAGAAGAGCTTTATCCCGAGTTCCACGAGAGATAATTGTATAAGCTGTTGCCATATAGGATACCGAATAGAGCACATAGGTGGTAAAGGATATTAGATTGGGAAACCAATTGACTGTCTTGATATACATTGCGGAGGTATATAAGGCATAAGGCATCGCGAATAACACAAAAATATTCGGAATTAACGCATAGATGCGTGTTATCCATGTTTGACGATAAGTTCCCGACTCCCATCGAAGTGAGGTTACGCCCAAAAACAGAGCGTAATGATGATACAAAGCCAATATTCTTTGTGCGCCCATCATTTACGAAATGCAACACGATACTAAAATTGTATTTCATATGTGCCTTCGTCCAGTTAAAGCTAATTAGCAAATGTGACGCTATCTTTACTATAAGATCGCTGGAATTAAAAGTGATGTACATAAAGCTCCGATTGTGTATTTATGGTACAGCTCAAACTAGTTTAGTTGTACCTTAGACCTTAAGAGAGACATAAGCGGTAAGGTGACTGTGGTTTTATTATATTATTTTCTGGAAATATTTTACAAAGTATATTTGTTTTTCAAAAGCAAATGAAATTGCAACAACAAAATGGTATAGTTTAATATGGAGGCAAACATTTGATACAAACATTCACGATTCACTTTGTACAGACCACAAACCCACAGTTTCATCTTGGAAGTACTTGCATAAAGTAAATATGCGTTCAACTGTAAGGACATTGAAGTAAGAAATTAGAAAATAAATATTAATATGTTATACGTACTTCCTTGTACCAATAACCCTCGCTTATTGAATGATAAGCACAACTCTGAAGTCGAATTGTCAAATCACACATGGAATTTAATAAATAAAAATCACTCAGACGCATAAAGTAGAAGGATAAACCAAGACTAAATAAAATGGCGATTTCTGTGTAGTTAAAAAAAGTATACCCCAATATCCATTGATTACACTGAATACCAGATTTTCAAAACGTGAAGTTAGCATAAGCAATCCATAAACTTCATTTAATTGAAGGGTAGAACGTCCGAGCAGAGCATGGAGCGACCATAATCGATGCAACTCCTTTAACTCTATTTCAGTTGGGTATCTTCTTCGTACACATTTTATCAAATGTTCCAGTTTTCCATTGATGTACTGATAACAGTAAGCAATATCCCATAGTGCCAGAAAGTAACGACAGGTGGCAATAAGAGGAATATTCATTGAATTGCTTAAGATGAATTCGCGTATAATATCGCTCCAGTTGTTGTGAGTCTCGGGCATTCTCAGGCATGATGTTATACGGCACACCAACAGAAATATAACATTGCCCAATTTTATATAGAACAGAGAGCTTAGGGAATCGCCAAGGCGTTGAGCTAAAATGTAATCCTGGGACTTTTGTCGCTTTAAACGACGTACAATGAGTTCCACTTCCAACAAAGCTTTATCCCTGCTGCCACGTGATATCAACGTATAGGCTATAGCCAAGTAGGATGCCGAGTAGAGCAAGTAGCTCGTATAAGAAATAAGTCTCGGAAACCAAATAACTTGTTTGATATAATATGCGGATAAATAGAATCCCCAGGGTAGCGTCAAAAGTGCAATGAAATTCAGGAGCAGCGTATAGGAACGAGTTAGCCAACTCGGACGATAACTACCCGACTTCAAACGATATGACGTAACGCCTAAAAATAGAGCGTAGCGATGATACAACTCTAATATCCACTGAACGTCCATCTTCATTGAAATGCGACACGAAACTAAATATTATTTGACATGTTTGTTCGTTGCTCATTAAACTTCTAACCGAATGTGTTTTTATATCTTGGATAGCAAATCAAACGTGTTAACACATTGATCTACATTTAATACATTACTGATATATTACATAGATTGTTGTAATACGAACTAATTATATTATCAAAGTATATTTTGTATTTTTCTTTTGATACGAAGACTTATTTAATTTCCTAAATCTGAAAATGTTTTTCTTTGTATAAAGAGAGTCAAATCAACACTTTGCGGTCTTTAATAACAAAGCCAGTGCATGAACTATTCTTAAGCAAACAGAAATATTAAACACATAATGCTAACAAATAAACAATAAGTTTTAATTTTAGATAAACAAAAATATTTATTTGAAATCCAATTAAAACAAAAAAAAATTGTGAATGTGCGCTCATGTGGTTTTTTTTTTTTTTTTTTTTGTGTTTTAGTGCCTAGCACTGAAAAGGAGTAAACATTAAATGATCAAAATGCATTTTTCACATTGGAAGAACAGCTTTCGATCTCTCTCTTTCTCTCTCGAGCCTCAGATACTCTAACAATGAGTGTAAGTGTTGTGTTTTTGTGGGAGTTTCTTAAGTCTACAAAAATATCGAATTTGAACTGTTTAATTCTTGCCACCCAGCGAAAGGATAAGCTTGAGCAGTTCAGCCCGTTTTGCCTTCACCGTATCGGTGTGCAATGGAGGCAATCCATCAATCACTTCGTAGCGATTCACATAGTCAGCAATGAGATCTGTCATGCAGATGACATGAATGCCACAATCGTACCCATTTGCTTGTTGCAAGCAACGCATCGGGCGAAACTTAGCCTGACGCATGCCCAGCAAATCCTTCACCTTGTTCATCAGCTCCAGCGATGGACCCGTATTATTATTGCCATACGAGTCAAAATGGAAGAACGTCTTCTCTGGACGCGAAAACATAAGCAGCGACCAATGAGTGCCGCCTGCTTCAGTATTCCCATTATCGTTCAGAGCAAAGAAGATGAATGACTTATTTGCTGCATTGTGCTCCTCAAAGAGCATCTCCAACTCCGAATCATCCATATATTTCATGCACTGCGTCACCTCGGGCGCTATAAAATAGACATCGTTGTTGTTCTTGTACTTCTCATGCGACAAGTACTCATAGTAGAAACTCAAAATCTGAAAGCAATGTTTATTTATCAGTTAACAATCACGGCATCCAAATAAATACCTGATCATTCAGCCAGCGTGGTCCGTGCAGCAGTTGCACATCGGACATGCGCAAGCAGGAATCATGAAAGCTCAGGGATATGGGATCCGCTTTGCTCATCTTGTTGTGATTGCTGTTTCTATTGATCCTTGCAGATTTGAATCTGCGATTTGGCGTTTGCGATGCCTGATTTTGATTCTGACGTGCGTGTTGCCTGTGTGCAAAAAAGTGAAGAGAAAAATTTATTTAGCAAACTTTTGTTATACTCTTTAGTTTCTTAATTGTTCGATTGTACTTTGTTTTTTTGATGCACCTTAATATCTTTCGGTCATTTGGCAACATTTTACAAATAATTTGATTCAGTTCCTTTCGTTATTTTTTGCAATGACAAGAGAATAACTGAATTAAAATTCAGCGTGCGACGAGCTCGAAACGTCGACTTTGAATGGGAACGTTGGTATGTTAAATCAATGTTACGTTTATGTTATTTGACTTTGCTGAGCCAAGTTGCCACACTTATTGCACTTGCAAATGTAATGATTTGTTTAACTGATACAAAGTACACTGTTTAAACGACCTGGCAGCCCATTTAAAAATGTAAAATATAAGACCATACGCATAGTTCCTTCGGAGCTACACAGACCATACAATATTAATAGTTATTCATTAAACCGAGAACAACCAAGGCTTATTTAAAATACCTATTGACAGTCACAAAAGCTGGTGTTATTGTTTTCACATAAGAACATATGCACATTCGGAAGAATGAGCGTAGCACAACAAACAAAATAAGAACGCGCGGCGAATTGTCCATTTCGCCGTACAAGAATGGGCATGGGAGGCAACACTTACCAATAATGATGGCAGACTCAACCTGAAATCTTTGCAGCTTACTCAGGCGTTTGCAGTAATTACTCAAACTTGATCGGTTAGGCATTTATACCTTTGAGTGATGAGCAGTAAATAAATTGCGTTTGTTTAATTCTTGCAATGTGATTTTAACACTTTAGTAATTGTGCACAGCACTCTGGTTAGAAAATTGGTAGCAGCCAACTTAATGCGTATTAAAAATGGTGCGCAGCCAAGTTGGCGTGAGTAGCAAAATTGCGTGCACCCAACTTCGTGTGAGGTGAAAAACTAATTTTGGCGCAGTGTTTAAAAACTTAGAATACGCTTTATGATAGTAGGCTGTGTAGCTTAATGTTAATAGATTCGTAACTTGTGCACAACAAAATTGAAATTATTTCTAAAGCAACATCATGTCTGTCATTGAGGAAAGCTTGAATACACAAAAAGATTTTGAAAATCTTTTCAATATGGATTTGACAAATTTCTGCCGCATCTGCAAATGTGAAGCAAATAAAGAAAATGGAATAAAGTTGCGTCCACTTTTCAAAGGAAGTCGATTAACACGCATGATTGCTAATACCATACATATTGAGGTATGTAAGAATGATAACAAATAGTAAAAAAAAAACCTTTGTTAACCTTCGTTTAACTGCTATAGATAGAAGATAATCCTGGTTTGCCACGTTTTCTGTGCGAAAAGTGTTTAAACACTATCAAATCATTTTCAACCTTTCAATTAGGCTTTCGCCGTTCCGAAGAAGATTTCAAAAAGGTTCTCGAGGTTCGCAAAAATCATGAGATGATAACCCTTCATGCATTTGCAGCTGCCATCGAAATGGAAAAAAATGCTGAAACTGATCAAAATGCTGCTGCAGCTGTTAACAATTTGCTAAAGGAGGCCAAAAAGATTCCGAAGCCCAAACCAAAAGCACGAAACTAGTTTCTATATATATATTGCTATTGTATATTTAAATGTTTCAGATTAATAAATGTGAATTGTTTAGCAGCTTGGCTTGAAGTGTTCCGGGCATGCATCTTGCTTAAAATGCAGTTCATCGGCTTCGGTTTCACCACTTTTAACATTTTCCTTACAATTTGAATTGTCCAGTGAACTGCCACTAGTTACCGGAAAGAGCATTGTGCCGTCGGCTGCAGACCAAGCGCCACTTTCTCCTTGCTTATTAACCCATTTTAATTGCTTATTTACCTGCAGGCAAAGCAACTAGAAAATTTTAACTAATAAAATTAATGATTTGCTCACCAATTTTTTTAAATTTTTGTAATTCTTAGAATGAAATAAATCGGCGGCAAACTGATATATAGACTCATGTTTCTTGGATTCTGCTGCTTGCGTCACAATGACGCGTATTATAGCGCGTATCTAAATAATTAGAAGAAAATAAACCTCAAAATAAAAATTTTAATTATCTTTTAATACCTCTGGATGCCTGCCTAAATATGTCCAATCGCTTTTGCGCATATTTGTTGATAGATTCTGAATGATGTCGTTAATCTTTTTTAAGTCCTCCTCCGTATTATCTATATTACATTTTGGCACATCCTCCTTAAGTTCGGAAACTCTTTCTTCAGCCATGACTATTGAATGTTTTCACCTTCAATTTGATAAGCTATTTTGAAAATATTAAGTGTTGAAAAAAAATAAATAACTGTCTTTTAACAACAGCCTACTCACCTAATCAAAGCCCCATAATTTTTGTTTAATATTAAAAAGAAAAAAACAACAAAAAAACCCAAACTCCGTGACAATGCATGATTGCAGCATTGCCGTGACCAGGATTCGAACCTGGGTTACCACGGCCACAACGTGGGGTCCTAACCACTAGACGATCACGGCTACGTTGGGTTGTTGTGTGCCAGCAACCAAAACGCACTTTTCAGACACATGCGCAACAAATCAAAGCAAGTTATTCGAAAACTTATACTTTCAACGAAAGCTACTAAACAGGTTTGCATTTGTATTGATTTTAAAACTGTAGTGTATTTATTTTAGTTAAACATGATTATTTTATTTTAATTTATTCTCAGCGTGTTAAGACTGCTAAATAGCTAAGAGCGCTCTAAGTGTTGCTAAATCCGTTCATGGAACTGACGTTTAAGTACCTCCAAAGGTGTATAAAGCTTAAAGTCAATATCAGGCAGCTAAAAAAAAAATAAATTGATAAATATTTTGTTAAGATAATTTTTGGGCTGTTGTCTTACATGATAGGTGGCCAGTAGAAAATTACAGCGTACACGCTCATTAGCAATGCGCTCAACAATGTTCAGCACTTGTGGTCTACTCAACATTTTGGTCATCAGTTGTTTGTTTATATTTATTTGCTCCTCTGAAGATGGTAAATCAACACTTACATCGGACTCATTCCCATCATCATACTTATCATCATCATTATCATCATCATTATAATCATCATTATCATCGGGTGAAATGGTCACGAATTGTATTTCATTTTCATCGAGTACGGTGTGCTTTGTTTTCCGTGGCCTGTGTCGCACTTGCGGTATGTTTATATTTGCATTGGCGCTGGTGCTGGGAACATCATCGGGAGACGAAGAGTGGCAATCAGGTAAATTGGCTGAACCAACTGATGGCGGCGGTTGTTTTTCTGGCGTGTGCTCGTTAGTTCCATTGTCCCTGTTTGTTGATTTTACGATATCCATGTTGGAGTCTGACACGCCGTCGTCAGAATCTGAAATTTCAATAGAATTGTACATGTTTTGTTCTCCCAGCTGGCGGCTCTTCTTCATGCCGCGTTTAATGGGGATGATTCTGCGGTTATTTATCGAGTAATCGATACATCGGCGGCTTATTTAATATTTAATAAATAAAAATGTGTAATTGAATCAGCTAAAGAATCGAGCTTTTTATTATCAAACGCGAATGTCAGTAAAGTGAAACCGACATCAATATTAATATGTGTCTATTGAATCAGTATATACAAGCGACTTTTTGTTTACGTCTCGCGACAGCGCTTTTCGCATGTCGTACGCAATCTCATCAGCATAGTATTCTGGTAAAGAGCGGTATATGGTATAGCCAAGATTTGTGTACATATTATAGGCCACTTTATTGCTCTGCCGCACAAACAGGTCCATAAAGTAAGCACGTTTCTTTTCTGATAGGTCTTCTAGAATGTTCATCAGCATCCTTCCTAAACCAATTCGCCTGTAATCTGGTGAAATTGTGACGGTCGTCACATGACCGTGCCATTTATGCCCATCATCCTCAAACTTGCCCATGATGTATCCCATAATGTGTCCGTTGGGCGACTCGGCCAACTGAAAGCCTTCCGGCCATTGTCTCAGATATGTAATGTAGAATGAAAGATTATAAGTTTCCGTTAGCGGGTCGAAATTCACATTATTAAATTTAAAGAGATCGTCACATGTGAATGCTCGAAGTGTTGTCATTTTTTTTTTTTTTAATATAAGGGCAGTAAAAATATAAAACGTACAACTGTTTGCCCTGCTGGAATTTAATGGTTTTGAAAGACCGCTTACCACGCTAGGTGATTTTTTCTGCGCAAGTGAAATAAATGAGCGATGCTTCGTGGAAAGTATCGATACTGTGTTGTCGTATGAGAGCTGCCATACTTTCTGCTTGATTCATATCGATAGTGTGACACCACTGCTTTCAACCAACAACAACACACACACTGCTACTTTACATTTTCTTAACGTGCGTAGGCGAATTTCTTAATTTCTTAATTTTCTAATTAAGAACGGGTCCAAATTTATGTAAAACCTTATCACTGCACCTGTATACACTTTGCTTGAGGCAACTGCGCAAGCGGCAGCTGCAAAAACGTTGTTTTATCTCACCAAAATACACACAATATGGGAAACACCGACTCGAAGTTGAACTTTCGCAAGGCAATCGTGCAGCTGACGCAGAAGAATCAGAAAATAGACAACAACGATGAGCAGTTCTGGGAACAATTTTGGCAGGCCCATCAAACCACACTCGAAGATGTCTTTGCATTAGTCACAGCAAGTGAAATTCGACAAATACGCAATGATAATCCCGCCAATCTGGCCACTTTGTGCTACAAGGCTGTGGAAAAATTGGCTCAAGCCGTAGACAGTAGCTGTCGAACGCAGGCAGATCAGCAGTGTGTACTAAACTGTGTGCGACTACTGGTGCGCATTCTGCCCTACATTTTCGAGGATGACAAGTGGCGTGATTTCTTCTGGAGCAGCCTGCCTGCACAGGAGCAGGCCGCTGGTCATGGCCAGACGGTGCCGCTGGCACAATCTCTGCTGAATGCCATATGTGATTTACTCTTTTGTCCCGATTTTACAGTTATGGGCACGCGTCGTGCTGGCCCCGAGAAGGCAGAAGAGTTGGCGAACATTGATAGCTGCGAGTATATCTGGGAGGCGGGCGTAGGGTTCGCCCAGTCACCGCCACGAAATGCGCACATGGAGC
This sequence comes from Scaptomyza cyrtandrae, assembly GCA_035044605.1. Lineage (NCBI taxonomy): Eukaryota > Metazoa > Arthropoda > Insecta > Diptera > Drosophilidae > Scaptomyza > Scaptomyza cyrtandrae. The sequence goes on from JAWNNS010000642.1 coordinate 713,723, forward strand.
GTCGCCGCACGGAACTCCTCAAGCTGCTGCTCACCTGCTTCTCCGAGCCCATGTATCGCACCCCGCAGCAATCGGAGGAGCCCAATAAATGGATAGCGTATTTTACCTCTGCGGATAACAGGCACGCATTGCCGCTCTTCACCTCCTTTTTGAATAGTGTTTGCTCCTATGATCCTGTGGGTTTCGGTGTGCCCTATAATCATCTACTCTTTGCGGATACCACGGAACCCCTAGTGGAGGCCTGTCTACAGTTGTTGATTGTTACTTTGGATCATGACATGGTCATTCAACAACAGCAACAGCAGCAACAACAACATCAACTTACCCATTCTGGTGGCGTTATGGTCACGACCTACGACGAGGGTGGTTGCGGAGATAATCTCTTTATTAATTATCTATCACGCGTGCATCGCGATGAAGATTTCCATTTTGTGCTACGTGGTATTACGCGACTCCTTAACAATCCGCTCGTGCAGAACTACTTGCCAAACTCAACAAAACGGCTGCATTGTCATCAGGAGCTGCTTATATTGTTCTGGAAGATATGTGATTACAACAAAAAGTTTTTGTACTTTGTGCTTAAGAGCTCCGATGTGTTGGACATCCTGATACCCATTCTATATCATCTCAACTACTCCCGGGCGGATCAGTCGCGTGTGGGTCTTATGCACATTGGTGTCTTCATACTTTTGCTATTGTCAGGTGAGTCTCTGTGCATTTTAGACTTATGCGCACGTATATTAATCATTTTTATCTTAATGCAGGGGAGCGCAATTTCGGTGTTCGTCTAAACAAGGCCTATTCGGCAACGGTGCCTATGGATATACCCGTTTTTACTGGAACCCACGCGGATTTGCTAATCACCGTGTTTCACAAAATCATTGCAACGGGTCATCAGCGTTTGCAGCCACTGTTTGATTGCCTGCTGACCATATTGGTGAATGTGTCGCCCTATCTTAAGACGCTCTCGATGGTGGCTAGTGTGAAGCTGTTGCATCTACTAGAGGCATTCAGTACACCCTGGTTTCTGCTCTCCGCACCGAGCAATCATCACTTGGTCTTCTTTCTGCTGGAGATTTTCAACAATATCATACAATACCAATTTGATGGAAATTCGAATCTAGTCTATACGATAATACGCAAGCGTCATGTATTCCATGCCATGGCTAACTTGCCCACGGATATGGCGGGTATATCCAAGTGCCTGAGTGGCCGAAAAACGGGTGGAAAATTCAATTTGCCACGTGTGCCGCAGCGAAAACAGGCGGCGGCGGCGATAGGCAACCAGGAGTTGCCCTCAGCGCACGTACCCGATGAGTATGCCGAGGAGGATGAGGAAGAGGAAGAGGATGACGAGTTGGATGTTAGTGGCATACGCCTGGACAAGGAGACAATTGCTGAGGAGGACCTCGAATCGGAAACGGAATCCCATGAACGCTCTCAGCTGGGCGACATCACACAGCTGCCAGATGATGCTGCACCAATGACAGCACAGCCAGCCGAGCCAGGAACACTGAAAACATCGTTGTTGGACACGCCAGACATTGGTCAGATGACAGAACGCGAGCAGGCGCATCCCAATGAAAAGGTGGACTACGACAAACCATCGTCGCCCGCTTCAACCAAATCCAAATCACCACCAGCATCCGATTCTCCCACGGATCAAACACGTCTCTCGGTTGCACATCGTGGCAGCATAAGAATGGTGCCTGGTGACGGTGATCGCTGGACTCCGACACCCGAATGGATTGTCTCATGGCGATCAAAGCTGCCACTACAAACGATTATGAGATTGCTGCAAGTCCTTGTGCCGCAGGTGGAGAAGATATGCATTGACAAGGGCTTAACCGACGAATCGGAAATACTCAAATTCTTGCAACATGGCACTTTGGTCGGCCTCCTGCCCGTTCCACATCCCATACTTATACGCAAATATCAGGCTAATTCGGGAACAACAGCTTGGTTCCGCACATACATTTGGGGTGTCATTTATTTGCGCAATGTGGAGCCGGCTATCTGGTATGATACAGAGGTCAAGCTCTTTGAGATTCAGCGTGTCTAAGTTAAAAATACATTTGTAAGTGACAGTAACAAACAACACCAACAACTATAAGAACAACAACAACAGTAGAAACACAAACGTAGCTTAAAATTCCAAAACAAAGAAACGCTTTTTGCATTTACCTGTAGTTAATTTATTTAGTTCATAATTCATTCCAAAATTTAAAATTTGTAATTAACTGATAAATCAGACACGCGTAAATTATTAAAAAAAATCCATATGGAGGCTTTTTTATCAGTTTTTTTTTGTATCAGCTTTCGAATTGCTTTTATCAACATCGTCTATTCCAATTTTATTTATTCTTGTGTTTAATGTTCCTTGTGCCGTATTTTTAAGTAATTTATGTAATTAATTTTCCACAACAAACTAGCTTTTGTCCTACTTCGTGCAATTCTTTTAAATATTGGATTTCTAAAAAAAAAAATCATATATATTTTACTATATAAAAGTACACCTATTTATTTATTGAATAACCAAGCTTTATATAATTTGTGTCTAATTAACTAACGTGTTAGAATGTGTGCAATGTTTATCAATAAGTACTTAATTTTTCTTTTTTAAACGTTTCTGTAGTTTTTACTACAGAATATATATATTCATGAGCATTGAAATTCAACATATAAGCAAAAATATTACATGTATATTAAAATAAATCGATTGCACTATATAATGACGTGCGTATAAATAAATATATACAAAGGAGACAGATACCGAAAATAATTTAAGCAAACATTTAGAAATATTTTAAAAATTTATTTTTCAAAATCGTATAAAAAGACAATTAATTGCGATCATTGCTGCTGAAAGCGCGGAGCCAAATCACGTACTTTAAAGTTAATATAAAAATGACTGATGCAGCTGCAAAAACAACTGGCTTTTTAGGGCCAGGGCGATCTCCATCATCACCTTGCTGCATAGTGGAGTAGTTGTGACGTATATGATCTATGTCGAGGCGGGGTACACGCAATACAGCAAGCATCCCGGGTTTGTTATCAGTGAAATGCATCCGAGACCGTGTTGGTTGTCACGATTGAACTGGAGAAGGTGCCGTTGAACTTGGAGTTGTTTCAGTTGCCACCGGCATTATACTAAATTTAATAAAGCCGCCCTTTTGGCGTTTTTGCACAATTTTGCCAACAATTTGGGGCTCTTTGATAGACGCCTCGATTGCCTTGACAATCCGCTCCGCATTGCCTTCGTCGGTACCGCTTACATTGCCTTGGATTAGGATGCGGACTTCGTGACGTTTGTTTAGCCATTTCGAGATGTTCTTCAGTCTGGAGCCGAGATCATGATCTGTCATGCGAGCGCCTATTGTTAAGGATTTTTCAGTCTTTTTGTTGCCCTTCCCAGCAACTGGCTTGCCTTCGGTATCATCGGCCAACATTTCAGCAGCGGTGACCAATCTGAAAGATGTTCGTTTTAATCATAATGTACTGTCGTATATTTGTATTTTGAATAAATTACTAACTTGAACATAGATCGCCCTGTTTTTGGATCAGTTTGATTTAGACGTAAAAGATGTAAATCACGTCGCTTGGCCAGTTTTTGGGCCTCCTCTAAGGTAGTGATGCTCATCGCCTGATTTTGGGCAATCAATGTTATCTTTTGTTGTAGCTGCTTTGATTTTTGGTCATCTGGTTTTGTTGTCTTTGTTGCTTGTGTAAGACTGCGTTTTAAACAGAGTTCGTATACTTTTGTCTGCTGTTGTATTTGCGTATATTTCGGCACTTGCAGGACTAACGAGCGAAGCGCCAGCAAATTGTGTATTGCTGCTAATCGCTGTGGTTGCATTTTGTATTCTTTGTTTTGCTGGTTAAATTTATTTGCTCGGCCAATTTGCGTTTTAATGTTTCAGAGATGTAAATATATCGCATGGACTAAATGCTATCGATAATATGCTGCATTCCGTTTTGAAAATAATTTGTTGACATATTATTAATATTTTTTTTTTAACAGCAATTAACTGTAATTTAATTAATCAAAATATACTTGTAAGTAAAACATATTTTGGTATGCCAAAAAAATTGTGCTGTGGCAGGCATCGAATACAATTTATCGTCATCGGCTTTGACTGTCGAATATGGCGGCCGCTTTAACTGTAAATAGAGTTGCATGGTGCACTTTGTTTTTCTTGTTTTCAATTTACAGTTGGAAAGTCTTTTACTAACATAATTTAAGTTGTGTGAAAATGGTTACAAAAACAAGGTGCACCAAAAACTCATCCCCATTGCCGGCTGCCGTTATTTTGTCTGCGGCTTGTGGAACGGCTAACATCCCGATTTCTTTGCTGTGCCTGCTGCGAGGCTAATAGTATTTGACATTCTTGTGAAATGGAGCGCTGCTCTTGCAACTGTCGGAATTCGGGTTGGCGGCACTCTTCGCACTGCTCCCACTTGTTAAACTTATTAGAATTGCGATCGCACGGATCTGCTGCAAATAACATGCATTCATCAGCACAGAAGTTATAGAACCAAAAGTGTCCAACGATTGTTTGATTCATGCATCGTGGCTGTTGCGTGCGTAGCATTTGAAAACAGCGCTTGGGCAGGTAATTGTTGTCTCCTTCCATTATATTGGTCTCATCCAAACCTCTGTTGTAGTTGTTGCTATTTTTAGATTTTTCCCAAGGAGTTCTCTCTGGATAAGGTTCCATAATAGTTTCTGCATCTGTATTTATTTCGAGCATGTCTCTGTTATTGTTCTGCTGTCGCTGCGCAGGGAAACGCTGGTCTTCCTCTCTGTACTTGTCGCTGGGTATGCGACGTTGCCAAGGTGAACGCTCAACATCATCTAGTCGTGGCAGCATCTGGCCATAATTTGTTGCCTGCTGTGCCATTTTTCGTTTTGGCGGCCACCGTGCATCAGTTCTATCTTCTTCCTGACCCCACTGGTTGTTTTGGATGCCTTTTAAATTACCCACATCGAATGGAAATGCCCGGTAACTATTATCAACTTGGCTCCCATCATAATTTCCATTAAAATTGATGTTTCTGTTTCCGTTGAAGACATCCGGTTCGTTTTCTAGTTTAGGCTCTAGCTCACGATGGCGCTGTTCATATGGCGCACCTAAATTGCCACCAACATTCAAATTCCCTAGACACGTTTGGCCAGCACACTGACGCATCTCTTGCAGCTCAAGTCGATGCACACTCTGGCATTTCAGCTCCGCATTGGGGTTAAGATACTGCCGCTGACGAGTCTGATAGCCTTCGCCACAGGTGACGGTGCACGGGCCCCACATGCCCCAGTTGGATAATTGACACTCGGCGCGCCGCTGTTGCTGGTCAAACTGCTGCTGTTGTCCAGGACGTTGCTGTTCCAGTCCCATATCAAACTGATCTTCGTACTCGCCACCGCCGATGCGCATAGGATCGCTCATACCGCAGACTTGTCCCTCACAGACACGTTCCTCATACTGGGGCACATTGCAATTGTAAATTCTGGCCAGCTCTGGCTGCTTGTAGACGCGTCTTCTATACTGCATGCCCTCACCGCATTTGGTAGAACACTCACTCCAACTGGCCCAAGGATGCGTTAAACATTCACGCGGCACATACACATCGTTGTTGGCTTAAAACATATATATCAAGTAATAAAACTTCTAATAAATTAGATTACTATACACTTGATCTCACTCACAGTCTTCATCCGCACAGCGACGTTCATAAATTCGTTGCCGTCGCACCGTAAGAATAGCCATTGGTTTCATTGGCGCTCCTGACTCATCATAGAAGGGAGATCGTGGATCATTGGGAAAATCGGAACGTATGCGTCTTATCACATCTGGCGGCACCTGTGGCTGATCGGGTGACTAACAAAGCACAAAAATCAAAACTAATCTAGTCTATGTTGACCAATAAGTCTATTGCTTACTATATAACTGGGTCCCGCATCTGTGCCCACATCCCAAGGATACAAATTGATCACCTTTGCCTCTAGCCATGTGCAGTTGCGCAGGCACAGCTCCATTCCGGTAACGCCAACAATCCAATCTGGCGATGGTTCAATTTTTGAGGCAAACGATATCATATGATGCACTGGATCGACACGTACAGATGCCATCGATTTGCTGTTGAGATTGGGATATGCAGGTCCACGTGCTTTGATTATGGTGCGTATCTTTTGATCCTGTAAATGATATTGTAAATATATATTCCATTGTATTTTTAGGCAACCTGCAAACTTACTCGGAAACTAATGCTAAATTCACGTTCGAGAAGTCTCGATGAACAGTGCTCTGCGTATTGCTTGACTCCTTCGCTAGCTAGTCCTCCCGACTCCCAGAAACGATAGGAGGAACTGTGGGCGGCGCCAACCAGCTCACAAAAGCGCGTCTCCCAACCACGAGCTGGAAAGTCTTTTGGATGCAAATTTCGCGACCATACACCCTCAAATGTAAGCTGTACGTAATTTAATTGGTTGAGTTTGTTATGAAGTTCATTTTGAAAGCACATCAAAACCCACCTCATATCGCGCCTCATCGCAGGCGCAGCAAGGTTGCATGTTCAGAGCACTGCCCGTTGGCTGACTTTCGATATCATCGACGACCTCTTCGCAAATGCGTCGCGTCAATCCGCCATCGTCCATGTGCCAAACATCCCGATGTTGCAAGACAGTTGCACGTATCAGTATGCAACCGTTACCCGGCTCACTGGGCGCAATCCATGTTAAATGCGTATGTGTCTTGGGATTGGTATTTGTGTTCTCAACCATGTTGATGCAGTTCGGACTAAAACGCATCTCGATCATGTTATTGAGCTCAAAACGTCCCAAATCATTCATATAGTCACCATTCTCATTCTCCAGAGCAAGAATATAACTAATGTAGCGATGTCCATTGAATGAATTAAGCGAAACTGTCGTTGAAAAATCAAAAGATTCAGAGAATTAAACAAACTTCATAGACAAGCCAAACACGAGTCGTCTTATCTTCTTTCGACCTTGCACATGAATTCGCAATGTCCCGATAAGACTTATGCCACAATTTGTTTACAAAACAAAACAAAAAAGAAAACGAAATCATTGCAAATTGTTTTGTTGTTGTTTGCTTGTTGAAACGCTTCTCGAATCGTTCTATACTCTGAGAGCAATCTAGAATATTTTGAAGTTCAAGCGCAAGGCCAATGAACTCTTTATGCGCATGTATACTCAAGCTCACCGTTGTACTCCTGTCCGAGTATGTAAGTTTCCGGGTTGCCTGTCACGCTTATCACATAGTTCTCATCCACGGGCGACTTGGGCGTATTCGTATTCGCCGGATGACGTGTGCAGATCAATGCCCATCCATTGCAAGGCAACATTAGCAGCACATAGAGCATTAATAAATGCCACATATTGAAAATTATACAAATTAATCTTAACAAAAGCTCTCGTTCTAGTCGTCTTGAGCTACCGATTAAAACTGAGCATTGGTTTCGAATGTCACTTGTCTTAAACCCAAACTCGGCAACAGATAAGCTTAGCTTTCGCTCAGAGAGCTTCATTTTTCTGACCCACTGGTACAAATAAAAAATATATAGGCGCTTATCAGCAGCAAACTCAATTAAAAAGCCGGAAAAACAAACTATAGAGCACGCACTTTGAGGAAAAATAAGAGAATTTTATTGTGAATAACTCTTAATTGCAAACACCTTAATGAATATACAGAATGAGGAGAAACTTCCTTTAGTAGTTGATTTCCTTAGAAACCCTTCTGATAAATACTTCCTTTATATTAATTTTTATTTAGTGCTCAGCTACCATAACGTCCTCGCCTGCGATTGGCATTGTTATTATTGGTTCTTGTTTGTGACATAGGCTCTCCAAAACCTTCTTTAAAATCTTCGCTTGGACGTATAGCACCACCTGCATAAGGATTCACTTGCATTGGTCCACCGCCATAAGGATCAACTTGGTCATTATCTTCGGATCGCGCTTGATTTATTTGTGGTAGTAAACAAGTGCCCTGACAGGCCATCAAAGTGCGAAAACGATTCTTATTCTCATCACAATTATCCGTGGTAAAGATCTTACACTCGTGATCACCGTGATCGTAGAACCAATAGTTGCGCAATATCACCGGATTGGCCAGACAGGGTTGTGTGGAAGCGAAAGGTTTCTCGTAGCAGTAATCCTGCATCACATTATAGTTGCCTAACGTATCCTGCTGACGATCCCCATAGCGTACAAATGGAGCACGTGTACTAAAACCGGGTCGCAAACTGTAGTCGGGAGTTTGCTCATAGTTGTTGTAGCTGTTTGGCTTATTATCCTGCCTGTAGTTATTGAAGTTATTGGGCTTAGTGCTTTGTTCGTATTCGTTGTCCTGCCCGTAGGAGTTATCTAGGTTTCCTCTAGTGTCTTGTTTGTAATCATAGGGAGTTAGTTTATTATCCGGCCGATAATCATTGTAGCTACTTGGTTGATTTTCTTGCCTGTTACCGTAGTAGCTATTAGGCTTATTTGCTTCCCTGAAGTCGTTATCATAGTTATTGGGCCTATTATCCTGTTTGTAGTCAAAGCTATTGCCTCTATTGCCCACAAGCTGTTCATTTTGAAAGCTATTAGAAAAAGGTCGTTCCATTTCTGTTAGCTGTCGGCGATTACTTTCATAGTTACGCGAAAACACACTGGAAGAGGTGGTAGCCAAATTAGTGTTCCAGCCTTGCCTGTTTCTCTCCGCGCCAAAACCCCAAGCAGGTCCATTATTAACATTATCGAAGCCACCTTCATTCGTCTCGCCAAACATCTCCGGTTGCCTTAGACCATCAAAATCGTTTTTGTCGGGTATGGTGCCACCACAATTGGAGCCCGAGCAATGCCGAGACTCCTCCAAAGGCAATCTCATCACAGACTGACAACGTAATCTTGCCTGTGGATTGTAGTAGTCACGCGTCCGTGTCGATATACCGCGCCCACACGTCTTTGAGCAAGGCGACCATTCGCTCCAGCTGCCCAGCTCACATTCGGCAATGGTAGCTGGTCCATTGGGATTATTGCCATCAAAGTCTCCATTCCCTAGCTCATCCTCCGTGCCACATTGTGTGCCCTGACACTGACGCATTTCATCTAGGCGGCGATCACAGCTGTAACTGCCAGCCAACGCTGGATTCTTGTAGCTGCGAAAGCGCTGCGTTAAGCCAGGACCACAGCGTGTGCTACAATTGCTCCAATCGTTCCAAGGATGTGTAGCACATTCCAGCGGACCCTCCTGGGGTACTAAAAAACAAAGAGAGAGAGAGATATTTGTATTCGTTCTACTACAGTCTTACTCTTATATACAATGTATTGCTAAATCGTTAACCTTCTTCACACTCGCGTACATACAGCTTTTTTCTTGTCAGGTAGAGCGTGGCAAGCGGTCTCATAGGTGCGCCGGAATCATCGAAGAAAGGCGAACGATAATCACTGGGATACGAGGAGGTAATGCGTCGTATCACATCCGGAGGAACCTGGGGCTGATCAGCTGACTGGAAGAGAGCTTTAATTCAACTGGAGCAACTACTGAAAGTTCATGACCTCACCATATAAGAGGGGCCCGAATCCGTGCCAATGTCCCAGGGATATAAATTCAATACCTTGCGCTCCAGCCAAGTGCAGTTGCTCAAGCACAATTCCAAGCCAGCAACGCCAAGTATCCAATCTGGCGAGGGATCAATTTTGGCTGCCAGCGAGATTTGATGATGCTGTGGATCGACACGTGCATTCGCTAGCGTATGGCCAAAGGCATTTTGGCGATGTCCAATGCCGGGAGCTTTAATAATGGTGCGTACCTCGCCGTTCTAAAACAAACTGGGCTAAGATCAAGGTAGGAAAGAGAGTAGAAGAGCATTTAAACCTGTGTATTATCTCGAATTTCCTGCTCCAGAGTGCGTGTGGCTCCATGCTCGGCCAGCTCACGCATGCCTAGACTGGCACGCCCACCATATGCCCAATAGCGATAGTTATAGCTATGCGAGGCGCCAATGATTTCACCTAAACGTGTGCGCCAAACTTCGGGTGGAAAGTCCTTGGCATGCGTATTCCTTGCCCACTTACGCTCCAAAACAATCTATGGTGAGTTATAGCTCTTGAACCTTTTTTTGGAGTTTAAAATATATCTACTTTAATTTACCTCATATTTGGCTTCATCACAGGCACAACAATTTTGCAGAGCTGGCGTTAAACTATTCAGCTCATCAATTTCCTCTGGACAGATGCGCTTAGTCAAGAAACCATCATCAATGAACCATACATCGCGATGTTGAACGACGCCTGCTTTAATTAACACACACCCACTATCCGGCATTTTTGGCGCCATCCAGGAGACATCTATGCGAGTCTTTGGGTTTGTATTCGTGCTCTCAATCATATTTTCACAGCCTGCGCTAAATCTTGTCTCGGCATTGCTAAACAGTTCAAAGTGTCCTGTCATATCCCGTGCATTATAGGGCACCAAAGGATCCTCGCTCTCCGCCACCAGCGTAAAGCTTAGGAACCTCATGTTGATCGGACAAGAAAGCGAAACTGTCAAATGGATTTCATTAATTAATACAAAAATTGATTGTCAGTTTCGAAAAGTTCACCATTATATTGATGATCGGGTATGTAGGTTTCTGGATTGCCATCAATTAAGATCTTAAAATTATCATCCACAGCCGAACGTTCGCCACTAGCTCCTTGGGGTATACGATTGCAACCGCTTTTGACATCCTGAATCCAAGCCAGACAAAGTACGATTAATATCCATTTTTGGCACATCTTGTTCCGCAAAGTCTGTCCGTCGCTACAGCTCAAAGACAACTGTCGAAATTGGGTGAAACGCGTTGGCAAGTAATTGACGTAACTCTTAAATTAATTCACAGACTGCGTCGTTTCTTAATTGAGTTGTCGTCACTTTAAATATTTTGAGTCGCGCTTTTAAATAACTCGACAACTATATATATTTTTTGAGTCAACAATTAGTTTACTTATTTTGCCTGGGTTCTTTGAACTTCAGCGAGGCAGTTGAGTCCCACAATAAAAGTGGGTCAATGATAAACAGCAGACAGTCTACCTAATGGCGAATCTAAGAAACGTGTCGAAAATCATAAAGGCAACCAAAATTGAACAGCAACTAACTGATTTGATCTTCATGTTCGGCACCACGAACCTGTGCAGTATTACCATCTCGTGAGTCAAGAATATCTTCTTTCAAATCGTTATAAGTTTCTGTCAAGTATTTTGTTTTTTATGTTTAACGAACATTTCTATTTATTTATATATAATACGGGATTACATAGATGCTTGATAATTATTAAATACGAGATTACATAGATGAATAGCCATTTGTTCATTCAAACATACATTGAGCTGCTAATACTAATGTAGAGCCTAAAGTAATTGGCATAATAAATAAATTCAATGTTCCATGTTATTGCCACTTGTCACTTTCATCGTTGCTACTGAGCAGACATGGCATCATGACACAGTTCTCGACGCGCACCCGATCCTTGCACTTGTAGCTCAGATCTGTGTTGAGCAGAGTTCGAGTGCGTTGACGCACCGAATTATCACCGCAGCTAGCCGTGCACGGTGTCCAAGCGGACCACTCGGAGTAGCGGCATTCAATGCGCGGCTCCAGAGTCTGCAGCTTGGCAGGCACATGACGTCGATCGTTGAAGGTGCCACTAACGGAATATATGTCATCGCAACGCTGATAGCAACGATCCAAGCGCACCAGATGCTTGGGACACTGCTTGCCACCGTATTTGGGTGTGCGAAGTACACGTCGTGTCTTTAACTGGACACCATCGCCACAGGTGGCATTGCAGCTGTGCGAGATCCAGTCGGAGACAAGGCAATCAACACGTTGCATGGGCTGATCAGAACTGTGACGTTCGCTTTGGAGCTGCTGCTTGTGGCGAGGCAGGCGACAGGTCTCGTCGCACTGCTCCTTCGACTTGAACTTGTTAAGATTCGTATCGCAGCGATCCGACCAATAGATGGCACACTGATCGCTCACATGATCGTAGTACCAATAGTTGGTGACATCGCTAAAACGGCAATGACTCTCTCGGATCGTCTCGAAGCAATAGTTGGGCACAATGGTGTCACAGCTGGGATTCGTGCAGTTGACCTCCTCGAGCAGCTTGATATGACGGCAGGGATCGCTGCCATCGTCATTCGGATCGCGTACACCATAGACCTCGTTGTTGTTCCACACCTTGCGCAGGCGCTTGCGTATCCCAGTGCCGCCACAGGGACCCAAGCAGGGCGAGAAGTCCGACCAGGGTGAGAGACCACAAACGGGTGGCACATAATCCTCGCTGCGTTGACTATAGCTCTGGAAATTTGGGAATAGCGAACGCTTCTCTGCCGAACCGTTCTCGCTATTGCCGTCGCCTGCTTCAGATTGTGCCTCTTCGCCCTCCGCGTCGGCACCGCCATTGCCTCCTTCGTTGGCAATGTCGCCACCACAATCGCTGGCCTCGCACGTTTTAATCTCCTGCAATCGTGCCTTGCTCGCCTTCTGGCACTTCTTCTTTGCCCGCCGATTGAGGTAGTGCCGGGAGCGTGTCATCTCTCCAGTGCCACAGGTCACTGTGCAACTGGACCAATCGCTCCACTCGGACAACCCACATTCGGGATCTGTGGTGGGTAGCTCTTCCACAGGCTGCACACCCTCCGGAACCTCATCGTTAAATGTGGCACACTTGCGACCCTGACAGTGTTTCTCTTCACGCAGTGCATTGTTGCAACGGTGACGCTGTTAAGGATTTTGATTGTTATTTTTAATATATAATAACTAATATATATATACTTGTGCTTGTGCAGGATTCTTAAAATCTCGCGTTCTATACTGTTTGCCGGGACCGCACTTGGCGCTGCACTCATCCCAGCGACTCCAAGCGTGTGTGGCACACTCCGAAGGCTGTTGCTCCGCTAAGGAAAGACATAAGTTAGTTTAGAACATTTTTACAACTTATTTTTAACTTACTATCAGCAGTTTCACAATTTTTCTCATAGAGACGGCGACGGTTAATGTGTAAAGTAGCAAGAGGTTTCATTTCTGCTCCCGTGGGATCATAGAAAGGCGAACGCGGATCATTGGGAAAATTGGACTTGATGCGACGCACAACATCGGGTGGCACCTGCGGTTGGTCAGCGGACTGCAACAAGATAAGGTTTTGAAGTTAACAAAAACTATTTCTAAACTAACTTTTTTCCTCAACCCACCATATAGGAAGGACCACTATCCGTGCCCGCATCCCACGGATACAGATTATGCACCTTGTTCTCCACCCACGAACAATTAGGCAAACAGAGCTCCAGCCCAGAGACGCCAACAATCCAATCGGGCGACGGATCCACCATAGAAACCAATGAAATTAAATGATGATTCGAGTCCACACGAAATACAGCAAATGTTTTGCCCGTCACATTGGGATAGGCAATGCCGCGAGCTTTGATAATAGTACGGATGTGTTCACTTTGATCCTTCAGCTCGCTTTCAAGGGTGCGCGTGGAACCATGCTCGGCAACCTCACGTAAACCATCACTGGCCATCTCACCATATTGCCAGAAACGATAGTCGATGGTGTGGGAGGCGCCAATAATATCGCTGAATCTTGTACGCCAACTATTGGCAGGAAAGTCCTTGGGATGCGTGTGACGCGACCATTTGCCCTCAAAGGTTAACTGCAACGAAGGGTAATTAAATTAGTTTCAAGTGTTTTCTTTTTTTGTAACATTCACCTCATATTTCGCTTCATCGCAGGCACAACATGGATCCACAATGCTGGGCTGCGTATTGATATCATCCACTTCTTCCTCGCACATGCGTTTTGTTAGCAAACCATCGTCCATGAACCAAACATCGCGATGTTGCATAACAGTCGCTCGGATTAGCACACAACCAAGTCCTGGTGTGGTCGGTGCGGCCCAGACAACATCCACATGCGTTTTGAGATTTGTATTTGTATTTTCGACCAAATTTGGACAACGTGGACTAAATCGTGTCTCTGACAGATCAATAATCTCAAAGGCACCCATCGCATTCGCATCATCCTCAGCATCGCCATTCTCCAGCTCAAGTGCAAGACTAAAACTCACAAACGAAAGTCCCGAATAGGCGCTTAATGAAACTATAAGAAGAAAAGGGAATGAAAAGTACTTCAAGGTAAGCATTGTTTGACCTACCATTATATTTCTGTCCGGGAACATAGCTCTGTGCATTGTTTGCCACAGCAAGAACAAAGTTCTCATCCACGGGCGACTTTGCTGCTGTTGCACCTTGGGGCACACGACTGCATGCCTGGACAAGCGGTAAACGACATGTGCTTCCCAATAAAATGATGATGCAAAGTAATCTGTACATTTTGTGTACTCTTTCTTCCTCGCTCTCTCTCTCTCTCTCTCTCTCTCTTTCAACTTTTGAGTGCTGCAATTAAAAACGCCATGAATTATGTGTTCTATATATAGCGTTGGCAATTTTGCCATGTGAGGGATTGTTTTGAATTACATGCACAGCTCTTACAAAGCTAATGAACCGACAAATAGAAAATAGGCGTTAAAGATTTTCTTTTTATTCGTACAATTTACGCAGAGAGCTGAAAACTAAGCTTAAAAGCTCAGCACAGAAATGATTTGTTGCTTTTCATACTCCGTTTACTTCCATTTATGTGAGTGTTGGAATGAGAGCTGCAGTAACAGGTGGGAAGCTGCGCTAAGGGTGGTGTATAAAATGAGGTGAGAGTTGAGGTGAATAATTAACTGGATGCTGCATTGGGCTCAATGCACACTTCTTTTCTGTGTTTATGATAAGCTAATTAAAGTGCATCTTAATAATTCAGTTGATTATTTTTAGTATATTTATATTTGGTTCACATGCGGAAAACATTTCGTTTGCCACTTCCACAGATCATTTAAACTTTTTAATTGGTTTGCATATGAACATATTGTATCGAATGTCAATGTTAGGAATGTTGGTTCATTGCAATTGCTCTTGACATTGCCGCAGTATTTACAATTGTTTTTGTTTGATTACAGAAGTTTGGCCCTGATAAAGAACTGGAAAGGAGAAGCATGACCCCAAAAGAGAAAATAAATTCCAGTATGTATCAGGTAAATTTACTTTCTATTTCTTTTATTAAATTCAATTGGCAAGCGGAACTTAGTTGTACAAACTAGACTGTGGGAACTCTCTAAAAATAAGCACAGACATACTTAGTACTATATTAGAAGGGACATCAGTCAGTCAACGAATACGTCACTGATTAAACTCAATTGAAAATGGTGTGCGAGAATGCAAAATAAAATAAACGTGTCGAGCTTAACAACAGCAGCAGTAGCAAATTTAAATTCCATTAGAAGAAAAACAACATGATTAAAATCACTTTTGTGGTTTCAACACTGGCACTGTGACCCCAGCAAAAAAAAATCCTCAACATATCGACTTACGTATTATCAATTAAAAATCACAATTATGACGAAAATCTTTGCATACATTAGAAAAGTGTCATGTAACCGTGTAAGTTTTTCATAAATGTGTGTATGTATAGCAAATAAACTAAGAATTCGGATTATTTGTTCACTTTTTGCACACAAAATTCACCTAATCCACACATTTATTTCAATGAATATTCACAACCGTCTCGCCAGGCGCTCGAAACGCAACTGAAATGCAAATTGCACGAGCTGCTCAACATTCTCAATTCTTTTTTTGTTCAACGTAGTGCAGTTATTTATGAGAGCGAGTAAGAGCATGAGTAGGAGCTGGGGAGAGTAATTGAGTGGGTGCGTGAGAGCGGTGAATGTCATCGCATTGTTGCCGCTCTTGCTTATGTTTGCGAGTGTGTGTGTGTTTGTGCGCTTTTTGTGTTTTGTTTTTATCGCACTATTCTAAACAAAATTGCGTACAGCGAAACAGATTTGAAAACAGGAATTGAATAAGCGGTAAGCTTTCTGCACAATGGGTAAAATATCACAATTTTTGTATTTTAAAATGAATTGAGTTTTAAAAATATATTATAAATCTACAAAGTTGGCTTTCTCCTGAGTTGTTTGGGTAATGTTTCAACAAATTTTTTTCTTCATTCAACATCCAACAGTACACACAGCGTTCGTCATTCGAAATTGAAAATTTTTACATCTAGGTTTTTTTTTACAGAATTTTATAATTTGTACGCTTAATACATATGCAAGGCCTAGGGCAACAGAAAAAACTTAACATGCAAAATTCGCCAGTTTTACCGAATTGTAAGTCTAATAATTCAAAAAATTTAATTTTCTCTTTCATTTAATTTGTTTGCCTATTTTAATATTTTTTTTTGTAATTTTTCAACAAAAGCTAGCCGGGCGGAAAACGCTGCAGATGAAGCACACACTTCACAAGCCGTAAGAATATATTTTTTTTATTACATGAAAATATCTTCCAACGTCTAATTATTCTATTATAGCAAAGGGGACGTTCTAAGCTTCCGCAGCTCGGAGGTAAGAAAACGGCTAATAAGCCAGGCACCAGTAACAACAACAACATGAACAACACGATCCAATTGAGAGCGAAGTCTGCAGGGCCTGTCAGTCGCATGGAGAGGATGCCATCAGGGACGAGCTTGATTTCACGCCGCTCGCATGTCGGAGATGCGCCATCCAAGCCGAAACAGAAGCTTCCCTTGCCGCGCTCAAATCAATTGACTGATGACCGCATTGTATATAAGCGCAATTTTGCTGAAAAAGGTGGGTAAAAGTTAATTAACCCTTGGAATTTGTGTTTATTTGCAATTTGTATCTTTAGCGTCCAAAAAAATGTGTTTTACGCCATTGCCGCCGCTTAAGAAAAGGAGAGCTTCTATGCAAAGAAGCTTGGCAGACGTAGAAACACAAGAGTACAAAATGAAGGTAGAGGCATTACAAGAGCAGCTAGAGAATCTACAGTCGGAATTTTTAAAGACAGTTTCCAATCCCTGTCATCAGGGTGAAGCTGGTTGCACTTACAAGCTGGTTACCATTGTGCAAGCAGATAACTCCAAGCTGCTGGTGCATCCTGATGAACTGCTGCGATTGCCGAGGAATCTACGTAAGTCTCCTCATGTTGCTTGGGTTGTTTAATACTTAAAGCTATCTTTGGTTCTTTAGCTGCCAAGTCGGCCAATGATTTAAAGAATCTCGTTCATGATGTCTTCGCAAGCACAACACAAACTATTTCAGATCAAATCGTATGTAATCTAATGCTAAGGGATGATAACTTTGGAGCCCAGGCTTGTCAGGGTATGTTCGGCAAGCTGCGACCAGAACTGGTAAGTTCATGCAAGATGTCTTAAAATTAATTCCAGTGTCAAATAGCTTTGTCAATTGCAGAACAAAAAATGGCAGACCGTTGATGATGAGATTGTGAAATTGTGTTCTGATGATGCCAACAAAAGCGAGGAATGCGCTCGGCATAACGAAATGAAGCAGTTGGAATCTCTAAACTTAGCTCTGAGGGCGGAAATTGACTTTCTAACGAGGAATAAAGAAGAAGTGATGAGGGAAATGAACATATTAAAGGAAAAATGTTGCGATTTAACAAAACAACTGGCCGAAAAGGATGACATACATATTAAAAACAAGTGTGACATAAGCCAACTACTCGAAAACAAAAAACTATCGGATAATGCGTAAGATTAAGCCAAATAGAATTAGATTAACACTATACTAAACAATAAACTCTCCTGCAGCAACGCATCACTTAAAGAACAACTAAAAGAGTCATTGGATAGATTGGAAGATTTGCGATTTAAATACAGCAGGCAAGAGAAACAAGTGCAGCAACAAATTGCTGATCAAAAACAAAATATTGAAAAATTTGCCCAGCTACTGGCTGCAAAGAATCGTGAGTTAGATGACAAAGTGCAATTGGACGCACAAAAAGAACGTCGATCAGATAGGCAAATGCAAAAGCAAGGAGAACTCGAGGGCGAGATTAGCGCCCTCAAGGTGCAGCTGGCAACGAATCAGACTGAATTGGATCGAATGCTGCGAGACAAAAGGAACGTTAACCCCGAGCTACAAGAAAGGATACATCAATTTGAGCAGCAGGGGGAAAAACATCGCCAGATATTGGCCACTAGAGAAAAGGAGTTTAAATTGCTAGAGCAAGAGATTAGGCGTCTTACTTGTGAGCAGATGGCACAATTAAGCGAAAAAAATACAACGATTAACCAGGTAAAAGTTGAATATTTATAAATGATACAAATTCCTTAATGTAAGTTGTTTGGCCGCAGATAAAGAACGAATTGGCCTCAACAAACGAACAGTATCACAGTCTGTGCGAAACGCTTACCAGAAAAGAAACCACATTGCGTCGTCACGAGCAAGAGATAAAACTGCTGGAGGAGAGCCATGACCGCCAAAAGCTGCGCAACACAAATCTCAATGCAAAGAATGCTGCTCTCGAATTACGAGTGTCGGAGTTGCGTTCTGACGTGTAAGTAGAAGTTGATTATGATTTGTTCAAAATGCTTTTTAATATAACAAATAAATTTGCAGTTCCAAATATGCCGCAATACTAACTGGCAATAATGGTCAAAATCTTTTCGAGCCCGTCTCAGCTGAAGTCGCAATGAGAGATCGCCTAAGACGACGCAGATAAATGAGGCGAAACAACGTCCGTTACAACTGGAACTCTATATCGTTATTGTAGCAAAACACTAGTCTACATTATTTATCGAATATTATGTAATTATACATTCATTCATTAGTTTCACCCACATTCATTGTATATCTAAATTATTGTCTGCATAGACTAAAGTGCATTCTTACACTGTCGTGCTCAGTAGCTTTAAGTCTTGGTTTGTCGGCACATGAATGAAAAATCTATTTAATTGAACTGATTTGCGTTTTGAGCGCAGGGTCGCATAATGCACAAATACACTGAAATCATCTAGATCTAACTAGATATATTTACACGATGAATGCCTTAGCATAATCTTAACACACACTGAGTTAGGTGAAGATTCTTCTGTACTATCGTAGATTTCTTCATACATTGTCGGTTGTGTTGCGGCTCAGTCGCGTCAAGCATCTTATCAAAGACAGTTGCGACTCTCTGTTTTACAAGTGAAGCTTAAAAAAAAAGTTCAAGTGATGTGTAATCTCTGATTAATAGTTATTGCTAAAGACATTTCATTTAAAAGCAGTCAAGCTCTAAAAATTTCTATTCCCATTACATAAACTGGTATAGTTATATGTGCTTATTTGTTTGTTTTATTGTTACGATATTTCTAATGGCTTTCTATAAAGGTTTTAAATTATAAATCTAAAAGTTTATACAATGGTTTTTTTGATAAGACCAGTTGTATGTGCTTATTGTTAATTTTCTGTACTAGTTCATAACTGCTCATCTATGTTTCTTAGGCACTTAAGGCAATCATCAATGATAAGAATTTAAGATGTAGTTTGTAAGTTTTATATGGACCTAGTTTACATAAACTGACTGCTCAACAACTAAAAAATGTTTGGTCGAACGAGCGAGAAGTAAATATGTGCTTAATCTAAAAAAGGTTCTTGTTAGAGCTGTAAACGGTTAATATCATACCCAAAAAAGGTTGTTGCCCTATCAGCAGTATGACGAACTATTCAGTTTATGTTTATTATGCTTACATTACACTTTTTAAAAGCAGTGCTACTTTGTGATCACAGTTTTGGATGCACTTTTAACTTTGATATCTGTTTAAGACAGTTGTGCATGTACTGTTTACTTATTTGCAAGCTAATCGAAATTTTTAGTTACGAAATTTGGTATAATCTGGAATTGTCAACGCTGTAAATGAGTCTTTGTAACTGAGGAGCGCGTGTGAAGTCTATATAAAAGCCCACTCATTCAAAAACAACTGATGGACTTTGGATCGTGCATCGTTAAACGCTCGTGCAATTAAAATGGATGCTACACAATTTGGGAAGCTTAATCGATTGATCGATGGAAATATTGGCGTAAGCCTGACAAATGAGAAAGATTGCGTGGTCTATACAAGCGAATTGGTAATGGAAAGCAATTTAACTGAACTTCAAAAAGAATTTAAGTAAATAACATTTTATTATATGATTATAGTTGGCCATGGATAGCAGCAGCGATGAGGGATGCTATCTTCAAGTTGATCAGGAGGAAGAGGATGAAGAGCAGCAGCCTTTGCATCAACGGGATACGTGGGGCAAGGGCGTGGAGTTTCTGTTCTCTTGCATTGCATTAAGCGTTGGTCTTGGCAATGTCTGGCGTTTTCCGTTTATAGCGCTGGAAAATGGTGGCGGCGCTTTTCTTATACCCTATCTGGTGGTCTTGCTTTTAGTTGGCAGACCCATTTACTATCTGGAGGTTATAGTTGGACAGTTTTGCAGTCGTGGTTGCATTGGCGCCTTCGATATGGTACCAATTATGAAGGGTATGTGCGCAATTTAAGAGTATCTATTAGTTGTTAATGCTTCACTCATTTTACAGGTGTTGCCTATGGCCAGGTGTATTCCACAGCTTTGGCTACCACATATTATGCCTGTATTATGGCTTTGACTATACGTTATTTGGTTGTGTCCTTTTCGGATGTACTACCCTGGACATACTGCCTTGTGGAATGGGGTAGTTCGTGCGTGGCAACTGCAGCAACTGGGACAAATATCAGTTCTTCAGTTCATGGCGTTTCCTCAGCCGAGCTGTACTTTACGTGAGTTGTACTCAACCCTTAACCCTTGTTATCCAATATTGAATGTTATTCATTTCCAGTCATACTGTTTTACGGGAACCGGATAGCTTGAAGGACGGCCTTGGCTTGCCCAGTTGGGAGATGGTCATGTGTTTGCTGGCTACGTGGATCATTATTGCTATCACATTGCTTAAGGGTATACGCAGCTCGGGAAAGGCATCCTATTTCCTTGCTCTGTTTCCCTATGTCATCATGCTAATCCTGCTGGTGAGAGCGGTCACGTTGCCAGGTGCCTGGCAGGGCATCCTTTACTTTATACAGCCTCAATGGAGTCAGTTACTCAATCCGCATGTGTGGTATGCTGCAATTACACAAATGTTCTTCTCCATGGCCATTTGCTTTGGAACACTCATCATGTATGCCTCGTTCAATAATTTTAACAAGCACGTCCACAAGTAAGTACTAAATGGAAGCTCAGACTAAGATTAGATATATATTTACTTACCTCACACTATTTTCCCAAAACAGAGACGTTATAATTATAACATCCATAGATTCGTTTACCTCCATGTTGGCTGGTTGCATCATCTTTGGCATTCTGGGCAATCTGGCGTACGAGACAAACACTACGGACATATCACAAGTGGTCAAGGGTGGAGCAGGATTGGCTTTCATCTCGTATCCGGAAGCTATAGCCAAGTTCAAGTATTTGCCACAACTGTTTGCTGTGCTCTTTTTCTTTATGCTGCTCGTACTGGGAATTGGAAGTAATATTGGAATGGCTTCGTGTGTGATCAATGTGGTCAAGGATCGCTTTCCACATCTGCCACATTGGAAACTGGCCATTGGAACGTCGGTGATTGGTTTTGTGTGCGGTTTGGTTTATATGACACCTGGTGGACAGTTTGTTCTGAATCTGGTTGATTTCTATGGTTGTACTTTTATTGCACTGGTGCTGGCGATAGCTGAACTCATCGCCGTTTCCTGGATATATGGTGTCCGTCGCTTATGTAGCGATATTGAGTTTATGTTAAATATCAAGACAAGTTTTTACTGGCGCATTTGCTGGGCTATTGTGGCTCCTGGTTTGATGTTTCTAGTCCTTGTTTACATGCTCGCCAGCTATGAGCCCTTAAAGTATAAAGGTGTAGAGTATCCGCAGGCAGCCTACATGGCTGGCTGGCTTATCTGGGGACTGGGCGTGGCACAGTTACCCTTTTGGGCTATCTATACCATCTATCAGCAGCCAGGCAATACCTTCAAAACTGTAAGTTATGAAGAAACTTGAACGTGATTGAATCTACAGCTTTTCTTTAATTGCAGAAACTCAAACTATCTCTACAACCCACTGCGGATTGGGGCCCACGTCAAACCCAAAAACTTCAGGCATATCTACTGCATCGCAAACTTGAAACGCAATCCAAACAGCCAAGAGGCAATTTCTTTTTTGACAACGTTTTTGGTTAGTTAAAAGTTAACTCGGTTTTGTGTTCTGCATTTTTAAAATACTTTTTGTACGCTTTATTTTTGTTTCGAAATAACCAAAAGAACCACAAGATTTTAATTTTTTTGTTTTTTGTTGCTGTTGGCTTGAAGCTCTTAGCTTGAATTTTGAAAAGAGTTAACATATTTTATGTTGCTTGCAATATTTTAATATTATATTACTTAGAGACTTTTGCATTTTAGCAGCGATTTATTATTATATTTTATAATACTTATACTAAGTAATACTAAAAATAATTAACAATACAAATTAAAAACAAAATAAAATGTGCTACCAAAAAATATTTTAAAAAAATATTTTTAGTTTAGTTTTAAATTGTGTCTTTAGATAATGTCTAATGCTATGTTTGGAGAGAAAGAAATTCTAATAAAGAGGAAAACAATTTTTCCATATCTAAGCTATGCTAATAAATGATAAATTATTTAGAATTCTGCTGCAATTCGAATGCACATCGAATAATTTACATTATAACATTAAATCTCTGGTTAATTATCACAGCACTTTTTGATTTTTTTTTCTTTTTCATTGTTGTGCAAAATTAAATATGTATGTACTATGCCAAACAAAGTTGAAAACATTCGCTAACTCAAGTATTTACAGCTCCTAACTTATGCATAAGAACTAAACTACTTATTGTTTTGCAATTAGTTTATATATATTTTGTGGTTTTTGGCTGCAGCTAAGCAATTTGTTTAAAATTATTAAGAAAATTTTAGAGTTATTGTGAATTTTGATTAAAGTTATTAAAAGTTTTTGTTTGGCTTGCTTTTAAAGTTATTAAACTGGCTTAATTGTGGCTGTAATAGAGCTGTGTTTTTTTTTTTACATATATATATATATTTTAATAATTTTTTTTTTTGCTTGGCAGAGTTTTGTTAGATTTGGGCAATGTTTTTCACATTTATGTGTGTAGCACTTTCTTTGATTAGTTTTGAAACCCATTAAAATGAGATTTCCTTCTCCTATATTTATATATATATATCGTATATATGTATCTAGTATTAGTTATACAAACTATCAACACTAATGAATTAAGAATTGACTTTTGTTATTTTTCATAGCCTACATTTCAGCGCAAAGATCTTAATATTGAAAAATTCAGCGTTGTTCCGCTAAACATATTTATATATGTGTATATACTTAATTTGAATTGAAAATCTATATACGCACTGGCTAAAAATGGAAGTTGTTGTTGGTTTTGTCAATTTTTAACACTAGATATGGTCCTATTTGTGTTTCGTCTAAATAGTTAATAGAAAAGTTTAACATATACGATATGAGTTACCTTGAGTATATTGTCTACATACTAATGATATACAGATATATATATATATTTCCTAACTGTGTGTGTGTATTTGTGTGTGTGTGTGTGCCTATCAGATTTAAAAAGTTTGCCCGTTATATATCAGTTAATAATTAGTTAAAAATCGAATCACTTAACAGTTTTCTTTTTAGTTTAGTTACTTTCTCATCTCGCTATTTACAATATAGAAAAATATATAAGTATGTATATGTGTATGTATGTTTAGAATCACTTTCCCATCTAGAAAGTCTGTATTGGTCGATAGAGTCCTGTATAGCCGCAGAGACGGGCACGCAGTGCCGGTATCAAAAAGGCAGCCAATGATATATCCTTCAATAATTCCGCACACTCACAGACCAACAAATACATTTTGTCTCCCTTCTGTGAGGTGCTCTTATGCAATGCTATGCGACGCAGTCCAGCAGCTCGAGGTAAATATCTAAAAGAACAATATATATATAAATATATACACAAATTAGTTCTTCCTACTTACCTGTACAACATGCGCGCTCCTGTCCAATAAAGCCAATTCTTTTCAAAGCGCTCACCATCGTCGCCCTCAAAGACCTGCAAATTAAATTTTGAATTTTTTATTGGCTTGCCTTGTGACCTATTCTACAAAATGTTTGCTTTCACCTTGAACACGCTGATTATGTAGCCGGTGCCCGCTGTCTGGGACTTCTTAAAGCTGCCAATCTCATTCGAGGGCAACACCAAAGGCGGTCGACAAATTGATGCCACCTCACTATACAAATCCAGTGTGTGGGCGGCAGTGTATCTGTATGTATTAGTGGAAATAGTAAACAACTTAATTGTATATATGGACAGAGTGTGGGACAAACATAGTAGCTATGGGCAATAACTAACAGCAAGTTAACATTATGTTTTGTGTTTGATTAAAGCTGACAGTCGTCTTACTTGAGTGTTTTGGGCTCGAATTTTGAGAGCGATGAGACCCGCAGGCTGGCATAAAAGTTTGATGGATCCGTTTGCATTGTGTTGATCAAGTAATATGATATAAATGGAAATTCAGCTGCAGGACAGAAAAATGAAAAAAATAGTTAAGATCATTTGATACCTTAGGTATGATACCTTAAAACCTAATAGGTATTGTTTATTGTATAGTTTTTCTTTCACACTCACAGCTTTTCTCCATGTTGGCTAGAATCATGCCACCAACGGCTGTGTTTGCCTGTTGCACCTCCGTTAAAAGCTCGGCGGCAATGGCGCGTTGCTTGAGCAATGGATGTGAGAGGGGTGATTCCATAACGGGATCTATGGCTTCCAGAGGACTCATCAAATGCACTAGAATGCACAGTTTGGGATCGGAGACCTCTAAAACGCTAAGCGGACTTGTTGCTTTGCCATCAGCGCTCAAAGCAGGTAACTAAAAGTAAGTAAGATTAATGACCATTAAGCTTTAAAGTTCTAAAGTTAAGTTGAAGTTTCGTACCGGTATTCCAGCTGGCAGGAAACGATCGACGCTATGCACCGGAATGATGAAACAGTCGCGATCCAATGTAGCCAATGAGATGGGCTCCGCTCGGGTTGATCCCCCGATGCCACCACCACCAAAGTTGCCTGAAAGGTGTTTGAAAGATGGTGTCATTAGTAACTGAAAAGCTTTTAGTAATTTGAATAGTTAAATAGACAACAATATTACGATAGGTACCATTTTAGAGCTTTTAGTAAGCTTTTTAGTGACAACACAGAAAGCTTTTGCTACAGATCCCCTTGGTATAAAAGAGTGCCCAAATATTAGAGCTGAAAGTTATTTTGCAACTACTTTTGTAGATCATTATTAGTTTGGTGAAAGCTTTTAGTGAGCTTTTGTTAGCTAAATTGTGTGAGAAATTCTTTAGCAAGCTTTGCTAGAGATACTGAAAACTTAACAAACACTTTTTAAAGCTTTCGGCAAACGCAAAGGCAATTAAGCGCAAAAGCTTTTAAGCGTGTGTATCGTATAAAACATGTCTAGCTTTCAGTATTCTTTTTACAACAAAAAACTTGCACCAACAACAACAAGATGAGAGAGAAAAATAAAGAACAACAGCATTAAGAAGAAATAGAAGTGATCAAGGATCAAGTTTTGAGGGTTAGGGAAAAACGGTTTAAGTGTTATTGTGTTGGTGTTTGTGTGCGTGTGTGTGTGTGTGTGTGTGTGAGAAGGAGGGAGTATTCGGTGGCAGGCTTGGGATCAGTGCAACAAACGTAGGCACAACAGATGCTGATTGTGAGCTGTTATTAGTTTGGTGTTTTTTTTTTCTTGCAGTGTATAACTGTTTTTTTGTTTGTTTGTTTGTTTTTTGTTTATCGTGGCAACAACAACAAGTTCAAGAACATTTGGGGCTCAAACCTTGCCGCGTTGCCGCAGCGGCAGCTGTTAGCAAACAGTTGGTTGCACTAAATGTTTGCTGCTGTTGTTGTTGCTGTTGCAGCAGCAATTGTTGCTGCTGATACGCATAGGCGGCATTATGTTGTTGTTGTTGTTGCTGTTGCTGTTGTTGTTGCGGCTGCAACTGTTGCAGTCGAAGCTGACTGTTGTTGGTGCCGTTGCCGCCGCCGCCGCCGCCGCTTGTGCTGTTCCAACGCAATAACGAGACGGATCGATCGACTAATGGTTGCGGGACATCCACTTCGTAGGGGTTGTTGGACAGTGTAAAGGACGTGGACGTGGTCGGGGTACCGGGTATGCCCGATAGTGCGCTACATCGTTCTGCAATTAATTCTGTCGATATATATTTTTTTTCATATGGACACACAACACAAAAACAAAAACGAAAACGAAAACGAAGTAGAACCAAAAAGAAACAGAGCAAAAAATCATAAAGATATTCAATTCTTTCTGAGTTAGAGAGGGTTTAAGAGGCTTTCAGGAGAGGTTGGTGCTAAATGAAAAAAAATATATATATACATATATTTTGTTTGGTTTTCAGTTTATTTTTTGATTATTTATCTGTTGTTGCAGTTAGGCACAATAATATCAAATATTTACACAAAACTAGACATATTCATCAACCTTTGTTTTTTTTATAGATTTTTTTAGTAGGCTTCGCATTACTGCAATTAACTGTTAGCTGGCATAGATATTATATACATACATACATACCTACATACATACAAGTTTCATTCGCTTGACCTTTGCATTTAAGTAGTATATATATATCTGTGTAATTGCTATATGCACATTCTCAAGGCCATTATCAATTCGCCATTTGCCAAAAGTAATAGAATACACAAAATAGAGAATAGTAATCGTCTTTTGACCTAAAAGCTTAGCCAACTGGAAATTCCTAGATTAGCTGAGCATCATCTATTGAGTTTTGCCAAAAAGTAATACAAATCCAACCTTATACTATATATTGATTATATATACTAGATGTGTTTAATCATTGCAAACATAGATTCCTTCATGCGTGCCGAAGGAGAAGCCTGCAAAGTGTTCTTAATGCCAAAATAAATGCTAAATGATGTTTTTGTTAAGAAATTAATAGAAATGGAAGGAAATGAAATGTTACTTAAGATGGGAATATTATTGGGAACTTCTACTTAATGTTAAGATAGAAAACTTCCAAGCTTATCGTATGCTAAATACTAGTTAAGTATTTAGAGTAGTTAACTTATATCTAATGTTAGATAAATCTACCTGAAGATAAAACTATTAAACTTTTTTAGTATTCGAAGTATTCCTTTATTATAAGTAACTTTCACTTCCAAGCTTTTTTCAATAAGTAAATTTCAAGTATCAGAAA
The DNA here is from genome assembly GCA_035044605.1 of Scaptomyza cyrtandrae. Lineage (NCBI taxonomy): Eukaryota > Metazoa > Arthropoda > Insecta > Diptera > Drosophilidae > Scaptomyza > Scaptomyza cyrtandrae. The sequence goes on from JAWNNS010000642.1 coordinate 740,958, forward strand.
AATCATTTCATGTCTGGTTTTATCCTACAGTAAGAAAAATCTTTTTGAAGATTCGACTTTCAAGCTATGTTTATATTCAGAATGTTGCCTTTATTGTCATAATATGATTTCTACGAACTTTAAGTTATTTTCTTTTCGTTACGTTTACTTTACTTTTATCTTTAATGTGATGAACTTTCCATACCTCAAAAAACATTACGTTCCCATACCATAACTTAAAACAGTTTTAGACACAAAACTCCCCATACAAACATTGAAATATAATCTGCGTAACTTGCTCAAGTTTCAATTACCATCCACAAAACCTCAATTGCCCGCATAAAACTTAAAATTCAATGACAAACACAACGTATGTGTAATACGTGCACACATTACGCATACGCCACATACGCCGATGCTTAATTGAATATGATTTCCGGCTATTAGAGCCCAAACGGAGAGTCCTTCAACCCTTGCCACTATTTGTAAAATGGATGAAAACATTTGAATTTAATTGCGAATTGCAAAACTGAAATGAATTCTAAAAGTAAATAAGATGAAGAGTAGGAATAGCGAGGCGAGGCGAGGCGAGGCGAGGCGAGGCGAGGCGAGGCAAGGCGAGGAGAAGAGCATTAATGGGTTAATGGAGCGCAAATAACGTTTGGCCGAAAGAGAGAGGGCAAACACAGAAAGAGACAGGTACACAAAGAAAGAGTGGGTGAGTAAAAGAGATAGATATATTTAACAACAACAAAAAAGTAAAAGTAAGAAAGAGAGAGAAGAGAAAAGAGTATGCAATGTGGTTTGTACTCAATTCAATTCAGCGCTTTTTTTTTTTTTGGCTTGACAAATTTGTGTGTTACCTTCGCCCACATCATAGCCGGGCCGATTGGGCGAGAAAAACAGATGGGTGCGATAATGTATCTCCTCCGGCTGCTGCACCAGACCCATATCCCTTGAACGTTTCGTGCGATTTGCCTTCGATTGAAGTTTGCCGCCGCCGCCGCCGGATTTGCTTGTGCCCTCGCGAAAATTCTTACGAAACATTAAATTCATATTGTTGCAGTTGTTGTTGTTGTTGTTGCAATGATGCTTGTGAATGTCCTGTGTGATTGAGTTGTGCTATTGACTGTGGTCTTGATGGTGGTGGTGCTGATGCTGATGCTGTTGGTGGTGGTGGTGGTGGTGGTGGTGGTTAAGGGGTTGGTTTTCGAAAAAGAAGAAGTGTGTTGTTTTTGTTCGTCGCTTGATTAAATTGTGTTATTTTCACTGTCGCCAAGGGCTGAGCACAGAATTCCGTATTGTTGTATGTTATGTGTTGTTGTATTTTGTGGCTTGTTTGTATTTACTTTTTGTTTGTGTTTACGTTTTTTTTATTTACTTTGTTATTGAGATGAAAATTAATTTGCATTTACTTGTTTTTTTTTCCTGTTTGGGGCAGACAATTTTCATTTATTTGCTTTTGACCCCAAAAACTGTTGGCATGATAATGAAGTGCTTGCCATCTTTTTAAAGGCCACAAAAGTTCTTCTTCAGATCGAAACAACTTTTCACCGGTTTAAAGCACAATTTGGTGTCAAATGCTCAGTTTTTCGCTTCAGAGATTTTTATTCTCTCTTTTCTGGTTGTATTTTTAGCAAGTTGCTTTGCGTTGCGTATTTTCTTGGCATTTGTTTTTTTAGTTTTTGACATTTATAATTAAAGTGTAGCAAAAACCAAAATTTAATTAGTCAGCGAAAAAATGTGCAGCAATGGAAAATGTGTAAAAGCATTTCTCAAAATTATTGGTTTACGAAATGCTTTTTGTGAAATTTAAGAAAGATTTCAATGACTTAAAGGTATTAGCTATACCTTGAGGAGGAAGTTAACTTATCATAATCATAATCACTTATTATAATCTTTGGTTTCTTCTTGGAATTTATGCTTAGCGAATTTTGTCGTTCTTTTCTTTAAGTTTCAACTTGTCAGAAATCAAGTCAATCAAAAAGTTAAAAGAGCTTAAACCAAACATCAACATCAACATGTGTGTGTGTATGCGTGTGTGCACGTGTTTATGCCATTTTTTTTTATTGTTTATTTTGTGGCTGCACTTGCGGAAATTAGCCATTTCCGCTGCTAAGCAGTTGAAAATTACTCAAAACACGCGGGAAACGGTGGCGGGAAACGCAGGCGTGAGTCTCAAGTTTCTTCCTTGTGTGCCAAGTAGTTCATATCATGGCTTAAGCATACCCCGGTAACTCGCATATAAGGTGGGGTATATAGGTGGTAGGGTTAAAGGGTACAAGAAACTGATAAGTTTAGATAAAGTTGAGTATGACTTAAATCACAATTGGAATCTACTTTTGAGTTGTATAGGGTATCTGCTTGTCGACTAGCCTAAATTACGTTAAGCTAACTTTTTCTTCAGACACGCGAACAGCTAAAACGGAAAGTCAAATTGTAAACGGGCAAGCAATTAGCTGATGCCCCACCAAAAAGAAGAGGTTCTTCATACTTTCTGTGAGTGAAAGAGAAAGAAAGTAAGAAAGAGGGATAAAAAGATTTGTATGTCTGTACGTGTGTGTGTGTGTGTGTGTGTGTGTGACTTTAATTAGTTCCAAGACACATTGCAACTAGTTTTACCGCCGCTCATTGATTGCCACGGAGCGATAAATTTCGACAGCATCGGAAACATAGGAAACAGCAGCAGCAAAATCAGCAGCAACAACAGCTTGAAATTGCTTTAATTGAAAAGTTTTTAAAAGTCATTTATAACACAACACGGAAGCCATTTGTATGGGCATTTAAAGCGACCATCAAATGGGGTTAAAGCTAAGCTTATAGCAAAACAAATGAAATGGATAAGTTTATTTTATATATTGGAAGAAAATTGTGTGGAAAGTTCATAAAAAGTTGAATAATGACACAGATTCAATTAACATAACGGAAATATCAATAAAGACTGCTTCAATGGCGATTAAGCGTGGAGCTTTATTACAGAAGGGTTGAAGAAAGTTTTAAGGCTCAAAGAAATAGTTTTAAGAACGTTTGTTTTGCGTTCTTAAGTTACCCAAAATATGTTCCTAGATATTGATTAGCAAGTAAAATGCTTCAGCAGCATCTTGATAAACTTTATGGCTATTATTATAAGTATAGCTGGTTAAAATCTTTAGAGCTCTCCTTTTAATACGTTTCTTAGCACGTTTTCAATAGCACACATTATACCAAGCACTTATTGTTGATCTCTTTAGAAACGAATAGCTCATAAATAGCGTATGAGTAATATTTGCCAGATTGCATACATGCAAAATCATCAAACGTTCTGCCTGTCAGCACAGCACTTAATATGCTTCCAGCACAAACCCCAATAATCTTTTAAGCAATGGAATCCATAAAGTTTTTACAGCATTTCATGTTCAAGTGGCTGAGTGGCACGATAAACGAACGATTGGACAATAATTAATTGTCTTTTACGACACAAATAACAGCTATTATGTTTATCATTAAATCATACACTTACACACACACACACACGCACACACTTTGCAACTATCAAAACAAACAACAATGAAACAATCTACTCAAACTGTACAAAGAATGAGAGATATTAACCATAATAATTATATTTCGCTCATTTTTCATTTCTTGCCGGAGCCAAAAATAAACAAGCCAAAAGAATATATACGTATATATATCCAATACATATAGAAGCATTTGTATTTGTTTATAGATCTCGCGTTCTAGCTGTTTGAGCCACAAAAGTCGACTAGTGGATACCCTGTATGCAAGCAATCTCTAAGATTTATTTGCACAAACATTTGTAAGATATAAAAGTTGAAATAACCGTTAAGTATTCGTGAGCTTAGGGTATAAAAATGAAGAGGAAAAAAGAACTTTTGAGTATTTGTGAGGGTTGGATTTAAGTTGTACTCGTACATGACCTAGGCAGAGGCAGACGGCCCTTGACCTTGTGTGCGCCTTTTGTGCTATACAGGTACACGGTGTGTGTGTGTGTGTGTGTGAGTGTGGGTGTGTTTAGGTATGCGCGTGTGTTAGTTGAATGATTTGGTAGGTTAGAATTAAAATCGTTGACACGAATGTGTTTGGCAGAGCATTTAGTTGTAATTGTTTTTGGCATGTGATTTGCAAATATTTATAGCAAATATATATAGACAGACACATAGATAGATATAGATAGTAGCTGTTATGTGTACATACGTATAGATACATATGCTTAGCTCGAAAGTAAAGCCAATTAGTAGCTGCAAAACAAAATAAACTGTTTTCACTTTAAACTGCAAGAATTTATGCTTAATATCAATCAACAGCGTCAATTTTTATTGAATTTTGTCACTATATTATTCATATTTTATTTTATATAATATTTTCTTTTCATTAAAATGTTGCATATATATTTTTATATACACAGTTTTGGTTTTTTCATTAATATGTTTTATATTAAAATCAATAAATATTTGAATATTTATAATTTTATCAATTTTATTAAGTTTAAAATTGAGAATTATTTCTTTTACACATCTTCTTTTGACTTTAGCTTGTATTCATTTTATTTATGCATTTTTCTCACGTGCCAATAGACGTATGATTAATATTTGTAGCACTTTAAACACTTTAACACTGAACAGTCTCTGTATACAAAAGAAAAATTTAAAGGTTTTCGTTTTTCTCTTCTTTTTTTTTTGCCACACGACACAAAAAAGCAGCAACCTTAATGCGAATTCCAGTGTCAGTCGGTTCGGCTACGTAATTTTTTGTGTGTGTGTGTGCGAGTTTGCAGTACAGTAATTAGACATTTGTTTGGTATTTTCTGACATTCGTGTTTGAGACAAAAGAAATCAATAGAATTTCTATTGAGCACAGGTGTAAAAAGTTTCTTGTAATATTTTCATTTATTATGCGACACAACTTAAGAAAATGTCGCACACGTCTGGGATGTCTCAAGTATTTCACACACACACACACACACACGCACTCACATATACACATTGAATTTTCACACGCTAGAATGTTTTTGTCACATGCTAGCTAGTTAGAGGCCATGCCCCTTCTCCCAAATACATATTTTATATATTTTGAATTGAATATTTTCTTTTAATATTATTTTTATTTATTTTTTTCTTACTATACGAACGAGAACAAGACAACGGCAAATACGTTTGAGGAATTGAGAATACGTTCGACTTTGTTGCGTTACGTTTGATATTCAACTGACAAACTTGGCTAAGCTTTTTGCAAACGTTTTTTTGGTTTTTCTTGGATCTCTTTTTGTGTATGATGGCATCCTCATCATTATCATAATAATATGTATATTTATATATATACACAAATAAATTCAAAACTTGCACTTAGCAAGAAATGAAAGATGAAGAAAAGAAAAAGCTTTTCTTGTCACTTGTTGCGCATACGCCGTGTGGGCAAACCAAAAACCACTTGTGTACATCTCTGTCGTCGTTGATTAAATATTTATTATACAATTTGTTGTTGTGTTTTTTTGTTCTATTTTGTTTATGGATTTTTCATTGCGACGCCGTCAAAAGTAGCGCACATCACAGCAAATTAACGTCAAATGAATTGAAATTGTATACGTCCAGTAAAATATACAGCTAGACTAAAGCGCAGGATACACACGACACTCACAAAAGCAACAATAATACCGAGAAACGCAAAACGTAACAAATAAAAATTGTAAGTGTTTTTTTTTTATAGTTAAGGCACGACCTAAAGATACTCAGCAGAAAACGCAAGTCTATATAATAGTTTGTGTTTATGATGATTTCGATAAAAATCTAAGATATCGATACAAAACTAAATAGAAATAAGCTAAGAGAAGATGTTGAGCTTTTTCGATAAAATCGATAAGTTCTCTTAGAAAAGCACTTTAGGAAAGGCTTAGACATTATTTCAGTATTGGTAAACGTTTGAAAAACATGAGAAAAGTGTCAACCAAAAGCACTTTTACATTAGGTAATCTTTTCGTACATTAACACTAACTTCAAAGAGATTATTTCGATAAAAATCGATAAGTTCAAATGCAAAAGAACCTAAGGAAACTATCATAACCGATAGTCAACCGATAAAATAGTTTCAACAACAAACAAAAACCACTTTTACATCAATCAATCTTGAATTTTTCATCACCCTACCTTTACAGTCCAGCACACCCTATATTAATCTCTTCAAAAGTACAGATATTTCAGGCTAACAGCATTTGGCTTTTGTTTATTCAATGTTGCTGTTATTGTTGGTGTTGTTGTTATGTGTGTGCCTTTTATCCTGCGTGCTTTTCCTAGCGATTTATTGATTATGTTCTGGGCTGCCTGACTAGCTGCCTGGCAGCCAACTGACAATTCCCCTAGCTCCCGGCCTCGACGAGCCGACAAGTTAAAGGGGATAAGCGGAGAGAGAGAGGGGGTGAAAGTTACGAACTAGCGCGGAAGTCATTAGCCTTTTACTGAGTTCTAATCTGCTTCTTTTTTTTGTTGTTGGTCTGCGGTTTCTGACTAATTTGCAGCCATAAAACCGCTGAACTTAGTTTTGGACATTTTCATAGCCAATTTGGCCACGTGCCGGCCGCCACTCCCTTGGGGCGGGCAGGGAATGGAGGCTAAGCCCACCATATAATAATGACAATTACAAATGTCTCTAGTCTGGCACTGAAACCTGGTGCACACAAAACGGATGAGTTGTCATTAAACATAGACCATTCATTGTTGTTGTTGTTGTTGTTTCGCACACAATTATAGATGATTAAAAAAAAAGATTAGGAATATATTGTGAATATATGGAATGATAAACTCAAAAGATGCCTTTTGAGGAGTATGAATATGAAGTTGTATGACAGATAAGATGGATTTTGGTATGAATCAATTTAATGTTTCAGCAAGTTTTTGATATTGGATGTTGTATCTTTATTCTTTAAGCTTTGATAATGAACCAGAAAGGTTCGATCAACTTCTTGATAGATTTCTTTATGTGTGATTTTATGATTTAATGCTAAATTTCTTTAGTTATTTTTTGCTTACGTTGTTTAAGGTTACTCAAAATAAGTTCAAATAGTTTGATTTCTGTTCTGCATTTAACATTTAATAGCTATAGGGTATAAAATTATGTCTATCATAAATAAAATGTAATAAATTGTTCTCAGTTGTGCCTTTAATTTAATATAGAATAAATGTGGTCATTGTTGAGAATATATGACTATTTCTACTCGAACTATATAAAATATAGTAAGCATTTGCAGCAAACTTTCTTAACCACTTTTGTCAACATGGATTTATCTTGCTCTGTTTATGTTTTAGCGTTTCTGCATCTTTAGTCAACTGCCTGCATTATTTATAATCCAATTGTGTATACTTTTTCGCCCCAAAAGTGCCACAACATTGTTTTATTTAAATGCAACATTGAGGCACGGAGACAACACGTGAGTAAAATGTGTCTAAGCTGTGCAGCTGAGAAACTGAGCAGTGCCTATGGTGCAACACCACCGAACCTGTTTGTGTGTTTGTGTTTTTGTCAGTGTCATGCATCAAGGATGGCTTACGGAGGCTAAAGTTAAAGCCAAAGCTAAATCAATGTTGCCCAGGCGCCAGAAAACAACAACTGCAGCTTGTTCCCTTTATATTTCCTTGTGTTTTGTTTGGTTTTAGTGGAAAAGTTATGCAGCAAAGTTACAAGAACAACAACAACTAACGACACGCAACTCTGCGACATGCAATTGTCTGCAAGAAAGCAGCTAAAGACAATCGGATGAAGAATGCGAATAATAGAATGCACTATCAATAAATCAAAAACAAAAGATGTCTTACTTCATTTGGTATATATTTTCCATATAAATATTAAGAGTTAAGCTAAAAAAAATATTTCATTGTTTTATCTTTATTTGTTGATGTTGTTAATACTTTTTTATATTATATATTGAGTTATATTGAAAGTATAACTAGAATATAATAATCCTTAAACATGAATTAGCATCGATATAGGTACGTATAATTAATATTATGCCATTTAATTGCATGCCAAAATAGTTCACATCATTGTTAGCCCTGCTTAATGTTCGAATAACTACAGTCTACTTAGTCAGTAACTAGGCAACGAGCAAAAATAGTGAAACAAAATTCCAACGACTATAAACAATGTCGCGAAAAGTGGCGACTGTTTTGACTGTTTGATTTGACTGTCGCTGACTGCCACTGGCTTTTAGCCATGGCTAGTAGCTGAATGCACGTAATGATCTCAAAATGTAATGCCTTGGCTCATAAATTTTAAATGAATTAGTTTTTATGGCCTAAGCTAAAGTGTCGCACGGCATGGTAAGCAACTTATTCGCTCCTTTAACCATTATGAGCTGCTTAACGTGTGCATAAATTTATATCTTAGTAGAAGGGTAGAGGGGGTAATAGTCATAACTTTTAGTTTAGTGCTTGGCACACGATTAACATGACTTAACTTAACTTGAAAGTTATCGTCTGGCATTGTTATTAACAGTAGTTAACCGCACTTGTCAAACAGTTGTCAAAAAGTGATGGCATATTGATAAGCGCGAGTTTGATTAATATATATGATAGTTAGATGTAACTATACTTAAGTTTCGCGAATAAATAGTTGTGGTTGTGGGGCAACTCGAAAGCTTGTCAAACCCTTATCTGGGTTGTTTTTATCTTTTAAGAAGTCTCAAAGCATTTGATAACTTTTCAATTTCTCTAAGAGAACTAAACTCGCCGTATTTAAAAAAAAATAAAAACACTTCTCTTAAACGTGTCAAAAATTTGCAATCTAACGACCGCAAAGCTAAATAAGAATCGGAGAAGAAAGTTAAAAACAACTGACCGACTGGGCAATGCCCTATGTTTGCTTTTAAATGTGTTTAATAAACTATACAAAAAATTCGAAGACTACAAAAATTGTTTGAATGAGAAAAGTAAATGAATAAGCTTTCAGCGTGATCAACCGATATGAATCCATTCTAAGCTTTTACTTTCTGTTTCAACTTATCAAGGATACATTTTTTTTTTATTTTTCCCATACTTTTGCCTCTCTTCCTCTTGCCTTCTATTCTCCCCATTGTAAAACACAAAAAAGCGAGCTTCGAAGCTGGAAGTAAATCTGTTTGTGTTCGCTTTTGGTTTTGCCTTGTCAGAGCGGTTTATTTTTTGGCCAGTTTATTGCTTTGCAACGCCCGCAATAACAAACAACAAGGAAATACACTGAAACCACACCACATACTTTCTTCTTTCCCTCTCTCTCTCTCTCTTTCTCTCTCACTTTGTGCCACACAACATAAATTACAACGTCATTCATTTCCGTCATAAAATTGAAAAATGTTGTGCAAATTACGCGTAACTACCAAAATAATACCAACAAAAAAGAAAAGCGTGAACGCAATGAACATTTTCGCGACCGGAAAACTACATACGTATACGTAATATACATATACATATACATATATATATATACATATATATTACGTATGTTATGGCATTTTTATAACTGTTGTGAAAATTTTTATAGCGGGACCAAAGATAACATTCACCATCTGCATTTGTTGCACTCTTCCTTTAGTTGCATGCCACACTTAAAATGCATGGCAAAATTCAATTTAGCTTGCAAATTATAAAACTGTTGAAAGTTTTTGAAGGTAAAGTGAAAAAAACCTTAAGAAAGATTTATAGATTCTTTATGCATGAGTAAAATGTTTCCAATGGAACAATTTGTCAAAACTAAACGATTTTTAAAAGGTTTCAACTTTTCATTGATTTTGCCTCGATTTGAATTTATAAGAAAAACTTCTAACTTAAGGTATAACAAGTAAGAAGGCTCTAGTCGAGAAATCCCGACTAGACGATACCCTGATCCCTATACTTTACGCGTACAGTCAGTGCTTGCAAGTATGTGTGCGTGTGTGTACGACCATACTGCATACTGCATACTCAACTTCAAGGTTCCATATCTCCGGTGTTTCCTAGCCGATTTTAATAAAAATTTCACAGATTGTTATTATTTTGATTAATAATTAAAATGCCATCTAAAGTTTTTTCAAATTCAAGATTTTATTGTTATCGATCACATGTGTATATCGGAAACGGGATGAGTTATCGAAAATCGAAAACAAACTTGTACTGCCTAGGGATTAGGCGAGCTTAAGTTCCAAATCTGGAGTCTCTAGCTCTTATAGTCTCTGAGATCGACGCGTTCATACATACAGACGGACAGACGGACATGGCTATATCGACTCGACTGTTGATGCTGATAAAGAATATATATACTTTATGGGGTCGGAGATGCTTCCTTCTGCCTGTTACATACTTTTGCACAACTTCATGATACCCTTTTTTCCCATTTTTAATGGGATCAGGGTATAAAAACACATTTCTTATAGCCCACTCGTTAAGTTAGTTTCTTTAACCTGTGAAAACGAATAACCATTTAAGAAAATTCCCATAATAAGTCTTTAACTTGAAATCAAACTTAAATTTATCACAGCTTTATTAGTATTTTCCCCTAATAAACGTTGTCATCCATGAAATTGCTGAACAATATTTGGGAAAATCTCTCACATTCATTGTTGACACATTGTGATTGCTTATTTGCATAAATGTTTCACACAAACCAGTGCTTAGCACACACACACACACAAACACACACGCACACACATATATTGTCATTAAAAGCATTTTGTGGGCAAAGCAAATGTGCTGATATCTAAATAATTTGTAGCCTGCTGACCAAAAGCTTTCATAAATGTCCAAAAAACGTTATGGAAATGTCGCAACTACTTCCCACACCCCCACCCGCACCCCTTCTACCCCTCCTTCCCCCTTTGAGCTATACATGTGTGTACGTGGGCCCTAAAGGTCAACCGTAGCAAAATGCCCAAACAATGATTTTCCCCCTTCCCACAACACAACGCCAAACGCAACAATTTCGAATTTTGGACAATAGGCATATGGACAAATTTATGCTTGGATTGGTTTGTGTATGTTGTGTGTGTTTGGTCCTTGGGCTCGCAGTTTGGTTGGCTGGGATTAAAGCACTCAGAAAAAAGCAACTATTTCTTATCAAAACATAGCTTGATTGTGCATTTCTCAAATAAAGAAACACTTTGGCACAACAAAAAATTGTGTGAAGAATAAGCTTAAGAATAAGTTTAACAAGCTCTAACTTGATTCTTATAGATAGAATAAACGTTATTTGTTTTCAGTGTACATCAATGTTAGACATATCGCATATTGAATGCCTGTCAACTCACCCATATAGCCACATTGTATTGGCTCCGGTGGCTTTTCATGTAGTTTCTTTAGCCAATACATTAATTGGGCCAAGTTGCTGCGTTTTTTGTTAGTTCGCTCACTATTCAAGATGCTTGGCTCGAAATCAAAGGCAACATCCAATTTGGCTAATTCGCATGCCTTTTGCATGGCGTCGCAATACATTTTCTTGTTTAATACTGCCAGACACTAAAGTTTGAACTGCGTTTGCATTCTGTTTGCTGACTGCCGTTTAAGATACGTTATTTGCTACACATTGTTTTTGTGTGATTTTTGATAAAGTTCACCTCGTGAACGAACGAACGAACGTTTGTGTCGTAAATTTCGTTTTAAATCAGCGTGTTGTTAGATAAGTCCCACCAAATGCCAACCATGTCAATCAAAACTGCCAGTTGTGTATCTTGCTTTTCAATTACTCACAACGAACGAACAAAAAAAACCAACTAAAACTACAAAAATGTAGAGTCCCCAACTAATTTTTGCTGTCATTATTCATTGGACCAGAGACTTGGATTCAGGCCCATTGTCCATTTTAAACATTAAAGGCTATAAATCAGCCTTAAATTTCATGACCAGACCTTAGTTAAGAATACATTCTATGTAGAGTATTGTTCATACGTTGTTATTGTGTTCATCAATGTAAAAATTAAAAATGTGATTTTATTATTGCATACTTTCAGGCGCACGATGACAATGACATTCTTTGTCTCATATATGAAATGGCTATTATACCCTGTGAGTTGTGAATATGCGTTGAGGGGGTTTTTTTGTCCGTTGACAAACAACATTACAATATTAAGTATACGTATTGTATAAAGTTTGTTGATTTAGTTGAATAAAAAATTGGCTTAAATGAGTTTTAAAGTATATAAAAAGATTTTTTATGATTTTTAAAAATACTTCTTAGCTGTATTTGAAGCTATAAGTTTGTATATGTTGATTTATATCTCTGTATCGACCCGCTATAACCTTTAAGTTAGTTCTTTTCTGCATTGTTCAACCATCACAAACAGTTTGCATATAATATAATTAATATTTATTATACTATATATATAGAGCTGCAGCTGCTGCTGCTGTTAATTATATTTGTTATTTATGCGCCAGTTGCGAAATTGTTTTGCATTCAACTATAAATGCTTGCGGTCAATAGGAAATTGGTTGGCAATTATGGTCGAAAGCCCCATTTGCCATTTTGGCTAAAGTTGTTTGTGGCCTCTGCAAATAATTTGGGTCCACGATTTGCGTTTTCCGTTTGCGGTCAATTTTAGAAACGGGAAACTGATTTGCAGTCGTTTTGAAGTGAAAAAAGTGCTTCAACTTAAATTGAAACTGAAAACGTTTCTCATTAACTTAGTTTGTTAGTTAAGAGTTAAGCTCGAATGTAAGCCAAAATATATACGTAACTAATTTGCAAATGTTATGTATTGTTAAAAAGGCCAAATTCAGTCATTACCAAGTAATTAATAATGTCCGAATTGATTACCTTGTACCTTGTTGTTTATACAATCAAACCTGACCTTGCCCAACATGAATTTATCTCGACTAAATAGTTAGTCAAAGGTTCAAAAGCCAACTGCTCTAAATATAGCAATGCCATAATAAAGCATTATCAGCAAGAAGCACCTGATAGATAAACTAACTATAAAGTACACCCCCCAAACTAAAGTTAAAACATGTCAAGTTAAAAAAAAACCAAAATGTGATAAAAAATGGTTTTTAGTTTGTCAATGAGTATTATTTGTATATATAATATATATACTTAAACCTTTTGTTTTGTAGCAACAACATGAAAACTCCATTTGCAACATGTTGCTGCCTGCAATTGTTGTCATGTTACAGTTGCAGCAAGTGTGTTTAATTAAATATTAATAATTTGAAGAACAGCAAACAAAAACAGCCAGCTGCCATGCCAAGTGCTACGTGACGTGAAGGGTGGGCTGGTTGTATGGGCGGGGGTGTGTAGGATTGGCAACTCTTTTTTTTACTTGGACTTTTTCTGTTTGCGCATTTCTTGAGCTCAAAATTCCCCTACTCCTTGTTAAGACTGTAAAAAATAATGCCGCGGACTGCGGATAAGCATAAAAAGGAGGCGTGGCAGTGTCGTGCCATAAATTTCCCGTATGTGGACTTTCTCTACCCGATCCCCCCTTCAACCCTTTTCACACACACACACACATACACAACGCGGCTACATAAATAGTAGAGCTCTTCTGCAGCTTACTAAAAACAAGCGAATTTTACGAGCAGTTCTGGTACTCGTAGGGTGTGGATTAAAGTGGGGGTAGGGGTAGGATAGCATGCCTCTATACACTGTAAACAATGACATTGTTGAAACGTTTCGCGTATGCATTAAATATTTTTATTGTTTCCAAACATTTTGGGGGCACATGCAAAAAGTAATTTAAGCCTCGGGCTTTTGGTTTAACTTTTTTATTTGCTTATTTTAATGGCGCATTTTGCGCATTTCGCATAAATAAATCAGAGCGCGGCGCAAATGAGGCTAAAAACGGGTTGTGGCAACGATGATCCACTTAGCCAAGTTAGTCCAAAGGGTTGTTGTTGTTGTTAGAGACGTTTAGTATTTTTAAAAACTCAATTAAGCAAATTAAGTAATAAATTCGCAACACAATTAATGATTGTAATTATTTGCATAGCTGCTAAACCTTTTCTCAAGTCATTTAACAGTCACTTAACAGCTGTCACTTAACAGCTGTCACTTAACAGCTGTCACTTAACAGCTGTCACATAACAGCTATTGTAATTTAAACACTCCTTGGGAATTTGTACTTTAAATCTTCGTTGAATTATTGTTGCTAGCTTTAAACACTTTAGGTATAACCAGCTTATTTTTCAGTCTAAAAACACAAAACGTTTTTTTCTGCTTCCACACACAAAACACAAAAGCAATTATATATATTTATGTTTCGGGTTTGGCTCTTTGTACATTCACTCTCCGGAGACTATTTGATTTGAAAATTGTGTTGTGTGTCTGTTGCATTTGTAAACGTTTTGTTGACAGCGTTGTTTGTTTGGGTTTCGCGTGGGAATAATAATAATAATCAACAACATTTCTGCGAGACTTTCATTAAAACAAGACTAAAGCTTTTTCGCAACAAAAGATTGGTTAGAAGCATGACAAAAGAGTATTCAGCAAACAGAATGAATAAACCGCCTTTGAGCTGTCAGTTTGAAAGACTTAAACGGACTTAAACGACAGAGCTGAGAGTCAAATGCAAGCCATAGGACATGACAAAGATGCAACAAAGATTAGTTGAGAGTGCTTAGAAAAAGCCAAAGCCAAAGCAAAACAAAACAAACTGATGCAGCAGTAAATTTGTTTGGCTTTGAGTCAGTTTAGGGGCCAAGCTGACAACTTCATTTTTTTTGGGCGGCCCAGGCAATCTTTTTGGCATAGACAATCAAATCAATGAGCTTGACCCTCATTGCGAGCCAAGGCCAAGTGCAAGACCCAAGTCAAATTTATCAAATAATGCGTAGTCAAGCGTTACAAACCAAAACCAACTTACCAGATAGTCAAAAAGTGGAGGGGGCGAAAAAAACACCTGCAGCTCTTCTTTCTTTCCAATTGGCATGTCCGCACCGCCATAAATTGTGATAAATGAACTGAGCTGCCAATGTTGCCAGCCCAAACTTATCAATGTTTGCCCAATAGCAGCGACAATGTTGCTCGCCCGCACCTACACCTACACCTACACCGCGCATTTGGCAGATGGCCAGCAATGGTAAACACATTCAAATTGCTGACTGTTGCTGTGTGTCCTTACCAGTTGTGTCTGTTTTTATAGTTTGCATAGAAAACGGTTTTTAAATTGAATTTAAATTGTGTGCTCAAAGAGCTGTTAACGATTTGAGAGATTGACATGTCAACTAACAGACTGCTCAGCTTAACAGTACAATGTTAAATGCAAGAAGATCATGTTAAAATGTGGTGAAATTTTATATTGCTTACTTTACCTCAAACAAAACGTCTTTAGAACTTGAGATTTAATTAAATTAAATATGAATAGCACTTTTTATAGCCTGAATAGCTTAATAAAACACATTTCACGTTTTAACAGTTCTTTCTCGAAATTTCCTACAAAAATCGATTTTTAATCTTCCTAAACACATTCTTATAGTCTTTAGCATCAAAGAAAAAAGCAATCAGTAGCTGGCTATAATGCTTGCCGGATATTCATGGATTTACCTAGATGCACATCCTTGATTGTATGCAGTTTGTTTAGCTGTTAGCTACCAACGGGGTACGCGGCGTATACGCAATTTCATTTGCTTTCGTGTTTTCATGCATATGCAACAGCATCAAACGCTGCATAAATTAACCGCCGCGTCGCACGTTGCATGTGGCACGTTGCTCGTTGCACGCTGTCAGCTGGAGCTCAGTTCAGTTCAGCCTTATTGACTTTTTGCTTCATTCTTTCGGTAAATGCCTGTGGTGCATAAATATTAATTAAGCAGCTGCTTTGTGGGTCGTCTGCAATTTGCAACATCGATCAGAGTATGTCAAAATTGCAGCTCAAAAGTCTTAAGTCTTAAGTATCATTTTGTGGGTCACTTTCATTCACTCTTTCAGTCTGCCTCTCCATGCATACCCATTTTGAATATATTGTACTTGCAACTGGGTGTTGCCTTTGCTTTCTTTCCTGCCACAAACATAAATTTTAAATTATGTGCGATGTCCGTCGCCGGGTTTTTCCCACTGTGTTTTATTATCTGTCAAAAGTGGAGGCGGCGTTGAAAGGGTTGCAGGGGCAACATTGTGTGTTGATGGCATACAAAACATGGCTAATTATGAGTGATGCGGATTTTTCTTGTTTAGAATTACTGACACTTTGCTTAGCAGCGACAGCAAATGTATTAAAGTGGGCTTGCAATTAAAAATCAATGCGGCTGAAAGTTAACATATGTAGATCCTTTTCTTAACAGCAAGTTTCCCTAAACATTTTACGAAACATTAACAGACAAAACTGATCGTTACATTAAACTGTTATGTTACATGCGCTCACGCTCTGTTACGCTCACTCACTCTCACTCCAACGTTTCTGCCCTTGTTTGCCTTAACATTTCTTATTCTTTTTCTGTTTTTGGGCTAGACATTGATTTGCCATTTGTATTTCGCATTTCTCGTTCGCATTTTGCATTGACAATGAAATTGTCATCAAAGTCACGTGTTGGCATGCCTACATTGACAAAAAACAACAACGGCGGCAGCGGCAGCAGTACTCATGAGTCGGCAGCTGCGAAAATCGTATGCAAATTGCCACTTGAGAAGAGCAGACGGAAGACAAAATACCCAGATAAAGATAAAAGGCGAATCGGGAAAGAGCAATATAAACGCAAATATACAACATAGGCACAAACTCATCAAACAACACACACACACACACACACAACACAGAAACATGTCAAGGTAACAACAAAAACAAATCAAAGAAGAAAAAAAATAAAAACAATATCTTTTGCAAAATATATGTTATTTGATTGCCAGGCACAAATGCATTCACGAATGTCGGCCCTTTTGAGCTGATTTATAGACAAATCAACATAGACAACAATTGCATGCCAAAAATTATAATGTCTGTATGCCCCTCACTCTTTTCCCTCTTTATCAATGAGATATCTAAAATGATTGCATTCTAAGATTAGAAACGAGTAACGAAATCACCATGAGGTGAAATTCTAACATTTCCCTTAACCCTGCCAATGTTCAATTACAACTTATCACTAAGCTGCTCATTTCTTGTAACTCACCTTTGCTTGGGCCATTTGCCGTCTGTAGCGAGGACATTGGTATGGCCAGACAGTTTCTCTGTGTCACTGGCAGATCGAGATCCTGCGGCGGCTCGGAGCGTGGACATGGTGTATAGGCAATCTTGCTGCCACGTCCCGGCGTCGGACTTACGCGTGAATGACGCCCGCCGCCGGCTAAACGTTCGCTGGCCATGCTGACAGGGGGGTGGGAGTTAGGTGAGGGAGAGCGGCAACTAACCAAAAGACTCTAGCAACATTTCTGTTTCGACCAAACCAATAACAATGGTAAAGAAAACGTGCGCTCTTATAAAATGTAAAACAGTTTGGAGAATTCGACTGAGCTCCAATGAAGAAGAAGAAGAAGAAGTAGAAGAGGCACGTGACAAGGGCACCGTTTTGTTACTATAACTGCACTTGACTTTCTTTACTTCCTACTTCGCCAACATTCGCACGCTGCAACAAATAACAAACAGCAGCCACCAACAAAAAACGACAACAACAACGACGTATTAAACAAATCCGAAACGAGCGCGCGCCCGCAGCCAACTTGCTCCGTCAAAGTCCTGCCAGCAACTAAACAGCAGAGCAGCAGCAGCCGAAGACGCAGACGACAGCCTCTCGTCTCACGAGCCGAACGAAATGCAAAAGCAAAGTACAACTGCACACCGCTCATCTCTCGCTTGCCAATACCTGCCGCCCACTTTTCTCCCAACACAACTTTAGCTCCCTCTCTCTCTCTCTCTCTCTCTTTACTCATCCAGGCCTACTATTTTCCGCTCTTCTCCCAACGTAGCATCCGTCAAGCCCACTGCATTGCTGCATTGAGCGCAATTTTCGTTTTGCTTTTGTTTTGCTGTGTAAAAGCTGCGAGCGAACGTGTATGTGCGTGTGTTTTATTCATTCACAAAACTGTGCGCACAGCGTTGCCAGAACACGTAAATGTAGTAAAAGCTTAAAGCTGTTGACATACAGACATCTAACAGATGAAGGGAAATATTCTCGCCAAGATTTTAATTTCTCCACAAGCCCATCTTTAAAAGTGAAAAGTTCCTAGACTGGAGACAAAGATGGCGCTTACAAGGACATTTAAAGTACATTTTTATACACTTTGTACGGAAATTTAAATTTGCGAAAAAAAGCTTAGCTAAAAATGAGTAACGGCACTTTTGCACTGCTTGCCAAAAAAAACTCAAGCAGTATTTTACTTACATTTAAACACTGCTTCGTCACAATCGTCTTAATAATAATAAGAATGAACCTGATTAGCCTAATTAACCAAGTAACCCAAATAACACCCAAAAACTATTCCCAATTAAAAAAAAACCTTTAACATTAGTTGTATACTCTGTTTTTATTTGTTTTTCTTTGCCTGTTAATTA
Organism: Scaptomyza cyrtandrae; assembly: GCA_035044605.1. Lineage (NCBI taxonomy): Eukaryota > Metazoa > Arthropoda > Insecta > Diptera > Drosophilidae > Scaptomyza > Scaptomyza cyrtandrae. The sequence continues at coordinate 759,349 of JAWNNS010000642.1, forward strand.
GAATAGAATTGTTATTAAAATGGATTTGTTGTTTATTTTTGTTGGTGTTTCGAGCTGTAGCTTTTGTTTTAAATATGATTTGATTTGATTTGATTTTGCTTACGTTGTTTTGGTACAGTTAACGGAGTTTTTTTTTCTTTCATTTTTTAATACTTTATATATATCATGGGAATTGTTCTATTATGACCTGCTGTTTATATAGTATAAATAGTTTTCTAGTTTCTTTTTTGTTGGAAAGTCATTAATAAAACAATTAATTTCTTCTTTTTTTTTGTTTTTGTTTATAAGACTTGTCGTTTACAGCGCTTAGAAGTTACAGTTTACATAAGTTCAGTTGTTGTTGTTTCTTTTTTCTTGAAAGGGTATTTTTTTCATTCTATAATTTTGTAATTTTTGTCTTGCCAAAAAATTTTTGATTACTGTTTTGGTGTGTGTGGAAAAGTGTTGTAAAGCTTTATTTGTAAGTGTTGGCAAAGTGTCTCGTGTCTTAGACGTACTAAATATATATCATCATATATATATATATACTCAACATTTAGGATTTTCTTTTTAATTTTTATATGCTTATAAACAGCTTATGCGCTGAATTTGTTGAATTTTTTTTTTTTTTTTATATCAATATGTGTGTATTTATTTCTTCTTAAAATTCGATGCTGTTGTTGTTGTTCTCAATTTTTGCGAACTGTAGCTGTTTTTGAAGAAACTTCAAACGTTTTGAATGCAGTCTGAAAACTTGTTGCTTAAAAACCCAGAAACTTTAACGATATGACACTGTATGTGTGTGTGTTTGTGTGTGTGTTTGCGTGTGTGTGTGTGTGTGTAGTGCCAATGTTGTGTAACGAGCTGGCATTTAAGAAAATTCAAAAAAACATTGAATTTCGGCAATGACAAGGCAAAAACGTTTCGAAAAATGTTGCATACTTTTAGGATTACATATTTTTACTTATCTTTGAAAATGACTTAAGTTAATCTAAAAAAAAACTTAGTTTTAATGAAACTTTAATAACAATTTAAATTTTAATAATATAAGATTTATGTATTGTTCAATAATCAATTGTTTTCAAAAATACTTACTTAAAACTTACGGTGTTTATTTTCTTTAAACTATAATATGAAAAAAACTTTATATATCTTTTTAAGCTGTTCCAAATTCCATTTAAAAGTTAATGTGAAAGTGCTAAATATCGTTTTGAAAAGCTATGTTTCAAGTCTTGCGGAAATGCAAATCGGTGTTTAATAAATTTTTATGTTTAAATTTACAATTTTATTTTTCTTCTTCGATTTTTTGCGACAACATTTAAAGTTGTCAGCATTAATATACTCAAACATTCACATACACACACACACACACACACACATACACACACACACGCATACGCACACAATTACCTATTGCTAATGAAAAGTTGAAAATTGATTTCGTAAAAATCAAAAACGAAACTATTTCGGTCGTGATTCTAAACACCAAATATTCCAAGGTGGAACGTGCGGAATTGAATCGTTTTTGGGACTTTTTCGAAGCGTATTGAATTTGAAACAGGATTCGCAACTTAACTTTAAAAACTCTCAAAAGCTTAATGCTGACCAAAGTTTCAGCTCAAAAACTTTCGAATAGTTCGCATAGGAATAAAAATACTTATTTCAAGCCAGCCTCGATTGGGTTTGAATAAATCTTTATGTGTGTTGTTATTGAATTTTTCCAATATTTATTATTTTCAAGGCCTACAATTGCTTTTCATTTCGAATTAGTTATGTTTCGTATTCGTATTCGTACTCGATTATAAATATGCACACTTAGAAGTTGTTTTTTTTTATCGGAGAAATCTTATACGAACTATTTTTAATAAGCACACAACATCAAGATCATCTGTATTGTATGGTTAATAATATTCATTTCAGATATATCGATTTATCGATTATTATTTATCGTAACACCACACTCACTTAGTGCGAATTTAATCCTATGTACAGCAATCGAAAAATACATCCAATTCAAAAACATTCTACAATTAGGTTTTTGAGAAATGTTTTTTTTTTTTTGGTTTCTTTTGGGTTTACGTGCATACGATTTTGAGTTTTTTGATATAGGTACATACGGTTATTATTATTATTATTATATTTATGCGTATATGGTTTATAACATTATATTATTGTATATTTTTAGACATTAAAAATATTTGTGTATCTAGAGTTATTTTAGTAGCATTATTCTCTGATGTTTATACCTTTTATATATATATATATTTTGTTCGATACTGAAAACATTTTTATAGGTGGTTGTTGTTGTTGTTGTTAGGTCAATACATATCGATAATGTATATATAGATATATATATGTATATTTTGTAGCATATAGAGTGCGTAGCAGATGTGAGAAGTAGTCCTCTGAACCTGATCCAGATGAATGGGGTTTAACTTTACTCGACTTTTTGGAGATCATCATCAGCGGTTTGAGAAGAAGAAGATATGAATAATGAATATGTTCGGGCCGAATCGGAATAAGTGTTGTTAATAGTCTGTAAAAATATAGCCAATCCCAGAAAAAGTTCCGAAAACAAAAATATCGAAAATAAAAAACAAACCAAAAGTTTTGAATAAGAAAACAATTTTTGATTTTTTTTTTGTTTCGAGGTTTTTAAAATGTTTGTGTATTTTTTTTTAAGAATTTTCTTTTTGTTGTTGTTGTTTAGTGGTTTGTTTGCCTTTTGTTGTTTTTGTTAACATCATTTTGGAGTTTATATATATATATATATAAGTCTGGAAATATTTAAATATGCTTAACTGTGTGTGTGTGTGTGTGTTTGTATTATCATTATTTTGTTTTGTTATCTCTCTGCGGCATTTGTTTAACAAATTTTTTTGTTTTGTTGCTGTTTTCGCTTTTGTTTAAAAAGCACTTTTGCTTTGCAAATGAGAATAATAAATATTTAACACAATTTTGTTTTCGTTTTGTTGTTCTCGTTTTTTTTTTTTCAATGGTTTATTCAATGCCACGAACAACTTCCTTTAGTTTTCTTTTCTTTTGTTTTGTTAACTGTTTAGCGATTTGCAATGGAAATGCGTCGTCAGTGTTGCCAGATCGTTCAAAAGTCTCGCAAACATTTTCTTTTCTTTCTTTGGTCACAAAAGGATTTTCTGGCTTTGTTTTTTAGTTAGAAAAATTCGTGTTATTTATTTTTTTTTTATTTTTTTAAAGTTAAATTAATTTTTTAAGTTTTGAGAGAGACTTTTTGTTTGTCTTTGCAATATAGTTTAAATCTGTTTTTTTTGTTGTTTTTATTAAAACTTGCACAAATTTCGCTACAAAATGTTTTTTTTTTAAATATTTTTTTTGTTTGTTTAAAAAAAGTTATAGAAAAGTTGATTTTGTGGTGTTAGTTTTGTTTTGTTCTCGGAACGCAATGTTTGTTTGTTTGTTTTCTTTCGTTCCAAAGCAATAAACAATAAATTATTTAAATATATATTTAGTTTATAATTTATTATTTAAATTAAGTTTAAATGTATTCCACCCGAACTTACAGCATTATTAGTATTATATAGTATTATACTCACAGTTGATTTTATGCAGTGGAGAAGAGTTGACAGAGTTTTGGTAACGAAAGAGAGTGACGTGAAAACTGTGAGAGAGAGAGAGTGTGGTGTATTTGGAAGTGGTGGTGAGGTGAGTTTAGATAAGTTCGTAGAAGACGGTTCAACAAGAGCAACAATAGCTGGAGAGGGGGGAAAGGAAGAGAAATAACAACTTTTTCGATATGAAACTAAATTAAATACCCTGACATTTTAACAGTTACACGTTAAGTTTGGCCTATGCGCGCCGACGATTTGGGTTTACAGATAGACAGAGAGAGCTTAATATTATATATTATATATATATTTGATGAAGTTCAGATTTTCATATTTTGTTTTTAGTTCTTCTACTGTTAGAATCCTGTTTGTTTTTGTTCTGCTTGCTTAATAAATGTATCGTAAGCTCACTTATAACTTTAACCCATACGCAAATACATATACACATATATACATATATATATATACATGTATGGGCATATATATTGAGTGATTTTTCTTTTTCTTAGCTTAACAAATATTTGCTGTCTAATTTATAATAATAATTTTATATTTTATATATATATATTTATATTGTTGTTGTTGTTGCTTTTATAAACCGCATCGTCTCCTTGTCTTCGTCTTCTTCTTCTTTGTCTAGTTAGCTGTTCAAGAGTTGTCTTCCAGCCTCCTTCTTGCTCTTCCTCTTCCTCTTCTTCGTCTATATTTTGTTTATATGTGTGTGTTTGATGAAATCTTCTTGCTTCTTTCTTCTCTTTCTCTGCATCCTCGCATAAATATATAAATATTTAATTTGTATATATATATATATATATATATATGCTTTATAATAAAATTAAGTTTTTAAGTACATTATTTTTGCATTATATGTGTATATATATATATTGATTTATTTATTTATTTATAGGTTAGTTTCTTTTCTTATCTTTTTTTTTTTTGCTGCATCTTAAGCGCTAGAGAAATTGTTTAGTTGCGATTTTGTTGCTTCAATTTATTTGTTGTTTACTTAATTTCATTTAAAAAACTTTTTTTGCACCCTGAACCGACCTCCGCCCCCCACCACCGCATGCCAGGGGGTTGGTTGAGGGGAGGGGTCTTCAAAAACATTCAACTCCTCCCATTTGACTTGTGGAAAAAATCTTCTTCCCCTTTCCTCAGCGCGCGCGCGCCAAAGCTCTGGACTCTGACCAGCCAGATAATATATGTATATATATATATATATATATATAGATAGTTCAGTTATCGTACTATACACACATATATATATATATATATAAGTATATTTTTTTGGTTGTAATTTAATTTTATATCGAAAATGTTTTGTTTGGTTGTTTTTTTTTTTAAAGTTGGTTTTGTTTTGGTTTTTTTTGGTTTTGTAATTTTTATTTATTTATTTTTTGTTGTTTGTTTCTTTATATTTATTAATTTTAAATTTAAATATAATTTAATAAGAAGAATTTGTTGTTGTTTGATTTTACATTATTTATAATATATATATATATATGTTGTATTTATAATATATTTTATTTCTGGTTGTTTTTTGACATGTTGTGTGTGTGTGTGTGTGTGTAGGTGTAAAGTATATGTGTGTTATGGAGCTGTTGTTCTTCTTGTTGTTGTTGTTTTTGGTTTCTATAATAAACTTTGCCCATTTTGTTTAGCTTGCAAAAATTACAAATAGCTTTTTTTTGTTTTATATTAATATTTATTAGCGTGTTTTGCTTATGCCTTTATTTTTATATATATTTATTTTTGCAATCAATTCGACAAATCGTTTGTTTATATACTTGAAACAATTTACTCTTTTTTTTTTTTTGTACAGTTCTCCTTTGTCTACAAAATGCCGCCGCCGCTGCCGTCGCCAGCTGGCGCTGCTGTTACAACCGCTAGAGGGCGCTGCGCTCTACGCGTTTGCGCGGCTGCTCGCAAGTTCTGATTGGTTGTAGTTGTTGTTGTTGTTGTGATCTGTGTGTGTGTCTGTGTCTGTGTGTATGCCTGTATTTTAAGTGTAGTAGTTGTTGTTGTTGTTGCTGTTGTGTTTTTGTTTTAATTTGTTGTTTACTTATAACATGCTTTTTTTGTTTAAACGGTGACTTCTTTAAGTTTTGCTGTTTTGTTGTTGTTGTTGGTTTTTTTTTTTGCATTTCTTGCATTTTAAAATTAAGTGTATGTGTGTATGTGTGTGTTTTGTTTTTATATAATTTTTTAATGTAATTTTTTCTGGGTTTTCTTTCCTCTCATTTTGTTGTTGTTGTTGTTTTTAATGCTTGTTTAAATTTTCTGGCTTTTGCTTTCTTCTTCTCTTGTTTTTGCTTTTAATTTGGGTTTCTTTAAGTGTAAGTTCTTTTGTTTATCATTTCTTTTCTTTTTTTTATATAAGTTTCTTAAATGTGGTTGTTTTTGTTTTTGTTTTTTTTTCTTTCATCTTGTTGTTTTTATGTTTTTTTGCTTAACTCTTTGTTGTTTTTTTAAGATCTTTTACTGGGGTCCATAGCAACAGCGTGGCGCGATGTTATTGCGCACAGCTACAGTCTTCGTCAACATCTTAAAAAAATAGAAAGGCTTAAAAAGAAATAATTTAACGCTTCACTTCGATGTCATCATAGTCACGAATTCTGCAAAAATAAAAACAGAGAGAGAGAGCGAGAGAGAATTAGTTAAAGTGTTTAGTTTAAAAAACAACTTACTTAAGATCAATATCAATGCATAAAAAAAGATTCAAGACAGTCTCAAAAAGGCATAGGAAACTGTACATTTTATTGGAAAGTCCTTCAAGAAAGTCCCAAAAAAAATCCCAGCAACTGTTCACACTAGTAAAACAAAATCCCCGCAACTGTTCTCACTAGTGAAAAAATGCACATTAACTATTCGCAAGCAAAAATATGTTGACACAAGTATAAAATGTTCTTAAAAATGTGTAAATCTTGTTAAATAAAAACAACTTATTCAAAAACTTTAAAGATCAAGCATGAATAACCAAGAAAGTCCCTCCCTCGAGTAGTGAAAGAGTACTGAAAATCCCAGCAACTTTTCATACTAGTGACAAAATAGTACCATTAACCATTAACCATTCCCACCCACCCAACAGACAGACAGACAGACAGAGAGACAGACAAGATTGTCAATAACCTTCAATATGTACGGCAACTAATCATTACAGCAAGTTCGACAAGCAATTACCACTTAAACTACAAATAGATGTGTCGTACGCCAAATTCAAAACATACCTTTCCCAACTAATCAATAAGACACATGAGCAAGAATCACAAGATCTGTGACGGCGACAACTAAACAACAATACTCTGCCTAACTGACTGACTGACTGACAGACAGAAGAGGGCTAATCGAAAGACAGAAAATAAGTGGAAAGAGAAAAATTTGGGGGAGAAAAATTATTTAATGCTGCCAGACGAGTCAAAGATCTAAAGATCATATAAATATAATGCGAGGGGAAGGGAAGAAAAAACCAGAAGCAAATAAAGAATGCTTGCAAGCCGAATTTTAAATGCTCTTTACAAACGATTCGGAGAAAAAGCAGAGGCAAAACATTAATTTGAATGACTTGAAAGAATCAAATGTTTTTTTTTAAATACTCTTTCGCAGAGATAATTTATGAAAATTGTTCCGATTTTTGTTGGTGTCTTTCGTTTTGTCTGTGTGTTTGAGTGTGTGTGTGTGAAAAAGGTGAAAGAAATTAAGAGGAAGAGAAGAAAGAGAGGATCATAAATTGGCAACGCTTTGTGCTTCCGCGGTGTCAACGACAGTTAGTACGATATATCGTGTCCCCGATTTATCAGGTGTTTGCATGCAGATCCTAAATATAGACGAGAGAGAGCGAGAGAGAGAGCCTGGTCTTCACCGCTCATCGTTCCATCCCCTACTTTTACACACTCTGCGTTGATTGGATTGATATTGTTTGCTTCGTATTCTTGTTCTTGTTCTTGTTATATCTTGAATATTTTCGATATGTGTAGCATGTGAAAAGTAAAACATTGTGTTGGCCGCCTCTTGCTGATCGTGATGAACACAAACCAAATAAATACGAACGTAAGAGCCAATGAGCCACGTCACATTGTTGGTTAGCACCTGATTAAAGGTGTGACTCGACTCGACTCGACTCGATCGACAGACTTTTGTGTGGGCGTACGTACAACAGACAATAAGATATTCGTTTAAACGGCTGCCTCCTCCCCCTCGAAACGTGGCGATTGATGCAAAATGATATAATAACTTGTGAAGAATATGTTTGTAAACGAATGTTTCAAGACTTTAATGCTGGCATTAAAAATAAAAGGGTAGCATAAAGAGTATAAAAGCATTGCAGACTCCTTTTGATACAGTTCGAATGGTTTTGATACAATTCGAATGGTTTTGATACAATTCGAATGGTTTTGATATAATTCGAATAGTTTCGAATGGTTTTGAAACAGCTCGAATGGTTTCGAATGGTTCTGATAGAATTCGAACAGTTTCGAATGTTTTTGAGTAAACTCGAATGGTTTTGAATGCATGCCTTTAAGGATTAGGATTAATTGGAATTACTTTCATATAATTCGAACAGTTGCAAATGCTTTCCATTTGAATATTATTAAATGCGTTCTTCAAAGCTTCAACATATTTTTGAATCAATTCTCTTAGAGTTGAACAACGAAACTTTCTCAAATCTTTTCATCTCTTTTCTAGCTCGAGAATTTAATTATTCCTTCTCGCCAGTTAAGTTCACCGTAAGAAACTAAGCCCACTAAAATGTTTATAAATAAAACGCAAAATTCGATATTCAAATGAGAATAAATTACAATGTATATATAAAAGTTCAGAGTTCAGGGGGCACACGCCTAAAACAACAACAAACATCCATTTTCACTCTATTTTCCTGACTTTTGTATCCTCTTTTCTTGTGCTAAAAATATGCAAATGTTTTTTTCTTTTCTTTTCTTTTCTTTTTTCTTGCTCGAGGGAACCCAACCCTTAAAATCGAACGGACTCTTTGGGGTTGAGCCTTGACATTTGGAAAACTTAAGCTTTTTCTTAAGCTCTCTCTCTCTCTCGCACCCTTTATTCACTGATCAAATTTCTTTAATGGGTTTCGATTTCAGGCCATTTGTTTTGTTTTATTTTTTTCAATTTTTTGGCAATTAAAATTAAATTAACACACTGGCGTAAAAAAACAAACAAACAAGAATTTTGCCTTATATATATATATTTTTTTTTTGTGTGTGTGATTTTGAATACACCTTGGAATAATCGTGTATCGTGCCTTTCGCACCCCGCACCCCGCCACCCGTGCCAACGCATTGATTTTTGTGGCTCTGCTGTTTATCTTTCGTCGCTTTGTTTACATTCGCCAGGCGGCTCATACTCTTTTCGTTACTTTTTTGCCATACAATACCTTATTTTGTTGCGCTTCTTTCTCTCTGTGTACCGCTAGCTAATGTTAAAAATTTGTTTTCCTTTGTATTTTGCCTCAACATTTTATTTGATTTTCAACATGATTTTCTCACATTTTTATTTTTGGTGTTTTTTAATTTCATTTCTTTTTCGTTTATTTTCTGACAACATTTTTGTATTTGGCGCGGCGCCAAAGTCAGACTCTTGTCTGTGTGTGTGTGTGTGTGTGTGTGTATGAATTATATATGTATAGAGTCGAGCCCATTGTTTGTTCTATATAATTCTCAGATACCTTTCCCAATCCCCTCAACATCCAACCCCCCCCACCACCACTTTCCCACTGCTTTGCTGCTGCCGCCCCGTTACCAACAAGCCAAGACAACAATAAAAACTTTTTGTTAATTGGCAATAAGCAAATGGCAACAACGCGCATTTATTTATGTTATGCTATACACTTATATATCTGTCTATATATAGTATATATATATATATATACATCTGTAAAAATATATATATACATCTGTTAATAGGTGTTCGTATTCGGGTTGTCGGTCAATGTTCAAACAGCTAGCCAAAAATTGTCTGTTTGCTGCCAGTTATTGTTGTTCGTATTGCTAATTCTTTTATTGTTGTTATCTTATGTTGTTTCAATCTTATTGCACAATATTTTTATTTGTATTTAATTGTTGTTTTATCTGTCTGTGTGTGCCCCCCTTCTTCTGTTTAACATTCATGTTCTTTTGCCATACAAACAACAATTCAATATCACTTGGCGCTTTGATTATGTATGTGTGTGTGTGTTAGAAAAGGTCGACAACAATAAAAGCTACACAGCTGGCAGCAATGCGGCAAAATGCAACCATGTGATTTGGACAGCTCGAGAGCGGATGCAAGCAGAGAGCACGCACACATTACATTACAGCAGTCAGCTTTTGAGAGGCTGCTTCAGCTAAGAATGTTAGAAGAGAAACTAGAGTGTGTATCATCATAGCAGTCAGCTTTCGTTAGAATGTACGAAAAGAATGTAGGGAACAGTTTCGAGTTTCGAGGAGAGTGTAAGAAATTGTTTTAAGAGAAATAGTAGGTGAAGCATAACGCTTACGGTAGAAAAAAGATGGCATAGAGTAAAAGTAAGGAGTGAGAGTAAGAAATGAGAGTGGCACGAAAGTGTTGAAGTAGAGAATGGGTGAAAAGAAAGAAGAATAGATTAAAAAACAGATCAGGACAGAAATTTAAGACATTAACAAGTAACTTTAAGGTATAAACACATATATATATATATATATATAAAAAGGGAATTATAACACGCACTAAGATAAGGTTACAACAAATCTACAATCCAAACTCAATTACCATAATTATTATAATAAAATAAAATCTAATAACGGTATAACCAGACTTCTCAAAAAAATTGCTAAAATTCAAGTTGTACACGCGATTTTTAACACTTGTGCGGTGAGATTACTGATTAATATACTTCCTAAATAGATTGTCAGTAATAATTAACTGGTCATAGTATATATATGATGATTTGTTGCTAGTTCTTGGTCAAGATTTGTTAAAGAAATTCACAAAAAGTACCTATTTTTATATTGTTTCTACTTTGGCTTTGGTTCTTCTTTTCTTTGTGTTTCGGGTATTCTGTGTTCATAAATTTGCCAGTGATTAATCTATTTGATCCGCCAAAAAAGACTTTTGTGAGCCAAACGATTTTTATTTGAACTTGAGGGGCACAGAACAAGTTCGTTCGAGAGAAAATGTTTCAACTTGATACACGCGTTGTGTATATATATATGTATGTACAGATATATCTGATTTGATTGCCATTAGCTGGGGCGGTGGATGTAGGGGGATTGGGGCAAGTCGAACACCAGGCCATTATTATTTCAGTTTTTGTTGCTTCTAAGTACAATCAAAGCAAATGATATATGCTAAGAGAGGGGTAATACCATGTGTGTGGTGTTAAGATGAGGGGGCAAGGAGGCAAGAAGGGGTTGCAGTACTACATGGCATAAACAACAAAATCTTAACACCTTGCTTTTATATATTTTCCCTCTTGTGTGGCTGCTGTTGTTGTTGTTGTTGTATTACCCTCCTCTATTTTTGCTCAATTGAAAACTCAATTTTCAAGCAATTAAATTAAATTTCGAAGAACACACAAAAAATGTTGTTTTTGGCGAATTTCGGTGAATGTGAATGTGATGTACTTTAAGATTCCCTAGATCTAGCAAACATAATGTAATGACCTTGCTATTTGAGATCTAAGTATTTCTTTACAACAATTTAGCTTACTTTCAAATGCAGCAGAAAGTAAAACTTGTAAAGATCTTTAAAAGTTTTAAGAATATTGAATAATGGGAATGAATGTATTGTTATTGATTAACCGGAGTTGTACATCATAATAATCGATATAAGATTCGCTTTAGGTAAAGTTAAGTAAATCTCTTTGGTAAGAAATTTACAGGGTATTTAAGATGCCAAAGCACCGTCTTTAATAGTCAAGTAGATAGTTTGTGTTGCGCCTGCTGTCTGTTGTGTTGCACGCATTGAAAAACTTGTCTAATGATACAGTTAAATATAGAAACACACAAACACACATCGAGAGCAACAACAAATAAAGTAATGCATGACACAACACATGAGCCAATTGTGACTCAAAGTCTGGTATAGGGTATACATTGTTTATCTAGTATAAAAATGTGATTTTGTATTATGATTCAATCTCGGCAGCAATGCAAACGTTTTTTTGTCATACAAGTGCAGTTTGTGTGTTGTTGTTGTAGCATTATAGAAACCAGCAACAAAGTCAATTGTGTACAAACAACAACAACAACAACAGCGATTATTGTGTGCGAATATCCAATTAGTGGCTGACACTAACAACAACTAACAACCAACAAGCGATAACAATCACGACACGCGACACACAACAAAACGTAAGCAGCTTAACGTTATTGAAGGGAGCAAGAAAGGGGAGGGTGGGATGCTTACCTTCGTAATTGACCTGACCATCACCATCGATATCAGCCTCACGGATCATCTCATCGACCTCCTCGTCTGTTAGTTTCTCGCCCAAATTTGTCATAACATGACGCAATTCGGCCGCTGAAATGAAGCCGTTGCCATCCTTATCGAACACTCTGAAGGCTTCCCGAATCTCCTCTTCGCTATCGGTGTCCTTCATTTTGCGTGCCATCATGGTAAGGAATTCTGGGAAGTCAATTGTTCCGTTGCCTAAACGATGCAAGAAACATAAATGAAAACAATTAGTTTCAAATTTACATAACCTAGTATAACATTTGTTTGTTGCATAAAAGTGATTCTTTCCATCTGATACTCATTTAAACCAGTGTTGGTAAAACCCTAAAAGTAACTTCATCGAATCTCAAAAGTCCTTTAAATATAAACTTTTACACATTTAACAACAACTAAAAGATCAATACAAGTGCTTCTTTCAATTTGATACCCATTTAAACTAAAAACCAGTGTTGGTTAAGCACTAAAGGTCACCGAAATACTCTATGCAAACTCAAAAATCATTAAGGTCTTAATTTGTGCGCCTTTAACTATAACTAAAACACACATTTTTAAAGGCTCTTCAAGCTTAAAAATTATAAATTAAAGCAATTGCTTAACACACATTTGCCATTAAAAAGTTTTGTTCAATGTTTTGACCCACACAAAAGCACACACACACACACACACACACACACACATACATACATATACAATTGTTATAAATGTCTTTTGAGCTCATCAATTTGCTTGCACGCAGTTTTTTTTTATTCTTCTTTTCACAGGGGCTCAATTTACGGGCCAAACATATTTCTTTATTATGAAGTTTGCAGCTGACACTGCATCACACCTGCCCCTCTCCTCTCTGCAACCACACTTCTTGTTCTTTTGTGTGTGTCGTTTATAGAAACTACGAATTGAGTTTTCCCACAAAATCCCATTTGGCCTCTAGGCATACACATACACATAGACATAAATCCCCCCAGAAGCCATAATCAAGCAGGTTTTCATATTTGTCTAAAGCTTGTAAGGGCCTTCAACCTCTACTCTTCCCTACCTTCCTGCGCTCTATCCAAGCATACCTGCAGAGTTTGTCTAAAAGGTTTTTGTGGAGCAACTTTTCGTTTTTCCCTCTAATGGCTCTTTTTTATTCGTATTCGTATGGCACACGTGGCGTATGAGCTACATTGTGGCGTTGATAACTTTAGTGCTGGCCAGGGCCAGATAAGCTTCAGCTGTGCTAAGCCAGCTAAGAAAGACCATGAAAATTGTGTTGAATAGCCAAGTACTACACTTAGAGAAAAACATTCTTGTGTTTGTAAGAGTTTATACCAAAGATTTCGCCACAAAATGTTTTCAAGTGTGGCGCAAGAGATTTGGCCATCCTTTTTGTGAGGCTAAAATTTTCTTGGTTGGTTTTATTCAAATTGAAGTGGAGGATTCTGCATCTTCTTCATGGTTTTGGTTTTTGGGTATCTTTCAGCTTCGCTGACCCCAAAAAACAAGAAAAATTCTTGTTACGCGACTAATTGAAAAAGTTTCACTTCACATTTTTCGGTGTTTTAAAGTTTGGGCATAGTTTTGAGTTGGTTTTCGACTACTTTGTCGTCGTCTTCGTCTGCGTCTTCTTCATGGCCATTTTTATGGCCAACCGAAAAGAATAAAATTGAAAACTTTTCTTTTTGGGTGCTTAACCGAAAATAAGTTTCGTCCGTCAAACTCGCAAACTCGCCTTAATTGTTATTGACTCTCTCATTCAACGACAAAGTCTCTTTTACTGCTGCTGCTGATGCTGCTGTTGTTAACAAAAAGTTTTTCTTTGATATCATTGAATATTCTATAAGACATATTTATAGAGTGTATAATGGTCTTTTTTGCCAACTAAGCAATATTTGAGATTAATTTTCTGACTATGGTTTTAGGCACACTTAATTTTTGTATCTTTTATTAATGTCTCAAAGGTTAGCAAAAGTTTTTCTCAAGTTGAAAAAGCTAAGAGAACGCCCTGAAAGCAGTCCCAGTAGACAAACTAACATAACTAACTTTTATAACCATAAAGCTCTTTTATTGTATTTCTCTTTTATGCTTATGCTTTAACTGCATTACCTCACTCATTACAAACCATTGACATATAACTACATTACTTCACTCATTACATATCATGAACATAGTTAGTTAGTTGTATTGCTCTTGTCATAAATAACCACCTACATAGAACTACCTTACTTCACTCATTACAAATCATTGACATATAACTACATTACTTCACTCATTAGAAATCATGAACATAGTTAGTTAGTTGTATTCCTCTTGCCATAAATAACCACCTACATAGAACTACATTACCTCACTCATTACAAATCATTGACATATAACTACATTACTTCACTCATTACATATCATGAACATAGTTAGTTAGTTGTATTCCTCTTGCCATAAATAACCACCTACATAGAACTACATTACTTCACTCATTACAAATCATTGCTTCCACAAACACACACACACACATACACATCATTTAAAAAATATTTCTTGTGTAAAATTAATGTTTAGCTATCGTATTTAATTGCTCCACTCTCTTAATTATTGTTGGATCTTTGCTCAAGTTCAAATAAAACAAAAACAAATCAATTCACACAATTCGAATTTTTAAAAAAAAACAACAACAAGTTATTCAATTAGTAATCGAAGAATTTCGAACAAAAAAACAACAAGAACATAGCAAAACAATTAACAACTACATTAAATCGAAGCAAACAGCAAAATAAATAATGAAATTTTCCCAATGAAAAATGAATAAAAATTGGAATAGTGTGCATTCGATTAAAGTTCTACTACAAATAAGTACAATAATAACAATAATGATTATTGAATAGCCAAGATAAATAATAAGAACAAATATATATCGAGACGAGATATATACTTTGGCGTTTTGGTTTCGGTTTGGTTCGCTTTAAAAATACGTTTTTTTTCTGCTTCTTTGACTTTTGCTACTTTTGGCTTTTGCGGACTCTTAGGATTTCCCCAAAAACCCAAAATACATAAAGAAAACAACAACAAAAATCAAATTTTTTGCCATTTTTGTGTATGTTTTTTTGGCTAAGAGGAATTATGTTAGACGCGCCTTAGACATGAGAATATTTTGCCTTTTTGACAAGGCTCATACAATGATGACGATAAATAAATATATATGAATGGATGGATGGATGATGTGTGTGTGTGTGTGTGTGTGTGGGTTGCCAATATTGTTGTCTGCGAGATGCCAATGTCTGTCTGTCTGTGTCTGGTTATAGTTTTTGGTTTCCATTACCACAACGCGCCGCCTCACACACGAACTAGTCGAGTCATCATCTTTACACTACCCTTTCCCTCCCCCCCCCCTACTCCACCCCTCCTTCGGCACGCTGACGCGTTTCGCAACGTTGAGCAAAATTTTTTGCAGACAATTTAAAATTTTAATAAGATTTTCTATTTTTCGCAACGCTAAATTTAGTTTTCACGTTAAGTGAACTCTTTATAAATAAATAAGACATTTGGGATTTGTTGCGGCACGCTTTGGTCATTTATTTTTCTTAGTTTTTAGTTCGCTGTCATTTCCATTTAGCTGGACAATTGAACAGTTGCACTCGCAAAAGTGGGTGAAATGTTCTTTTTGTTGCCACAGCATTTTTAAGTAATGAATTTTTAATGTTTCCGTCTACTACTAAAACATACACACACACACATACATATATGATCTATAATGGTTGTGTGTGGGTGTGTACATATATCTTATATTATTTTATGCACGAAATGCCATTTGGCTTGCTTAGATCGTAAAATAGTCAAGCTAATCGCTATACCCTCTCTCACTCACTCTCTCTCTCTCTCTATCTCTCTTTCTTTCTGTTGTTACTAATAGTGCATGGAAAAAAATCCCTAATAGCCACAACTAATATGAATGAGTGCTCTATTTGTAATATAGACATTGATTTTTTATCTTTTTAAGCGAAAAACTATTAATAATTTGTGTTTTGAAAAAATCATAAACAGAATTTGTAACGCCTGAAATTATATTACTTGCAATAAATTGTTCGTACATTTAATGCCTTGTTTACTATATTATATAGGCTAAAAACTAAAGCTAGAAATATTTCCCACAATTGCCTGACGTTTAAATGAATTGTATTTCATCTCTACGTACATACATAAGTACTTGACCAGTATACTCAACTTCAATGTTCCATATCTCCGGTGTTTCTCAACCGATTTCATTAAAATCATTTAATTTTACAGATTTTCATTATTTTAATTAATGTATCAAACGCCGTCTCAAAGTTTTCCAAAATCAAGATTTTGTTGTTATCGATCCCATGTGTATATCGAAAACGTGAAGAGTTATCGAAAATCGAAAGCTAACTTGCACTGCCTAGGGAATAAGCGAGCTTAAGTTCCACATCTGGAGTCTCCAGCTCTTATAGTCTCTGAGATCGACGCGTTCATACATACGGGCAGACGGACTATATGGTAATATCGACTCGGCTGTTGATACTGATCAAGCATATATATACTTAATGGGGTCGGAGATGCTTTCTTCTGCCTGTTAGATACTTTTTCACAAAACCATTATACCCTTTTTACCCATTTTTAATGGTTAAAAGGTAACTGAAAAGTCTGTCAAGTGTGTGTGCTTTGAGCCGCCATGTCAACTATTTATAGCGTTGTCGCTGATAAACATCCCGTCAGTCAGTCATTCAATTAAGTCGCCGTTTTTTCTGTACACTACCCACACCTAACAGCACAGTCACCTATTCACGTGCTCTATGTGCTTGTTGTCCTTTGCAGCGCATGCGTCTGAGCAGTAGCAGCAGCAGCAGCAGTTTGCAGACTTTTTGCCCTGGATTTTTCATCACATGCGCACATTTGCACGTGCAAACAACAGTAAAAACGAACAAAGAACGAACAACAACAACAGCTCTAAACGGCTCATCGCAGTTGAGTAAACGAAAAAGTAACGCAAGCAGCGCAGCAGCCTCCTCTGCAGACAGCATGCAGAAAGAGTGAGAGTAAACGAGTGAGAGAGGCTGACTGCTGGTGTTCATTGTTATTGTTGTTTTTACTGCTGCTGGCTGGCTGGCTGGCTGGTGCTTCGGATGTGGGTGACTTGATTTCGGTTTCTGGAATTTCGTTGTCGTTGTCATCCGTCGTCGTCGTATCCTTGCACTTTTTACTTGTTACACTTTGCACTTGTCGCTCGTTTGTCACGATATTTGCTCGCTTAAGTGTGATAGTATGTGTGGGTGTATGTGTGTGTGTATTGCTGCTCTTCTTGGGGCTGCTGTGTTTTGTTTTATTTTTAAGCTAATTGTCGAGCTTTAGGCGCAGCATTATGCAAACAGCAGAGAAAATTGCACAAAACGAAACACGCAAACGCATTTCTATGTACGAGTGTGTGTGTGTGTGTGTGTGTACACATAAATAAAGAAAAAGTGATTTATAATTTGTGAAAATTTATATAGCCAATATAGCAAGCAGCAACAAAAACTACTACAAAAACAACAACAAGAAAAATGTGTACATATGTATATTCTCGACATATTTCACAATTGCTATAAATACGTATAAAAAGTCACACAAGCACCGTTAGCTCGCGCTCTTTGTCTATCTCTCACTTTCTCTCTATCGCACTCTCGTTCTAAGTTGGCATAAATGATGATTTTTGTGTTGAGCCAAAAGGTGAAAAACCTCAACGGCGCAAACGACACATTTTCAGCAAATTTTCACAAAATTGTCTTTGCCGAAATGGCGCGCGGCGCCTATCGCTCAATTTCGTTTCATACTCGTGTTAAAAATAATTCATACTTTGCTTATTTCGTTCAGCTTGGTTCTTTTTTCCCCGTCCCCGTCCCCCTACCCAACCACCCACCATATAGATTCTTCTTTGCTTCATTTCTCAGCTCCCGCAAACCCAGAAAACAAAAACCACCTTTTGTCAAAAATCCGGTGTGCATTTTTGACAGCAGCCGCCGCCGCCGCCAACAACAACAAAAACACGTTCAAATATTTTTGGTTCTAATCTATTTTTAATGGCTATGACGTGTTTTTGTTGCATATTTTTAGCCGCTTGCCGAAGAACAAAACACACAAAGAATTTTTCGTTGTTGGGCCTCTCTCTTGCCTGCCTGCCTGCCTGATCTATTCATTAGTTCTTCTTTTGGGGGAATGATAACTAAAAACAAGAATAGATCTATGCCGGCCATACATACATTGAATTGAGTTTATAATTAGCTAGCGCGCGAAAAAAAGGGTTCAAAGCAATTAGTACAAATAGCCCAAAACTAGATCAGGAATTTTCTGAAGAAGTAAAATTGCTTTGATCTTCATCCATAAAAACTTAACGAAGAATAATCCTAGTTTTATAGTTAAATCCCACAAAAAATTCTCCGAAGTTATTTTTTATTTAAAACTTACCATCGGCATCGACCTCGTTTATCATATCCTGCAGCTCAGCCTCTGTGGGATTTTGACCCAGGGAGCGCATAACTGTTCCCAATTCCTTTGTTGTGATGGTGCCATCACCGTCTTTATCGAATAGCGAGAACGCCTCTTTGAACTCGGCAATTTGTTCTTCTGTCAGCTGATCGGCCTGTGGTGAACAAAAAAAAAAACGCACAACAACATTAGCAAAAAGATAAAAAAGAAAATAAATTGTTTTTATTTTTATTAAATACCATAATTTAGGTTTTCGATTGAATTGACGACTCTGCGTTTCGATAATGTAAACTTTTGATAATTAATTGCTTTCAAGCTTATGAAGTGTGTTTGATGAATGATGACAGAAACGACGACGACGACTACTATTTGGATGTTTTTTCATACATTGTTAAGAAACACAAACGAAAATTTATTTGGGAAAAGAAAAACTTCGAAACATAAAAAAAAACAAATTGAAATTACAATACAATATTGTGTGTTTGGGGTCAAAAAGTGTGCCGCAAACAAAAAAAGTTTACACTCGATGAAAATTGCTTATGTTAGATCAAATTTAAAGGAAACTTAAGGAACTTTTGTTTTTTAAACATTTGTTTTCCGGTATTCCGAATTGCCTGCTTAAAATCTTGCTTTGGGAAACTTTCTTCTTAAAATTGTATACTTAAGCTTGCTGGAAACCAGCTTTTGGATAATCCCTGCTTATTCAAATATAAATAGTTTCTCTATTCTTCTCGAAAAACTGTTAGCATATGTCGAAGCCAATCGTCATACGTCAAAGACTCGCATTACTTCGGAAAGAAAGGGTGTTTCGGGGGCATTTCATTTCATTTCATTTAAATAATTTCGCATATTGTTTGCACTCAACAAAAGGAAAGAAGACAACAAAAACCCAACAATACACATATATTTATATATATATTCAAGTTCAAATAAAGATAGAGATATAGTTGTTCTCGTATCTCAGCGTTGGTATCTACAGAAAAAAACAAACGAAAAAGGTGTTAGGTTCCGGCTGACGTCAGTTGTTATTTATTTCTAAAAAAAAAAAAAGGTATACAAAAAAAAACCAAGAGCAAGAAAATAAAACAACGACACCCGCCTCGAGGTATACGGTTCAAGGTTTTTCGGAATGGGAATTAGCGGAAAATAACAGAATTATTGATGAAGGGTTCCCCCCCCCCACCCCTTTCTTTCAAGCTTGTTAAACGAATCCCAACGAAGCATCAATTTTGTAGCGATGCGCGTCTAATTTGTTTTGACGGATGGACGGAATGCCTTATGCATTAAATGTATATATATATATATACAAAAAATTAGAATATATATGCATATAGTTTTGAGATAAGGTCGGCGCCCCTATATGAAAATAAAATGAAATACGCCTTGTGCATACTTATTTATGATTAAATACAAAAAATGATTAGAAATATTTGTGTTGCTTACGTCAGAGAAAGAATGATTCGAATAATTATTACAAATATGCATTGTGTATATAAATATTTCAATATGGTTATTGATCGATTCGCAAGCTAAGCTCGTAATGTCCGTAAGCCCAACCCAAGTAGTTTCCTCGTCATTATAATGGTTTATGCTATTCATGATTTAATTGTTTTGAAAACTAATTGCATTGCCAATCTATAAAATGCTATTCGATTTGAAATATATATAAATGAGATCATATAGAATTTGTACAATGAGGTAATATGTTTAAGAAATCATTTCATATGCTTTTTATACCCTGAAATTTTTATTTCTTGACCAATAACTCCAATAAATTTCTTATGAGCTCATACCATATGCGATTTTATGAAGTAAATAACGATAACTAAAGAAAAAAACTTTTAGTTATAGCACAAAGTTTTTTATTGTTCATTTGAACATTTTTTTAATGACCTAACAAGCAATTTAATGAAGATTAAAGCATTTCTTAGATTTCTGATATATCACCGCCATAACTTCAGGGTTTCGAACTAGAAATCTAGAAATCTGAAGTGCAATGTTTATGACTTTAATCAAGTTAAACATTTGCTATATCTAATCAATTGGAAGAGGCGAATTTTAATGTCATAACTTGGTCAACACACTTCAAGGCGTTTAAAGTGTTATATAAAGATGAAGATATGCCAAAATGTTTGCCAGAACAACACAAACCGATTTATATATTAGCTGGCTCTATATGGACTCAACTTCCGTTGGTTGGAGAGAACGCGCTAAGCCAGAAAAGCCAACGCCTGAAAACTTTATCTAATCGTTGTCGGTCTATTGCAATTTGAAAGCGTTGGCTGGTTGCCGTATATGCATATAAGTGTTTGTATTTTTATCGCTTTGGCCCGATTAAATAAATATATATATACAAACACAATACAGTAGTAGTCAAGTTTTGGTTATGTCACAATTTATTGTGATGACTCAAAGCAAGTACCAAACCAAAGTGAGATTTAAAGCGTGCGTTTTAAATATGGCAACGCCGCCACCCACTCTCCAAATGAGCAGCAGCAGCTGCTGCTGCAGAGTAGCCAGATGGGCGAGGTAAGCTAATTGTCAAAGCCTTATATTGCCAGCGTTGCCCACCTAAAAAGCTTTGCCATATCGCGCTGCACACCTGCCCATATATATATATACGTGTGTGTTTGTATATATATAAATTGCACATGTGACACAAATTAAGCAGAAACATTACTTTTAATATCTTTCACATGCTCTCTCGACTTTTGCACTCTCTCTTTCATTGATTTGCGACTAACTGTTAATTGTATCATGGTACGTTCTCTTTACATTTGTGCCGATAACCGGCAAAAAGCGATTTGTACATGAATTAAAACAACATTTTAATAAAGAGAGTTGCCGGCTTAGCCGGTGGTATAAACCGGTTAACATTTGTCTTCAAAGCACACACACACACACACATACATACATACATACATACAGATACTGATCGCAAAAGAATTGGTATGCTAAATGTGTAGCTGTCAAAAGGTTTTTTGTTAGTGATGAACTCAGAAAAATTGAGTCACAACAATAAGTCACAAGAGGAAAAATAATACTAACAAACCAAATACAACTTTCCCACTGACAAAAATGGCAAGAAAAGCATAAAAACATTCGCTGCGGAAACGAACACAATACGTTTTTGTATATATTCGGATGAGATAATGCGGCGGTGCGCAGTCAACAAACTTTGAAGATCAAGTTCTGTTTAATGATAAAGAGAGTCAGCTGCGTTAAGCATATGAATCACGATTATTGAAAAAAAATAAAAATAAAAATAACTATTTGCATTGCCTGCGCTAATTAAATTAACAGACACGGTGTTGAAGTGGGGGTTAGGTGTGGTGCGAAAGGTAAGTTAAAAATACTTAAAAACAAAAAGAAAAGGCAAAAAATTGGATTATGTGCGGAGTAATGTGGGCGATGTGTCGCCACGTTTGGCGTCTGGGGCGTACAAAAAAAAATTAAAAATGTAAAAAATGGAAGGAACAAAAAAAAATGTTTCTTGATTATGCTGCTGCACGCTGCACACACGTTTGGCCCGTTACAACAAAATTCTTGGGCGAATGACAAAGTAGAACAAGCAGCAACAGCAGCAGCGGCAGCCAAAGCACGAACAACAACATGGCCTAGCAGCCAAGAGCAGAGGCAGCAAAGCCAAGCAGAAAGCGAAACAGCAAAATAACCGCAATGCGGCAAATGAAACGGTTATGGAAGAAAACAACAAAACGTACGGGCCGCAACCAAAGGAAACAGACAGACAGACAGAGAGAGAGAGAGAAAGCGCACGCAGATAAAAGTGCGCGACCGGGAGAGCGCAAGAGCGACGCAGTGCGAAAAATGCGAGTGATAACAAATGTGCAGAGCTAACGAGCAAGCGAGCGAGCGAAACGAAGACACACTACAGCCGAAAACTGTGTGAAACGGTTATACGAGAGAGAGAGAGAGTGGAGCACTGAGAGAGCGAGCTCTGCTGTTGCCGCGAAACGGTTAAACTGAGCGAATCAACGAAAACGCGACAAGGCAACGGCGGCCAGAAATTCCAAAAGCTAAAGAATTTTTCGCTGTTGCTTTTGATTTTTTTTTTTTGCTTGCGAGCGAATCTAACCTCAATTTTCGCGGTAAATAAAGCGAAACGAAATACAACAAGAAAGCATAGACTGCAATAGCAGCAGCAGCAGCAAAAAATATAAAAGTAGCCAAATATGCCGGCAGCGCTGCTGGAAACAGCCGTTGTTGCTGCTTCTGTTTGTTCTTGTTGTTGTCGATCAAATGAGTAAATCATTTTCTATGTACTTTTTATGAGCAGTTCAAATATTTACTGATAAAGTGGCGATAGCAACACATTTTAGTTAAGATTTTTAAACTAAGTGTTCATAATTTGGGCAATGGTAAGTGTTGTAAACTCTGCTGCGTGTGTGTGTGTTTGAATATGTGTGTTTGTGTGATACAGCTGCGAGCGGAAGAGCCGCAGCGACGCCTTTTGCTGGCCAGCGGGTTGGGCAAAGCGGCAAAGCATTGCTGATAACGAGTTTTTTTCTTCGATGCTTGCTTTAGTTTCTGAGTGCCAACAATTAATAATAAACAAGGTAGGGGGGTGTGAGGTGAAGGTTTGTTTTTTCCAGCTAAGACCTTTAGTACATTATATTTAAGGAATGCCGCATCACATGTTTGTTTTAAGTGCAGCCCTAAATTGTTCTTTTTACCTTTTTCTTTACTCTACTCTCTTAGTATAAAGTGTTGATGATTTATCGATATTGCTTTTCTAATTGACATTTATAGCTTAGTTTTGATTTAAACAAATTGCTATGCGATATCAAATCAAAATAAATGATCATAAATAACATAACAAATTGATTTCAAATAAAATGTTTTGTATTTCGGCCATAAATTTCCGAAAAATCAATAAAAAACAAAACTTCTTGAATCATTTCTGAGAACATTCATTTATTTCTTAAATTTGGCTTTTAAATGGTTTTTCAAAAACAGTGAAAAGTTTTTTTTATATATTAGTTGGTATGACAAACAATTAAAATCAGCTATCTGCCTATAGATATGATAAGAAAAACAGAATTTATTTATCTGGCAGCTATTTAAAAGGTGAGTGTGTCTCTTTAAATAAAATGACTCATAAAAAAAACTAACCCTCAAACATGTAAACCTTTTTTTGGGCAGGCACAAAACTAGTTTCAAGTTTTAATTCTTTTCTTAGGGGTTAATTTAGGCACAGCTGCTGCTTTAGGGCTAAAGGCAAAACGAAATCCAATTGGGAAAACGTGCAATTTGAACACGTACACACACACACAAATACACATGCATGCAAGCACACAAAAAAAATTCTATTGAAATTCTAGTGTAAACAAATTAGGAGATGAGAGCAATGTGAATGCCAAAGGGAGTTAGACAGAGACAGCGAGATTGTGAGGTGAGGTTGAGTTTATTGATGAACTTACCATTTTTGTTGTTGGTGTTTTTTGTTGTTGTTGCAAAGAAATGTAGCTAAGGTTAATCCGCTGCTGCTGCGGCTGTAGTTATTGTTGTTGTAGTGGTATGTGTAAGTGGAATTTAACGTTGGACGACGACGGCGACGCGCGTTCTACGTTTAATTTTTAAGCAAATTATTTAATATAACACACTGTAAAGAGCGAGAAAAAGAAGAATAAGAAAATGCACGTTTTGATATAACTCTTTTTGGTGTTTATTTTTGTGTTTTAACGAAACTTAAAACTGCTGTAAATAAACGAGCGACAACAACAACAATATTACAATTCTCTATTTTTCTTTTTTGCCGAACGGAGCAGCGTCTTTTGCCGGCGGCGAAACAAATGAAATGAGGGAAATAAATTAAAGAATGCGAGAGAAGAGGCAAAAAAGCGACACTAAAAATGTTAACATTGACGTCGCCGTCGGCAGCGAAGAACGCTACTTTGCTTTCGCCGTGGCAAAATTTCTAGTTGTTGTTGTTGCTATTTTGCTGCCGAATTTTTTTTTTTTTTTTGGGATAATTTTCGTCTTGCGTTTTATTCTCTTGAATTTGTATATTTATTTGTTCGGATTTTTTTCTATTGTGCGATATAATATGCGAAACACACGCGCGCACATTCGTTATTATAATACGTATAAAACAAAATTTGTTATGCTCGTTTTCGGTTTATACAGATATATTTGTTTTATTCTTTTTCTTTTAGTGAATTTTTGATTGTTGCTTTTTGTTCACGCAGTACAAATGGTGTTGTCCTCTGCAAGTTGTTGGCTTATATTTGAATATATTTTTTATTTTAAGAAGGTAACTCACGATCCTAATCAGAACTAGCGTCCGTAACGGTTGACAACTCAATTGTAACTGTACCGTTTAAAAACCGTTAGCGTACTACAATAAATTCGCACTGTTGTGCTGCTGTTTGGCTGCAAAGCTTATGTTAACTACTTGCTGTTAGCGACTCAAGTGAACTGCACGCGCTCTCTTGGCTACTCAACTGAGCTGTCCGCGGCACTGTTATGCTCAACAGGGCTGTAAATTAACATTCTCTTTGCTACAATTTACGCTCTTTGCTGCATACCAACAACAAAAAGTATGTAAACGTCTACATACTTTTTGGCTGCATACAAGCAACTGAGCGAAGCGGTTAGCGAGCGAAACGGTTTTAGTGCGCTCTTCAATGCGTTTTGCTTGATTTTTGTCGTTCCTTTTTTTTTTATTGCTGCTTTGCGTAAACGCAACGAATTATCAAAGTAAAAAGAATTTGAAGATGATTTTGCAAAGCGGCCGCGCCGGCGCCTTTAGCTAAATAAATGATGTCAGATAATTGCGGTCTAAAGTGAAGATCAACAATAGTGCTTGAGACTTTCCATTAATGTGACAAAAAAAATGTTTGTGTGTTGATTGTGCGGCGAAAATAAACTGAACATAAGTGAACAAAGCGTGCGCCCATAACTTTATTTATGCATATTAACATAACAACGAACACATACACAAACGTTTTGTTGTATGTTAATCTGCCTTTGAGTGTTTTTTTTTGCGCCTGCTTTTGGTCATTTGCCACCATTTCGCATTGTCCGCGTCCATTTTGCACTTGTAATGTTTTTTGCCGCAGCAAATTGTCGCAATGGTGTTTTCGCCTCTTCTTCTTCTTGTCTTTTGCTGCAATGTCGTCCAATTCGAACGCATGCCAACAAGTTAAGTATGTTAACCTCTGCAAATTAGACAAGGGGGCACGGACAAAGCGGGATGAAGCAAAAAAAAAAAAAGGAAAAACTGAAGTAACAATGCAGCAACATTGGGAACTGAGAACGGCGACGCTAACATTGACGCTGACGTCGTCACTGGCGACGGCGACGACAGCAATGCGCAATTTTTCGCCATGAAATTCGGTTTGGGTAAGTCTCTTTCTTCTCTGTCCGTCAAACACTCTCTCAGTATATGTATGTATGTGTGTGTGTGGGTAAACATTTTGCAAAGCCAAGCGAAGAAGCCCCATAAGCAATTGCGCCAGCACCCAAGTCCCAAATTTATTTGACTTCCCTACTATTTTTTCTTCCACATTGCATCAACGCTTAAGTCGCAATGCGTTAAAAAAATATTTTGTAATTTTAATTGGGGAAAATAAAAGAGGTTTGAGGTTATGTTGTTAAAGAAAGAAAATGGCTAAGAGAAGATAATATCGTAAATTTAAACCCTTTCCTTAAATCCATCTTGAATTTAATTGCATTTGCTGGTAGTTTATTTTATTTTCTTTACATATGTTAAGGAACTAAAGCTAATTACTCTACGGCACATTTAGCCGTAAAAGCAGCCGTGAAATTCTCAGTGTGAATTCGTTAATTGTTAACGGAAAATAAACTGCGATGGCTTTAATGGCATTTTATTAGAGCCACTAAAAAACACGAGGTGACTTCTTTACAGTGTGACAAAAACGAATAAAATGGAAAGCCATTAAAATAGTTGAGTGAGTAATAGTACAAACAGTAAATAGTTTATTGTGTACAGTAATGAATGTTTGTCAATTTCCAAGTACTAACTTGGGTCTTCTTAGTGTTCACAGATTCTTTAATCAGTTTAATTAGTTATTCTTCTTTTTCTTTCTAGCCTTTCGTGCTTTAAGTTTTTGATCTCTGCGCCATTTTAGATAAGATTTCTGTATCTTTCGAGCGGCGCGATTCATCATGAAGATTAGAATGCGTTCCTGTTGCTTTCGCTGTTCTTCCCGTTCATGTGTGATCACAATTTCACTGTAGACAGCTTCTTCAGCACGATAATCGATCATAAAATCATCCAATTCCTTTTTGGCGACTTTGTATTGATCCTCCAAATCGAGATTCTCACGTAATTTCTCACCAACATTTTTATCGTGCTTCTGAAGAATTCCCTCAAGCTGCATAAGAAGTTTGTTTCTGTTGTGGTATTGGAAGAGAAAGGGAATAGAATATCATGTGTGTTGAAAGATTTAATAGCATGAATAGAAAATTTTCTTTTCCTAACGTACTTTTCCGCACGCATTTCCTTTTCCTTCTCCGCGTTCTTTTGTATCAAAAGTTTGTATTCATTGCGCGCCTTTTCCAGTTCTTCCTTCAGCTCCTTCTGTTTATCAATGCTACTCTTATGATTATCGCGTAGAATGCGACTTTGCGTCCCTCTACAAAGTGTTCAAAAGTAGTAGTAGTAGTAGTAGAAATCGAACTTATTATCAAAAAAAAAACCACTTTCTTTACTTACATTTCGTTCTGGATGCGAACATTATTCTTCCATTTTTTGCTGGCTAAATCATTCTCATGATTTTCAAGGATTAATAATTTGGCTGACTGTTTCCAACGTAGAACTGCATTCTTGGACTTTAATTGCTTCCTGCAATTCTCAATGCGACTTTGGACGTTCTCCCGCTCCTGGAACATTGTAAAGAGCTTTTGTTCCATATTCATTTCAGCCCGGGAAGTGCGCCTCAAATGACGATCGGCAGCATTCAACAGAGTTTCACTTGCAACGAGAAGTTTCTTATGCTCATTCGAAAGTGTTTCGAGATACTCGGGAAACATTTCGTAGATATGAAAATGACGTTGAAAATAATCGATAATATGAAGAACCTCCGGATTAAACTCCTCCATTTCAACAACATCCACACTCTTCATGTTCCCAAAGAGTTTAACAGCTGGCTCGTAAAATGTTCCTCGCAGTAGACTCTCTACATTCTCCAAATCATTTGCCAACTTGGGCATTATAAGCGATATCTTGATCCGTCCTATAGAGTTCTCCAGTATTCGTATAACATTGTCAATTTGTGTATCACGCGTACGCGTAAAGTCTGTTTAAATATCATTAAGTTTAATACTACACGGTTTTTTTTTTAAATTTTATTTCTTATTCCCTTACTGGTTACCGCTTTCTCATTGTCTTGCATCTTTGTGTCTTCTGTTTGTGAATTGTTTGATTTTGTTTATACGTGAAACAAGTTCTTTACTTACAATATTAAATGGGTTGCTTGGCAACTTGGATGGTTGCTAATGCTATTATTATATATCATAAGTACACAAGAAAAATAACTCCATAAGCAAAGCATTCTTTCAACCTTTGTCTATCTGCGAAACGATTTTCAACTACAAGAACAATATATTCAAGTGTTAAGATCTGTTCCAAGGAACAAAGATAAATAAGTTCATAAAATAAAAGATACTGAAAGGATTTCCACAGATCTGAAATGGCTTAAAGACCATATCCAATTAAGTTTTTTTACAGCTTTAAGTTTTGCTTAACCCTTTCTTAACTTTATTTTTCCTTAGTTCTTTAATCTGTTACAAACATCATCCTCACAAATAAGACAAGTTCTTCGAGGCTCTGTTTTGCCTCTGTGTAGAGTGTAATACATATATAAATTCGCAGTCTGTGTGTCGGCTACAAATAGCATGCGTATGCTTGCGGGCGTGAAAGTGGGTGTGGCACTTTTGTTGGGCGTTTGATGTTCTACTATGCAAAATCGTGAAAGGGGCGTTAGCGGGAGTATGGATTGGTAGGGGGCGTGGCTTGGCAGTGGCAGTTGGCTTTTCAGCTGTATTCTCGAGCCTTCAATGCCTACAGCAACAAAAAAAAACACAAAACACAACTTGTGCCACAGCGCTAAAGTTGCACAAAGTGAAGGATGGTTTGGGTGGCATGTCTGTGTGGCTGTGTCGCATTATGTCAACTGGCGTGGCAGGAATGAATGCTGCTGCGACAGGCAGGCAGTCAAACAGTCAAACAGTCAGGCAGTCAGAAACAACGGCAACTACAACTATAACAGCGCGGCATTTCCTGTTTGAAGAAGTCCTAGCAACAAAAAGGAAGAAGCAAACCACAAAGAAAGGAAACAAAACGGGTGTGTCCCTTGTACAAAGGACAAGCGTTAACCGACTGTGTCGACAAAGCGCTTCAAACAGCAAAGCGTGTACGATATATTAAAGCTGCCTCAGGTGCGAAAAGTTTTCGATGAGGTTTTGGTAACTATTTTGATCCATGATTTTAACTGATTTCAATACAAATGACATTGAATAGGTAACTGTCCCTCAATCAATATAATAATAATAATAATAACAACAATAATAAGTATAACAGACATATGGAATCCACTGGGTCAAATATATAACCCTGAAGTATCATTTCCTAGTTTTTCGCCATGCAAAAAATATATACCCCACTATAAATAGCACACCCTGACCACTTTAACCTTTGATGTTTGCATTTTGAGAAGCTCCTTGTCGGCTTGTAGTCATTTTCTAAATGATATGTTACCCAAATAGCCTGCAATCCTCCTACTTACTTACTATATTGTTCCCTTTCTAACATGCGCTCGCGACCCATATGACGCACAATTTTCAGGTATGAACATGAATGGCCTCCACACACATGCATACACGCATGCACACGCATACACTCATAAAGTGTCCGCAGCACTGGCAGAGAGAGTGGGAGAGAGCCAGCGAGCGAGAGCAAGGATAGGCAACCGAAGTGACAGCTGCGTTAGCGTCAGCGCAACAAGTAAGATGGAAGTAATAGGTGAGAGGTGGAAGCAAAGCGTCAAATAATATGGCAGGCACAAAACCAACAACCAGATGGAAGACACAAAAAAAACGTCGCATGCCAAAAGTCGAACCAAAGTTTTTTTTAGCGTTTTATTTTTTGTGCTTGTCTGCTTAAAATGCTGCAATGCTGACGAACAAAACTAAAATCAACAGCAACAACAAAGCAAATAAAATAATATTGTTGTTGGCTGGCAACGAAAGCGAATACGTGATAAAGATGGTTAGAAAAGGCGACGGCAATGGCCGAAGCCTGAAAAAATGACGCATAAGCAGCAACAGTAGTAGTTTCGGAAGAGAGAGAGAGAGAGAGCGCGCGCACCCAGATGTATGCAGAAGTTTTTTTTTTTGCACTGGCAACGTCGAGCTTACGAGAGAGAACGTAACAAACGGCCATGCAAAGCGGCACCGCAGAACAACGTAAACGGTACTGCAAAACGAATGTGCAGCGCAAAGCACAAATCAGAGAGAGAGCTCGTTCTCTCTCCATCTCTCTCTCTCTCTCTCTCTCTCGCTCTCTCACATTTACTGTTGCTGCTTGGCCCACATTTGACAGGCTCAGCTGTGGCGGATTTTCTTTTTTAACCGTTTTGAGCTTTGAGCTCATTATGTCGACGTTGCCGTCGCGTCGCGTCGCCTTGGCAGCATTTGCGCTGCTTAATGTTATATGTATATATATTTATTGTCATTTTACTTTACTATGCGACTGCGATGTTTCACAGCTAAATTCCTGACTGCCACGCTTCGTTCGCTTCGGCCGCATTGCAGCTATAAATTAGTGGTTTTTTTTATGCATTTTTGCCTAGCAAGATTACTTCGGGGGCCGCGTCAGTCAGCGTCAGGGTTGTCTACATATTTGAATTTTAATGTCGCACACAAAATCGGCTCACAGCGCCTTCTTTAAAAGATGTCTTATATAGAAAGTAGAAGAATTGCATTGGAAAAATCATATTTTATACCTTCTTTATAACTTGCTAATACTTTTTTTTTTTTTAATTATTTTTACATTTTAGTTCTTGTCATACAAAAAAAGATAATCATATACCCCATTTATTTTTCAACACCAGCAAAAGCTTTTCAGTTTCCATTGTCACACACAATATTATATATAGAGTATATTTAAGTATAACAATAACTAACAGATCCCACAAACTTGATAACGCAGCCTTGCGGGATGCGACAGTAAAACTTAACGACAATTTTCAGTTGCCACTTGCCCCACTAAATTTTTTAACATTCTTATTTCCACTTGCCTGGGTTTTGCTATTGCTTCTATATAGAAGAAAGAAAAGTTTTTCATTTTCAAAGCGTTTTCTTTTCAGGTTTCTTAGTAGTTTCTTTTCACTACTCTCGTTGCGGTGCCTTAAGTTTCTCTCCATCTCACTCTCTCACTTTCTCGAACTTTTTGCCTTTGCCAGATGGTTTTAGTTGGTTTTTTTTTGTTTTTTTTGTGTGTGTGCTTTGTTTTAACCTTTTGGCTTGTCTGTAATTTGAATTTTTTCAACTGTGAACTTGCTTCGGTCGTTTTACCATCCCTCTCGCATATAAGGTTGATTATAGTGAACTAAGCAGAGAGTAGAAGAGTTTAGTTATCTTATAAACTGCTTGCAATGCGAATGTAAGTTTTGATGCTATTACAAAAGTTTTGTGTGTGTGTGTGTGTGTGTATGTGTGTGACTGTGATTTTGAGCCTTAAGTTCTTGTCGCTAGGAGAGTTGCACAACTTAAGATACACTTAACAGGTTATGTTAACATTTGATCAAATCTGTAACTTTCTTATAAACTGTTATGTAGTCCAATGTCAAGCACTTGCTCATCATGTTAACTTAACATGATCATGCTAACTTCCACTTTTCCTTGCTCTCTTGGATCAACTTTTTGTTAACTCAAAGCAACTGTCTCACTCTTTCTTTTATGTTAGATGCTTGTACTTTCTTTCATGTTTGCTTTATATTTGATGCTATTAAAAAAGTTTTGTGTGTCCTTTGCGCTTTCTATTTTCTACAACTTTTGTGACTTTTGTTGATAATTTAATAAACTAGGACGAAAAAAACAAGCTGTTACACATTTAATTTATGAGCAAGCAAACTTTTTGCAATTAAATTTAATTCTTTTGTTTTTTTTCTTCCTTTCTTATTTGTTGTTTGTGTGTCGCGCAAAACAAATGAATTATTTTCTTTGATTGACATTTGCTCCCAACAACTTTGATGCCAAAGCGCTATTTTTTTTTCTTCTGTCTCTTTCTTTTATTTTTGAGCAGCTCGTTAATTTTTCTTCTTTTTTGCCGTCTGCTGTTACACATATTTATTGGACTGTGAGTGAGCGAGGTGCAAAAAGAATTTCACAAGTTTTTTTGCGCGACGCAAATTAAAGAGGAGAAAACAAAAAAAAAAACAATTTCCTTTTTTTTTTGCGTTGTATTTTCTCGTCGTTGTTGAGGAGGCTTTGGTTCGTTAGCTTCCAGCTTTTTTGGGTGCTCTTTAGCATGCGCCCGAAAGCATGCAATAAAAAATTGAAATCGCCATTTTAGTTTTATCAATAAACGCATTTCAGCTGCCAACTTTTATTGACCCAGTTTATATATTAATGCTAGCAGCAGCAGCAGCAGCAGCAGCAGCAGTGGTAAAAATAAGAAATATTTATGGTAATAGATTATCGGAAAGTTGTTGTTGTTGCTGTTATGTGTTCTTCAATTAATGTGTCATGAGTTTTTGGTTCGTAACATTTTCATTAATTGACTTTTTGTTTGGGCGACAATTATTTATAAAAACTGAATGCCAGATGGAGTCTAATTGGGGGGAAAATAAACCATCTGCCACAACATAAAAAGAACACAAAACATAAAATTCAAATAAATCCACTTAAAAAATCATAGCTTAAAGTTTTATATCAACAAGCTTTAGGCAGACTTAAAAATTTGTTTGGCTAGACCTAGAGCAAAAGTCGATTTTCTAAGCTTAATTTAGATCTCCGGAAACTGTGAAAAACTTTTTGTTTGCTGTTGACAAATATATATATGTTGCCTCCGTCCGCTTCCGCTGTTAATGATTGAAGAATAATATTTGTGGCTAAGTACATATAGATTCCGGGGGCAAAGCGGATAGGGGATCTATTTGGCTAGCCCAAAGTCAAAAAAAATGTCCAAAATAATGCTGGCACGTGCAAAACTCGACGAGTAGAAAGCCTACATATGTATGTATGTGTGTATGTATGTGTGTATGTATGTGTGTAAGTATGTTTATTCGGGCAAAGTGATTGATGAGCTCTCCGTCTAGATGAATATGTATGCCAAAAAATTCAGTTGTCAAAACGTTTTTAATGTATGGATACTGTCCCCCCCTCTCTCTCGACCTCCCTCGAGTCTATAAGAATATCATCTTGGGTGGGGGTGGTGGAGGGGGTTGGTTTTTTTTCCTGTAAATGTAAAATCCAGTTTCAAGTTGTCTTTTAATGAAGTATTTTATTTTTTTTGTTCGTGCTTCTGCGGCTGCTTTTGCATGCGCGGCACGCAAATTTTGTTGCCAATAAGACAAAAAATACCGAAAACAATTTTTATATGGCCTGAATGGGGTAGTAAGGGTAAGGTGTCGGTAAGGTGGTGGGAAGGGGTACTTGACTTATACTTTGCTATGCGTGACGCGTGCGTTTTTGGTTTTCTCATATATGTATATATATATTTATATGTGCCTTTTGTGTGTGTGTTGATATATCCTGTACACTGTGAACAAAGAGGGTGTGGTATGAGCATGTTAAGCTTTCACATAGCTGTTACTTACAGGGTATCCATCAGTCATACACTCTTTCCTCTCACTCACTTACTTCGTTTATTTTTTTGGTTGCTTCTACTCTCTCCACCCCCCTTCGACTGCCATCAAACTGGGGTTGCTTAGCTACGCGGCCCAGCCAAAATGTAGGTCATGTTGGGCTGGGTAAAGAAAAGCCAGCTGTAACTGGGAGCTGGAGCTGGAGCTGCGTTTCATTTAAACTCTGCACTCGCAACATTCCCAGAAAGAGAAAGAGAGAGAGAGAGAGAGCGAGAGTTGTATGAGGGGTAGGCCGAAGGGTTTTGCTGGTGTCATGAATACTTTAGTATGAGGGCGTGGCAAACAAAGCACAGTCACAGTTCATACCCAGACTCCATCCACTACCTTATGTCATATATCTAAAAGTTAGAGGGGGTGGGGCGAATGCGGAGCGTGCTCATCAGCTCATGCCTCATGCCTTATTATAATGAAAATTTCATTAGAAAATTGAATGTTGACGTGTCGCATGTGTTGAGCGACTGAACACACTTGAGTGGCTTTTAATACCTACCAAATAATTGTAGGAGTGGGAGAAATGGGAGGCTTACATAATCTTAAATAACATTCTTGACTACGAAAAAGGAAACAGACATGTTGACAATTTCAATTTTCAACTAATTTTCATAGCATACTTTTTTGCGCACCCGAAAAAGTTTTACACTTGACATTTGATAAACATTTTGTGCTTCTTCACATGTTAATTTGGGCAATAACATTCTTATACCATGTTAAGATTACATTTTCTTAGACTTCCTCAACCGTTTAGTTGCACATTTTTACTGCATGTTCATTAACATAGTGTAAACATCCCTTTTCCCATTGGCACTTTCTATGCTAAATAATTCTCCTACTTGTTCTACTACACAACTGAATAACAGGGTATTTATGCTGTCAGTCACTTAAGTAACAGCTATACATAGATATTCTTTCGGTTGCTTGACTGTTATCTCAAATAAAAGATAAATACGTGACTTTAGCTCAAGTTTCGGTGCATTTCTGTTGACCCAATTCCAGAGAGGGACAAGTGAAAAGGAATGAACCTGAAATGGGCTTCGGCTTTACTTTGGCAAATATTTGTTGTTGCATTTCCCTTTGACCATGCTCCTTCCAATGTTAGTTATTTGGCATGGCCTTAAAATATCCGAAGCAAAACCCAGCCTCAGAGCCAATGACAATAATTCGCAATCAAGCTAAGTGAAGTTTAGCCCTTTCTCTGACATCCTTTTTTCACAACTATTTTTAGAGTTTTGCAGCACTCAACCAGACACAATCTAACCAGACGGAACTTAAGTGCTTCTTCGAGCTGCTTTGCTGCCAAACTTGAGGCTTGTGTGTGCCAAATGTTTCGAGTGGTGGCACAGAATGTGGCTTAAATGAGTGAAGTAGTTGTAGTTGGTAAAGAAGTTTTTCCAAAAAGTTTGCGAATTCATTAAAAATGTTGGCAAGCAACCGAGCTTCTTAATTAAAACAAATAAATATGAGATTATAAGAAATCTGCAATAAATGTTACGACTACGTCTTGTACAAGTTAATGAATAAAGATCATTTGCTTGCAAGAGCTAAGAACTTTTCCACTTCACAGTTGTGTAAGACAGTGCTGCCAATGCGCCTTGAAGTCTAGACAAATGTTTACTAATAAGGCGGGGTGGTGTGGGGTGCTAAGAAGTCGCAAGACACATGTCAAAATGACTTAACGCTCATCAAAGTTTCATTTCTAAGCATTTATTCTGGTTGAAACCTGCAAACAAATCAACTTTCGACAGCACATTTATGAAGTAAATGGCCAATTACCCTATATGTGTGTGTGTGTGTGTGTGTTTGTTGGGTTTCCAAATACTTATTCTCGTTTTAGCACCCGCTTAAATTGGAATTTGGTGGCACATGCAATAATTTGATTTCGCAAACAAAAAAAACCCTTCGAAACGTTACTTTTGGGAGTGTAAACAAAATGTTGACGTTTTCGTTTTTGGTTTTCAATTTCCTGCGCCACACACACACACACACACTCGAACGTACCTTCACGCCCCTAATGGAAGAGCGAGAAAGTGATGAGTAGGGGTTGGGTTTAGTCACATGTTTTATCGATAAATCGTGAGTGCGAAGAGTTGTTTTTGCCTAAATTGAGTGGGTGTTTAGGGTTTCTGGTACTTTCGGCTATACGCTATATGCATAACAAACAACATTTTTGTTTTTTTTTGTCCATTCCCAATCGTTTCTTTGCATACCGTGTAGACATCAAATGGGCTAGAACGGTTTGGTAGAGTTGTTGAAGTACACTTTTTAGTACATTTTTCATATATTCTTAAAGTTTCAGAGTGATGGCGTACCGCAAATACTTAAAACTCTTAACTGTCTGCTAGATCTCATAGCTAAAAGAGCAAGGAAAATATTTTTTGCTACGTACAACTTCCAATGAAAATCTTTTTTGGTATGTAGGATTACTAAAAAAAAAAGAAAGATTTTCCTTGAAGAAGATCTTCAATTCTTAAGGTACCTGAAAACAAGTTCCTTACTTTACAATCATCTTTATATTTTTTACTTGAAATCTTTTGTATAAAAGTTAAGAATTTGTTTTTGATTTAAATTTTATTTACAGGAGTTCTTTTTATCAACCAAAATTCCAATCTGTTCTCAATTTTCTTTTTTTTTCTTGTTATCCAAAAATCAGTTTTTATTATTTATACGAGAACGCTCAACTGACACGAAAAGCCCACAAAAACACACAGAAACACACACAGAAGGGGAAAGCCGTCAGCTATATATTTGCAGAGTAGAAAGGTAGGATTGATGATAGATGCATAATGGGTAGATAGGGTCGTTGGGTAGGTAGAGTAACGTTTTATGAGTATTGACAGGAAATTGAGACCGGTAGACAGTCAGACATTAGATTTGACTCTGCTGCCACACACACACACACACACATAAAAACCACAAACTTTTTGATTGCTATTAACGCGCCGCGTGTTTGGAAGAAGAGAGAAAGAGAAAGCAAAGCAAAGGAAACGAAGCGAAAGGAAAGGAAAGAGCTCATAAAAGTTGAACTAGAAATGAAAATGGTTTCGTGTTTATTAACAAAGAGAAGCGGAATAGACAAAGACAATAACCACAAAAAAACAAAATAAAAAAATTTATAAATAGAAATTCCCTTTCGTTGTTGTTGCGTGCGCTTTTGTCTTTCTATTTTATGTTTTATTTCAAAAGGTCCTTGCAAACAAAATAAAGCTAAAAATAATTTGAATTTTATTGCACCAAATGACAAAAAACTTTCGTCTTGATTTATTTGTTTTGGGCTTGGTTAACTCCGAATGTGATTTATAATGAGAACACTTTTTAACCTGCGATAAGAAAAGCTGCAAATTTTATTAATGAGTCTTAAGATAAGGTCATAAATACCTTTACGACAGGAAATTATAATGTAACCATTAAAAATTTTCAAAATCGTTAGCAATCTGTTAAACTTTACACAATTATCAAATTGTCGTTGTACAAACAAAAGCCACAATTTGAATGTTAAATAATTTTTGTGCTATGTTCAACGCATAAATCGAAGAGGCTTTTATTTGGTTAGCGTGACAAAGAACACCTCATAAATAATGCATATACTATACAGTTTCTATACTCATATAACAATGCGTCAAGAAAGTAAGGCAAAGCAATAACAATACAGGCAAAATGATTATAGGAAACAGGAGATAAACAATATTTGAATACTCTAACAAACTTTTAATAGAATCAAACCGGAAATTAAAACTCAGCTTTCAAAGAAATATTTAACAAATCAATTTAATATATTATTTGTATCATCATATTATTTGTATCTCTTTGATTTTATAAATAAATTATATATTAATAGGTCTTTTTGGTCGTCTTCCAATATATTTTAATTTTGTATCTCTCCGATTTTGTTTATTCAACAATTTAAATGTATTTGAATACCCTAACAAACCTTAAATATAATTAAATTTAACCAGAAACTAAATTACAATGTAAAAGAAATATTCATTAAATCAATTAATAGTTAATTTAAGTCGTTTTCTAACATATTTAATCATATTAAAGCCCATTTTTGTATTCATTCTACTTTGTTTATTAAATAACTAAACTGTTAAAACTTTAAACGACTTTTTCACCTAGTTTCAATGTCCGAGCGAGCCTTAAAAGTACAATGAAACTGCATTTAAGCCCATTTATAGAAGCTAGCAAAATGTCAGCGAAATGCTTGCAAAAGCGCATTAAAAATGCAAAAAACACTAGAAACAAAAACGTCAAGCAAAAAAAAAAACGCAACTCAGAATGCAAATGAAAAACATTTAGCCATGTTTAAAACGCAAAACTAGTTAGTTGAAAACAAAAATTTAAGAACTTGAATAGAAAATATTCTGTTAAACTTTGTTCTTCCTAAGCTTTTCAACTGACTTTTTCTTAGAATATTAATATTTTAGTTAAAAAATATTTGTTAAAAACTTTAAACATTCATCATTTGTTAGCAATAGGCACAAACTTTATTATTTTTTGGCTTTTCAAAAAGTTTTGAGCCACAAAAAAAAGATATTAAACTATTGAAAGTGAACATTTTACAGGGTATATAATTAACATTCCTCACACTGATAGCAATTTTTCTAGTCACAAACTATTTTATTTTTTCTTAGCTTTTAGAAAAGGATCACAAAAAAATATAAATCTATTGAAAGTTATTTTTTATAAAATTCTACAGGGTATATAAGTAACATTGCGATATTCTTGGCTTCTTTATTGTTGTTATTATTAATTTTATTGTTGTTATTATTAACTTTTGTTTTTAATTCTTTATGACACTTTTCGTACGAATTTGTTTTAATTGCCTGACTGCTTGACCTTGCCACAAATCAAAAGGAGCGAAAACAACTGCAACAACAATAACGTTAAGCCATTTGGTAATATTTTATATGCAACATGCAACTGTGTGCAACCGTGCAACTAATTAAAACCAAGTTTACTTTTCTTTACCCGTTTTTTTTCCATAAGTTTTCAACAATAATTTTTGTATACGTTTTTCTCTTTGTTGAACGAAAATGAAAATATTTTGAGTGTGCGGATTGTTAATTACATTTTTTGTGGCATGCAACTGTGAGAAAGCAAAGAAAATTGGAAAAGGGGGGTTGCGGAGGGGAGGGGGGGTTGGACGGGAAAAAGGCGCGTGAAAAGCTCAAGCTCAATATTTAATCGGGGCATTCTCGTGCATGGCGTAAAGGTGCGATAAAAAGTAAAACAAGGAAAAGAAAATGCAGCACAGCAACAAATTATAACAGTAAAAGAAATTCACTCAAAAAGTATAGTTGCAAGGGTCTCAAGACTATTCGTATACACTAACAATACTTATTACATTTATATTGAACATTTTTAAGAACCTTTTGAACTTTAATTCGATTTTTCATTACATTTTATTCCTTGTGTCAAAGATTTTTATGAAAGTTATCAAATATATATGTTTTATATATCTTATACCTATACGAAAGAGTATACATTAAGACGCACAAACACACACAAACACACACACACAGACATCCCTTGGCGGGGTTGAACAGTTGGAGGCGGTATGTACATTTATAGTTGAACATGCAACAAAATGAGCGGCTGACATGACACGCGCCAACGTTGCCTGACATGAAATGTGCACAACTCTCATGAGAATGGGTGTGTGCAATTGTGTGCGAGTGTGTGCGAGTGTGTGTATGTGAATTTGCATGATGAAAAATGTAAGAATGTAAAGTGGTGACTGTGAGTGGGGCAGGTTAACGAAACAAACCCCAAAACAGTAAAAGCAACAACACTTCACTTTATATAACTATCTGAACTATCTAACTAATTGCCAGGGGAACTATTGTAATAACAATTTTACATAGAGCTCATTTTTGATAAGGTTCAACAGCTAGAAACCACGAATTACAAGCCTTTAAAGCTTCATGATTACTTTTAACAAATACTCTACATTTTAGTTAGGTATATTCACTTGCAACTAAATGTACTTAGAACAAATACTCTACCTTTAAGTTTGGGCTATTCACTTGCAACTTTTGTTTCATAGATTGATTTCTCATTTAAATTTAGTTCTTTTAAGATTATTATACGATTTTTCAACGGTAATAATTTCATAATTGTAAATGTACCAAGAACAAATACTCTAACTTTCAGTAAGATCTTTTCACTATTCAAATATATTTCATAGTTTGATTTCTCATTTCAATTTAGTTCATTTAAGAATATAAAGATTTTTAAGGCTAAAAATTTCATAGATGTAAATTTACAACGAACAAATACTCTACGTTTTAGTTAGATCAATTTACTTGCAACTAAGGTTTCTTTTTCATTTTCTCATTAAAATTTAGTTCACCTAAGATTATTATACGGTTTATAACGTTAACCTTAACTCACTAAAAACTAAAAATCATTTTGTAGTTTATTAAAACTTTAGTTTTATTTAGCAAAAATATATATATATACTTTTTTGAGTTTGCATAATTGAATAATATAAATAAACAAGGGTTATAAGCAAATATTTTTTGTAAATGTAAAATAAATCATAACTGAAATTATGTGCCGCAAGCGCCCGAAAGTCCAAGAGGAATTGATCTGCAGCCCGGATTGTAAGGAACCATCATACCAGTAGCAAAGTCTAAAAAGTTTCAATAAAAATGAATTCTTTAACACGATTAAAATAAATGTTTGTTCTTACCATTTCTCATCAGACAAGAATCGATTAAAAACGCGCACTGACTTTTATATGGCTTGCACATTGCGTCGCCAGCTGCGTTTGTTATTTGTATACAATATGGAGTGTATTTACTACACAAACCACGGTTGGACCATTTGCATTGAAGGACACGATTCTGAAAGAGAAAGAGTCGAGCCTGAAGTCCGACAATCAGTTGGAATGCGATGCAAATGTAGACAAGTGACTTCATCTTGGGTTAAACAACTTTTGACTGATCCACTTTGAAAACAAATCTCTTCTTATATATTCTTGAAATCGGTAAATATTTGTCAAAGTAAAAGTGAAAGCTAAAAGCAATGCGGAGCTGTTGTTGTTGCTGCCAAATGTTGAGACAGTAAAAGTAAAGTAAAAAAAAGAAACAGAACAAATATTATTGGTGAACAAACAAACAAACAAAAAGTTAAATAGCAAACCATAAGTTCGTTATTTGTGACTATTTTTAAATGCTGAAAGTTAGGTTTAAATCAAGAGGAAGAAAGAAGACTTAGTTTAAAGTTGATGATGATCACAAATCGTTGAACTAAGCATTCGATGCGCGAACCGGAAAAAGCATTTCGTTCATTTTGTTGATTGCATTTCCGTTTGTCCCAGCAGGCAGACAGGCGTAAAGGGTTGCAAAATAGCAGAACAATTACTCATTTTATCATTTGGCGTTTGTTCCAAACGCACACAATCACACGCACACACAGCTAAACATGTACAAAGCTATAGCCATGAGTTATGCTGCAGTTTTTGTTGCTGCTTTGGTTTTTAATTGCAATCGCATAACATAAAAGCGAATTTACCATAAATTGCACATTTTCAAGGCAACAACAAAGAGCAGCAACAACAAATAATGCTTATGGTTGACACACACACACACACACACTCAATCAAGCACACTGGGGTGTAAAATTTATGAAAGTATGTTTTTCGTTTGGCATTTTGCTTTTTGCTTTGCTTTGTCTCTATATTGTTGTGGGTTGGGGCGAGATTATGAAATCCGCCTGCGGATGCAATTAGAAAATACAAACTAACAACAAAAGGCTTTTACAAATTGTATGCACATACATATATACACTAACATATAGACATAAATTGTGGCAAGATATACGAGAAGAGTCGAGGTTTCTTGCTAATCCAATGTGCAAATAATATTGTGCAATATATAAAGTGTTTAAGTTTTCCAATTTCAATTTCAAATGCATACTTTTTTTCCAACATGTGGGTATGTTATGGTGAAATGTTAAATAAATGTTATGGAAAATATTCTTAAATGCTTTAACTTCAGAAACAAATTTGTAATCTATTTAAAAGCATAAATCATTTAGCAGATTTATAAACATACCATCGATTCCCTTTAGCTTTATTAATGTTTCAAAATATGTATGTTTATTCATGTGTTCACTTTATTAGAAAGGCTTCAGTCAATCTTTGACTTAACCGCGACGACGTCTTCTTTGGATACGAATGACATTTCCATTTGCAGTTGTTCCAGTTGTTGAAGTTGTCCCATTTGTGCTTGCGCATGTTCCGCGAGTGCCAACCGTTAGATTGGCGCACTGGGTTAAGCTTACAGAGGTGAAGGTTAATCTGTTCACACACCCTTCTAACACCCTATAGCAATTGTTGCGGAAAAGCTTGCAGCGAGTGGAGTTTCCATTGCGACCACATACATTAACAGTTCCGGAATTGGCGCAGCGGTTGTTACAAACTCTTGGAGTTCTCCTGGTGGTGGTGGTGGTGGATGTGCTGATTCCCAAAGAGTTCCAGAGAAAAGCATTGGTTCCAATCACCAGAAGCGAAACTAAGATCAATGCGACTTTCATTTTGACAAACTGTTGTGACATTCTGTTCTTAGCGTGCAACTACTATTTATAGTTAGTTTTCTGTAGCAATTGGTCTTAGTCAAACACAAAATGACATTGAAAATGTATTATAAATAAATGTTTTTTTGGTTCAAACACTTGTGCAAGCACAACAAATTTTGCTAAACAAATAAATTTGGTTGCTAACTTTGTGTTTTTTGCGAAATATCCAAGTATTTGTTTAATTATCATTATTTGTTAAGCCTAAGACTATAATATATATTTATTTTATTTTTTATTTATTTGCTGTTGCTATTATGAGTGGCGCCCAAAAGTAGGCAATGCATTTGTTAAGTGGCTTCAGCACAAAGTGTTCCCAAGTGTTCGCTTTGAATAAAAAAAAGACGATTGCAACTTTTGAGCTGCTGTGTAAAATTATAGCCTAAGTTAGTTACGAAATGCTCGGCTCCATCAATATAAATTTTACTTTAAACACCATTAAACGCTAATGACTTATTAATTTGAAAAAAAAACGTTTACAAACCCAGCTCATCTTTTCAATCAGATAAGAAGGTTATCCCCAAGAGCTTTCAATAACAATAACAGCCACTTAAAGTCCGATCCACACTTGAGTTATTTAAAGCACTCATGTGAGCATACACACACACACACACACACACGCAGTCAAGTCATACAAACAATCAACAGACAACTTATAGTTATGCTTGTGCGTCTGATAACTTAACTGGCGGGCGACCCTGTCTGCATTTTGGCCACACACATCAAATTAAATTTCATAGCCACATGCGTTGCTTTTTGGCGGCTGCTTCGTTTGGACGCGATGCGTTTAAATAAACATAAAACAAAAACAAAAACAAAAAAAAAAATAAATGAAATCAAATAATAAATAAACGCATAAAACAAGCAGCGTACAAAACATTTTAAAGCGCAAGTGCGTTAAGTTTGTTTTTTGAGTTGTTGTCTGCACTTCTTTAAAAAAAAATACGCTAGCCTTGAGGGTTAGCTAGATTTTGTTGTGAGTAATGTTAAGGTGAAATGTAAATATTATATATATTTCTGACATTTAGAAGAAGATAACAATATTAACTAGTAGTGTTTCGCTTGCTTTTTAAGTAAGGGTCTAACAATAACATTTTTTTATTTATCCTATAATTATTGTAAAAATATGTTGAAAATGTATCACAACATAAATACCCTAGCCTTGAGGGTTAGTTGGATTTTGTTGTGAGTGATGTTAAGGTGAAATGTATATATAATATATATATTTTTGATAATTAAAAGAAGATTAGATGTTGAATATGAATCGCTTAGTTTCTCTATATCTTAAACTTTTTACTCATAACATCACAAAATGATGCATTTATTTCGGAAAGAGTATAAAATCTTCCACATTCAAAATAATTTTCTTGCACCTCTTTTTTTTAATATTTTTTTTAAAAATATTCCATTAACGCACTGCTTGATAAAAAGCGGTTTTTAATGTATATTTGGTCAAGGCTGCAAAACGGTTGCGAGAGTTAATTAGTCTCAAAATTGATTGGCTTAAAACATTATTAAATTGATACATTGACCAAAACAAGAACTAAAATCTAACAAAATACAATTTTGTGTGCAATTTGCCAAAGGGGCTGCATTAATTTGCATTTGATTAAAACGCAACTGGGAATTGAACAACAAACCACAAAACTAGGTCACAAACGGCATCTACTCCATGTGTAATAGGTGCGTGTAGGCGTATGGGCGTGGCACACTATCGCTGACAATCAAAAACCAGTTAGTTACGCAATCCAACTAAAGAGTTCCAATTAGTTCGCACTCCAATTCAAAATAGTTTCACCAAACACAAAAATTCTGTGCCAGTGAAATCGTACTTATTATTAACATGCGATAAAAGCCACTAATTGTGGGTCATTACATTATTGACAAGCCATTTAAATGTCATAAAAGCGACAAAGCTATATAAATATGCAAAAGAATCATAAATTTCTAAAAAAGCGTGTGCCACATGCAACAATCATTAAAATACTTAATACTTGATTGCCACACTTACAACCAGAACGAAGAGATTCTTAGAATCTGCAATTCGAGTTTGATTGAAGATTTTAGATTGAGATTTTAAAGTGTTTCTTGGTGCTATTTTAACTTGTTGCTTGTTTGTGTTATTTGAAGAATACTTTCATTTATCGAGACGAAAAAGTGACAATCGTATGGATAAAGCATACGATCAACTATTGTAGCGTTATATTTTTAGTAGTTAAAAAACAATTCTGCAACTCAAACAGCTGACTGTTTTGAAAAAGCGGCAGAACCTTTGCTGCTTTAACTCTTTCTCTCTGTCTGTTCAATAACATTGAACCACATGTTATTTGTCTTATCGATAGGATATAGGAACTAAAAGTTTAATAGGAAGCGTAACTAACAAAAACTTTCATAATACAGCCAGGGTTTCTTTTGGTTTAATCTGTTTACCGATTACTGTTATCGGTAATGCCCGCAGCAGCAATGCCTCGGGTTATCCTGTTAGCCCCACAGCATATATTTACTTAAACGCACGCAGCTCTTAAGTTTTGAAGTCGCGCCAGCAGCCACAAACGAAATATATAAAAATAATAATTACACAAATTGTGTGTTCAATTTTAGTTAAATAAGCACTCAGCTCTCAACTTTTAAGTGCTTCAAGCACTTTCATTTAAATCGAAAAACTCTCCGTTAAAAATAACAACAACAACAAATAAAACAACAAATGAAACAACAACAAAATTGTATAATCACAATCACAAAGCGGCGGCAATTGGCAATCATTTCTGGTACAAATTAAAATTATATTACAACATTTAAGTTTT
The DNA here is from genome assembly GCA_035044605.1 of Scaptomyza cyrtandrae. NCBI lineage: Eukaryota > Metazoa > Arthropoda > Insecta > Diptera > Drosophilidae > Scaptomyza > Scaptomyza cyrtandrae. The sequence continues at coordinate 804,025 of JAWNNS010000642.1, forward strand.
AGTGCATTAAGTCCAAGCACAATGCAGCGAGAGCAACAGACTTTTTGGCCATTATATCAGTGCAGTTAACCAAAAGTAAACAAGGTAGAATGTTGGAGGTCGATAATGATAGACTACAGAGATACCCTACTTAAAGGGTATGCAGTTGTCTGAATGGATCTTACAACAACATCCTTAATGTTCAATTCTACTTCCCAATTACCAATTCTCTCAACTTTAAGCATATATAATCACTGAGATCAAATTAAACATTTGAATGCCGCGCTTTCGTTTGGCTAATGCGATAAGTACAGGGTATGTCAAGCCATGAAAAAGATACACAACAACATAATAATTATATATATAAACGCGGCCCAAATCGCAAAATGCATTCAAGCATTGCAATCGCTTTTGCCCAGGCTTCAAGACAGAGAGTCAGACAGACAGAGAGAGATAGAGAGAGAGGGAGAGAGACTTGTGCTATAATGTAAGTCTATATAACTGACCTGCCCAATTTTGTCGAAAGTGAAAGTATGTTGTTGTTGTTGCACACTTTTTGTTGTTGTTATTGTTAAATAGAAGGAGGTGGAAAAAAACTGCCGCATTGACCAGCATCAGCAGCAGGATGACGCGAATTGCGTATTTGGCCAAAATGAGTTAGCCGCATCAAATAAATTTTATTGCCAACGCACACACGCACACACACACACACACAACCACACACAAATGGAGCGCCAATCAATTGCAAAACCCGTTGATAAGATCATCAGCTTCCTGCAAACAAAACAAAAACAAAAAAAAAACTCGTTAAGACCGCTTTACCGTTACGGTCAATAAATGATACGTCTGCTTCTTGATCAGGCATCAGCCTTTAAAACTTTTCAAGTTTAACCACATTCGTTTTCATTTAATATTTATTTATCCCATTTCGCATTTCGCCTGTTTCCCATTCCCATTCGCATTCGCATTCGAATTCGAATTCGGTTTTGATTGTTTCTTTAACTCTTTTTTTTGCGGTCTTTTGCTTTTGAACTTTTTTATTGACCACATCCAATATTGATTTGATTTTTTTCAAGCTCATTTACATTAGAAATTATCAATAATTAGATTGTTTCATAACACCTGTCCAGATATTCAAATAACTCTTGTTAGTCGATGAGGTAATCATTGAGCTTTAATGTTTTTTTTTTTATATCTTTTTGTCAATACATTAAGCTTAAGAAGATGTTTGGCATGTTGTGTAAATAAAGGTGCGTAAGTAAGGTAAGGTGTTAATATCTTAGAAATATACAAAATATAGGTTGCGTAGTTAGGTTTAAGCTGACTTGGTATGGTCTAATATTAAGCTAATTGTTTAAGTCAGAAAAATAATCATTATGTATGTAATAATGCCATTTAACATGGATTTATTAGTTTAAGTTTCATTTGAAATACTTACTTAACTTATAACAACTTTTTTTTGGGCTTTGTTTTGACCTTTGTTTTGGCTTCATACAATTGAAACTTAATTATACCCTGATCCCATTAACAATGGGAAAAAAGGGTATAATGAAGTTGTGCAAAAGTATGTAACAGGCAGAAGGAAGCATCTCCGACCCCATAAAGTATATATATTCTTTATCAGCATCAACAGTCGAGTCGATATAGCCATGTCCATCTGTCCATCTGTCCGTCTGTATGTATGAACGCGTCGATCTCAGAGACTATAAGAGCTAGAGACTCCAGATTTGGAACTTAAGCTCGCCTAATCTCTAGGCAGTACAAGTTTGTTTTCGATTTTCGATAACTCATCCCGTTTCCGATATACACATGTGATCGATAACATTAAAATCGATTTCTATTAAAATCGGTTAAGAAACACCGGAGATATGGAACCTTGAAGTTGAGTATGCACTATGCAGTATGGTCGTACACACACGCACACATACTTGCAAGCACTGACTGTACGCGTAAAGTATAGGGATCAGGGTATCGTCTAGTCGGGATTTCTCGACTAGAGCCTTCTTACTTGTTTTATAACAGTTTTTACTTCAAGTTTGTGTAAAATTTCTTGCTTGAAAATTCTTTCGGAATAGCTTAAAAGTTTCTATGCAAAATAGCACCAAAAGTTTGATGTAAACAAAAAATATTTAAATAATTTTAAATCCCTCAAAAAAACCATTACTGTACATTAACTGTACAGTTAGCATTCGTTATAGAGGCGTACAATGACATTCCTTATTTATAAGACATTATTAATATTCTGTGTCACAAGCACAAAAAAGAAAAACAAACTATTTTGCAATACCAACTGTGGGCTACTCGCAAAAGAAGAAACAGCAGCAAAGGGAGGCTTAAACAACACAACAACAACAAAAACAAAACAAAGAAGAAGGTGTATGATAATTAGCAAATCAAAACACGTAACACAGACAATAAAGCACTTTAAGGTTCTTGGGTTGACACACAAATAAAAACCGCAATGCCATATAGCGGCGATATTTATCGGACATTTGGGTCTTCGAGGCGTACCGTTAAGCACTTAACAACAAATTTGGCAGTGGCAGTGAGTACACAAAAAAAAACAAACAAACAAACAAACAAAGAAGAACAACAAATTGAAGAAGCATTTTTGCTGTTCGAAGCAAACATGTTGCATGTTGCATGTTGCATGTTGCAAGCTGTAAGTGCCACGCCTGCGCATCAAGCGGTTAACTGTTAAAGCCAGCTTTTTTCTGTTGACCAAAAAAAAAACGTTAATTACGCGCCGAAAAGTGAAAAATCACATTAATTAACCAACTTGGCGACGTATTTTTTGTGTATAAATTAGACAGTCTGAAATTGTTATATGGTCATTCTTGCCACATGCTTCAAAGACTGCAATTTGGCATTTCGATTGCGACAAAAGCACACACACACACACACACACACACAGAGATTTGGCCAAAAGCAAAAGTGGCCAACGGCAGCAGCAGCAACTGGACAATTAATGCTTTAGATACAAGCTACAATTGCCCAATTGCCAATTGTATCTGCACAGAGTTAGCTGCTGGCCAAGTTTATACTGATTGTGTTTTTTGGGGTTGGCTGTCTCATTAGGGCACTGAACCATTTGACATTTAATTATAACGAGTATGGTCGAGTTGGCCCTAAAGCTTCAACAGGTATTTTCGTATGGATAACTTCATGTTAGTATTATGGCTATTGGAATATTGGAATATGGAATATGGAATATGGAATTTGGAGTGTCAGAGCTAAAGACCTTCATTTGATTTGGTTTTCGCTATCGGGCTCATTAATTGGTTAACGCTTATGGCCATAAAATGAATGATGAGACAGGCAAATAGCTGTTGCCATGTGAAGTCTTCATGACCTTGACTTAAGTTAATATGAGGCTTAGTTACTGTTAGATATTTAAGTGCTATTAGATTTAATCACTCTGACAAAAAAAATCACACTTAAAACGTCAAAAAAATGCTAATCAAACAAATTTGCATAGATAAATTTTGCTAAAGAGCAAAGATAAATGGTTAAATCTATGATTTCCTATGCGAAACTACAAATCAGCTGTTAGGTGTTAAAAATGTCGCGAATGCGTCAAGTTCAAAATCACGATGATGATGATGATAATGATGATTACGTTAATGATTGTGCAAAAAGTGAGACCAACAAAATTTGACAAACTATTATTATTATTTATCTTCAAGTTTTTTTTTTTCTGGTGGTTTCGAGGCAAAAGCAAATAAAATCGCATTAAAAATGCTCATTACAAGGGCTGTGGCCCAGACTTTACTTATAGAGGATATGAGTTAAAATAAAAATAAGAAGAAGAAAAAAAGAAATCAATAAATCAACTCAATTGCTGTCATTGCAGCGAGGCAATTAAAGTTAGTTTACTCATCATCATAATGATTAAATATTTGTTTCAATGGACCATGTAAACGCATCTCTCGGTTACCCAAATCTCAAAGACCTTGTGCGAATTTTTATTCAGCAACGTGAGCTTATTTAGTTTCTTGTACAAATGGCACTAAGAGCGTGTTAATCATTAAGCAAAATACTATATATATATACAAAACGAAAAGCAGAAGCAGAAAGTTTGAACGCAAGTCGTCTCTCTTAACGTTTTGGTATGCTAAATGTGGCAAGAAGAAGACTGTAAAAGTAGAGCTTTGAATGCAAAACTTGGCTCAAGAACTCTTGTTGCTTTGCAAGAAAGCAATTATCCTCCCTAACATTGTAAATGTGAAAGATGTTTGGATGTTTGTTACTCTTTTGTTGAATGAGAGAGTAGAGTTCGAACTTCGAGAACAAATTATGTTATCAGTTGGAAATGCAGTCTTAATCTAGATGCCCAGCCGTGACTTATAAGGTATTGTACTTGATAATCGGTTGAGTTTTGAGTGAGTTATCATTTCGCTTTCACGCTAAAACTATAGAATGGTTTGGAATGAAACTTATCAATAATAAAGCTTAAGCATCGTAACAAAACATACACTATAATTCTTAAAGATATTCTGTGGCGTGTGTAGAAGACGAATGAGAACAACGTGAAATGAGAAAGTAAGAAATTATAACATTCGTAAGAAATATATTTTGGTTCTTACATTGATGCTTCTTATAATGTTTCTTACTTGATCTATTAGCCCTTGCAATCATCTGCTCCTTGAAGTACATTCCAAAGTTTCTCACAGTGCATACAAATGCGTACAAATTGGCAATTTGCAGATTAAAATGTTAAACCAGTTGGCTATGAAAACGAAGTGAAGAGCTACTTAATCAAATGGCATGTTCGGATCGATTTCATTACTGAACTAACCGAGACATTAATTTTAATAAGCTGGCCAACAGACAAGCAACAGCAGGCAACAACAACAAACAACAAACAGCAACAGCAACAAACAACATCGAACTCAATTTGAATTCAACTTTCCCAAGCGTAAAGTGCAACTGCAAATGCAAAAGCAGCCGTTTGCCAATTAAAAAACATAATTAAGTTAATCATAATAATGCAAACAGGTTGTGTGTGTGTGTGTGTGTGTGTGTGTGTGTGTGTGTGTGTGTACAATTGGTCGTATGCGTTATTACTGTTGCCTGATTAAAAGCGATGCACACAATGCAAATTGCGCATACGTCGCGAGAGCCAGCATCGGCAGCCATTGAACTTGTCATTAACAATAACTTTTAACTGTTTTGTTGCTTGGATTTCTCATTAATTAAATGCATAATTAAAGGAATTTTTAGCGCAAGGAGTTCATAAAACCCTGTTCATAAATTGCATTATTGATTGCCTAGGCAATAATAATTAGTTCAGACTTATGTTCCGTGTAGCTGTTCGTGTTATTTAGATGTTCATGTTGTTCGTGTTTGTTGTTGTTTGTTGTTGTTGTAACACGTTGATTAGTTGTAAATTGCAAATTGCTTAACGGATGTTCGAGGTAGTTTTTTTTCTCCCATTAGTAAATCTTAGCTGATTTAAAATTTATATTGACTTTAGCCTTGGCTACTGCAAATGCAGCTAAATAATTTGAGTTTAGTTCAAATTTTTGGTTTTATACTTGAAATAAAAGATATGAAACTTACAACAGATATGTTTTTTTGTTATGAAAAAATATGCTTACTTAAAAGTGGTTTTAAAGTGAGTTAAGTAATATTTTAAATGTTGATTTTCTCTTTAAAAAACATTTTAATAAAATTCTTCTGAATTTCATTTCGAAATAGTATAAAAATGCCTTCGAATTTCGAAGAATTTTTTGTTGATGAAACTTTTTCATTCACATTTAAACAAATTTCAAATAAACTTTGTTGATTGCTTTTTCATTTATATTTAAACAAGTTCAAAATGAAATGCAGCTAAAAATCACAAATTGAAATACTTTCTTTGTGAAGTTTAAAACAATTTCAAAAAAATTTCTTTTTGATTTCTCATGCTAAGAATTCCATAGCTAAAATACATATTTATTTATTTTTTCTCACATAGTTTTTTGTCTTTAAAAAATCACACAAATTATTCAAATATGCATGACAAGCAACCATGCCAAGAGTCTCAGATCTGTTCGTGTTTGACAACACCCCCTTCCTCCCTCCACTCTAGACAACCCACGTTTTTCAAAAAGACACCCACACACACACACGCAAACACACAGACATCTGCTTTGCTCGATGATGCCTCAAGTTCAAGATACAAAAAATGTGTACAAACCAAATTTTTGGTGTGTACTCGAGAGTACATTGTGCATTGTTTTAATGTGTTTCTTCTTCTTCTTCTTGTTTTTTGCACTTCCGCGTGCCACACACACACACACACACACACACACACGCACACAGAAAACATCTTAGACTCATTGTATGGCAACGAGATCAAGAAGAAGATATTACTCGTTAATCAACGAACAACAGAAAAGTGTGTTGTGTTGTTGTTGTTGTTTGTGGCTTGCGTTTTTCACAGCGCTTATCACACACTTCATTAATTTTGTTTCGGTTTTTTTTGTTGTTTTTTTCATTTTGCATGCCGCACTGCCTGCCGTAATTACTGTTCGTGTTTCTATCAGATACACAGATACAAGTTTCACTTTTTTGTACCTTCTTCTGCTGTCGCTGCTGCTGCTGCGGCTGCTGCTGTGGCTATTGCAACATTGCATGCTGCACTTGAAACCGAAACAAAACCTGCAACCTGCAATTGAAATTGAAAATTTGCCACGCGTGAAAAACAAAAACAAATACAAACTTAGGCACAAGTTATTCTTCGTGTGTGTGTGTGTATCTGTGTATCTGTAAGATACATATTTATATTTGTGAGTTGTTAAACAGCCAACAGTTTGTTGCCATTTAACTGCTTGTGTGTGTGTGTGTGTGTGTGTGCTTGCTTTTTAACGCTTCGTTAACAATAATAACAATAACATTAACAACAACATCAACAAAAACAATAACCTTTTGTTTTTATTACTTTTTTGATAGCAGAAGCTAAAAATCATTAACTCAATTAATGTACCACGAGTAACTAAATGAAAACTAAAACTTAACGGATTTCTAAATTGGTAACACGAAACTAGATTAAACGGATATCATAATTTTGATTATGTTTCTATAATGTTACCATTTTAAAGTTGCTAACTAGAACGTGCTAATGCTGCTCGTTTATAAAGCTAATAATATAAGCGGAAAAATCACATTTCAAATTTATAGTTTAAATAAAAGTTTGTATATCATAATATGATGTAATAAATCTTAGTGGTTTATTTAAAGAAATAACAAAAAAATCCTATCTTCTAGTTAATTGATTTTTTTAAATTTTTATTAAGATATAAACTTCTAGAATGACTTTAAAAATATTCTAAAAGCTTAAAACGTTACTTAATCATAATATAAAGTCTTAAACATTATATGCAGGTTTCTTTAAGTTTGTCATATTTAAATTGTTAACATTTCCGCACAGCGCACCCTAAACAAAAACATTTTTTAAGAAGCAGAAGAAAAAGAAAAAGCCACAAAAAGACAAACAGCAATCAATACAAACAAATTAAAACTCATCAAAGACAAACAAAACAAAGACAAAAAAAAAAAACACAAACTCGAAAAATCTGACCAAATTATGCCAAACTTGGAGGTGCAGTTTTTTGAATGTTGTTGTTGTTATTGTACAGGGGGTATTGTTATTGCTAGTATTTTTAAATGATGATTAATGCCAGTGTGCCACTCTTGAACTCTGCAACAGCATCTTCAATCTTTGCTGCTGCTGGCGACTTGTTTTTGTCCCTCAGCAAAGTTGTCCAAGTTGTTGTTTTGTTTGCTGTCTGTCTGTTTGACTGTTTGTTTGTCTGAATCTTGTATTACAGCTTACTTACATACGTATTGTTGTTGTTGTATTGTTGTTGCGTCATCTTACAATTGTGCAATCAGAGTGCATTTAAATATATAAACCTTATGATTATGAACGCATCGTCCCCCCATTGTGTATGGAAGGGGCCATTGATCTGGGCTTAAGTCGAGGAAGATTAAGTTTTAAAATGTAAAGATTTTTAATTATGATAAAAAATGAAGGGCTTAGTGTAGTAACAATATAATATGTATTTAAGTCGAGATGTTTTCTTATCTTATATACTTTTTAGAACTAGTTAAATGAGGTCTAGAAGTTAAGAATCATAAGGATAAATGTATTCTTAAGACAGATTTATAAGGAATTAAAGTTTCCTTGGTGATTTTAATGTCAGCTTTTCTAATTAACTAAGTAGAAAGTAAAATTCTTACTTATTTTATTACTAATTGATGTATTTTATGTGTTCTGAAAAAACTTTCCTTCTATGAACCTCACAATATATAGTATAACCTAATGATATATAATGTTTTCTTAATTTGTTTGTAAAGCTCAATTCCTTAACAAAGTTGGAACATAAAACACAGATTTTTAGTTGATTTTATTACCGAAAAACCAAAAGTTTCCTCATTTTCATTTGAAGAAATTGATGGTTTTTGTTCTAAAGACATTCAACATATAGCAAATATATGATTTCCTGGTTGGAAACTTTTTCTTGCCAATTCGGCACGGAAAATGCTGAAAAAAACCACAAACACACGAACGAAAAAGACAAATTTCTTGGCTATTTCTTTAACTTGCGAATCGAACACGTGCAAATCGAACAATGGGAAGTGGCGACGGGGGAGAGTGAGAGGGAACTTGTATATAGGAAAAAGACCATAAAGGTGCAGGTCCAATTCCAATACACATTTATTGCAAAAAAAAAAAAGCGAAACGAAACGAAACGTGTTGCAATCAAACGCATAAAAAGACAAATGTGACCATAAAAAAAAACGGCATAGAAAAAAAATCAAAAGTGAGTCAAAAAGCTGAGAGGAAGGGTAAAGGATGGGGAACAGTTGGGTGCAGCAGCAATCTGCATCTATTTTCTATTGCTCTGTGGTTGTGCAGCTGGGTCTAACGCGTGGCAAGCATATCGCCGCAAGTTGCACAATGAACACTAAAAGTTGCTGCGAATCAAAATTGGAGCAGAGATCAACGAGCTTCACCGCCGCCGAGCTTCGACACTTTAAGGCAACTGGGGTCTGTTTAGGCCTAAAGGCTCTTTTTCTTTCATTTAAAGGGGTGACACAGAGGAGGAGAGCGCGTTGCTGCTGCAACCGGTTTCCGCTGCCACACTTATGACTGTGCATGGCAAAAAAAAAAAAAATGTGAGACCCCGCCGGCCATATGTGCTACATGTTTGAATCGAACCATAACAGTTATTTGGAACACGAGCTAAGAGTTTCAGCACAACTAGAAATATCCATTGAAATATGGTTGCCAAGTATTTGAAACATTTTGCTAAACGTTAGGTTTGGCAATTGATTTCACAGAGTTATGTTTATCGTTGACAGAATTGCATTTTCAATGAAGAGAAAATAGGTAAATGACAATTTATTAAATATAGAAAAGTATTTAAAGTTAAATATTTCAGTATTAAAGTACATTAAACGGAGCAAAGTTCAATTGAAGCACTTAAATGTTAAAGGTTAACTACTTCAAATGTTTGCAAACTTTCAATAAAGTTCAAACTGTAAAGCAATTATCATTTATTGAACAAAACAAATTGTGTATATATATTTAATTATATTGTGTATTACTCTACCACAAACTGACCTCAAAACCCTTTCTTTCTCTCTTTAAATGTTAATTAAATTGCTAGCAATGATTAATTGACATATATATAGACAATTTTTTAATAGCACTCAACGGCAGGCAATTCAATTGTTAGCAATAAACAAATATAAAACCGCAAGCGCAATCGAAATACCTGACCTACCTCTAATGCGCCCTATCAACATATATATATATATACGTATATAGATATGTTAGCTGCTGGGATTTAATAATGACGAACGACGCCAACGCATTGGAAAGTGAAAGCAGTTTTCTGTTGCTGTTGTTTTTGCGGCTTGGTAAATATTAAAGGAATGTTTTCCAAAGCAAACGCACGAAAAACGAAAAAAATAACTCAAAATCAAGACAAAAGCATACGGAAATAAATAATGTGCATAACTAGATACCCTATCTTAAAAGTCACATGGCAAAGAAAGACAAGCAGTTTACAGGCAGTCCGAATAGAAATAAAAGTCGATTCAAGGCGAGATTATGTGATGTAATTAAACATCTTTCTTTTGGCCACCAGTTGAACTTGGCTAAGCTATGGGGCAATGTCAAACAAAATGGGCACAAAATTACCATATCAATGCGTTCATTCAGTGATGAAAAGATCGCCATACAAACTTTGACAGTGACATAATCAGTTTGCTGTTGGCTTAAATGGGTTGGTAATTAGTTAAAAACCTAACCCAACCAACACCGCCCGCTGGGTGGGCTCAACTTGTCATGAAGACCGTTGCTCGAAGCGAACTCCAACATGTATGACACAAACAAGAATTGTCGGAAAGATCAAACTAACTGTCAAAGTTCATGTTAGCTACCGAAAATGAAAAGTGAAATAAGTTTTAACTTTCAGTTTCAGGCACGTCGTGTTAACTTGACAAGAAGTTGAAGTTGGTTTTCATGTAACAGTCTAACTCAAGTCAAAGTTGGCAACCGTTCATTGACAAGGTGGCAGGGCTTAAGAAGAGAAATTGTTAGATTGTTAACTTGTTACGTTTATGAACATGTTTAAAATGCAATTCATGATCGTTAAACTAAGCTACAAGACTGCCTCTTAGCTTCGAACCCAAATCAAACGTCCATCAAATCCCCTTGCAGCCGCAACAAGCACGTCAAACCGGGTTCGTTCAAGCTGAAAGACTGCGCTTGAGCAAACCTCAAAGTCTTTTAATCAGTCAAGACGCGAGCGCCTTACGAAGCGCATGCGCAACGCGCTTCCAATTGGATTTACAATTATTTTTTATGCGAGCTGCAACCTTTCATAAGGTTGGCCATGTCTGGCAAGCGCATTAATGGTTTCTACTATGTGCCGCGACTGAAACGTGTTTGAAATTCGCAAAACAAATTCAATAACATCACAAAAAGAACAGTGAAAAAAAAAGGTGTCAACATATAAATAAAAACAAAAAACGCAACCAAAATCAATCAACAAAAGCTCAAAAAAAAGGTGAATGAATTTTCAAAAATGGCAAACTGTGTCAAATGCAAAGAAAGTTTTAAGCAATAAGACTTTATTGTGGGTGGTTTTGACTGCCAACGAATAATTATTTAGATGACATTCGACTCTATAGGAACAAACTACAAAGTTGTGGGCAGAATAATGCTTGGGATTGTCTAGGTTTCTTATTTTAACGTGGGCCACACTTGCAATTCCAATGTAAAGAAGACCATTTTGGGATCATTCATTGCTCGTTGATGATAATAATCATCATCATCGTCATCATCATCATGTTGTTTTGACAATTGTCGTACGCCCAGGCATGCAACTTAAGAAGAAGAACAAGATTTATGAGAGGTGTTTGCTGAGTCATATCTTGTAAGCACTTGTCCTTAGGTGTTCTTCTTCTCTTCTGCGTTTTTTTTTTTAGTGCGCGAACAAAAGTTCTGGGTTTTGTTTTGAGTTGGGTCATCAGAGAAAGCAATCAAGATAGAACGAATAAGTTATGAAAAAGAGAAAAAATGCTAGAAAAATAAGATTTAATTGATATGAAGAAACATTTTGAAAAAGTTAAGGTCATCAGATAAAGAAATCAAGATAGAATTAATGAACGAAAAGTTATGAAAAAGACAAAAAATTGCTAGAAAAAGATTTAATTGATATAATAGCGAGCTAAAATCATCTTCATCTATCACAGATCTCAGCAACTTCGATGATATCACATCTCACTAATAGTAGGTTTATTAATAGGAATTTTGTATTTCATGCAAACTCATAATCATTTCGCATAATTCGCAAGGTCATCAAACTGAAACTTGATTTTTTTATTCGGCCAAAAAACCATTTGATGCGCTGTCAAAATATGCAAAAAAAAAAAAACGACGAGTTTGTTTGTTATGAATATCTGAATAACAAATAAATCGTAGTTAAATAATAATTAGTTACAAAATGAATGAGAACTCGAACTAAATTCATTTAAATTTGCTTATAATCTGGCGTTTTTATGTATTTTATGTCATGCATTCATTAAAACAACTTTGTTGCATATTTAAACACATTGTCTCAAAGAAATATAGTGCAGAACATTCATTTATGATAATTGTTTGAATGAAATATGAGAAGAACTTAGATAAAATTTGAATAAAACATGATTTTAAAGGTAAACAAATGTGTGAATTATGGAGTTTATATAAACTTTAGCTGCCAATCAGGAATGCAAGACAAAATAAAACATTGATATCGTCTTTTGTTTGTTATTCGCGTTTATGCAACTATATGCTATATCTTTAAGACACTATTTATGGATTTTGACCTTAATTACAACCATATAAAAGTACTCAAAGCTTTTGTAGACCTTTTAAAAAGTCATAAAAAAAACCTTTAGAGCTGCGGCTACCTTATAATTAAATCTAATAAAATACTCTTAATGACTGACTGATATGTAGGCTTAAAATTACAATATTTTGTATATGAAAACATACCTCAAGCTCAACAACTTTCAATTGGTATATATATATAGTATATATAATTTATGAGCACAACTAACCGAGTTGCAGCTATAAAGAAAAAAAACTTGATCTTGACACATTTGGTATGCAAATCGTCGAACCAATCAGCAAAATGGCCAACTAGCCAGCATTTTTTCTGCATACACAGCAATTAACTAAGAGTTGTTAAAGCGTTTAACCAAATACGTATAGTAACTAAAGTAATAGCTATAGTTATATGCATTGCAATTGTCTTAGGGAGTCCACATGACGTATACGTAATATGCATTTTATGCAACAGCAGCTGCATCGGTCTACCTATCTGTTGTGTGTATGTGTGTGTGTGTAAATTCCATGCCTCACTAAGCGTTGCAAAATCAAAAATGTGTATAATAAATCAAAAGAAGAAAAATGGGTAACCATAACTTGATTTATTTGCGTGCATTGATATCAAAACTGTTTGAATAACTAACTGTCGTAACTATGGGCATTTCTTATATATATATATAGAGGTATATGCCAATCTAACTCTTGTTGTTGTGTTTATGAACAATTTGAATTGCGTGCCAAGTCAAAGTCACGTTTCACGTTGTTTATATTGCAATTTCATTTTCTTTGTGTATCGTATCAAAAACCTGAATTAAAAATATTGATTAGGGAATGTTGACATTGTCACCCATGACTTAGCTACACCTTTCTTATAAGAGAGGGTGCTCAAAAGAGAAAGAGAGAGAGAGAGAGAGAGAGATAGTGAAGAGCGCAATATGCGAAGCGTTGAAATGTTAATCGATCTATGCAAATAGGTAATTTGTAAATGCTTGAAAACAAAATGTTGCATAAGTATTCGCATAAAAAGGGCGTTAACAAAAAGCGGTACAACAAAACGAGAAAAAACCCCAAAGTAGCCAATAACCAATATTCAATATTCAATCTGCACGTTATTAAGAAAAAGCCAAGCAACATCGAGTGGGTAGATATCGAAAAATGTTTATGCAATTCATAAAGGCGGAGTAAACTTTGCGAATATCAAAGAGACTTGACTGAAAGCTTATCAAAGTGGACATTGAGCTACCCTGTAATATATCTTATGCATAGGGGAATATCTCATTATATTGTGGGGATGCTTTGTAATCTTGGAACTTTTCCATTAGATTAAGTTCCTGCACAAAAGCTTCTAAGGAACAACTAGTCTAAATTCTGTAAAGTATCTTAAAGATAGAATTATTTCCTATAATTTGTCAGTTGTTTAGGTAAGAACATAATTTTTTTTTATATATACAATAAAAAGGTTTTTTTTTTATATATTTGGCACTTTAAAATATTAAAGCTGAACCTTCGCCTTATGCTCTGGGCTTTCAAAACATTATTTGTTTTATTTTCAACTTGATATTTGCATATAAAATTGGATATATAAAAAAGTCTTTTGTTGTACTAAAATCAAAATTTTATGGTTGATTTCTATTGATTAAAAGTTAATCAAAATAAATAATGGGGTATTTTTTTTCTGCTGCTGATTTATTGTGTTAAATTAGTTATATAAAAAAGAACCTTGAATTAGTTGTTAAAAAATTCATTAAAGCCAACACATCAAACAATTTTGTATCTTTAAAATAAGTTTTGTAATTATAATAAGAGCTAAAATATAATATCAAAAAAGCTGAATTTTATGACAACTGTGTTTATTGAACTGTCATCATCATTAAATGTTATCAACTTGACCTGACCCTTAATGTTGTCGCATGTTTTTTGTGTCTTGGTGACTTATCAACATGTTTGAATTTTCAACTCAACGCATTTGGCATTTTCCAATTACATTTATGCAATGCCAGGCAGAAACTTAGCTGTCATTTGCATTTTATTTGATTGTATTAACAATTTTTTTGTGGCCAACAGATTTTTAATTAAAAACTTTCTGGTCTTTGTAAAATGCAGTTAAGCAACTAAGCCAATTATAGTTGATGGTCAGATTATGCAGAAAAGCGGATTTAACTTTGTAACTGACATTTGTCAAAAAATTTATATAAACCCATCAAACGGAGAGTGAAGTAAAGACTTGTCGACTAGCAGGATGTCCTGTAGGTGAAGATGTAGATCACTGAATGAGGAACTAAAGATACTATTGAATAGAGAATTGAAAACTAAAGAGCAATACAAAGAAATCGAATTTTATAATCTTTTTACTGCCTGCAAAATACGCAAATAAAATAAATGTCAATTTCTTAATAAGGAAAAGACATAAATATAATTTTTTTCTTTTCTAAAAGCAACTTTTAGTTTTGCTACTAATGGTTAAATATTGGTATTTGAGTTCACATTTGAGCACAATGATGTTTATGTAGATGCAATCATCATTAATTGTAACACCTGTCGTTGGTGAAGGTGAGCCAGTGGCTTTTTTTTTTGTTTTTGCCATACACATAAACATCAACATAAACATGCGCTGGACAGTTAAGTTGTGCATGGGGCAAATGTGTTGTTACTGCTGCAGATTTGTGTGTTGACAAAGTTTTGTTTTTGTGGCAACAAATGCGGTGATTGCCTGGCGGAAGAGTTTTGTCTCGAATGTGGCATCCATCTATTGCATAAGCGACAACAATAACAACAAAACCAGTTACGCACAACAACTAACACACACCCTTTCTCCCCACCTCTCTCTCTCTCTCTCTCTCTCACTTTCCACAGAGTGTACAACATGCGTGAACGCAGTCAAACAACACCGCGACGACGTCGTTCGGGTCCCAAACAACCGCTTCCCACCCACGCCGCAGAGGATATTTATGGAACGGCATTGCTGCCATCGCAACGTCGCTATATGGACCCATGGGATCTGGAGAATTATGATTATGTGCGCAAGAAAATGGACATCGGAGTAACAACAACATCGAGCACCCACTTGCCACCCGACTATGAAACAGCACTGGACTACGAAGAGGAATCGCATTCACCAAGTCCAACAGCGGCCGCTTATAACTTGGTCTTGGCCTCTACCATGCCACGCCCACACACCAGACGCCTCTCGCGCAGCCAGTGCCAGCTGGAGTGCTGTCGTCTGCCGCCCAGTCGTAGTCGCAATCGAGTTGGTCGCCTCAAGGAACCACTCTATGCGGCAAGAAGTGAACTCTATGGCGTAGCACCGAGTCGATATGATGATTATATGGCCACAATGACCAGGCAACTGCATCTCGATGAGGATGAGGAACCGCAGGTGGAACTTTATGCGGAACAGCGACAGATCTATAATGGTTATGGAGGTGGGTGTTGTTAGGTTCATATGTGATAAGATTCGTATTAGTTCTTTGGTAACATAATATTCCTCTCAAAACTTAACGTCTTTTCACTTTCTACTCCCTAAGGCTTCTCCAGCGCCAGTTCCACTGAACAACACTCCTCGATAGGCGACGAGATGCCGACAATGACAACCCTACCGCGACGGGCAGCAACCCTACAGCGTCGTACGCAACCCATTCAGATCAAGGAGCAGTCTAGAAACCAATACGGTTCGGGTTATGGAACAGCACCAAATCCACGACGCAAGCGTAGTGCAGCTGCCACAACCAGTAATAAATCAACGCGTTTGTTGCAAGGTCCTACAGCAACACAAGCACCACAGATTGATTTCCCTGCCCCGCCACCGCTATCGCCCGCCTATGATTATTGCAATCCCTACGCTACAATGCCGTATTGCAGCCTACCGGATTGCATGGAGTGCCAGCAGCAGGCAAAATCATTGATCTATGCAGCACCCTCCACACTATACGGCACGTTGGCGGGCGGTAGGGCGGCAACACAATGCGATTCGCCAAGCGACTCATCGCTCTACGCCGGAATTTATGCGCGTAAATTTGGCTTGAGCAAGAAGGGTCTGCTGCAGATTGATTACTCATGCAGTTGGAATGATTTGGATCGCGTAATGGGTCGTCAGTACTAAGTACTGTATAGTTCTTTGGTGTTTGGTTTAGTCTCTAGTTAAACTATTTATAGTTAATAGGAGGCACAACAAAGTCGAGATACATTTGTAATTAACTCATTTCATGAACAAAAAAACAGAACACAAACACACAATTCTTACCAAATAATTTAAATAACTTTAGTTATCATTTTAGTCGTTTTACCCAGTCACGCATAAATCGTGCAACAAAGTCTTTGAGATATATCGAATAAAGCTGAAATTTATAATAAATTGAATACAGAGTTTTGATTTTAAATCACTATTTGTTAGTTCTTAAGATATATGCACTGTTGAAGTACCTGAATAATAAAAATACTTTACAAAAATAAAACTTATTTCAAATTAGAACCATTTGCTAATAAAGCACACACCTTAAACTATGCTACATTAACTCTTAAGACTTAGAGCTAAAACGCAAAACTTACAAAATTAATTGCATACTTCTAGGCGGCATGAATATCATGAAGTATCATGTCGCATTTAATCTGAAATTTAATTTTTTATATTATTGTTATTTATTTTACTGTATCGCATTTAGTTGACTGTAGTTTTCTAATACCAAAGAACCATTAGTTAGAATGGCAGCCCAAAATGATGAGGAAATTAATCAAAGTCAGAGCAAAAACATTTTCCATGTTATTTGAATATTGTCAACCCAATGACGTCGTATGCTAAGCGAAAACTTTGACTAATTGGCCACCTCGTGAGAAAAAAAAAACGAGTATGAACATAAAAAAATGGAAAAACCAAACAGAACCTCGATGACGTCATAATTAATTAAAGTGAAACAATAAAGAAAATTTAGTGGGCGGTCCTCTTATACTCTAAAAGATGGAGTTTAACTAGTTGGAGCTATAATTTGTAACGCCTTAAAAGAAAAATGTTTGAGCAAATGAAGAAAATTTGAAGAAAACATAATAAAAATTAAACACATACATAGATTAAGAACCAATACACTGCATACAAGAAAGGGTATTTTTACATCCAGCTAGCTGTTTTACTTAATGTATTATTTTTTTTTAATTTCACTTTAGTTGCAATGGGCGCACAAATTAGTCTGGGGAGAGCTCTCTCTCTCTCTCTCTCTCTCTCTCTCTCTCTCTGAGGGCCCATTAAAATTGTTATTTATTAAAAAGCAGCTGCAAATTGGACACATCAGACGAAGTTAATAAGCTGCTTTAACAGGATGGCACGTTGGCAAACAGGCTGGCAGGCAGGCTTGCGATAAACTGAATTGTGCATGGACAGCTTGAAGAGAAACGACGTTAAGTGAATAAATTTAGAACGTATGACATTTAAGTTAACACGGCATGAGAACATAACAAAAAAAATCTGCTCAAAAGAGGAACACAATATACATTTCCATGAAAATCAAAGTTTAAACTATGAACTTGCAGTTTTGAGAAATCAAAACTATTTTTTACAGATACTTTATTCTCCTCGTCTTTTGCCAATCATAAGATAATATTTCGGGTCAGTTGCATATTTATTTGCGATTTCTTTTGCGGCATTGCTTTTGGCCAACTCATTAAACTTTATGGCTATGTAGAAACTTTGTTGGGTTTATTGGCTGCTGCCAACACAAACAGCACAAAAACACATTTCTTTGTGTGTGTAACTACTCACTCACACACACTTAACCACTATATATAGTTCATGGTATATATGTGTATATATATATGTATAAAATCAATAAGACAAATAAGACGAGAACATTTCAATTGCTGTTGAACTGTATTACAGTTTCTGTCTTTTTCTCTTCGTTTTCGTTTTCTTTCTTTTTTTCACATTTCTTTCGCTACGCTGTGCATGCGATTTCAATTTCCCAATCCAATTTACCTTTGCAACACCCAACACCAAAGCCCTATACCAATACTAATACCAATACCAATACTAATACCAATACTAATACTAATACGTGTACGAAAGCGAGCACAAATACAAATACAAATACCAATACCAATGCGAGTGAGAAGACAAATACAATGCGCAAGTAAATCATAAAAAAGAGAAGAGAGAAAAGAAGAACGCAAACAAAATCTGTATGCAAAAAACAAAAAAACTGAGCAAAGAAAGTATATACGAATAGGGTTAGATACTCTGCGAAAAGTTGTGGTGAAACGAAAACTTACTTATCTTAGGTATATGAAGGATACAGAAAAGCTTTAAAGCAACTTTCAGTTGATTAATTTAATGGCCTCAGCTAAATATTTTATCTTCAAAGCTAGAGTATCAAAATATTGATGATCCTTGCATATAACTTTGTACCCTACAAGTTTGCTTGCAATTATTTTCCTCTTAACATATTCTTTGTAACCCCAGGGTATTGAAAAAAAAGCGTAAACCAATTCGCAGAAAGGTGGCATGGCAATGGGTGGGGGGGGGGGGGGGACGGAAAGGGAATGAGGTTGGTTGGAAACTGACTTGGAAACTTGCACATAAAAGCGCAAATATTTGCGCAACATTTTCAAACATCGTCATCGTCATCGTCATCGACATCGTTGTCGTTGTCGCAGACGCTGCGACAAAAATCGAACAAGAAAAAACATGCAAAATGAAACGCATAAAAAATATATATGTATAAAGAAAGACTAAAATTTTTTCGATGTTTTTGTTGTTTGTGTGTCAGCGGATTTGCTTTTATTATTGTATACTACATGTACATACAAATAATGTCAAACATTTGCATGCGGCGACGGCGCCTAAATGTATGCCACAGTTTTTGCACCGCCCTCTTCCCACTCCAACCCTCCAACCCAAACCCAACCACTGTGCACTCAGTCTTTACAGCGATTTATTCAGCAAGCCATTAGCATTTGCATTTATGTGCGACGCCAACACGAACCAGTCGCATTCAGACCCTAACTCCCCCTACCCCTATACCTTTACACATACCCTAGCCCAGAGAGAGAGAGAGAGAGAGAGAGAGAGGGTTTTTTTATGTGGACATGCAAATCGAAGCGTGAATATTTCGCACTTCACTGAATTGAACCGAACGAAAGGTCCTGACTGCCTGCCTGACTACCTGACGCGCTCAACGTGAGCTAAATTTGTGAAACCTGGTTCGTTGGTCCGTTGGCTTGTTGGCTCGTTGGTTGCCATGCCCCCCCCCCCCCCCCTCTCCCAAAAAAAGGTGTTCAAGCCGGACGACATATAGCTGGCCAATAAAATTGCATTTCCAGAAACGAAAAGAACTTTGTTTTGTCTTTAAAAAGCTTTAGATATTATTATAATTATATAAAATATTTATAATAAATAAGCTTAATTAATCGATAGTTGATTGCTAGTAATTGATAAGTATTGACCTATATTGATAAATGTTAAGTGTTTTCTTATATTTTATTCATAAGTAAGTGACACAAAAACCTAAGTCATTTTATATTTGAGTCTTAAGTTATATGATTTTGCAGCTAAGTTATAATAAAGTTTTCAACAATACCAAGAAGAAAAAAAAACCATCAGAACTTGGTCTACAGTAAGCTGCAACATTTTCCAGTCGCTTTAGAAAAACTTTGCATTTTGTTGCGCATCTCATTTATCACTTTTGCTTTTGGCTTTCTCAGCGGAAACTCAAAGTGCAAAATTGTCAATTCGTTTGTACAAATTGCACATTAAATGACGCTTGCATTTGAAATTGTCGTTCCCATTTTTCTTCTTCTTTTGCTGAAGTCTCAAAGAAATCACGTTTAAGTGATGACAAACGAGCGAATGTTGGTCTGGATATAAAAAAAACACACACACATAGAAATGGCAATGTGCCAGGCGCTTATTATTTAAGTCGGATGTAACGCATTTTGCACATGAGCGCAGTTATATTGAATATCTATATATATATATATAAATTGTTCACTTTTATACGAAATGGATTAAGAAAATGTTGCACATTTGAATTCTTTCATGCAAAGTTCTTCTTGAAGATGTAAACGAAGCATGAGAAAAATCTATACTAGAAAAATATCGAGTTATCTGAGGATGCACATTAAATCCTTTCAAACAAACAAAAAAACAGATATATAGTTATTAAAATCCAACATCTAACTTTTAATCATTGCGATTATCAAATATGTATGCCTTTTGTTTCCATCATAATAAATATTTCAAGATAAGCTTTTCAATTAATTTTCCTTTATGTTCACATAAGCTATTGTGTATGTGTGTGTTTGTTTGTGTGTGTGAGTTTGTTCATTGTGTTTAATGCCCTTCATATACATATATATATCAGTCAGCAAAAAGTTTTTAGTTGTATTAAGCCTTATGGAAGTATATGTATGTATGTAAGTTTTTTTGTTGCAACATTTCAAAAATGTGCAACAAAATACGATCATAAGTTACAGCCAGCTGTCAAAAATGCATAATTGTTGTTTCAGTTGTTGTTGTTGTTGTTTTGGCAACAACGCATGCAAACAATGACGAAAATGTTTAAAATAAACTTGAAAACTTAATTAAACTTTTATTCTACTTCTTTTTTTTTCAATTTTCAGCCAGAACAAAGAAAGAGACAGCAGAACGATATATATATATATTTGAGTCATTTGGCTCGTCAAAATGGCTAGCAGCGTGAAGAGTAGATAAGCGTTGCCAAGCGTTTTGCACCTTTCAAACATTGTGAGAATGTTTTTTTAATTAAAATCCAGCCTGAAGGTTGTTGTTGTTGTTGTTATTGTTGAGTGTATACATATTTACATACTTAGTGTCATGGCCCCCGGAGCTGCCATTTGGCTAATGAATAAGTTAATTTTATCCTGTGGTACAACCAGTCAACACACACACACACACGCACACACACACGCACAGAGTCACACACCCAACACCGCCCTCTCTTGCCACACGCACACAATTGTGTTATTTATGTGGCCAATGCCTGACGCGCATTTTAAAACCCTCAAAGTGGTCATTAGAGACTTTTTGCTTCACTTTGTAATTTAAACACATATACACGTACACATAGACGCACATTCACTTACAGTGTGTACTGCACTGCGTATGCTTAATTTTTGTATATATAGTACATATATAAAGATAAACGTTGGCAGTCACGTACTACAATAGTTGGGCCCTAACCATACATTAAGAGCAAGGAACATAATACACTCAAAGAAAATGTGTTCTTAAGGTGTTAAAAATACACTGCAATTCATATAAGCTGAGTTTAATTAGTTTACATACAAATCAATCATACGCAACGTATGACAAATAACTCTCTCAACTTTCTCTACTATTTTTCCAAGTGCACACACATATATATATATATATATGTATATGTATATATTCTTAAAATACCTATATAGAAACTATGGTTGTAAATGCAAATTAAGTCTTTACTGTTGTTGTTGCTGTTGGGGCGGGGCGTTGCTCGGGGCGATGCCAAAGTGTTGAAGTTACGTAAGTCCCCAAATCCATTAGTTGAAGCAGCTAAATTAAAATAAAAAGCTGCCCAGGCGTCGTCACTACGTTGCGCTCTTTGCATATCAGCTTAGAAGGTTAGGAGGAGAGATTAGGAGATTGGGTGTTTGAGGCAGGTGGGGAGGGGGTTGTGTGATTTCGTTGAGTCAACAAGTGCGATGTTGTCGTTGTGTAACTAAGACGAGAGAGAATGCAACTTAGCCTTGCTGTGGCATGTCTATGGCTTGGTTATAGCAGTGTAAAAGAAGCTTAGAGCTCAGTTCACTCAAAGCAAATACTCAAATTTAAAACCCAGGAATTTCTATTGCACACAAAATGAACAATGAACAAAAAAGGAACCGAGTAAGTGAGTTTTAGTTCAGTGCTGTTTGCACACTAATCCTCATGCTATGGAAAATTTTAAATTTAAATATATGTTAAGTAATTTCGTTGCAGTTCAACTATGAAATATTGCTGACAAAAGGTGTGCCAATAAATATTAGATTTTATTGTTATGGCAAACTTTCTTTCTCTTCAAATCCCTGAGAATAACAAACTACGGTCCGTAGCCTTCAATAAATTAAGTCTGGACTTTTTGGATCTCGAGCATGACAAACTGCCTTTTGTGCCTTATTTGACAAATGTCAACTAAAGCTTAAGATTAGGCCACAAATTCAGATTACGCAAAACAGCTCAAACAGAGAAAATTTATTTATATATATTTATTATACATAGTTTGCGTGCAGGATAAAAACCTATTTGATAAGCTGACAGCCAAGGCTTAAAAAAATTAAGGCAAAACTGCAATAAAACTAAGTAAAATGTGGCTAAGAAACGTTTGCCTCGGCTCCAACTAACTGACATAAATAAATGTTATACGAAATAATTTATGAAAATTGCTAGAAGTGAAATATTAAGCAGAAACTTAAAGCATTTCGTATGCTGTGTGGAAAAATGTCAGTTAATCAAACATTTTAAATATGATTATGGCTGAAATTAAGTTTAAACAAAGAATTGCAATGAGCTTCTAACTGCAATGCTGTTAACGTGAGGATTTCAAGGAGATCTAAAGTTTTATTTGATTTATGATATGTATATATATATTTTACTAGATAGTTAGTTCTACACGTCGTATACGTTATGTGTTGTCATACACTTCGTAAAAAATGTTATTTGAGTGTCTTGCCTATATATACATATATATATATATATATATGGTAAAATATTTTCATTTCATTTTTAGCGCTGCTGCTGACGTTGTGGCAAACTGTAAAATTTTATGCAACACATACGTGGCAAATGGCGCTGCCAACGTGACGAGGACGAACAAAAGTCCTGGCAGTAAAATAAATTTCACACCAGGCCCTTTGCCCAACACCAACAACAAGAACAGCATTATCAGCATCATCCTCAGAAGGTCTCAACTTCCCTCTCTCCTGCTCCTTCTCCTTTCTATCTTTCTCTCTCTTTCTGTGTGTGTGTGTGTGTGTGTGTGTGTGTGTGCTCCTGCTGCTTCAGCTCGTTCTCCTGTTCCATTTCAGTGTCAGTGTGTCAAGCAGCGTGCGATGTGGAATAATTTGCAAAATGTCATTATTAGTTTGGATTTTGCGCAGCAGCAGCAGCAGCAAATAAGACCCAAAAGGCGCAGAACAAGAAGTAGAGGAGTAAAGAGATTACACTGAGAACAAAATATGTGTTAGAATGCTAGCAAGTTGCAATAAAAGTCATTTCATTTCACTGTAAAGTTGTCCTGAACTTCAAGCGCATTATTTCTCAAAGTGTATTACAGCAACAGCAACAGGACACCCGGGCACGTTTCTCAGTCGGATCCACTGCTGGCTGATAATACAAAAAACCCACCCGAAACCCCACCAAACTGAGCCTGAACTGAACTGAAAAAAAAACAACCCAAACGGACCACCCACTCGTATATCATCATCAAGGCTGTGTGGCAGCAGCAGCAGCGGCGGCAGCTTATTTGTGCGGCATTGTTGCCTGGTTTTTGTGTAATTTTTTATTGTGTCTACCTGCAGGACACGTAGGAAAACGTTGCTGCCACATGCCACATGCATAAGCAAACAGAAAGATTGCCTTTACTTAACCCCCAGCAACGAACCAAGAACGAACCAAGAACGAACCAAGAACGAGAGAACTAAGGCCAACACATTAAGCAGACAGTGTTGTAAATGAAATTAACATATATCTACTCTAATAGAATCGAATGAAAAACGCCAGACAGGTGAGGATAAGCCGCATGATGGATTGGCGAAGCTCAACAAAAGAAAAATACACAAGAAATATGCTAAATCAAATGAAATCGAAAATACAAGATATATTGTCTTTTAAGTCGCAACTAAACTTAATTTATTGGCTAAAAAGCTTATGTGGGTTCTTTAACGATTGAATAGATGGGTAGAAAATCATATAAAACTCTAAGGCTTAGAGTTGATAAAAGTTTAAAACCTTTTTTTTGCCTAACTAATCTATTTGCCATTTGTTAAAGAGCATTTAGGAATCAATGCAACGAATTCTTCACAAGTTCACAAGTTCGAATTCGAATAAAACATATATATGTATACATATATATATATAAGAAGTGAAAGAAGGAGATGCTGAAAAGGTATATTTCTATATAATTCTGGCAACAACTCATAATGCACCAAACGTGTTGTGGTCGTATAGTTTATTGTATTTGTTGTTTTTTTCGTGTTTATTTGTGGCTGAATAAAAGGCACGTTTTGCCTTGAACCTGGCGCCTGGCGCCTGGCACCTGGTCAACCGAGCACATGATTGACTGTATGAAAAATGAAATTACACAAGATACAAAATGCTTAAAAGCTAACGTAGCGTCAATCAGTCAATCAGTCAGTCAATCAACTAGTCCGTGTGCTTATCATTAGGTTTGATAGAAAGGTAAATAGGACTGGCTGATAGGAAACAAAGGGAATAGGGAGGGATGGGTGGTGGGTGGGTGATGGTTCTGTGTCAACTTTGGTATCTAATAAAGCTTATGGAGCGCAAAATTGGATTTGCATACATTATTGGTGAATACAAGTGGAAAGTGAAGGAAATAAGCCCAAGTCACATGGAAAATGGAAATGCACACACACACACACAAACACACACTGACATCCAAAATTCGATAGCTCAGCAAATAGCTTAGTAACGCGTTAATGGCAAATGGTTTTGGCTTTGGCCTTGGCTTTGCTGCTCAAACGAACAGTGCTTACAAAATGTGTTAATATTACAATGTTTCAGTTAAAATTGGTGAGTAATACTTAGTTTGATTTTTATTACATTTTATTACATTTTATAAAATGTTTGTAAATATTTTTTTTAAGGATTTTCCTAACTAAGTTATGATTTATTTATTGATTCCAAATGTTTCTTTCTTCAACTCTATGAAAGTATTTTCGAAAGTTTAACACAAAAATCTTTAATTAAATCAACATTCAGTAAATATTTTATTTAATATTTAAGATTACTTTCATTAAATTTTATTCAATAACTTTTTCATAAATATATATAAAATTATACATTTTTTTTTTTCTCTACTTTGTGTGTTTAGAAACTTTTGCTAAATTCGTTAATCAACTTTAAAAGCTCTTCTTTTCATTGGTCTAAGATGTGTTAAGCTTCATGCCCTTTCATCTCAAGTACAACTCTTTATTACCCTACTAAAAACCACTGTGCAATTGGCAGCAATTTTACAATTTGGGCCGTAGCATCATGTTTGTGTATGTGCGTGTGTGTGTGTGTGTGTGTGTATTTTGGGTGTGTTTATATTTGATTGCCGCAAATGCGATTAAATTGAGCTTTTGACTTTAAAAGCAACTAAATTTGATTGCCAACTTTGGTAAGGAACAACAGCAACATCACAAGCTTTGACTTCTACTTCCCACTTGGACTTAATTACTCCATAAATCTTCGATGCGCACCATACCCCCCTCACCCCCTCGCCACTCTCTGCATTGTGGTGAACCATAAATTAAAGGAAAAAAAATGCAGCAGCATCAGCAAAAGGAAAACGAATAAAAATGAGAAATGTGCAGCAACGTTTGCCTTGAGTTTGTCCTTGCCCCCTATCCCCTCTATACACACACACACACACACACTCACACACACATGTCCTGCATTTTAATGTCCTGCGTGTGGTTGCTGCGCCTAGAAGCCGAAAAGGTCAACACGTCGCGTCCTGCGGCTTCTGGTTGCATGTGATCCTGCGGTCAGCGGCAACGGTTTAAAATTACGACCCCAATGCTGCTACTGATGCTGCTGCTGCTGATGTTGTGTTAGTGTGGTTGCAGTTGCAACAACGACAGCAGCAGGAGGCAGGAAAAGCATAATAAACATATAATGTACAAGGATAATCTATATGGACATAAATAATTCGTTGCTGCTTACATGGAATACCAAATGCTGACTATTAAATTGTATTTAAGTTTGTGGCGAAATAAATTTTAAAGTGATTTTATGGGGTATAGTTTAATAGCTCGAGATTATATAGCATGGAGAAGAGTTGCATATTAAAATGAAGTAAGTTTCCATTGCCAAAACTTCGTCCACAATAAATCGATTTTTACAAGGAATATAACACTTTTTTTTTTTAATTTTAAACCTTTATCAAGCTTATAAGTAAACTTGTTTTACAAGCTAATTAAATAATGTTGTTAGCTTAAGTAAAAGCAAAAAGAGGAATAAAAAAGCAAAATGTAAGTTGAGTAACGACAAGATACCATTAGGGACACACACACAAACAAACACAGACACTTCTGTGGAAATATTCGCACTTAACTACTCACATATACATACAGAAGAAGCGGAGATGTAAAATCTTCGTGGGTGCACCCACGTGGCGTATGAGCAACGCCTTATTAACCAGCAAAAGCTTCATGAGGCGGCAAAAGAAACACGCATTTAGGATATTACAAGCATTTGCTTCATTCGCGTTTTGTAGCAAAGAAGAAGAAGAATATGTAAATGAAATTCACTAAACGAACTTTCTTGTAAAACGGTCACACCCAAGCGGGCGGTCATTGAGACGCACTAACAGATTTGAGCACTGGGGGCATTGGGCACTGGGCACTGGGAGAAAAACAAGTTTAAGTAGAACTTGATTTAAAGTGAAAATGATTTAATTGTATCTTAAAATATTCTCGTTTCTCCAAGTGTAATGCCAGCATTTTTTGAATCCAAAATGTGGGCGGTCAGTAGAAAAAAATGATAATAGCTACACATTTTTGCATACGATGCGAACCAATGGGGAGCACTTGATAGCCGCAGGATACATACACATACACACATTCATACATACATACATACTTTATGGAACGTTCACTTGGCTTTTCTTTTTGTCTTCCCCAAACAAAAGCAGTAAGTGGGGAGTGGGAGAGGGGGGTGGGTTAGAGGGCGAACGACAAGCCATAAATCAATTGATAGTGCAGAAAAATTGCAGAAAATTACTTGATATTTACGAACAGCGAACACAAAGCCAATGTCAAAGCAGCAGCAGTAGCAGGAGTGGTGTGGGTGTGGGTGTGGGTGTCCTGGCAACAGCTGTGTGTACATACACACATATAGTATATGTATATGTGTATGTTTGTATAAAACGCCTTCAACATATCGTCGTCGTCACAAATGCAACAAGTTAGCTGCTTGATGTTTTGCTGTTGGTTTTTTCATCCGTTTTTAACATCAATGACACTCAAGGACATCTTGCCACATTGTTGGCCATAATTACACATGTTCCTCATCATTTGAGTACATGTGCCACATGTTGTACTAGCAATAAGTGCCTTATCCAATGCACAGTGTGACAATTCGATTATGTAAATGCATGAAGCAGTTACAAAGCAGGCAAAACAGGGATTTTGAAAGGAAACTTTCCTTACATAAACGGTAAGACCATAAAACCATATATATGTATGTAACATAGCCAGTTTGGTCAAAGTTCAATGTCTAGTTTCGAATGGTTGTTGTCCTGGCTAATTAAGACTTAGCCCACTGTTCCACCAATAATCGCACAACGTGGGTTAAAACTGTCAACAGCAACAATGGCCAATGCTTTTATGAACTGATGGCCCCCAGCCCCAACCAGTCTCTCTCGCCCTCTAAGCACTCCTGCTGTGCACTGTTGGCAACCAAGGAGGAGAAGGGCATGGGAAATTATATTGTGCCTGAGTGCATGTAATTATTGTGTCAACTGAGGTGAATGTGTGTGTGTGTGTGTGTGTGTGTGTGTGTGTGCGCTTCTGGTACTGTCACTGTATGCGCGTGTGTGTGTGTGTGTGTGTGTGCTTTGTCCTTAGTCAGTTTGTTTATGACTTGAACTAGACTCATAATTGCATTGTTGCCGTTGTAATTACTGGCAAACATGCAGTTAATTAAAATCATTAAAATGCCTTTGAGCCAAAAAACATCAGACAACAGCAGCTGCTGTTTCTACATTGGCTCCTACTGCCTGATTCTGCTTCTGCTTCAGCTCCTGCTCCTGCTGCTCCTTTCTGTCAACTAACTGAATGGCTGGAATGGCCAATGGAATAGCTAAATGCCCTATGGAATGTGAAACGAGGCACAGCCTGTCGACAGTTGACTGCTTTAATTTCCGACACACGCCAGCCAAACCTTACAGGCAGGATACACATGAGTACACACAAGGTATGTCTACTAAAGATGATTAAAAAGGTTGGGCAGCACAATGACGAAGTCTTAATACTCTAACATAAACAGAATACAAGTTCTTTTCATCAACCCAATCCTAAATCAAGTCTTACAAAGCTTCCATTTGAGTTCAGTTCTAAGGTTCTAACAACTTTATTTACAATAACTTAACCTCGTTTTATTATGCCATTAACAGGCAGAGAGGTATACATCAGTGCCAGGCACTAGTCCATAAGGAAACTGGGAAACACAGTCAGCTAGTCAAATAACAATAAAATCTATAATTATTGGCCCTTTTTTCGTGCCCGTTGACATCGTCAGGACCTTGTTGTGTCGTCGTCTCGTCACGTTTTGTAGTTGCCAACAATGATTTACAATGGATTTATATATATTTTTTATTTTTTGTAGCCTGCTAATAGATTGGTTTTGATTAATGTATTTCACTGCAATTACTAGTAGTATGACGAGGGGGACAAATGATTGAAGTTTGCCTGTTATGCCAACATTTGTTGTTTGTCGACACGGCAGAACCATGTAAATGTCAGTCGGACAATATATATTCGATAAATCAAATGCGAAACCTAGTTAGTGCTTAAAAATTGACATAAAAAGGTCGTTAAAAATAAGATAAATGAATGATGGAATCAAAAATCAAGTAATAAAATAAAAGGTTAGATCACAATACTGCTTTAAAACTTATGGTTAAGCTCCATTTATTAGAGCAACAAAATAGTCTACTATTCTACTAGTCCTTACTGACTAATGAGAAAACTATTGCAATTATCATTATGTCTGAGCTTCAACAAAAGCCCAACATTAATCCAAACTTGAGGCACAACAATCGAAATCGCTTGGCATAAAACATGTTGAAAGCTGAATGTTGAATGTTGATGAGCATCATTGGCAAACTTAATTATACAATGTCGAATTCATGGGCAGTTCAGCGTTTCTATTATTAATGAAATTAGTCTGACCGGCCTTCTCTGACTAGTTTAGGGAGTTTTTGGTTTGTCTTCGTCAGTGCTTTGGCAGCTGTTATATTATTCAAACGTTTTGCGCACGTGCTAAAAATTAAGTGTGTCCTTGAGTGTGATGCGATGCTAGCAGCCTCGAGAGTTTCAGTTTATTTATGTGTGTATCCACACAAGTGTCCTTTCTGGCCAAGGCAATCAAATATTTACAATATTTTTGGTGATTGAAAGAGGCGCCTGGGCAGGAACACAATTAAAATTTTATGACCACTGAATACGAAAAGGTGCAATATACTTTCAAGTACTTCCCCAACCTGCTACGAACGACCTGCCCACACACAATGTTGTGTGCTCCAACACATTTTAATTGCTGAATAAATGTTGCGGAAATAATTCGCACAGAGGATTTGCAGAGAAAGAGAATTAGGGAAGCATGAGAGTTGGTTGAGTTGGGGAAAAGGAAACGACTCAAAAAATGTGCAGCGTCAGCAAAGCAATAAAGGAAACAGTCGAAACAAGTGATTAAATAAAGTCGAGCAGTGGAGTGAAAAGAAATGTTAAGAGAGTGCAAGAGGACCGAGACGAAGGACGAGGCAGTAAAATAACTAAGTAGATAGATCTGAAGAAAGTAACAAATGACAAAGGGAACATGAACGAGCTAAAATGATTTCAAATAAGCAGTAACTAGCTATATAAGAGAAACCAGAGACATTTGAAGATGAGAGGACAAAAATTATAAGGTAGCGGGAAAAAAGGGAAAAAGGAAAACCAAGTTGCTAGGTGAGTGGAAAGAAATATAGTAACAGATGATACTTGACTAGTTTGGATGATAAGTTAAATTGGTAATAAATGAAACAAAAGTTTAGTTGACAATAGAGAACAACGAACAAAGTAATGAAATGGGTTAGAAGAAAAGATGGCCATTGAAATGTCTCTCAGATGATGGAAAGGAAAGATATAGAGTCGATCTAGATCTAAGAATAAGTTCGAAGGTTTTCTGAGCCTTTAAGCTAGGAGCTTAGATTGTTATAATACTTAAATTCAGGTTAAAGTTTATATCAAGGTTGACGATTTCAGAGAAAGACATATTTCAGAAGACTTGCTTTGGGATCTCTTACGATTTCATTTGTATTTGCTACAGGCCTTTTCTTTTATTTCTTCATTAACCCTTTAGATTATTGCCTTGCCCTTGCAGGATCATTTAAGATGGCCCACTGTTGATTATAAGAAAAAACCAAAATGAAAACATGCATAAAGTACAAAATAAAGCAACGTCCATGAGGCCCCCCGAGCTTTTTCTTCATTTTTACTTCTCAGCTGGGGAGCTTTGAATATCAAAATGGCTGCGCTGCTGCTGCTGCTGCTGTTTTAGCGTTTTTGTTGTTGTTTTGCCCAGGCTAAATTGATGGCAAACAGTATTTGGGCCAGCTGCCGAACGTCGTTGTTTTTTTTTTTTTTGGCTCATTTTGGCTTTTGGCCATGTGTTTGGTGTTGCCGTCGCTTTTTGTCCTTCTCTTCTTCTTCTTCTCGTTTTGGCAGTGGCAAACGAAATGAAAGGAAGCTTTTAGCAGATACTTTACGCAAATCCCATGAAAAAACATTGGCCCACTTGCAAAATGTCGAAGATGGAGGGAGGGCAAAACAACGACGGCACAGACAGGCGGGCATCATTAAAAGTTAAAAAAGGATTTTCAACGGATTTGCAAGTTTTTCTGTCTAAAGACAAACAGAAACCATCAATTTGCATATATGAGCGAGAAGCAAAAATTCAAATTTCACAAGATGCAAACTGTTAAAAGTGTACAGAGAGAAAAAAAATGAACATAAGAAATTATTTTGCATTCAGAAAGCACAAGTAGCAATGAGGGTAAAT
The DNA here is from genome assembly GCA_035044605.1 of Scaptomyza cyrtandrae. NCBI lineage: Eukaryota > Metazoa > Arthropoda > Insecta > Diptera > Drosophilidae > Scaptomyza > Scaptomyza cyrtandrae. The sequence continues at coordinate 835,383 of JAWNNS010000642.1, forward strand.
TAAATATACATTCCATATGGTGAACACTAAATAAAATTCTTTTCTCACTTGGGTTGCTCTATGTTGGCAATGCTGCCGACTCTCCAGTGAAAAAACTCACAATATGTTTTTTTTCTTTCTTTTTTTTTTTGCTCTACAAATTAAACTCAAGCACTGTATCAACATTAATTAACACACAAACTATAAAAACTTTGCAAAAAATTATATGGGTAATAAACATCGGTTTTAATAACAGCAAGAAAAAAATGTGTCTACGAGCGCGAAAGCAACGCACGATCGACAACAAAGACGCACACAAACTAAATCCACTAATTGAGCTAAAATCCACAATCATTCTAACAGGATCAAAAGCAGCTCCCTCCAATTCCATATGGGAGCAGTGGAAACTAATTTACTCTCTTAGCATCCACAGTGCAAACACATACCAACGCTTACTCTCACACGATCCACTTTACGTGCACTCACTTTTGTTCTCTTGATCATATGTAAATTTTATGTGAAGCTTTTTGTTCAAAACATTACACACTGCATGAGAAAATTCGTATGCCCTTTAGAATTGGGTATCAAAAGAAGTGAACTCAAGACTCAGTTGACTGTCAAGTAGTCGTCAGGTCCTTCTTGCGTCCTTCTATCGTTGTCCTTGAGTTGTGCTTTGGCTTTTGCTTTTGTTTTGCTTAAACTTGGGCCATGGATTAGCTTAATGCAGGCGTTGCCTCACTCATTCCCCTACCTTTGTTTGTCTCTTCGGTCTCGCTTTGACGTGGCATGCAAGTAAGCTAGGCTAAAATCCTTTAGCTTCATCCTTCCCCTCACGCTAGTCATTGTGTTTTCCATTTTTGTGCACCCTTCAAGCTAAATTTTTCGCCTTTTTGAGTTTTTATGAGCTGCTACAACTTGGCTCGTTTTCTGTTTTCTGTTTTTTGTATTTTTCGCTTACTTACAACTGCTGATTTTTACCTGCATTTACGTTCTCATGTTTTTTCTATCTTTTGTCTCTTTCTCGCCTTCGGCGACGTTGAGAAATGACGTTGATGGCGCTTTGAGGCCGCATTTAATGACTGCAGAAGAGCTTTGCTCTGGGGCTATGTATGTAAGTTTGTATGTAGTTTAGAATGGAATTGCTTGTGCAGCACCAAAAACTAATCGTATTTGCCCGCAATTTAAGCTAATTATATCCCTGGCTTAATTTGATGGCATTTTATAGAACTAGTTAAGTACAAGAGTGCACAAAAAACTTTTAAAGAAAAATGTTAAAGCAGAAAGAATGTTAAATGTTAGCCTTAACAATGTTAAATGTTAAACTAACAGAATGTGAGATTATTTAACATTCTTGTGGACTCTATTAACCAAATACTTTTTAATTTGTTAGACATGGTAAAAACTTCTTTAAACAAGTTCGGAAAATCTATTTGAAATTGCACTCAAATGGCGCAAAATTGCTCACTTTTGTTGTTGTTGGATGAGCGTCAGTCCCAAGTCATAAAACAGCGGAAAGGAAGTGCAGCCATTTCTGGCGCATCCTGCAGCTGCAACAACCAACAACGAACTTCCTGCTTACCAACAACAACAACGTTTCGGCATGGATGGCCAAACAAAAGCGCGGCCAGGATGCGGTCGAAAAAAAAGGAGGAGGATTGGGTTGGGTTGGGTTGCCGGACAGGACGTTTTGCAGGAAAAAGAGTCGACCAACAACAGCCAGTTACATTTAAAACAACAACAGCAACCAAGTTTTATTTGCTGCATCTATTGCCTAATGCATTTTGAACGGGTTGGGTCAATAGATTTAGCAAAACCCCTAACTCTCTGTCTCTCTTTTTGCTTTTTTGCTCTTCTCCTCCTAGCCCCAATTCGTTTCCAGTGACCAACAAATCAAATAGCGGAAAAGTTTTATTTTGCAAGTTTTGCAAGCAAAAGTCGGATTCCAGCCAACGCCCAATGTCTTGGGGCCCATAAATAAGTAGCAAATTGCATGCTTGGCTGGGCTCAATCGGACGCATCTGAGGGATCCCTATTTTCCCTCCATTTCCCACTGGACAGCCCTGAAAATTGATGACTTTGTAGCCAGAGCAACCTGTAAACAATTGAACCGTCGTAAGAACCTCCCTTTAGAACCCTCCCAAAGAAACTTTCCCAAGAAACCCTCCCAGCAAACACTTCCAAGTAACCCTCCCTTTGTAACTGTCCTTTGATTGTTCTCGTTAATTATTTCATTAATGCCCCATTGAGCGAGCTGAACGCCCCGCCCCAATATTATTCCAGCCTATTGCATTCACAGTGTTTCACTGATTTTTGACCATAATGAAAGCTCGCTGTGGGAAATAACTAATGTCTAATGGGAGTTAAGAGGGGGCGCGATTACAACTTTGCACTACAACTAAAATTGTGCAATCGACGGGAAATCGACGGGATAGCCACAAAATGGATTTCATTAGCGTTATTGCTTGGTTGAGTAGATTCGTTTCCAGCCACAGATAATCTCTGTGCGACGTTAATATAACCACCAATATCTATCTGTTCAAATGGATTTTAATTAAAATGCTTTTGGTTTTGATTTTGATTTTACGCTTTGGGCATGTCAAAAGGGGAATGCAGAATGTTAAATGGATTGCATTCAAACCAACAGCATAACTAAAATAGTTTAGGTCTGAATTAACGGATCGATAATTGAGGTTAGGTTCGGGTAGAGAATTTCACTTTGAGTAACTACAAATAGGTTATGTTTGGCTTTAAAGAGCTTTTAAGGCAGGTTGAGTACTGGGAATATTCAATATCCTCGTTTGAAATTTCCTTTAAACTCCTTCTTAAAGTATTTCCTGTACCTATGCAATTAAATTTCTTGCTAGCTTTGCTGAGAGTTGCTTTTCAGCATATAAGACAGCATTTTACGAGTACTTATGCAGCTTGAAGCTTGAGATGGTAACAGCTGAAGCCAGCTTAGCCAGCTCTGATGACTGCTCCCGAGTGTGTGCTATATGTGCAAAATCCATTTGTATCTTTTATGCTCTTCGACATTTGCCTTTTGCAAACAAAACCGACTCAAACAGAACCGAACCGAACCGAACGGAGCGGAGCGGAACGAGCTGTATATGCATGTGCTCAATTGCCAACAATAATAAACATTATTATGACTCTGTGTATGGGCACTTAATGCTGACTCCAAGTCTCTTAAGGCAGCCCATCTCAGGCTAGGCACGGACTCAGGAAACAGGACACAGGACACTGGACTCAGGATTGTGGCTAAGCCGAGCGAAGCATTTGGCATAAAGTTTCATGAGGCTAAGTGGATAATTATTTGCGATTACACGACAGAAAGTGCGGGTCTCCAAACACACGAAAGCGGAAAGAATGGTAGCGGATGCCACCGGGTTGGGTCGCAGCAAATCCTTGAAACGAAGGACATGACCACCAACACACATGGCTGCCTATTTGTGTGTGTGTGTGTGTAATTAAAGGAAGGCAAGCAAAAGGGAACAGATAAACAGAATGCACAAGAAATAAAATCAGAGCTTTTTATTGAAATTACAAAGGAATTTAGGGATTATTACTTTTAACCATAAGTCTGTTCTTGTCTAAGCTACATATTTCTGTTCGACTTTCCCTCAAGAACTAAGAACTTAATTCTAACGAACATTTTCTTTAAGTGCATCGATGATGACGACGAAAGCAAAGCCAATACAAATATGCGGGAAAAACTGTGTCGATTTTCACTGTTCACTTGGCACACCACCCCTCCCATCCCACACCATAACTTTGGCATGTCCTGCAGTCCTGCAGACAAAGGCCAGCCGCAAAATCGTCCACAGCGTCCACACCATGTCCTGTTGCTAACTGATGATTATGTGTTAATGGGCAGCGTATACGCGTTATTTTTATATTGATCAGCCAAATTGGCTGCTAACACATGATTTATGGCTGGCAATTACTAACAAGCAAAACCAACAAAAAAAAGAAGATGTATCGCTAACAACTCTTGCTTGACCCGCATTCGAATGGACCGAGGAACCAGAGAACAACAGAGAACAAGACAACCAGAGAAAAACTTCCTCATAAATGCAACTCGTAAATCTTCTTCGCAAGCTTTGTACAATAGTTTATTTATCTTTTGCACTTTTTGTGGGCTGGATTGGTTGGGTTGGTTGGTTGCCAGCGACAGCGCCAGAAAGCCATAAACAAGTTGCCCCCGAAACTGTTCGTTTTGTGCTGCTGACGCAACACGCAATTTTGGCCCAAATAAGTATGCAGCAAATTTTTCAGCAATCGAATTTGCTTCAATATTGATTTCGGGAAATATTCAAAAGCAGATTAAAGTTATGTGAATATTCAGTTAAGCTTATAATCTTGTGATGTTAAATATTACATTTTTTAGGAATTTTTTAGCATGCAAATTTTACCTTTTTTATGTACTTTATTTAAGCATTTAACTAGCGAACCATAAATCTTATCCGTTCCATATAGTTTATATACACTTACTTATGTAAGCGATAAACACATTTGATTATGTTTAGCTGCCAACTGTTGGCCAACTAATTCCCATCGATTTTATTTGCTTTGTAAAAGACAGCATCAGCACGATAGAAAAAATGCTAAAAAAAAGAAAGGAAGGAAAAAAGAAATCATCTGGCTGCGACTCCAATTTAAGAAATTAATGCCGACTTCCTTTTACGGGTGCGGGTAATAAATCTACCAGAAGTTGCCAGAGCGAAGCGCACTGCGAGAAGGAGAACGAAGAAAGAAAGAAAGAGCTAGATAGATGGAAGGAGCAGACGCAGATGACCAGCTGCTTTGGTGCTATGGCAAAGTCTGGAGCGGAAACGGATGCCGTGCGCAAACAGAATCGAGAAAATTCGACAAAAAAATAAAACAAGAAAGAAGATATGTATAGAAAAAGCCGAAGATCGAATACACTTAAAGTGTTTTCTTTAAGAGCCACTTCGTATAGTGTCTTAACTGGTTTGAAATTAACAGGTATACTGTTTAAGACAAAAAGAGATAAGGGGCATTTTTGCCTTTAAAAGATAATGTTGTTCTTTGTCTTAAGCAAAAATACACAATGACGCCAAGTTTTACCAAGATACCTTCATAACTTAGTCAGTTCACATGGCTAGGTACATTAATCTATAGGGAAGTCGACACAACATGCTCAAAAAATGATCAGAAATTGCAAAACTTAGTTCATTATTATTTACTTCACTTAGTTTCCTTAAAACTTTACCCCAAAGCTTATAACACCCATTGCTAGGGTATATACACAAGGCAGAAAACAAGAGAAAAACATAGAAAACGGATATTCTAGTTCAGACAGTTCAGGCCAATATCCCTAACTAAGGCCCATGTGCGCGCAATGTTTTCTTTCTTTATTTCACTGCGCACCTTCCGCCGAAATAAAATATAAAAAAAAACTGTTCATCGCCCTGTTGCTCTGTTATGCTCTGGCTTTCGTTCGTTTTAACGCCACTTGCTGAGACTATAAAAGCAGAAAGCCTTAATATATGAAATCCGGATAGGGGTTGCTTCTTGCGAGGGGATGTTGTCGGATTTGTGGAAGGCGTCACGGCTAGTTAAGGAGCAAAAGTTTTCAATTAGCTGTTTGTGTGCTTTGAGCTTCTTCTTCTTCTTATTTAACTTCTTGTTTTTGTTAATTTTGTTTTAGCCAGGCTTAATTATCGGCTGATTGATGGTTAAAAAGGTGTCGTTTCGGATAAATCAAGTAACGTTTAGCGTGACAGCAAATTGTACTTAAAACAAATAAGTTTTCACTAATGTTGATTTGTAGTTCGTAATCGAAGAAACTGTTAAGAAGTATCTGTAATAAACTTAAAAAAGTTTTTTAAGCTTGAGAAAAATATCTTCTTAAAAGTAAGACTAAACATAATTAATGATTTGAATGCTTTAAGTCGAAAATATATATTTTTAAACTTAAAACTATTATTACAAAAATATTTTAAGATTTTTTTCGCATCAAGAAACCGCCTTAAAGAATCAAACGATAACTGTACTTATTTTTTAACAAATCTTTTGCCAACAAATTTTCATAAGCTCAAAAGTTAATTTTGCTTTTTTGAGAAAAGTAAAATGCAATCCTTTTGCTTATGTTATTAAGTATGTTTATAAGTTTGTAAGTCGCAGCTCAAAAATGTTACTTTTCCTAGTTTTCCATCTTAATGAAAATTGGCTTGAATACTTTGAAGCAAATTTCCAAAGCTTTTATAGAAAATTAGGCTTTAAATGCCACAATTCCTATTCAGTCGTAAAGTAAGATGAGATTGTTGATTGTTTTTTAGAGGTTGGGGTTTTTACCCGACCACCCCAGAATGGTATTTATATGTATATATATATGTATATAGTCAAAGGATGTTATGTATACAGAAATTAGCATAATTACAGCAGGCAACCCTTTTACGGACAAGCGGGGCAAGGGCAAGGGCTTGCTAAGTGCAGGTGGGCAGGCAGTTGTTATACACAGTAAAAAAAACACCATTTGATATTGATAAAAATATTTTCAGGATTTTATTTCATGCAAGTAGAGGATAGAAATTTAATAAATATGTTGGGAAAAAGTTTTATTTTAATACAAAAAATTCTTTTTTTTTTCAATGTACATAACTACAGGCCGTTAGTGGCAAAAAAAAAAAACACCAACCACAACAGACAACCCAAGCTTTTTGGCATCATAATAATTTTGCGTTGCGTTTGTTGTTTTGTGTTTTGGGTGCTGATTAAGGTACGACTATAACCAACCCAGGAATATTCTCCTTAGCATAAATTTATTTGTAGTATGAAAGCAGGTCCCAAAGGAAACAGAACCCGAACAGAAGCCGTTGCCTCAACCACAGCGCCACAGCAGCAGCTGCTGCTCATCAAAATTGTATAAACCTGTGGGGGAGGGACTAGGATGTTGAAGGGAGGTTGGTTTTTTGTGGTGTTTGCCACACAGCAAAAGTAAAATCAAACAAAGCATGCCAAAAATTATCTCGGTCACTTTTCAAATGCACGCACACTTAGACAACAAACTGGAGAAGAGCTTTACAACACCCACCCCCCCCCCCCTGCCACGACCCTTGCATACAGCCCACTTAAAAGTAACAACCCCCAATTGAATCCACATCCTTAACAGGGTCAATGGTCTGGCGCCCATACTAAAACAGAGAAACACTCGAAAGTTGTATGTATGTGTGTGTGTGTGTGTGTGCACACTTTTTTGTTGTTGTTAGTGTTAGTGTTGTTGAGCCACAAAAAGGTGACAACACTGTTTACCTAATGTACCGTTAAGCTGCACACTTAATGCCGTTATCTTTTTTCTTTGGTCTCACTTGTCATTGTCGCCCTAGAGTCATGCATATTATATACTAAATTTGTTTTGGAGTGTTCATTTTTGAAACTTAAAAAGTATGTAACACTATCGATTTTTACATAAAAATAAAGCATACTTTAAAGAGGCTTAAGAAAATTCCACATTCAATTACCTTTCAAAAACAAAATACATTTAGAATTTTTTGCATTATACACTGCAATAATCTCTTATTGCCACATATTGTTTAATTTGCATATCAAACTTTCGCCCTATCAAACTTTTTTCATTTACAACAAAACAAAAGTACAAACAACAAAAACAATAATTAACATAAACACACAAAAATTACTAAAGTTTATAAGCTTTTCGCGATGAACTCAGTTCAGCTTTGTTGCTCAAAAATATACACTATTTTTGAAGCTGCAACCGCGGTCACAATTTCAACTCAATCACATGTGTGTGTGTGTGTGTGTAGGCAGGTATTCCAAGTTTTTACCTGAAATATGCGAAAAATTAAAACAAAAGGAGGATTTCATTTCCGTGCAGTTGCCAGCAATGCAGCTGGAATTTTACCTTGCCAACGAGAAAGGACATTCGGAGCAAACCAAAAATCCTTGACAACAGCCACAGCCAGCAGCATACGCATGCCACGCCCAGCTGCCTTTACCCCTCTCAAGCCGAGCCCCAACAATTTTGCTGGTTAAGGTCACCTCAAACCCAATCTGTTTCTCTCTCTCTCGCTCGTTCTATCTCTTTTGCTTTCATTGTGTCCTTCGTTCTGCTGCAAACATATCCGCACTAACAATGGCAATGAAACGCAGGCAGGCTGGAAGGATAGCATCCTCTGACTGCTCCTGAGCCTTCGCCCGGGCCCGCCAATCGTGACGTTTGGCCGTAAACGGATTTATATGGCAAATGCCAAGCGCATCTGCTTTTGCCTTGGAGCGCTTTCAAAGCAATTCAGTGTCTTGCACTTGTTTATGCTGTCACTAGTTTTAAGTCCGACATTACTCGCATCACTGTCAAGAATTAGCGCTGACGTCTTTTATTTTAATTTTATTGTATTCTTTGTATGTTTTACACTGTGAGTCAGTAAAAGCTGCAGCAGCAGCATAAAAACGAACGCACAAAAGACACTTTCGAAAGCACTTAGGTTTTAAGGGGCTGACTTGTTGGCTGTGGTTTAAAATCTTACAAAAATCAAAGTCAATGCCATTTCGGAAAAGGTCAATAGCTAAGCAAGTATTGTGATGGCAACAGAAATGCAAACACAAAAGATTCAATAAAGCAAACAATTCAACGACCATTTTGAATTTAAGCTTTACGCGCGCTCAGATGAAAAGCAACTCTACATGTACTTCAACATTTTAAATGTACTTTATTGACGCGCTCAGTTAAAAAGCAGCCCTGTATGACCCACACACAATATCGATATATATTAATATCGAACATGTTTTAAGTTACCTGTGCTCGTCGCAGTTACAATAGTCCAGTCACGGTTACATTATATATCGTTGTGCAACACGAGGTAACAGGTATTCGAATAACGCTCATCTCTATTTTAGCGCGTGCTCTTTCTTTCCTCTTGCTCCAACATGGCTGATCAGGTAAGGCAGCTAAAATGTGTTCAAAATTAAATAAAATACAGCATTTAACGCACTGCTATAAAATAAAAGCAATGTGAATTGTGAAGTTAAATGTTATGTGAGTGCGACTACACTATTGCTGGGACAGCGCAAGCACCATGAGTGCATTGTTTGGCAAAGACAAATTTACAGCAGAGGCAGCCAGCGTTCAACCTAACCACACTTGTACGCATGCTGTGTACGCTGTCGACGATGTCTCACAAACGAAGTTATTTACTATTATTATTGTTTTAGCAAATGGAACGTGCGTTTTGCAAACAAACCTCAGTGCCGACAACTCGTCGCAAGAATGCCAATGGCAAAAAGCGTATACGTTTGCATCGTCAAATTGGCTTAGGCTTTAAAACGCCCGCCGAGGTGAGAGTTCCAATACAAAATTGAGCTAATGTTGCGCCCCCTTTGTTTTTTGTTCCATTTCCACCGACCTGCCTGCAACCGCACCTAAACCTGCCTGTACCCCTTGGCCCTTGTACTAAAACCAGAACGAGCGCGCCTTTCAAAAGCAGTTCGGTGTTAACCTAAACCGTAAGGTGAAGCCCGGCATCACCAAAAAGAAGGTGCTCCGCCGCTACCGTGATGTTGGTCTCGGTTTCAAAACTCCACGTGAGGTATGCATGAATCCATAAACCAAAAACCTTTGTTAATTGTTGTTTTTAATAAAGAGTTTATACTTATGCGATCTTCTTTCTTCTCCAGGCCATTGATGGTACTTACATTGACAAGAAGTGCCCCTGGACTGGTAATGTTAGAATCCGTGGCCGCATTCTGACCGGTGTTGTGCGCAAAAACAAAATGCAACGTACCATCGTCATTCGCCGTGATTATCTGCACTTTGTGCGCAAATACAGCCGTTTCGAGAAACGTCATCGCAACATGAGCGTTCACTGCTCACCCGCGTTCAGGTATGTTTGTAAATTCGACTTTTCCAATTACCTTATTGCTGCATTTAGGCTAGCCTCCTAAAAGAGTTTAGAAAATTAGCATTTTTCAATATAGTGATGATAAAATCATGACGGTCTTCATAAAACAAATTGCTGAAGCAACTTGACTCTTTTTACGAAAAACGTAAAAATACTGATAAATAAATCTTCGAAACTAATTTGCTAAGACGTATTTGTGATCACTTTTTAATTGATGAATTTTCTTTTTTATTGCAGAGATGTTGAGCACGGCGATATCGTCACCATTGGCGAGTGCCGTCCACTCTCAAAGACCGTGCGCTTCAACGTATTGAAAGTCAGCAAGGGCCAGGGCGCCAAGAAGAGCTTCAAGAAGTTTTAAGTGAAGGACATCCACTACGGGAAATAATATGTGTAGCATTATTCTTTTTGAATAAAACAAAAAAAAAATTTTAACTTATTCCAATTTTAAATAATTTACTAGACTTTCGTTTCAGCATTTTAGCCTCTTAAGAAATCGAATTTATAATAAATTAGGTGTGTATTTCATTAATGTTAAATTTAACATTTTTTTAAGCGTTTAATCTGATGATAAAATCATGACGGTCTTCATAAAACAAATTGCTGAAGAACCTTGACTCTTTTTACTTAATGTAAAAAACTGAAATTTATCAACAGTTTCTCGCCGATCAAAGACAATAATTATTTTATACTAAATCTGTTTTTGTTTTATTTAATTGCAGATTTTGAACGTGGCCGTTTAAGAAGACATCAAATACATATTTTAAACTTTTCAGCTTTTACCTCTGTTATGGAGTTTAATAAAAATAAATCTGACATTAAATTAAAATCTCATAATTGTCTATTTACTTGTGTTGATATTTATGTAGACATTTCAGCAACAACCCAACTAGTCACTATTTTCTCGCTTGAATTGCGCGCTGCAATAATTGCACAAGCAAGAAGCAGAGCAAATGACTTGCTATTCGATAGTCTGGCAACACTACATAACTCTCAGCTGTTGCATTGCACTGGCAACACTATCAGACGCTAAACAAAAAAAGAAAAATAACCAAAATGGCAACAGAGGGTTCTGGTGCAGAAATTGGTAAAAATACATTAAATTTACAAAAACCTCAAGCTTATAATCAAGTATAATGCCAATTTTGGCCAAGTCCACTTCATTTTGGCACAAAAAACAAGTTAATTGTTAACTTGAAAGCAAAATACAAAACTGTCTCAAAATTGTTTGCATTTTTTTTTTGCAGAGCTCCTAGAACGCGTTTTACTGCGTCTGGGTAATGCCGATAGCGATGAGAAGCTAGAGGTCACTGTGGGCAAGTTCTTAACGCCCGTCATACTGAAAATCAATTCTCCCCATAATGCGGTGCGCACAAAGGTAAGGGCGATGCAAACCCGGCAGCAGCTGCATGACGCTGCACAAAATATTCGCAAAAATTAATCTATTGAATTAAACTTGAACTAGGTTGTGGAGGTGCTCACACACATTAAGCGGCGTGTCACCTCACGTGGCCAAGTACAGATACCTGTGGAGGCACTATTGGATCAATATGCGGCACCAGACAGCACCACATTCTTAAAGAACTTTGCCATAATATTTATTAGCATGGGCTTTCCACGGTTACCACTGGAGCAGCAAACAGCGCTGGCCGCAAAAGTCTTGGGCTGTGAGGCTAAGCTGGAAAACTATCAAGATAAACTCTTCACGCTCTTACTGCCAATTTTGAGTGAAATGAAGATACCCGATGATCCAGCACAGCGTGCGGAGTTACTTAAGATTAAGGACAAGCCGACAATAAGTGCTTGTTTCTTGTCCTTGTTGCAGGACGTGTTGCTGCTGCCGTACGGCATCACACAGGAACAGGATGTGCCACCAGGCCTAAGTCCATATAGTTTCAAGCGCGTTATTTCGAACAATTGGCGTGCCGAGGAGCTGGAGAAGATCAAGAAGGGCATTGTGCGCTTCCTCTGCGCCAGCGTTTTTAGTGACAATGAAATCTTTGTGCTGCTCGTGGTCGCCTCTGCAGATACGCGCTTTAGTGTCGCCACGCCTGCCATTGCAGAGCTGAGCAAACTGTGCACCATGCTGGACTTTAATAAGGCAGCTGTCACTTCGCCTCTCTACACTTTGTTTATTGGTAACCAGAGTCAGATTGCGGATCGTCAGACGCGTCCTTGTTGCGCCCGTGTACGCCAGAAACTGCTGCAGTATTTGATCAAGTGTCGCAGTAAGGGCATCAATGTTGGAAAGGGTCTTCAAGTCATCTTCGATGGACTCTTTGGCACCAATACGAATCAAAAGTGTAAAGTGCTTTCATTGCAGTTTACGGAGCTTGTGTTAAGAGAGTGAGTATAGAAATTATTCCCAATAACTCCCAATAATTGACAACATAATTTTAATTACAGCGGTCCACACGAGGTGGTTTCTAAGGTATCCAAAGTAATGCTAACAGGCATCACCAAAGTAATTGGACGCGATACTGTGGAACCGAATGATGTGCAAAATGCGGCATATTCGGCATTGGCGCAACACGCACGTAGCTTTCCGCACGATGTTAGCCAGGATCTGAAGCTAGTTTTGGGCTACTTTAATAATCTGGCCACTTGTGCACCAGATTTGCACAGTTCCATACGCGAGGCATTAGTTTCGATGGCGCCGGCATTTGCCTGGAAAACTAAAACCAAATCGGATGCCATGGATGTGGATAACGCTGGCTATGATGCATCCCAAATTCAGTTGGATGGACAGCAGCATCTACTACTCGCTATGCTGTTGGACAATGCCGAATCCAAGATCCAGATTGTGCAAAATGTGACAAGCGTCTTCCTCACTAGCTGTTATCCAGAGTTTTATGCACCAGCGCGTTATTTATTGCTGCTAATTGCAGGCGAACGGTAAGCAAAGTTAATTACTAAATTGTATCGCAATTAATTATCCCACATCCTTCAGTAACTCGCTGCGTGAGAATGTCACCACCTATTTGTATGGCACATCCAAAAAGGATCATGTCAACTACAGCATGGTCTCTTCCATTGAGCATACGGGCAAACATACAAGTGAATCCATTAGTGATTTCAATCATCTCTCTCTGGAACAGCGTCGTGTGGTGCTGCCCAGTTTCCATGTCATGATGGCCCATGTGCATGATATGGCCAACAAGCGACTTAAGAAGAGCACGGCTTGCGTCATCTACGGCCGCACCAAACTTCCCTATAGCCTGGAGGTCTACGAGGAGATGCTTGATTATTTGCGTCTCTGTTTGTGGTATTCAGCAGGTGTAGTTTCTGCTCCCGGAGATGAGAAGTATACGCACGAGCTGCGCAAATATATAATCATTACCTATGATGAGGATGAGTCGAATCCAATGCACCAATATCTACTTTTTGTGCAACGTGGCGTGGAGGCGAGGCGCAGTAAGTATTTGTTATCCATGTATAATGTTTCTCTTTTAACTCAATTATTGTTTTTACTTGCAGCTGAATCGAGTCTTTTGTGTCTGTATGATTTACTAAATGCGGCACCCGAGCTGTTTGCAGCTAAGCAGCTGCATCTGCTTGAACCGCTTAGTAACTCCCTTAAGGATGTCTCTGAAGCGATGCGTACTAATGTCTCGCAAGTATATGGTATACTCTGGGCCTATGGACTACCGGAAGATAAGTTTGATTTGGAAGTGGGCGATTGTCTAACTAGTTTAACCCAGAAAACACTGGAACATAAACATGGTTGGTTGTTGGTTTTGGGTCATGCATTTAATCGCAAAATAGAGCAGCTTAAGCAGCAAAATTCGACCAAGGATTATAGCAAGTGGCCGCAGTTTATAAATGCTGTCAAGATTATAGGTAAGTAAAAGGAAAACTTTTTTATTGAGCCAAATAATACTTACTCTTTCAATCCCCTAGCTAAAATGCTATGCGAAACTCAGTGGCTGCTTGTCTCGGCGGCTGTTAAATGCACCTCAATGATTGGCAAAACGGTGGAGATACCTAATGTGCAGGTGGAAATTCAGGTGCAGTGCAACGACAACAACGATGATGATGATGAAGAGCTAGCCGAATACAAGAACATAGAGGCTTCCACTAAGATGATAATTTTCGGCGTAGTCTTTCAACTGCTTCGTAGCTCTTCATTCCGCCAAAAGATTCGTGAGGAAGCTGCCAAATGCTTGGGTTACTTGGCGATTGGCGATGGTGCGCACTTTACCAAACGCAATCTGGATAAGTTTCTAACGTTGGCCAAAGTGCAAAAGGACGCAGCTCTTAACATTGCCATCTCAGAGGCCATTGTAATCACCTTGTGTGGCTATGATGTTAATAGAGGTCCACCGGCAGAGAATTTTCAAAATGATCACTGCGTTGATGCGGACTTTGAGCAGTTTTTAATTGCTTTGATACGTTTGGTCCCGGAACCCAATCCACAGTCGCGTCAGGCTATCTCAGTTTGGCTACTGGCTGTAGTAAAGCATTGCAGCAATCGACCTGCGGTGCTCAGAAAGAAGCAACTTTTGCAGTTTGCCTTTACCGAACTTCTGTCTGATGATAGCGGTAAGTTGTATAAGCTTGAAAATCCTCTTTAGTTGTTTAAACCGTGACTAATTCTTGTTTTCCCATTATAGAATTTGTGCAGGATGTAGCCTCACGCGGCTTGGGCCTTGTTTACTCGCTCTCTGATTCGGGTAGTCAAACGGAATTGGCCAACTCATTGCTGGATCAGCTGATTGGAGGCAAACGGCAAGTGAATCAAGTTTCTGGCGATACGGAACTTTTTGCCGAGGGCATGTTGGGCAAGACACCAACGGGTGGCAATATAACTACGTACAAGGAGCTGTGCTCCCTCGCCAACGATCTCAACCAGCCGGACATGATCTATCAGTTTATGCAGCTCGCCAATCACAACGCTGCCTGGACCAGCAAACTGGGAGCAGCATTTGGTTTGAAGACGCTATCGGCGGAATCTCGTCAACAGATGCAACCATATTTGGGCAAGATTATACCACGTTTATATCGTTACAAATACGATCCGACGCCAAAGATACAAAATTCAATGATATCCATATGGGATACGATTGTTACCGATTCCAAGGAGGTTACGGAGAAGTATTATTGGGAAATTCTACGTGAACTACTAGACAATTTGACCTCTACGGAGTGGCGTGTAAGGATTGCTTGTTGCCTGGCTGTAAGGGATCTGTTGAAGCGACCCAATGGATTGCGTTTGCGTACCGAGGAACAGTTGCTAACACCTGCAGTTCCTAGCAGTCCGCGTCGCGTTACACCAGACACCATGGAGGTGGATGAGCTGCCTGAGCCAGAATTACGCGAGCTTTGGTTTCAACTATTCCGCGTCATGGATGACATTCATGAGGGCACTAGAATGACCGCACATGGCACTGCTTCATTTCTTAGCAAGCTCTGTGTGCTGGCTGCCTCCTCGGAGCATGGTAAATCCGGCACAGCAGTAGCTGCGTCTATTCTACCCTATCTGCTTGAGACGGGTGTCGGACACAAAGTTGCCGATATACGCAAGGTCAGCATTAAGACCATCTCAGAGATGATTGAGTCGTCGGGAGCTTTGATTGCACCTCACTTGGCAACGCTCATACCTTGCCTGCTGCGTGCCACTGGAGAATTGGAGAATACAAAGCTATCTTATGTGTCCACCCGCTTGGGTGCGGATAACGAGGCACAGGAAGCTGTGGATAGCTTGCGCGCCGAGGCAGCCAAATCGCATCACACAATGGAGACAATCAATAAGTGTGTGCGATTTATTGACTACCAGGTGCTGGAACGCATGACGCCCGAGCTGCTCGAGCTGATGAAAACTAGCGTCAATCTGGGCACGAAGATTGGCTGCGCTCACTTTGTTTGCTTGGTAAATTAGATGTTGACAATTCTTTTTCCTTTTTTTTACAACATTTTAATTTTTTTAGGTGAGCATTCGCTTGGGCAAAGAGATGACTCCCTTGGTAGGCAAGTTTCTTGGTGCATGCTTTGGCGGCATCAAGGATCGCAATGTCACTGTACGTAAGTACAATGCAAGCGCCATTGGACACTTGTTGGGTCTAGCCAAGGTAAGATACCTACCATTACTCAATTTTTTTATAAACCAATCTTTATTTTTCTTTTTCACCACACAGGAACAATCTATTAAAAATCTATTTGGCAAGCTGGATGAACTGTATATGGAGCAGCCGAGCAATCGTTCTATTGCATTGACTATCCAATCAATCAACAAACGTCACCATGAGTTGCTTAAGGATTATATGGATTGCCTGCTGCCACTTATCTTCTTTGCTATGCACGAAGAGCAAACGGAGGAAAACAAGGCAAACATTGAATTGTGGAAGGATCTGTGGAGTGATATCAGTCCTGGCGATGCGGGCATACGTCTTAACTTGCACGTCATCATACCCAAGTTGGAATCCTCGCTGACTGATGCTAGCTGGTCGCGCAAAGCCCAGGCAGCCAATGTTATCCAAAACATTGCGATGCGTTTAAGCAACAGTCTAGAGCTCGGAGATCGTGTGCGTCTCATAAAATTACTGCTTAGTGGCCTTCAAGGACGCACATTTGAGGGCAAGGAACGGTTGCTGCAGGCCCTTGCCGCACTCTGCAAAAATCTCGATCGACAGCATGAGATTTGCGAAAATATCATTGAGGCTGCAATGCGTGAAGCACGCAAACAGGAGCCTATTTATCGCACTATGGCTCTGGGCGCTCTAGGCGATATCCTTGATGTACTAGAGGCGGATCGCTTCGAGGAAGTCTATAACATGATCTGGTATCTGCTGGAGAAAAAGGAACTGCGCGCAGCCGACTCTGACGATGATGATGAGCCTGGCTGCAGCAATTCCAGCAAAGATTTAACTGCTGATGAGCGCAATAAGCGCGCCCAGACGCTCAACAAACTTAAGGAGGTCGTCTGGGAGACATTGGGTAAATCGTGGCCCAAACATGCGATTGTTACCCAACACAGATATCAACTGTTCTTTGCGGAGAACTGCACTACAATTCTCAGCGAGAGCACTCGTCCTGTACAGGTCAGCCTGCTGGCTGCTTTGACCAAGTATATTGAACGTCTCTATATTTTCGATGAGGCAGCTACGCTGCCCGAGATGCCGCTGGAGCGCAATAATCTCGAAAAGAAACCGAAAACGGAGACACCTGTGCTGCAGACACGTGAGGCGATTGTGCAGAGGATTTGCAGCGATGTGCTCGCCGCAGTTACACTTGCCGCCGGAGTGCCACACACTGGCCTCAAAAAAGAGGCGCTCAACATAGTCCTGATGCTGATCAAACGCTTGAGCCCGACCAGGGATCAGGCTTCGCTTGCTCTGCTTAAGCAGAACTTTGAAACGAATCTGACCAAATTTCAACGAGACTCGGCGCCAGAAGTTCGCTGTCGCATCAAGGACATTGAGGAGAAGCTAAGCAAACTGCACAATCCTAACTAAGCAGCTGAACACAACTGTTTGTCTTTTTAAAAATATTTTTACACGCGATTTTCCCAGTGCAACAGGTGAAATAATTATATTTTACAATACGATAAAATGAAATGAAAAAAATTAATTTGGAACAGGGTCTAAATGAAGTTGTTTGCGTAATAAACAAAATATTAATAACTTATACTTTAAATTAGTAAATTTCTTTTATTTAATGGTTGTTTGTTTTTTGGGGCAAAAGAATATATTTATAGTTCTGCAGCTTTTTTTTTTCTTGTCAGCCATAAAAATTGAATAACATCGCACTTGTATATAAAATAAATGCAGTTCGATTTGATATATAATTTTATATATATACATTCGATATAGCGTGTCTCTCAAAATAACTTCAAGTACTTTCAGCTTTTCGCGACATTAGATAATTGGATAATATAGTATGTCGTACTTACACGAATTTTAATCATCATTATTTTTAGACACATATCACAGCCAATAAATAATTTCTAGATAGATATTTAATAATACGGTTAATACTACTAGGGATCGCGACAAAAACGTAAATATAGCTCATCCAAAGATTCTAGCATAAAGGTTTGAGGATTGAAGCGTATTTCGGGCACGGTTTGATCACACGACTCTACGCGATAAGTTTTCAAAATGTAAGCTACGCCCAGCTTTAGCTGGAGTAAGCCCAATCGACTGCCAATACAACCATGTGGACCCGCACCAAATGGTATAAAAGTCATTGGAGTAATGCTCGCTAACTGCTGTGGCGCAAAGCGTTCTGGGTCAAAATGCAAGGGATTAGGCCAGTACTACAAAAGAAGAGAGAAAGGCCAAGGTAAGAAAAGATTTATATGGATTGTGTAAATAAACGCACCCTTTCATCTCGATGTAATCCCAATATGGATATATAAGCTGGCATGCCGGCAGGTATAACAAAATCCACCAGCGGCTGCAGTGAAAAACCTTCCGCCTGTGTACACTCCCGATTTATGAAGGCAGCGGTGGGATATAGACGAAGTGCCTCCAGGCAAACCATTTTAAGATAAGGTAATTTAACTGCAGTCTCATAACTTAAACTGGGAGCAGCGCCAAAGGCTGATTGCAATTCCCGTCTTAAACGTTGCTGTATGACGGGCTGCTTGGCAAGCTCATAGAGCGTGAATCCCAGGAGTGCCGAGGATGTCTCAAAACCTGCAAGCAGAAAGATGGCTGCTTGGGAGGCTATGAAATCCTGTTGCTGAACATAATGTTTGGCTGGACGAATGCTTTGCAGCTGATGAAGATTATCAATGAGATCACCGGACTCCGATTTCGAATGGTGCTTTACTAGTCCCCTCATGAACTTGGTATACTCCAAGGAAAACACCTTGGCTCTTAGTAAACCCGTCCATTGCGGTAAGAAGAAGACGATCATAAAATGAAGAACCCTTATTAAACCAGGTTTAAAGAGTTCCTTTGCTTGTTGTCGCAGCATTGATTGATCATCCCTAAGTCCTGCCACATTCCAGCTGTAGAATAGCTTCCCTGTCACATCTGTCGTATAAAGCTGACACATCCTACTCAAGGGTAGTACACGCTCTGCTTTACCACACATATTTCTTTTGAGATGCTGCTCCAGATCGTACAAAACCTCCAAAATCAATGGATACATTCGATCCTTCATGCGTCCACTGGTAAAGAGCTGGGACATGCATATTCGACTATCTCGCCACTGGTTGTATTTGGCCAGTGGAAGAGTCAGAGAACCCATGGGATCATGTACAGCATCAGCGGCTTCATAGCGATTAAGGAAACTATTAAATTCCTTGACAAGCACCAAGCGTATAATCTCCGGATCGCGTATTATTAAGGCGGGAGTTTGGAATACAAAGAAACCCGCCAACTTCTCGTCCTTAATGCGCTCATCCGAGTAAACATTCTTGAAGAGATCGCCGAAGGAGATGTGCAACAGGAGCAATTGCTTCAGATGACCCAATGGCGTCCAGGCGGAGGCTGGCAGATGGGGAAGCTTGTGATGCCGAAAGTAGCTATACCTCTTTTTTAAATAAAGATAGCCAAAGAGGATCGTCAAAAGCAGCAATGGCAGAAGAAGAAACAGCAACATTGTGGCTGTAAATAAAACAGAAGGGATTAGAGAAATACTTATTGACTTGTCAAATATAATAGCTTCGAAATTCCTAAAAATACAAATACCTAAAACTGTTATCCATTTCATCTGCTACAGAATTAACTTTACCGTATTGTGTCTTCATATTTCCTTTTTATGAAATATGCATAAACTGTAACAATGCAAATCCAAACAATACATTCATTTAGAAACACAAATGACCCTAGAGATAAGCCCCTATTTATGCTATCTTTCATTTCACAAAGCAGCTAAAACCCTCAATGGAATATTATGGAAACTAAGGCATTCAGTTGCTCGACTCAACTTGCTCTGGAAAGATGGCACTCGGAACACTGCTTTTGATCCTGGTGATCCTTGTGGTCAGTAGCTACTATTTTCTGCGGCAACACTACGCCTATTGGATACGTCAGGATGTGCCACAATTGCGCCCTTCGCTGCTGTTGGGGAATTTAGGAGGATTATTGAGTATGCGAAGCAATCCAGCTGATTTTATTGGACAACTGTACAATCATCCGGATGCAAAAGATAAACCCTTTGTGGGCATACATGTTTTCTACAAGCCAGCGTTGCTTCTCCGTGATCCGGCGCTGATAAAAAGGATTATGGTGAAGGATTTTCCCAAGTTCTCCAATCGTTACTCCAACTCGGATTACAAAGGCGATCCTCTCGGTTCCCAGAATATATTTTTCCTAAAGAATCCCGCTTGGAAGGAGGTGCGCTTGAAACTATCGCCATTCTTCACCAGCAATCGACTTAAAAACATGTTTCCACTGATTGATGAGGTTGGTTGCAACCTGGATGCGTATTTGAGACAACAACCGCTTGACAATGAAAGAGTCCGATGCTTCGATATGGAGGCCAAGGAACTGTGCACTCTATACACAACAGATGTTATTGCCACAGTCGCGTATGGAGTTCAGGCGAATAGCTTTAGTCAGCCAAATAGTGAATTTCGTCGTCATGGACGCGCCGTCTTCCAATTCAGTCTGAAGCGAGCGGCAGAGTTTACTTTGGTCTTCTTCTTGCCACAACTGGTGCCGTATTTGGGTTTTAAGGTGGTGCCCCCTGAACCTACCAAGTTCTTGCGTAATACGATCAATTATGTTATTGCTGAGCGAGAGAAATCAAAGAAATCAAGGAATGACCTAATCGATCTTCTCATCGACTTTAAGCGGAGCACACAGGAAACTCAAAAGTCCGATAATCAATTTATATTTGAGGGCGACATTCTAGTCGCTCAGGCAGTGCTCTTCTTTACCGCCGGCTTCGAATCCTCTTCGTCCACAATGGCCTTTGCCATGTACGAGCTGGCCAGGAATCCTACGGTGCAGCAGCGTTTGCGGGAGGAGATCAAGAACGCATTGATTGCAAGTGGCGGACGTGTAACCCAACAACTAATTGAGTCCTTGGAGTACATGCAAATGATATTGCAGGAGGTGCTGCGGATGTATCCACCATTGCCGTTTCTCGATCGCGAGTGCACCAGTGAGGACGGTTATCCTTTGGCACCCTTTCACAACTTTCGAGTGCCCAACGGCATGCCCATCTACATTCCGGCTTATGCATTGCATATGGATCCTCAGGTAAGCTTGGTAAGGGCATTTTTCAGAAGGTAAACACATCCTTTCTCCATTGCAGTACTATCCAGAACCGCGACAATTCCAACCGGAACGCTTTTCTGCCTTTAATCGTAAGCAGCACACACCGTATACCTATATGCCATTTGGTCTGGGTCAACATGGTTGCATTGGAGAACGTTATGGCTTCCTACAGGCCAAGGTGGGTTTGGTTTATGTGTTAAGGAATCATCTGGTGACCACCTCGGAGCGCACACAGCCACTCATGAAACTGGATCCCAAGGCAATAATACTACAGGCCGATGGCGGAATACACTTGCGACTAGTGCGCGATTCCTTAGGTGTTTAAGAAGTACTTACTTGGATTTTAAAAGCTATTTGGGATAGTTCACCTGTCAGCGGTTGCCCTTAAACTAAGCTAGAGTTTCGCGTGTGCTGACTTTTTAAATTGTTAAACATCAACAAAAATGTGAAATACCTTTTGATTGACTTAAGGCTTGCGTGTCAAGTTGTAAGTTGAACGAAATCGATAAGTGGAACAAGTAGAAGTTTCCCCGTTAACTGAAATTACCAACTAACTTGATTTTGGCGCACAATAACTCATTAGCCGTTTAATAGGATTCAAGCGGGTGCAACCTAATCTTATAATAGAGTTCTATTTTGTTTTTGTTTCTGGAACCAGTCGTTGAAAAATATGAAAATTGTTTTGTAGACAAAATGTTTTTTCAATGAGTTTTGAAATCGATTTGTGCATTTTAAACACTTAAGAACAATAACCGTGTATGTAACTGACAAGCAATTAAGTTTTTCTGAATTTAATACGTAAAAAAATACATTTATTATAAATACAATAAAACGCTTGCATTGTATATTGGATTCTGGCCTATTCATCCATTATTATCGTCTTAGTTGATTAATCTTATTCATGAGCTTTTCCCAACTCAATATTTAAATGGCACTTAGAAATCCACATTTTGTGAATTTTCGTTATTATTGTTATTGTGTAATTTAACTATATCTTACACGCAATAATCTAAACTTTGAAGATCAAGGCTAAAAGCTCAGCTGTCAGTACAGCTCAGTACCCACCAACCGATTAAATAATAAATGCACTTAATCAGTTTATTTACAACATTAAAGCGGCGTCTTAGTTAACATAAAAACAAAAAGTAACAAAATTTCATCAACAAATGCAAAACATTTCAAATTGTAAGCAATTTTTTTACATTACTTTATCAAAGTAACATAAAAAACGGCTCTCTTTCTTTTTTCAGTATCAATATTCTTTAAGGCTTGTATGTAGATAAAAAGCAACTAAGAATTGTATAAAAAAACGCTTCAATTTTGCAAAAAAAATGTTAGAATCTTTGACTTATAAATAAAGAGCTTAAGCTGCATTATCATCATAGAGCCTATCGTGAACAATTTCCAGGAACAGTCCCTTTTCCAGTTGCAATGCAAGGCCCTTGGGATTAAATTTAATCTCCTTTGGGGTCTGTGAACAAACGCGGACATAATAATTCTTGAGGATATGCACCAGACCTAGTTTAGCCTGCAGCAGGCCAACACGACTGCCTATACAGTTATGAGGTCCCAAACCAAAAGGTTGATACGCCATAGCTTCAATCGTTTTGCGATTCTCGGGCGAGAAGCGTTCGGGATCAAAGTGATTCGGATTTGGCCAGTACTGTAAAGTCGTTTGGTAAACAATTTGTTTATGTATTCAATTGTACTTTACAACTCACCTTTGGATCACGCTGCAGTCCATAAACTGGTATGAACACAGGTATGCCAGACTCCAGTTTATAATCGTAATAGGGTTTCAGTGAGAGATCTGGCTGACCCTTAATGCCTTGATATTCACGATCCAAAAAGGGGAGTCCTGGATACAAGCGCAACAACTCATCCACAACCATCGACAGGTATTCCAGGGAATTAATTTTTTCGTAGCTAAGCTTGCCGGTTCCTTCCTCCAGTAGAGCCTCATGAATTTCCATGCGCAGGCGCTCCTGGACATCCGGCTGTTTGGCTAGTTCTAAAAGACAAAATGACATTGCGGCTGATGACGTCTGGAAGCCCGCTGTGAAGAACACTCCCGCTTGAGCGACTAGAAAATCCTGGTTGTGGCCAAAATGTGGCTTTTTAGGGTGCTGTGCGGCCTCTTTTCGCAGACTCACAAGAACATCAATTAAGTCGTTCCTTTCTGTTCCCGATTTCTCCCTTTCCGCCATAACGTGAGTAATGGTAGTACGTATAAATTTAGAGTACTCCTTAGGAAAGAGCTTAATGCGCAGCAATGATACTAGCTTGGGCAAAAAAAATGCAACAAAGAAGTCCATGGCTCGACGTAAAGTTAACGCGAACACTTTGCGTCCTTGTTCACGAAATTCAGCATCAGGATCTGCTAAGCTATTTGCACGCACCCCGAAAGCAATGGTGGCAATCGAATCTGTAGTGAATCTTGCACACGCATCCCTACACTCGATGATGTAGCTGTTTTCTTTGCCGGGATTATGCCGGGCAAGATGTGACTCGAGGTCTGCTGCTATCTACAAAATTATTTAGTTTAAATAATTATATTTAATGTTTCTTTATTTAACTCACCTCCTGCATCAAAGGATACATCTGCTTCACCTTGCCGCTAGTGAAGACAGGAGTCAACTTCGTCCTTATCTCCTTCCACTCCGGGTTGCGCACAAAGAAAAGATTATAGTTGCCCAACGCATCACCATGAGGATCAGCGCGTCCATAGCGATTGGAAAAACGATTAAAGTCCTTAATAAGCACGGATTTGATAAGTTCTGGTTCGCGTATTATTAGGGCTGGTTGATTCA
This sequence comes from Scaptomyza cyrtandrae, assembly GCA_035044605.1. NCBI lineage: Eukaryota > Metazoa > Arthropoda > Insecta > Diptera > Drosophilidae > Scaptomyza > Scaptomyza cyrtandrae. Next base: position 859,224 of record JAWNNS010000642.1, read on the forward strand.
GCACATAGATGCCAACGACTGCCTCATCCTGCAGTTTAGGATCACTATAAATATCCGAGAGGTGCAAGCCAAAAGAGTTCTTCTGTGTGAAAACCGGCCCAGTGTTGCCTATAATCGGCGAAGGCTGGATAAAAGGTATTCCCTTGCGTTGCCAATAGCTGTGTTTTCGCTGGAACCACAGATAAACCGCACTCAGTACGGCCACAATCAGGAAAAGCGTCTCCGTTAAGACCATTTTTGCAGCTGTAAGAAATTATTCGGCAATACATTTTTGGTTACTATCGCTAAACATAAACTTTACTTCTTATAAAACAAACAACTTGAAACTGATTTCGTCTTATCATATATATAAATTTAGCTCCTATCAGTAAGAAATTTTAGCTTATCAAACAAACTGCACACTTTGTTTAGTACAGCTACTTTTGACCAAAATCTGTACAGATTCCACAAATTCAAGAACCGTCGATATGGTGCAGTTTGGCTGGCAGTAAAAACTAGCAGGCTTTAGATTGTATTTTTTATAGTTTTCATAATATTAAAAATCCTTCCAAGTTAAGTTTTGATAAGTTCATATTTTTTATTTCTAAGCACTCACTTCACTTTTTTCTTGATGCACAGAACGGACTCAATATATAAAGATTTTTATTTAATTGTTAATATTTTACGCCACCGAGCGTACGGCCGACAATAAGAACGTCGAGAACACAAGTAGAATTTAGTTAAGGTTGTATACGCGTATATATAGGCACAAGTCTTGGCATAGAGATTACAGAACGGTACGCGCAAATAAAACAAGCTTTATGCTGATAACAAACAATTGTGTAGCTCGATATATAGATTGTATACGATTATAATTTTATCAGCTACTACTACTGTGTTCTTAAAATCGAATTGAAAATTCGTACTTTTGTACGCTTTATTAATAAATTTAAATATAAATCATTTAAATAGTTTTCATCTGTCAGTACAGGTCAGTTGCCCTAGCGGTAAATAGAGGCACTTAAATTTAACAACAAATTATAAGCACTTAAAAGTGTTATTAATTAGTTAATGTTAATAACATATTACAAAAAACTTTTCTTGTGACTTTTCCCTTTTAATTTGTGTCATACAATTATAACACTTTTATTTATTACTTTTAATTAAGTTCAAAATATCTAATTTATACAAGTTTCGTAGATTTAAACATCACTGAGCTTTATCTGCATTATAATCATAGTGCCTATCGTGAACAAATTCCAGGAACAATCCCGTTTCCAGTTGCAATACAAGGCCCTTGGGATCAAATTTAATCTCCTTTGGGGTCTGTGAACAAGCGCGGACATAATAATTCTTGAGGATATGCACCAGACCTAGTTTAGCCTGCAGCAGGCCAATACGACTGCCTATACAGTTATGAGGTCCCAAACCAAAAGGTTGATACGCCATAGCTTCAATCGTTTTGCGATTCTCGGGCGAGAAGCGTTCGGGATCAAAATGATTTGGATTTGGCCAGTACTGTAAAGTCGTTTGGTAAATAATTTGTTTATGTATTCAATTGTACTTTACAACTCACCTTTGGATCACGCTGCAGTCCATAAATTGGTATGAACACAGGTATGCCAGACTCCAGTTTATAATCGTAATAGGGTTTCAGTGAGAGATCTGGCTGACCCTTAATGCCTTGATATTCACGATCCAAAAAGGGGAGTACTGGATACAAGCGCAACACCTCATCCACAACCATCGACAGGTATTCCAGGGAATTAATCTTCTCATAGCTAAGCTTGCCGGTTCCTTCCTCCAGTAGAGCCTCATGAATTTCCATGCGCAGGCGCTCCTGGAGCTCCGGCTGTTTGGCTAGTTCTAAAAGACAAAATGACATTGTGGATGATGACGTCTCGAAGCCAGCTGTGAAGAACACTCCCGCTTGAGCGACTAGAAAATCCTGGTTGTGGCCAAAATGTGGCTTTTTAGGGTGCTGTGCGGCCTCTTTTCGCAGACTCACAAGAACATCAATTAAGTCGTTCCTTTCTGTTCCCGATTTCTCCCTTTCCGCCATAACGTGAGTAATGGTAGTACGTATAAATTTGGAGTACTCCTTAGGAAATAGCTTAATGCGCAGCAATGATACTAGCTTGGGCAAAAAAAATGCAACAAAGAAGTCCATGGCTCGACGTAAAGTTAACGCGAACATTTTGCGTCCTTGTTCACGAAATTCAGCATCAGGATCTGCTAAGCTATTTGCACGCACCCCGAAAGCAATGGTGGCAATCGAATCTGTAGTGAATCTTGCACACGCATCCCTACACTCGATGATGTAGCTGTTTTCTTTGCCGGGATTATGCCGGGCAAGATGTGACTCGAGGTCTGCTGCTATCTACAAAATTATTTAGTTTAAATAATTATATTTAATGTTTCTTTATTTAACTCACCTCCTGCATCAAAGGATACATCTGCTTCACCTTGCCGCTAGTGAAGACAGGAGTCAACTTCGTCCTTATCTCCTTCCACTCCGGGTTGCGCACAAAGAAAAGATTATAGTTGCCCAACGCATCACCATGAGGATCAGCGCGTCCATAGCGATTGGAAAAACGATTAAAGTCCTTAATAAGCACGGATTTGATAAGTTCTGGTTCGCGTATTATTAGGGCTGGTTGATTCAGCACATAGATGCCAACGACTGCCTCATCCTGCAGTTTAGGATCACTATAAATATCCGAGAGGTGCAAGCCAAAAGAGTTCTTCTGTGTGAAAACCGGCCCAGTGTTGCCTATAATCGGCGAAGGCTGGATAAAAGGTATTCCCTTGCGTTGCCAATAGCTGTGTTTTCGCTGGAACCACAGATAAACCGCACTCAGTACGGCCACAATCAGGAAAAGCGTCTCCGTTAAGACCATTTTTGCAGCTGTAAGAAATTATTCGGCAATACATTTTTGGTTACTATCGCTAAACATAAACTTTACTTCTTATAAAACAAACAACTTGAAACTGATTTCGTCTTATCATATATATAAATTTAGCTCCTATCAGTAAGAAATTTTAGCTTATCAAACAAACTGCACACTTTGTTTAGTACAGCTACTTTTGACCAAAATCTGTACAGATTCCACAAATTCAAGAACCGTCGATATGGTGCAGTTTGGCTGGCAGTAAAAACTAGCAGGCTTTAGATTGTATTTTTTATAGTTTTCATAATATTAAAAATCCTTCCAAGTTAAGTTTTGATAAGTTCATATTTTTTATTTCTAAGCACTCACTTCACTTTTTTCTTGATGCACAGAACGGACTCAATATATAAAGATTTTTATTTAATTGTTAATATTTTACGCCACCGAGCGTACGGCCGACAATAAGAACGTCGAGAACACAAGTAGAATTTAGTTAAGGTTGTATACGCGTATATATAGGCACAAATCTTGGCATAGAGATTACAGAACGGCATGCGAAAATAAAACAAGCTTTATAATGATAACAAACAATTGCGTAGCGCGACATATTGTATATTGATTGATATATGTATGTATATGATATATGTATACAATTATAACTTTATCAGCTACTGTGTACTTAAAATCCAATTGAAAATTTGTACTTTTGTACGCTTTATTAATAAATTTAAATATAAATCATTTAAATAGTTTTCATCTGTGAGTACAGGTCAGTTGACCTAGCGATAGATAGAGGCATTTAAATTTAACAACAAATTATAAGCACTTAAAAGTGTTATCAATTAGTTAATGTTAATAACATATTACAAAAAACTTTTCCTATGACTTTTCCCTTTTGATTTGTGTCATACAATTATAACACTTTTATTTATTACTTTTAATTAAGTTCAAAATATCTAATTTATACAAGTTTCGTAGATTTAAACATCACTGAGCTTTATCTGCATTATAATCATAGTGCCTATCGTGAACAAATTCCAGGAACAATCCCGTTTCCAGTTGCAATACAAGGCCCTTGGGATCAAATTTAATCTCCTTTGGGGTCTGTGAACAAACGCGGACATAATAATTCTTGAGGATATGCACCAGACCTAGTTTAGCCTGCAGCAGGCCAATACGACTGCCTATACAGTTATGAGGTCCCAAACCAAAAGGTTGATACGCCATAGCTTCAATCGTTTTGCGATTCTCGGGCGAGAAGCGTTCGGGATCAAAGTGATTCGGATTTGGCCAGTACTGTAAAGTCGTTTGGTAAATAATTTGTTTATGTATTCAATTGTACTTTACAACTCACCTTTGGATCACGCTGCAGTCCATAAATTGGTATGAACACAGGTATGCCAGACTCCAGTTTATAATCGTAATAGGGTTTCAGTGAGAGATCTGGCTGACCCTTAATGCCTTGATATTCACGATCCAAAAAGGGGAGTACTGGATACAAGCGCAACACCTCATCCACAACCATCGACAGGTATTCCAGGGAATTAATCTTCTCATAGCTAAGCTTGCCGGTTCCTTCCTCCAGTAGAGCCTCATGAATTTCCATGCGCAGGCGCTCCTGGAGCTCCGGCTGTTTGGCTAGTTCTAAAAGACAAAATGACATTGTGGATGATGACGTCTCGAAGCCAGCTGTGAAGAACACTCCCGCTTGAGCGACTAGAAAATCCTGGTTGTGGCCAAAATGTGGCTTTTTAGGGTGCTGTGCGGCCTCTTTTCGCAGACTCACAAGAACATCAATTAAGTCGTTCCTTTCTGTTCCCGATTTCTCCCTTTCCGCCATAACGTGAGTAATGGTAGTACGTATAAATTTGGAGTACTCCTTAGGAAAGAGCTTAATGCGCAGCAATGATACTAGCTTGGGCAAAAAAAATGCAACAAAGAAGTCCATGGCTCGACGTAAAGTTAACGCGAACACTTTGCGTCCTTGTTCACGAAATTCAGCATCAGGATCTGCTAAGCTATTTGCACGCACCCCGAAAGCAATGGTGGCAATCGAATCTGTAGTGAATCTTGCACACGCATCCCTACACTCGATGATGTAGCTGTTTTCTTTGCCGGGATTATGCCGGGCAAGATGTGACTCGAGGTCTGCTGCTATCTACAAAATTATTTAGTTTAAATAATTATATTTAATGTTTCTTTATTTAACTCACCTCCTGCATCAAAGGATACATCTGCTTCACCTTGCCGCTAGTGAAGACAGGAGTCAACTTCGTCCTTATCTCCTTCCACTCCGGGTTGCGCACAAAGAAAAGATTATAGTTGCCCAACGCATCACCATGAGGATCAGCGCGTCCATAGCGATTGGAAAAACGATTAAAGTCCTTAATAAGCACGGATTTGATAAGTTCTGGTTCGCGTATTATTAGGGCTGGTTGATTCAGCACATAGATGCCAACGACTGCCTCATCCTGCAGTTTAGGATCACTATAAATATCCGAGAGGTGCAAGCCAAAAGAGTTCTTCTGTGTGAAAACCGGCCCAGTGTTGCCTATAATCGGCGAAGGCTGGATAAAAGGTATTCCCTTGCGTTGCCAATAGCTGTGTTTTTGCTGGAACCACAGATAAACCGCACTCAGTACGGCCACAATCAGGAAAAGCGTCTCCGTTAAGACCATTTTTGCAGCTGTAAGAAATTATTCGGCAATACATTTTTGGTTACTATCGCTAAACATAAACTTTACTTCTTATAAAACAAACAACTTGAAATTGATTTCGTCTTATCATACATATAAATTTAGCTCCTATCAGTAAGAAATTTTAGCTTATCAAACAAACTGCGCACTTTGTTTAGTACAGCTACTTTTGACCAAAATCTGTACAGATTCCACAAATTCAAGAACCGTCGATATGGTGCAGTTTGGCTGGCAGTAAAAACTAGCAGGCTTTAGATTGTATTTTTTATAGTTTTCATAATATTAAAAATCCTTCGAGGTTAAGTTTTGATAAGTTCATATTTTTTAATTTTAAACACTTACTTCACTTTTTTCTTGATGCACAGAACGGACTCAATATATAAAGATTTTTATTTAATTGTTAATATTTTACGCCACCGAGCGTACGGCCGACAATAAGAACGTCGAGAACACAAGTAGAATTTAGTTAAGGTTGTATACGCGTATATATAGGCACAAATCTTGGCATAGAGATTACAGAACGGCATGCGAAAATAAAACAAGCTTTATAATGATAACAAACAATTGCGTAGCTCGACATATTGTATATTGATTGATATATTGATTGTATACAATTATAACTTTATCAGCTACTGTGTACTTAAAATCCAATTGAAAATTTTTACTTTTGTACGCTTTATTAATAAATTTAAATATAAATCATTTAAATAGTTTTCATCTGTGAGTACAGGTCAGTTGACCTAGCGATAGATAGAGGCATTTAAATTTAACAACAAATTATAAGCACTTAAAAGTGTTATCAATTAGTTAATGTTAATAACATATTACAAAAAACTTTTCTTATGACTTTTCCCTTTTGATTTGTAGCATACAACTATAACACTTTTATTTATTACTTTTAATTAAGTTCAAAATATCTAATTTATACAAGTTTCGTAGATTTAAACATCACTGAGATTTATCTGCATTATCGTCATAGAGCCTATCGTAAACGACCTCCAAGAACATGCCCGTGTCCAGCTGAAGAACAAATGTCTTGGGATCAAATTTAATCTCCTTTGCAGTCTGTGAACAAGCGCGGACATAATAATTCTTGAGGATATGCACCAGACCTAGTTTAGCCTGCAGCAGGCCAATACGACTGCCTATACAGTTATGAGGTCCCAAACCAAAAGGTTGATACGCCATAGCTTCAATCGTTTTGCGATTCTCGGGCGAGAAGCGTTCGGGATCAAAGTGATTCGGATTTTGCCAGTACTGTAAAGAAGTTAGGTAAATAATTTGTCTATGTATTCAATTGTACTTCACAACTCACCTTTGGATCACGCTGCAGTCCATAAACTGGTATGAACACAGGTATGCCAGACTCCAGTTTATAATCGTAATAGGGTTTCAGTGAGAGATCTGGCTGACCCTTAATGCCTTGATATTCACGATCCAAAAAGGGGAGTACTGGATACAAGCGCAACACCTCATCCACAACCATCGACAGGTATTCCAGGGAATTAATTTTTTCGTAGCTAAGCTTGCCGTTTCGTTCCTTCATGAAAGCCTCATGAATTTCCATGCGCAGGCGCTCTTGCAACTCTGGTTGTTTCGCTAGCTCTAAAAGGCCAAAAGCCATTGTGGATGATGAGGTCTCGAAGCCAGCTGTGAAGAACACTCCCGCTTGAGCGACCAGAAAATCCTGATTGTGAGCCAAATGTGGCTTATCGGGCTGCTTAGCGGCTTCTTTTCGCAGACCCACAAGAACATCAATTAAGTCGTTCCTTACTGTTCCCGATCTCTCCCTTTCTGCCATCACATGCGTTATGGTTGTGCGTATAAAATCCGAGTAGTCCTTGGGAAAGAATTTTATTCGCAATAGTGATACCAACCGAGGCAAAAAAAATACAACAAAGAAGTCTATGGATCGGGAGAGATTGACTTCGAAAACTTTGCGTCCTTGTTTACGAAATTCGGCATCTGGATTGGATAAGCTATTTGCACGCACTCCGAATGCAATGGTGGCAATTGAATCTGTACTGAATCTTGCACACGCATCCTTAACCTCCATAACGTAGCTAGTATCCCTCCCGATCTTATGGCGAGCAAGATGTGACTCAAGATCCTCAGCTATCTGCAAAGTTATTTTGATCATTCCATTCAGTAATTTCAATATTTAACTCACCTCCTGCATTAAAGGATACATCTGTTTCACCTTTCCGCTGGTAAAAACAGGAGTCAACTTTGTCCTAATTTCCTTCCACTGCGGGTTGCGCACAAAGAACAGATTGTTGGAACCCAAAGCATCGACATGAGGATCAGCGCGTCCATAGCGATTGGAAAAACGATTAAAGTCCTTAATAAGCACGGATTTGATAAGTTCCGGTTCGCGTATTACTAGGGCCGGTTGATTCATCACATAGATGCCAACTGCAGCCTCATCTTGCATCTTGGGATCACTGTAGATCTCGGAGATGTGCATTCCGAAAGAGTTCTTATGTGTAAAAACCGGCTGAGTGTTGCCTATAATCGGCGAAGGTTGTATAAAGGGTATTCCCTTGCGTTGCCAATAGCTGTGCTTGCGCTGAAACCACAGATAAACCGCACTCAGAACGGCCACAATCAGGAAAAGCGCCTCCGTTAAAACCATTTTTGTAGCTGTAATAAATTAATGATGAGTACATGTTTGCGTGATTTCACATAAATTTTTTTCCAAAACAAAGCGAACTTGAAACTGATATTTTATTATCATACATTTTTAACAGCTCTTAAGTCAAGTTATAAAACAATTCGCACTTTATTTTAATTAAAATTCAATTCAACATTGATAAGCTGAGTTGTTGTTCGTTTGGGGCTAACAAGATTGCGTATTCTGCAACTTGACTTAGCAACTTGATTTAACTGCTTTAGACATGTTTTTATCAAGTTTAGCTTAAGCCACATAACAATTTATTTTCGTTTGCAGTGCAGTTTTATTTTATTTTTTGTAGATCCTTTAGATATATGACTTTTATAACATTTAAATTGTTATTAACTATATGCAATAATTTTGTAGATCCTTGCATAATTTTATATACATATATATACACACTTAATTTTTATAGAGGCATAGAAGTAATCCAGTAATATGGTATATATATTTTACTTATAATATTTCACGCACTCGATCGTACGACCGTTAATAACAAAGTCGAGAACACAATTAGATTTTATTTAAGATTGCCTACCCGATTTATAGGCACAAGTCTTGGCAAAAAGATTACAAAACGACATGCGAAAATAAAAACAAGTTTCAAACTGATAATAAAGAATTACTATAGCAAAATCTGATTGAGCTAGAGTATTATTGTCATCTACAATGTACTTTTAAGACAATTGATTGACATTTCAACAAGTCTCGACATAAAAATATAGCTCGTAATATTGCATGTTTTACTAACAGATTTAAATATAAATCATTATCTGACATGCAATACGGTAACTTGTTATACTGACTGAGTTTGCTTTGCTGTGCTTTTAATATATTTATAACGCAGACTTTCAACGCCAAAATTTATACAATCTAATCTTATTTAGCGCAAATTGATATTTCATTTATCTATTAAACTAATTGCGACAAGCAGAATAATATTATACATATGTAGATGAAAAAAGAACCAAATTTATTTTAAACCAATTATCAAATTCGATATTGCTTTATAAATCTAATCGAAACGCATTGATATTCTATACATTAACAATTACAAGTGCAAGTGCCTAGGGCTTGAAAGCAACAATTGCATAGTGTCGCGGTGAGATAACTGCATCAAACAAGTCAATCAAATAACTTTGTTCATAACCCAACTCCTTGAGATAAAGCAGACGATCCCATAATATTACACTCTCCAGAACCGGGGCAAAAGTCATACGCAGCAAATAAAAGAGCGACAGATTATGACGATTTAGTTCGTGTTTTTGCAGCAGTGATTGGAGTTCCTCTTCACCCACAGCTGACAACCAGGGTTCATTTAATTTATTTGCGCATTTCTGTACATATTCTTTGAAGCTTTCAAATTTACGTACTTTGCCCACCTGAAGTTCGTTCTTTAAGTGCGGCGCATGGCGGCATACCAAGAGCTCAAGCAGCGAACGATAGAAGAGCGTTATGTTGGGCAACTCCATGGTTGCTACGGTGCGCTCAATGGACTGGGCGGCAAGCATTCGTGCATTGCGTCCTAATCGCACCTGGCGTTGCTGAAGATAGTTGCTTAGTGGAAATCCATAATCCGTTTGTTTCTCCATCAAAGCTTTGTTTCCAAAGAATTCCTGCTGCGAGTAACGTTCACGCAATAAATGATAACAGCAGCCAACGTTGCACAGGATGCGACAGTCCGGCTGTGCATGAAATACCTGCAAACAGGTGGCAGCCAAATTTCCACAGGTGTGTAAGCCCGTCAAACATACACTCACTCTTAGGGACTGCTCAAAATGCTCCTTTATCAAATCGGACAATTTCAATTCTGTTGTTATGAATCTGGATGTGGTTTTATAATTATCCACCGCAGGTGTAAATTGAGGTGTTTCCTTTGTCTTTTTTTTTTTGCCGCGTCGTGCCGGAGTTATTCCCTGACTCTCCAGCTCAGCCCGTTCCGTTAAGCCATTCCATGCGCGCTAATTAAAAAAAAAAATTCACTATTAAACACTGTGCACTAAATTCCATTAAATGTTTTTAATGCAAACAAATGAATGTAAACAAGTTGCACAATAAAAGAATGGCGGCTTATTTTTAAATTTTTTATCGATAGCACAAAAATCAAGCAAAGCACACTCTTTTCAACACTGTATGTATGACGCTCAAACAACCCTGTTTGTGCAGATGTCATTCGCTCTTCTTCTCTCTGCTGTTGTCTACACGACGCGAAAACGTTTTAGCCGGCAATATTTTGTACGCGAAATTAACTTTTTATTCATAAACTTTAAAATAATAACCAAAAAAAATGTCGGCTGGCATGCCCATTAATCCAAAACCATTCCTCAATGGTCTGACTGGAAAACCGGTGCTCGTGAAACTAAAATGGGGACAGGAATACAAAGGCTTTTTGGTGTCCGTAGACGGCTACATGAATATGCAGCTCGCAAACACTGAGGAAGTTATCGAGGGATCAGTAACAGGAAATCTAGGCGAAGTGCTGATACGCTGCAACAATGTGCTGTACATTAAGGGCATGGAGGATGACGACGAGGAGGGAGAAATGCGCGATTGAGACATCAAACAAAAACATGCGCCTTTTTCTTAGTACACGACGACGCTAGCATTTAAGCAACCATAATAAAATTAATAAAAATACAAATTTATTTAATAGTAAAAAACAAACATACCTGTAGCTTCCGATTACGTGACAAGGCATTTTCAGTGTTTGACGTATTGGCATCAATGCCGAGCACGCGATGGCCAAACTGGAGTGCTAATCTTGACGAGAGGTACCCCTTACCATCGCCAGCATCTACAATGTAACTAGCTGTTTGATCGGTTGCTGCGGTACTTTGAACTAGTTTATTCACAAGTGTTGCAGTTAGTTCCACCTGTGAAAAGAAAAAAACATCTTAATTGAACATTCTTTGTTGAATCTTCGGAAACCCAATGATAATGTAAACATCGACTAACCTCATGACATTTTTTGGCGCTCATAAATTCCCGAATGCTCAGCTGGGTTTCTGTACTTGCAGCCAGTTGCTGTTCCAATTGTTCCACCGTTGTCAGCAGCGTGCTGTAGCCTTCTAGTCGTTGTCGCTCGCCCGCAGCTAAAAATTGTGACAATGCAGGAAATTGCCGCGTGTCAAGTTCATTGCGCCAGATTAACTTATCTATGGCTTGGTTAATATCCTCGACACTGCGCATTTCTTCTCTCACTGCATCGGGTATAAACTCCACCCAATGATTGTCTGTTAGATAGTTGACCATATGACAATTCACAAAATTCCAATGCGGTTCAAGATACTCTAATGCGCGATCGAGGGAACGCTGCAAGTCAGCAACAAAGGACGCCATTTTTTCGCTGCCACTAGAAACTATAATCTTTTCGCTCTTCTGCGGCTGATTCTTGCAAAGCGTTGCCACTTTTCTTGGTGCCCAGAAGAGCGCACAGCCGACGATACGTGTTGCGTATGTGCTCCACACTGCCAATGATGTCCGCCTCTGGATCGTTAGTGCGTGGAAACTGTTCAATGAGCTGTCGCAGCTGTTGCAAGGTGCGCTGAACCTTTTCCGTATGTGGAAGCAGTTGATGTCCCACCACTTCCCCGTACACACTACCCAGTTCTGCGCCAAGTTGAACGCCTTGAGCGTAGCCCAGCTGGTACCCCTCTTGATTTCCTTGTGCACGACCGTCACTGACACCCTCCTCGTAGCCTTGCAATGCGTGTTTTTCTTCGGTGAGCACTATATCGTCAAACAGATCGTTTATATCTCGCAACGCATCCGACATTGTTGCCGCTGCGGTTAAGAACTTATCGAAACTAACTATTATGTATCGATTACTTTCGTGTGTACTCGAACAAATATTTGAATTTTTCAGCACTTAAATAATTAATGAATAAAACAAGGCAAACAGCTGTAACTTATAAAATTTCAATTGATTGCCCAAGGATCATTAGCTAAACCAAATTTTATAAGTGACTAAATGACTAAAAGAAACTTATTTCAAAATAACTTTTAATTTTCGATCTGCCCAAATATCTTTTAATAATTTACACTAATGCTTAAAGCAAGGCACATAGCTGGAATTAATTTAATTCAAGTACGATTTGTTACTACTCCCAAGCATCTGCGTCATCATCAGAACTATCCTCGTCGCTGGAAATTGAAATTTTGCTTTGTTTCTCTACTATTATCTTTGACAACTGCACCATCATCGGATTCCCCGACTGATCCGCTGGATTTTGGCTGCCGGAGATTCCTTTACGACGTAGCATCAGTTTGTTGTGTAGATCTGCCATCAGATCACCACCGCTTTTAGCCGCTGAGCCACCTGCTCTGGAGCGCAATGCAGGGTTTGTATTTTGCGTATCAACTTCATCCCCATCAAGTGGCGCCGCAGCTCGTAAGCGTCCACCGTGAGCACCACCCGCCTTACGTATGGCATCCATAAGCTCGGTTCGCGGATCGGCTGGCGGCGGTGCTCGTGAATTTGGTATATTCAATGGTGTTTGCAAAGATGGCGAGATGGGCTTGATGACGCCATCCGTTGGAAGATTTGATTGGACAGGTGGGGGTGGCGGTGGCGGCGGTGGTGGTGGTGGTGGAGGAGGCGGTGGAGGTGGAGCCCTTGTAGGTGTCACAGCTTTTTTTATATGCTTTCGCGTCATATGCGTTTGTGCAGCTAATGCTTGCACTGTTATGTCCTGACTCATGTCAATTTCTTCATCCTCGGCTTCTGCTAAGCCAGGTAGATCGGGCAAATCAACAAACTGATAGGATGGCGCAATGGGCGTCTGCTCTTTAACCGGCTCATATTGCAAGTCATTTGCAATGCCCGGCAAATCAGGCAAATCTAAGGGAACATCTATAGCCGGAGCCGCTAGAGCAGCCGGCGTATAACGCAAGTCACCAGCGGGTGTAGCCAGCTTGGTGGTGCCGTGTGAAAGCGAATGTGGTGCCGGCGCCAAAAATGTTGATGCACCAACGGGCTTTGGTTTGTTCGCAGAACGCTTTTGACTCTGCGGTGGCAAAGTACGCTTCCAGGCATTGAGATCTTCGTTGCCATTTCTGCCACCGCCATAGGCAAATTCGTTGGTATTAAAACGCATTAGTGCCGGCACGGATTTTGTTACCGGCAGCGAACCCAAGCCCGACATGCGATTGGTCTGTTTGCGTTCAGCGGTAAGGGACGTTTCCAACAGATCTTCGCCACGAACATGGAAGAAAACGTCATCTTGGTCTGTGCTAGAATGTTGTTCGACAGCGGCATCAGATCCGTTGCGGCTACGCCGCCGACGTTGCGGAAGTTCCGCTGTTGATGATGTCGACGCTTCCATTAACGTTTTCTGATGCACCACCTGTGGAAAGGTTGCTGGGATGTTAGTTAATGTTGCGTTGCCGGGGAAGCGTGCAGGCGCAAAGATTCTGATTGATTTTTTGGAGCCGACAAGTGCATCAATTTTCGCCTGCGCACGCTTGACACGCTCATTTATAAGCTGGACATGTGCACCATTTCTTTCCAAGCGAGCATCGATGCGCCCAAAAATCGAAGTTATTGTTTTGTTTAGGCAGTCGAGCGATTGGGCTGCTCTGATTATTGTTTCCTCGTGATGTAGATCCGTTGGAATTATCGACACTTGGTAGGCGCTGTGCAAGTACGTTTCGCTCTCATCCATTTTGGGCGTTGTTTGAGTTGGTTAATTTTATTAACTATTTATCCTTATCGCTTAAAGCGATCCAATCAACAGCTGGTTGTTGAGCGCCGCGTTGCCAACTATATAATGGTATGTTTTGTGTTATCGATATTAAATTTAATATCGCAAAGTTTCGTGCTGTTGGCAATATTTCTAACATTGTTAGCATGTCGTCAATTATATTGCGTCAGTTGTCGAACAGATCTCACATCACTAGTGCTCACTCATCAAATTCATCGCAGTTGTTACGTGAAAAAGTTGTCAAAGGCTGATTTTTTAGTTAAAAGTGCTCAATTATAATTTTAGCTGCATTAAAAGTGCGTTTAACTAATTGTACAAATGTATTAACATAAAAAAGGTATGTTTGCCATCGTTTTAAAGTCAATTTACTTGTTTTTAGATCATTCGTGCGTGGGTGTGTACAAATTTAACGTGGCTTCAGCAACGAAAAATGTGGCGAAAAGCACAAAATAACCAAAAAAACTATATAAGCACACTCATAAGTATACGTTTGGTAACGTTTTGCGTGTGTTAAGTGTATATAATTTTGCATTTTGCAAGAACTCAATGGTTTTTGCAAGCAGTGTGAAAAAATGCGTGTTGGCTTGTCTGGCTGTCGCCATTTTGAATATGTGCTGAAAAGTTCTCCCCTAGCCCTTCTGCTTGTGTGTTTATTGTTCACCAACAAACAGTGTGTATGAGCGAGTAGTGTATATATACACATATATATATTCATTTATTTAGTTGTGTTATTGTTGTTTACATGTGTGTTTTATTACCATGGCCACATCAACAATAAATACGAAATATGGATATACGTTTATATATAAACGCGTATGCCATTTTTTTTGTGTGTTTATACAATTTATGTGGGACATGACAAGGGTTGTTGTGGCAAATATCGGCAACTTGTAAAGTCCAATAACCCTTACGTTATTTTGATCAAATACTGACGGTTTTTTTTTTGTCATTTCTTTATTCGGCAGCTTACCTACTGCAATTAAGTTTGTAAACCAACTCAAGATACGGAGTATAAATCACGGAATCCGAAAAACTCAGGATTTGCTTAACTATGGAGCATATATTAAAATCATATCCAGAAGATGCGCGCCGCATTGGCGAAGAGTATTTGTCGAGTCTAACGGATTTGAATTGTAATAGCAAGCCGCTCATCAATATGCTCACAATGCTCGCTGAGGAAAACATCAACTATGCCCCAATCATTGTGCGCGTGGTGGAATATCACATCAGCCAGGTTAACAAATAACGCATAATTACTTTAAAAAACAGTCACAAAAAACTCAGTGAGAGACACACAACGACTTACAAACTTACACTACGAAAAGTGATCAGAGTCCACGCATCGGCAGTTTTGATCAACAAATGATCTCCATGTGAAAACTTTTCTAGGAAGCGTACTGTTCTTAGGGTTAAAAAACCATCGATAGTATTGCAATCCTCGCTCAACTATACCTCTGAAAGTCATATTTTTGTAAACCAACTAATAACCTTTAATGAAATGAAATTAATTTTACTTCGTTTATTCAAAACAAAAATTTTTAATACTATCGATGTCTTTTAAGTCCCTTGAACATTTGTGATTAATCTTGTGGGAATATCAACGAAAGCATACAAATTTATAATAAGTCCCTCACACAATCATTTTTTGCTTGATATTCCCTCAAAACCACACGTTGTATATAAGGTAAATTTTAAGTTTATTCACGCAGCTTTAAATAACCTCGCTTTATTTGGGTTGCGTGTAAACTTTAAAACTGAAAAACCTATCGTTATTTAATTGAAATATTTATTTATGGGTTTTAAGCAGAGACCGATTTCTTATCCTCTACAAGGTAAGATGCTTACTATATATTTTATTCTTCTTTTTCCTCAAAAGCTTCAAGTACATAAAAAAACATAACGAAATCGAAAAGAAAATTGCAAATAAAAGATAAAATACTTAAACAATTGTCATCAAGTTGTCTTTTATTTTTACAAGAATACCCGAAACAAACAATAATAACGAAAACCTTGTCACGCAGCGATTTCTGTAAAGCAAAAAATAAAAAATTACTAAAATTTGGCTAAATGGACACAAATCAGTAATGTATTACACCTAAACGAAAAAAAAAACAAAAAAAAACTAGAAATTCGTATACCCAACCTTAATACTTATTACCTCTTCGTTGCAATAAGAAAATTACGTAAAGATATCTCGACGTAATATATGTATAGAAAATAGCTAATTTTGATACAAATTTAGACATTTGAATAATTTTTATCAAATAAAATTAAACTCCTTAGTAAAATATTTTTTTTAACATTTTCACAAATATTTGTTAAAATTATTTATACAAAATGCGATCTTGTCCTTAAACAGGGTCGTACAGTCCGATTAAAGTCCCTTAAAACATTGACAGTCTTTATAGTTATTAGTTAGACTTCCCTGTAGACTTTTGGCTAACGCTTTTGCTTTGATCAACTGCCCTACCAAATCACAACATGGAGATGCATCTGTGTCAGCAGCTGTCATCGTCGTAACCAGGACTATGTGAAACTGATAATGATCATGATGTTGTGCCTCAAAACTCTCTGTGTCCACACACTTCGCTAGCGTCGTTGTCGAAACTTATGTTCTATTCTATTCTTACTTATCTTACCAAATCAAACAGGTGCCGCCCGAATTCAAATTGCCCATACTATATTTAATTGATTCGATAATTAAAAATGTGAAAAGCAACTACGTCCAACTGTTTGCGCAATGCATAGTCAATATATTTCTCAACGCCTTTGAATCGGTAATTTCAAAATACCTTAATTAAAAATAAACAAGTATTAAATCATCTTTTTAATATATAATCCATAGGTGCAACATTCGCCAGCTTCGGTGTTAGAGAAAGTGCGGGAACGCATGTATTTGCTGCGTCAAACTTGGAACGAGGTATTCCCACCATCCAAGATGTATGCGCTAGATGTTAAGGTCAAGCGTCTGGACAACAATTGGCCAATCACCGCCAAGCCAAGTCAGCCAAATAAAATTCATGTTAACCCATCTATACACGTGAATCCAGATTTTCTAAAAACAGTAAGTTTAAAAACTATTTAACGTTAGTCATCTAAATCAAAATCTCTTAAAACCAGGGCATGGTGAATATGCCTAATAATACAGCACTTCCCTCCGACATGGAGGAGATTCTACATGCCAAAACGCGAGAGTTGCTGGAGCTCAAAAAACGCAAGCTGGAACTGGAATTGGAGCAGACTAAAATGCATTTACAGGAGCAGGAGCGTCAATTAAATCAAGCAGCGGATGCGATTGGTGTTACACCTATGCCTGCACCAGTGGCTGCACTCCGTCCACCTGGCTCAGAAGTTGCCATGGCACCTGCCGTCGTAGCGCCCATATATCCCAGTGGTATGCGTCAAGTGCGCCCTATGGCGCCAAGCGGCAACATCCAGCCAGGTGTGGGCCAACCGGTAAGCTTAAATGCTCGTGCAAACTATAAACATACACCAACTAACGTGTCCTACGTGCTTTTACAGCCCTTTGCCAATAAGCCCAAAGTGCATCCAATTAATCCGGCTATGCTTAATTCGGTGCGACACCGAGATCCTCGTCTGGCGCGCCAAATGCAGCCACAACAATCAGCGCAAATGGCTGCGCCTATACGTAGCCTTGATCCGCGCCTTGATAGCCACAAATCCGCCTCAGCACACAAATCTAGTCGATCAAGAAGCAAGTCACCAATGCGTAGCAGCAACACGGGCAACAGCCGCTCCAGCAAGAGCAACAGTAGCGCTCATCAAAGCGCCTCCAGTAGTAGCAGTCGCAAGCGCAGTGAGTCCAAGAGTTCCACATCATCCTCGGGCTCCGATGGAAGGCACAAGAGCAGCCAGTCTCCTGTGAAGCGTTCATCCAGCTCACGCTATGCACACAATGGCGGCTCACCGGCTTCGTCAAAACGCAAAAGCAGCTCACCCCCTTCCAGCTCGCCCAGCAAAAGCAAACGCAATCCCACACACAAAGCTTTATCTAGTCGCAGCAAATCTGGAAGAGCCAGCAATGAGCGTTCTCGCAGTCGCTCACCTGTCTACAGGGATGTGGATATGCGCAGTGTTGAGCGTAGCAAATCTCCAGAATCAAGATCAACCTCAGCAACAACTACAACAATCACAGCTTCAGTTCCTGGAGCAACAGCATCAGCTTCTTCAACAAAAACAGCAGCAACTCCATCGTCAGCAAATGATTTAGAGAAACGTAAGAAACAATTTTTAATTCTAATTTCACACTTGTTAGCCAACCAAAGAGTCGAATTTTTCGACATGACTATTAGCAGTACAAATGACAAAGTAGTTGAAATATGCAGAAATTACAAACCAAAATGGCGGCATTCAAGGCTCTGGCAACAAGGTTGGGGTGCGGTTGTTGTGGGCGTGTTTTAGGCTTGAATCTTTCATTTGGAATAGTTGGTTTAAGAAAACACCTAAACCTCAATTAAAGTAAAGTTCTTCACTTAAAATTTACAAGAAATGTGAAAAGTTTACGTGAAACATTTCTCTTGCGCATTAAAACTAAGGTTTAAATATTTTTTAACATTATGGAATGTTAAAGCAATATGCTTTAAAACAACTTAATGCGCTCTGCTCTTCGATGTTTTGGATATATAAATATTTTTTTAACTATATCTGGCTCGAAAGTGTTGTGTTCTCCAATTCTTTGGTGAGATTTTTCACTCGTTGCTTCACTCGTCCACGTTACTTTTATTTTATCTTTGGGGCTATTTTATAGAATCGTATTTTTCCTTTAATTTATATATTTCAAAATTTGAAACTAAACCACATAATCTTAAAATATTTATGAAAATTTTTTTAATACTTAAGAGTAATATCAAAGTACAAATTACATTGAAGATAAACATGAAAAAAAGAACAAGTAAAATAAAACCAAAAACAAATTAAATAAAAAGTGTTTAAAAACCTTTTGCATTCCAGTTGTTTTAATTAATGCAAAATAAAGCCAGGTGCCGCCATTGGTGTAATTTTAAGTCTGTTTACTTTGTGTAATTGTAAAAACAAGTAAAAAAAAAAGAAAAAGAGAAAAAAAAACTTGTGATAAACATTTGTGAACAATTTGTTGTACCTGATTTAAGCAAAAATGATATGATATATATATCAGTTTTGATAAAACTAAGAAGAAATAAAGACTGCAGTTTTAATTTGATGTTGAAGCCTCTAAAAAAAAAAACTTTAAACAAATCGTAAATAATTTTTAACTTTTGACATAAAAACATAAATAATCTTATAACCACAGCATTAAACAATAATTTATTTAAGCGTATACTTGTAGTTGTATTATCTAATAATAATACAAAGCAGCCAACAAAACAAATATGTACATATACCATTTGTATGTAATAATTTTCTTTATTATAATGTTTTTTTTTTTATTGTATATGTAGAACGGCACTTTTATTAGTTTTTTACCAAATCTTTTGTGGCCCTTTTTGGTTATTAATTATTATTTAGTCTAACTCGATACCCTAACGGAGTATTCATTCCTTGGGATTTGATTAGTTTTATTTAATTATTACTAATTTCATCTAGCATCATTGCTGTGCCTGGTGTTTGTTGATGCCCCGCCAACTTTTTTTCTTTAATCCTTTTTTTTTATTTTTCATTAATATCTTTTCGCAATTACCATGCACAAACTTCGTAAGTTTTTTGTATATAGTTAAGGCTGTGTAATATTTTCTTACCACGATTATTTTTTATCGTTTGCTGTAAGAACTCTTTGTTTGTTGTGTGAAGCATAAAAAAAAATACCAAATTTCTAGCTACATTTCACATACTTGAACCAGGCCCACGTCCTTCCACGTCGCCAGCTGTTGCTGATAGTTCGACAACATCGCAAATAGTAGATGCATCTAGCATGGACTTCGATTTGCGGCCAAGTTTCGCACAGTTGTCCGTGTTGTCGGCATGTAAGCCAGCAACGCCGCCACCGCCATTAATAACACTCAGAAAACCAGCGGCAATAACGGCAGACACCAGCAGCACAACAAGAAATGCTAGCAGCGACTCTAACGCATCAATGAACAGTTCCTCAAAATTGCCCTCAAAAGTGTCGTTCAAAATACAAAAACTGCTTAATAAATTAGAAAAATCTACAGCGCATTTATCAACAGCAGAACTGCTAACGACAACGGCAACAGCAACAGCCGCAACTCCAGCAAGTACAGCAGTCAACAGTAAGCAATCCTCGCCAGCGCCCTCGTCCTCCTCGGAGTCAGCATTGCTTAGCAAGGGTGCTGGCGAGAAGCGCTCGGCTGTTCAGTTGCCACAAGATGCGAACTCGGATGAGGATGACAAACTGCAGCAGCCACAGCAGAAACGAAGCAAATCAGCCAAATTGGATGCGTAAGTGCCACCATAATATTAAAATTTTTTAATTTCTTATTGATTTCTTTTATTTCACAGCCTTTTTGGCAGCGAGGATGTTGATTTACGACGTGTGCTGCCGGCTAAACAACCCATTCTGGTACCCGGTGGCATAATAGTAGTTGAAGATGACTCGATGGAGAACTGGGAATCGAATAAGGTTTGTATTAAAACTGTTTTTCATATCAGCACCTCTAATTCAAATCTTTATTTAATAATAGCAAACTGTCACCAAGCCTGCATCTAAGAAGCCTACGCTTGATGAACTGCGAGCTAAGCTGGCCAAAACAGTGCGCGAAAACCACAATATGCCCAAATCGGGTAAGTTATTAGCACAAAAAGCAAATTCATATTTTAATTACAATGTCCACTTGCAGATAAATCAAAAGATCACGTGGTGCAACGTTTGAAGCAACTCACCGATCTCACGTCTAACGATGACTCACAGGAAGCACACGATGAGAAGATGCGCACGATACTAGGTCAGGCGCAGGAGATTTATGAGAATCATGGCATGAATCAGGAACAATACAAGGAACTAGTCGCCAAAGTGGTTGTTCTAAACGAGAGCAGCAAACAAAAAGAAACGAGACGACGTGAAGCCGTTTCCGCCGATGACGATGATCTTGATGTGGAGCGCAATGCAGCACGTAATGCAGTGCTTCGCAAGCGTATACCTAGGCTCAAAACCAATGAGAATCATACCTCGAGCTCACCACGCAGCGATGGTGAACCACGCTACGAGGACCAACAGCAGCAGCAGCAGCAATCGGAGAAAACCCAACAACAGTCTCAGCTGTCTAAGCAGGTTAAAACAAAGCGGGATGGCAAACGACGCAAGCCGAGCAAGTGGGGCGAACAGGTCGATCCGGCAGCAGCGCAGCGTGCAGCCTGGCAACTACAACAACAACAGAACAATAATAATAGCAACAATAACAACAACAATAAACGAATGCCTCAAGCAAATGTTCATTCTGGTAGCGGTTTCCGTGGCATGCCCTGGCAGCATCCTCCATTGGTTATCCAACAATCAGTGGCACCTCCACCACCACAACCACCATCAATGCTGGCGATGCCACCTGTGCCACCGGTGAGCATCACCAAAGCAATTAATTCACTGGATAATCCTATGGCCGATGTGGTGCGCAGTATCACCATCGATGGTGGCAGCAAGGAGATACGATTCTATAACCAGGTGGCCATCATTTTCATGGCTGGCGATGAGCCGCACGAGATTGGCTTTCAGCATGGCCAACGCTCAATATATATTGATCACAACAATGAGCCACTTGCGCTAAATTTCAACGATGACTATAAACCCTTTCAGCTGGATGGACAACTGCATCGCATACGTTTCGGACATCCATCACGCGAACTCTACATCGATGATCACTGGTATGAGATCTATTTTGGTGGACCGCCCGTATCGTTACCCATCGGCAACAAGCTGCATGTGCTCAAAGCGGAGGGACCACCACCCAATGTAGACATTGGACGTGTGCGTCGTGATCTTGTTGTTGGCAAAATCAACATGATTGTCGATGCGCACACCATTGTTCCGCTCTTTCTAGATGGACGCCAGCAAACGTTCCATTTGGGCGCTGAACAGCATTCGTTGCAATTTGTGGATAGCTTTTTGTATGCGTTGCTCGATGGTCAGCTCCAGAAGCTCGAGTACGGTGGTTTGCCCAAGGGCATGAAACTAAATGGTGGACGCAATTGCTTTATACGATTCGGCACACTGCCCAAAAGCGTTCAGGCGGGCAAGACGCATGTCGAGGATATGGTTTATATAAAAACTGAAGCGCCAGCAGAGCCACCACAACCGCCACCAATGCCAGTAATTGCTCCACAACCTGCTGTCAATCCTCACGACCAGCAATTGTCGGATGCTACTACCGCTGTATCATTGCCTGGTGCTGTGTCAGCTCTAAGTAATCTTAACATTGATGAGCTCTTCAAGCAGTTGGTCTCCTCGGGTATAATAGGTACTCCAGCGGCAGCTTCTACAGCCGTCAGCAATCCGGTCACAAGTGGAGTACCTGCTCTAGAAACAACCTCTAGCTCCAGCAAAGATGTATCTACAGTTCCTGCCGTCACCGCCGCTGCTGTTGCAGCACTGCCAACGGAACCCATTAAACGCATTGATCTTAACAAGCCGGAAACCATCAAGACTCGCCAGTCGGCAGTTATTGCCACCCTATATTTGGGCATGCAGTGCAGCAGCTGTGGTGTCCGATTCCCACCAGAGCAGACCATCAAGTATAGTCAACATTTGGATTGGCATTTCCGTCAAAATCGCCGTGACAGGGACTCCACGCGCAAAGCGACATCCCGTCGTTGGTTCTATGATCTCAATGATTGGCGGCAATACGAAGAAATTGAGGATGTGGAGGAGCGAGAGCGAAACTTTCTGGAGGCGCAAGGCCAACAACAGGGACCCAATGACGGCAGTGATGAGGTGTCACAGCAACGCTCCCTGGACTCGCCTGTGCCCAGTTGTGCTGCCGGTGCGGATGATGTGGATCGCAGCTGTGACATGTGCCATGAGAAATTCGAGCAGTTCTACAACGAGGAGCTGGAAGAGTGGCATCTACGCTCCGCCATTCGTGTTGACGATAAGATCTATCATCCGTTGTGCTATGAGGATTACAAAGCTTCACTGAATCCACCAGCGCCGCCAGCCGTCAGCGAATCATCGACAGCAAATGGTGATGTTGATATGCTTAATCTAAGCGATGACAATGCCATGGATACACTTATTAAAGTAGAAGATGATTCAGGTATGCTTTATCGCTCGTATAGCTTAGTTTTAGATTAAAGTGCTATTTTAGTAACTATTTTGTAATATCTATCAATACTAATTTTATGATGTTTTCTCACACAGATGATGGCAAAAAGACATCAACGGCGCTGATGGATGACGATGATGATGATGTCATTGTGCTGCCCAATGAGGAGCCGAGCGTCACTGAAATTGTTGACGATGATGACGAGGAATATGTGCCAATGGCTGTGCCACGTACTGAAACTGAGCAAAACGGGGAACAGCAATCGGAGAAGCCAGCAACTTCGGCGACACCTGGTGATAGTGAACAGGAGATTCTGTTAAATGAGAAAGATAAGGAGCAGGATAAGGAAAAACAAAAGAAGGCAGAGAGTGCTAATGAGTCGGATGTGGATGTGGAGATACAGGAGCCAAACATTCCCTTTACCGATCTGGACACTTATGTGGAGAAGGAGCCTATGCCTATGCTTAATGTTAAGATCAAAGAGGAGCCAAGAGATGATGACGATGAGGATGAAGACGATGGCTTTGAAGATGTGGGCACAGTGGTGCAATTGCTCCCATTACCAGAAGATGAAATATCTATACACAGCAGTGGTGAGTATTTTTAGTTTATATGTTGAAAACTGATGTCTGATTTTATTCAATCTCAAACTTCTGTGATAGAAACACAAACTCAAACCATTGATTCATCCGCATCGCCGGCAACGCTGGAGCGACCTGCTTCGGTAGCATCGCTCTCTATGCCAGCGAATGAGGATGAACTGGAACTGGAGTCATTGGCAGCGGCAACGCTGGCGGCAACAACTGAGGCTGATTTTAACGGTGAGAATCCACAGGAGTCGCATAATCTGAGCGCAGCGGGATTGGCGGCGGCGTTACCTTTGGCTAGCATAGTTAATAAAATAAAAATAAATATCACTAAGAACACAAGTAGTAATAGTCATAATAGTGCCTCAACAACAACAACAACGACGTCAGCGGACTCGCAAGTGTCAGCAATTAGTGTCATTGGCTCCACTGGAAATGCCGATGGGCAGCACCAACAACAGCAGCACCAGCAACAACAAAATTCAATTCAAACCATTTCAACAATTCCAGTGCTGTGCGGTGGCAATACATTTGTACCGAAGATTGCCACGAGCAGCAGTTGCAGCGGCAGCAGCAGCACAAGTGCGCCGCCTTCCAATATAAGTTCCATTTCCGTTATTGGTAGCAGTTATGGAAACACTACCAATAGCAGCAGCAACAACAGCAGCAGCAATAATAATAATGCCACACACTCAGCAACATCATCGAAGGGCGC
Source organism: Scaptomyza cyrtandrae (assembly GCA_035044605.1). Taxonomy (NCBI): domain Eukaryota; kingdom Metazoa; phylum Arthropoda; class Insecta; order Diptera; family Drosophilidae; genus Scaptomyza; species Scaptomyza cyrtandrae. The sequence continues at coordinate 883,677 of JAWNNS010000642.1, forward strand.
GCCAGTGGCTTCTAATACGTCTGCAACTGCTGCTCCAAAATCGACAACACCACCACCGGCTGCTGTCGAAGCTGAGCCGGAGCCGGTTGTAGAACTGAAGCTTGCGCTGCGTAACGTGACGTTGAAGAAGACGAAAAAAGTTCAAAATGGCGTCGAAACGTCGGGCCTTTGCTCGATTATGTAAAGAGGGAGAGAGAGATGCATATTATTCCTATTCTCACTTACATTTTTTTAATTAGCAATCTTACAACTTTAATTTAGAACGTTACTTAGTTTTAGACAATTTACAATGGCGCTATTGCAGCGCGTTTTGCTCTCTGTAGGTACCCAACAGCTACAAATACAACATCGTCGCCCGGGCACTGCACAGAGTGCAACACTAAATTTATTTTTTTACAATAATTGCAAATAAAAAGAAAAACTTTTACACAACAAATGCGAAATCAATGTATGTAAACATAATTTGTGATAATTTTACAACACTCTGAGAAATTCAGTTCTAAAAATCAAGATTGATTTTGTCATATTATGTCATGAAACGTGTGTTTGCATAAATTGAAACAATAAAATATGAAAAGCTGAATTCAAACTAAGCTATTTGAGTTAATCTTTATGAAAAATACAAATTTAATTATCTTTAAAATTGCATAGTTATTTCAATAAAGGTACGGGCAATAGCCAAAAAATTAACAAATTGTTTTTATTTTTGAGTTTACTACCGAATGACATGTAAGATAGCGACAATTTTTCATTTTGAGAATTAACACAGCTCGCGCCATATCAGTGTTGGATAATCAAAGCGACACTTACTCATGTCAGAGCAACCAGCCTTCTACAGGGTGAGAAACAATCAGTTGTAATAAAAATTTACTAAATATGGCCAAGCGCATAATACCATGCACGTGGGCCTGTTTAGCGTTTTGAATTTTTAGAATTTACAATTAATAAAATGTCCTCATCGTTTTTTCTAAAACCCGGCGCCGCTAAACAGGCCAACAAAAAGCGCAAGGTAAGCCCAGCTACTAAAAGAAATGCAAACATACGTTAAATGTTAACTTAATAATAGATCAATGCGGCGAAAGCAAAAGGCAGCACAAAACCGGGAAAAAGATCACAAACAGTAACTCCTGCGACAAAAAAACAACGTCGCTCAAAAGTAGAGGATGAAGAGATTGCCAGCGATGATGAGGAATGTAACAGTGATGTGGGTAATAAAACTTTGGCCTTCTCAACGGACGAGGAAAGTGAGGAAGAAACACCACAGGACAAACGCTTGCGTCTGGCCAAACAATATTTGTCCGAGATTGAGAAACAAGAAGCTGAACGTGCTGAAGATCGCGATTTGAGTCAGAGTGTGGAACAGCGTCTACAAACCGAGTATTTGGATAGTGTAGGTCGCCTGCGTCGAAATATTGCTGGTAGCATTACTTTCTCTACAATCCAGAGCGTGCTAAAGCACAAGCTCCATCACAATCCACTGTGTGCCTTGGCATTAAGTACGGATGGGAAGCACCTGTACACTGGTGCCAAATCTCAATATGTGCTGAAATGGTGTACGGACAGTGAAAAAGTGCTGGACAAATTCGATGTCCTACCGCACCGCGAGGAACCTGAAACGGGCAAAAAACGACGATCACATGTCATTTCAATCTGCTTGTCCACAGATATGAAGTTTTTAGCCTTAGCGGAAGGTGGACCACATATACAGATCTGGTGTCCACAGACAATGAAGCATTTGAAAACATTTAAGGGACACAGGGATAGCGTTTCAGGTTTGGTATTTCGCAAGGGAACCCATGAGCTATATTCGGCAGCCAAGGATCGTTCAGTGAAAATTTGGTCTGTGGACGAGATGGCCTATGTAGAGAGCTTGTAAGTTAAGTCACTGTTCCAAGCCAAGCATATTTGAAATTTAAATCACTTGCAGATTTGGTCATCAGACTGCTGTAACAAGCATTGATGCACTGAGTCGAGAGCGTGCCATTTCCGCAGGCGGTTCGGATTGCTCACTGCGCATCTGGAAAATAACCGAGGAGTCGCAACTGATTTACAATGGACACCGAGATGGCATTGAGTGCGTCAAATTGATTAATGACGAACATTTCGTTTCCGGCGGAGTTGATGGGTAAGTTTGGGAACTTAAAAATCTGAGTGACTTTGTCAATCGTTTATTGTAATCTTACAGTGCCCTAAGCCTATGGAGCGCAATGAAGAAGAAGCCCATTTGCACTTCACAACTGGCACATGGCAAGGGTGAAAATGATGTCGCAAACTGGATAACAGCAATTGCTGTCGTGGTCAATACGGACTTGGTGGCAACAGGTTTACAATTACACAACTTCAACCAGTTTCGAGAGATATGTTAACTTTTTTGGTTCTTAGGTTCTTGTGACGGCTGCGTTCGACTGTGGCATAGTAATCCCAATGCGCGCAAACTGCAACAGATTCAAACCATAAGCATTGCGGGCTTCATAAATGGTTTGACTTTCAACGCCGATGGCACCAAGCTGTTTGTGGCTGTTGGCCAGGAACACCGTTTGGGGCGTTGGTGGCGGCACAAAGAGGCCAAAAATAGCATAGTTGTAGTTGACATTAAGTTACAAAGCACAGCCAGCAAGTAAGTTAATTGTAAGCAGAATAAAAAATTGTTTATAGAAAATAATGCGTCAAGTAATGTGAATAAAGTGTACAATTTTTAAAACAATCGTTTTGCCGCACAGCATTTCGATAAGAGTTTTTAACAAAATATCGGCTTGAATAACTCGATGATTTCTGTCAATACAAGTGGCGGCTGGTCGATTGTGGTTACAAAACAGGCAAGCATGCAGAAGAAAGCCGGCGCTGGCCTTTTGGGCTTTTTTAAAACAGAAAAAGGACGCAAACTAGTTTTTTATACGGCAGGCACAACAACAGCCGGTCTGTTTGTGGCCAACTTCCTGCCACACACATTTGGTCTGAAGTATTATCGCGATTTTGTGCAATCATATCAGTGGGTAAGCAAATGAACGTAGCATGGGGCAAATGTTAATTGAGTTTTTTTTTCCCCTCAGAAATGGCATTGAGCGGCAAGTGCCGGAGGCTGTGCAGCAACGTGTGGAGCAGGCGCTGGAAAGACTAGAAGTTGATCATCGTGAGCGCAAGTTCATAAAACCATTTACCGTATTTGGATTTGACCTGTTCCAAGCGGGCACCACAAAGTTTCGATTCGGAGCCGCTTTGGGCATTCCTGTAAACTATGCGTATAGGAGCACAGATGAGATTAAGCGGGCGGACATACGTTTTAAAAATCAGCAAATCGATTGGAAGTCGGAAAGCGGCAGGCTGCTAGAAAAGGCAATTGTCCTTACGGAGGATGAGCAGGTGTTTGGACTGAGCAAGGCAATCCTGCAGTTGCAAACACATCGCGTGCTCCTCAACTCCATCTATCCAAGCCTTAGTTTCTTTATGGTGTACACAATAGGACATTATTTGAACCTACGACTCAATCTCTTTGCGCGACATGGCAGCGTAAGTTGCCATATTTGGATTCTAGTAAATTTAAAGCTCATTGCCTTTTTGATTTTCAGGTGCGTTTTGTGTTGTACACCATTTTGGGGTTGTTTGGCATTGGCATCTGGTCTTTCATGAAGGACTTTAATCAAGTTTCCACCGATGCAGAGATTGATAAGCGTCTTGCGACGCTGGGACCACAGTTTGTTGCTGCCGGCGTTAGCTTTTACGATAAGCATCTGAAGAAGAACATTGCTCTAAGAAACCTAATTGGAGATAATACTTATACCGCGCTCGGGAATGAGAACTACATGTTGCGTCAAAAGTCCATGCCACTGACGGCGCGCAAATCCTTCTTTGAGGAGAGGTGGCAGGAGCTAGAGAATGCTCAAGCACAGGAAACGACGGAGCCGCAATAATGTTTTGCTAATGTTTGTTGGATAGTTTTATGGGATTGTGTAGTCTCATGTTATACAAATTAAAAATAAAGACATTTAAAACTATTACAACTTACAACTTAAAAATCTCAAAATAATTTTTTACTTGGAAACTTTTTTTTATTTTAAACCCTACACGCAAAAATACGATTCAAAGTGGATATATTATAAAATAATATAAAGTTCATACAATATATGTATTTATGTGATTGAATATTTGATAAAAAAAATAACTCTTATACCAAGCATAAATTTGACTAGCATCGAGGGGCATCTTTGGAATGTTGAACTTAAATTAAGCCTACAAAACAATAAAATAAATTATGTTTTAAATTAAAAATGTATATGCGTTTAAAATGTTTCCTCGCCAACGACATCGCTGATGGTGGCAACAAGGCGTCGGGCATGTTCGACGGCACAGGTGGCCGTCACCAGACCGAGGTGAATGCAATACAGCTCGTAGACGCGCACTTTGCCTGGCGAGAGTTTTTGAAAGCAGAGCTCAGCGAGATCGCTATAATAATCCATGGGCAATGCACCTGGCTCTGCGGGAGTCTTTTGGCCATGACCGGCGGCACCGAAACCAGTGGTAAGAAAATGCTGCTGCAAATCCAGCGAGCATTTCAAAATGCCACCGGAAAGATCCTCAAACCAAAGGAAGTACGAATAATGAAATGCACGATCCTTCCACATGACCGTTGTCTGACCCTTCTTCAGATAGCTACGCGTAAACTGTACCATCTGCCAGAGTTTGGATTTAGGAAGTAGTTGTGGATTATTCTGGCGCAAATCCGGCGCCAGCATTTGTCCCGAGCTCCGATTGACATACATAAAATGCACTAGGCCAGGAAAGTCCTCAAGATAGGCATCAATAGAGATGTTACGCGCTGCCTTAACGGCCAGAAATTCAGCAAATTCCAAAAGCTTGGCTTCTACAACAGCTGCCGAGTCGGAAAGCTGGTCCAACTGAGGATTGCTGGCACTGTCGCACGATGCAAGCGAAAGTGTAAATAGCTGCTTAAGTTCCTCGACAAACGCTGGCAAATTGGACTCAATACGGACAAGCAACTCGCGTTCGTAGCTCTTAAAGAATTCAGAGTACATTTTGCGTAGATTCTCCCAGCGAGCGGTAAACTTCTTGACGCAGTTCTCCAAATCCTCATGCCTTTGCTTAAGATACCTCTTAAGCGCCGTTAGAGTTTGACTAACAAAAGATTCCAAGCTTTCAAAAGCGGGCTTGAGGGCATCAGCATCGCTCTGCTGCTGAACGGCAACAATCTTCTGCAGCACAAAGAAGGTATCATAGATCGAGCTGGTCAGTGGCATATGACCATATTCAATTAATTGCAGCAAAACTTGATGTCCATGCAGGCGCGACAAGTGCACAATTGTTGGCACACAACCAGAGTTAACATCATGTGAAACTCCTTGCAGGAAGACAGCAACGGCTCGTTGGGATTTCTGTGCTTGGAGGGCTCTTGCCAGAATCGCCAGGAAAAGCAGATCCGCAGGGGCCAAGGGGAGCGCTAGTCGTGTGCTATTCAGCGCCACAAGCTTGTGGGACACTAATAGAAGAGCATGCGCACGCTGCTGACCACCAGATTGACGCAGTTGATCCAACGTCGCATCCAATGTTACGTGCAACGTCCGCTTAAGTTCCGCATTAATGATCAATTTGGGTAACGCTTCCAGCAAATAAGCCTGTTCCTCCTTGCACAGCTGCGTCTCGTAGCAGTTGAGGCACTGCGTCAACAACTCCTGTTGCATCGCTCCAGCCTGTGATCCAAACAAATTGGCGCCATAACAATATCGGGCCATTGTTATAGCCACGCCCAGTTGTCGCTGCAGTTGCTCGATCTCTAGCTGTCCAATCTTCAAGAACGTGAAGCCCAACAGTTCGCCAAACACCAAATTGAATCCTTTTTCACACTGGAAACTAGCGTAGGCGTTGTCAAACTGGCAATGCATTATTCTTTGCGAGCTGATAATCGGACTGAAGATTTGCAGCAGCACATTGCTGTCGAGCGGTGCTCCCGGGGGTGTTACACTGCCCTCTGGCAGCAGACCCTGTGTAATGGCTATATTGCATATTTTATTGGTTAGATCAGCATTAAGATTCTGATAAGCCACATCGTTGGCGCTATTGAACACAATTAAACCATTCATTTTCTTATCAGAAATATACACACAATCCACAATTTTTGTTATGTTTACAATCACTCCGTGCCGTGTGGCAGAAAGGAGATGCTTTCACTCTCGCGTATCAATAGTTATACAGTCTAGCTTGTGCACTTTTAAATTGCGTATAAAATTTAATAACACAAAGTCTGTTAACTGAAATTTTTTCAGTGTTTACTCCTTATTACAGCTATCGTTTGGATAAGAAATCGATAAGTATTATTGTTGATTTATCGCCAGTGCTGCCCAACGCTAGAATTTATTTTGAGTAATTGATCAATAAATAGCTTCTAAAATATATTTAATAACAAATAATTTAAAATAAATGTTTTTTTAGTAATATATCAGAGCTAAGAAGGGATCTGTTTTGCTTATAATTTCTCATACATGTTCAAAGATCAAAGCGATCGAACTAGTTCAGAGGTGAACACTTGGACATCATCTGTTTTTCCCACAGTTTGCACACATGCAGTGCTATCATCTACCGAAGACATAAAATTAAATAAATCAAATTCGCCATGGGCCGTCTGATTCTAGAGCACACACTGCAGGGTCACAAAGGACGCATTTGGGGCGTTGCATGGCACCCGAAGGGCAACAGTTTTGCCTCTTGCGGAGAAGACAAAGCAATCAGAATATGGTCACTGTCTGGTAACACTTGGAGCACCAAGACAATATTATCAGATGGACATAAGCGCACGATTCGTGAGGTGCGCTGGTCACCGTGTGGTGAATACTTGGCCTCGGCCAGTTTTGATGCCACCACCGCCATTTGGTCCAAACACGAATGCAATGCGACCCTGGAGGGACACGAGAATGAGGTAAAGAGCGTTAGTTGGTCACGAAGTGGTGGGCTATTGGCCACTTGCTCTCGGGATAAGTCTGTGTGGATCTGGGAAGTTGCCGGTGATGATGAATTTGAATGCGCCGCTGTCCTTAACGCACACACGCAGGATGTGAAGCGTGTGGTGTGGCATCCCACAAAGGAGGTTCTGGCCTCAGCTTCATATGACAACACAATCAAAATGTATGCTGAGAGCGCACTAGACAGCGATTGGGATTGCACGGCCACACTGAGTTCTCACACAAGCACCGTTTGGGGCATTGATTTCGATGCAGATGGTGAACGTTTGGTATCATGCAGCGATGATGCCACAATGAAGATTTGGCGCGCCTATCATCCAGGCAACGATGCTGGTATTGCCACTCCTGATAAGACCACTGTGTGGAAATGTGTATGTACTCTGTCGGGAGTGCATTCGCGTGCCATCTACGATGTGTCTTGGTGCAAGTTGACGGGACTGATTGCCACTGCTTGTGGCGATGATGGCATTCGAATATTTAAAGAGGCAAGCGATTCCAAACCAGATGAGCCCATATTTGATCTACTTACTGCGGAGGAGAGAGCACATGATCAAGATGTGAACGCGGTCGAGTGGAACCCAGTGACAGCAGGGCAACTGATCTCCTGCAGCGACGATGGCAACATCAAGATATGGAAGCTGCAGGAGTAGGATTCACTATGAATAAGATCATGTGTATGTGTTGGTTTTGATATATTTATAAGTACAATGGTCGCTGGATATTTTCAAGCAACCAATTCCCTCTTATAATAAATAACTGTTAAATTAATCTAAGCCTATTTACTGAGAAAGGGTTCGTGCAGTGTTTTGTGTAGCTTCTTGGCCTTGCGTGGACCCAAGCCCATGACTTGGGAAAGCCTTTCTTCGCTTGCATTGATTAGATTTTCTAAACTGCCAAAGATTTGAAGTAGCGTTACTGCATCCGTTTTGTTCACTGGTTTTATGTTAGTTAAAGCTGCAACAAGCTGTGAAATAAATAAAATGAATATATGCACTTTATTGACCCAGCAGAACATTCACCTTCTGATGTGGGTTGGAGTCCACACGCTCCATAATCAAGTCTGGTGGACGCTTCTCGAACTGTTTATACGTTTCAATAATCTTGCCGGCCTCCTCGGCGTTCCAGGCAAGCATCATTGTTAGATCCGCTAGAAGCGAAATGCGTGTCAAGCTCTTAAGAGCGTTATGCGGCTCCGGCGTGTCCACTTGCACCAGCAGTACACGCAACTCGTACATCTTGCCCAGAGCTTTGAGTCGTTGGCAAATGTAGTCCGGATTCAGATTATGGTATTTGAGAGATAGAAACAGGATGCAGGATGTGCGACCCACTATGTAGTCGGGTATGATATCATCACGAAACTCCAATGGCACATTAAGAATGGATTTCAGAATAGGGTTTCCACGTTGCTTGCTGTGCACCAAAACACTGTGCGGATTTGAAGGCGGCTTGGCTGCGCCTGCTGCGATGTTGGCGCTGCTACCGCTATTGCTACCGCTGCTTGTTGACACTGTCGTCTGGACTTTGGGCTGTTTTGGAGCCGAAGGCATTTCCATGGAAGCCAAGACATCATCAAAAGAATCGTCATTGAGGTCGTCCATTTTTGCAGCTCAGAAGATTTCTTGAAATTCAAATATCGATAACATAATCGATATACATTTTGGTGCGGTGTGGCAGCACTGTTATTGTTTTGCCCTTTTCTTTCGAGTTGTCAATTCAGCGACGACGACGAATACGACGTGTGCGCGAAAAACTGTTTATTCTATTGCTTTATTAAATAATTAAACATACAATAAAACCATGGCATCGCATCCAGTGTTTATAGACCTGTCGTTAGATGAACAGGTAAGTTTGCCTAAGTGATGATTCGCGCCGTCTGTGTTTCACTTAATGCAAAAGTGAGGTTATGTGATCAGAGGGTGCAAAAACAAATTTGTAAATACAAAATAAAATGTGTGATTAATGTATGATGTTTCCATAGGTACAAGAGCTGCGCATGTTTTTAAAGAAGCTCGGAGCCGAAATCTCATCGGAGAAATCGAACAAAGGGGTTGAAGATGATTTGCATAAAATAATTGGTGTCTGTGAAGTTTGCTTTAAAGACGGCGAACCAGCGCAAATTGATGGAATACTAAACAGCATTGTGTCCATAATGATTACGGTGCGTAAATTATTTTAATTGTGAACTTCAATACCTAACAATATCTGCTTGTAGATACCTCTCGATCGCGGCGAGAATATTGTGCTAGCCTACTGCGAAAAGATGACCAAGGCGCCCAACCAGCCGCTGGCCAAAGTTTGCCTACAGTCGCTGTGGCGTTTGTTTAACAATTTGGACACTGCATCACCACTTCGCTACCATGTATACTATCATCTGGTGCAAGTGGCCAAGCAGTGCGACCAAGTGCTGGAGGTCTTCACAGGCGTTGATCAGCTGAAGTCTCAGTTTGCCAACTGTCCGCCATCAAGTGAACAAATGCAGAAGTTGTATCGTCTGCTGCATGATGTCACCAAAGACACTAATTTAGAGCTGTCTTCCAAGGTCATGATCGAGTTGTTGGGCACATATACGGCCGACAATGCGTGCGTTGCTCGTGAGGATGCCATGAAGTGCATTGTCACTGCTCTGGCCGATCCTAATACATTCCTGCTCGATCCCTTGTTATCGCTGAAGCCAGTACGCTTTTTGGAGGGCGACCTTATACATGATCTGTTGTCCATCTTTGTGTCGGACAAGCTTCCCGTGTATGTGCAGTTCTATGAGGATCACAAGGAGTTTGTTAACTCGCAAGGCCTTAATCACGAACAGAACATGAAGAAGATGCGTCTGCTAACGTTTATGCAGCTGGCCGAAAGCAATCCTGAAATGACCTTTGACACGCTAACCAAGGAGCTACAAATCAATGAGGATGAAGTTGAGGCATTTGTTATTGAGGTGCTCAAGACAAAGCTTGTTCGTGTTCGTCTCGATCAGGCCAATCGTAAGGTGCACATCTCATCGACAATGCATCGCACCTTCGGTGCACCACAGTGGGAGCAGCTGCGCGATTTGCTGCAGGCCTGGAAGGAGAACCTCAGCTCGGTGCGTGAGGGCTTGACGAATGTATCATCTGCACAACTAGATCTGGCACGCACACAAAAGCTAATACATTAAAACAGACAATACAACAATAACAACGAGTGACGTCAAGAACAAAAATAAAACAGCTTCGTTCAAAAGGTTTACATATTATAAATTATTTTCGAGGAAATGCGTAAAATATCAAGCTTGAATAAATTTCTAAGTAAAATCCGAATATGGAGATAATTGCGTTTGATTGAAACTCTACTTTCTAGCTTAAAACTAAAATTATAAGTTTAGAAATGGATTGATAATTTAATTATTAAGCTATTAAATATGCTCCCACTTAGGAATTGTCAAGAGATTCTTAGGGCTTTAAAGTTCCTCATGCGTCTTGGTTTGCTGGCGCTCTTTTTCTTTTGGGAATGACCAGAAGTATGAGGGAAAGCCGTGTGTATCCCGTTCACGTTTAACAAACGCACTATACGAAGAAATGCAATTGCCAATAAAGTGATTTGACTGCCCTAAAATGGCCAAATCCAAGTAAGGATCATCTTCAGGCAGCTTGTGAACACTTATGTCCATGCGACTTAGCGCTGAGTTCAATTCGCTTAGCATATGATTAGCATCGGATGCGACGAATACAGACTTAACTTCGTTCTTAGGCTGCGTCTGGCGCACATTTTTAATGACCCGCTTTAGTTGGCGTACAATTGCTTCTTTAGTGGGCATACAGAGCTCCGGATAGAGCTCCCCACGCTCATTCTTATAGCCCAAACACTGGGGTGATGCAAATAGTTGTTGGCTGTCCTTAATATGCTCGCAGGCGCGAACCCAATCAATTCCATTGCGTAAATGCAGTCCAATAAATGCTCCACGTGGTAAAACATTTCGTATGAATTCTCGAGCCGCTTCTCTATACTTTCTACTCCATTTCAAATGCATTTGTAGATCTCGATTTTCGATCTGCACTGGGAAACTGGCGGGCGCTCCTGTAAATGCCAACACTGGCCATTTATCAGACGAATAGTTGTTTTGCCACTTGGTTGCTATGGCGCTGTGGTGAACATCAAAGTGCAGTGGACCATAGAACTCAGAGGCCACAAAATCAATGTTGTACGTGTCCCAAAATGGACCAAACGGATTGCCATCTTTGGCATGGCAATTTGGCGCAGCTGGATCATTTTTATCCTGCTGTAAGCTTTTGCGCTCCATATAACAGAAGGAAGCACGCTCCTCTACGGGCCAGACGTCACCAGCTAATTTAGACATGAAATCCGACATAAGAATAACACGATGGTAGTCCTGCAGCGGCTCGACTTCAAAGTACTTGTCGAATGGCACCTGGCGAGATCGCATCTCTCCTTTACGATACTCAACCCATGGTGGTAGTATAAGCGTTCGATTCAGTGCCTTTGCAAAGGCTAGGGAGCCCAAAAAATGATCCGCCTGATTGCCAAAACGTCCTGAAAATACAAAATAGATTTTAAACACATAACAAAGATCTTAAATTATTATTATTAATTACCCATACAAGGACAGTAGGCAATATAGCCATTAGCATCACGCTTAATTTGCGCATCTGTCAATAATATTATTATTGAAATTAAATAAATAAACAAACAAAGCCACTGCATTCTGCCGGCTTCGTTGGTAACCCGCTATTAATTGACATTTTGCTATCGTGCTGCCACTTCTATTTTAGTCAAAACTCTAACGTCCTCGATATAATTTTGCATTCTGTTGTATTGTTATCGATTGTGTATAAAACACTGTGGCAGCCTAGTGCACAGACATTTGACAGTTGTTTTATTTGCTTATTTACCTTTTATCTCTTTCATAATTGCTGTACATTAGTTTCTAATGGTTTAAGATAAGATATTTCTCTGAAGACAAAAAGCATACAAATGACCTCACAGATCTACAGTCAAAAGAAGTTTATACCAACAGCGCCGGAGAAAGGTAGTTTTCCATTAGATCACGAGAGTTTGTGCAAGAAGCACTTCATATTCTATGCAAGTTGCTTGCGCCGGAACGACAACGACAACGCCAAGTGCCGCCAGGAGGCACAAGATTACTTAGGTTGCCGCATGGAAAATAATCTTATGGAAAAAACAGAATGGTCGAAACTGGGCTTTCCGGAAAAACAGCAGCCGGCCAAGGAGCAGGCGAAGGAGCAGCCACAATAACAATAAAACCCGAACGCAACGTTCTTATTGCAGCCACAGGCAGCGTGGCAAGCATCAAGTTGCTCCAATTAATATCCGAATTGAGCAACGACAAGCTGCCCTACAAATTTAATGTAAGCAATGCTTGCAGTCCGGCCTATCGCCATATAACATAACAATCGCAAATGATCCACAGGTTAAGGTTATAATTACGGAGCATGCAAAGCACTTTTTCGAGTTGGAGCAAATGCCGGAACATGTGCCCGTTCTACATAATCGTGATGAGTGGTTGACCTGGAACAAACGTGGCGATCCCGTGCTGCACATTGACCTCGGCAAATGGGCGGATATGCTACTAATTGCGCCACTTAGCGCCAATTCTCTAGCCAAAATAGCCACAGTAAGATCACAAAAAAAAAACTTATTTTCTTTAAGATAGCTAATAAATTCTGTTTATTTATCATTTGCAGGGCATTTGCGACAATCTAGTCTTGTGTGTGGTGCGCGCTTGGGATTTGGATAAGCCGCTGTTATTTGCGCCGGCCATGAATACACGCATGTATGATCATCCCATAACACGGGAACAGATTGAGAAGCTTATTAGTTGGGGCTACAAGGAGATACCCTGCATTTCCAAGACTCTCATGTGCGGCGACACGGGAAACGGTGCCATGGCCGAGGTACCCACAATTGTAGCAACAGTCATCTCCGCTTTTCAGTTGCCTATGTAATATATATATATATATATATACGTTTTTACAGAATTGTTAATAAAGTTGTGGGAAAACAGTAAACGACTGTAAGTTCTATTTTGGGTTTTCTCAATTTATTTGTAATAATGTTTATTGGTTAATTTTGAGTGCATCTAGGAGCAAAATGATTTTCGTTTTCCTCTTTTTTGTCTTTGAATTTTGTTCCTCATCGCAATATCATATTTGTGGTTGCATTTTGTTATTAATTTACAATTTTGTATTTTTTTTTTTGATGCAGTGTTTATTTGTGGGTGTGGTTTTGTTTTATCAACAGTTTTATGCATTTAAATCATCTTTTTTTTTACATGCGAATTACAGTTACTTTTATGCGCTATATTATGTGTATGCTAAAGAGATGGATGTTTGTGGATTCTATGGTTTGGGATTGTGAAAGTGAAGAATGATCAACTTAGATTAAGAGAAATAAAAAGCTTAGTTTGTAAATTACACAGTAAAATATATATATATATATATATATATTATGTATATGTATGTACCGTAGAGTCGTTTTTAGATGTACTATATATTAATGTAGTTGCTTATGTATGTTTTTAAAAACGAACCAACTGAATTATCATCACGCACATGCTGCTGCTGACAAAAATTATAAAAATATATAGTCTTCAGGCATATGTCAACCTAAGTTTGAAGTGTCTCAACTCTAGCTTATTTATATACCTTTCTTTCTTAATTTATACAATTAATATTTTAAACATAAATATTTACATAGCTTTTTTGTTGTCGTTATTGATTTTGCTGCCTTTGCCGCTGCCTTTTTTCTTTTTTTGTTTGTTTGTTTGTTTGTTAAATTACATTGAGTTTTTATTTGTTAATCTTTTTATATTTGTATGTGCTTTTGCTATATCCTTTAATACCAAATTTAGCATATATTATTAGGGATATGCAAGAAGCACATAATACACAACACATGCTTGCATATTAAGCTTAGATCCCGCCCTTTTCCCCAAAACTATATCATAGTTCAATTTCTTAGTTATGCTTTTTACAAAAGGTGTACGAAGTTTAAGATGATTTTGCTTTACGAATGAAGCTGAATATACATTATATGATTCCTTGCCATAGCTTTGTGTGTGTGTGCGTAGGTGTGCGCACAAGCCTCTGCCAAATTGCTTCTGAATTTCCGTTGACCCAAATTTTCGAGGTATATATATTTAAAAAACGTCCGAAAGTAACAAGAAACCAACACTTAATCACAAATTTGATGGGGACACACTTAACAATACATAATTATGTATGTATCTATACTTTAGTCATTGCATCTAAATAGGGATAAACTCTATATGTATAACTATAATACGTTCTTATGTTGCAACTGTGTGCTTATCTCTCATCTGATCACACACGAGACGCACAGCTTTGACGCACTGATGCAGTCGTCATGACAGAAGGCGCCACACTGCTGACAAATCACCATTGCGTTTAGGGCACAGGCGCAACTGTTGTTAGTTGCCTCGTTGCTGGGTGGCGTGTTCTCGCCGCTTTGGTGCAATTGCAATAAAGCATGTTGCTGTTGTGCTGTTTGTTGTGTTGCTTGTTGATTTGTTGCACCTGCCATTGCTGCTGCTGTTGTTGTTCCTGCTGCTGTCGTAGTTACTATGTAGTTGTTGCTGCCATCGATGAGTGCTGCCGAGCTGCTATTGTTGTTGCTGCTGCCATCAATGTAGGTGATATTGGTACCTATTATTAGTGTTGAGCAACATTTTTAGTAAGTAAAAGGTGTCAAAATGGTGTCTTTTCTTATGTCTATAAAATAAATTAAACTAAATCAATGTTAAAAATACATGTACTTAAGAACGTTTCTGGCTTTAACCGGTAAGGCTTATATGAGCTGTTTTTCAACTCTGTTCCTTAATAAATCATAATTAATCATCATGCAGTTTTACACACTCGAACATACGCAAAAAGTTTACGTGGAAATTAGAAAACAAAATGTCAACGGTTTATGTATGTTTTGCCAACTAGGTAAATCTAACAAATCTATGTTGAAATGAGGGCGTGCCAAATAGTTCATCAATACTAAATGAATTTGTGGATTTGCTGATTTGAAAGACGTACCTCGCTAAGCACGCTAATAAAACACCAATTTACCTGCAGCGATATTGCGCCGCACAATATTCGCGGCCGCGTTCACATTGCCCAATTGTTGCTGCACCTGCTGCTGCTGCTGTTGTTGTTGTTGATGATGCAGCTCATGATGATGCATTGCATCATTTGTTGCAATAACAGATGCACCATTGCCAGTGTTGTTATTGTCTACAGAAGCCGGACGCCCGCGTCCGCCCATAGCAATGCCATTCAAATTGTGCAGCGGGTTCTGCACGGTGACAAACTACGAAAGAACGGAGTAATTATTATGGATACAAACTGATGGTTCAGTTCGCTTACTCACCTGATTTTGATGCAGTGGCGGTGCACTGGAGGCACGCGGTGCCTGATTGTCAGCCGCTCCAACATTGGCCCGATGCACCAGAACATATTGACCCGTTCCGTTCTGATGCAGCAATTGCTCCTGTGCCGTGTGTCCCTGTTGTGGCACCTGCTGTCCCGTTGCCAACTGCAGTTGCTGTGGCGTCCCACTCGTAACTCCAGGCGCCGTTGCCAACATGTGCCGGATTACTGTCGTCGGCGAGGGTTTGCGCTGCACATATTTCTTTCGCGGAAAACCACTCATACGCGGTCCAATCACCTAGAAGTTTAAATGGAATTCATTGACATACAATATATGAAAGGATTAAGCTCATTTTTGCCATACCTTATACACTCCTGGTCTGCCCACGCCCATCACATTGGGCGGCAAGCCGGCGGGCAGAACTGTAGGCGCGTTAGCCACGGCAGCAACGGCAGCTCCACCACTTACTAACAGCTCCTCCTGCTTGAGCAGATTTTGAGCTTGTGGCGGAGCAGCTGCAGCAGTTAAGGTCACATTGCCGGCTACTGTGGTTAGGTTGCTTAGGGGTGTGGCAGCTACCGTCGATACATTCAGTGCTGCATTGCTGCTGCTACTAACGGTAGTTGCTGTCGTTTGCTGTTGATTGATTATGGCCGCTGGTGGACGTAGTTGAGCTTTGAGGTTTTCACGATTTGGACTATTCTGTATGACCGCCTGGCAGATTTGATAGCTGCGCTCCAGATTGACAGCACCTGGTGGCAAACGATTTGAAGTCGCCTTACGTCCCTTCCCCGTTGGCATCTTTGGCTGCATTCGCTGTTGGGCAATGGTTGTTGGAATGCCCGATGGTGGCAGCGTTTTCATTGTGAGCACATTGTTAACAGGGATAACGGGTAACTGCAACGATTGCAGATTGCTGTTGTGATTGTTTTGCTGCTGTTGTTGCACTGTTGTCGGCTGTTGTTGCTGTACAACAACATTGGCATAGGTGGACGGAATCTGTGGATTATTAACCGTTGCTGATGTTGCCACGACTGCTGCTGGTGCTGCCGCTGCTGTGTTGGGCGAAGCATTTGCGGGTCGTGTCATGGAAATTATATTCAATGGCTTTGCTATAAACTTGGGTGGTTGCTGTTGTTGCTGCTGGTAGTTATGTTGTTGTTGCTGCAGTTGCTGTTGTTGCAGCAGATTATTGTTGGCTGCCTGCGCGAGCAGCTGTCGCTGATGCAGTTGCGCTTGAAGCGCATATTGCTGCATTTGTTGTTGCTTTTGCTGCACCTGTTGCTGCTGTTCAAGCTGCTGCTGCTGCTGCTGCTGTTGTTGTTGCTGCTGTTGCTGAGCAAGTAAATTAGGCGCTAAAAATTGCTGTGCACCATTGCTATTGATTTCAAAGGGTTTGCGCAGGGTAACAGGCAATGTTTGATGGGTTTTTTGTAACGCATTGCTGCTGGTTGCCTGCTGTTGTTGTTGTTGCTGCTGCTGTGCGGCTGCTTGCAGTGTAAACTGTTGCAATAGTTGCTGTTGTTGCAATTGCTGCTGCTGTTGACGTTGTTGCTGCTGCTGTTGTTGTTGCTGCTGTAGCAGAAAGTTGCCAATAATCTGTCCATTTGAATCAACCAAAATCTGACGCTGTTGCTGCTGCGGTGCTGGTGCAGGTTGAGCAGCGACAGAAGCTGTTGTCGCTGGCTGCGATAGCTGATTGATGTTTATGTTGCTGCTGCTGCTGCTGCATAGGCTCAAATTGTTGCTACTGTCATTGCTGTTGCTGCTGTTCGTTATAACCGTGCTGGAGACCTCCATTTCAGCAGCGGACATCGGCACCGCATCGCAGAGTAGCTCGTGGGTCAGCTGTGGAGCAAAGGGAACAGTTTAATATTACAGTTTTAAGATAATTCACTCAAGAGCTTACCTCATTGGCATAATCGCTGTTATGGGCCTGTGGCAAAAAGGAATGCGGCGTTAATTGTGCAACTTCCTGTAGCTGTGCCTGCAACTGTTGTTGCTGCTGCTGCCGTTGTTGTTGTTGTGCTTGTTGCTGCTGCTGTTGGTGATGCTGTTGCAATTTGTTCACAATATCGCGCACCTCATTGCTTTCGCTGTCTTCCGTGACATGGTCGACCATTGCACTCATTACCTCTTCGTGATCTTGATCCTGATCCGCATCGATGCATTCAACAACTTCATCAACATCAACAACATCTCTATCTCCATCTCCATCTTCTTCTTCATCTTCATCATCAGGATCGGGCTCACAGACATCATTGTCTAGCAGCTGGTGACACTCGACCATGTCATCGATGACCTCTTCCGCCTCATGCACCACATCCATTAACTGGATAGCCTCATGATTTATATGCTGCTCCGCTTGCAATTGATCCACATTGTTTGAAGCTGGCGTCGCCGATGAAAGCAACTTAAGACCACCAAAATTCCAATCGTGTTGCACATGCTGAAACATTTCACTTGAGTTCAACTGAACGGGCAGATCGCCGGAAGGAGACACCTGTTGTTGTTGTTGGTGTTGTTGCTCCTGTTGCTGCTGCTGTTGTTGTTGAAGTGTTGCCACTGTGGTGAGCATTGCTTGCATATCAGCTAGCGTTGTTTCCGCTGCGGTGGCCAATGCAGCTCCTACACCACAGGCTGTCGCTGCCGTCGTTGTGGTTGCTGTTGTTGACGAAGAGTTGCTGCTCGAACAGGACGATGACAGCGATGAGGATAATGAGGAGGAGGCACAACTACTAGATGCCAACGAACTGGCAGGCGTTGTTGTAGCCATTGATGAGCCCGATGAGGAACTGCTCGCCATTGCAGGTATTGTCATAGACAGCGTCATGCCTCCAGAATCCTCCAGCTGTTTATCACAATGATCTTCCAGCTTTATGATTGTCGCAGTCGCTATAGGGGATGATTAAGAAATACAGTTAGTAGGCGTAATTCTGGTTGAAGTTTATGGTACAAATTACAATTGGGCGATGATGATGATGAGTAGTAGGCGTGGTTGATCGCTGCTTGATGGTCGTGGAAGTAAGCTGCGTTTGACCAGGAATGGAAAACAAATAGAATTAGATGAAATTCAAATATTAATGAATCAAATTTTGAAAGGTAAGAATAATACAAAGATTTATGCCGAATCAAAATACAGATAAAAATTGTTCATTTATTGAGTTATACACAAACGAATAATTTTAGAACTTAACTACATAATATAACAAACAAATGCAAGAGGGTAAATATACATAGAGGTGAACAAACAAATAAACATTATCATTTTTGACAATTATTTAAATTTCAACATAATAAACTTAAACATTTTTGTGTGTTTACAATGATTGATCAAAAGCTAAGCATATACAACAAAAATTTTCGTGAAATAGGTCCAATTAAACTACATTTAACTCTAGAAGCAATAGTTAAAATGATGCTAATAACCAAATAGAAATTAGTAAATATACAGAAAAACAATTAAAGAAAATACATACAATATAAATAAAGTTGTAAGACACAAACATATAGTCAACCAATACCGTACTAGTACTACATTTAGTTAGCATTCATAATGGTTAAAATAAGCTTACCATGATCGATCGTATCGGCAAATACAAAGTCATGGGTTGATGTTGTTGTTGATGCGTTTGTTGTTGCCGCCGTTGCTTTGGTATCTTAACAGAAGAAACAACATTTCAAATACAAATCATATTCAATAAACATCACAGAACACATACCCTCTAAACGTTGAACATCCTGCAAATGGCCCACAAAGTTATTGACAGTACCGGCAATAGTTGCTGTTGCTGCTGCAGGCATTGCGGTTGTCGTTGCTATTGTAGCTAGTGTCTGTGCATCAGGTGGCTCTATTTTAACACAGGTACTGTTGATAAGTGGCTGCTGGTTGTGTATTAAAGCTTGTGTTGCTGCTGTTGTTGTTGTTGCTAAATAATCCACAACATCTTCGACTTTAGAAACAATATCAGCTATTTCACGTTTTATTTGCTTGCTGTCCCTTGACGTCGTTGGCAGCTCATTCATCTCATCTTCGTCATCATCATCGTTCTCAACCAAATCTATTGTTTCTGGATCGCTGCGTTTACGTCGCGATGGACTACTCGATGGACGTTTCAGGATGCGTCGCTGTTGTTCCGTGAATGCGTTGCTGTTGCTATTTGATGTTTCTGTTTTTACCGCTGGTGCTGCTACTGTTGTTTGTGCTACTATGGGATTGCCAGTTGTTGTTGCATCGAAGCTGCTTGCCGTTGTTGTTGTTTCTGTCGTTTCGCACTTTGTGCTCTGTAAGTGTTTGATTAGAGTATTAAATTCATAAATATCATAAATAAATAAATAAAATGATGTCGAATGATTTTTGCAAATAAATTTGTTTATAAGCAAAATAATTTGACTTGCTTACCATATTAAATTTCAGTTCAGTCTCATTATCACATGTCGCTTGTTGCTGCTGTTGTTGTTGTTGTTGTGGTGGTGTTGCTGGTGGAACTGGCTGTTGCTGATGCTGCTGCCTCGTCGACTCCAGCTTTATCGGTTTTTTACTGGGTGGCGGGTTTGTTGATGGCGGTGCACGTTTGGAATTTTTCTCTCCCCAATACGGCTCAAAATGCTTCAGCTTCCATGGATCGAGCTTATTCTTTTCGCGCTCCGCTTCCGTTTTAAGTTTGATTTGATTCTCGGGCGTAAACTCGCCTTCGCTGAGACGTTCACGCCACTCCAAACAGGCGCGCGCAAAGAACTCGTTATTTAGGCAGGATGCGCTTAAGCGGATAGCTTCTTGGGAGATGCTTGTCCTGCTGCCACTGCTGGTGCTTGGTGCTTGTTCCAGCTGATCCAACAATGGCTGCACCACCTCGCTGGCCTCACGATCTACGCTCGGCAGCAGTTGAATGAGATTGTGCTGATACAGTGGCGGCAGCAATGAGAAAGTTTGCTTATTGAGCAGCGCCCGCAGATTCGTTGAGGCCAATATCGAATCGGGCGTTTCCAAATCGATTTTGCCATCCTTTGTCTGTTCGATTTGCGCAGCAGTCGTTAGCTTTTTGTTGCTGCGACGTCGCGGCTTCACACTGAATCCCGGTATCGAGGCTAACACCTCACGCATCATGGATGTTTGGCTAACCGCTTTCGTAGCACCGGGTGAAACAGAGCTTGAGGCATTAGACGCGACGGCTGCCGATGCTGCTGCGGCTGCTGCCTCCGCTGCTGCTGCTGCTGCCGCTGCGGCAGCTGCTGCTTTGGCCTGCTGCTGCTGTTGTATACGTCGACTGCTGATCCCCCTCACAATGGGTATAGCAGGAGTGTTTGCAATGGTGATGGCGGTGGCGGGAGTGGGTAGCACGTGCAACGCTGGCGCTTGCGGCATTGTTGCTGCGTTATGCAACACATCTTCACTGGGCATCGGTTTTTTCTCAGGTGGTATGGGTTTCATTATGATGCGTGGCAGGTGGCGCCTATAAAAAAAATGTAAACGTTGTTTAATTTATATTTTTAAATTATTTTTGACTACGTTCTTCGCTCGATAGCTTTGTGTTTTACTTATCGAGTGACCTTTGTAATCCAATACAACAAGAACTAACCTCAGACTATGTGTGTGCTTGTTGGGTGACAGCTGCTGCTGCTGATGTAGCTGCTGGAGCTCAATTGGTAACGTTTGGTGCGCTGCCGCATCCAATGCGAGCGGATCCTTTTCATCATCATCATCCACGAGATTCACATGCGCCGTTACTTCCATAATCACAGGTGTCATGTGTTGTTGTTGCTGTTGTTGTTGTAAGTGTGGAATGGTGGGCAAATGTTGCTGTTGTTGTTGCTGCTGATGGTGGTGGTGAAGTAGCTGCTGCTGCTGTTGTTGTTGCTGCGGCAAGGCAGATGTTGATGATTCCGGCGTTATGGTTTTCATATTTATTTATTAACTATATACAACTATGCGCAGCAAATTTTCCAGTTGTTCTTGCTGTTGATGTCCATGTCAGGCGGTTTTGTTATTGCGGCAAAAATTTACTTTTTTTTTCCGAACATACTGAACACATGAAAAAAAAAACAAGAAAAACATTATAAACAATTTTACGGCTAGCTGCATAAGTGAATGCAACTAACCTGGCCAGCAGCAGTTTTAGCCATCACAGGCGGCAGGTGCAGGTGGGCCGAGTATGAAGCCAATTTTGTGAACGACCGACCCTCTTGTTGTAAAAGTTAACAGTTATTAGAGACGTCGTCGTCGTCGTAGTGTGTGTCTTACATTTACTCTTCTTAACCCTTACTCCCAGCCACTATTACACACGCTAATTTTCAGTTTCAGTTCTCTTTGCCTTTCATTTTCCGCCGTGAAATTCTTGCCTACAATAACAAACACAACAACAGAAAAAAGCAAAGTTGGTTGGTTTGTTGCTTTTGCCCCTGCAGGAATAATACATATGTATGAACAAACATACATACATATGTAATTATAATACGCACACACACAAAAACAGGCGCACGCACGCACATATATTTCTGTGTATAAAGTTTTGCGTGGTTTGTTATGGCTTTTCTTAATTGCGTTGCACTCAAGCCAATAGTTTGTATGCTCCTACACTTGCACTTGTTTATTGTTAGTCCTTATGCACTAAGTCGATAATAAAATATTGAATGAATGGTGTTGCAAAGACACAAACAAAAGCAGAAGCAGAGAGCCACAAAATTTTGGATTCTTTTTCTGCTTCTTGGGCTGCATAGATTTGACTCGTTCTTACGCAAGCGTTTGCATATGCCTTGGCTGCACGCCAACGTCTGTCTTTGTTGCACGCACAGCGAGCAGCTACGCAGCAAAAAAAAAACTTGCCAGTTATTTGAATGAAATTGTATTTACTTTGCACACTAAAAACTAAACACATATAGCGCTCACTAGCTGTATTACATTTTAATGTTAAACAGGGTTTTTATTTGATGGTTAAATTATAATTTTTTTGGGCTCCCAGTTTGAGAGCAATAGGGATGTTAAAAACTGCACTACACTAGAACTAGAGCTGCAAAACAATTGCCATCACCTATCGATATTCTTGACTTAAGTTGATCAAGAATATCGATAGGTGTTAGCGTATTTTATTAATAAGGTATCGATGGTGCTAGCATGCGATACATATTATAGAAAATAGAATATTATAGAAGATAGAACACATGAGATTTAATAAACTTATTCCATCAATAATAAATTTGATCTTTTGTTCTTAAATGTTCCTAAACACCCAAAAAAACATCGTACTGCTATCATCCTTAGTTGCAACTATCGATAGTTTTGCATTCTCAACACTCAATCTCTGATAAAAAATCAGATGTAAACAACGCCGGCGCTCTTCATGAGTAGGAAATGTTATAACTAGTTGTTGTTAATAATAAGTAAGTAACCCCGCCAACATGTTTTCAATGTGCAAACAGACACACGCGGCCACCGCAGTCGAATTCGCCATCTCGTGTCGCTTTTTTAACAATGTCGAGGAAAACTTGGTCGTTGCCGGCGCCAATGTGCTTAAAGTGTATAGAATTGCGCCCAACGTGGATGCAGTGCAGCGCCAGAAACTTAACCCCAGCGAAATGCGTTTGGCGCCTAAGATGCGTCTTGAATGCCTTGCCAGCTACACACTCTATGGAAATGTAATGTCGCTGCAGAGCGTCTCGCTGGCGGGCGGCATGCGGGATGCCCTACTCATAAGTTTCAAGGATGCAAAACTGTCGGTGCTTCAACTGGATGCAGATACGCAGACGCTAAAAACCCTGTCGCTGCACTATTTCGAGGAAGACGATATACGGGGTGGCTGGACGGGGCGCTATCATGTTCCCGTTGTGAGAGTCGATCCGGATGCAAGATGTGCCATAATGTTGGTCTATGGAAAACGTTTGGTCGTCCTGCCCTTTCGCAAGGATAACAGTCTCGATGAAATTGAAATGGCTGATGTGAAGCCTATTAAAAAAGCGCCCACAGCTCTGGTTACACGTACTCCCATAATGGCATCTTATTTGATTGCCCTTGGCGATCTTGATGAGAAACTGGACAATGTGCTGGACATACAATTTCTGCATGGCTATTATGAGCCGACACTACTCATACTCTACGAGCCCGTTCGCACTTGTGCTGGACGCATCAAGGTGCGTTCGGATACATGCGTCCTCGTGGCCATCTCCTTGAACATACAACAGCGAGTGCATCCAATTATATGGACTGTGAATAACTTGCCCTACGACTGTCTGCAAGTCTTTCCCATACAAAAACCCATTGGCGGTTGCCTGGTCATGACTATAAATGCTGTCATCTATCTGAATCAGAGCGTTCCACCTTATGGCGTCAGTTTAAATAGCTCAGCGGATAATAGCACTGCCTTTCCACTCAAGCCGCAGGACAATGTGCGTATTAGTTTGGATTGTGCGAATTTTGCTTTCATTGATGTGGATAAGCTGGTTATATCGTTGCGAACTGGAGATCTCTATGTGCTCACCTTGTGTGTGGATTCGATGCGAACGGTAAGAAATTTTCACTTTCACAAGGCGGCAGCAAGTGTCCTCACCAGCTGTATCTGTGTGTGTCACACGGAGTACATCTTTCTGGGTTCCCGCTTGGGCAACTCCTTGTTGCTGCACTTTACCGAGGAGGATCAGAGCACAGTGATTACCTTGGATGAGGTCGAAGCTGCTGTGGAGCATCAAAACAATGAACAATCTCCCGAAAATTTGGATGAGGAACCCGTTTATGATGTGGATCAGCATGAGGCACAGCCACCCCAGTCCAAATCTCGACGCATCGAGGATGAGGAACTTGAGGTCTATGGCTCTGGCGCCAAAGCTTCAGTCCTGCAGTTGCGCAAGTTCATCTTTGAGGTCTGCGATAGCTTAATTAATGTGGCGCCCATTAATTATATGTGCGCCGGCGAACGTGTCGAGTTTGAGGAGGATGGCGCCACACTAAGACCCCATGCGGATTCTTTAACGGAATTAAAGATTGAGCTGGTTGGCGCTACGGGTCACAGTAAAAATGGCGCCCTGTCCGTTTTTGTCAACTGTATCAATCCTCAGATCATAACAAGCTTTGAGCTAGATGGTTGTCTGGATGTCTGGACAGTGTTTGATGATGCAACAAGGAAGGCGACTACGGCCAGGCAGGATCAACATGATTTTATGCTACTCTCGCAAAGATCATCCACATTGGTGCTGCAAACGGGTCAGGAGATTAATGAGATTGAGAATACGGGCTTCACGGTCAATCAGCCGACAATCTATGTAGGTAATCTTGGACAGCAACGATTTATAGTGCAGGTAAGGGATCCACGTCTATATTTGTTTTTCGCCTAATGATATCATCTTTTCTTTTATATAGGTTACCACTCGGCATGTGCGTCTGCTGCAGGGCACGCGTCTCATCCAGAATGTGCCCATCGATGTGGGTTCGCCAGTGGTTCAGGTGTCCGTAGCAGATCCCTATGTGTGTCTCCGTGTGCTCAATGGTCAGGTGATAACGTTGGCGTTACGCGAAACGCGTGGAACGCCCCGCTTGGCCATCAACAAGCATACGATTAGTAGTGCTCCAGCTGTGGTGGCCATTGCTGCGTACAAGGATCTATCTGGATTGTTTACGTCCAAGAGCGACGATGTCAATTTGACGGGCAGTTCGGGTGCCGGATTTGTCAACAGCTTCGGTGGCTACATGAAAGCCGAACCACATATGAAGGTGGAGGATGAGGAGGATTTGCTGTATGGTGATGCTGGAAGTGCTTTCAAACTGAACAGCATGGCTGATCTCGCCAAGCAATCCAAACAAAAGAACTCGGACTGGTGGCGTCGACAGCTAATACAAGCAAAGCCCAGCTATTGGTTGGTTGTTGCCCGGCAAAGTGGCACCTTGGAGATCTATTCTATGCCCGATATGAAACTCGTATACTTGGTGAATGATATTGGGAATGGTGCTTTGGTGCTAAGTGATGCCATGGAGTTTGTGCCCATCTCGCTGACGCAGGAGAACTCCAAGGCGGGCATTCTTCATGCCTGTATGCCACAGCATGCAAATTCACCAGTGCCAATGGAACTGTGCATGGTCGGCTTGGGGCAGCATGGTGAGCGTCCCTTGTTGTTGGTGCGCACACGTCTGGAGCTGCTCATCTATCAGGTGTTTCGGTATGCCAAGGGTCATTTGAAGATACGTTTTCGTAAGCTAGAGCAACTGCATCTGCTGGAACAGCAACCCACACACATTGAACTGGATGCTGAGGATACGGATGAGGCGGAATCCTATAATATGCAGCCCAAATATGTCCAGAAATTGCGCTACTTTGCCAATGTTGGTGGTCTAGCGGGGATTATGGTGTGTGGCGTGAATCCATGCTTTGTCTTTTTGACATCACGTGGCGAGTTGAGGATTCATCGACTGCTGGGTAATGCGGATGTGCGTAGCTTTGCTGCTTTCAATAATGTGAATATACCGCATGGATTCCTTTACTTTGACACCACCTATGAGCTGAAGATCTCTGTACTGCCCAGTTATTTGAGCTATGATGCAGCCTGGCCGGTGCGAAAGGTTCCTTTGAGATGTACACCCCGTCAGCTTGTCTATCATCGTGAGAATCGCGTGTACTGTTTGATTACCCAAAAGGAGGAACCGATGACCAAATACTATCGTTTCAATGGCGAGGATAAGGAACTGTCCGAGGAGTGTCGTGGCGAACGTTTCATTTATCCCATTGGCTCGGTGTTCGAAATGGTGCTCATCAGTCCCGAAACTTGGGAGATTGTCCCAGATGCCTCCATTGAATTCGAACCCTGGGAACATGTGACAGCCTTTAAGATCGTTAAGCTCTCCTACGAAGGTACACGTTCCGGCTTAAAAGAGTATTTGTGCATCGGAACCAATTTCAACTATAGCGAGGATATCACAAGTCGTGGCAATATACATATCTATGACATCATTGAAGTCGTGCCTGAGCCGGGCAAACCTATGACCAAATTTAAGCTCAAGGACGTCTTTAAGAAGGAACAAAAGGGTCCTGTTTCTGCAATATCGGATGTAGTGGGATTTCTCGTCACTGGACTCGGACAAAAGATCTACATATGGCAACTGAGGGATGGTGATCTTATTGGTGTCGCCTTCATCGATACCAATATCTATGTGCATCAGATAATAACCGTTAAATCCTTAATATTCATCGCCGATGTTTACAAATCAATCAGTTTGTTGCGTTTCCAGGAGGAGCATCGCACATTATCGCTGGCATCGCGTGATTTCAATCCCATGGAGGTATTTAGCATTGAGTTCATGGTGGATAACTCAAATTTGGGTTTCCTGGTCACCGATGCCGAACGCAATCTCATTGTCTACATGTATCAGCCGGAGGCACGTGAATCCCTGGGTGGTCAGAAACTGTTACGCAAGGCCGATTATCATTTGGGTCAGGTGGTAAACACCATGTTCCGTGTTCAGTGTCATCAACGTGGTCTCCATCAGCGTCAACCGTTCCTCTACGAGAACAAACATCTGGTCATCTATGGCACTTTGGATGGCGCCTTGGGCTATTGCCTGCCGCTGCCAGAGAAAGTCTATCGACGTTTCCTTATGCTGCAAAACGTTCTGCTATCGTATATGGATCATTTGTGTGGTCTTAATCCCAAAGAATATCGCACCATTAAATCGGTCAAGAAAATGGGCATCAATCCATCGCGTTGTATCATTGATGGCGATCTGATTTGGTCATATCGCATGCTGTCCCATTCGGAGCGCAGCGAAGTGGCCAAAAAGATTGGCACACGCACCGAAGAGATACTCGCTGATCTGCTCGAGATTGAACGCATTTCAGCCGTATTTTAAGATCCCTGCTGTTCCCGACAATTTACAAATTGTAAAGTTAACTTTAACCTAAAGAATTTAAGTTTTAATTGTATTTAGGTTTAAGTAACGCCAGCTGCAGGTAAAAAAAAAAAAACTTAGTCCAAAAACTTTCCCCCAAAAAACCTCACTTGTGGCTGCAGCAAAGTATTTTGTTAAGTCTTATAGCAATTGAAGATTTTTTTGCAAAATATATATATATATATAAAAAAAAAAAACTATATAAATCAAAACTGCAGAGTTTGTATTTGTTTTTGAATCGTATGGTTTTTTGTATTTGTATCAATATATAATTAATTCATTGTATAAACTAACAACATCATCAGTTAATTAATTAATTCAAAAATATGACAGCAGCCATCAAAAGATGAGACGACCAAGCTATATGCCGTACAATTTGTACGTTTTTCGCGTTAACGATGAAAGCTCAAATAAAATGTTCTATTACATCCACATTTTAATCGAAGATCATCCGCCGAAGAGAAACAAAATCATTGTTCTTGCACTTAATATGAAAATAGAAATACAGCAAGAAGAAAAAAAAATATATATGTATACGTTTGTATGTATGTATGTGTATATAGAAATTGGAGACTGAAATTGTATCAGATTGTTTGCCTTGCTTTGCTTTTGCTTAATTTTTAAATGTTAGGGGTGCATATGGTATATGCAAGATATATGCATTTTGTTTATAGTTATATTTATGTGGTTGGTTGATGAAAGCGCTTCAAGTGTCCAATATATATATATATATATATATTATTGTTTTCTTTTGTATCTCGTCGTTGAGCAAACTAATTTAGTTTAGAATTAACAAACATGCAGGTGTTTTTTTTCTTCTTTTCTTTCTTTCTTAATTATGAAAAAATACGCTGATTTGTATATATGTGTACGTAGTGGTGTGTGGGTGTGTGGGAGTGTTTGTGGTCTCCCAAACTCAGATCTGGGAGCGCAGACGTGGTCGTGGCAAATCCCCAAAAATTGGCTCGCCATGCACACTCTTGGCCAATGCCTTAATGCTAGCTGCAATGTCCACAGTATTATCCAGGACCTAAGCCAATGAGAACGAAATGTTAATTAGTTTAATTAATTAAGGTCTGATAGTGGATGTTCATGGACTCACCTCCTCTTCCTCGAGCACAACCTGATGTTGATGATGTTGCTGCTGATGATGATGATTGTGGTGGTGGTGATTGTTATTGTTGTTGTTGTTATGATTATTATTGGCACGCTCGGCACGTTCAGCCAATGGTGAATTGGCAATCTCAACGGGCAAACTCCGTGCAAAATTCGCATAGAAATGACCACTTCCAATGGCTCCACCACCACCACCACCACGCATCGGTATCGGCAACGAGCTATCCAAATCGAGTGCATCTACAAAGGCAAGCATAACATTAAATATTGTTTAACAAAAGGATGTAACTTAAAGAACTCACCCTCCGCCTCATCCGCATCGCTCATGTTGTCTGGTTGCTGCTGCAATTGTTGTTGCATGCGTTGATATTGCTGCTGCTGCTGCTGTTGATGTTGTTGTTGTTGATGCTGCTGCTGCTGATAGATATGTACAGCATGGTTGTTGGTTGGTCCATCAACATCCTCCAGATCGAACAGACAATCATCGGCATCATCTGTGGCTCCAGCAGTTCCAGCAGCTGCTGCCGTTGACAACATCAATGTGCTATTAGCAACAGTTTGTTGTTGTTGTTGCTGCTGCTGCTGCTGCTGTTGTTGTTGTTGTTGTTGTTGTTGCTGCTGCCTAAAGGTGGGACTGTTGCCGACGCTCATGGGCATGGCTTCTGGTGTGGCAGGCGGTGTATCAAAATTGGACATTTTGCGCGACGTTATGATCGACGAGATGGCGGCATTGGGTGGTGCCACAGGCGGTAACTGTTCCATAAAACTGGGCGGTTGGATCAGTGGGGTTGTGGGCGTGGTTGGCATAATTGTCAAATCACGTCGGCTGCTTATCGTATTGCGACGACGAGGAGCTGTTATCACCTCGAGGGCAACGGGCATGGCACTATCCAGCAGCTCGATGGCCAGCTCCGGCACCTGTTGTATGAGTCGGGTGAGCAATGCACCCTCCTGCTCACACTTCTCGCGGAAACTCTTGAGGAGCGCATACTTTTGCTCCGTATAGCGTTCGATGCGCTCGTTCGTCTCATTGATCTCGGCCTGGATGCGTGACTGCTGGAAGGCACGAAGGCGTCGCAATCTCTGCACACTATTATCCAATGGACGCAAGCCGACTGTCGAGTTCTGTGCCGGTGATATCACTTTAGATGATGATGATGATGATAATGATGTTGCTGTTGCTATTCCGCTATCATCATTATCCATAATCAGGAGACCATAGCTCTCCGAATAGGATTTGTGGCTGCGCCTCGCTTTCAAATCCTCATCACTGCACATCAGCTGGCTGTTGTAGAGATAGTGTGTGGGGGATGTGGCGCCAGCGCCAGCGATTAACCTTTTGGCACACAGCACCATCTTGCAAATAATGCAAATGTAGAGTTGCCAGCTTTGATTGCAATGCGGCGGCGGCACGTCCAATGTAAGGCTATAAATTAAATCACGCTGATTTATGGCATTTACGGTTAGATCTGGAATGGGACCATGTGCCTAAAAGAGTTAAGAGAAAACAATAAATTAATATAGTTTTTTTTTTTTTGATATTAACTTAAAGTTAAAAATTTTAAGTTAGTTTGAAAAATTGACCACAAAAATTCAATTCAGATATCAAATTAACAAGTTAATGTTAATAGTAATGTTAATGTTAATGTTCATCAATGAGAATTTAGATATACATGAGAGGATCCCAGCGCGCCCTTTAACTGTTAACTAGAAGAGATTTTTAACATTCTCGTTGGATGTTCCAAAAAGTATGTAAAGTTTGATATACTTTTTGGGATGTTCATGTTCATGTTAATGTTAATGTTAATGTTTAACTTCGACTAAGGTGCAATTTCTATGTTGTCAAAATGTTAAAATGTTAAAAATTATAAACTTTATCTAATTTTCTTCTTCTTTTTCAAACATGGTCAATGACCGATAAGGCGACAGTTTTGATAGCGATAACAATATATGAAGACAAGCAAAGTTAATGCTCAACTATTTTTGAAATCGAATACAAAGAACAAAAGCTAAAGCAACAACTTCTCGTTTTTTTTTGATTGCAAAAGAGTTTGCGATGCAATGTTAAAATGTTGCCAAATATTTGAGCAATAATTGTCTGATTAATTATTGAGCTGAGTATTTTTTGCGGTCATTGGCTGATTAGTTATTGAAAGATAACGTTTAACGTTAACAATAGCAAATAATTCTATAAATTGTTATTTAAAATATTCAAGTAACAAAAAAAATATATATATATATATATATATATATATATGCCATTTCTCTGCACAGTAGTTCAAGTGCAAATTTGTCAATTATGTTTTTAAAAATGTTCAAGTCAAGTGGTTTGCTTATCACAAAGACAGACAAACAGACAGACAACGAGCGAGAGAGAGAGAGAGAGAGCGAGGGGGAGGGAATAGCAAGCTAAAACAAGTAAACAACAAATAATTAGTGCAATGGAAAAATGTTGTTGAGCCCAAAATTAAAAGAGAGAACTACTTGTTTTTCGGTTTCTTGTGTCTGCCTTTCTGACAAAACATAATTGTTGGCACAACATATGATGATATAGTATATGTATGTACCATACAATCTGATATCTGACTTCAGATTTGTATAAATATAATAGAAACTGAACAAGTTCATTCATTATACAAACATAGAAGGCAGAGAAAGACAGACGGACTGAAAGATATATATAAGAAAGAGACGTAAGCTTTTCGCAACAAATTGTCTTTTGATTACAATGTGCATATATCTATATATGAATAATAAATCTTTATTTTCAAGATACCCTGTAAACGTGTGAATGGTAGAAGCTTAAATCATTTAAACGTATTTCAAGATACTTTTCAGTTGTAAGCACTTGAAACTAAACTGAAACTCAAGAACTTTATGTAGTAAAAGTTAATTGTTCAAATATTTAACATTTAGTTAAGTGCTCTTTAATCGCAAATGGTTAAAATGAACAAAGGATTTCGTTTTCACCTTCGATAAGCGCTCAAGGGAACTTTTAATCAGTTCAAAAGTTAAAAATTTGATTCCAAATAACATTCAAAGCCATGAAAATTCTATGAAAATGTTAAAAACAGGGTATCTTTTAACTCAACCCTACAATACATATCTTTGAACATAGCACGTGTTTGCTGTGTGACAGCTCTGCTAAATTTGACACTTAGTTTAAAAACACACAATACCTCTCCCTATATACACACATCTATATCTATATATCTATATATGTAAACCCAACAACGCGAGAATGAACTAATCGACAAACCGACCGGACTCTGGCGGCGGTAAACTGAGTGAAATTAAATTGAATTAAGGTATAAAAAAAAACAACCGAATTAAATAACTTAAATTGCAAACGTCAACACAAATCAAATGACAATGCTTCTGCTTCTCTTCTTTGCTCTTCCTCTCCCTCTGCCTCTTCCACTGCCTAGTTTTAGTTTTGGTTTGGTCAGCAATTCGTCTAATATGATGCCTGTGGCACGATTATTATCAACAACAACAACAACAACCATCAGGTTGAATTAATTGTAACCACATTGTCACACACAGCTGTCAGAGGTTTATTGTCTTTTATTTCTATACATATATGAGCTTCGTGTGTATGCAAATTTTACAACACATATTTAGATTGATTCGTTTTGTTCGAGTATAAGCTTCAATATAGTTGTATTATCTAAGCGCTCGTGTTTGGCGTTTTGTTGTTGTTCCGCATTTTGCAAATGCAATTGACCCCAAAAAGAGCTGGATCAACAATAAGAGTGTGACCAATCAATGTAATGGCTGAAGTTCGATTGATAACTGTTAACTGATTCTGTTAAACTTTCTAGCTTCTAACATGAGCTTGCCTTCATGGGTGAACATGCCCCTCCTCTTACTGTTATTGGTTATTAAATATTCCACGGCACACAAGAATATTTTTGTATTTGCATTTTTTAAACGACTTTGTTTACACATTTGTTGTGTTGAGCTCTGTGTGTGTGTGTGTACGTACATATGTAATATCTAATCGGGCGAGACTTTTATTATGTTTATGCAGTACTTAATTTGTTGTTGTCGTATGGCAAAAACAAACTCTGAATGCATTCATTAATGTCCAAAGAGTTTTGTAGGCATTGCAAATATATATATATATATATATATATGTATGTGTGTTTAGTATGTTGACCATGTTGTCTCGATTTGTTTTTGCTATTTGCCAAGACTTTGCGAATTGCATTTTTTTATGAGCTGTTGTCATTGTTATAATAAGGCGAGAGACAATTCTTGTTGTCGATTTGTTTTTCTGTTTGATTTTGTGTGGTTTTTATGACCACATTTTGTATACACAGAAGGTGATATAACAGATTGGTAGATTGGTTTGATACCGCACTGCTTTCCTCTCCTTTACCGCTTCTCCATTGTTTTGTGCTTGTAGTTTTAGCTGCACTGTGCACAATGTCAATGACTTCCCCAAGCGGCGGCAAATGGCAGAAGTAACAGCAATAACAATTGAAGCCCAGCAGCAGCGGTCGTAATAGTTATTGTTGTTGTCTCTTAATTAACACAAAACATTCGTTTCGTTTCGTATCGTATCGGTTGCAACAATAATAATAACAATTGTTGACTTTGTTGTTAATTGAAACTAAATGTTTCTTCGCTTGCCGGTTTGCTAATTATGTGACAGTGGCGCCATCTAGCGCGCCCCTTCTTTCCAATAGCACATCTGTCTAATTAAATGGCAATTTATATTGACGAACACACACACACACATATACATACACAAATACTTTACTATTATTTATGGCTCATTTGATTAATCGTATTTACTGTATGACAAAAAACAAAATAAAGACAAAACATGCTAATCGACCCAATCGAAAGTAATAAATAAAACATCGCATGTGTTTTTATTTCATTTGGTTGTTTTTGTGTTTTGCTTATTGAATTTTAAAGAGCAGAGAACGAACGAAACGGAACGGAAGAAACGTGCTGACGCGCACGTAATTTCAGACACCCTCCGACGATGACAAGAAATATCGGAAATCAATAAAAGAAATAAAACCAAATAAGAACACACATAAGAACGTTTAAATTGCGAACATTGTAAATATATACAACAGTTTGCTGCGGTTCAGGCGTCGGTTTGCAACAATGATAGTACATGTCAAACTGCAATGTCAAGGCACTGTTAAAAGCAGGTTACTATTTGTCTAACATTTTACGATTATGTTAAGTAGGCAGGAAATCCTTCTTACATTTTGCCATAACATAAAAGCCTCGCCCCAGTGCATCTCAAACTGCAGGAACTAACTTGTTGCATTTTATTGCTATCAATTTGAGTCGCACTTGAAATGCCCCAGCTACAAATAACAATTTTAATTCATTTCAGACTGTCTGGCTGCAGCCCGCCCTATTCACAGACCCCGCTCACCAGTCTGCGCGAAACAAATACAATATATTCTGTTCAACAACAATATAAACAGCGACAGCAGCCGCATCAGCGTCCAACTTATGTAACAAAAAACAAAACGCAATGCCGCAGACTGTGCTGTTCAGCCATTTGAGCTACAAAAAAAAAACATCAACAACAACAACTTCATATATTAAAATTTGCACATTTCACATAATTTATATTGTTGTTTACTTTATGTGTGGCGCGTTAATGTTGATGTTGTTTTAGGTCGCCCAAACTGTCTGTCTGCTGCCTTGCTGGCAGGCAACATTTAATTGATTGCCCCCGCCATTAATTATATGCATGGCGTTAGCTTACTAATTGGTTCTCAGACATTAGACTGTAACAAAAATATGTATATGTATGTCTAGTGCGCAGCACATTTCAATTAGCTCCGCCACCGACACCGATCCCGACCCCGAAAACAAAAACATGCAAAATTCAACTGTAACGCCGCCTAACGGTCAAATTGATTTCCGCCGCCAACCGCAAAATGTAATGATAGGTTTTTAACATTGACTTATGTTATTAGCAGTCCAACATAACATCATCCTTTGAGCTGTAATGACAACAGCGGGCGCTTTTTGTTATACAAAGATCAGCTTTTCTCGCTTGCTTTTGTGCATTAAGAAACAACAACAACCTGTTGTTGGCAGCAAAAACATCTTTGTGAAGCATCTTTATGGCCTGTCAACTTGTTGCATGCCCCATATTTAACAGCCTCATCATTTAACGTCATGATTTAACTCTTGGCGCACCTTTCGCCAATGAAAATGTTCTGCCTGACGAGAAACGATTGTCTTTTTTTGTTTTTGTTTTTCTATTGACGCATTCGTCTTTGTTTCGTTTTTTGGTGTTTTTTGTTTTTTTTTTTTGCTTTTGCTATTTTTGTTGAAAAATTTTGACTTGTTTTTCTTTCTGTTTATTGCTCTGTGATAACTCGGTTCGGTTTTTGCTACGTTTCGTTTCATTAGCCAAAAAGAAAAACAAAATAAGTTGTAAACAAATCAAACGCACAAAAGAAACTACAAAAATAATCTTTTATAGATTTGCCTCGAGCTTTTTTTTTTTTGTGTTTTTTTCGACCCGTGTTTGTATTTGTATTTCTTTCTTTTCTTTTCGGTTGGGTTCGGGGCGCGACTTAGTTCGGCTCCGTCGCTCACAACAACAAATAATTCCCATTTTTTCTTTGCTTTGTTATTTCTTTCTTCTTTTTTCCCCCTTTCTCTCTCTCTCTATCTTTGTCACTCTGTCTCAAGTGTGTTTTGTTGATTTTTTGCCTCCTTTTAGGAGAAAAACAAAAAAAAAAACCGCAAGCAGGCAACGTTGAGCCCCATTATCATAAACAACAACTTTAGACAGCTGGGGCCCTGGGTCTTCGCACACACACATACATACACGAAAGAGACAGAGAGAGAGAGAGAGACCGATAACAGTGACGAGCCCCATACTGTCTCTTTGCTTTATCCCCTCTCTCTCTCTCTGTCTCTCTCTCTCTCTGTCTCTCTCTCTCTCTATGTATGTATGGCTTGGATAATATCAAACGTTGAGAATTGCCAATTCGGATACCGATTCTTTTTACGTTTTGTTTTTGTTTTTTTCGTCTTCTTTGTTTTTGCTATTTGGTATACTCTCGCATATAAAATTTTCCATTGGCTTTTGGTGCAGTCATTCTTAACACGATGACTCAAACTCCTCTTACACGAACCACAAACTTGGACTTACATGATGATAATGATGGTGATGATGACACAACTTGTTTATCATAGTTGGCTAGGCTAGCGAGGTTTTGTTTTGTTTAACATATGCGAAAGAACTGGCCAAGAAAGCTAACAGGATTATTTCATCATGTGACATTCGCGAGTTGTGTCTTATATATGGATCTTAGAGATAGGTTATGCCCGAGAAATTTCTAGTGTAACAGTACAGTACTTGCAAAGAATATATTCTGGATAGCATAAGTTAAGAAAACTTCCATAAAAAAACGTTAGGTAATTAAATATTTCTGTAAAGTTTTCTTATTCTCCCTTTACACTTAGATATAAGTTTGAAAATGCTAAACACTTTTGGGATCAAAAACTATCTATCTTGAATTGCATAAGTCCCGAATGGAAGGAAGCTTTGCTAGAGGAATTTACCTAAAAATCACTTGAATATTCCCAAATCTTCAATCATAAATAATATTTTTTTATTAGAATCCAAATGCTAATTGTTGTCAAGTCATATTATCATATCGTTAAATCTTCGACAAGTGTTGCCAAGTGTTGATTAATACAGTTTTAGTCATTCTTTAACTCTCTCCCTCACCCTCTCTCTCTCTCTCTCTTTCTAGTTGAATGATTTTTGTTTTATTATTATCAAAATGAATTGCAGTCTGAGTGTGTTTAGCCTTTCAATGTCGTCTGAAAAAACAAATTTAAAAATCTGATAAGCAAGCACACAAAACCCAAACCCAAACACAACACAAATCTATGATTAAGTGTGTACATACTTTTTTATTTATTAATTATTAAAGGGCGCAAACGTCTCAGACAAACGTGCTACTCGTGTGTGTTTTATAGAAGATCCTAAGACCCAAACCACGACGTCTGATTAGGTATATATATATATATGTATATATGTGTGTGTGACGAACGATAGTGTACACAATTAGGTGTATAGAAGAGACGACAACGAAGCTTATAACAGTAAATTAAGCGCAACAATATTTACACACCGGGCCCGGCCGGTTTTTTTCTTTCTTTTTTATTATTTCTTTATTTATTTTTGTCTCGCACAACCTCGTTTTGTTGGCGAGGGGAGGGGAGAGGGTGGGGGGGTTTGCTGTTATCTAAAAACTTTGACAAACAATTTTTATTTCGTTTGACGTGCGTTGTTTGTTTAGAGCAGAGTCCGGACCGGGCCTAAAATGTGTGGTAGGCCCATATCTTTTACACACACAAACACACACACATATAGATGTGTGTGTATAACTCAAATTTGTTGCACAAACAAGCTTTGCTTTCGCACCGTCGTCGTCATTGTTGTCTGCAGCAGCAGTTAATTGTTAGTTTATAATATGAGATCATCTTTTTTCGTTTGTCGTGGCTTTATATAGAGTCGTGGGTCTTTATCGTCGATCAGTTTGACATTTGCTTGATTGTTTTTCGGTGGCTAACTTCAAAGTCTTGATAAGCGTCTATTTATAAATGTGTTATTGTTATATTTTGTTTATTCAAGGAGCGCCCCTTTTAAATATAGTATCAATACAAAATAAAACCAACAACAACAACAACATCAACGACGACAGACAAGCCTTCAGTAACAGCTGTTATGTTAAGGTGCTGTTTTGTGAAGTAGCCTAAGCGGCTGTTAGTCTGCCTGCTACAGCTACTGTTCAACAGCTGCGCCATTTTACTTTTCACTCTCATTTATGTAAATATTGATGGGTGTGTGTGTGTGTTTGTGTGTGCATGTTTGTAATTCTAGGTGCAATTTATTTCTGCTTGTGTGAGTATGTATGTGTTGTTTTATGTTTATTTGAGGCAAACAAAATCTCAGGCCGAACATTTGACACAAACTCAGCGGCCATTGTTGTTTTTTCTTCTTTTTTTTTTTTTTCGTCAAGTAAATATTTATGCGAGCAGGCATAATTGTTAGCAGAGCAAAGAGAGGGGGGCAGAAGCGGCAACCCCTTAACAAAAATCACGCAACCTAAACGTGTGTGCAGGGAGGGAGGCTACCCACCCCTTTGGCCCACGACCAAGAGCGTACAATTTATACACACGCAAATTAAAATCGGTTCGCGGTGCGCTGTCGAAAATATTTGAAAAATCTGCTTAGAGCCAAAAAGGTGTTTTTATTTTCGATTTGGTTATACAATTTGTTGTTGTTGTTGTTGTTGCTAGTTTATTTTTAGTCAAAGAACAACAACGCGCGCACATTGTGAATTTATAGTTTTGTTTACATTCAAATTGGCAACACTGGCGGCAGCACATCTATCCTCTCTTTCTCTCTATCTCTCTCGGTTGCTTACTCTTGTGGTCAATGGTTGCTGCGAGGTCTATGCTGTTATTAAGAGGTTAAAAGTTTAACAGCGTGCGTTCAACGCTCATTAAACGTTATGGCAACATTGGACAACACAAGAGTCACAGTAATTGTCATTTCACAGCCCGCCCTCTGTCAACACAACAACAAGTGCGCTTAAGGTGCTGTTTGGTGTTGTTAGCTTCAAGGTTATATTTGTTAAAGATTAACATTGGTTTTCAATTAAGAACACGCGCTGCTTGTTAAAAGAAGCACACACACTAAGAAATTGAGAGAGAGAGAGAGAGAGCGAGAGTTTGAGCAGAAGCGTGCTTGATGGACAGCCCGCTGTTTTGTTACAGTAACAGACAAAGTGACTGCTACCGTGACCGTCAAACTATGACCTTGATAACTGCAGCTTGCGGTTGTTTTATTTAAGGGTTGTTTTGTTGTTTTTGTTGTCGTCCTTGCACTTTAACTTTCCTTTAAAAAAAAACCTAGAGAATATAAAGAATTGTTGATACAAGGCATGTATTTATTTTTAAATGACATGTTAGTTGGGTTTTCACACTTTTATCTTTCTGCCTTACTCATCAGCGTATGCATATGCTCAATTTGCTTTAACTTGCAAAAGCTATTAACAATTCATCATAAAATCATAAGCACAAGCAAGTACTTTTATAGAGATAATCAATTCAGCGTGCATTGAGAAAAACAAGCAGCGTACAGTTTGATGATACTGTCACTGTTTTACACTCGCTCGGTTTAAGAGTCACTGTGCTTTGCAGCTGCAGCAATCTCCATAGATAACAGCAACAAGTTTTCAACTCTCTTTGCTTTTAATCATTTACTATTTTGTTATATGCTGTCTGCACTTCTTACTTAAGATTTAATAATACCTATTTTTAGAGCAGTGCATGTTTTTTTATTGCATTCATAATAGTCTTTATCTCTGTTTCCCTCATGCGATTGATTATTCTTAACTAGTCACAAAATGGTTTCTCACTTTCGTCAGTCGATCTAAAAATACAATATATACAAATTGTACACATTTAAATGCACATCATTTGAATATTATTATTTTTGTTGTTGTTGTTGCTGGTTGTACTTAATTAAAACTTGTTTGTACACATCTCTGATACATTATTAATAAAACGCCGTTTTATGATGTTAATTAAAATGTTGTCACTGCACATTTTGTACAGAGAGAAGGCGAAGTTCAATTCGCCGCTGCAGGCAGGCAGGTGCGGCGAGTAATTAAAAGCAAAAAAAAAATCCAGACGGCAAACAATAACAACATTAGCAGAGAAATAAGAGCAAGAGAAACAACAATTTGTAAAGAGCTGCAAAACAAACTAATTATGAACCTAATCAAAAATAAATCAATTAAAACACCAACCAAGCGACTATCAGACACGTCGCGACGACGTCGACAGCGGCAGCGACGTCAGCAGCACAAGCAGTGCCTAGCGTATACATATGTCACATTGTTGTCGTTGCTGCTGTCGTTTTTTACCGTTTGATAACCTAGAAAAAAGCGAGTGTAGCGTGAGTTTTTTTTTATGTTGTTTTGTTTCCATGTGGGCGCACGCTTTAGCTCTGTTAGTTAGTAGATTGGATGGACTGGACAAAAACTAAAATGTTGATAAGGGTAACGCATGAATGTGAGTGTGTGTGTGTGTTTGCATTGCTGTAAAGCTGCGCTCGCCGGTTGCTCAAGTGACAGCTGCGTAAACAGTTGGACAGCCATCGATCTATCTTTGGAGCTGTTAATAATATTGTTTTTACGGCTCTTCTAAGCTTCTACTGAATGTCAATACTTTAAGATTTGAGTGGTGTTTGCGTGTGGGTGTGTTTACTTATGTAAATCTTAAAATTGACAGCTATTTGAACAGTTTGACAGCAATCATTAACGTTGCTGTTGAAAGCGCCGTAGGCAAGAAACGTTACAGGATTCCCAATGCATTATGTCGCGCTTGAATGGTTTGACATTCGTCACTTACTCTGTATGTAGCGAGAGCATACTCTTGCTGTTACAGTTACTAAGCTCGCTGTTAAACGTTTTTAACAGGTCGTTGTTAGCTAATTTCCTGTTGCTTCTAAACTGCGCATACTGTTTGTTACGATTTAATACGTTTTCTCAAAGTTATAATAAATTAATATTATATGACTGTGTAATGAATGAATGCAATTCACACACGCGCCTCGCATTATTTAAGGTTCGCTCATTTAAAAGCTAAACAATCTTGTTTATAACGCTAGCCAGACCGCATTTTTTATTTATTATACAATTGTTGTTGTATTTTTTATGCATAAATTCATTCGTTAACTCATATCAAGACAGAGGCCTACGCATCAACAGAAAAAAAACGTCTAAGGAGAGTTAACAGTTGAGAAGTAATGTGGGAAGGGGGGGCCGGAGGAAGTTAAAAGAAGCTGCTTGTCAACTGTTTTGCTTTAGTCTGCAGGGCTTTGAGTGGGAGAGAGAGAGAAGGAGGTATATAGAAGAGATGGAGCCTGCCCTGTCCTACACCCTGCCCTACATACGATTACTTCCCCCACCACTGCCTTCTTCTTATAGCTGGCCATCGGTCGCGTTTGGAAATCTCGCAAACTTGTTTATACAACAAAAATGTATAAACAAGTTTTTTTTTCTTTTTTTTCTTCTGCTCTGACTGCCTGATGCTGTTGTTGTTTTTCGGCTGCTGCCTTCCTTCTTGTATTTGTTTTTTTTTTTTTTTTCATTTTTGCTTCTCTTGTGGCTTGTCGTCAGTTTCGTAATTTATTCTAAAAGCGTTCCGTTTTCGGCCTCTCTATATAAAGAGACAGAGAGCAAATACATATTTATATGAACATACATATATACACATATTAGGTATATATATGTATGGATATTTTATATCTAACTTATGTGCTGATATGTATATATTTGAATATACGCGCT
Source organism: Scaptomyza cyrtandrae (assembly GCA_035044605.1). Lineage (NCBI taxonomy): Eukaryota > Metazoa > Arthropoda > Insecta > Diptera > Drosophilidae > Scaptomyza > Scaptomyza cyrtandrae. The sequence continues at coordinate 924,389 of JAWNNS010000642.1, forward strand.
TTGTTTTTTTATTCATTTTTATTTGTGTTGTTTTGTTTTGCCATGCTTTGAATTATTCAGAATAACACTTTTGGTCTATTTGCCAAGCTCGCGCGATTGTTATTGTTGTAGCTCTTGTTGTTGCTGTACGCTTCAGCGCTTTTCAAGTGGGTGTAAAAGGCACTAAGCGCAACAACAGCAACGAGATATGCTGCAGTTGATATCTACAGACTGTTAAATGCTCTGCTAATAACAGTGTAATAACGGATAACAGGAGTTTAGTGACTCTTAAACTGTGGCGGTAAGGAATAACTTTTATAAACAGCTGTGATTGTAAAAGTGTATATGTTTTTATTAGCCACAAACCAATATACTTCATCTCTCAGATGATACAGAGTATGACAAGAACTATTGCACGATCTACAGACCGCAACAAAAACAAATACAACAACAACAACAATAATAATAATAATGCATAACAATTCAATTTCCATCAAAATAGACAAATAATGTAAACCAATCCACCCACAAGACACCAAAGAAGAAAGGGGCGGGAATGGGTAAGGGAAAACTGCTTGCGGCATTTGTTTGCGCAATGGGTGTGGCCAGCATATGTAAGTGGTTGTGATTGTGGGTGTACAGCTACTTAAAGTATAGGCACATAATTCTAATTAAGCTACGCTTCTGTCAACAGTTTGAGTGCCATTGAACAATGCCTGTCAAATTGTGACACGTGGAACCGGCAACGGGAAGAGCGGAAAAGACCCAAAACAAAAACAAAACTCAGCGACTACAGCTGTTGTTTGATTTAACCTTGAAAAATCGACACACGCAGAGACACAGGCGCAGAGTCAAGATACACACACACACATACAAACAGGCAGAAGTTTTTTGCTTTATTTTTCAACGCGTGTCGCGTCTTTGAATAGAGTATTTATTTTCTTTTTTTTTTCTTTCCAATTTTTTTTTATGTCAAGTCATCGCCAAAATAATCGTGCTTAGATATTCAAGCAAGCACTACTCATTGTCTATAAAGATCTTTGGGGAATAGTAGAATCTTAAAAAACAACAACAGCATTTAACTATATATCGGAAAATGATGCGCCATTAAATAATACTTAAATTAATAGTTTTGGCTTAAGCAGTTGATGTTGATTAACGAATGCGAATGAAGTAATCGAATGTCGGGAACATTTAATAATGGTCTAAAAGAAAACTTCAAATTGAACTTTGAAAACTGAACAAGCTGAAAAAAAATCGAACAGTAAAGAAAAAAACGATGAAAAACAACTCTTGATAATTTGAAAGAAAATTTTATAAAACTATGCAAAATTTGCATGAAGCAACGCCATTCGTTTCCCCTTAGAAACTTCGTTTCAAAAGAGCGCATAAATTATTAAGTTAAATACGCCGCATCCCGAACCAAAACGAAAGCGGAAAAACTAAAAATAAGGCGATCGGTTAAACAAAACAACAAGAAGCAAAATAGGGAACAGAGAGTCCGATAAAAACATACGACCGAGTACACACACATACATACGTACATATGAAACGGGAAGGCAAATAACTTATACAGGGTGTCTTCGCCAAGGAGTACACACAAACAGGTGTAGGGAAAACACAAATCAAACACACACACATGCTCAAATAACTGTGCGTATGCACTTAACAAAATAGTATACCAATTGCCACAGACAAATCGAAAATGCACTTTTCTCAAGCGACAAAAGGCGTTGTTTTTTTTTTATTTTTCTATGTGAATGAATGACCCTGTTTTTTATATTCTGCTGCTCCTGCTCCTAGCTCACTCGATCTTCACTATCGCATACATAACTGTGCGTGTATGTGTGTGCTTGTGTACGTGTGTTTGTCTGTCAAGAATAGGCAGAAACTGCGTTTGGCCGGCACACAAAGCATAAAGAACGATAATTCATACACACGCACAACATATGTATGTATGTATGTGTGGTTGGGCCCTAACATTGTTGCTGGGCTCTTCTTATGCTGCGTGGAAAATGGTTACGCTGCGCATAAAACAGAGTGCGATAAAATGCTTAAAATTCAAATAATATGAACACACACACACACGCGTTTATATATGTGTTTTTAATATTAAAATTAACATTTTCTCCACTTACATTCTTGAAAAAATCCGTGAAATTGCTGTAGTAGACAAAATTCTTTGGATATTTTTGCACAAACGTCTGCAAGAGCAGCGCTGGCAGTGAAGCTTCGCCGGCTCCTGCTGCTTTGCTGCTGTTGTTGTTATTGCCATTGCCACCCACTCCACAAACAGAGTCGTTGGCGAAGCGCTGCAGCTGTGGCGAATTGGCATTAAAATTCAAACATTCGCACGAGATCAACATGATTGGTTTTGATTTGGATTGTGTGTGTGTGTTTTGTTATTATTTAACGGTATAACAGATTTTATAATTCACAAGTGTTGCGTTTTGTTGTTGTTTTCTTTTAATTTTGCTGTGCGTGACTTCCTCGTTCGTCCTCTTTTGCGTTTTGGGCTTCAGCGGCGCGGGCGCGTAAAAAATCACAATTAAAACACCCACAACAACCTTAGTTCAGCATTTTAGCGTCCGTCCTGTTCAATGTGAATTTTTCGAATGAGCAGAGTTCGATTATCGAATTTCCCGATTGTGTGTGTGAAGAAATGCAAAACAATGCGCACCCAACTTCACGCTGCCCAACAAAGGTTAGCTACCAAACCGGCAATTAGGGTCTGTTAGCTCGCTGTCATGGCTATTTAAAGAGGTTGTACGCAAATAGCAGGTCAATAACAGTGAAAAGGTACTTGTACATAAGCCCAATGGAATATTTACTCAACTTCATTAACGTTGTTAAGTTTTTTGTTGAAATAAACAGCAAGCAAAATTAATTTATTACATATGTTAACGCTCTGCCGGTGCTGTTAGTTTTGAAAGAGTGTTAGCGCACCAAAGAGCACTGTAAAAAGATATCGATATGTACTGTATTAGATATATGGCCACACCGGTGCTGCTAACAAACAGCTGTTTAGTTTTATTATGGCGCAAATTTGTAATCTGTAAAATGTTGAAATAGTAGAAAATAAAGTGAAATGTCATTTTTTTCGTGTTTAATGTATTGTTAAGTGCAGCTGTGTGTTTGCTCTAGCAATTGAAGGTATGTATGCAATTTGCTTCAAATGTACACTATGTAGGAAACTAAAAATTCTGCTCTACTTTCGCGCATTTTCTTATTGTAATATTAAAAATGCATTTAATTTTCTTGCACTTGCTTTGCTTTGCACTTGCACACATTGCTATTTTTTTTTGTATTTTGTATTGCACTTGATTAAATTCAAAGTGAGTCTCTGTTGCTGCGGCTAAGCATTAAAAATGAATGCAATTCCAAAAACAACAAGTGCGCTCCTTTGACTAATGGTAAAGGGAAGAGCAGGCGGAGTCGGAGGTTTAATGTTCGTCCATTTTGTAATTCGGGCCTTTAAAGCGAAAAAACTTGTTAGTTCATAACTTTATTAAAACCAAACCGATTTTCAAAAGAAATATGTTTTTGTTTACGGTTCAATTGTATGGATATATCTAAGTTTTTAGTTAAAAATTTGCATGTTTTTAATTTTTCGGTTGAATCTTTGACCCAATATACTCTACCTTTACCTTACTTTTACCCTTTTACCACTTGCAGTGTATTACGTAATCGAAAACATAAACTCAGACACGTGCCTAGGTTAGCCCGTTTAACCTGGAGGCCATCCTCATAGTCCAGTTACAAGTTGTTCAGCTTTTCTTCTTCTTCTTCTTTGCTTTGGCACCTGGCTTTATTTTTTTTCTAGCGGCTTTTAGCAGCTCCCCCAACAGCAGCTGAAAGGGCGGCGTGCAAACAGTTTTACAGCTACACAGAAAAACATCAGCGTAATGAAAGTGTCGAGTTATATATTCAGCATATATATACATATATATGTATATAGAGTTGTAACTTGTCGACTTTAACTAGGCATAGTCTTTGGGATCTTGTTGTTTGTATGTATGTGTGTATGTATGTAATTGAAATTGCGTGGCGTGCGCGGCATTAAGTCATAAAAGCAACAACAACAACAACAACAACTTGAACCAGTTTGTCACACTCTGAGGCCAAGCTGGGAGGCACGTACTCACCAAGAGGTCAAAAAAAAATAAGGCACTTGAGCTCTCTTGGATCTCTGGACAAAAGCGCCAGGGCCAACATATCATCTCTTTGAGATCCCAAAAAGCAGCAAAAAACAATTGTGAAACTTATAAAGTAAACTTTTGTGTGTCATAAAAAGGTAAAGTGTAGAACAAGTTAACACAAAATTCTTGCTCAAAATTTAATGAAGGTCTGCTTGTTTCCGGCGAAACGTTTACTCCGAGGAGCATCTTTTATTCGGTTGGTGTTAAGAACGAAACGTAGCGTCCATTGACTCCCGGCTTAACAAAGTCTTAAAGTATCTTTAGTCTTGAGGAATTTCAAATTTCTAGCTATTAGTTCTAGAGATAAAACAATTTTTGTTTTAAAAGACCTTTTAATGAATTCGAAAAAAGTTTCATCACATAAAACTTTGACTAATAAGTTAGTTCGCATAGTCTGGTATAAAACAATATTTTACCTATTTGGCTTTTGAAAATACAAATTCAAAGTTTTCTTCTCTATCTTACGATCAAATTATAAGACTCTAAGCTTAAGTTATGCTATTATTTTGAAGGGTTTCTTTCTCTCGATTTTATAGAAGAAAATTGTTAAACCAAAGTATTTTCCCAGTTTTCCTAATGTTTCTGATTTTAATTAAACAAATATTCGCTAGATTTTATAGATAAATATGTTAAAGGGTTTCCTGATTGATTTTTTGTGATCTTATCGAATCGCTACCTATCGGAACATCACCTATCGAACCATCACCTACTTTTCTCGATTGATTTCCTATCTTTCCTGATTGATTTTTTGTGATCTTATCGAATCGTTACCTATCGGAACATCACCTATCGAACCATCAACTACTTTTTCTGGCTTTTCTTTCTCATTACGTTTACATTAATACAATAACTGTTAAATCACCTCACCAATTAATCTAGACACGATCTCTAAACAAAATGCCTTCTTAACGATCCTTCTTATTGTACATCTCCCCTTACTTCTCCCCATACTTCTTTCTTCTTTGTCCCTTCTCAATCAATTGAATTCCTTTGCTTAGATTCCGAACGTGCCGCAATTGCGTTATGTAAATCGATATCGATATTAAAATGGTTTGCGCAATTGATTGATTGCCATTCAATTGAAAACTACAGCACCAAACACAAGAAAAGAACTCGACGGGGAATTGCTTTATCGCTTTAATTCTTTATAAAGTTTTATGGATTTGCGGGCGGTTTGTTTGTTATGCGCAATTTATAAAGTTGCTGACGCAAGGATCATGGCTTGAGGGTCGGGGCCAAGGCACCTCCGCCTTTAATTCTCGCGAAAAATTAAAAAGGAGCTGCACACACAGCTAAAGTATTGTATTACCAAAGACACACACTGATAGAGCGAGTGAGAGAGAGAGAGAGAGAGATAGAGGCAGTTAGAAAGACCGAGAGTGAGAGCGAGATGGAATGATTGTGTGACCCAAGTTTATACGCTTTGATAAGAGAAACCTACAAGCACAGTCAGCCACCGTCAACATAAAAGGTCCTTTAAAGAAGACAATGAGGAGCCCAAAAGCATTTCCTTCTGCTGCTGCTGCTTCTGATCCTGCGCCTTATTCTTGTACTTATTCCTTGTTCCTTATCACACCAAAAAGATCAAATTTCAAGAGCAGAAGCAGACGCAAAGAGAAAGCGAACCAAACTATTCTGGGAAAGGATGTGAGCATCATCAGCATCTTTTTCGAAAACTGAATAACAAATCCAAAGCTCCTTTTTGTAGGCGGCACAAAAGTCATGCTAACACATAGGATATATTTGTCGATGATTATGATGATTATGATTATGTAAGCATTAAAGAAATCTTAATGTTCAAAATCGATTCTTTTTTAAATACAGAACGTATTAATCTAGAGAACAAATTTTAAACCAAATTGTTAAAAAAGTTCAAACTAGTTAATTTTTCGAAGTGTTTTAGGTTTATTAGCTTTATTTAAGCTTGTTCTTTGAAATGAGGTTTCATAATTAACCCAATTAAATATTTTTCTGATAGCAAACTGTTTTTACTACTAGAATCGACTAGAATACTTTAATATATATTTAATATACGTATTAAATATATAATTTATCTTATTCAACATTTATTTTTTTCTACCATTTGTTGCCTTCTTGCCTACTTCAACTTTTACTAATATTCTGACCTGCTTTTCTCTCAACGAACCGAAAGAAAGCGAATGCCAAAACGAAATGTATCTGGGGCCACCCATGCCACGCCTATTCAGTTACAGATACAGATACATAAACGAATGCCTGCTACATATATATAAGTGTAGCCGATAGCTGACACGAATCTTTTACAGTTTATTATGTACGTATATATATACCTGGCCAGCCAATGAAAAGAGGCTGAAACAGTTAACTGTAAATGAGTATCTCCATCTGGGAGTATCTGTGTGTTTTGTGTGTGTGTAATTTTTAAGTGATGTGATATGGGTTGGTATTGCGACTACTTAGCTGGCAATTAAGCAAAACTATATCTAGAGATCTCTGATCTTAAAGAGATATCTATCCAAGTGCTTATTAATATAACGCGTGCCAGCTGGAAGCTGGAAAGGGGAGCAAAATATTATCATTATTAATTGAATTAGCGCCTACAATGAAATAAGCCATGCAATTGTAAGGGGGATAGTAGAGGGAATATGTAACGAAGGGTCACTTAATGACCAAGGCGTAAAACAATGAAAGAAGAAATCAACTGTAAAATAAACTCAATTGAGCACAGGAAATGACAGCTAATTGACACAAGAAGAAAAATCTTCCCCCTCCCCCCCCAACTTTTAATAATTTCATCCATTACATCCATTAGTTGTCTTTTATGAGTTTCCTGTGTTCGATTTGCATATGACAGCTATCCATATATCCATATATATACTTAACCAAAGCTTGACACATTTCCTGCGCATTTTGGTTTTATTTTTCTTTTGGCTCATCCATCAAGTTCACTAAAAATTCGCACGATATCATTAACAAGAGGTTTATTGACAACGGATATAGCTATATGGCGCTTTAAAAGTCAGTTTCCCAGGCCATTTACAGCATCCTTCAAGGCATCCACTTCAGACCATAATACAGCATCATCATCACCCCCATCGGTAAATCACGTTAATAAGCCGGTAATGAATATTATGTTGGGTTTTTTTTTGTTGGGGGAAGTTCAAGGAGTAACAATTTCAGCTTCGCATGTTTGGCACACATTCACTCGCTGCGTGTGTGTGTGTGTGTGTGTGTTTGCAAAATTCCTCCTTTTTGACCCTGTTCCGTTGTTGCTGTCATTCTCTTGCGACCGGAAGGAAACATTTCAACGGTGTTCTGTGCGTGGAAGGATGAGAGAGAGAGGAGAGGTGAGGAGAGGAGGGGGAGTGAGTGTCGTTCGCGTGTGTGTGGGGGGGTTAGTCGCTACCCTTGCGAAAATAAACAAAGCCTTAGAAGGAAAAAAATCAAGCAACAAGGTACGACTAGAAGTTTTTCTGTAATTAAGAAAATCTGAAGTTGTGAACAATTTCTTTATTATGTTTGGGTTCCTTAGCTTAAAACGTATGTATCTGCAATGATGTACAAGGTATGGTATAAGGTACTTAGTATAATATATATATATATATATACATATACACATTGTTATATTTAATTTAGTATCCTAAGGATAATTTTATTAAAGATGTGTTATAATGTTATGAATTTATTGTACAACGGTCGTTCTTGTTATATTACGATTTTTGAAGGGTAAATCGGATTTTGACAAACAATAATGATGTTAAAACTTAAAGGAAATCTAAAATTAAGTGCTAAATATGTTTCCTAAACTTTAATGTTGAAAAAAAAATACCTTCGAAGAAACCCACAAACGAAATTTGATGTCTTTAGCTTGTATGATCTCTTAGTTCAATGAGATAGTTGGGGAAATACTTCTAGTAAATACACTATAATCATAATATCTAATTTTTGACTATTACAAAGACTTCCTAAACCCATTATGCCACATTCTTAATGTTTACAGGGCATACGCAATAAAACCAAAAGCATCTTTTATTCTTCTCGTCTTGGTTTAATAAGGCATGTGAAAACATTTCGCCCGGCATTTCTTCACCTCACCTCCCCAGCCCAACCCACCCTACCACCATATATATGTACGCCAAACATATTTCAGTGTTGAATCTCCCATTCAATCAGCTTTATCATCATTTGTATCCATTATGAGGCGCTGGTTTTTGTTTTGGTTTAGGTGTTGTTTGTCGTTTAACTCACTTTGTGGCCTTTTTGGCCATCATCATCATCTGGCCAAATATGTCTAAGAGCTCTCTTCTTCATTTGTCAAAGTTACGCGCGCTTTCAGCCAACTCCAACAACTCAAGCAAAAATCTTATGGCTTGCAACGCTTTTCCAAATGTCTTAGACGCTCACATGCCACAATTGCAGTTGTAGAGGCAGGGTGGGCAGGAAGGAAAGCAGTGCGGGCTTTAGGCATGCCAAGCGAAGGCCAACACTTAACTCTAGTGGAGAGCAGCGAGGCGCACAAAGAGCAGGGGGACAAACAACAAGGAGCAGTTAGTTTAGTTAGCTGCTTTGTGCTGCAAATGCGTCGCCAAACAGCCAAAGAGACGTCAAAACATGCAGCTGAGACTTAAACTAAGACTTTGACTGCAGTTTTGCTCCACTTGCTCGAAGAATGGCAGTTGCAACTGCAACTGCAACCGCACTAGGCAGACTTTCAACCGCCGCACAGTGGTGCTAAAGATGAGAAAAAGAAATCAAAACTCCAAATCGATCTCAACCTAAATTTTCTTTAAAGAAGATATTCGGAAGGTTGTATTTAATCGTTATTGCTAACTTTTGTTCTGGATCTAAGGTTTCCTTCATATAAATATATAGCTGAAAGGTCTAAAAATCGATTTTTTTTTGATGTAAGCACCTTTTGGATACAAAAATTGTAGTTATTTTCATATAAGGATAAATTTACTTTATAAGAGAAGAAAGTAAGTCTAAGAACGTTTCTTTTTCCGTATAAAGTGAAAGTAGAATGTTTGTTTAAGAAAAATATATCTTTCTATGAATGAAACTTCTTTATTAAAATATCAAAACTTTTCACAGAAGTATGCAAGGGAATTGTCTTTGCTACAACATGTTTCTTAAGAGTTAGAATCTAATCTACAAATAGTTAACCAATTTTCTCTCTTTTTTTACGAGATATTCGTTTGATAAAAGTGACTTTTTGATTGGTATCTTAAGTTTCTAGAGATATAAGTGACATATAAAGGTACCCAACTTTTCCTTTCAACATATTACTTTCGCCTCTCTTTAGACAAATTCTTCACTGTTCCATCTTTTAGCTTTTGATTAAGCACAATAAAACTGCATTTCGTTGCACTGTAATTGCATAGAGTTTCAGCAAAAAAACCCGTCAAATGCCAGACATACCAAAAAAATAAATCGACGCGAATCGATGCGTGATACTCCGGAGGTGGGTTTTGATTTAGATCCAACAGCTACTGCGGACATATTGGTGACGTTTTCAACGGCGGCAAAAAAAACAAGACAATTCGCAGAAACTTAGCGAGAGGCGAACAACAACATCAGAGAGACAGGGAGAGAGAGAGAGGAGTTGAGGAGTTGCAGTTGGAAGTTGTTGGGGGAATCGAAGAAAGCGCGCCTGGCGGTCTGGGCGGCAGCGAAAACGATCAATGAATTCGCTTTGAGTTTGTTTGGTTTGTTAAGATTTCAATGGTGTTTGTTTTCTGTTGGAGGATTTCCAGTTTACCAGCGTTCGGTTCGTTCGGTTTGTTCGGTCGTTCGGACGCGTTGGCATTCCGGGCATGGCGCTAATTAACTACTGCCGGTGTTTAAGCGTTTTACGCTATATACTTTGTGAACCAATTGCTGATAATAAACATTTTTATTGATTTGTGATGATTGCCGACCGATTGCCTGTCACAACTAACCGACACCAGCACAGGTGCAATGGCAAGTTCTTTTCTCCCCTTCTATCTATCTCTTTCTAGATGACAATTTATTAAATGCTATTTATTTGCAATTGCTTCTTAGAAGACAAGGAGGTGCTCGTCGGAGGATTAGCAAAACTTCAACATTGCATTCTAGGAAGCAGTCTCAAAGACACGACACAGTCCAGTCAGACCCAGCTTTTTCTTTTTCTTATCTTTGCTTTTCAAGCCCAGTGCATAATTGCCACCGGTCTTCAAGATAGGCATCACCCCAAAAGCAGCAGCGCCAATTTGTTGTGTCGCCTCGACAGCAAAAAAATAAAAATAAAATTATACGAATAAAAAAAAAAGCCAACTCAAAAATACAAAACAAATCCCAAAAACGAGTTACACTCGCGCGCACCTTTTTTATGGTCGTTACGTGTCGCGGTCGCCGAAAACCAACCACAAAACATTACGACAGTAAAGACTCAAGAGATCTGGCTCGACTAGCAGTTACCCTGTTTGAGAAATATTTCATATCTATCTGTTTATTAACTATATTTTGTCTTAAAAGACCTTAAGGTTAAGTAAGGTGTACTTAGTTTGTCAGAAGCTTAATTTCAAGTTTCAGAACTCCAACTTAAGGTGTTTCCTAATTCCAAGTTTTAGAACTCTAGCTTAAGTTTTTCCTTATATAAGATACCAATCAAAAAGTATCTTTTATGTAACAAATATATCTTAAAAAGACAGAAAATTGGTTAACTATAGGTAGATTAGATTCTAAATCTAAAGAAATGTTCCTTCAATTGTAAAGAAGACTATGCTTACTAAGTTTACTGTACTAAGTTTTGATATTCTTTCTAAAGAAGTTACTTTCATAGAAAAATAAATCTTATATGGAAAAGAAATATTATTATGAACTTGTTTTTATCAATTACTTTATCCTTATATGAAAAGAAAGAAACTTTTCAAGCAAAAATACCAAGATCTCTTAAAAATTGAAAGTTTTATATCCAAAAGATGTATACAGAAAAAAAAATTATATAACTTTTTCTTTCATTATACTATCATCCGATGTTTACTTAGACTTAAGCAGCTTTCCTTTCCATTATACGTTCCTGCGATGTTTACCTAAAATTCCATATTCCCTTAAAACGCCCATCTGATGTAGGGTATCAAAAAAATATTCGCCATAAAAATTGTTGAAGCGCCTGACGCAGAGACGCATGTCGTCAGCTTCCATAAAAAAAGAATCTTATCAGATTTACAGGCGAAACTTCTAAGTAAACACATAAAAGAAATTACGCGAGGTTTTGTATTTTGGTTTAAACTTGTGTTTTTGTTTTATTTACTCTATATATTTTGTTGTATTTTTTTATATTTTTTAATTTTAAATGCTACACATTAAAAATGCTTGGTGCTTATGTAAGACATATATCATAATTGTAAAGTTACCATCATATATGTATATATATATATATATAGGAAATAATAAAATGTTAGTTTACTATAATAAATACTGAAAGGGAACGCATTGCGCCTTTAACTATAACATAAACTGAACATTGGTACTTTGTTTTTTTATTTTTTTATTATTATTATTATTATTATAATATACAAACTAGTTTATCATAGAAATAGAAAAATTCATTGGATTTATCTTTGAAAACTATCACACACAAATTATTATTATTTTTATTTATTATTTTGTAAAGAAAACTACATTAATATTATTTAAAATATTTTATAATTTTAATGTTATAGGTTAGCTATTTACTAGGCATAGTTATATAATAATAATGGTATATCATGGATTATTTATATCTTTATAACTAAGCTGTTCCATTTTAACATATAAAAAACTAGGACAGAAAGAAAACAGAATGAAACCAAACTAATTTTTTAAGTTTAAAAACTGTTTCCAACCAAAATCGATTTTTACAGACAGATATTGAAAACATTTGCTATAAAAATAAAATGAATGTGAACCGTCTTTAATATATAAATTATGTACTGTGCACATCAAGAAAACCAGCAAATTTTTCAAGCAGGAATACCTTGAATATTTTGTTAATATTCTCTACGTAAGCTACTAGTTCATGTGTATCCTTAACCTCAAAAGGACGCTAGACGTTTTAAGATGCAGATAAATAGTTTTGGTTAATTGTTAGATTGCTTAATACTTGAGTAAAGAAGCAGTTGAGAATCCTTCTCAGGCACTGCTGCTGGAGCGTTCGGTCTGTCCGCCGGATAACAGCTCATTAGAGCGGGTTTCATGTGGAACCTGCTCGACTTCAATATACTCCTCGTCATCCTGGACAGTGGACTCTTCTTGCTGTTGTGGTGAGGTTGCAGTTTCTGATTCATAGAGCTCCTGCTTCACATGACTGGGACTGAGAATGGGTGAACTGGCCGACGAGCTGTGATGTTCCTGTTTGGGTGGTGGACGTACCGCAGGTGGTGGATTGGGTGCTGCTGGGATTTGACGTAATTCATGGGCACGCTGATGATGCTCGAGTTCGGCACGGAAGAAAAACTTCTCTGGGCACAAATTACAATCATAGGGTCGAGCACCATGCTCCGCTATGTGAGCTAAGAGACCACCGGGGGCCGTAAATACCGCTGAGCAAATGTAGCAATTGAAACCACGCTGTTCGGTACCGGCAAACGTATGTTCCACCAGGTGCTCCTGGAGTTTTTGAGCATGTGGCAATATGAGTTTGCAGAGATTACATCGATTCTCCAGATAACCCACTGTGGTTGCTGATGGCTGTTGAGGAGCTACCACTGGAGGTGCTTCCTTGTTGTTTCTCTTACCATTGAGATTATGTTTGCGACAGCACTTGTCACACAATTTGGCAGTTTCTCCCGCTTCGGGCAAGGGTTCCAAGCACAGAGCACAAACAGGCTCCTGGAGGCTACCACTGTTTGGAGATTTTGTGTGGAACTTTGCATGCAAGCTTAGCTCAAACTCAGAGTGCAAAGTTTGACGGCAGCATATGCATGCCATGGGTAAATTACCATCATTACCATGCTCTCCCAGGTGTGCACGAAATGCAGCCACATGCTCCAACTGCTGACCACAATGGGCACATTTACCCGACTGACCCACCTTCGAATGCTGCAGCTTATGCTCGGCAAGTATTGCTGGCGATGGAAAGATCTCGTCACAGATGAGACACTTGTGTTTCCCGCTCGAATTGTGACAGCTCTTCATATGCTGTTCCAGCTCCGCACGTGACTTATAATTGCCCGAGCAGTAGGCACATCTCAAACTGACTCCCGTCTTGAGATTATGAGCTAGTTTCCGATGTGAATGAAGCTCTGCCTCACTACGCAAATCTTGTCGCTCACACATGCCACAACTGTAACTGCTACCGGTGCTACCGGATGCCGTTGCATTTGCTGCTTGAGTTGCTTGTGCCGGTAGTTCGGGTGCATTGGCTGCTGGTGAAGTTGCCTTTGCAGCATACATCTCCATCAAATACCGTTGACTAAGACCGTACATGAGTGCGGGATGAGGGGTCTGCTGTGGCTTCAAAGCACTGGTATCGACCTGGAAGTAGATGAGTTGATAGGAAGTTTATCAGGATTAGAACCGATGTAGTTTCGAGGTCGTACCATAAAAATATATATAAAAAAAAATATATATATATATCGATAATAGTGAAAAGCTTAAGCGATTCTTACCTGCAATGGACTGTAAAACTTGTTCCCTGATTGTGCATTGTTGGGCGTGGAGTTGCCTCCACCAAAGAGTCCTTTAAATGCCACATTGTAATCGATATGCAGATTACTATTATTATTTGTGGCAGCAGCAGCAGCTGCAGCGGCAGCCGCCAGAGGAGGCAGCAAAGCGTTCACATACAGACTGCCCATAGGATTTGTGGCCTGTTCCTGCTGTTTATCCTTGACACCACCATGCTGACTCTGCATATGACGATCGAGCAGGAACTCCACATGGAACGTCTCGGGGCAACTGGGACAACGGAATTGTCGCGCATGAGCCGCCAAATGGAAATGCATTTCTAGCTCCGAAGCACAAACGGCGCGACAAAACATGCACTGCAAGGGATTCGCAGGAGAAGCATTGGGCTGTCCAGCAGGACCACTTCCTCCGACCAATTGATGTCGCGTCTTAACATGCACATGGAAATCTGTATCGTTGCGAAAGAGTTCCAAGCAGGCACTGCAGCGAAGCAACTTCGTCTCCTGACTATGAGCACAGGCTAAGTGGAGCTGCATGGACATCCGATTCTCACACAGCTCCGAGCAAATGGAACACTTTAGCAGTGTCTGAACATGTTCACTGATTAAATGCTGTTGCAGTTCCTCCGATTTGGTAAAGGATTTGCCACAACTGGCGCCACAATTGAACTCGGAGCCGGTGATTAAAAAATGCGCCACAACATGACGTTCAAATTCGCTTTGTTCCGGCAGACTCAAGCCACAGTGGGGACATATCATTTGCATGCCCTCCGCAATGTGTGTTTTGAGATGATTGCGAAAGCTTTCAAAGTCTGGCAGCCCGGCATTACATTGGTTGCAAAAAAAGACGCCAGGTGGCGCTGGTGGTGTTAAAGTTCTTCGCTTGTTGCTGCTAAGATCCGTCGGAAGTTCTTCTGCTGGTGGACTTGGCAGATCCTGCTTTATTTTAGGCATCTCCAAACGAGGACTAAATGTGCCTGCCGTTGCCAGACGATTAAAGTGTTCATAGTAGGAATTTGGACTACTTAAACGATCCAAATGGGTCGTTCGCATATGTTGAAAGAGTGCAGCAATATTCACAAATTTCATTGTGCAATATTCGCAATTGAGTTGAAAACCATTAGTGGGAGGTTCCACTTGCTCCGTGTTGTTGCCAATAGTTGTAGAGCTTCTTCCTCCTAGTTGCTGCTGTTGTTCGTGTGCCGCTTGCAGATGCGAATTTAGTTGCTCCAGACTGCTGAATTCCATTACTTTGGGACTGCAGTAACTGCATCTAAGCAGGGGCGTTGGAGTAGGCGTCGTTGGTACTACTCCACCACGAGCTCGCTTGGGAAACTCCAGACGACTTGGACTGCTATCCGAGGCGAGTGCCAAGGCATAGCGACGCTTGTGTAGACTACCATTGCTAGAGATTGAGGCAGAGCCCGTGGAACGTGGACTATAATTGAGAGCATTGGGATTACCACCAGCTGCCAGAATTGCAGCATTCTTCTTGTGCTTCTGCATGTGAGAGGTTAAAGCGGCAGCTGTATTATAGCCACGATTGCACATGCTGCACTGAAAGGGCTTCTGTATATCGTGCGTCTTCATATGAATCTTTAAATGATCGCTAAAGAGTTGGAAGGGGATAGAAAATATAGGGTTTAAGATAGGGATTTGATAGGAACTACCTTTCAAGAGCAGCACTACATCTGTTTCTTAATCAATTCTTCAGTTTTCTAACTTACCTTCTTGAGAAAGCAGCTTCACAATGCGGACACTTGTAGTTCCTCTCGTTTGTATGCAACTTCTTATGACGATCTCGGGAGCGCTTATGTTTGAATAGCTTGGCGCAATATTCGCATTTGAAAGGCAAATGTTCGGCATGGCTCTAAAAGAGAAGAGAGCAACAAATTAGCAAAGTTCAACAAGTGTTTGTTGTTTTTTTCGGTTGATAATCTGAGTCAAGAACTCCTCTAAGGCTGACTAACCTATTTGAAATTCTTAGAAGTCGTCATGTTGTCTTGTCGTCAACTCTTTCAGACAGTGCGATTCCTGTCTTGAATTTATTGCTGAACTGCAGTCGTTGACTAAATCTCAATTCCTTTTGGTACCCTATTACAGCGGGTACTTTGATTACGCTATTAAGTGTGTGACGTTTCAAGTTTTCAAAGTCCGATTAAGAATTTAGTTAAACTTAAGTCTGAACCTGTTTATTGCTAGAGGTAACTGACGTTTGAGTATTTGGCTTTACGCTTCAAAGTAAAAGATCGGAAGATTGGAAAGAGTATACTTAGTTCGTCTTACTGTTAATACCAAGTTTCTTGATGAATCTGCATACCCGTAGAGGGTAGGCGGTAGGGGTACGATAAAGTATGTAGGTGTTTTACTTGGCTTGTGGACAAAATCTTCATCTAAATGCGCAACGTAAACGCCAGAAGGAGAGCGGGTGTAGTACGGGGAGGTCAGGTGGTTCGGGAGGGGATACACTCTTAACAAACTCACACAGATACACATACACCCGCAACTGGTTTGCTTTTTGGGTTCTTTGGCGGTCGGTCGCTCTTGCTGTTAAATGCTTTGAAGTGTAGCGCGCGCAAAACTAAAAAAAATTAGCCCATTTGTATGCAGCCCCCCAGTTGGAGAGTTGGCTTATTGCACAATATGAGCCAAGTTTAGCCAGACAGCTTGAGAATTCATTCTCATGTGTTGGTTATGGTTTTTTAAACTGTCGCGCCAATCATCAACATCATCACCATATTCCCGAATGCTCTACCCTGCCGCAAGGAACGTGCAAATATCCCCGCCTAGGATCAAAGGGTAGCGCAACATGTGATGTTAGAATTCCCGCTCTCTCTCTCTCGCTCTCTCTCACATGAGCGATAAGCGATCTACAGTAGTCCTAAACACAGTTGCAATTGGGTTAACAAGTTGCTGATGTCATGGGCGTACCAACAACCGGACAGGATGAGACATGCGTTCAAGTGGGTGAACATCGAGTGTTACGTGTTTTTGAATGTTTTTTTTTTCGAAGTGCTACCGAAACTTTTAGCTTTGTGAGTCGCTTTTGCCGACGCCTAAGAATGTGGCTTTATGCCCGTAAAGTGAACAGATTTGCATCTTATATTAAAATATTTTGTTTTTTGCATCCAAGAAACATTTTTGCAAGCTTGTTAGACAAATTTGGGTTAGAGGAGGAGACTAAGGGTTAAATGTTAAGAACATAACGTTAAAAAAATGAATCTTTTTAATCCTTAATCACCAATATTAAAAGCCTTTTAGATACTATGTTAAGCCATAATTTGCTTTAATGCTTACAGCTTTAAGCTTTTTACCTAAAAATAGCTAAACTACGTATTTGCTCTGCATTTAACTTGTCAACCTAATTCTATGTTGTGACCCACTTTAATTTTAAACTTAACAATCGATAGCAATTACCAAATTGAGTTTTCCTTCGCCTGTCATTTGGTGGTTTGCGTCTCAAGGATGCCTTAAAACTGACACCAAACACTTTGTTTGCCCCATTTTCCAACGCAATCCCACCCAAGGCAACCACCCGATGCTCTTAGACATAAGCGCCTTAAGCAATGTCGAGTCGAGTAATTAACCCCAACTTTACCACCCAAAGGACCTTGTACTCATTGTTGGGCAAAGGGGTTTGGGAAACTCACCTGCACGTGATGCTTCAAGTAGCCGAGACGCGGAAATGATTTATCACAGAACTGACACTGATAGGAGCCGTCGCTGCGACTTTTAATGCTTTCGCCTGTCAACTTATCAAACTTGTTGGCGGCGGCTGATGCTCCGGTTCCAGCACCTCCATGTCCTGCTACAGCACCAGCGGCTGCAGCCAACTTGGCTTCCTTGTTGATTTTGCGCAGCTTGTTGGCAATTTTCAGCGCCTGCTGATGATGATAATGATGATGGTGATGATGCAAATGAGCAGGTCGCTTTGGCTTGGGCAGTTCCTGTTGCTCCATAGCAGGACTTTCACCATTTGCCTTGGACTCATCGGTTTGTTGTTCCTCGGACTTTGGCTGCTGCACCGAGTTGGGTGTCAGTGTACCATCCGAGATGCTTGGCGAATAGCTCGAGGAGGTGTGCGTGCTGTACATATCTACAAAGACAAAGAGGGGGATTAGGGTATCAGTGTTGTAATTAAGATGTCGTGTGGGCAGCGACTGCATCCTTATTAGCATCATCATCATCATCGTCGGCGTCGGCTTTGGCTTCTCTTGTGACTAAGACACAGGAAATCAACGTCGCTTTATCAAATGCTCGGACACACAAACTTAATTCAATTAACATGCAACGTTTGGTGTTGTCTCCACCCCAGAGACATACGGACACATTCACTTGAGCCCTAACCGACTATTCTTGCCCGACCCCACTTCCCACTTTCCCTCTCACTTGCTCTCTCTCTCATACTGTGTGTAAATGAGCCGCACGTTTGTTTCATGCAAACTAATTGCGCTTTTGTACTTAAGAGCATTTTAATTACAAAGATCTGCCACTTGACGCCTCTTACAAACATACAGTAGCATGCAATGAGGGTCACTCCAAACGTACACTGAGCATAATATAGTGGAGGTTGTTTTAATGTGTGGAGCCAGAGATTTGAACCAAGCTAGAACCACAGGAAAGCAAGAGAAGTACTCAGTAGAAGAGGACCTCAGTGGAGGTGTCCTTTCAGAGAAAGAATCTTTTAGCTGAAGTAGAAAAAATCCTCAGCGAAGAAGAGATGGAACCCTACGAAAAAAAGAGAAGGACACCGCAGCAGGGGGAGAACTCTCAATAAAAGAGGAGTAGAGAGGGAATCCTCAGCAAAAGAGCAACTCTCCGAAGAAATCTAAGCAGTAGGAAGGGGATCCTCAGTAGAGGAAGAATTCTCAGTAAAAGAGAAACTCTCCGTGAAGAAAAGAAAGAGTCCAAAGCAGAAAAGAAGGAATCCTGAAAGAACGAAAGAACGAAGTAAAGTAATCCTAAGCAAGGAAATCTAGAATGCCTTAACATTTCTCTCACTGTACACTCACAGCTAGCACTTCGATATGGTCGCTGATCTATCACCACGCGCCAAGTGTCATTGTGCCATGTTTTGTTTTGTTGTCTTTTTGTTTTTCGAACACATTGCATTTTGGAAAACTTTAATTAAAGCTAATTGCGGCGTCTTATACATAGCATATATATGTATATATCTTAACTATTCCATGCCTCTAAACGTATCTGTTTGTTTTGGCTGCCGTCGCTTGAACTCTGATCTGTATAGTGTTCTACTCCTCACACTTCATTTTCAACTTGGTTTTTCTTTTTTTTTTTTAATGAGGAAACATGAAAATGATGCATCAGATTAATTATTCTATGTGTATGTGTGGCATCAATTGAGAATTGTCTTCGCCTTATTTCTGGTTATTTCCAGTTTCAAAGTGTCTTGGGTCAAAGAAAGTTGCAAGAGATTGTAAATCTTATACGATTTGATTGGGGTTAAATTAAGAGAGAAAGATGTCAGCAAAGGGGTTGAACAGATTACAGCTTAAAGTTAGAGGTTAGAATTGCGTTTTTCAACTTGAATTGAAAGGCGTTTGGAGAGCTTTTTGATTAATGAGGGAGAATTCTAGCTGGGTTGTCTTTCTTTCAGTAATATTGTTAAGTATATAAGTTTTGATTCAAACATTTTTCAAGGATCGGTTCATAATGTTTTCGCCCAAAATTACCGTTATTTGTAATCTCCTTGGTGGCCTGAATCTTTTCAATTAAGTTCTCCAAACGCGAACTATGACCGCGATACAACATCTTTAAAGCCATCATGGCATTGTTCAACACTCGAAATAAATCGTATTAACTCTTTTTTTTTTATAAAACTGATTTCGCAAACAATTTTTCACTTAAACATTTGTCACACTGAAAACTATTGCTTAAAAATTGTGTTGCAACATTTGAGGAATTAGTTATAGAAATGAAATTGAAGAAATTTTTGTCAAATAACACGCGAACCGACACCAAACGACGCCAAAGGATCGCAATTGTTGTTGTTGTTGCTGGCGTTTTTTGTTACGCGTTCGTAACGTCCAATTGCCGCGAGCACCAAAATGTGACTGAAATCAGAGCCAAGAGCCAAGAGCCAAGCGCCGTAGGAAACACGAAGCAGCAGAAGCGCTGTCGTCGCCGTCGCAGCAACGGGCGTCAACGCCTATAAAAGCAGGCAACAAAAAAAACAACAATAACAACAAAAACACACAAACGACACAGCAATAATTTCGAGCACTTGGCGAACCAGTCTGCTCAGCGCATGCGTGTCT
Source organism: Scaptomyza cyrtandrae (assembly GCA_035044605.1). Classification (NCBI taxonomy): domain Eukaryota; kingdom Metazoa; phylum Arthropoda; class Insecta; order Diptera; family Drosophilidae; genus Scaptomyza; species Scaptomyza cyrtandrae. The sequence goes on from JAWNNS010000642.1 coordinate 944,450, forward strand.
GTGTGTGTGAGTGTGACATGCACTCGTATACTTGTGTTTGTATATGTGTTTGTATGCCTTTTGGGATTCTGTGCACCAAGCGCAAGGCGTCGGCGTCGCTGCTGCCAGCGCAGCCGACCAGCAAATGAGAAGCAAACAAAGCACAGCATTAAATGGCGCCCCATACACACACACAAATACATACGCACGCAGCCATGCGTGAGCGAGTGGGAAAAAAAAGCTGTGAGAGAGCAAGAGCGTAACATTGTGTGTATGTGTGTATGCTTATGTACAAAGCCTGTATAAAAGGCGGAGCATGGGAGACCAAATGTTTGTGTGTGTGTGTGTGTGTTTGTGTGTGTGGTGCCGCTGTCACATTGGGCGTTCATTTAGTGTTGTTGCTTGTGAAAGCGCAAAAGAGAGAGAGAGGGGATCTGGGTTACTTTGTTAATATGTTTGTGTGGGAAAGGTGGACTACTTTTAATATATATTTTATTTATATGCTTCAGTCCGAGCTACCAGTAAAGTAATATGCAAATGAGCTTAAGTGTCAGGTGTTGATGTGTAGCTCTTCTTTTATTTTTGTTTTTATGGAAAGTTTTCTGATTTCTATTTTGTCTATTTTTGCTGTGAGGTTTGACTTTGTGACTGCTTTGGGCAGCGAAATTGTTTTTGTGCTTTTTAATGGATTTTTTCAATTATGACTAGTGAAAAATTCGGTTTGCGCTAAGAAGAAGAACTTATAAAGTTACTTTAAATATAATAAATAAGAGCTGATTGTATAGAAATACTATAATTGGGTAAGGATAAGCAGTTCATATCAATCTATAGTTTTCTTGTGTATAATTTGTTGTTGGCTTGGTATTAGTTTTTGGAATTGAATGAAGTAGTGAGTAAAGAATGAACCCAAAAACATGGAAAACTGTAAAGAACCCAAATCAAATTTGCATATTTATTCTTAGCAGCGTTAATTACACAATCATTAGCCAAATGTATTATGTACTATTCCACCTCTTGTTAGAGGTCAATTTCTATTAAACATCGCAAATTTCTGTCAATATATAGCAAATCTTAACAAAAATTCACACAAAATGACAATAAGCGCTATAATAAAAGCGTGCAAAAATGTTGAAAAGGCCAAAAAAAAAGGCGGGCAGCGAACATGTTAAAGCCATTAGCGTTAAGAGACGCAAATGTCGCCCGTCAATATGGCCAAAAATGTTTGTGGCCAACACACAAAAAGGACAGACAGCAAGGACAAAAAGTCAGATCGAGCTCACCACAGGCTGATGTTGCCGCTGTTGCGGCAAGTCTTGCTGCTGCATGCCACTAAAAGCTAAATTAATTATGCATGCAGCTGGCAACCTGGCAACAATGGCCAAAAAGTGCAGCAGTGTCAGTCTTGTTCTATTTGTTCTTCTTCTTTTTAATTTTTTTGCTTTTTACTGCCTGTCAGCAGCACTCAACAGCAGCACGCCCCTGTTCTCACTACCCCCCTCTCTCCCTTTTCCCACACCGCTCTTGACAAAAAACTATTAAAGCAATTTAAAAATCACTTTACACATTAGCAGCTTCTGTTTTGCTTGGCGTTTTTGTTTTTTGCTTTGTTTTTTCTTCTGTTTTATGTGCGAGTCGTTTTTCATTTCCAATTGGTTAAAAACTATTCAGCCAATGGAATTCATTCGTTGCGCTGCTAACGCATGCGTTACGACACAGAACGAGATAGCTATAGCTATATGAGCGCTACTCTCTTGCTTATTTACTCTGCAGCAGTTGGGCAACACTCTCTCTTACGCTTGTTCGTAGCATTTATTGACAGCGTTGTCGATTTTGGGATTTGTTTCGTTTTTAATTGCAGCGAAAGCAGCTCTAATTGCGGTTTATGTTTGTTGTTGAGTTGGTGTTGTTGTTGCTTTTGTGTTTGCGTATGCGCGAGTTTGTCGTTTCAGTCTTTGGTTTGAGGCTACAATTTTGTCTAAATTGCAATTTGGAGAACGATTTTTTTTAGTTTTTTCTTTTTTTATCAAAGCTAAATGGATTATTAAAATACAAAATATGCATTAGAACTAAGAATCACAATTTTTGTTCAATTTTTTAACTGTCTTAGCTCTGTGAAAACGGAAGCTACTATCAAAAATAGCTTGACCTTTAAAACAATCGTACATTGACATTGGAAAATACATTTCTTTGCCACAAATCCCAATTAACAATTAAGAAAAGGTCGACATTTGCAAAATGTCTTTTAACCCAATCTGAACTTAACCAAATACCAATTAAAAATGCCATAGATTGTCTAAAAAAAATACAGCCAAAACTTTTCCAATACTTTCGAAAACCACCAAAAACTTCATTAAATAATGATGGACTACCCATCAATCCAATAGAAACGAAACACAATCTCTCAATCTCAATCTGAATCCAAAAACCAATTAAAGTTAATTTAGCGCCTTTAAATTTTTAATGCGCCCAAAAACTTGTAAAAAATGTCAAAACAAGAAAACATGAAAACAATCCAAGTATTGTCCTTTCCCCCTTAAGACTTTCCTTAATTGTAATAAGAATGTTTCCCTTAAAAATTTGTTAACTTAATTGCTTAACAATTGTTAACAGTAAGCTAAGCGTTTTTTAGTGTAGAGCTAAAGAACAAAATTTTCACTTGCAGTTTGATTTATAAAACTTTTGTCCTTTGAGTTGGGACTTTTAGCTTTTTGTCTCTGCTGCCTTCTCTTGCTCTATCTCGCGCCGTTAATTACGTTTGAGTGACAGTTTTGTGACAGGCTGGCGCTGGCTGAGATCTCACGACCATCACGACCATGTCCACGTCCACGTTCCATTTCCATTTCCACAATGAGCCCAAAAGTTGATTTTGGCGACGGTTTGGGCGGTGGTTGGTGTTTTCCTTCTTTTTTTATGTGTGTTTGGGGGTGTGGGTTCATTTGGTTTTGGTGGGTGAAAGAAAAGGGTGAACAGGTAAATGCGCCCTGGCATACGTTGATGAGCCTTAGTTTCAGTCCTTGTATGTGATGATGTGATATGTGATTGGTGTAGGCATAGGGTATATTGGTTGGGGTTAGGTTAAGCTGTTTCGATCTCAGGCTGAGAGCATGGATACTAACAGCTAAAGCTCTTGATTTTGTGTTATACAGTTATGGTATTATTTAAAGTTAAGTTGAAAGTTAATACTTGAACCTTTTGTAGATAAAAGTCATATTAAAATAGGGAAAACAAGAAAAATTCTTTGTTTATATCTCTAAGACTGCTAGATAAGCTTAGCAAATCCTCATAATCAAGGAGAAGACAAAGTTTACTATTCATAAGTTCTCCCTAAGATTGTTGTAAAAGCTCTGAAAATCCTCAATACTTGATTTCTCTCATACTCAAATGATAAACTTTTCGTTTACTATTCATAAGTTATACCTTAACTACTTACACTCAGCCTTAACTTAAAGACCTACAGATCTACCTATCTCTATATTCATCATCTTGGCTTAACTTAAAGACCTACAGGATATCTCTATAGTCATCATCACACTTCCTTCTGCCCAACCGCATTCTAACTCTTGCTGATTTCTGTGCATTTTAAATGCGCAGCTAATGTGACGCCTACCACCAAAAAAAAAGAAGAGAACTTGTGACTTTTGACTGAGATTTGTTGGTCAACTTGACGGCGAGTCCTTCTGCTGCTGCCTGGGAGCACTTTTCCAGTTATCTCTCTCTCTCTCTCTCTCTCTTTCTCACATGTGACAGGCCTGGTTAGACATTTAGATGCTGCGGCTGGTGACAGGCAAAGGGTTTTTAGCTTTTTTCAGCAGAGCTGACCCTGCATTTTGACTAGCGCCCTCATGCATAATAGATAAATTATAAAAATATAAGCACACACACACAACACATAATGAGGCCAGGGATAGGAAAAGGAAGGGGGGTGGTGGGGGGTATGTGGTGTGGTACATCAGCAACCTGTCAGCCATTGTCCTTCAGCGCAAGTGTCCTTTTGTCGTCGTTTGTTGTTGTTGTTGTTGTTGTCTCTGTTGCTGTTTCTGTTAGCGAGCATTTTAAATTAACCATTTCTATTGCCATTTGCAGCAGAAGTCACTCAAATTGTCACTTTGATGTTTGACAGGCTCAAACCCAAGCCTAAAAGGACCAAGGTCCGAGTTACTCGAGTCTTCAGCACATGTACATAAATTAATCTGTATGTGTGTCTCCATAGATTTTTAATCTCACACTGCGTTTTGGCCCGCTCAGTTTTTAACTGCACAATTAATCAGACGCTTAGGACCACATTTAATTTGAGGCTTTGGGAAAAAAATGTTTATATGGCTTTTTTTGTTAGAGTTTTTCATACTGTTTGGTGGAAAAGTTGCGGCTTATGTTATGATATATGATATAAGCACTTAAACCGCATTTAGTCATGTGTAATGCAATCAAATATTAATTATTTTAAAAAAGGTATTCAAAAAGTTGTCGATACTAATATGATGTTTGAACTGTGTAGCTTTGTGTGTAGCTTAAACTGTTTGAAATGGTTATTGTTATAAACTAACCAAAGTTCAGAAATGAGGATTGTCATCCGAATGGGACTGATTCGATTATATGATGAGTTTTTTACTCAATCTTCTTTTAAGATTCAACTACATACTAACTTAAGATGGTTGCAATCGAATATCTTTTTAACGTTACCGAGGACTCCATACTACTTCTCACTTGTTAAAATTAGCCTCTCCTTGTAAGTATCTCTATCTCAACTAAATCACTTTCTACCCTTCGTTTCTTGAGACCTCCCTCTTAGCCACAAGACCCAGCCAAAATATTTCCTAACGCCAATCCTTTGGGCGCCATTATCACTAGCCCAAACGAAACCCCGCTGTGCAACCTTTCAAAACATTCGAAAAACTCACTTAATGTTATTTACCAAAACAATAATTAACATTATAATCAGATATTGAGCTGCAATCTGCATTGAGTTCCAGTCACTTAAGAGATAACGTCCAAGAGTCATCAGGACACATAATGATGATCCTCTAATAGCTGCTCAATTGCGTAAACTCACTCAGAATGAAAAATGAAGGGAAAAATAGTCAATCAGGGAGCAGGCATCACAAATTGTGTCTGCAGGCGCTGACACAAATCAATCAGTTCAGAAAGGAGCAAAAGAAATGCTTAGAAACTGAGTAAAACAGGTAGAAGAAACATTCATTGATCGTTTGTGTTGAAGAGGCGAGATCTTGATGAGCTGTCAGCAACTGGCGACGTGTCGGGTGCGTCCTGCGGTGGCAAGCAGTTACGCCTATCGACAACAAAACTCAACCAAATCAATTGAAAAGGGTTTTGCGTGTGTTTTGTGATTTCAGCTTGACTAACTCGATCCATAATTGACTTTCGCACCTGCCAACCACAAAAGTTGGAGCTTAGACTTGACCTCCACCATCGCTCTCCGCTCCCCCTCAGGCTGTGGGTTTGTGGCACGTGCTAGCAGCTTGTGGTTATGGGTTAGGCGTGGCAGCTGTGCATGGGGTGTGCAACAGCTGCCGCTGACCAAAGTTACGCGTGTGCCACACAGCCAGAACCAGCCGCACAAAAGTCGAGTCATAAAGCGAGCGAGTCTGAAACTGAAGTACCTCATACTCGTAATTGAAATGCTCAAAAAGAAGCTCAAAGGTTATGGACAGAGGAGATTAACATGTCCGATTGCGCCACATCCGAATGATGTCTTTTGTGTGTCGATTCCGGTTACTGATATCTCTCTCTTTTCCGCTCTCTCTCTCTTCAATCCGGAAACTAGAACTTCACGATTGTGTTTCAAGTGCCCGCTGTTAACGGAACACTACAAAAAAGGGGTCGACAAATTCTTCTTCTTCGGTTCGGTTCGGTCTGGCGAAATTGGGTTTACGACACTTCTTGATGTTGATAATAAACATAAAATCATTTTATTACCATCATTTCAATGGCTGTGCGTTTGGCATTTAACTAATAACCAAAAGGTAAAACTATTGAATACAACTAAAGTTGAAGGGTTTTGTTTGGGTTAGTAATATTAGATATGTATTAGAAGTATGAGCATAAAACTAAGTTATGTGTGTTATGTGATGTCATATGGGATCTATATAAAATGTGATAGTATAAAAGTAGTTTTCTATGGTTTGCAGGAATTTATTGCTTAATGGACCCTTCCTTCTACTTCTCCAACTAGATAAGCTAGATGAAAAGTTCCCTTGACTTCTTCACCACCTTCTAGAGGTTCCTAGAAATGTATTATTAAACGGACTCTTCCGTGCACTTTTCCAACTAGATTCGCTACTGTTGACTACGTTCCCCATAAATATGGTTTCCTAGAGATTCATATACTTAAACTAGATAAACTGGATAAGAACTTTAATTGAATACTTTAATTGACATTAGATATGTATTAAAAGTATGAGCATAAAACTAATTTGTATGTGTTATGATGTCATATGGGAGCTATATAAAATGTGATAGTATAAAAGAAGTTTTCTATGGGTTGGCAGGAGTTTATTGCTAAACGGACTCTTCCTTTTACTTTTCCAACTAGATAAGCTAGATGAAAAGTTCCTTTGACTACTTCAACCCATAGGTACAATCTTCTAGAAGAGGTTTCGAACTTTTCCATTCATAAACTAAATAAACTAGAAACGAACTTTAATTGATTACTTCATCCCAATTACTTACCTCCACATAAAGCACTCAACCACCCATGAAACATATGCAAAATACTCTCCCCACCCCACCCAACCAAACCTAACCACTTGCTCTAACCCTCAACAAGCAAATGCAATCATTTCGGTAAGGCATCAGGATAAAACTACGCGTAACCATTAACTTTTTCAACATCATTACCACCCACCCCCGACGACGCACCACCCTAAATAATGTATGACATTCATAAGATTTATATAGCATATATATATAAGACAGGAACCTGCTGAAACAACAACAGCATAAAATAACCCATAACAATATGTCCAAATTAAATCCTTTAAGGCCAAAAGGAAAAAAGACGAAACATTTCAACGTGTATTCCATTTAAATTACCAAGAATTTATCTTCAACCAAAGAGATGGAAGGATACGCAAATGTTGAGGATTGCTTTTTGGTGTGGTTAAAGGGCGAGGATGGGCTAGCGGCGGGAGGAGTTGGGAAAAACTGCAAAATGTTTCCCCAGGGGAAATGGGCAACGCGCTCGCGAAATTGTGCCTTGGAGTCGCATAAGAGAAGCGAACAGCGAAAGTGGCACCAAAAGTATGCACATGGGAGCCACCAAAAGGGGGCGTCAGAAGGGGAGTAGGATAACCAATTGCCATATATGTGTGTTTGTGTTTGTGTGTGTGTGTGTGTATCGTAAAACGTTCGCTGACTTGTATGCGAAATGAAAACGTCTTCGAAAAAAGCCCCTCCCTTTTATTTCGCAGTTCCTGCTTTGGCTTGTGCTCCTTGGGGGGGGAGGGGGAACTGAGAAGAAACTTGGCCAAGCAACACCTAACGCACATAAATCATACAGAAAAGGTGGCAAGCAGTAGCAGCAGCAGCAGCAGCAGCAAACAAAAGCGAAACGCTGGGCGTGTCATAACTTTTGCCGACTCAAAATTCCCAGGACATGGTCAGGCAGCCTTTTGGCCATGCCTCGCGGGAAACAGATCCAGTCCAGGCGTCTGCAACAAAACTTGGAGCACGAAAAATGCTACTGCAGCTGACAGGGCGACGAGTGCAGCTGTAGCAAGCCCGCCCACCCCTCCTTCAGGGTTTTGCCCTACTCCAAAGGAACAAGTTTTTTTATATTGTTTATTTTTTTTTTTCATTCTGTTGGTGTCAAAAGGCGTTTTTACACCTGAGATTGCCAACTTTTTAGTGTTTTGTCTTTGAAGAAGTTATTATTTATGGGTTATAATACAATGAATATCAAAATCGGCTTGGGAGGTAAATGTTCTATAGCTTTAAATAGATAGTCTTGTGCGTTAGAGAGCTTTGAAACTTTTTTTTAAGCGTGTTGACCCAATTTCTAAATATTTCGTGTATGTCTTTTTGTGGTGTGTAAGATCTTTGCTTTAAACGTGATCTCGGCCCTTTTTTTGAGTACAAACAGTTCATTAAACTGTTCAAATGTCTTCATCTACGGTAGCTGCCTTTTAGTGACAAGTTTTTCCGACACCGCCGCACAGATGTCAATCTTAAAGCAATTTGTGTTCATTTCTTGTGAAAGCAACGGACTTGAACATTTAAACATGCTGCGACGACCACGACGACGACGACGACGACGACACAACCTGTGAGAATTTAGCACTTTAAGCACAAATCTTTTGCAAGTTTACAGAAAATAATTAAGAGAAGCTTGAGGTAAAGAGTGTACGACAGGGAGATACCCAGTGTATGCAGCGTAGATTTACACGGCTTAAGGTTGTAGCTATAATCTTAAGAAGTGAACTAATAAGTCAGTTATTACTTGTGGAAGTGGAAACTTCTAGACGGGCAGATACTGTGTAAGATATGACAGAGTAAAGTAGCTTCGCATAGTTTGAACACTAAATGATATCTATAAAGTAATTCTTAAGGTCTTAATATCCTATAAAAAAGTGGCAGGGACAACAATTTTGTATAAGGAAAACCTTATAGTACCTTTGTACTTTCTTAAGGTTTCTGTTTTCATTATTTAGAAAATCTCTTACAACAAGTTATGTTTATAAAACTGATATCAATGCTTTTGACTTGACTATTAGGTTTTTATATACCTCAAACTAAAGCTTCTTAGTTTCCACCTGTTACATACCTTGTCTTTAAGTCTATAATACCCCTTACCCACACGCTATACAAACAGGTCTGAGTTGGTCCTAGTGAAATGCCCGCCAACTGTAAAAAACCCCTTTTTATTTGTGTTGCTGTCGGAGACTACAGCAGCAATTATTTATGGTCTTAGACGTGGACATGTGAGAGAAGGCGCTCTTATGCACATTTATTTTGTTGTTTACATTATTTTTTGGTTGGTATCATGTTTATTTGTCTTGTAAGACAAATGTGTAATTAATTGCGTCGCATCAAAAAGAAACTTCGAAACGAAACGTAACGTAACGAAACGAAACTAACTATTTGCATACTCGCTTGTGTAAAACTCCCTTTTCAAGCTTGTCACAAAACTACTTGCTGCCCGCACAACTTCCTGACTGGTACACGTGCTGTTAATAAATCAAAAGGACACAAGGCTCTAAGCCGAAGATGTAGAAAGAGAAAAAGAGTTTTTGAAACGCCCGGAAGTCCAAGGCAAAGACAAGCAAACAAATGAAATGACTTGGGTAAACTTTTACTTAAAACCAAGGAAGGAAGAAAGAGAAAGAGAGTAGCTTAAGCTTAAGTTAACTAGTTGGTATGAGCCACACAACAAAACCCAACCCTCTCTATTATTTCTCTTGCTTGACTGCAACTAATTGCATTTCATTGCATACATTTAGGCGCAGCTGCATATACAAATTTCACACCGCAATTTCTTCAAATCACATCGCAAGAGCCGTTAAACGTTTCAAAATTGTAGCCAAATTGCCATGGAACCATCGTGCCACGGAGCCACGAAGCCATGGAGATTTCCATGGAGCCAACCACACAAGTGCCACAGTTTCTCCGAAGGCAAAAAGCCAAAGAAATGAAACTGGGCAGGTCTCAACATTGGTAAGGTTGGTTAAAGGGGAGAGAAAGACTGGACCAAGTGTTGAGTGCTGTGGTAGCTTAACTAAGTGTGTGCACTAAGAGAAATGAGTTGCTTACGGGGTTTGAAAGACGAATATGAATGAAAAGCAAGAAAGAAAGAAAGTTAGGTTCTTTCTTATGAATATGAAAGAAAACGAGAAGGAAAATGAATGTTAAAAACAAATAGAAAGAAAGTTAACTTAGGTTATAACTAAACATTTCTCTCCGTGTACTCAAGCATAAGGCAACCCTGTGATGGCATTAAACCAACGCCAGCAACTCAGTCGAGCCAAGTTGAGTTGAGTTGAAGTCTGAATATGTGAATGAATGTGTGAAATGGTTGAAATGGCTAAAATGGACAGTCGACAAGGAGAGAAAAACATTCTGAAGTAAAAACAAAAAGGAAGTCTGGCAAAAAGAAACACAACAAGAAATAACCAACAACAGCCAAGGAAATGGTTGGTAGCGCGGGGGTGAAAGACGCCACAAAACGAAACAAATAACACAGAAAAAGCATACGAAATGGCACTAGAGAGAAATGTGGCAAAGCTGCAAGAAGAGACGGGGTAAGTAATGCGGAAACGTAGCGCTCATGATGCTGCCTAGCCAAGCGATGTCTCCTCTGTCTTCCTCCATCCCCCTTTCACGTTCCTATATAGTCTCTGTGCTCCCGCTTGTTCGACAGCTCGTAAATGGCAACAAGGATGTATGTGTGGTGAAAGTGAAGTGGTTCACATCCTGTGGCCTCTGCCCAGTTTTGCTCACATACCCATACCCATACACATACAAATACACATACAGATACGTAGAGCGAATAAGAGAGTGTGTATGGAGTGCGACTCCGAGTTGGTGTTGATTGCTGTTTGGGGTTTTTAAAACGTAGTTAGGCTGCCTCCCCCTTGACTTGGCTTGGCTTGGCTTGTCCGTTGCCGTAGCATATGAAACGACACCCGCGGCACAGGTGTAGAGCACCCAGGAGTGTCGTCGCCAGCTGCCATATAACACCCCATACGGCAATTTCAATGGTTATACCAACAACAACAACAACAAGGCACACGCATAGAGGAGCAAGCTAAAGGAGCAGCAGCAGCCATAGCAGTTGCCAGCTAGAATAAAATTAGGAGCAGGAGTAGGAGAAGGGTTACCCATTGGGTAACGTTGTGGCTTTGACAAGTTAAGTCCAGCCTCTCAAATATCTAATATGAATACATTCTTCTGTGTAATCATCAAATGGGTTTCCGTTTTGACAATTAACATCAGTTGCTTATGTGAGAAAATAACTTAAAAATGATTCTTATAGTTTTGAAAACTTAGGCAAATATCTACGGATTATTAACAGTTATGCCTTATAAGACCTGTTAAGATGACTACTTTCGATTGGCGTTTAAATATTAAGATGTGAGATTTTCAACAGTTCCCTCAAAAATCCGACTTAAAATTGTTGATAAAATAGATTAAATTTTGACATTTAAAACTTTTATTCCCAATCGATTATGTGGACCGTCACGAGCTCAAAATGGTATAGCTTGTTAAAATCAGACTTCATTTGTAAAAGTTATAGCAATAGAAAGTTTATTGGAAAATTTTAAACTTGCATAAATTGACTTAACAAAGTCAGATCTTAAAGTTGAGTACAAATTTTAGCTTGTTTCAAGCATTATTACCGTTATTCAAGAAAATCTTTGACATTTTTCTTTGCTTTCTTCATGTTCACAGTAACATGTAGTGTCATATTACGTATACGCCAACTTACCCGAATAGAAACTGTCCAGACTTTGTAGCTCCTCATCATCGTAATCCTCATCAGCGCTAAGGCTAAGCAAATCATCAGCTAGTTCATCCTCCAGCTCCTCATCGTCATCCTCCTCATCGACGTCGGCATCATCCACATCATTTGGTTCCCCATCAACATGCTTAAAGTCCTTGTCTTGAGTAGCATTTATGTTGGCTATAAGAAGAAGATTGAGAACACATACATAGTTATTTAGTTGTTTAGTTGCAGTGGTAGCTGCAGCTTTTGAACTGCGGCACGTTCCACACAGCCGCTAGCTGCATGCCACGTCCCCAGATGCAAGGAATTTTGATTATGCTATGCCCCTGGGTGCCATAATTCCATGCCCAAGCAAAGCCAGCTGCGCTCCCCTCCCAACCAAACTCGCCCCAACTTTCCCCCCCACCCTCCACCTCAGGATTATTGGCTTAAGAGCATTTAAGAGCAAGCTGTAAGAAATGCGCAGGCGCATCGTTAAGCATCCTGCTAAGAGCGCAAATTGTTTTGGTTTTTGAATTAAACACTCTCTCGGTCTCTCTCTCTTTCTATCTCTCCAACAGCTGTTTTGGGCCAGGCTGATTTGTTTGCACTAAGCACGTGTTGTGGCCTGCCCTGCGGCTTGGCGTTAAGGGTTCTGTGTGTGTGTGTGGGGGGGGGGAGGGGGAAGAGTGGGAGCGCTGGGAATTAGTGGGATTTGAAACCCGTCTGCGTCTATGACGTGTGGAATGCGGCATTCGCAACATTTTCTTCGCATTACTCATACGCAACGTTTGACGCGTCTTTGTCTGGACTCTGACTAGTTGTGTTTGTGTTTGTGAAAAGGGGATGGATAGGATATTCGTGTTTTGGCTTTGAATCACAGCTGCTGAATGTCTGGCCGTGAAAATTCATTGAGTTGTCAAATTAGGTTTGGGTGCTTAACGGTCTGATATTTTGGTATTTCAACGTAAATATTTAATAGCTGTGTCAACAATTTCTAAAGAAACACTTGAGATGGGTAAAGGGTGCAGGATTTTTGGAAATGTGTCCACATTTCGATTATGTTCAACGGATATCTTGCCTTATACCACTTTAAAAGTTATGAAAGAAAGTTTTACCAAGTTCCTTTTAGTTAAAGATTTATATTCCTTATGTCCCTTAATATACTTACACTTATAAGTTCCACAACAAAAACTTTACACACTTATTCCTAGCTATATGTCTCTAAATCACCCAAATATACTTAAAATTTTCCTACTTTTCCCTTTCGAACCAAATGATCCAACCATAAACTAATTTCAAAACCAAATGAAAGCCGCAAGACCTATAAAACCCAAACACATATTGTGTTAGAATGTTTTTATTTGTTTCTAATGACAAAATGAAATTTTTGGGCCAACAGGGCGATCCAGGTGATGAAGATGAAGACCGCATGCAACATTCTAAGCGTTGAAACCAACCAAAAATTTCTTTGATGGCGCCAATATGTTTGCGTTTGCTTGACATTTTTGACGATGTGTGTACGTTTTTATGCCACACTTTGCATACGCGCATAAGCAGGGTGAATGTGTAGTTGGGGGGGGGGGGGGGGTCAAGGGAGGTTGGTTTGGATAGAACGAACGTTGCCACACGTCCAATAATCCTTGTCCTGCAACTGGGGAATACTTCATCAGCGGCAACAAAATTTTGCGAATTTCTCTCTGCACAAATGTGTGTGTGTGCGTGTGTGTGTGGCATGTTGCACGTGCGCTGAGCGCCATATAGCGCCAGCCAATGGCAATTACCAATACACACACACACACACACAAACATGTTGAAAACACATGCCAAAAACGCAAGTGCAACGTTTGCTGACTGAGCGATGCGATGCGATGTTGATGCCACCAAATGGCGACTTTGACACGCAGCCGTCGTCCCTATCACAAATCCCCCCCCCCATCCCTTCCCTTCCCTTTCTAACGCCTTGTCTATAAGCTGCCTCGAATTTGATGATTATTCAACATGCGCTCTTTGGGGAGCCGTATGGCCTGTGTCCCCGCTCCCCTCCGTTTCACTCCTTATACATATGACCCCTGTTAGTCTTCTCTCCGCTTTGTGCTTGCTTCCTTAGCTGTTGTCTAAACGTCACTACATCTCTCTCCCTCTCATTCTCTCTCTCTCTCTCCGTCTGTCCCTGTTTTTATGATCCATACCCATTGATACTGGATAGGAAGGCCATTTTAAGGAGGAAGAGTACTTCTTTAACCACAGGAACTGTTTCCTTCCCTCTTCCTAAGGGAACTACGTAGTTACAATAGTAAGAGATCTAAGATTTGGTATAGAGGGAAATCAAATATAAGTTTGTTTCAGATTTTTCAAAGTTTGTTCGAGTACTTTTCGGATTGTAAGGAAACAACTGCAGACTTTCCCGCTTTTTCCTATCTATTAACATCATAAGAACCTTAAGTAAGTTCAAACGCATAACAGGGTATCATGTGGTCTATCATTATCATCTGATTTGAAGCACTCTTCGTTGCTCTCTTTGTGGATTCGCTGCTAAAATTGGCTTTCGTCGAATTGTTGCTTTGAGTTTTGCAAATTTTTCGACACCAAACACCGACGCTCATTGCGTTTTTATGGGTGCGAGGAGATTCTGGGACAAGGGTGGGTGGGTGGGTGGGTGGGTGTGTGTATTTTTGGCTGCATTCATCAGCATTGGCAGTCGCCTGAGCTAATTTTATGGCTTCGCATCTTTCGCGCGCTCGTCATGTTAATGAAGCGAGTGTTTGCGAATGTGTGTGTATGTGTGTGTGTTTGTATGTGTGACTCATAAATCGAACGAAATTTGCATATGGCAATAGCAACAACAGCAGCAACTAGCGCCATCTTGTGCCCATTAGATGCAGCACAAGCGCATTTTTATGGATGCCAGCGAGAAAAAGAAGAAGCAGAGCTTTGATGTTGTTACCGTTATTGTTATTGCCACGCCCACATATGTAGGCAACTGCGGTTAGCTGTTGTTGCAGTACCGAATGCAGACCACTCGCGTAAATTTCCCCAAGCGATGCCAACAACAAAAAAACCCAGCAACAAAGCAGCAGAGGCCCTAGCTCCAAGCCCCAAGCCCAAGCCCAAGCCCAGGTCCAGATCCCAAAGCCCAAAAGCAACAACAACAGCAACAGCAATAACAACCGCAACAAAACTTGACTTGGACAGTGCAATGTGAACCGGAGCGTAGACGCCTAAAGTCCATCCACACTGCGCCAGCGCAACGTCCCCAGGGAGGCGGCTGAAGCGGCCGACGCCGCCGGCTCACGGCTCCCACAGGAACAGGAAAACGAAGGAAAAAAGACACGAGAAAGAGTAGAGGAGTGGAGTGGGGCGTAAAAAGGTAGAGGGAGCAGTTGATGGGATTCGGTGAGCTATGGGAGTTGACTGGAGAACTGCTAGCTAGACGCTCCCTCTCCCTTTCCCTCTCTCTCGCTCTCTCTCTCTTTCTGTTTCAACAGCGACTCTCTGGGAGTCACTCTTAATTCGATTCGTTTGCCTGCCGCGCTGCTCCTTTGCTCCTTTCCCTGCCAACCCTCTCCTCCTCGTTCCCCCTTCCCCTCTCTCTCTCTCTCTCCTATTCCATTGGGAATTGTTGCGCAAATGCTTTTTGTGTGTTTCTCTGTTTGAAAATTATTGCAAGCAAAATACAACAAAAAAATACGGAAAAAAAATAAATTGAAAGAAAAATATCCAACGAAGCGATACGATATG
Source organism: Scaptomyza cyrtandrae (assembly GCA_035044605.1). NCBI lineage: Eukaryota > Metazoa > Arthropoda > Insecta > Diptera > Drosophilidae > Scaptomyza > Scaptomyza cyrtandrae. The sequence continues at coordinate 959,607 of JAWNNS010000642.1, forward strand.
ATATATCTTTATCTTCTCCCTCTCTCTTTCTATCGCTTATAATAAAACGTGAGGCGACGTAATGGAGGGACTCAAAGGTGTGAAGGGGGTGGGGGGGGGAGGTTGGGGGGTTATTGCTTTTGGGTTTACTTCGAATCTATGTCTCTGATGCAATTACCGAAGCGATAAATGACTTGTGCTGTGCAGTAAATATTTAGCTTTGATTGCATACTTTTTATAATCGATTAATAATCGATAACACGTGGAAACGTTACGATCCGTAGACCCGATAGCAGATTAAGATTGTTACTGACTTGTAATTTAGTTGATAAGTAATTCATAAAATTAACGAGGTCCTATTGCCATATATCGATTACATCTAATATCGAGTATCAATATCGAGTATCAGGATTATGATTTTAAGTATTTTAAAGAATTTGATTGTTTTTCAATATATATTTAAGATGCTTAGTCAATATCGATAACATTTTTTTTGATAGGTAGTGCATGCAAACCTTCCGTAAGTTCATATATATAACACATACTCGCAAATAAGAAACAGTAATAATATTGCATGACGTTTCCATTCTCGGGTAGACCAACAAATTATCGATTAATTTAAGTCAAACACAGGCAATCGAGATAATCATTTATCAAGATTACAGCTATGACCTCGTTACCCATCTGACCCCATCAAAAAAGTTGTCATATTATTTGTCAAACTTTCTAGACCACATCAAAGCAAAACCTATGCCACACACATACACACACACGCATACACACATATATACTCAGTTAGACAATATGCAATTCCCTAATCAAAGCCACTGAAAGCAATGAAGTTTTGTTATAAAATTTTACGCACCTTTCGTGTGTTTCCCACGGGCCTTTCACCCCCAACCCCCGCTTAGACATAGACATATAAAAGTATTTCATTTTTGCACCTGATTATTTTACCGCACACACACACACACACACACACACACACACACACTTGAAGGAGACAGAAGGCAGGAGGAGGAGCAGAGATAGACAATAACTCAGTTTTGTTTCATTTTTCGATACACAACGGAATAATAATGGCAAAATGAGCAACTTTGCTCTATGCAACGTAGAAGAAGATGGTCTCAGTCTCAAGATGCTCCCCAATGAGCATACCAATAAACATGCTTTACACACACACACACACATGACTCCTACCTCCTTCCCTCGTACCTCTCTCATATTTTGTCAGTTTTGTTCCCACTCGACTCCAGCTGCTTATAAGGCAATGTATAATTTTTATTCGCACCCAGGTTGCTCCCCATGGATGTGTCGTCGTCTTCGTCGTCGTTGTCGTTGTCGTTGTTGTCTCCTCCGAACCGTACCAAAAACTGTCATATAACCTACTACCAACCAAGCCCTCAACCTTCCCCCGTCCACCTTTCAGCAACCCCTTCTGTGTGTGTGTGCAGCGAACACAACCGAAATATTGCAACATAAAACTTTACACAAATATAATCTATAAGCAGCAAAACTCATATTAATGCCATAGCATATGATAGAGACAACAACAGACAGACAAAGACAGAGAAAGAGAGAGAGAGAGAGAGCAAGAGGGATCGAGGAGGGGGCGAGGAGGAAGTGTATTATATAGGAATAGCCTTGGATAGCAAAATGCCACAAGTTTTTTAGTCTGAGTGTGCGACACTTTGGCGTTCGCTCAGGCGCACAGTGGTGTGAAAGTGCTTTAATGTGTGTGCAAAATATTTAAATATCTCTAGGAGTACTTAAACTTTCTTAAAGTCGTACTACAACAAGACAAGGCGAAAAAAAAATTTTAAAATATCTAATAAAGTATTTAAAAGGTTACATTTTTTTGCACTTAAAAATAAATTAGAAATCAAGTAATGAAAAATGTTCAATTAGCTCATTATCGTAATTATCATCATTATCGTATGAACATACTTTTTATACTATAACTTCACAAGAATAGTTCCTAGAAATCGAATATAGAATCCAACTTGTCAACAAACATGATCAAAATTGACTCAATTAAAAAAAAAACTTTTATAAGATTTGTCTGTTTAAGGAAATGTTTGGGTTCTACATGGGAATCGGTTAAGTCTAGGGATTCATCGCATACTTGAAAACTATATAGTATATAGTAACTTTCTTTTATATTCCACAACTTAATTATTGCAATTTGTCAGTTCATAAAGTATTCTCTTTTGTGATATACACAAAGGAAGTGCATTAATGGTTAAATGCAAATATTGGTTTCACTGTGCTCAGGGGGCATGTGCTCGATGGTGCCTCCTTTACTTGGGCCGTGTTGTTGATGCGCACAAAAGGGCCAATTCGTTCTCGCCGGGTTTCGCATGCCACCAACAACAGCAACAGCAAAAGCAGAAAGACAATTTTCGGATCCCCCAAACTTATCACAGCCTCTCGATTTCCCTTTAGAACATTATACAACACTCGAGAGAGCCACTGCCACTGAGTCAGGGGCATGGCAACAGGGTGGTGAGGAGGGGCCTTCATAGCTACAATGACAGTAAACGCGCGAGGCGACTGCGACGCAAGCAGCAGCAGCAGCGAACGCACTGCAGCACAGTGTACTTGTCATACATTAAAAGAGAGTGAGAGGGAGAGAGTGAGAGAGGTTGTGCGAGCGAGAAAGCAAGTGTATGTAGCTGTGCGCGCACTGGTGATAAAGTTTTTGGCCCTCCATAGTGCCGTTAGTTGAGGCGCCCCCCCACATTCTGCTGGTGCGAAGAGAGGGTAAAACAGAGACTTGTTCAAAGAGAGGATGAGAGAGAGAGAGAGAGAGGGGTGAGAGAGTTTAACTTGAGCAGCGTACAGGTACAACAACAACAACAACGGCACCCAGACCGTACAACATGCCACACTCGTCGTCCAGTTGCCTGGATGCAAGCAGCTCCCAATGGCTCCACTGTCTCTCTTTGTATGTGTGCGTACACTTAGAAAAATACTCTTCAATTGTAAAGTTTTAATCTTGCAATTGCAAAAACAAAACGATCTTGATTACTTTTTAATCTTTAATCTTTTCCTCTGCTTTTTATGTTTAATAAAAACATTAACAAACATTTTTAGATACAAATTTTCTTATTTAGTTCTGCCTGTTGGGGAAAAATCTTGTAACCTACTGAAACTTAGTAACAAGAGCTAAAAAAAATCGTTTGTTAAAAAAACTTTCACTTGTGTTTCAAAAGTTGTTCTTGTTAAGTAAAAATCTTGAAAGCAACTTAAAATAATTAAAAACATCTCAAAACAAGTACGCAAGTTTTTGTAAGAAGTGAAAAGAATCTTTTTTCAAAATAAACTTTTAATTCTATGTTTTTATTGGATTTTTTTCCTAAAAACATTTCTTAAAAAAACTTTTTCTCACTTTTCTTGCAGTTTGTACTTAATTTGAAAACAATATTCCCTCTGTAAATTTAAGCCAAAGTGTAGGGTGTTTGGGGGTTTCGCTTTTGGTCTAGTCTGATGATGATGTTCTATGCCGCCGCTTGGCTTGTCTGTTTGTCCAGCGGGAATACGTGTGCCGGCAATGGCAGCAGCACTGGCAACAGAGAAAAGAGCAACATATAATGAACAAACACAAGCACACACACACACACGAACACATTGGATAACTGCATATGTGTGTGTGTGTGTCATCGGTTTGTGCTCCATTTAAACATGTCGCTTGCTTTATTATTGTTGGCAACAACAACTGTAGTGTATCTGACACACACACACACGCACACACCATTAAGAGGCAGCAGCGCTTTGAATCGATGGCTTTACACACCCATAATGCCATAATCCAATGACGCACAGGAATATTACAAATACAGCAACAGCAACAACAACCACACACATGTGTATAACTGCTGTTATGTATGTAAATGTGCGCGTGTATGACGCCACATGGACACATCAAACTTTATGCATCGACAGCAGCAGAAACAGTTACAGCCTCCAAAGTCATAAGCATAAGCTTCTTTCTGTACAGGGTGACTCGGGTAGTGGTATATTTGAAAACCAAAAAACCATTGCCTACTTTTGTGTGCTATGCTAATAAAGCAATCGCCATAAAGATTGAGTATTAAAAAATGCTGATAACATTTATTTAATAAATATTAAGTTGTAGAGCTTAAATAATGAATATAATAACGTGTTAATATTTTCTTTTCAACTGCGACTTTAACAATTTTAAAGTTATTTACTATAATTTTATAATAAGTTATAAGCCAACTCTTGCTACAAGTTAATATGTACTGAAGATCATTAACTGAGTAACCAATAAATACGCCTTTAAACATCACTAACTCTTACATTATACAATTTACAAGCTAGTTGCGCTCTTTTTAAACCAAGCATGGACTAGAACCAAAAGCCAAAGCTTGAGGCTTGAAACTAGAGTTGGGATTTGAAGCCCAAATGTAGTTGCTACAGCAAAAAAGCAGCAACAACAACAACAACAACTGTTAACATTTGCTATTTATGAGACTGTCGAGAGTTATTAGCCGAACATGTCAATGCCCCATGGGGGCAAGCCCAAGACGATGGACTTTTGACTTGCAACGTGGGCGACGCCACAAAACTGGACACAAACTCTAGCCAAGATGTGTGTGTGTGTATGTGTGTGTGTGCGTAACAGGGGGGGAAGTGGGGTGTGGAGGATACATATCGGTCTACATTGTGTATATATGTATATATCTTTTGGCCAAAGAGCAATAAAATATGCAAATTGAAGTTAAACTTACCATTGGATGTGAATCTTGGCTTGCAGTGTCCATTGGCGTTGCCCGTGGCAACTGCTGCTGCTGCTGTGGCAACGTCTCTCGTTGTTGCAACAGCAGCAGCCTTAGTATCCCCAGGGTGTTGTAGTTCTTCTGCCGTTGCAGCTGATGTTGTTACACCGCCTGCCACTTCTGCAACTCCTTTTGTTGTTGCTGCAACAACATTGGCATTAGCTGGCTGCCACTTTTGTTGCTGCTTCGACTGTGATTCATTGGACGCTCGCTGCTGCTGCTGCTGTTCCTTTTCAGGCCCATTCTCATGCCTTGGGTTTTCCGCATCCCCCTCCTCTTCATGCTCATCTTCTTCCTCTTCGTAATCCTCCTCCTCGTCGGCTTCATCGGCACTCAGCAGCTCCTCTTTGGGTTCGAGTAAATCGGATGCTTTGGGCATCTTAGTGGCGTCTCCATTGTTATCCTCCTCCTTTTCGCCAACTGCAAACAAAAAGCGCGTGAACATTTCAAGCTAATCAATTGATTATGAATAAGGTTCGAGTAAAGCGACTAGACGTTACCCTGTTAACCAATCAAACTACTTCGTAGTATGTCAAGATGATTGAATATTTATCATAAAAAGTTTAATGTTTGTTCTCACATATATATAGCCGAGTATACCCTCTACCACCTTCAACTTACAGGGTATCAAGCACTGAAGCAACATGAAATGAATGTATTGAACACTCGCACAAATTGCCAAAATTGAAGTACTCAATACTTAGACAACAAGTACTTGCTACACACACACACACACACACACACACACCTATTGACATTCAGAATCATATATAGTCTTATACTTGTTTGTACTTGCCCACTCATATATATATATATATATATATATATGTGTACCCATACTCATGCAGATTATGCTTAAGCACTCCCCGGGCGGCCATCGTGCCAAAAATTCTATTTACACGTTTTGTGTTTTATTGTTGGTGCCGCCCGCCATTGGATACCTCTGGCTTCTAAAGAAAACTGTTGCCAATAGCTCACAAAACTCCAAAGTGAGCAGAAGTGTGTGTTAGTGTGTGTGTGTGTGTTTGTATGTGTTTGTGTTCATGGCAAAGCCGCACGTGATCGATGGCTGCTGCTTGTTGTCTTGTGGGTGTCGTTGCCGTTGGCCAAAAAACAACTGCCTTAAAAGTAATTGCAAGGGGTGCAACCAACCAACAACAACAACCAAACAACAAGAACACGAGTAAAAGCCAAGAACAAAAAAAGGACACATACGAGTTGGCAATGTGGAAATGTGGAACATGTGTAATTGTGCAATTAAATTGAATTTTTCATAAATTTTTGTTGCTTTGCTTGGTTTGATGTTGTGTGTTGTTGTTGGTGAAGGCAAAGCAAATGTGAAGTTTATGAGCATCTTTTTTTATGGTTGTTTACTGAGCTAGCTACAGGTGCGAATATCATTAACGTGTTAAAGTACTTGGAAGTACTTGTTAAGAGCAGTGGGAAAATACAATGGAAACCTTTTAAAGAAAGGTTTTAAAAATTCGATTATTATCGATTGTCATGGTGATCGCTTACATGATGAAGTACTTGAAGTACTTGTTGGGATCAAGTGAGAATTATGAGCAAATACAATGGGAAAATCAACTTGGAACCTTTACAAAGATGGCTTTACAAGTTCGATTATTATCGATTGTTTTACGATTCGTGTATAACATTTACTTAACACTTAACTTAAACTAAGATCAATTTCTCGAAAATAGGAATTTCATTCAGTTTTCAATTCGGAAGTTTTCATTAAGGAAACTTAATTTTTTCTTTTGACTTTTCTTATCATTCTCAAACTTTATTTGGGTTTTCTGTTTCCCTAACTGACTTTTTTCACATAAGTATTATTTTTCAATGTGACCTAATATTCCTAAGAGCTAAAACGTTTAAGGAAATTTCGTCAAACGATCACAATTAAACACAACTTTTAGGCCAACCCAAACTACCATCAAAAGCAAATGACTAACTTCAAAAACAATGTGAATGATTAAGCCAAGTAAAAACGGGAAAAGGTTAGGGGTAGTCAGGTTTGAAGAGGAAGAGGAAGAGGAGAGTAGCGTTCATATTGGTGACCGCGGCAACGTAGTCGTCGTCGTCGACAAAGGTAACGGCTTAAAATATATTGCCAAAAGGACATGCCGGAATCACACCGCAAGGAATCGCCGCACGGAAAAATCAACATTATGCCAAAAGCTGGACGAACGTATGAAAACGATTGCGATGGAAGGAAGGAAGGAAGGCAGTCGTGGCGGCGGGAACGGCAGTCGGAGCCTGGTCAACATAATGGAAACCGTCGACGGAAACGTGTTTTTGGTGTCCATGCGAAAACATTTGGTTATTATTTCCCTATATAAAAAGCCCCAGCGAAACTGAAAGAAACGAAACGAAACGGAGTGAAGCTATAAAAAAAAGAAGAAGAAGCGAACTCGCGCGAGCCACTTGAAAAGGATGTGTGTGTGTGTGTGAAGGGGGTTGGGGGTGGTGGATTGGTGTGGAGATTGGGTGATGGGTGCCAAGGGGTAGAAGAGGGGGTGTGTATGTGTGTGCCGTTTGCGGCGGAAGTGCCGCGTATTTTAAAATAAATGCGATGTGAGGCAAGTAGAAGGGTGAGTTTTTGAAGAGCGTGGTGGTTATAGTGGCGGTTGGGGGGGGGGGGGGGGTTGGTGTGTGTGAGAACCAGTTATGGTCGTTAAAATTGTCGAAGCACCGCAACAACAGCAACAACAACGCGACAACGACGACGACGAAGTCAAGTTCTTTTTGTGCAAGGATATGTGAAATGTGTATACAAGTATGTGTGTGTGTATTTGTGTAAGCGCCCATATGTATGCAAGCGATTTTCATTTTTGTTTAAAGCCCCCCAGAGTGCATTTCGCACTCGGTCGCTGCCACATTCTGTGTGTGTGTGTGTATGAGTGAGTGTGTATTGGTGTGGAGCGCAAGTGCCCGCAAGTGTATATATATATATATGTGTGTATGTGTTTCTTACTTGTGTTTTTTTGGCTATGGCATGGCTTTTAAGCGTTTTACCCCCCAAACCAAAGAAAAAGGTGCGCACTTACACACACTAACACACTCGCACACACACACATACGCTCGAACATATTTGTAAACGTAATAATAAGCGTCGTCCCCTTTGACCCATCAATCCGTTGCCACTACCCGAAACCGAACCAAAAACCCGCCGCTTGCCACTTTTCCCAGCTCCCAAATGGCTACTAAGCGTGTGTAGAGAGCAAGAGAGGCGAGTGGGTGGTGGGTGGGCGGTATGACTAAAACAAAGCGCCTGCAACTTTTATAATGGAGAGAACACTCACACACACACACACACACTGACACAAACGTGTATTAAAAAAATAATGAAACAACAAACCCGAAGGTGTTGTTAAAAGCGCCAAAACAATAAATTTCATCAATAGTTGCGCGGCAAAACGCAAAAAGCAAATAACAACAAAAACAAAAATGAGTACAGTGGGCAACAACAACAAAAGCTAAATCGATAAATGAGAGATCACGCTCTCAAACAACAGTTGCACAACAGCGCTGCCAAAAAGAACGAACGATCGATCAGGCAACCCTGGCTTTGTGCATACACACATATTGATACACACAAGTTGAAGTTGAAATGCAAGAGCTATTGGTATGAATTCCACACTGCTTGCTTAAAGTGCCAAAAAGGTAGTTATTTCCCTGGGTGTCCGAAGCTTGACAAAATGCCGCTGCCAAATAAATTCCCAATGGGAAATACCTCAAAAAAGACAACAACAACAACACAGCAAATTGCAATGCCGCTGCAAACAACAAACGCCCACAGCAAAATCTATTTACCAAACTAGTTACCGTTATAGCACATACATATATACCCCCAACCCCCACCCGCTTATAGCCAATATACCCATGCATGCTATAGGTATTGTGCACTTAGAGAAAAGATTGTTCGAATTGGGATAGTTGTGGAGATTTTCCCTTAATCTGCTTTATGATGGGAGCTCTAGCCTTTCGCTGAGTGTACCAATATATAGAGAAGCCATATAACCCCAGAAGTCCCCAGCATAGCCTATGACCAAAGTGCTTTCAGCTGTTGTTGTAGTTGTTGCTGCTGTTGCTATTTTGGCGCCGAGCGTTCGCTCTCTTTGCAATGTCATAGCAAATATTTTGCCAATACACTTGGGACGCGCACACGTTGACGATGTCAACGATGTTTGGAGGACGCTCTGAAGGCAACCACCAGGCAACCAGGCAGCCAGGAACTCGAGCAACTCAAGCTCAACTTATGGCAGACGCTCGCCAAACCAACAAAAATAAAAATAAAAAATACCGTCTCAATGCTAAGCCTCGCCAGGCTTCAGCTGGGAATTCACTTGCTAGCGGTTTTAAAGATTTTTCTTTGCCCGCCCAGCAACAACAACATACAAATGTTAGCTAGGTGTAAAACCGAATAGTTGGCTATTCCCCGAAAAATCAAAGCGTTGTTGTTGCTTGTCAATAAGCACGCACTAATACATGTACACAAATACGTACGCTACATACATATATGCATGTGTGCGCGTCAACGAATGAAAATTCCCCAGAGAATTGCGCATGTTTCTTTTGCTGTTGTAGTTGTTGTTGTTGTCTGCGCCAATGTTTAATTCCCAACGGGATTGGCCAGAGAGAGCCGTTTTGCCAACTCCCATGAGAAATACATGGCAATGGGTTTTCTGTGTTTTGTGCTTTTTTTTTCTCCAACAGACAGGCAGACATAAAGAGCAAGAGCGAGAGCGAGAGAGAGCGTAAAAAGAGCAAAGCCAAAGTTCGTTTCTATGTGTGTGTGTGTGTGAGTGTGTGTGCTTTTTTGTTGCCTTTACGTTTTTACGTTGTATACGTTGGGGAAATTTTATGTGCCCTGTGCAATGTGTGCATGTGTGTTTGTCTGTATGTGTATGTGTACGTGTATGTGTGTGTAGCGCTGTCTTTGGGGGCTTTGTTGCCGGTTGCCAGTTACCCGCCTCACATGTGCATTGGATTTATTGTCAATTTTATTTGTTATCATTGTTGTTGCTGTTGCTCGTGTGTGCCTGTCTGTGTGTTTCTGTGTGTATGTGTGTGTTTGTGTGTTTGCTGTTATTTATACTGACACAATTTGAAATTGTATTAAAAATTAACGGCACTTTGGTTGCCTTGGCTGCAGCTTTGCAGGTTTGCTGCATTCAGCCCTGGCAGGCAGCAACTAACGGTAAAAGCTAACCACACACACACACACATGCTTAGTACCTTTTATTTTGGTGCGCACCTCTTGACTCCCCACTCTCCTCATGCCTGTCTGACAGTTAGGTGTACCAATATTCCCAAAAGACTACAACTGCTGCTGCTGGCATGTCACATCCCCCCTTTCCCTCCCGCCCTCAACACTCTTCACAGCACTTGTCACATATTGTGCTTGGCCCCAAATCAATCAAACACATACACACAAACACATATGCGGACAATTTGAACTGCTGTCTCTCGCTGGGGAATTGCTGGTTTTTGTTGCTGGACACTTACGTTTCAAGCAGGCGCGCGGCTTTGCCTGTTTGCGCCTAGACATATTATTCAAGCAAGCAGTTCAAAAGTACTTTAAACAAAGCACTGAATGTTAATAACTGTTGACGCGCGTATCACTAAAAAAAGCGCGCCAAATACGAAAAAACGCAAACACACACAAACAACGTCACAAAGATTCGTTAAGGTAGTTTAAAGCCGAGCGGATGGTTTGGATATCCTTGCGCCTGCAGCGTTGGCAACTGACTGAAACTTGCCTGTTGGCCCAAAATGCCAAAACACAATAAAAGAGCACAAACAGCTGAACAAGCGAAGCTCTTAAACAAAATGGCAACCCGCCAGAGAGAGAGAGAGAGAGAAAGAGAGAGGGAGCGCACAGAGAGCGAGAGACGAAGAGAGTGCAAGTGCGTGTGTGAGTGAGTGAGAGAGCAAAAATGTCACCCAACGCAACCACCCAAAAAAATGAAGAAACCCAAAGCAACAAAAACAAAATTGTGCCGGCTAAAAAGCGTGTTTCGTCGTAGCATGGTTCCCCCGAGAGGGTTGTTGCCGCAGCAACAACATTTTGATGTGATCATCCCCTAGAGAATCGGTGCTGGGCCACCAATCGGCAGTTGGGTGTTCAATGCTTTAAGCCACATGCTGGGCCAAAGAAATAATGCGCCCCGTCGGAGACGCCGCCGCCGCTTGTTGCAATTAACAACAACAACAAAAGTCAAGTCAATTATTTTGCACGCGCGCTCCTCTCTTTTTCTCTTTCGCACGTGCTTTAGGGGGGGTCCGTTGTGGAAGCACCTTGGCTAACAATTTGTTGCTTTCTCAGCAGCGGGAGTCGACTCCAGGCAGTGCGTGAGAACGAGAAGGCAACGACAGCACGAGATTCATATTCAAAAGCAAAGCATCAACAGCGGGTGACTTAATAAGTCCTCCTTGTTCAACATTATTATTCCACTCAATCTCAAGAGGTTTTTGGTGTACGGCTGCGAATTGGGTTACGCAATGCGAAACACAAATCTTGACTTTTGCTTTCACCCTAAAATTATAATTTGAACTTTTTTTTTATTTCCATTTTGCTATTGAAAGCGTGTGAGTCGCTTAAGCTAAAGAAAAAAAAACCTTGCTGTGAGTTTATTATATTCATAATATCCTTTGCCTAAGTCAAAATATTTTTCGATTTTTTAACTGTGAATTACGAACTTGAAAGAAATCCTTAGCCTAGGTCATTAGTTATGTAATATTGGATATCTTAAGATATATTTTGTTAAAATAAACCTTTTAAAAAACATGGTTAATTCAATAAAAGCATTGGTTGGCAGATTTTTCAATCTAAAGAGACAAAGCTCTAGGCCCAAAAGACTGATTTTTTTATCGTTTCCCTTTTGTACCTTCGTCCTTAATATCTTACGAGGAACCCTTACCATATTCTCAGCAAATGTTGTGTTAATGGGCTTCAAATTACCCGAGAGCCTTTGCTCTCAAACTATAAAAGACAACTATCTAAACTACAGTTTTTTTTTATAATTTAACATATTTTGTTTAAATCAACTTTTTAAAATGTGCGCGCCGCAAGCAGTGTAAAGAAGTCCTCTAAGGTGTAAACTGCTTGCTGTGTTGTGTTATTACTGCTTGCACTGCATTGCTACTGCTTCAAGCAACTCCATTTTCAATAGCATTTTAAAGATAGAGCCTAAAGTTATGCTAGCCCTTGGCTGAATTGGCAGGCCAATATCATCGAAACTGCTAAAAATTAAGGGTGGAAATGGGGTAAAATAGGTTAAGGATGGGAGGCCCATTTTTGTAGAACCAAAAAGCTAAAATTTTATATATATATTTTATTTTATACAATATGATTATTAACAGATATTTTGATTTTCTCAACAGGGCATAGACATATGGATATTAAGAGTATATTTTATAACTAATAATCACGCTCTTATCTGTATAGTATATGTACATATCCTTATTATCAACAACATATCACATTCTTAACTTCCTTTCAGCTAGCTAAATTAATCAAAAAAGATATACAGGTTGAAACAAATATCCGCTTGATAACAAATCCGTTTTATCCCCTCTCGAAAACTCATGCGGAAGCCTTTCGTTTCACAACGAGTGTTGCCTCTCCACCTCCTCCTCCTCTGCATCTGTAGTGGTCCATTCATCAATTCATTCATAAAGCGGCGAAGTCTCCTTTGTTTACTACCATTGCTTACGAGAGAGATATACAAGACGTAGTAAAAGTAGCGGCAAGGCGTCAATACACCAATCTTAACCCAGTCGAAGCAACGAGCCAGAAAACACGAACACCAAAAACAAAACATCTGTCGCGCAACAGCAACAAGCAAGAGCGAAAAAAAAAAATAAATCCGGTTGCAAGCTGCAAACCAAAACCAAAGTCAAAGCCAAAACCAAAGTACAAAGATAAGGAGGGCCCAAAAGTACGAGTTATATATATGCGCAGAACATATGATTGAGTTCCCAAAAACAAAAAAACAAAAATGCACCTTTTATGCGTTTTGGAGCAGCAGCTGCTCTCGACTGAGAGCTAAATCCTCAGACTTCTGTGCCGCCTGTTGCTGCCGCTTTACTGCTACACACATGCTACAAGTTGTTGTACCTTCCCAAAAAAAAACAAAAAACAACAAAAAAAAAACAGAACAACTACAAATAAATAACATAATGATGAGCAGGACGAGTAACTCATGTTGTTGTTGCATGTTGCATGTTGCCAAAAGGAAGCCTGTTGTTGTTGTTGTTGAGACAGCAGCTGCTGTCTTTTGGAACAGGAAAACAAAAGAATTGCAAAACTTGTAGATAGGTCAAGTATTATTGGTTAAAAAGTTTGTTGACTTATGTTAATCGATTTGATTTTAATTTTCCGAATCAATTACAATGTTAGGAATATCGATTCCTTAGCTTTGTGCTTATATAGTAGGTAACGAATCCTTACGATGGCTTTTGAAAGAAAGAAATAACTAATTTAATAATAATAAATAATAATAAAGTATTCTAACAAGTAGCACTATTATCAGTGGCTTCTGGTTATAACAATTAAGTTCGTAAGAGCTTGAAACTATTTGAAGTCATTATAATTTTGAACTGAATCGATTCTTTAAAGCTTTAACTTGACAAGCAAAACATTTCATGTCAATTTTAATCCTCGAACTTTAAGACAAAACTCTTCAAAGTCTTCCCCATCCATAACTTTATCAAAACTCATTCGATTTTGAAAACTTAATGCTTTTTGATCCTTGGTTTGATCTCTAGAAAAGTACTGAATTTCTATTAGAAACTAAAAATCATAAAGAATTTCGCTACCTAACTCAATTTTCTAACACTTACTACTTTGCAGTCATTTATTTCTTTCAGTGCAGACCCTACAAAACAGCGGGCAGCATTGCCGAACAAAAGGCGGCAAGGTATTAAGGGCAAAGGAGGAAAGGCAGCCGAAGCATGGAAACAGGCGACAACAACAACAACAAAGGAGAGCAGATGGAACGAACAAACCGAACCGAACCGAACCGACAATGAAGACGACGACAAGCTTCGTTGATGACGACTCGGTCGACAAGCCGAGTGGCAAGAACTCATGAGCTAAGCTGAGCTAAACGTAACTGCTGCTGCCTTGTGCCTCATTCGATAATTGTGCGTGCAACGCGAAGGACGTGCAACGCCGAAACGCTTGCTGTTGTTGTCGTACTCTCTCTCTCTCTCTCTGCGTGTGTGTTGTGGATTGTGTGTGTGTTATTTTGTTGTTGTTCTTGGGAACAGCCCGTGACGTCAGAGGGTGTAACGTTAAAAAAATAGAAGCGCGACACAATTCCGCAAAAGTTTATTAAACATTTGTTGTTGCAAATAATGTCAGCAAATAATGAAGCTGAGCCAGCGGCAGCAATGGCAGCAGCAGCACCATCGGCCGCAGCATCGGCTGCCTCCGCATCGGAGTACCTGAAACGCACCTGCCTCATCTGCGGTTGCCAAACGAATCAGACCATCAACATCTATGAGCCACGCTCCGGACCAAATATTGTCCAATTGATTCAGGCCAAATTCAAGTTTCAGGTAAATTTAACAAACATTTAGCATCCGTGACATGAAAATCCGACCAAAAAGACAGGAAAAAAATCAAAAAATCGATATATGAGTCACACACAAACGTCCTTCGTCTTGCCCAGTCGGCGTGTGTGTGTGTGTGTGCAAAAAGGGGATGAAATAATGTGAAATGTGTGTGCAAAAAGATTAGAGGGACCAGCGCCTCAGAGAGGGACATCTCTCTCTCTCTCTCTCTCTCTTTCTCACCGTTCATTCAGGTGGCTGCAGCATCCAAGCGTGTGCACTTGAAAAGTCTCACGGGAGAGTAGGGTTTAAGGGGGGTAGCCTCTAAAGGGTCGGGGGTCTATTAGGGAGGTGTCATACGTCATTTGAAGTTGGTACAGCTTGAGTTTATAGTGCAAAGGGTAGGAAATTTGACCGTTCAAACTAAAGGAATTTTGCAAACAACAATGTTGAAGGGAAGAGGTTATGAAACATTTAGAGATTGTGAAGTTATTGTGTGAATGAAACCAAAGAAGGGTTGGAAATAGTGGTAGCAAAGCTAACGATCTTACCTGAGGGAAATCACAATAGAAACTCAAGCTTGGAGTAGAACCTTCTTTACAACAAAGAACCTTTGAACTAATCGAAAATGAACTCGTTAGCACTACAGGGAAACAAGGAAACTGAGTAAACGTGGTAAGAGAGTTGTGTGAGAAGATAGTTCACCCATAGTTGAGTCTTAGGTCTAATAGTATATTTCCTTTTACATAGAACTGAGAGATCGATTTAGTTCGAATCGAACTTTTCACTGGAAAGGTTCATAAAAAGAGCTTTAGGGAATAATTAAACTTAGCATAGATGTTCTTCTCAGAAATGTCCATTATCCAACCGAACATAGGAATAAAACTAAATATGATTTTTCTAAGTCATTGCACAATAAAGCAACTCCAAATTCCACTTGCAAATGTATCGTCCAACGTCATCTAACCCAATTAAACTTCCACGGAAATACGTATTACATGCACATTCAGCATGGACAAAAAAAAAAAGTTTGTTCAATAAAACAGAAACTAGAGCAAGGATTTAAGCTGACGATTCACGGTAAAACGACGTCAGCAAAACGCTGTTAGAAACGCAAAATTACCTGTCACTATACTGCAGAGTTTGACCAACTAACTGATTGACTGACTAACTGACTGATTGACTGACTAACTGACTGACTGACTAACTTACTAACTGAGTGACTAACTTATTTAGCTGTATGCTAAACTAAAACACAATCGCTGTGTATCCGTATCCGTATCCGGTGTAGAGAAGCGTGGGTAAAACTTGTCAGTTGTTGTCTTGTGAACTTTTGGTAACTGGATAGCAGCTGCTGCATTTCCCTTTTGCTGTTTGTAATTGGACACTTTGCATGTGCCACTTAATCAATACATACAACATACATACATACATACATACATACAATACACAGACAACCTACAAAACGAAGTCCTTTTTCAACTCTCTTTCTCTTTGCCTTTTCTTTCCATAATTTTCAACAGCTTGTTCTAATTTAAATGTTGTACCATGGGAAAATGTGACAAAACGACAAAAAATACTTTCAAGTAAGTGCGTTGCATATTGGATTACAACTGAGTTCAGTTGCTGTTCTTGTTGTTGTTGTTGTTGTTGTTGGTGCTACCTGTCAGTGAGAGCCTTGAAGCAAAAACTCATGAACCTGCTTCAAGCTGGCAGCTGCGACAATTCGTTCATATCTTCTCCTCTTCTTTCTTCTCCTCGCCTGTCTTCAGTCTTGAGTCTTCTTTTGTTTATGATTGATCCAATTTCTGCGGGCTTCAAAACCTGTGAGCCTCAGCCTGAGCCCAGCCTCTTAAACGTTTTTTAGGAGCTACCTTTTCATTATTATTTTCCAGCTGCCACACAGCAGACAGCAGCTGTATTTGGCACACACACACACACACAACCATCTTTCAAAGCAAACTCTTTTCGCATATCGCAGCGTAGCTATTGTCTGTTATGTTCTGGGTTAGGTAAACAGTTTGTTAAGGTTGTTCTACACATTCTTAAAAGGTTTCATGGTGTTTCGAACTGCGCAATCAGTGGAAGCAGCTGAAGCGCAATTCCTTTACCTTATCTAACCAAAGGAATCGCTTTGTATTGATCTTAAGAGATTAAGATAACTGAGGGTACTTGGTTATTTTGTTTAGCTAGCAAGTGATCTAAGAGTTTATTGTATCCATACTCTCTTTATTTGGTAAGTGAAACCCAATAGAAACCATAGAAACAACCACGAAAATTCCATGGAAAAATAAATGAGAAATAGGGGATGACCTCTTAAAGGAATTTTCGTCTAGTTTCTTATGACAGTTTTGCTAAGGTTTCTGTTAATTGGTTTGCCGACAATTGAATTAGTTATGATGTTGAGATTTGATACGGGTTGTCTGAGAGCATATGAAGGTGGTAAAATAATAGCTCTTGTTGCGTAAAGTATGTAGGAAAGTCGATAGGATTTTAGAACTACACACTATAAACACTTACTTCTATTATTTTGAAGGTTTTCCTTATGTTTTATAGGATAGGATACCGCTACTAGATACTTAGATCTCCACAGCTAGAAACCGTTAGAATTTACCCTACATAAACATAGTTTCATAGGATAGGATACCACTAACAAGTTTAGATCTCCACAGCTAGAAACCGTTAGAATTTACCCTACTTAAGCATAGTTCACCCTTATTTAATGGATTGCAATGTAACGATCGTTGTTGTTGTTTACTTAATTGAGCACCACCTGCCTACAGACTAACACAATGCACCCCTACATATGTACACTGAACACCCCCGCCACATGGTAGAACCCACAACTCTCCTCTCAACCCTCTCTTTAAAAAAACCATAAAGTCCAAGCATAAAGCCTCAGTGCCTGAATAACATTGCCATAAAAACAACTTCAGTTTCACTCATTCATCTGTCTTTCTTCTCTCTCTCTCTCTGTCTATCTTTCGCTCTCCTGCTGTCAACACTTCACTCATTCTTTCTCTCTCTTTCGTGTCGCATGTTTTTGTTTATCAGCTTTGCGTGTGGCTTTTGCTGCGGATTGTTGTTGTCTGAATTGCACCTGGCCTGCAATTTGCATTATTTTTTACCGTTTACACATTGCCTTTTTGAGCGATCGCTTTGGGTTCTCTTTCAGGTTGCGATATGCGTGATCCTTCCAGAAACTTTACTCCTTTAGTGTAGCTTTCTTATAACTTTGACCTACCTCGACTAGCTAGTCTTCTACTCTTACTTTGCGCCAGGTCTAATCTTTCTTTACTTTTCTCGCTCTAGTCCTAAATGTGTTGGATCTACCTTAACCCAATTAGATCTACATTTACTACTTGTTTCTTTTAGCTTGACACAGATCTACTCTATCCCTGAAGGAGTAAGGACTTAACTCTTACCTCTAGCTGATCGCTACTCTACTTTTAACTCTAACCCTATCTAGCTAAGGACCCTACCTTTCGAACCTCTTCTCTATATAACTACTTAACCAGCTGCTATATCCCTTTGCCCCTGACTTCTCCCTTTCTAATTCTAAGCAGCTGTCACTGTTGCGTTGCCTTTGCCGCGTGCCTAATGTCATGTTTGGCTTGTATACATATTTTATTTTATATTATTTTTTTTGTTTTCTGTTTGGTCTCCTTCGCTACGCTTTGTGCAGCAGGCGTTTCGATAAGCAAGGCGCGTGGCCAAACGAGTTTGCCGCCTGGACAGAGCGCCTACCTACAGTAAAAAAAAAAAACAAACCTAACCATATCCTCCAACCCCGCCTAAAGCCCTTTTTTGACTGTTGGTCTGGTTTTTTTTTATAATTTTTTCGTGGCAGCTGCTGGGCGCAATTTTCGGCAGGTGCATGCAAAAGTAACAACAAATATTATTGATACGAGGTATGCCATGAACTTGCTTTCGCTGCTCCCCGCTCCTCGCTACTGCCTCTCCCTGTCCACGCTTCCCAAGCGGATCTTCGGTGGTAATTAATATGCCACAAAGCGACAGACGCAAGTTTTATGATCTTTTTTGCACCTTTTAGTCGAACGCAGGGCAGGGTACGCTCATTAGTGGTCAGCCGTGATCAGGGATCAAAGTCAAGACTGTGGTCAGTCTTCAGTCCTTTGGGGCGTAGCCAAAGTTAAGTCCTTTTTGGGCTCTCTTTTGCTTGTGGTTATATGCTTCAGTTGTAATTCGTTGGGCAGGACTACAACTTAACAGGAATTGACACGAAACTTTTCCGGGCTTGAGCATGTTCTGAACATGTCTTTCAGCATGCACGTGTTGTAATGAAGGATCGAGGGTGATACTCTCTCCTGTTTCCTTTGGGAGAGGTCTCTCTTTTTTTTTCATTTCCTGTCTAGTAAGTTTTATAGTCCGACTGAGTTCATTTGTTGTTGTTTTCCTGTCTTATTTAACCTATAATCCTTCTCTTCTTTAACACATGGATTAACCCTTCTCCCTTTCGTTCTCTTTACAGCCTTTGAATGAGGATAAATTCCTGTGCTTTAGCTGCAACAACTGGCTAATCAACTGGCACTCGCTGCAGGCGCTCAACAGCAACGATGCGGAGAGTCACAGTCGGAGTCAGAGTCCATCGCATTTGGGCAACAATAGCAGCGCTGGTGCCTTGGTGCAGCAGAAGAAGGATCAACCGTTGAAGGGTGCCAAATTGCGACCTGTCGCTCAGGTGCGTCCACAGCCACAGCAGGCACAGATGCCCAGTGTTCCCAAACCGCCCCCTCCCGCTGCAGCTCCGCAGCCTCCACAATCAGAGTCCCAATCCCAGCCCGCTATAAGCTATAATAAGCGAAGATTTGGTCGACGTAGTGGATCCTCCTCTGCCACGAGTGGTATGCGTAAGATGATGCGTCATTGCAGTGCTTGCGGTGCTCCAATGGTTCTGCATCTGCTCCGATCCAAGCCAGCTCTAACGCTAGCCAAGCTGGCCATGCGCAAGGGCAGGAGTCAATGCCGGACATGCCGCGAGAGTGAGATAAGCAAATGTCGCCGGATGTATCAGCGCAGTCTGTTCAAGGTGGCACAGCTGGAACGTGAGCTGAAACGGGAGGCTCAAGCCAAGAATCAAATACTAGTCAAGGCGTTGGCCACGCCCACCTACCAAAGATTGCCAGCGCCGCGTGTCGATGGCAAAGTGGTGGCCATGTTCCGGCGACTAGGCACCACCCTGAGCAGCGAACGGACACAGGAGGAGCAGAGCACGGAGGAAATGGAGCCAAAATCAACCACACCTCGTCCGCCTCGCATCATGAGTCCCGCCAAGGAGCAGCCACGCTGGACACGCGATCTCGAAGAGGATGAGATACTCCTCGAATTCGATAGTGTCATAACGGAAGTGCTGCCAGCGCCAGCGCCAGCAGCACGGCGGCGTCTGCAGTATCAGCTTACCAACAACAGCGAGGAGCCGCAGGCAGAAGCGGAAACGGAAGTGGAAGTGGAAAGAAACCACACAGCAGTAACCCACCACACCACATTGATAGGGCTGCAATTGCCCCAGGGACTGAGCATTACCTTGATCTGAATGAAAGAACGGAGAAGAAGAAGCACAAGCCCAAAAGAAAAAATATAAGCAAAAAAAAAATACAAAATAAACCCACAACATATAGTCAAATTAAATGCAAATGTCATTATTATAGTGTTAGTATAAATATAATTTATTGGGTACCTCGAGCAGATTTTTAATTGTTAGTTAAAAAATATTAGCGCAAAAAGACAAAACCTAAGAATGTTAAGTTAAAACGAAAAGAAAGGAAAGGAAAAACTATGTTTAATAATAATATCTATTGTATAAACCCTCTCACCCGTTCCCCAGCCCCAAAGCTCCCATGTCCAACACAGATAATTAAATCGCGTTAATCCCGTAGTTGAATTTGTTTGCATTTGCCAATGTTATTGCTCCAAAAAATTGAAAGTATTTAACAAAAAAAAATTACATATGAATAAAATAACTAGCACAACTACAATCAAAATAATCACAAAAATTAAAACAGTTTTTTATTTAACAATTCTTACAGCTAACACAGCCAATTTCTCAACAATATGCTGATTATTTGAATTTAATGTTAACCGCCGAACAGCAGTGCCGCCACTGTAAGCTCGTTAGAGTTGCCAACCACTTAAGCATAACATTGAGTTAGCAGCTGTTAGCATATCGATATGGAGAGCCGATATATCGATACGTTAGACATGCCATGCATTTTTTTTCCTCAGTCTTCTTTTCGTTTTTCTTGCGCATGGTTCGTTGTTGCTTGCGAGTCTTGGCATTTTTGCATTAAAACGCGCTCTCGGCGCTGGTAAACCAACAAAAGTTATTCTGTTCTGCAAAGTGCAGCGTGCTTCGCTGGTAATTACGACCAACTACAACATAATTATATTTTGTGTTACGTGCTGAAAAATGTTAATGTCAGAATAAAAAACAGAAAAATTTTAATAAAGCAGCAGTCGTAGCAAAAACAAGAAGTTACTGAAAGCGAGTTGACATTGAAGTACGAGAACGCGCGCTTGTATGTGTATTTGCGTGTGTGTGTCGTGCGAAATTCTTTTGTGTTTTTATTCTTATTAAAAATTCGCATAATTGCAAAAAAAAACGAAGAAAAGCAAATAATACAGCAGCAACAATAACAATTCAAGTGGTAGCTCGTTGTTTGCGCGTGCTCTTTGATTTTTCCAATATTTGTTGCACATCGCATAAAAATCAATAAAAAAAAAAGCTATTCAATTGCTGTTGTTGTTGCTGCTGCTGTTGTTTTTGTTGTCGCCGCTGCAGGAGTTTGTCGCCCGTCGAATGCTTCCGTCAACAAGAAGAAGAGCGAACAAAGCTCGCTCGTGCTTTAATTTTTTTTGCTTATACATTTATCATGTTATCTTGTTTATTTGTTTGGCATTAATAGCGTGAAATACATCATTAAGGCGGTTTGTAATAAAACTTTAACGCTTGCTTATTTCGTTTTATCTGTTCGCACTACTCAAGGAGGAACTTTGTGCAAGCTGCATTTGAAACAACAACAACAACAAGCGATTAAAAATATATCCTATCAAAGCAAAGAAGGTAAGCAGAAAATGCAAAATGATGAAAGAATTAAAAATGGCGCTTTGCAGCTGTCAATATTGTTTTTGCACCCATACATATATTATTTGACAAGTTCAATAATCGAAAGTGTCTATTGTGTTCTCTCTTACATACAGAGACATGTAATTGGAATTGTATAACGGTTCATTGCACTGTGCCAATGATGCCACATTTGAGTAATTTGATGTTGTCTCCTTTTTGCTTTGCTACACTTCCTTTTCAGCTGCTGTGTCAGCTGCTCGTGTGTACCGTTATACGGGTTTATGACTCAAAAACATGAATGTGTGTTTGTTGATTTGTTATTTATTTGTATTTGTATTTATGTGTTTTTTTTCTTTTCGTTAAGTTGCCTTTTATGGCATAGCCCGTAATTTGTTTTGTCTCAAATTTGCTGTAATTAAAAATCAAATTGATTTTTCCGTTTCGCAAACGAAACACACAAACCAAAAAAAAGACAAACACAAGCAATCAAATTGTCAGTTAGCAACAACAACAACAACAGCAACCAGAAGAAACGATTGCTGCAACAATGAAAAAGCAATTTTCGTATTAAGAAAAAAAACAAAACTCAGTCAAGGCATTGTCTGCTTATCGCTGTTGTCGTTGTTGCTGTTGCTTGCCACACGTTTGTGCCTCGTGTTTTGTCGTTGTTGTTGTTGCTGTGTGTTGCAACAATGAGCATGGCTAATTTTCGTTTTAACAAAAGTTAAGTACTCGGCTCTTTAAGCTTTTTTTTTGCCGTTGTTAACGAAACGTTTTTTTTTTGTTATTATTGTTGTTGCCCATAACTATAACAACAACAACAAGAGTAAAAACAATGACAACGACCAACCTGAACTGAAAAAGAAGAAGAAGCAATGGAGAAAAAATGTTTATTTTTCTTTCGTGCTTTTTGCGTGGCGCTTAGGCATTAACAAACACTACGATGCCATGCCACATAATATTCAATAACAAATGATAGTACTGCATTTGTTTGTGTATTTATTTACCCCTTTTCTTTGGTTGTTGCTTTTGTTGGTGTACTCTTTTGCTAAATTGGTCAATTTGTAAGTCTTTGTTACTTAAGTTAAGATTACCTAACATTAAGTTTAAGTACTTTTAAATAGAGATCAATAACAAAGGAACTTTTTTTATGCTTGTGATAATATTGTTAATCTTGTTTTGTTACTTGTACATGACAAAAAGACAAAAAAAAAAAATGGTATTTCCCATACCGGGAATCGAACCCGGGCCTTCTGGGTGAAAGCCAGATATCCTAGCCACTAGACCATATGGGATTATATAATCTTCAACTAAAAATCATCTATACAAACCTATTTCTAAGATAAATTCTTGAAAATAGATACACCCACATCAAAACAATACCCAAAATAGATCAGATCAAAGATTTAAAGCTACAAAAAGTATTTCAATCGGACTTTTTACAACACTCCCATATTGTCTAGTGGTTAGGATATCCGGCTCTCACCCGGAAGGCCCGGGTTCAATTCCCGGTATGGGAAATGCCTTTGCCTTTGTTAAGGATTTCTTATTTTTGTTACACTTAATTTATTGGCCTTTTTGATGGCTTGTTATTATCATAATAATGAGGCGAGATGTCTTCTGATGAATGCGCCACATTAATCAGCTAATTTTTGGTCGATTCTTGGAAACATTTCCTCAAGTCTCGAAACTCTTTCATTATGCAGTCAACTCTCCTCCACTTATCGCTTGACCCCGCTCCAAACTTCACTTTATTGAAGTGGCTTTTTAATGAATATCAGCTTGAAAATTGCCCCCCCGACAACACTCATGATCCGGCTCAATGAACCTTTTTTGTTGTTTCTTTTGCCCAGCTGTGCAACTCAATTTTCAGCTGAAGAAAAAGCGAGCTAATTCATCAAAAGTGTGGCAAGCAGCCAAAGCGTTGAACAGCAACAGTGTGGCATTGTTGTTGTTGCAGCCCGCCCACTTTTTAGTTGCTTGCTACTTTCGAAGCAATTGAAACTTTGTTTGTCTTTTGGCTTTGTCTCTATTTTTTCTTGTTTAAGTTTTAGTATGCCATCATCAACATCCCCAACATCGACGTATCGCATCGTCATCTTCAAAGACAGGCATTAGAAGCGCGTGTGAGAAGACATACGATTGAGCAAGACGCAACAACAACAGCAGCAGCAGCAGCAACAACAACAACAGCAGCATACAAATTAACATTTTAACAGTCAAAGAAAGCCAAGCCCCAAGAATCCACGAGAGCAACACATAAATGAAAAAATAAAAACTTCAACTGTTGTTTTTTTTCTTCTTCATTTTTTATTTAACGCCAACGCGCCAACACGGACTGCGTTTTGTTGCTTTTTGTGTTAAAAAACCAGTTGAGTTGACTTGAGACTACTCAGCAAACAGAACAAAAGAGCAACAGTAACAATAAAAACAGCAGCGACAACAACAACAACAACTGCTGCCGCCATCACCCTCACTCCTTTAGCTCTGTGCTGACTGCATATTAAAGCTTTTTGCTATTTGCTGCCTGCCTGCCTGCCTGCTTGCCTGCTTTGCTGTTGCTGTCACAAACCAAACGTATTTGTTTGTCTAAAGCTCTTTTTGTTTGTATTTCTTTGCGCTTGCTTGCTTGGTGTTTCAGTTTTCAATTCCTTTAGGCGAGCGCAGTCATCATATCCGTTTGATGTATGCCGTTTCGTTTCGTTTCGATTGCGTTGCGTGGATCGGACTCCAATCATTTTAATGTGCTACGGGCGCTTGCGCTTAATTACCAGCAATGCAATTTGTATAACAGTCCTGCCTTTGAAAAGCGCAAGTCAACTCAAACAGAAAAAGTCGGTTTTCTTTTTATTATGCTTAGCTCAAGACAGACTTCAATCAATTTGTGCTATGGGCGCATAATTAAAATTACCACCAATGCAATTACACTTAAACATTATTGTTTTATAATTTGCGTAGCAAACAGCTTTTAAACGTTCACGCCTATAAATTACTCATAATGCACTTTCCATTACGAACCTCTGTTGTTGTTGTTTTATAGCCACTGCGTAGCGCTCAAGTCTGTCTCCAATCAATTTCAAGTGCCATTGGCGCATGCGCTTAATTACTATTAGCTTCAAATTTTAACGGTAAAAAAGTTAAAGCGCTTTTCGTTTGCGCTGGCTGTTACTGTGACTTTTGAAGCGTGTGACCGGAGGTGAAATTTTCATTTTTGATTATTTCAACTAAGCCACTGCCATGAAACTGTCTTGGCGATAAATGCGCACAGATACTTTTTGGCGCAATATAAATTTGGTATTCGATGCTGCTGCTGCTTTAAATGAACAAACTGGGAGTGGGTCACACAGCTGCAGAGACGACAACGACTGTGCTGTGAGGTGCCGCCAGCCAGCTGAGCCAGAGACCAACGTAGCGATTATAGGGACATGCGAAATGCGATATATACACTACACTACACTACATACCCCAAAGACACACACAAAGTCAGAGTCAGATCCAGACTTGCGAGTCGTCGTCGCCGTCGTCTCCCAGACCGGTTGGCGCGAGAGATCTTTTTATTTTCATCGGTTCGTTCGTTGGTTCGATTCTTTTGCTTAAAGCGTAAATATTTCAATTTATTTATTGGTCATGCGTCTTTCCACTTTCTACCCGCTAGTCGGTTTTAGTCTGGCAGATGTATCTCCATATGTCAGAGTCCGGATTCAACGCCGCACGCACGACACCTCAAAATAATAACAACAACTACAACAATATGTGTCAACGGCCTTTGACTTTGAGTGCAGACGACCCTTCTTGGAGACAGACTGTGGGCGTGTCGCCTACTTTAGCTTTTTCTTCTATTTAGGTTTTTCTCATATGCCCATTTTCACAAACATGAAACATGAAACATGAAAATGAAATGAGTGAAAACGTTTTTGCACTTTTTTTTTTCTTTTTAGTATTTCTCTGTCTGTTTCTGTGCAAACAAAAGCCAAAGAGGTGTGTACGACAATTTCAACTGCAGGCCATGCATGACCCGCGTGTATTATATGGGGTGGGCGGGTATGGGCGGGTTTGGGCCTGGGCATGGTTAGTTGTTGTCTGATTGCCATGCTAAATGGTTGTGGAGAAAACTACTCTATGGCGGCAACAGCGTACAGCTCAATACCCAATAGTCCCATTAAAAAACAAACTACGCCACAAGGCTTGTTTGGTTGAGGTACTTAGCTATGAGATACCTTATAATATAAGCGACTAACTCGAATTTTAACTCCAGCCCAATTTAAAACAAGTCAAAAAACATATCATTCAAATAAAAAGAAAACCCCATAAACCATTTCTCTAACTAAAGCCACAACATGAACCCTGCTTTCGAACCCATAAACCAAAACGTAATACAAATTGTGGGGGAGCCAAAGCTTAACTTCCAATAAGAAGAAGAAGCAGAAGAAGTGTCCCACTGATTAATTTTAAAACCAATTTCATTCTCAGATCAAACGCTCCTCACTTCATTTAATACCTTAAGTAGTATAAGTAGTTAGTTTATTCATTCCGCATAGTTTTCTTCTTGTTCATAGTCTCTATTTGAATGCGTGCAGGGTATTTAAGAAAGAAAGAAGTTAAAACTGTTGCCTGTCGAAAAGTAATTTACACGTTTTCTAGCTTTGCTGCACCTCACGACAAGTCAAACACTTTTAAACTGACAATTCCAATCGCAGTTGAAGTCAAAGTCGAAGCCAAAGAAAGAAGAAGCGAAGTGCGTGAGTTTTTTTTTATGGATTGATTGTCTGTCTGTCTGTCTTTTTGTGAAGAGAAGTTAGCATGCTAATTGGGTTGTTGTCTATGCCATGCGATGCGATGGCGTTGCCTCGAATCGCTTTTTATATGTGTGTGTGTGTGTGTGTGAGTGTTAAACGACGGGGTGCACTTAAAAACACTTCACTCTAACAACCATAAAAGGGTTCATTGAAGTTCACTTTCGCTTAAGGGCATTGATTAGGACTTTAAAGGTCAGCTATAATGATAGTAGCATGATAAAGAATAATTTTATGGGGCCCCCCATAACCTTTGCACAACGATACTAGTTATTGATATGTGAAATGTAAATAATATCAATGGCATGAAACTTAAAAGAAAAAAATATACTTCCCATACCGGGAATCGAACCCGGGCCTTCTGGGTGAAAGCCAGATATCCTAGCCACTAGACCATATGGGATATTAAATATGTTTATGAAACTATTCACAAACAAGCTGTGTGTTTAAAAATACTTTTTTATAAACTTAAGATACAAATGTATAATATCAAAATGTATAACATCAAATATGTTAAAGATCAGTTTAACTTAATATGCCAACTATTACTGTTATACATCAATCTTGTTTATTACAATATAATATCAAATAAACACATTTATCTTCATTAACTTTATTTCTCAAATAAAATGTACAATAACCAACATCCATCTACGGATATATGTTTGTGTGAAAATTAAAACCCGCTTATAAGTACTATCTGGTCTAAGGCGCATCCGCTTATAATTTGTCTATAACCGCTTTTATTTTACAGTATCATCAGCTCATCATCATCATCATTGAAGTGTATGTAGCTTAAAGTGAAATCCAAAGTAAATACATATATATATATATATATGTCTTGATTGCCGTCCCATTGTATCTCCTATACCTATCTCAAATGCTTTATCCATTTTGGATCGTAATTTTTTCTGTTTGACCATTGATGATTACTTCCCCTCCCCCTCCCCCCTCTTTCTCACACACACACTCTTTTCATCAACTATCCATTCGCCTACTCAGGAGTTTTTTTTATTAATTACCAAAACGAGTATTTTTTTTGATCGCCCGTTTTCGTTGCTGTTGGTTGGTTGGTTGGTTAGTTTACTTATTTCTTCTTTTTTTTTTATGTCAGCTCTCGTGTAAGATAAATTGAATGAATCTTTGCTGCCGGGAACGCGCTGCACTTGAAGCGCACATAAAAATTGTTGCCTGTCAGCGTCATTGAAACTGTCGGATCTATAGTTTTTCCCCCTCCCCCCCTTTTAAATCACTCCATCCTCCAGCCGTTTCTGTCCAAATGTGTCTTCCTTGGCTTGGCTTTACCGTTGCATGCATCTAACGTGTGTGTGCGCTAATGCAGTGAAAATCTGGTAAACTTCATTTAATTTACTAACATTGGCTGATGAATCAATCATCATTGCGTCTGCGGTGCTTAACTCTAGCTATTTAAATGAACCGGTTCTTGCCCCATTCCCTAATGAGCGGAGACACTTGTTGTCTTTTACCCGCACATCCGCAGACAACATGCATGAATGTAAAAGCAGTCTTTTCAGTGCAGTAAGTCAGCCAGCCAGTCAGCAGCACCAGTATCTCCGATTCATCTTCATGTTTATTAGGTAGGGCGGGCTTAAGTTTTCTCCACGGGCGCATTGTTATGTGTTGTATATGATGGGAAAGTCTTTTCAACTGACTCTCTGAGGGTTATGTATATGTTGTGCATGTGGCGCTTACACGTGTCTCTCAGCTGCTTGCTGCTTATTACACATTGAATTTATTAATTGGCTTGGATGCGCCATATAAATTATGATTGCTCGTTTAATTTAGCCCAGATTTCATTAAAGCTTAACCGTTGGCCAAACAAGACCTGAAGATTTAAGGTCAAGAGGTTTTAATGAGCATAAGTTACCTGTTAACTCCTCAAATTAACCCAGAAAACGGGTTGGTTTTCCAAGAAACCGTAAAAAAACTCATCCCAAAGTGTGAAACAACCGTTTGATGATGTCATTGAAATTTTACCACACTTGAGTTGATTTAGTCTTGAAAGAACTGCTTGAATTGCATTGCATTGCATTGGATTATACATTATACACCTCATATTAATCATCTAACATATAACATTAAAAGCATTGCAATATGAGTGTCGAGTGGCAATCATATTTCAAGGGTGTCTCCAGTCTCGCTTCAATTGCAATCATTACGTATCATAACTGTTTAATTAGCTAGTTATACGAGCTGTTAATGAAAACCTCAAATTGCAAAACTCGAGCTGTGAATGTGATTTTTGATTTCGAAGTAAAACAAATTCTGCTGTGAAGGTCTTTCAGCATTAGGCATTAGTTCAATTCAATTCAATTCTATTAAATTTCGTTTGTGGGTGCCTCTTAACGCTTCTTTCCCGTGTGCACATTGTTCTTGTTTAGCCAATTAGCTAATTTGCCAATCCTAAATATCTAACACTTTAGCACCAGTAGTTTTAATACAATTTGCAAATCAATTTGAGGTTTGTTTCTGTATCTTTTTGCATGTTTGCCAAATCTTTTATCATTGTGTCACGTTCAATGTCGCGAGCGAGCGAGCACAAAAGAGTTGAGGTTAAGGTTGAGAGGAAAAAAAAGAGAGAGAGAGAGATACAAGAGACAGCATGAAGTTTTTGGGTTTTCGTTCAAGGCGAGGCGCGTGTGTTGGATGAGAAACGAATGGGAATGAAACGGTAGCAAAGCAAGTGCAATTAGTTAAAGCACTTTCGTTCAACAGCTGTTTGCCAACACTAACACCAATCAGTAAGAAGGCAACGCTGTCGCGGAACAATGGCAATGAAACACTTTCAATAACTTTGCCTTAGCGTGCAAACCAACCAACATTGCAAATTGGTCGTTTTGGTCATTACTTTAGTAATTACCCTTCTTTTTTAGTTTCTTAGCGACATGCAATTACTTTTCAATTATAATACTTTTATTACCCATACCATCATCATCATCTTTATCAGCTTGAACAATGCTTTTGTTTATAGTTGTTTGTTTTTTTTTTTTAATGATTATATTGCATTCAATTAAACTAATTGCTTTGGAAATTGAGTACGTTTTTTTCTTGTCTCTGGTCTCTGGTCTTTGGTAGGAAACTTGTTGAACACTAAAATGGATCACACTTTTCAGTCGACTCATGTTGGGTTGAGTTTAGTTGTTCAACTTTCATTTTGTTTATGGGCTTAGTTTTAACTATTTATAATAATTACCAGCACTAAAAACCAAAAACCTACAACAAACAACATCAACAACAACCCGAAGCGCCAACTATAAAAGAAAAATGCTCATTTTAGTGCTGGCAATTTTTATAGCTGCTCTTCTGTGTTATTTTTTTTTTAACAGTTGCGCGTGAGCGGGCAGAAAGTTCAGACGCCGAGTCAGAGGCTGTGCTGACCACAAGCTACAAAAACAACAAGAGCAACAACAACAACGACGTTGTCGTCTGCTGATCGTCTGAAACAAGTCGGCAAGTCAACGCCTGCCGCCTAGTTGACCCCAAAAAAAAAAAGCAAGCAAGCAAGCTGTAGTAGTTAACTACTACTTGAAATAATTTGTACAATGCGCATCAGGTCTGAAAAGTGAGTGAAAGGCCTACTAAAAATGTGCAAAAGGTGACGGCTTAAACGGTTTTGTGTCCTAAATTCCTCGAATTTTCCATACCTCTATGCGGGTTAGATAACTCAATTTATTAAATTTCTGTACACTTTTTGTGTAGAATTAATGCAAGTTTCAAGTTTCATTTCAAAAACCCCAACAACATCTTTCTGTTACTTCACAAATGATGACTAAAGTTAAGAACAATAACAAAAAAAAATAAAAATAAAAAAAACAGCTAATAGTTTATCATCTTTAAGCTGTGGGTTTATGCTATCTCACGGCTATTATAATAAAGCCCGTTGGAAACGAGATTTTTTTTTGTCGCTGTGGTTTTTTACAACACTTGTTCGTTCTTTTGACTCTGCAACAGATCAGATTACCAACTTCTTGCCTCTTCACACACTTCTTCTCTCTGTCCCTCTTCTTACTAGACAGCTGTCAGCGTCTTGTTTTCTTATGACTCAAGCGTTTTTTGTGTTGTGTTTTTTGTGGTTTATCTAATTGGGAAATTATGTTGCTACCAACATCTAGATAGCAAAATGAGCTGATATATTTAACCTACAGCCAAAGTACGTGCTACAAAATGCGCAAAGCTATTTAATGGTTTGCCAGCTTTGCTGCTGCGAACCTTAGTTGAAATACAAAAAATATTTAACCATGCCATTGGCTACTTTCGCCACTGAAACAAAAATCAGCTAACTGCCACTGATTTATGTAGTTGTTGCATATAGTTTATAGTGCACACGAATCATTTTGGGTTGTTTGACGAGCGGTTTCGCTTGCCGTGATGGAGTTTTTGTATTTTTTTGTATTTTTTGTTACCAACTAATCACATGTTTCTGGTCATATAGCTCTAAAAATGCTTTGGGTTGGCTGGTTGGTTGGAGTTGAAGTTGCTGTTTTGCGGTTTGTTGTCCAGCTTTGCGCTTTAATAACTTCATTGTCAATGCAACAAACGGGTGCATAACAACAACGGGCAGTAACAAGCAGCAATGAAACATCAACTGAGAGAGTGGGCTTAAAGGGGAACTGTTAATATATCCTGTAATTGCGATCATAAAACAAAGCTTAGGCACGTTTCTTAACTCTTCAACCTAAATTTTATAGTCACGATATCCTGGCGATAAAAAGAATATGAGTTGTTTAAAGTTATCGAAAGGTGAAAAGTTCTTCGATATGTTAAATCAATCAGCTTTTGTCATGCGTAAATTGCTGCATGCTAAGGACTAAAAGTTTAGCTAACAGCTGTTTCAGCTATTTAATATTCATCGCGCTGTATAAAGTACTAAGAAAAAACTACCTTCAATCGAAATAAGAGATTGAAACAAAGAGTTGGCTAGCCCATATAACCCATAAAGAGTATATATAGAGGGTACTCTGGATACAGTAGTTGTGAATGAAAGCAACAAACAACTAAACAAAAGGAGTGCAACAGCGCTTGACTTCTTTTCTAAACGCTGCTTATTGTGCTCATGCTCAGCCTGCGGCCGGATTGTGGTATGGATTTGGACCAGATCTAGATGCGGATACGGCAACGATGACGATGACGATGGCCTCTAGAGTAGTGTGTCTTTCTCCCCCAGCCAACAGCAGCAGCACAAACAACTACAACTACTAGTGATGGTGTTGTCCACACAGTAGTCATAGCGATGATATCGTTGTGATCGTGAGCGTCAGCGCCTTGGCAGATTTATGTAGAGTGCCAGGAAGGAAAATAAAAAAACGATTTTGTCGTTGGGGAAAAGGGGAGCAAGTTGAGCTTGCGACGATTTCACAAATCAGAAAACGCAATATAAAACAACAACAACAAAAAAAACGAATATCTTCATTGAGATCATCATCCGCCTGGTATCCGACTGACTGTCTGATCTTTTAGCTACAGGTTTTTATGATCGCATTCGCTGTGTTTTTTATTTTGATGGTGGGTAGTTTTTTATGTGACCGCCACGAAACCAATCCGACGGAACAAAGCTGACTTTGCCTTATTTAGTTTTATATATATATATATATATATTTACTGTACGATTTATGGGTGCATGACTCTCTCAAGCTAAGCTTCGTCATCATTACACCCGCACAACAGGGAAACAACTCCCTCCAGTCCCCCTTTTTTTTTGCAAACCTTGATTAGATTAGATCAGAGACAAGACAACAATGTAAGAGCAAAAACTTATGCTTGAACTTCAACCCTGTCAACTCAGTCATTTATCAGACTACTGTCTTTTTCTACTCTACTGCAGATGAAGATAAAATAGAAGCGTTGAAATTTCTTGGAAACTCTTTTGTGTGTGCCTTTTAAATATATGCAAAAATTAATTTATCAGTCGTCGTATCCATTAAACAATTAATCATTCGAATTGAGTAAGTTGTGCGTGATTTATATCTGTGCAAGAATCAACGAAATTACTCAACCAATTTAGTAATAGAATCGACGGTTCTCAGTCAACATAAACTTAAAGAAGCAATTGTAAACACACACGCTCTTATACGCACAACTCTTATACAGCTTTTACATTTCATTTACAGTTAACAAATGACAAATCGCAATTGAAATGCAGCAGCCCTAAATCAGGGCGCGTCATTTGAAAAGCTCCGATAAATCCCTGACCAAATAAAATTCTTCTTTTCTTCTGTGTAGACCCAACCCAAAAGAACATTAACACACACACACACACACACATCAAAAGGCAACAACAACAACATTTCAAAATCTACATTGAACTTATTTAATTTATGCATTGAACCTAAACTGAGACTGAACTGAATTCGCTTCGTGGGGCAAGTTGATTAGAAACAGTGCACAGCCTCCCACAAAAGTAAACATAATAGAGGGGGGGGGGAGAAGGGACCCCCACCGCTTAGCGATAGGAGTGCTAGATATGCTATTATTACAAAAATTTCAAACTATTCGTCGTATTTTTGTGGCAATTGCCAGCTGCTTACAACAACTGCGATGAATCAGCATTTGTTTGTTATTTGTTGTTGTTGTAACAGTTTTACAGATTGTAAATAAAATGAAAAGCTACATTTGGACCATTTGTCGTCTGCCTCTTTTCGGGTTGAGCATGAACATATTATCACAGAAATAAATATATTCCCACGCCCACGTGTCTATTTCTAGGTCTCTCTCTCTCGATTGTTTCTGTGGGTTATTATTACTCTTACTTTAACGTTTGTTATTGCTATTGTTATTATTTTTTATGGTTTCGATGGCATTGCATTGTTTTTGGTTGTGCAATTTGCCGCTTTTTCACTTTTGCCTCCTTTTTTTTGCTCATTCGCCTCGTTCGTTTTTTTCTTTCTTCACGCTCTCTTTTACTCATACACAGGGTGGGGTAGGGCGGGGCGGGGCGGGGCATGGGGTATTCTACTTTCCATTGCAATTTGCTGCTTTTGTGGCATTAATTTGTGTTATTTTAGGCACTGCTCTCTTTGTGTAATTGTTGCCACTTACCGTTGTTCCAATTCCGTGCATTCCCCCGCACCAAAATACAAATTTTTCTGTACTTGTTGTTGTTGTTGGCAGCGTTGCCGGTGAGTTGAGTGCCGTTAGTTTTGATTTTTTGCTGTTGTTGTTGTTGTTGTTATTATTTCTTCCGCAACGTTAATGGCGCTTCTGTTTTGCTTACCCATACGTCGACTTTGTTGATACTCTGTAATGATTTGAACCAAATATTTGTGTACCAATTTATTGATTGATTTACTAATGGGTATAAAGAAGTCAGTATACTCTTGTCAAGAGCATGTCTCTCTGGTATATGTACTTGGCGTGCCTCTATATGTACATTTATATATTTTCTTTTAATACATTTTCATTTTTCCGCAAAAACTAAAAATAGTCGCACACAGGCATAAATTAAAGCACACGCCTACAGTTTTTGTTGTTGTTATTGTCGTATATAAAGCGTTAAGTTTATAAACTTTGCTCATTTTGCACAAAATTGTTCACAGGGCAAATAATATCATCACCCACCTGCTTTGAAGTTGGCACAGTGGTGCGGAAACCTACTAAAAAAACTTGTGCTTTGTGATTTGTGAATGAAATGGGGCAGGTCATGAATGCACAGGCAACAAAAACATTGCTTTTTCAACAACAAAAAACATTTTTAAAAGCGTTTCCAACTGAAATAACTAGTTGAAGATTACTTTTTGATCTCTTAGCATTATCTGGGCGCCACTGTGCAAAGGCGTCAACGACTCACCGAGCGGTTGCTGCCCTCTGCTGCTGCCCTCTGCTGCTGCTTTCCATCTTAATCCCGAACACCTCACACAAACAAAAATAAAAATAAAAACATTCAAACGTTTTTTTTGCTACGAGAGTGCTAAAATTAAATATTCAAATTTGTTGCCTTAACATTTGGTTGCGCTCTGCCGCCGGCAGCCTTCTCTTAAAGCAAGCGGTTCACATCAACTTTGGCTATATATTTATTTAAAATAAATTTATAATCGATAAATGTGTGTGTGTGTAAATTAGTAAGTATTAGAGCTAATAACAAATTTCCGTTGAACTCAATGAATCACATTTTCGATATCTCGGCAAAAAGGGGGTAAACCAGTAGTAGTAGTAGTAGTAGTAGTATATCAAAAACAATACAAGTTCACAGATCTCTCAGGAGTCATCAAGCTTGCGCTGATAAGCAAAGCTTACACATCTCTCACTCTCCCGCACTCACACACACAAACACAAAAACACATATATGATAAAATTTTGCAAGAATTCGCGTAATAGCTTCCGGTTCTGCAACCAGCAGGTACGCATCAAGCAACAATAACAATGAAAACGAACTAATCAGCGCACCGGCTCTCTCTCTCTCTTTCGAAATGAACTCTCTCTTATGCGCTCTGTGTCGCATCTCCCCCACATAAACACACAGGCACATATGGCAACGCTGTCAGCTGCTTGTGCTTTCAGTTCTAAACGATCCATTGCCGCGTCCGTGCGCGTTTTTTAGTTAGCTTCGCTTTGATTTGTTGTTGCGGCTGCGTTTTTAATTTTTCGATTTGTTTATAATGTTTGTGCAACCAACAACAACAACAATAGATATAATAAACATAGCATTAATAAACACGACAACGACTAACATAACGACGATTGCAGGCAACGTTTTGGCTTGCTAACGCATAAAAAGTGTGAGTTCTTCTGAGTATTTCCTTCACAACTTCCCCCACCCAACGCTCTCTTTCTCTCGCTCGCTCAGCTGTAAATGCATAAAGTGTAAGTTGTGATTTTCACTCCCCCGCCTTCACTCTCGCTCTCTCAGTCAGCTGCTGCTGCTGCGTTTACTGTTGCTTTGCGTGACTTTCCTTCTGGCGCCCCATAAGTATATATGTGTGTGTGTGTGTGTCTTTATATATCTGAGTGTAAATGCGCAACGTTTTCTTATCGCTCGTTTTGCTTTACGTCTATCAGTTTTCATTCCGTGTTCGGTGTTTGTGTGTGTGTGTGTGTACTTATTGATACTGCATTTGCACAAGAAGAAGTAGGTTATGGCAAAATGAGCAACAACTAGAAAAAACAAACAGTGAGACGATGAAAATCAATCAGCAAAGTGGCTCAGCACGCAGTGCATGTAATTAACACGCAACCAACTGTTGTTGTTGTCGTCGTTGCTGTTGCCTGTCTGTCTCTGCTTCTTCTTCTTGTATTGTTGTTAAACACACAAACACAGACAGACAGCTGATAGTGTCGTGTCATGTTTGTTGTTAGCTCTACATACAGACATTTGATCAATGCAGCGACACAATTACGCTTTAATTGAGTGCGTACGAGCAACAACAACAGCGTTTATGAACAAACAAACTTGATGCAACTACAACAACAACAACAACAATAATGGAAAGTGTGAAAAAGAAAAAGCAAGAAAAAATCTCAATCATATGAGTCTGCCTGCGTTTGCAAGCGTTTCGACGGAATTTAGCTATCGATTGATGCTGCTGTCGCCAATGGCGGTGATGTAATTTGCATATAACCAACAGCAAAAGCAACTCTGCAAGCCACAACAACATCGCTTCGGGCAAACAACCACATACATAATTTTTCGATTCGAACAATTTCAGGTTTGATGCCCACCAAATTTGCCTACGCAAGCGCAGTCAATTTTCTTATTCATATTGTTGTTGGTGTTACTTAGATACACTAACTAGTCGCTAGTAAAGTCTATATAGCTATGAAATGATGTTTGTTGGTGGTTTACTTCTAAAGAGTTGCCATGTTTCCTTTCATTTTGTATTGAAGACAAACTTATGCTCGTGATTGAAAGCTCACTGATATAAAATCTCTCCAAGGAGTTTACAGCAACTGCAAGCATGTAAAGAGTATTCAAACAGTGTAGAGTTGCTGCTCTTTTCCAATGTTGCTGTTATTGGCTTGTCTGCCTTGCTGGCTAAGCGGGTGAACTAACAAACACAATAAACAAATCAAATGCTATAAATGTTGTCGCACTCCGCCCACCCAAAAAACAAAAAAGAAGCAAGTGTCGGCTCGGATTGATGCGATATAGACGCAAAAGATTTGCGATTTGAGTCAGCAGCCAGCCAGCCACAGCTGTGAAATCCAAGTCAACCAGCAGCAGCAGGTTCTCTCGCTCTCTTTTTATACGTCAGGGAGGAGAGGGAAACCCCTTCGCCCGTACAGACGACGTGTGTGTCATGCGGCTAGTCTGGCCAAACAGCAACAACAACAATAAGAAAACAGCAAACGATTCGTTTTCAGTGTTGTCGTCGTTTTCGTTGTTTTTGTTGTTGTTGTGGTCGTCATTTGCTGCTTTTAGACAATGCTACAAGTTCCTACACCTACGACCTAGAATTTGCCGAATATGTCAACAGGTATACAGCTAGTATAGATAGTATGTATATATATTTTTATTATATAAATGTAGCACGTCAGCTAGCTTGCCTATATATACAATTATTTAATTATTTACGTATGTTTTTCTGTAAGCGATAATATGTTCTTGGTTACTCTTACATAGGGTAGCTTAATATTGTTGTGCGTGGTGTAATGGAAGATAACTTTTCAAACTAGTTCGAATACGTGACTTAAGAACTAAGTTAACTGATTACTTTTTGAAGTTATCTTGTTGAAACTTGGGCTATATTTCTGCTTCCTTACTTAAGGTACGAGATATGTAGCAATCGTCGGTACTTCGAAAACTTTAAGTCATCAAGATAAACGTTTTATTTCCCAAGATATTTTAAACAAATTTAGAAGTCATGCCTGAACCGAAAGGGTATATAATCTTCTGCATAAACAGAGATACTGATTCTTTCTTGCCTTATAAACCAAACAGAATACAAACAGAAAAAATCGTATTTGAACAAATTGCTGCAAATCTTAGTTGCTTGTGACATCTTATTCAAGCGGTATAAAATCAAAAACAGGCGTGGCATTTGCCTTTTGCCCTTGACAATGTATAAATAAATACGTGTCTTTACAAATAGAAGAATATAAATATAATTTTGTATGAATTTTTTGGTCAAATTTTTCAATCTTTTGATAACTTTGACTTGGCTTTGAACACGCGACCTTTTGTTGTTAACAAGTTTTGCTCTCTATGCTTGGCGCCATAGGCCAAATGCTGTTGCTGAGAGACCCTCTCTCTTGTTTTTGACCCCTGAAAAAAGATAGCATGCGCAATGGGTGGCTCTCTGGTTTCATATAAGCCACATTTGACAGGCTGGCCAAGTTGGTTCCATGGTGTAATGGTTAGCACTCTGGACTCTGAATCCAGCGATCCGAGTTCAAATCTCGGTGGAACCTGACCTTTTGGAACTTTTCTTTATTCTCAATGTATTTGATGTGCATTAAAGGATTAAAGTTGATTAATTATGCAGTTATGCAGTTAGTGACTCATTAACTTGAATACATATAATAGTAACTGTTTAATTAATGATTCAACTCAATGTTTACATGTTTTATAAAGATAAGCTTATTAAATATTGCAAGAATCGTGTAATTTATATGGAATTGTTTGTTAAATGCAGATAAAAGAACAATTCACTCTCATAATGAAAATAAATATAAGAACAAAGAAAATAAACTTGATTTATTGAGTATCCTTTTGTATTAGCACAAAAGTATGCTATACAAAGTTTGGCAAGCTAGGCTAAAAGGAAGGGTATTAAAGATTTCAACAGTATTTATTGGTCACCCTTTTCTAATAATTCACCTCTAATTAAAATAACAGCATAAAATTAAAAGCTTTTGCATTAATAATTAGTTCTGTCCGCTGTGAATGATTTGCCAGGTGTGTTTCATTCCATTTCATTCCGTTTGCACACTCTAACCACAGACAAAAAGCGACAGAAACAGTTAGTGGATTTAGTTAATCAATTTTATTATAGACGACAACGCACACGCTTATACTGGCAATGCCATAAATTTGAACAAA
Organism: Scaptomyza cyrtandrae; assembly: GCA_035044605.1. Lineage (NCBI taxonomy): Eukaryota > Metazoa > Arthropoda > Insecta > Diptera > Drosophilidae > Scaptomyza > Scaptomyza cyrtandrae. The sequence goes on from JAWNNS010000642.1 coordinate 997,821, forward strand.
AACTAAGCAAAACTATTTAAGAGCAAAATACATACATATAAACATACACATACATACGACCAATAAGAACTCCGCAAAGCCAACCCACGCTAACACAAGAACAACAAAAACAACAACTCACATCACACTCGAGTTGTGGCCAGTCTCATGTCTCATAATAATGTTTGTCATTTAGCTGCGGGCCTAATTTTGTAGCGCACTTTCGATGGCAACATGTGGCAACAACAACCAAGCAACCAACAATTGACACAGATTAGCTCACAGAAACAACAACTAAGATAAGTGTATTGGCGTTGTAATTTTTTACATTTGATAAAAGAGAGAAACAAATAAATAAAAAATTGTGTCAAGGGGGCTGCATGACAACCAACCAACCAATTACAACAACAGCAATACACAAATTAAATAAAATTAGCGACGGTTTTGCACGAAAGTGTGTGTACTTGTGTGTGTGAAAACAATGGGGCGAAGATGGGCGCCAAAAGGCAAACGCCGAGTAGCGTAAAAAAAACAAAATCCAAAAGCACACAATGAGTAAATTTGTACACACGCTTTGGAACACGGCAGCGCAGTCGCTGTCATTGCCGGCTGAACGCCCTTACACATGCGCCGTCTACTCTTTGCCTTTGGCGCTCTCCCGTGAACGCTGTGTGTCTGTGTGTGTGTGGGCGAATTGCGGCGCATAATGAGAGAGAATGAGGTTTTCGTACGACATTGAACTCGAAATGTGTAGCGCAAAATGAAACAAGAAAAACGAAATTAAAGCAAATATCGTGCTAGCTTAGCTTTACCACTATTTACATACATACAAACAAACATTCGTGCTGTGGTTGTTATTTTTGTTATACTTTTTTTTGTTTGTTTACTGTGTGTATTTTTGCTCTGTTTGATATTAAGCCTGCCCTAAAGCCAGTAGGCATTGGCATTATAAAAACTTCCAAATAGCCAGAAGTAAAAATAAAATCTTATAAGTAATGATTTCTTTCCAAATTTGCTGCTTGTTAAACGGTATTTTGAGTGTGTGATTCTCTTCTTTTGCACCATACTAATTTCTCTTATATTTATTTATTGTTCTTTGCAGTTTGCGCTTGAGAAGTTAGTGGAACGAGAAGCGATCGTATTGCAATTGAAATAGCAATAACAATAACAAATATTACAGTTATTAAATAACATATAAGCACACACACACACACACACAAACAGCAACACAATGGTGGACTATTACAAAGTATTGGATGTAGCACGCAGCGCAACCGACGGTGAAGTCAAAAAGGCGTAAGTATTGCAAGGATTTCTTGAGAGAGAGAGTGAGTGGCGGTCTCTTGTGGAACGACTCATTCCAATCACGAGGCTTTCATTTTTAAGTGCATCATTATATCTAGTAAGCAAAAAAGGAAACCGCTGCTACTCTACTCTCTACTTGTCTTATTTTTTGTTAATTTGTATGCGCTCTAATAATTTAATTTGTACTTTCCAGCTATCGAAAATTAGCACTCAAATGGCATCCGGACAAGAATCCGGACAATTTGGAGGAGGCAAACAAACGGTTTCGTGAGCTCTCCGAAGCCTACGAAGTGCTTTGCGATGGTAAGTGCTCAATTCTTCCAGCACAGGGTTGCCCATAAGTTGGTTTTGCCTTCCTACAAGTGGAATATTTAGTGGAGGGCGTCATCTCTGTTCTGTATTATTATTCTTATTATTGTTTGTTGTTGTTCCTGTGTATATATATATATATAGCCCGTAAGCGGCGTATCTATGATGCACGGTCAACGCTGCACAAATCAACAGCGAGCAGCAGCAGCAACAACAGCTCAACAACAAACAATCACTATTCACGTTATCGCAGCGGCGGCGGCGGCAATGGCACAACGGGATCATCATCATTCACAAGTCGTGACTATGATCGTGATTATGATCGTTATTATCCCAGCTATAGTAACAGTGATAGGCGAGGAAATCGCTATCAGGCGTTTACCTTCCGCAACTTATTCGAGGGCACACCGTTTCACAAACTCTTTGGTAAAATCTCAAAAGAGAGGCACACTTTTTTGTTTTTGGTTTTTCTTTCGTTTTTTTATTTTTGAGGTTATGCCATTGTTGTTTGTTTGTTTTTTCTTTAACCTTGACGCGCACGACGTTTTGTTTACTTTTGCTTTTTGCATTAAGCGCGCAACTAAAACTTTTCCATATCGTCATAATCATCACCATCACGATCATGATCAGAAAAGCGATTTTCATTATCTACTATGTTTATAGGCCTTGTCTAACAGCTTCCCGCTCAGCCAGCGTTCAATTGTTGACTACTAAAATAAAAGATTTCAACAACTTAAAGAATTATCTAATTAACTTTATTTTGATTTTTCAATACAATTGCAGAGAAGAAACGACGCATTTATGATGAGTATGGCAAGGACGGCCTAGGGGATCGCGCACAGAATCGCACACATGCATCACGTCATCATTATACACATGATTTTGATGACTTTGATATATTGGGTGGTTTTCCATTTGTGTTCCGACCACCCGAGGAGGTGTTCCGCGAATTCTTTGGTGGCAATTCACCATTTGCCGATTTCTTCAGAGGTAAGGTTTCACTTTTAACTCACTTCTTGTAAAGATCTAGTAAGTAACGTATTTGTTCCCTTTACAGATGCCAATGGCTATTCAGCAGCGAATGGCGCACCAAGCAGCAGTCGACGTCATAATGGGCATAGCGGTGGTGCGGCACGACATCATCATCATCATCAGCACAAGATGGCGAGTCCATTTGGTGCACCTGTGCTCAACTATCAAATGATGGACTTTTTCTTACCACAAAGCGGTTTCAGTACCTTCTCCGCCAGCAATAGTGTCGCCACCGGTGGTGGCCACCATGGCGGTGCAGCTGTCAAACGCACATCAACCTCAACCGTATTTGTTAATGGCAAAAAATTGATGACCAAACGGTAGGTCGAAATTGATACAGATTCCTTTCAAGTGATTAAGCGATTTTCTTTTTGATTATAGTGTCGTCGAAAATGGCAAGGAAACTGTCTTTTCATATGAAAATGATGTCCTTAAATCAAAGACTGTGAACGGAGTATCCCAAAAGCTCTCTTCAATAGCAAATTAATTAATGGAAGTTACAAAAAAAAAAAAACAAATACAAAAAAGAAGATGCAAAAATATAATAGCTATAAAACGTAAACGCGCAAACATAACAAATTACAAAGAAAAAGTCATAAATTTAAAAACAAATGAACAAGAATATAAGTGAAGAAGAAGAAGAACATATTGCAAAAATGAGAGAAAATAACTAGGCAAACGAATATTGCTTTCTTAATAATGCTTCGATCATAATTACTATGTTTATAGATATTGTTCTACATTAGAATTTAGTTATGTTATTAATTTGAAATCGTTTTACTTTGGCAAAAGAGCAGCAGCACAAAAAATCACTGGCAACAACAACAACATCTTTGGCATATAGGAAATAACAACAATCAATCAATCAATCAATCAATGGCAGTCAATTTAAAATTCAACACTTTGGAGACACAATACATATACATTTATTTAAGAGTGCGATTTCAATCAAAAAATTCCAAATAATTCATCAAAATGCGTGAAACATTTCCAAAAAATGCCAAAACTATAACAACAGCAACAAATGATACTCCCAAATGCAAATAAACATATAAAATTAAAATTTTAGCAACTTAGCTGATGTGCTTCTTGCTGTTTTCTCTCCTCCTTCCTCTGAGTGTCTAAATTGTAGTAGTTAGCTATCGTTACTCAATTAAGTTGCCACAATACTTACTACTTAATAAAAAACAAAAAAATAAAAAGAATCGACAGCAGCGGCATCAACAAGAAACAAACAGAAAACGACCAACAAAATGCGTTTGAGCTGCATTTTTCTTTTGTAAATTATAAAAATGCATAATATATATATACCTAAACACAGAAAACACAAACTTATATATATATAAATATACTATAGCTATAATATTAAAATATTGCAAAAAAAAACTTACATTTCTGACATTGAATGTTTGTATTTTTTTAAATAATAATTTAAACATTTCTTTCATAGTCTGTAGTCGTTTTTTAAATGCTTAAGCTTAAGAATATTCTTACATAACTTACAAAAAAAACTAAAAAAGAAATATATATCATATATAGCGTATTTGAATCGAATGAGATACAAATACACACGCAAAAACCAACTAATCATAATCGCCCACAATATAATAGTGTGTTTTAGTAGTCCATTCTCTCCTCAACAAATTAATTGCAAAATGAAAAGAAAACAACAAAAAAATACATTGAATATAAAAACAAATACGATCAATTATGCGCAAAATGTTATTTTATTGAAGGGCGTTTCAATTCTGAATAGCGAGCGCGCTTTCCGGCAGTAACTTCGCAGCGTTGCCACCTCAACGGATGTCGTTTAGTTCGATCTCGATTCTGTCAATTCGATAACTACCAGCTGACGATCACGATAACTTGTTGAGATGATTACTTTCTAGTGTGCAACACTGCATACACACATATTGCAGATAGTTCTTATTAATAAGGTTATTTTTTACACATTAAATGGTATTACAAGCAATTGCATAGACTTTAAATGGCAGCATAATGACACGTAATGATCACATGAAATGGTTCCACGGCCGCTTGACACGAGAGGCCGCCGATGATTTGCTTAAACAAGGTGCGTACAAAACGACAACTGAGACTCGCCCAAAAGGGGGTAATATTTTGATAATCTGTAATGTGTAATCTATTTTTCATTAAACTCGCAGGTTACGAAGATGGCACATTTCTGGTGCGGGAAAGTAGCACGGCAACTGGGGATTTCGTCATGAGTTTGCTCTATCAGGTAAGTGACACACGAACAACAACAGGTTGCAATCGTATACGTGTGTATGTTTGCTTGTATGCGTGTATTAACACGATTGTGCATGCTTTCCTCAAATTGATCTCGTGCTCAAGTCGAGTTGGATCGAGCCCATTTCTAAAAGTGATATATTTATTATATTGTGATTGCTTGAAGGGCGAGGTCTGTCACTATCAGATCCGACGTCATGGCGAGGACGCCTTCTTCTCAATCGATGACAAGGGCCAAACGAAAATCTTGCATGGATTGGAAACCCTAGTTGATTATTATCAGCAAGAGCCAAATGGTTTGATTACGAAGCTAACGGTTCCACTCACAGGAGATCCACCGCCTCACAATACACGCAGTCAGGGCGTGACAAATCTGCTACATCGTGCCACCAGCAAGAACGAGAGCAATGTCGTCTTTGAGCTCCTCAAATGTGGCTATCGTAATTTCGATGCCAAGAATCAAGATGGCCAAACGGCACTCCACTTGGCCGCCTTAAATTGCAATGAGAATATCCTTGTTCTGCTGCTGGATGCACGTGTACAGGTGAACAGCGCGGATGCCTTTGGTTGCCAGCCATTGCATGTAAGGGAATGAAACTGTAACGTTAATAAATCTCCCTCCAGCTAATTATTTCTTATTAAGTATGCCTGTCGTCAAAAACCAGCCAGTTTTATACGCACTTTGCTTGCCGCCCAGGCGAATGTCCAAGGACGCAACATTGAAAACGGATATGTGCCGTTGCATGAGGCCGCCAAGCATGGCAATTTAGATGCAGTGCAGACATTGCTGGAGGCACATGCACCACTGCTGCCACGCACCAGCTCCGGCGAATTTCCATTTGATCTGGCCAAGGAAGCAGGCCAAACGGCCGTCGAGGAGTTTCTGCTCAACTACAAGCTTCCACCGGCAAGCAGCAGTCGGGAGCAGTGGTATCATGGTACCCTCAAACGTGACGAAGCCGTCTCCATACTCAAACAGTTTGCCCATCAGTTGCAGCGCAAGCAGCTGGCCACAGGACAACCGGTAGATACCGCTGGTTGTTTTTTGGTACGCTACTCCGAATCGCCTGCAGCAACGGGCTATGTTCTTACTCTGCTCAGCTCAGATCAGATAGCCAAGAATTTTCTCATTTCACAAGCGGATCTCTATCAAAACAATGGCAATAAGGTGTCAACCAGCGGGGTAAGTAGTACAAGAAGAGACTTAAAGTTCTGAAAATAAAATTACTTCATATATTTCAGTCTAAATTTCTGTACATTGATGATGGTCCCTATTGGCCAAGTCTGGAGCATTTAGTTGCACATTTTATGCGCTTCTCCTACGGTCTGCCGGTCAGTCTAAAGTATCCAGTGCCGCCACAGCCCAAGCCAGAGGTGCCATCCTTCTCCACAATACCACGTGCCACACATAAGCAGCAGCGTGAGATTCAAAGTATGCCTAGCATGCCGCCACATCCAAGCTCATCCAGCTCCGGACTGCCACCTACTTTACCAATTAGCAAGAAGAAACAAAAAGAGAATGTTAGCTCTGTGTTTAATACCTTACGCAGCCCCAAGAAGAGTCTCTTTGACATGAACAGCCTGCGCAAAAGTAGATCGAAAAATAAACGCAGCGATTCAGAGAGCAGCATCAGTTTTGAAGCAGCTGCAGCCCGTGCCAAGGAGGAGCTGCAGGCGGCTGCTCCAATGTTAAAGAATCTCTCCTTCTCTACGGATTTCAGCAACTTCAATGTGGATAACGATGATGATGCCGGCGTCGAGCTGTATAATGTGCCACAAAATAATACACCGATTGAGGTGCCACCAATTGCAAATAAGACTGAAGCAGAAGTCGAGTATTTCACCAAGAGTGATGTTGCCATTGAGCGAGAGCGTCTCGCTGCACTCACGGCCAACGGGTATTTGCCCACCATGGATGTGCACATGCTGCTCGATCAGCCCCTCAAACAGATAGACCCAAAGCAGCAGATGTCGCGACTGGACTCAATAATATCCACTGGATCCACAGAAAGTGAAATGGCTGGCTATCTGCAACGAAAGTGTAGTGGAGGGAGTACATCGGGGTTCAGTTGCGATGAGTTGACAGCAGCCAAGCAGCGTTTTTTTATACATCGCGATCAACTTGAATGCGGACCAGAGATTGGCGCCGGTGACTTTGGCTCGGTCTATAAAGGTTGGCTGCGTCGACCGGATGGTAATCGTTTGGAGGTGGCAATCAAGACATTGCGCGATGAGGAACCGCAATCCATTAACAAGCAGGATTTTTTACGCGAAGCATCTGTCATGATGCGGTTAGAGCACAAGTGCATTGTCCGCCTGATCGGCATCTCCAAGGGTGATATGCTTATGATGGTGCAAGAACTGGCGCCTCTAGGTTCCATGCTGCAGTACATACTCGATCACAGTGGCGAAATAAGAGTCAACTACGAACTCAAACTCTGGGCAACACAAATTGCTTGCGGTAAAAAAGAAAAATCAATCAATATTATTATTATTACTTAATACTTTTTACACTTTCAGGCATGCATTATTTGGAGACGCAACACTTTGTGCATCGCGATTTGGCTGCAAGGAATATACTGTTGACGTCACGTCAGCAGGCAAAGATCAGTGATTTTGGAATGTCACGTTCGTTGCGTGCTGGCAGCGATGAGTATCACTTCACCCAGGGAGGACGCTGGCCCATACGCTGGTATGCGCCGGAGAGTTTCAACAATGGCATCTTTTCGCATGCCAGCGATGTTTGGTCCTTTGGCGTAACTTTGTGGGAGATGTTTGCGTTGGGCGCACCGCCATATGGCGATATATTGAATAAGGATGCCATCGAGCTGGTGGACAACGGACAGCGTTTGCCACAGCCCAATCTTTGTCCAGTTTACATTTATGTCGTTATGCAAAGCTGTTGGAGCTATCATCCCAAGGAGCGGCCCACTTTTGCCTACCTAATGGAGTTCTTTAGTCGCGATCCCGAATATCAGAATCTGCCAGAGTTAGTGCAATCGGTGCATATCTAATCCAACTGCTCCTCCAAACCACTTCTCCACATCTCCTTCTTACGCGTGCAATTTGTTTTACATTTTACTCCATGTATTCATTTACTGAAAGCTTGGTTTATTCCAATTTCTAACGTATTATTGTTTTTATATATCTCTATAGATATATATATACTATTGTATCTATATCTACTTGTACCATATATATATTTTTGTAACCGATGTAAAAAATATTGTGTCAAATTGCGAACAAGTGCCTTACATTATAATAATGACAAATAACCAATAAAATGTTGTATACTTACGTAAGTAAAGATCTTTTATGGTCCAATAAGTTAAGATCAGGTCTTTATAAACCTTACTGACTGAGATCCAATAAAAATTATTACACATGAAAGCGGGCAAGAAAATCATATCAAGCAGCTCTTAACAGCGTGCAAAGTTAACAAACGTAAGAAGCAGAAGTGAGTGATTTCTTTTAATTGCTTTACTGCTGCTGAGAGCGGAGCGGAGGTTACAGTTGTGAGCTGCACTCAAAGTCAAGCTCAATGTTATGTGAGTACATTGGCTTTGCGCGCCAATTTAAAATATTTATTTTCTAGCATTCAGCTGCTGATTCTGTTCGCCTGTTACTTCAACTAGAATTTTAACCATTTTAGACAGTGATCACGAGCTGAAAAAAAATTCGATTTTGTAATTTTTTATGTAACGAATTTATTATAAAACGTTTCGATATAAAATATGTAGAAAGACAATAAATGTGTATATAAAATGGTTATTGCTCTTATATGCTACGTGTTAGTTCAGATTTAAAAATCGAATCAGGTGTGCAGATCAGATATATATTTACATCTTTATGCAAGTAATAAAAGAAATGACTGAAACAAAGAGAACAGATTATTGCGCTTGGCAAACTCTGCTAGCAAAACAACAATCAAATTGAGCCATTCATTGCCTGCTTCACATTCGAGGCGGAGACCAGCTTCAAAGCGCCAATGATCCCATTCAGGTTCTGTTCGTTGTATGCCTGACCCTGGAGGGGAGTGACCACAGGTACTAGCTGATCGTTCTGCGGCAACTGTATGCCAATTTGCTTCATCAATCCCTGCAAGAAGAGGTTTAAAGTAGAAGTTTTTAACAGTTTGAGGAATTCTCATTTAAAACTTACAGCTTCAACTTCGACGCTTAGCTTAAGTTTCATACCACGGTCATCACCCTTCAATTCGAGTTCCTTTTCAACGGTAAACTTGGGTGTCCTGCCAATAACCCAATCCCAGGAGCTGTAATTGGCACGCAGCTCATTTATGCCCGGGAACCACTTCTCAGTCGGATTAATCAACTGAAAGCCACGTTGATTCATCGTCTGGGTGCTTCCACCATCCTCCAGTACAGTTGCAGTAGTTCTCAAGTATTCATAGCCCACGGCAGAGAGCAACTGCGGCACATTAACATTCCGATTAACATCCACAAGATTGCGAATGGGCGAAGGCACAGATGCAGTGGCACGACTGACATAATTAGCCGGTTCCTTAACCAAAGACTCGCCCAAATGTAATTTATTGGCACTGGCCAGAATCGTGCAATGGTGGTACGCATTTGGACGACCAAGTTTGGCAGCGGTGCCCGATATCTGAAATATATATTTAAGAGATAAGATATGGGTGTTGTCTGTTAATGTCTATCAAATATGAATAGAAACAATCGGAACTTGCTCTTAAACATTTTTTCCTTGGCAAAATTATGAAAAATTTCCAAGCTAATTTTTTTTTAATGTCCATCGATAATGCCACCAAAATATGGCGTCAACTGAAAGGTCATGACCTTCCAGATGTTGTATAAGAAGTAAACTGATAAGTACGTCAGCCACATTTCTAACCTTTTTGTTGGTGATAACAATATCATCGCGATCGTTGATCTCCGCCTTGATGGCCCACTCACGGAACAGTGCACGCGTCACAATATTTAGATTATATTTGCGATCGTAACGCTCGCGCGGAGTGAAGAAGGTGCAGTTGAGATTGCCACGATCATGATAGACAGCACCGCCGCCGCTGTTGCGACGTGCCAAGGTGATGCCTTTCTCCATCAGCTTGGAGACGTTGGCTTCGGTGAACGGATTCTGGTGGCGGCCAATGACCACACATGGTTCGTTGGCCCACAAGAGTAGCACATGATGATGAGCAAAATCGAAATTCTTATAGAGCCAATCTTCTAGAGCCAGATTGGTAAAGATGTCATGTGATTGCGAAATGAATACAGATTTCTTGATATCTGAATCTGCGATAGGCTTTGATTTTTTAATAGTTGTTGCAGTTGTTGGTGCATTGCTTGCAGTTAAAGTGTTGGCGTTGTTATCATTAACAGTAATATTATCGCTGGATTTTTGCCGCGTGATTTCAGTTGAAGTTGCGCCCAGGCGCTGTAGCAACAGACGCAGTTGGCTTGAATTACGGCGCAGCAGCAAACTCATTTTTTTATATGAAACTTAACTAACGAGCAAAAAAAAAAGCGTTAGGCTTTTTGCTTTTATTGCACAATTATTTTGCTCTCTTCTTTTACAAGGAAGTCTTTTAGGCACTGTTGCTATGTCGATCTCCCTCTCTCTCTCTCGTTTGCTCGATTATTTTTATTTTGTGCTCTCTCCTCTGACGGCAATGCACTTGCTCACTGTTTGCAGTCCGTTGTTACAAAAACAAGGTCAACGTCAGCGCGTCAGTCTGCTAATTGATTTGTTGTTTTTTTTTTTGTTGCTTTTGGAAGATTTTTAACAGCCGCTGCAGCGATTGAATCGATCCCTCTTTGTGTTAGGTTAAGTTGAATTCTGTAGTCTATGTCTATATGTCTATATGTTTATGCTAGGCGTGTTTTAATAATTATCTCTATCAATTCTATTTTAGCTTATAAAATTTTGCTTCTTCTTTTTTCTTGGTGTGGCTCTACGTGTTGTATGTATTCCTTTTGGTTTATTGCTTTTTAGTAGTTGTTTTGGACTTTAGAACGTAGTATCTGCTGCTGTATCTGCAGCCACGGAGCTAGCGGAGATCAGGTACTCGTGGAGGGCAGGCGTTTGATGGAGCCACTTCCAGGTTTGATGTAGACCGCAGACACGCTTACGAAGACCCAAGCAGTCCTTGTTGTTGCACCACTTATCTTGCATACTATGCTTCACATCCATCCAAATAGGAATTTAGGCCAGAAACTCTAATCCGGCCAGAAATAAGTGTCTGATACGCAATATGGCACAGCGTGAAAAAGTTATTTAAAAGGGTTGCTTTTTGTACGTTGAAAATTGAAAATTTTCCACTCTTTGTACCATGTGAAGACAATATGGTAGGTGCGGGTGGTTAGACGAACGTGGTGTAATACACAAGACAAACACACACAACGATCGGCAACGAACAGTAAATGTTGAACGTACGAGAAGTCGCGTCTAATTTGCGTTGGCACAAGATAAGCACTGAATTAATCTTGGAGAATGGCAAGTCCCACTAGCACTGTGTACTCGCAATGGCTCCCCACTTTTAACATAGCTACTCCTCATTTAACAGTGAGCTTTTTAAAATTGTTTAATGATTTACAATTGTCATGAAGCTTTTAACTGTAGATTTGCTGCACATATTAAGTTTCTTTTAATTTTACATTACTACAAAATTTACACGACAAACATATGTAGGTGGAGCTTGTTGCGTGTGCGTGTGAATGCCAAAACAGCTGTTTACCATATTACAATTAATTACACTACGTTTTCTTGCAAGGCATGTGTTCAAATTTGTTTTAATTTATATTATTCGTTCGTAAGCTATTTCAGTTGGGTATTCCTCCATTGTTGATGTATTCTGCTTCTAGCGGATCTATTTTCTTGCGGGCAAAGCGCGCTGGCAGCTCCCAGTCCTCGATCGCCGGACCACCCGTGACCTATAGGAACATGGAACAGCAAGTATGAGCAAAAACAATCAATGTTTAGTTTGTAACAGCAAAAACAGCTACTGAAGTAAATGGGCTATAAAGTTAACCTTTTTGCCTCCGGTCTCCCCTGAACTTGCCTGCTGACTTCCGGTCGTCTTCGTGCTTGCGACCGCCACAGCGCCCTTGCGAAATTGGATGAGGGGCACTCGCTTTGTTAAAGCGACTACACTTAAACGCACCATCTTTAGTTTTAAAATTGATTAGCTTTTCAGGTCAAGAAATTGTCGAGCTAAAGTTACGTCAAAACAGCTGAGTGTAAACCTGAAACAGTGTTGCCACATAGTTTAAAATAAATTGTCAATCACACAGAACGCGGTCTTGCAAGAAGCTGCCAAACACAGGGCTGCGGCATAGTAAAACAAGTTTGTTTGCTTTTGATAAATTTGTAAAATAACTTACAAAAATACTTTTCAAGCTGGCCAGTGCAATGAGCGTTGCAGGCAGCGCTATTAGTACAGTTGCAGGCAATGCCGTCAAAAACAATGCTCTACCAATGGCTCAACTTGCCGATGGCTGGCTAGAACTAGAATCTGATCCGGGTCTCTTTACGCTGCTGCTAGAGGATTTTGGCTGTAAGTGACTGGGATTAAATAGTTATTAGCCAAAAACTTACTGCTTTCGTTGTTTTCAGGCCACGACGTACAAGTCGAAGAGGTCTACGATCTCCAAAAGCCAATTGAAAGTCCCTACGGATTTATATTTCTCTTTCGCTGGATCGAAGAGCGTCGTGCACGTCGCAAAATAGTGGAGACAACTGCTGAAATATTTGTCAAGGATGAGGAGGCCATCTCAAGTATATTCTTCGCCCAGCAGGTAGTGCCCAATAGTTGTGCGACCCATGCGCTTCTCTCTGTACTGCTAAACTGCAACGAAAACAACCTGCAGCTTGGTGAAACACTAAGTCGGCTCAAAGTGCACACTAAGGGTATGAGTCCCGAAAACAAGGGCCTAGCCATTGGTAATACACCAGAGCTGGCATGTGCTCACAACTCGCACGCTATGCCCCAGGCTCGTCGCCGATTGGAGCGCACCGGAGCTGGCGTCGCGAGTTGTCGTTTTACTGGGGAAGCCTTTCACTTTGTTAGCTTTGTACCCATCAACGGGCAGCTATTCGAGCTAGACGGCCTAAAGCCGTATCCCATGAATCATGGCTGCTGGGAGGAACACGAGGACTGGACAGACAAGTTCCGACGCGTCATGGCTGATCGATTGGGCATTGCCACTGGTGAGCAGGATATACGATTCAATCTGATGGCTGTGGTTCCCGATCGACGGATTGCCATTACGCACAAGCTTAAAATGTTGCGCACCAATCAAGCCATTGTGTCCGGCACACTCCAGAAACTGCTTAAGGCCGACGAGCAGGGCGAGCGTGATGAGCAACAACGTCCAGATACACCAACAACTCTGCTGGAGCCAAGCGCATTTACGGCACGTGATTTGCAGTCCTTGCTCAAGAATCTGGACACGGAAATAGCCATCAATGAGCAGCACTTGGCCGATGAGAACGATCGACGGCAAATGTTCAAGGTGGACGCAAGTCGTCGAACCCATAACTATGACAAGTTCATTTGTACGTTCCTCTCCATGCTGGCACACCAGGGCGTACTTGGCGAGCTGGTAAGCCAACATTTGTTGCCCTCCAAGAAGATTGTTAATCGCTTGAACAGGCAGAGTACAACCACAGCCGCCAATGCGGCAAATAGTAATGTGGGAGGTGCGAATGCAGGCGGTTCAAAATCCACACAACAGCAGCAGCAGCCACAACAGCCACAAACTCCGAAAAATGGCAAGTCGCCTGTGAAGACGCCGGGACGAAGGCGCAAGGGTCGCAACAAGTGCAGGAAGCGCAAGTGATGCGAGTTGATTATAAACCTATTCTTATTTATATATATATATATAATAATTATATATCTTATTTAGTAAGTTAATAAGGGAAACTTAATATTTTGGTTTTATATTTTGATCATTTTTTAATAATAAAAAACATTTTGTTCATGTGTGATTAAATATCCTTTTTGGCATTTAAAGGACTTAAACTGTATGTGTGCTTGTTTGTTTGTATGCATTACAAGATGTACTTGTACATATATATTTCTATATATCTATAAGGTAATTGTATAACAAAAAATAAGAACCATTTCCGTAGCCCTCTGAAATTTTTTTTCCCGCATTCTGCTTTTAATTAGGCACAATCTTAAATAATGATAACATTGTTGTGATCAACAAAACAAAAACAATGCGTTCTAACAATTTATATATATATATATATGAATTTTTTCATTTGTGTCTACAGAAACTATGAAAACAAGGCATTTGACTGGCGCCCATCAATATAGTTAACAAAAAAAGTTATTCACTACAGACAATGATAATTGATTATGTTTCCTTGTTTTTCTCTATAGCTGGTGATGATTAGGAGGATGCTTGATAGTGTTTTTTATAGTTTGTTTTTTGATAGACTAAAGCTAAAGTGTTTTAAGCCGTTTTATCATCTATGGATACGGCCGTACATAGTATTTGTATATAGTATTTTTAGTTTTTAACGATACATATATGGATGTGTGAGTGTGTGTGAGCAGTACAAGAGCAGCCTTTAGAAAGAAAAAAAAAACATAATTTATTATGCTTTTTTTTATTTGTTGTTTTGTATCAGTTTGTTATTAGATTCGGTTGTTTGTTTGTTTTACCACACGAATGTAAAGACACTTTTTGTTTTGCTTAGACACCGAAAGAATTGTTGGAAAAGTTGACAAAACAAACGCGTTTGGACAACAAATTCACAAATTTTGTGACGTTGCGTGTGTATGTTAATATGTATGTGTGTTATTATTGTTATTATTATTTGTTGTTGATGCTTGTTGTGTTCTAGTTGCAGTTCTCCTCCTCTTGTTATTGCAGATGTGTTCAACTTGAAGTCGTTGCCGTCTCCTCCTTGCTGCCATTTGTAAGCTGCGTGGCGGTTGTATCTACAGCTGCAAATTCAGTTCCAGCTTCATCCTTTGCCTCTGTCTCAGTCTCTGGCGCATTCTCATTGTTATTAGCGGCAGCCACAATGGTTTTGAGCGCATCACTTATTTCATTCTCATCGTTATTCGTCTTCAAATGCTTTTCAATCTCACTGCGCACCTTAGCAATATCCTTTGGGCTGTTTGGAGGACTTATAGAAATTAATAAGTACACATTCCGGTTTCTTATCTTAAACCTACCTGACGTGCACAAACAGTATGCCATTGATTGTATTCAGCATTTCTAGCACAGAGCCCATCGATGGTGGTGTTATGTGTATGGGTGGCAGATCGCTAGTCAGCTTGCCATTGGAGTATATATCATTCATCTTGCGCTGCAGTGAGACAGCCTCTTGGGTCAACTGACGCAGAGTCTCTGCCGACTCGCGCGTCTTGTCGTGCTTCTCACCCAACTATAAATGTTAAACAGAAGTTAGATTGTTTGCTTGCAAATATGCCAAAAATATTTACTCACCGTCGACTTGTAAATGGAGTATGTTTCCTTTTCGCTAGCCAGCGCTGAACGGAAATCACCCATGCAGGATTGTGTGCGAGCCATCAAATGATAACTCACCGCTACATGCATTGCCTTATCACCAAAGTATTTTCGATTTAGTTTAAGAGCATGCTCAATGAAACGTAGCGATAGCTCATATTCGCCCAAAGCATGCAGAATTAAACTGATGTTGCTCTGGAAAGTCATAAGCAAATGAATATGTATAATTAAAGAAAAGAAAAGAAAAGAAGAGTTAATTGTTTTACTTACATCGATGAGTGCCACCTCGGGATGATCCTCACCACAGATGAGCACCAGGAGATAACGTGCGCGATACAACAGCTTAAGAGACATGCCCACATGTCCATTGGCAAACGAATAGAGTGACAAATGTGTCTGTAAAAAAAAAAGAAAGAAACAAATAAGAACCATCTGTTTAACAATAAAGGTTATAATTAGCACTCACGTATTCCAATATGGTTGAGGGGTGATCAATGCCATTGACACGCTCGCTCATTATGACGGCACGCTGTTGAATGGCCAAAGCATCACCGGCATCGCCTAGCAGATAGCTTAGCCGGGCAAGCATTCGCAGACACGAACCATTCTCCTGATGCATTGCACCGAAAACATTATTCAGTAAATTGAGCGCTTCGCTAATCAGTTCGTAGCCCTCCCTGAGCAGACCCTGCTGGATCTTAGCCTGTCCTGTCGTATAAAAATTATAGGCATCTGTGGCACGTGGACTGATGTGCTTGACAACGGGGAACACATTCACAATGTCATCATCGCAAAACGTGGGCTTGTGCTTCGACTCAAAGTTGTATTCACGTATTAGCACCTGGATGCCAACCTTCAAGCAGAACGCGCGCAGCAGACTAATGCGCAAAAGTCCATACTTGCTGCCAGCAGTCTCAATCGAGTCGCATTCCAGGTCCCAGTTCCAGTACGACTTTATCTCGCGGCGTATATGCTGCCATAGGGAGCGAGGTGTCACCAATGTCCAATCCGAATTGCTGCCATTGAATGAAGTGGATATGACAGATGTCGAGTTGCTGTTGTTGCCACCATTCTGTGTGGACGCTGCAGTTGATTGTTGTGGCTTTGTTTGGTTCTTGGCCGACTTGTTGTGCTTATTGTGCTTGCCACCGTTGTTGCGCGTCTGCTGCTTCTTGTGGATATCCTCGCTGCTGACGGCACCATTGACCGGTCCCGTGGTCAGCAGGCAGTTCAGGAAGTGACTTATTGCCGCAGAGAGATGCAGTGGCTCTGTGCTTTGCATGTATGTGTAGTAGATGTGCTTGGTGGCGCGCACAATCAACTCCAAGATGGCAATCCTATGCAGATATTCCATGCGCGGCATCTCGCCGAGCATTTTGATGACCTTGCCCAGGTAGCGTATATTGATGCCATGACTGTGCAGGGATTCGGTCAGACTCTGACCATCGATGGGCGGCGAGGAGTGCGGTATGTGCTCCTTAATGAACGCAGGTATTTGCTTCACCACCAAAAACTCGGCAGCATCCTGAACGAGACGCTTTTGCTTGGACAGGGATTGACCACCACCATCGGGTCCATCGATGTGACGTATGCCGGGCGAGAAGACATCCGGATTAAAGCGGAAATCAAACTCCTTCTCCTTAAGAGAGCCGACAGCGGCACAAGCACGTTTCACCACCTCGGCGGCCTGCACCTCATTGGAGACGGCTACATTGGATTGTGCCTCACGTATGGCTTTTACCATAGCCTCAGCGCTCTTGGTCTCACTGGAATTGGCCTTGGATTCCTTCTCTTTTTTCTCCTCTAACTCATCTTTTTCATTTGGCTTTTCAGCTGGTTGTTCTTTTGGCTCCTCCTGCTCCTGCTTCTCAGCAATGGCTGGCAAATCTTTCTCCGCCTGCTTTTTGGCATTCAGCTGCTGGAGATGCGATGCAGCAATACGAATGAAATTCACATAGCGATCTTCGATGAAGGCCTCGAGTAGCTCCTGACGCAGGCAGCACAACTTATGACGATGTTCAATGGGGAAGCCCATCTCGGTGAGCTCTTTGTTTAGCTGCACATCCTCTAACTTCAGGAAGTTCACATCTGGTGGGAAAGTGCGCAGCAGATCGAGTATATAGTGTCGCCCATCGTTGCCAATGATGCCCTTGCACTCCACCGAGGAGCACAGCTCGACGGGCTCATCACGCTCATTCAGCACCGAATGGGGCAATATCTTCAAATGCTTGCCCGCCTGACGCAGCAATTCCAGATACTTTGGGTGACTGAGCACCGTCTTGCCAAAATCAATCGAGCCATACACAACAGATTGCTCTTGTTCACGCTCCAAGATGCCGGGTATGATGGACTGGGCGGTCACACGATAGCCACGATAGTCAATCACAACGGTGCCCAGAGTGTAGAGACCCTCAACATCCACGGCATTGTAGACACGCACACCATGCAGATCGTATCGTGGTGCCACAAATGCTGCATTATCTCCACCCAGCTCTTTGTAATGGTCGCGCACATCAAAGCCCAGCGAGAAAAATATATTGTTCCAAATGAACATTTGCATTTTTGAATCCTCACCGGGATTAATTGCTAGTACGTTGCCATCGATGACGGCCATGGCGCCACGTGTTGCCGCCGTCACAAAATCACCGTGCACCTTAAAGATAGCGCGCTCGCGAAGCAAGCGCTCTGGCAGTGTCTTTCTGGGCAGTTCCCGAGTCGTTTGCAGCTCCTCGTTCCAATCACGCGTCTGACCGGGAATATGCTCCTCATAGCTAATAAGATCGATTGAAGATAGAGTTAAAAAAAACAGGAATCTCAAATTTTTTCAAATTGACTTACCCCAATTTGGAGCTAAAGGCATCTTCGGCACGTATGGCGTCCACGGTGTGCTCGAGTTGCGGTGCTGACCACTGATACACCTGATAGGGTGTCGCCACACGTTCGAAAGCATGACGCATGGTGCGACGCTTTTGGATGGCCTGAAAGGCGCGTCGGAACGAGGGCGAAATATGCGATAGTAAGTCAATAAGCGAATGACTTAGATGGCTTGGATTGTCGGGCTTTGGGTTAAAATTGTCATCTGTGGATTGATTAATGTAGAAACCTTTGGAGCAGGCAGAGATGTGAAAACGTTTATCCTCCATCGTGACAACATACAGATACATGAGATCACCATGTAGCTTGCGTGGACCAGGTGGCGGATTCCATGCGGATGTGGTCAGCACCTTAAGAGCCTGTGGTCCCTTCGCATTCTTAACATTTGGATGCAGTGGCATTAGTGGTGGCTCCCGCACTCCTGGCGTCACATAATCTGGCGGTGTGCAGTCGACTGAATCGGGACGTGTTCGCTTCTTGTCCAGCAGATCGCCCTGTGTGATTGTATTCAAGAAGGTTAGCGAAGTGCAATCGATACCATTGTATGCATCAGCAGGATCTAGATTCTTGAGCAGATCGCGCACATGGCGAACATGAATGCGTGCTTCGCGCATTGTGTACGGCTCCTCGACAACGCGTATGGTGGAGCCCTGCTGCAATGGCTCGATTGTCTTAAGCTCAGCAAAATTATCCAGCGTCAAGTTGTCCAACTGCAAAGAGAAGCATGTCCTATGGCACGTCTCCTCACGATCCATCAGCAGCTGATGAATCTCCTGCACCAACTCCATGCTTGATAGCTGAACAGAGAGTATATCCGCACCAGGACTGCTTATGTTGACTGTTATGCCAAAATCATTGAAAGCATCCAGATCAGAATCACTCCCTGCTGCTGCAGTATGAGCCGCAGCGCTCTTCTCCTCCGCTGCTGCCTCCTTTTCGGCGGGCACATTTTCATTTGCATCAACATCAGCATCACCCTCACCATTTACCGCTGCCTTCTCCGCATGCCCATTGCTCAAAGCGGCAGTCGGTTCAGGAGACTCAACAGCATCTTGTTGGGGCGGGCTTTTGTTACGGTTCTTCTTGCCTACACAAAATATACATATAGAAACGAAACGAAATCAATTGTTATTCTAATTGTGTTCAAGGGCTTGACACAAATGTATGTTACAATATCATTTATTCTACAAATACCAATAGAGGTTTTCTGTCTAGAATATTTAATGAACTTGTTAGATAAAAAAAATAGATAGTACTATGTAAATATTTAGATAATCTTGTTGCTTTCTTCCGGTCATACGCGACATAGTTTCAAGGAAACCAGACGTTAAAGCCCAACTAGATATATTGAAAAATGTTGGTCAAAAGGCCAATCACATCAACCTGACTTCACCTACATTTAGCTCACTTGTTTCATAACAGTATGCCCTGTGTGTGTTTACTTTTGCCATTCACTGTAACCGGCTGCCAGCAAATGCACATGGCAATTTAAACACACACATGCATGGCTGAATATGGGTGTGCGCGTGCTGTAAAAAAAAAAAACAAAAAACAAACATACCAGTAACTTCTGATAAGACAGGCGCCAATGTTGAGCGCTGCATGAATGCAGCAGCATAGAAAATCTCATTCAACACGCTTCTCTCATTTATTTTGACAGAGTCTCGCTAATTTCGATAGCATAAATCAAAATTACAGCAATCTAGATTTGACAAACAAACCAATATACGACAATCAGTTGATGAGAGCGTAACAAATATACGACAAGCATTTGCTGAGAGCGTAATCAGTAAAAACAGAACGAACTATGCTTAAGATTTTTGTTCAAAAAAACATGATTTACATAATTTACGGGGTGATCGATTGCTTGAGTGCGTGAGATTTTTTATTTGTTGCATGCAAGTACGTTAAGTGGCAAGCACATGGTAATTGTAGGTTAAATAAACAATTAATTCGTTGGGCGCCGCTCCTGGGGGTTAATGAACATCGGGCAACGACATTTGTGAATCTTTGAACGCACCGCCATGTTAAAAAATGCACGCATACAAAAACTAACGCACGCACACACTTACACGTACTGAACGAAACTCCCACTAACACCAATGCAATGGAAACGCACGCGGTGCTCGTATTGCTGCGCTATTACCCGTTGGGGGGCAACGACAACAGCGCCGAGCAATAGACGACGGACCGCATTTGAGCGTTATAGAAAAAATACATTACGTAACGTAAAAATGTTATGTGATAAACTTTTTTTCTTCTCGTTAATATCGCACTTCAGCACTGAACAATGACAGTGATACCCATTCGCAAGACTAGGAATGTGAAGGGGAGGGGGTGCTTTGATCGAATTTGTCATAGTTAACGCACCTTTCTTCTTCGCTGCGGCGCCGCTGCCATTGACCAAATTCTTTTCGCCGGCTGCGGGTGGTGCGTTGTTGTTGTTGTTATTGGCCTTGTTCTCCTTGGCTTTGGCCTTGCCAGTGGCACCAGCATCGCCAGTCGCCGCCGTTGCATTTTTTGCATCAATCTCGAGCGCCATGCTGCTGTTTCTGTTCTTTTTAGCGCACAAAAATCGAAAATCAAATCCAAATTCTTTTACACGTTCACGTTGCCGTGTTACACAACTCTACGCTGCTCGAGGGACTGTTTGCTCTCTGCTGTGCTCACTGCGCTCAAACCTATTGCGCGTATTTGATTGTTTTAATTTATTTGTAACTAGTATCATACATCTAATATAAACGGGAATTTATTGTCTGTTGTCTTTTTTATTAACATATGACAATTAGATCTTTGGCTACGTTTAGCACATTACGAGTTACAAATTGATATCGTTAATTTAGAAATTAACGCGTTGTTTTCGGCTGGAACTCGACAGTGTGGCCAAACTAATCAAAACGTAACATTCCGTTGCTGTTACGAAAATAAATTCTGGTATTTTTTGATGTAGAGTTGCCAATCACCGCCGTACGTAACCACGCGAATGGAAAATAAAAATAATTTAACTTCATTTGTGAACAAAATGTCGCTCATAAAAAATCTAGTTAAAGAAACTGAAAAAAAGCCGCAAAAGAAAAAGAAAAACGCGGGCTCTGACGATGATGCCGATGAAAAGGATAAGCCTTTGGGGCCGTTCGTTATGACAGCCACAGACCACCAAAGATTGAAACTTGAAAAACTAATGAAAAATCCTGTAAGTTGAATTTTTACACACCTTAAACAATCACTAATAAAGTAAATTAATTAAAGAATAAGCCAGTTATTATACCGGAGCAACGTCGCGATCGCGACTACATGTCCTCGGTTCCCACATTTGTGCGCAATGTGATGGGCAGCAGTGCGGGCGCCGGTTCCGGAGAATTTCACGTCTATCGCCACTTGCGACGCAAGGAATACGCACGCCAAAAGAACATTCAAAACCAGAGCATACGCGAAAAAGCTGAAGATGCATTTCAAAAGAAACTGGATGACAATAAGCAAAAGGCCGAGGAGCGTACGGCCAAGAAACGTGCGAAGCGCTTAAAGAAAAAGCTGCGCGCAAAACGACCACGAGAACAAAAATCTAAGGAGGACCAGAAACCAGATATCGAATCTAGTGAAAGTGGTTCGGAGACAGAAGCCTTACAGGAAACTGTAGCAGAGTAGCCAAAAGAGCCGGAGACAGAAGCTGTGCAGGAAACTGTAGCAGAGCAGCCGGAAGTGGTAATCAGTACAAAGGAGGCAACTGCTGCCGAGAAGCCAGAGAGCGTCGAGGAGGCCACATCAAATACTGAAGAAACGGTAGCCATTGAACAGTCTAACGCTTCGGCTCAAACAAAACTACTTGCTCATCAAAATCCAGATGCAGATGGGACTTAACAACTTTGTATGCTTATAATAAACAAAATAAATATTACTTAGTGAAACAAATTTGTGGATTTATTTAGTTTTTATGTATATATATATGTATTAACCATTTGCTGTAACGATTAAGTTGCCATAGTTATAATTGGCCAGTTACCGCTAAGCTTGTTGTGGTTTCTATAAATTTATTTATAATAGGTCATCGATTTAAAGGAGCTTTGGTGATAAAAGAAGCGTTTTGAAAATATGCATTAAGTTTCATTTTTCTTCTTTGTATTAAAGTGTGATTTGCATATTGAATAATGCTTAAAGTAAATGTGTGTGGTGCATTACATGAGAGTCCGCTATATTGAAGTTCATATACTCGAGAGTGCTCAATCGTTGGATGGAACTGGGCGCAATTAGAATATGTATAAATAATATTTCTTCATAACATACTAAGAGTACAGAGTGTAGAAAATATATTCAATTGTTGCATTTGTCGTTTTCTTATTGTTTCTTGAAGAAGCAAATTTTTATTTTTCTGATTTCTGTTTTGTTTAAATCCACAATCCTGTTCTAATTTTTTTTCTTTCTTATTTACTGCGTGTGTATATAATTTACGAAATATTCAAAGTTCCACAAATAATTAATAATGTATACATACATATAAAGACTACTATATTTTGCCTTTGCACTTATAAACAAATTAAATTATAATTAAATTTGCAGCATTTTTACTAACGTAAATCATATTTTGAACTTAAAGCAAACTTAAACTTGTACACACGTTATAAATTTATTTGTATTGTTTTGTTGTTGTAGTAGTTTTTGTATAAATCCTTTAGCAAAAAAGAACACAAAACTCTGAAGCTGAGCTGAAGCTATGTTTGTAAATGTTTGTAAAAGCATTGATAATTGTTGTTTGAAATAAAATCAAAATTACCTGAATTTTATATAAATAAAAATTCGAGTAATTCGCAATAACAAATGTTGCCCTTGTTTTTTATAGTAAAAATCGTTCGCTCTGCGTTTGAATAATAATTTACATACATCAAAAAATACTTTTGCTTGTTGCTGCTGTGGTTGTTGTTTTTGTTGTGGTTTAATTACTTATAATGCGCGAGAGCGTGGCCTATTTGTGTATATTTATCTATTAATACGCACTTGTTTTGCAAATTGCAACTAAGTTCTTGAACGACATTAATCATAATAAAGTTTAATATTTTTGCAATATAATCTTTTGTTAGATTTTAAGCATTTTGGATTTTACATTCAACATTTATAAGTTCGTACAATTGTTTATGTGCATAGTTTTGTATAATTTTTGCTTTTAAATTGGTTTTTATTCTACGAAAATTCAACTACAGATTTCAAGTTTTGTCGGCTAGCGAGCGTGCTTTGTGGGCGCTTTTTGTTATTTCCTTATCAATGTTGATATATATATATATATATATATTTTGTTTGTTTTAATGCTTTTTTGTATTTTTGAGGCGTGGGTCTACACAGCATTTAAATTAACAGTAATTGTGTATATATATATATTTAAAGGTTTTTATATATATATATATAAATAAGCATGTACTTTGTATATATATCTATATATGTATATGTAGTTGGTAGGTTGGTAAGTTAGTTTAATTAGGAGGCATTAAATAAATATTTCGTTTTTTTCGCTGTTTTGTTTGCTAACTGCTGTTTGCTCGGATTTAACTTCAGGACATACAACATATGTATACATACACATATACAGAACATATATATTTATTTGTATATATATATACATATATATATTTAAATCGATTTTGAGATATACAAATGTTGTTTTTTGCAATTAAGCATCTGGTAGAGGTGGCTGAGAGACTGTCTATTGCATATTCAAACTTATATATGTATATGCATATATATGTGTATATATATTAAAATTGTAGCTTTTTTTTCTTCTTGTTTATGAATTATGTTTAAATTGAGAAATAAGCAAATATCGTTTGCTGAGTGCTTCCTAACGACATTCCCAAACTTTTACTGTTTGATCGACGCTGCCGGAAATGACATACGGATGCGCTTTGTGAAAATCTAAAAACAAGTAGAAACAATTGAAAAACAATAGAATATTTAATTATTGGCTTTGTGCACTAACCAATGGATGTGCAGAAATGCTGATGCGCATAGAGCGTCTTCATGCATCGCTTGTTGCGCAAATCCCAGACCCGAATGGTCTTGTCATCGCTGGCCGACACCAAATATTTGCCACCCGGATGGAATGCCAAGCCCCTCACCCAATTGTCATGCCCGTTCAATGTGAGCAGGCACTGTCCAACGCTCACATCCCAAATGCGTATGGTTTTGTCACGCGATCCGGATGCCAAAAATGGCCCCTGATGATGACCCTTCTTGTTGTCAGCCCCAGCTGCCTCATTAATAGCCGATGCGGCCGCCTCTGGCGCCCAGGCAATGCATTCCACAGTATGCTCATGATCGCGTAATTCAACCTATAACAAGGATTAAATTTTATATTAGAAAAGGAAGCAACGTATATACAGTAAACCCTAGGAAGCCATATAGAATGATCAACCACCAAATATGTTGTCATCATTTCATTTACGTTATATGGATTCTTTTTGCTTACCTTACAGTCTTTTGAATTCGTCAACCAAACGCGTATTGTGTGATCATTTGAGCATGTGGCAAATATGCTGCCTTCAATGTGCACGCGCACCATTCGCACCCACTCCCGATGACCAGTGTAGGTTTTCACGCAGTAACTATGATACGTACAAAACATATTCATTAGTATAAGTATACAATATGGAACTTCAATTTAAACTCACCCCGTGGCCACCTCCCACATTTTGATGGTGCGATCCCGCGATGCGGATAGCACATAATCGCCGGCGGGCACAAAGGCCACGGAGGACACATTGTGATCGTGACCGTGCATAGTTTTTACACATTCATAACTCTGCTGGAAATCCCACAATTTGATAGACAAATCAGCGCTGCAGGAAGCTGTTAAACGATACAGAAAGAAGTGAAGAGTTAGAATGATATTAACTAATGGTTAAGTAATGAATGCTTACCCAAAAGCTTGCCCTGCGCATCGAATGCCACATCCTGCACAGAATCTGTGTGTCCTTTAAGACTGCGCTCATATTCGCCAGTCTCGAAATCCCATATCTTAATGGTGGCATCTTCAGAGGCCGAAACCATGAGTCCGAATATTGGATGAAATATAACCTGTACAAACAAACCAGAATATGTTAGATTAAGTGTAAGCTAGTTGTGTTTTTGGTTGCAATAATTACCCTCGTAATGCTGGCACGATGTCCTGTTAGTGAGTATTTCTCTGGCGGCCTGGGTATCCATTCGCCAGGCGTACGTTTGTTCTTTGTGGGCGCACCCTCGATAACCTCCTTTTCAGCTTCGGTTAGCTTAGCCTCCAGTTCCATAACCTTTTTCTGCAACCTTATGACCGATGTCCATTTCTTCTCTAATAGGCCACCAAATTTCTTTTCCGCTTCTGTGCTGAGATCGGCTTCCTTACGAAACGTTTCCAAAGAGTCGGCATAGCCGTTTGTGCCCAAATAATCGGCAATCGCTTGGTTACTGCACCCCAAAAATACAAAATACATAAGATTAGATAGGTTGTGGATGCTTATTGTTGGGGGGTTTTACTTACAGCTCCTCGCGCTGCCGCTGCGACAACACCATTTTCATGCTGTTCTTCGGTTTGGGCGAGCTTCAAATTCTTTTGCTATTGCTTTGATTTGTCGCTGCCTTCTTGTGCAATAAATGCTGCAAAGAAAAAACAATATAAACACGCATCAACACAATCGTTCGGGCATCATATAAATGACTGACTGACTGACTGAACAGGAAATTAGTTTCACAAAAATTGAAAGACAAGCTTCGCAAAGGGGCAAGTCACCCACATGAATAAATTATTTGTTTGTAAAAATTTGTTGTATTTTGGCAATGTTACGTCTTTGGCATGCATACTCATCATTCTTCTTCTTTATCTGGCCTCTTGCTCCATTGTTCCGCAGCGTGTAGCATGATGATCAACATAATTATCATCATCAGCCTCCAAAATTGTTGCGTTTTAGTGTGTTTCTGGCACACGAACATTTTTTGTTTTTGTTTTTTTGCCGCTATTACAGCGAGAAGCGTCTGCAAAACTTAAAGCTCAGTTCGTTTGGCCAATCGGCAAACAGCAGCTCTTCCCAACTTAACTTAAAAATGTAACCCTGCTTACAATTTATAATATAACTGCATGTACATATTCCAACGCAAAAGATTCCAAGCAAATCAGATCAGCATTGTACAGAGCAGCTGTACTTGCTTTGTATAATAAGAGATGTAGATGTGTACTTGTTTGTTTATTGTTTATGGCAAGAGCAATTCAATTAACTCAAGGTGGATATTTCGGTTGAGCAATAGTAGTAGGAACAAGCAAAAACAAATCACAGGTAGCACGCAATAAAACGACTAACGATATCTATAACTAAACGAATCGGCAACAAATCAACGAAAGCATAACGCGTTTATAGTTATTTTTATTTTGTTTTAGTTGATAAGCATTTGACGACACGTTGCAAACAACAAGCAAAAGTTACAAGCCTCGCTGACAAAGCCAATTAGCCAAGATCTAACGGTAGTTCAAGCAACTTCTTATAAGTAAATAACGCAAGCGAAAGAGAGATACGCATACCAAAGTCCAAGCTTAGCAAACACACACACACACACACACACACAATTACAAACGATTTTACACATGTATACAAAATACATACTCAAAACAAGGAAATGACTTTTTCGATTATTTTTGGCCGTTAAACCATTGCCAAATAATTTTTAACGATTTCTGAACTTAGCTTTTTAACATACTGCATACAGCTATAGCGCTGACTAAACTGACCAAACGAGTTCAAGCTGTGAATATTTCTTCTTTTTTTTTTTTTGCGACGACATTGAAACTAAACATGAGTCACGCCTGGAGCGTCAGAGTCGGTGAAGAGCACAAGCCAGCCGTTTTTTTTTATTATTATCAGCTGTGTTGGGACATGCTCAGGGAGAAAAAGACATTCGTTAACTGCGCATCTAAATATAAAATAAAAATCAATATACAAATACACTAAATAAAAATAAAATATATGCGTTGTCGTTGTTGGTAGGGTTCGACTATGCAATGTACTGTTATCAATGTTTGTCTATAGTAGTCATCTGTGACTATTTCGCATTTAAAACTTGTCAGTTCACGTAACGTGAAGTTTAAGGTCTTAAGTTTATTCCAAACAACCGTGTACCATATAAGAACAGAGTATATAAAAAAAAGACATTGCTAACGTCACAAGTATTAACGGAACGCGCGTGGGTTTGATTGGTTGGTCGGGTAGGTAGGCAGGCAGGCAGAAGAATGGTGAGTAGGTATGAAGTCTTATACCGGACAACGACAACAACCGTTGTGTTGTGGCAACCGGGCGTGCGTTTTGTTCTTATTGGGGCCAGCATTCCAATACATAGGCATGCGCCTTGTGATTTCCAACTATATACATACATTTGTAACTGTGTGGGTAGCGCTAGTAACGGTGTCCCACAGTAACAAAATCAACAACAACAATAATAAATACAGCTCTACAAAGGGGCGTTTGGGTCACACGCTGCACAAGAAATGAAAGGCGATGTGACGGCAGAAGCAGCTGCTGCGAAAAAAAGGGTTACCACTCAACCAATCTAACACCTACAACAATTAATATATGCATTAACACATACACACAAGTATTCACAGGTCTTTCAAAGGTAATCTAACACCTACAACAATTAATATATGCATTAACACATACACACAAGTATTCACAGGTCTTTCAAAGGTATTTCATATTCCAATTTGAAATGTAAATTAGAATTACACACATTATGCGGCGATTACCTGTTCAAAAGCTCGCGTGGGTGGCTGATGTCAGCACCAGTGCTAAACACACATACAAACATGTTCACACAAACATAAGGATGCTGATAAGCTTTCTCTCTCTCTCGCGCAATTTTTAATAGCGCTCTCATCATGCACTTGAGAGACCTTGCACTTGCTTGTGCACTTGTCTGCCAATTGCATGTGTGTCTTTCACGCTTTGCTTGTGTGTGCAATTTTTCAATAATTTATGCTCCCACACGCACACATACACTGCCTCTAAGTTTGGCAAAGCAGCACACTAAGTAAAATGATCAAGTATTGATTAGGGAGCACCACTTGTTAACAAAAGTTAAGATACAAAGGCAATTAATTAGCATTAACAATAACCTTTGGCTGGGAAAGTCGGACAAACACATTTACGTTCGTAACACTGGTAAAGCTCGTGAGCAGGCATTTAGTAGATAAGAAAAGTCATGCAAGCACTGAAGAAGCGATAGAGAGTGAGGGCAAGAGAAAGACAGTGCTAAAAGTGTCAGAGCACTGACTCAATAGATAATTGCAACATCAGCAGCAGCAACAATATTTGTGGCCAATTTGCAGTCAGTTTCAGACTGGGCGACTCCAGACTGAAGAGCAAGCTTAGCTTAGCAAATTGCACACGTTCTTCTGGGAACTGTTAACAATGTGACTCTATACGTGTACAACAAACACATTTGTTTTGTTTATTAGTATATGTACATATGTGTGCGATGGCCAATGCCAAAGCAGCCCAAAACGGAAAACTGTAAAATAAAAGAAAAATAGAAACAAGATTTCTACCGACTCGATTTAGCTGCATTTGCAGAACTGGTTTCTTTTTAACTTTGGCCCATGTATAAAGCTGTTAGAGGTTCCAAAGGAAACGGAGTCGACTGTTGGCGTTTTGTTCTGTGTGTGTAAAAATCGATCAATTCCGCAGCAAACATAGAGCAGGGGAATAAGGAGCCAGAGAGGATATATGCGCGAAAAAGCACACACACACCACTGACACACTCACTGACGCAAGGGCGATGTGTCATCGCTCTTGGTGGTTGTAAGCCAGAGGAAGGAAACATTAAATTTTTTTTAGTTTAGAAATTTCATGTTCTGTTGTATTTGAGTTCAATATTTACTTTGCAGCATAATTTGCATAACTTTTGCTCGTTACCTTTGCTTTTCAATAACAAAAACACACAAGATACAAGCGAACGAACACTCGCATACATCAAACACAATAATAACAACAACAACAAAACAACAGCACTGACACTGACGAAAAATAAAAACTGTTACGACGGCCATCTTGAATGAGCAGCGCAGCCAGCGTCGCTGCGACAGTGCTTCACAAAAAGACAATATGCAAAATTGAAAAAGGCCAAAAAGATTTGTTAAACACGCACATTAACAAGAAAACAATTGCATTTTAAATGGGACTTTAGTTTCTTTCCCATATAAGCGCGCACCAACACATTGACAGTGTTCACATATATATGACAAATTTTTCTTTTCCCCAATTGCCCATTACATACACTTCGTTGCTGCGTTGCCGTCGCACAAACGACACTTTTGCAAAAATATAGAGGGGCTCTGATTATGCGATACAGCGCGTGCACTTGCAATTATTTAACGATTTTCAAGGCACGCTACGCATACTTACACCAAAATGTTATTTTATAAGTTTTTTTTATTGCTTTAATTTTAATCAATTGGGAAATAATTACGCAGAGATGGAGCGCGGCGAGAAATGCTTCCAATACCTTTCGATGCTTTTTAACGTATCGATGCTAAAGTTTGTTTACCAGCACTAGTTGCAGACTCAGTGTTGGATTATATTATCGACACTCGTTGGTGTTTTTCAGCTATAAGTATCGAACAGCTGACTTTGGCGGGGTGTTCATACCTTTTAAATTTGAAAAGTTATGACATGCTTGTGGAAATGTACTTGCTATTTTAAACGCGCTGTTCACATTATGCAACACTGTAAAGTGCATAAACTTATCACAGAAGTGCAATGTTTTTATCTTGTACACACACACACACACAAACACGCACTCCCCGTCGGAGTAAACTTTTGCTTATCAGTAATAAGCAGAGTGATACAGCCATGTGTTATTAATTTGTACGCTCAGTTGTTGACTAACGCTCAACGGAAACGGTTATTAATAACAATAATATCGTTACGCATCATTTAAGTGCAATAGAATATATTTCAAACAATCGGTTTCGTTCGCGCGTACTTCAAAGAAACAGAAACCACAATCTCTTACTACTTTTGTATTAATATACCCACTGTGACTGCTACGAAATACAGATTTGAACGTGCACAGGTGAATTGATGAGACATTAGTTCAGTCAAGTCAATTTAATGAGCAAATTGACAAAATATGTAAATGAATCGCCAATTATGCCTGACAGGCATTCAACGTTATCAAATCAGCCCAAAAGCGATTCTAATCAGTGATGCCTGTTTTGCTGTTCGGGCCCCATTACACACATGCCACCACTGTGATAACGATTCACAAAAAACCTATTTACCAACAAGGCTACCAATCAATGATTAAAGAAATTTGCCTATCGATAATTTGATTTGTAACGGAAGCGCATCCGTATCATAAAACTTAAAACGTTTTATTGAATGTTACACAAACTTGGTGTTTTAGATGTGTGATGCAAAAAAAAAAAAACAAAGCCAAAAAAAAAAAATAATAATTACTGATGGACATATTTGAGCCAATATGCACATTGTGTTATCTGGGAGCCGCGCACACTGATTATAAATACTAGTTGTTGATATGATAAAAATATTAACGCGAAAAGCACTTCCAGCGTTTACTTTCTATAACCGTTAAATTGTTATTATTGGCTTATTTGTTGTTCATGCGTGATTTGTGGCCCAACGAAAAATCAGTTTCGGTTTTTTGTTTAAACAAAGCAAAGCAAAGAAGTATTTGGTATTGCCATTGCCACCATATAGAACTAGATAACAAAATGTGTCGCTGCGCTATTAATAAGTGGGGAAAAAATGTAATTTTATTTGCTTTAAAGTGACTGTCGTTGAAAATTAGTAATTAGTGTTGTTCTTCCATTGATTAAAGCGTCAACATTACCTCAAATCAATAGTAATAATGATAAAATTTCTATTGGTTAGAAATTCTTTGGCAGCTGTTTGAGATAAGAATTAAGTTAAAGCCTTCGATACTTTTAAATTTATGATGAGTTTTTTGAAAGCTTCGTTTCTTTATTTTTATTTTTTGTGTGTCTTAAATCTCAAGTTGTTCGAATTGTAATCTTTATCATTTTTTTTGCGTTCATTTCGTTGGACATTTAAGTATTGCCCATGAAGTGCCTTGATAAGCCCTTTCCCAATCCCCTGGACTTGGCATTGCACAAGTGTATATATAACTTATTGTTATTTTTGTTCTTAATCGCGAATTTAACTTGAGTTTTTGCTCATTGCCAATCCCATAAGCTCTCAACTCCACAATCAAACAACACGAAAACAAAAAACTCAACTTCTCCGAAAGTTTTTCTCAAAGAATTTGCAAAATATTTTTAATTATCATAAATCTTTAAGGTTCTAAACTGCCTGCAGATATATCTAACTATAATAATACTTGAAATGTTTTCTGAAATATTTTGGAATGCAAATGAGAAAAAAAAAAATAATATTTAAGTTCTCATTTTTGTTTTCTCTTCAGGTCAAATGCTTAAATATTTTGATTGTTTAAAATAATTAATGATTTTGTGTAATAAGTTCAACTGTTCAATATTTTTTAATCACGTTTCACTTAACAATAATATTTGCTTTTTGTTATTGTTATTGTTTTGGATTCGATTCACGCCTCAAACATTATTCATTGCACATTAACGAGTTGATTTCATATTTATGGTGGGGTTAATACTATCGTTCTCTGTTTTTGGGAAGTTAATTGAGAAACCGGTTGCATTTAAAAACATTTATGGGAGCTTGACATTGAACTTGATAACTTAGCTTCCGATTCTCGCACATTCTCGTTTAGCAACTGGTTGCAATGCGGCCCTAAGATGCGGCACAATAAGCACACCAAGCCAATAATACGGCCTAATGGACTACTCTGCGTGCTGTTATTCTTTTTGGCCTGGTCACAAGCGCAGGTTGAAGCGCAAACAGCGCAAACTGCTGTAACCGATCAGGAAGTCAGTGATGGTTAGTGATCGGGAATATGTTTATGAATATTAGATTATACTTTCATTGTTATTTTAGTGGTTGAAGTAAATGTGGTTATTACGGCCTATAGCCTCACCTTTAGTCTTGGGGATGAGGATAAGGAAAAGTACATCATTGAAAATGTAACGTGTCCCAGTAGCAGTGGTTCCATAACTTTGGCTGATGAGTATAATGTCTGGTAAGATCTGGATATAATCATCCATAAACTTAGTTATTGATTATTTGCTTACAGTGAGAATTTGGAACCATGTACAAAGTATACTATTGTTGTGGCCCTAAAGAGAATAGATGATGGATCAACGTTTAACCAAATCGTAATTGTATATACGGATTATAAAGGTGAGTAAAAAGGAAGTTTATTGGAGTTTCCTTAACGGTAACATTTCTTCTTCTTTCTAGAACCACAAACCAGTTTGACATCCGTTGTGGCAACGGGGAATACGATCCAAGTGACATGGGAGACCAGCGATCGGGCATGTGTGAAAAATTTTGAGATCTCCGCATCGGCGCCGGGTGACATACAGACAAGACAATTGTTCAAGGATCAGAGCACTGAAACCATGTCAGGTTTGTCGCCCTGTCGTAACTACAACATCACATTGATAACAGCGAACAATGCAAGCGTTATCGTTGACACCGATACACAAGTGGTGGAAACGGATTACTTGGAGCCCGGAGATCTACAGCTAACCATGACCAATGACTCTAACGCGGACACTTTGCTCAAATGGGATGACACGGAAAATCAAAGTTGCATTAGCAACTTTACGTTTGTTTGGCGACACATTGATTGTGTGCCGAATGAGACTGAGGGCGAGACGACTACAACGGAAACGGATGATGAGACGACAACCACGCTGTCAGATGATGACGAGACGGCTGCCACACCGGATCATGCTGATTTTACGGGCATGACAGCTTGGCCGGCGCAGGACACGAAGAAAAAAAAAAAAGTTGAGGCTAAGGGTGAGTTGGATAAGCTTTCACGCAATGGTAGCTCAATATTGTTTTCATCTTTTTTTCCAGTTGAGTGTGAATGGAGCGAAGAAATTGTTGGTAGCTCCTTGCAACAGTTTACTATACAAAATCTTCAGGGCTGCGCTTTGCATTCCGTCGATGTGTACATCAATATGAATCGCAATACAACTGCCAAAGCATCCGGAACTTTTTATTCCGGCCAGAAATGTGAGTGATTTTAAAACGGTTCAAAGTTAATTGATCCTAATCTTTAAGTTTTATGCTTCTATAGTGCCCAGCGCTGTTTGGGAACCAACACAGCTAATAAACTCTACGGAGCTGAAATGGTTTTGGTCTCCGCCCAACAATCACGCCCAATGTGTGGCCAACTATAAAGTGACAATAATGGGACCCACACAACGTATAGAGTATCCAAGTACCGAGCAGTTGACCGACGAGACATTTTATCTCTTTACCAAACTTGAACCCTGTGGCATGTACAATGTAGAAATTGTGCCCATCTCACATAATGGCACTTTGGGTGCAAAATTCAAGAGTCAAAGCCAACTCGAAGAGGATCGTAAGTGGTTTCATGAGATCCTTTAAGCGATTTTTGAATACATTCTTCTTCTTCTCAAAGAACCCACACAGATCCTTGAGCCAAAGAGCAGCACTCGTCCCTTTGCCATCGAGCTTAGTTGGGAAACTCCCAGCTATGCAGATTTGTGCATTGCAGGCTATCGAATATCCGGCTGGATGGACGATGACAATGGTGTGGATGCCTTGAGTCTTGAAACCCAAAATAATTCCGTTCTCTTTGAGAATGATCTAATCGCATGTCAGGCTTATACAATACAAATCATACCATATACCCTGGAGAATCGAGACGGCGGTCAGCCGCGGCAAATCGAAGTGGAAACTACAGCTGCAGTTGTCAATGTGGATAAGGTATGACAAGAGAGATGTAGGAGATGTAGTACCCAAAACCTAAATCTCTTTTTCTTTTTCATTTTGTAGATTCAACTGCAGTTGGCGGGCAAAAAGGCAACATCACACAGTCTAGAACTAAATGCACAAAATAAGGACTTTAATAACAATTGTCAAACGACTTTTGCTCTGTTTAACTGCTCGACAACGGCGAATGTGCCCAATGCATATGCAGAGGTGTATGTGGAAAGTTATCGTGATCGCGGCTTCCAGGCAACCATTGCACCACTCTCCCCCTACACACAGTATATATGCAATGTCTTGCTGTACAATGTAGCTGGTGCTTCGGCGCACCAAAGGCTAACGGGAACTGATCTCATCACCTTGGTCTATTGTATGTACATATGTGAAGATTTTAGAGTTTAATTTGTAAAAAATCTTCATCATTTTAATTACAGTTCCCGATCAGCCAACAAATGTGAGGTTAAATGGTAGCACACCACACAGCCTTGAATTCAAGTGGGAACAGCCGAAATTAATGAATGGACCAATTAAGTATTATCAGGCTTTTCTTATGCGCTACGAGGCTGATTATTTTGTGCCCAGCATTTGTGAGGCAATAAGTACAAATCCTTTCACTGTTACCAAAGGTTCGATCTGAATGTTAACGACTTACTCAACCTAACCTCAATTGTTTGTTTTTTTATAGACGAAGGGTTTCATAACTTTCATGAGCTTCAGCCAGCTGTTAAGTATATTATGCAAGTAGCTGCACAGAATGATTTTGGCTTGGGTCAATACACTGCGCCTATTATTGGCACAACGCAACCAGATGGTAATTAACAAACATTTGCTTCTTAAACATTAACTAAAAATCTCCTCCTCTTTTTTACACAGTTTCAGATCCAGTAACAGATTTAAATGTTACCTCGGAAGGGCCGGCGCTAGATCCAGCCAGCTATAAAGCCAATGTGACGGTATACTGGACAATACCCTGCAAATCGAATGGTGAAATTGAGTGCTTTGTCTTGGACTTTAGTGGAAAGCGACAAAACATGGATATTGCATTCCAGCGAAGAGTACCGCTCGATAAGCAGGACAAGAAGGGGCGCATGTCCTATACCGAAAATGATCTGCAGCCGGAGGTGGAATATGCTGTTGAGGTTGCAGTCAAAACACGCAACGTTGCAACTATGAGTGAGAGTGCCAAGAAGGAGTGGACATCGCCATCGGGTTGTGAGTATTAAATTGAAGCTTACCCGCTTGAATGCGTTGCGTTGTGAATTACGTATTAAATGCATAATGTGCTAAAAATGCCCCTAACTAATTCAATTGCATGCTGCAATTGGCAACACTGCAACTGTGGTTGACAGCAGAAAATTCGAAATGGATATTAAATATGATTTATAAGTTGTACACATTTCTACTTCTTAGTACCATCTGGCCTGAGCGAGGATGTTGTGAGCAAAATGCGCGTTAGCGCCTATGAGACAAATCATCCAACCAGTTCGGCCATTGTACGTTTGCCCGCCAACATTTTAAGCTCGGAATCGGGCAACATTACGTATATAGCGTTGCTGCTATCCCAAAAGAGTTGCACGGGCAAACCGGAGCTAAAGTATGATGTGCTCAACGCGGGAGATTGGCCCTCTGTTCCATCATGGGACGAAGTGGGTGGCGATTGCATTCATCAATATCAGACGACGCCAGTCCGCTGGAAGCCAACTGTGAACAGCCGCAGTAGACGCGATATGGAAAGCGAAGATGAGATTGTTTTTACCATCGGCGTGGGTAAATGTCCGGATATCACCGAGCGTTACTGCAACGGACAACTTACTGCCAACATGGAATACAATATGGTTGTGCGTCTATTTACAAGCTCTGGCTATAATGATACCGCCTTGCTGGAGTTCAAAACGGAGGCAGCCATCAAGGTGACACTGATTTTGGTCAGTGTATGCAGTTGTTTGCTTCTAGCATTTATTGTGGGCTTGATCGTGCTTTATGTTCGCAAACGGATTGCCTGGTAAGAATTAAGAATAAAGAGAATAGCGATTGATTAATTGAAAACTTTCCTGACAGGCATCGCGATTCCGGCCAAGGCATTGAGGATCCTTTTGGTAATGTGATTGCCAAAAACTTTGCCATATTCTATGCGGAAGTGGCTAAGCCAGAGAAATTGGCACGCGAATTCAAGGAAATAACGGTTGTTGCCTTGGAACTAAGCTATTTGTCCTCCGAATTGGGCAGCAATAAGAATCGTTATGCCGATATATATCCATGTAAGTTAGTTTTGATTCCAAGAAGTGGCAGCAGTTATTTTATTACGTATTTCAGATGACAAGAATCGTGTTATATTGGACATAGATTCTGAAGGATCGGATTATATAAATGCATCCTTTATTGATGTAAGAACTATCTAATATAATTATTCGAATCTCAACTAAAGAAACTTTTGTTTTTAAGGGTTTTACGCGTAAAAAGGAGTATATAGCGACGCAAGGACCAAAACCGGAGAGTGTTATGGATTTCTGGCGCATGATCCTGCAGCATAATGTGCGAGTCATTGTTCAGGTTACCCAATTCCGTGAGGGAAATACGGTAAGAAAGAATGCATTTTTATCTTAATGTATGTTATTGATTTCGTAACCTTTACAGATCAAGTGCCATGAGTATTATCCGTATAATACGCGCGGTGTTATTGTCACAATTAAGTCGAAGGAAAGCTTTGAGATCTACGATCGCACTGAACTTTCTGTGGTCCATGAGAAACATGGCTTAAAAGAGAAGGTTATACATTTCTACTTCAAAAAGTGGCCAGATCATGGCTGTCCCGATGATCCCAATCACTTGATTACCTTCGTGAAGAAGGTGAAAGCAGAGAAGCGTCCCAATTACTCGCCCATTGTGGTGCACTGCAGCGCCGGAGTCGGACGTACGGGCACCTTTATTGGTCTGGATTTGATAATGCAGCGTCTAAAGAGCGAATCAAAAATCAATATTTTTGAAACGGTCAAGAAACTTCGCTTTCAGGTGGGGCTTAATAATGATCTCTATGAGTCTGTAACTAGTTCTTAATTCCTTCTTTGAATTTTTTAGCGCATGAAAATGGTGCAAACACAACAACAGTATACGTTCCTTTATGCTTGCACCTTTGAGCTGGTGAAGCACAAGATTCCACGTGCAGCTTTAAAGCCAAATGGGCGATCGAAAACGGATTCAGTGCCCAGCGCAAAGAAAGTCAGCTTCCCGGATACAGATCTGAGCCGTGTCGAAACGGCCGTGCTGGACATACCAGATCCGGAGCAGGGTGAGGCAAATAATCTATCACGCTTTGGCGGCTTGCGTCGGACAAAGGATTTGGATTCGTTGAGTGAGCAGCCGGAACGCAACAGTTACGATCGTCCAAGTAAAGAGTGCGCCATTTGATGACATCATGCATGTATATATGTGTATTAAAAGAAATGTATATATGTGTGTGTGTATATTTATTGTATTATACAAAGTCCTAATTTATCAGCAATAACAGCCAAAGAGCAGTGTCTATCGCTAAATCATTGTACTGTGAAAATAAACAAATATATGTGAAAACTTTAAGGGTGCTGGGAATGCAATTGATTTTTAATTTAAAAATTGTAAACAGTAACAGAAACTGAGTTTGAGCGAATCACTTATTAATCGAAGACCTATCGATAATTACTAAATACGTTTTTCCGCAAGCAGCAACTCTTTTTTGGCCACCAAGGTGAATGGCAATTGGCAAGAAGAAGTGCAAAACATTGATTTACAACGCTGAATTAAAGTGCAGTAGCAAAAATGTCTGAGCGCAAAGTGTTAAATGTAAGTACAAATATTGCACTGTATGGTTATAGGGAATCTAACTATGACTGCTTTTTTTAGAAATACTATCCACCGGACTTCGATCCGTCGAAGATACCGCGGATGAAATTGGCCAAAAATCGACAATATACAGTTCGATTGATGGCTCCATTCAATATGCGATGCAAAACCTGCGGCGAATACATATATAAAGGCAAGAAGTTCAATGCGCGCAAAGAGGATGTGGAGAATGAAACGTACTTGGGTATACGCATATATAGATTCTACATCAAGTGCACACGCTGTCTGCAGGAGATCTCCTTTAAAACAGATCCCCAGAACACGGACTACGAAATCGAGGCGGGCGCCACGCGAAATTTTATGGCCCTTAAGTTAGCTGAGGAGCAAGCGCGTCGCGAGGAGCAAGAGTTACGCGAGGAAGAAGCAAATAATCCCATGAAACTACTGGAGAACCGCACGCAACAATCACGCAATGAAATCGAAATGATCGAGAGCTTGGAAGAGCTGCGCGATCTTAATAGACGACAACAAACAGTCGATTACTCGACCATGCTGGAGCAATTCAATCCTGCAGAAACGGAACGTGAGCGCTTGGAGCGAGAGGAACGTGAAGATGAGGAGTTTGTCAAGTGAGTGAGATGTGCAGCTAACTTTATTGAAAACTTTACTTATACTATCTGTTGTAGATCTGTTAACTTTAAAACCAAAACGGAGGCCAGCAACCGCATTGTATCGGAGGAAATCATTGAGGAACTTAAGGAGGAGGAGTCAGCACCACCAGCACCTAAAGTAGCCAAGACCAATGCCATAGCAGCGCCCAGCAAAGCAACTGCCTCAAAATCGTTGGTAAAACGCAAGACGCCTTTGGTACTGGTTAGACCCAAAACAGCAACGGCAACAACAGCACCAACAACCACTTCTACTGCTCCAGCTAAGCCTGCAGCAATTGCTGTTCTTGCTTCTAGTAACACTTTAAAGCCTGCTGCAGCAGCTGCTGGGTTGTCCCTATTAGCTGCCTATAGCGGCAGCTCTGACGATTCCAACTGATCCTTGCATACCATTAGCGAATTAGTGTATATGTTCAATTGTACTAGAATTTAAACTTAAACACTAATAAATATCAGCGAAAGTTTGACTTAGCATTTTTTTTTTCACTGGAATAATTCACATCAATTAAATTTTTAATTTTATAAACTTGTATTTAGCATTTGTTGACTTTAATTATGCTTTCAAAAATGTATAACTTACTTAACTAAATTGTTTTTTTTTTTTATAAGTATTCATAAAGATTTTTTATATAGTCAAGGCCATAAGCATAAGGCAAATTAATTTTTCATACACATTTATCAAAATTGTTCAAATAAAAAAGTTTGGCTAAAATATGTCAATATATCTATGCATTAAACATTTTAACATATTTTAGCATTATTCATAGCCGATTTCGTGGCAAATTGGACTTAAGAAACTAAGAACTTCTATACTAAATACTAGATTGTACAGGCTTTACTATATACACAAATAGCTGCAAATAGGTTATAAGGCTTAAGAAAACGTTGGAAGGCAATCCAAAATCAAATAATAAATAATATCACAAGCGAAATAAACGATTAGAAATGTTAAATATTACATATGCTTAAATAATATTCATATATAGTTTGTTATTGTAAGTATATGTATGTAATAATATAAATCCATTTAATTTCATAAATTACGAAGACACTGGTATGTACTAGAGCTGCCATATCGGGTTAGCATAGATCTATATATATTTATACTTATATATATATACTCTATAAGGCCGCCTTCTTTGCTGTGCTGGTTGTATCGCTAAGGCAAGCGTTGTCAAATTTCTTTTTTACAATTATTTTTACTCGTACTTTTACTTTTACTTTTTTATATATATTAATGAGTAACAGTCTTTGTTCGTTTGTTTTTTTCTTTTCTTTTCTATATTTTTGGGTGGCGGGTGGTTTGGTTTTTTTTAGTGGCAAGCGCAGCCCAATTTTGTATTTGGTGTGTGCATTTTGGTTTACGGTTTTTTTCCCTCTTCTTCGCTTTGGTTTTCAACGCTTAAATATCCACAGCTGTTGTGGACGACGGCTTGTACTCAACACTGGCGGCAGCTGTTGATGCCGTTGCCACGCCCACACTCTGTACCATAACCCCGCCACCACCACCACCACCACCACCATCATAGTTGTGATTGTTGTTACGCAGAAAACGTTGCCGTTCGGCAGCGCTATGATTTAGTTCATACAGCTCCATGTCATCGTACTCGGAGACGCCCAGAGCACGCGTAGGCGCAAAATGCAAATAATTATCAGCATCGTGATCCTCTCCTTCGCCTTCGCCATCGCCATCACCATCAGCATCATCGTCGTCATCATCATTGGCGAGACGGTCAGGTCCGCGACGCTGTTGTGGCATGGCCAAACCAAAGTCCTCCAGACTACGCTTGACAGCTGCATCTGAACCGGTGCCCGAGTCTTTGCTGGATAGATGATCCTGTTGGATTTCGAGATCCACCGCCTGTTGCAAATAGGTGAGCGTCAGACCCTGCTCCAGGCAGCGCTGCTCATACGATGGTGTCGTCGTGACTATTAAACGACTATTGGCTTGTTCACCACAACCACCCAAATCCGCCAAGCTGCGCGGTCGCAGCTGCGTTTGGGATTGTTGTTGATGATGCTGCTGTTGTTGTTGTTGCTCCTGCTTTTGGAGTCCGTCGAGAACGGGTCGCAGCTGTGTGCGATTAAGTGTGGTCAATTGCGTTTGATCCAGTTGCAGCGTGTGAGAGCTGCTTGCATGTGTCCTCGAAGCTGAGCTGTGTTGCAGTTTGCGTCGCTGATAGCGCAAGGCACAACAGATGATGCATGTACCAACTAAGACGCAACACACGATCAGTACGCCGATAACGAGGACAAGCATTTCAATATTTAAGCTATCCTTGACAACGATCAGCTCCGATTGTAGGGTCAATGTGCGCATATTGTCGGTAATCTCACAACGATAGTGACCGGCATCATTCGAAGTGGTATTAACAATGACCAACACCTCCTTGTTTTTGGAAAAGAAATAGCGTTCCGCATCCGGACCAGTTGGTGCATTATGCAAAGGTTTGTTCTCCTTAAACCATTCGCGATGCGGCTGCTCCAAATCCACATTAAGAGACTCACTCAGGCACTCTAATACACAGGTGCGTCCCAAGATCACCTCCTTCTGTACGATTGGTATACTGGGCAGCGGTTTATCTGTAAGCAAAGAGATTGTGTTAAGCTACAAAATTGTTCAATTGGAATTAACTTTTTAACACACTCACCATTAACAAGAAGCGTGGCATTCACTTTAATCACACCCGCAGCACTCTCAGCAGTGCAAGTATATATCCCCGAATCACTTGGCTTGGCATTTGTTATGACAAAAGCATTCTCCTCACGTATCACTTGAAGACGACGCTCCGTTGCTGCGGGAAAATCACGAGCGCCAAACTTTTGCAAGGCTATCTCGGGCATAGGATCACCACTGGCCGAGCAAACTAAACGAGCTGTTTCACCAGCATCCAATGTAAGATTTGACGGCACATGCAAGAAGCTGGGATGTACTGAAAGATGGCAAATATGAAGTTGGTTAGGATAGTAAAACAAAACTGTTAACCGTTGATGACTTACTGCCAATGGATATCTTGAATTTCT
The DNA here is from genome assembly GCA_035044605.1 of Scaptomyza cyrtandrae. Lineage (NCBI taxonomy): Eukaryota > Metazoa > Arthropoda > Insecta > Diptera > Drosophilidae > Scaptomyza > Scaptomyza cyrtandrae. The sequence continues at coordinate 1,039,407 of JAWNNS010000642.1, forward strand.
GTGCATAGGTTGTGCCAAAAGCATTGGAGACGACACACTGATAACGGCCGGCACTCTCGTACGTAACATTGGAGAGACGCAGATAGCCATAGATTGTGGTCTGATTGGTGCTCTGATCGTGATGGATTTGTGTTTCGGTGCTGGCGCCATCGTGTGCTGTTTGACGTTCCAGCACGTGCTGATTATCGTGGCGCCATTTAATCTTTAGCTCATCGGCAGCAGCTAGCGAGGCAGCAGCCGGTGAGCTGGCAATGCACTCCAAGGTTATATTGGCGCCCTTCACAGCTAGCATATTGTTGGGTTCTTTCTGTACAACCGGTTTGGGTGAATCAGCTGCAAAGTGAAGAGAGTTCAATTAATGAGTTGTTGTTGAGCAAAAGTCAAAATAAAACTTACAGCAGACGAGTTCCGTTTGTGTTAGCTTAAAGAGCTGACGATCAAGCAAATGTTCCGGATAACCACAAACGACATTTGTTAGGAGCTGTTGGGCCTGAGTGGCAAAGCGGCTAAGCAGCCATTGACGGAACCAAAGCAAATCACAATCGCATATAAAGTTATCCGACTTAAAGATGAGCTTTTGCAGATTATGCATCTTCTCAAACGCATTCGGTTGTATGCTGGCCAATGCATTTCCACCCAAGTTAAGCAACTCCAGACTATTCAAGCCACTCAAAGCTTTGCTGCTTATCTGCTTCAGATTGTTGCCATAGAGATCGAGACGACGCAGCTTGTGTAAAGCTTTGAAAGGCGCCGTCGCCGACTGATCCTCAATGATCCAAGCAAGACGATTGCGACGCAAGTTTAACTCCTCCAGATTCTTCACACAATCGAACGTATTCTCCGGCAAATATTGCAGCTTATTATGCGCCAAATTGAGTTGCTTCAATCGCTTCAGGCAATCCAAATGCTGCGCCTTAAACTCACTAATATAGTTATGCGACAGATCCAACGATTCCAGTGATTGCGTAAATTCCCAAGTGTCCAGTTCGATGCGTGTTATCGAGTTATTGGACAGACTAAGATGATGTAGCTTGGTCAGATTGAAAAGACCTTGACGGGAGAGTCCGCTGATGCTATTGTGATCCAGCTCGATGCTCTCAATATTGCGCATCACATGAAAAACGCCATCTTGCAACAGTTTTATATTGTTCGCCTTTAGTTGCAGCTTTTGCAGCGACAGCAAGCCACGAAACGTTGACCAGTTAATCTCCAATTGGTTATAGTTGAGTGTGCTGCATAAACCAAAGAATACTCTCTTAGAAAATATAATGGAATCGTATAATGATTTGTTAAACTTACAGTTTCTTCAGACGATTCAAATTCTTAAAGACGCCTCCTGGCAGGCTGCTCAAATGATTGTTACTCAGCTCCAGATCCGTTAGATTGCCTAATGCTGCAAACGCTAGCTCATCAACGCTCGCGATCTCATTCGAGTTGAGTATTCTACAAAATTAATTACAGTTAGACGCTAATAATGATGATGATGATGATGATGGGTTTCACTTACAAATGCGCTAAACGATTGGGCCTCTGAAATAGATTGGCTTCAACGCTATGCAGCTGATTCTTGCTGAGATCCAATGACTTAAGCTTGGGCAGCAGCGCCAATGCTTCGCTTGAGATGCGCTGAATGCGATTGTTGGCCAAATTGAGTTGCCTTAACGCAGCTAAACCAGTAAACTTGGGCATAACATCCAATTGATTGCGTTTAAGAGTGCTGACGAAAATGAGGAAAGGAAAAGGTTAAAGTTACAGTTCTTTTAACTTTATTTTAAGTTGAACTACTTGAAGTATCTAAAAATATTCGCTTAGCCACAACATGGACTATACAAATATTATCAAGTTATACTCCAAAATGGAAATGCTGTTGTTGTTACTTACAGTTTGTGCAGCTCGGGCAGATTTCGTATCGCTAGGACGGTGCTGTCGTTCAATTTGTTGCCCGTTAGATGCCTGTGGGGTGGAAATAAGCAAAAGCAAAAACAAAAATGTTAGCTGATTGGTTTTTTTGGTTTGTAGCCAGCAATTAATGCAACGTAATTATGCAGCAATTAAACTGATAAGCCGTGCGTCAGTGGTGCAATTATTGATGAATGGCAGCCGATAAAAAATTTTTATTTTTATTTTGTGCATAATTTTGCAGAGCATTAAATTGATTAAAAGCACAAAGCGATTAAATCGCAACCCCCAAAAACAGAAACTCTTTTTTTTTTCGTGGCGAGTTGGGTGACTTATAGATACCCTGTACTTAATAAAGTTATGGGAATTTAAAGATTTTGAATTTAAATTGGTTAAATTTAAGTTCTTGAGTTTATTTATAATAATTTTTTCTTATGTTGAAAAAATCATAACGGTTAACAAGTAAAAATCAACTCTGATTTGGAAGCTTTCCAATTCCCATTCACATTGGCCAAAGATAAAAACTGCTTTTAGGGTTGTTGCAAATGTTAAACATATGAATTTATGTATGAGTGGGGTTGCGCGGAGGGGTTGGTTAGTTGAATATATTTGTTTTTTTTTTCTTGGTTTACTTACAGAGTTTGCACATAGCTGGGCAACACTGGGACACGCTCCAAGTGCAGCTTATCGCAATCAAAAAACACGTTCAAGCACTTGCACTCCTTGGGACAGTTAATATTGTTGTTGTTGTTATTATTATTTTTGGCATTTGCATTCGCTGCTGCTGCTGCTGATTCGGCAGCTGCCAGCGCCTTTTCCGCCTGCTCGTATTGCCCACCATCGTCGGCAACGAAACCGTTCGTTTCCAGTGAAGCGGCAGCGGCGAATTCCAGTGGAATATGTAAGGCAGCAAAATCTTCATCATCGACCGCGTCCTCCGATTCTTCGTCTTCGTGTAGCGGCAGAAAACGTGGACGTTGATGCTGACGTTGCTGCTGCTGTTGTTGTTGTTGCTGCTGCTGATGTGGTTGATGCGCCGCTGTTGCTGCTGCCAGCGCAGCCGTGTTTCCGTTAGCTCCGTTATTTTTTGCCGCTAGCATCGCGAAAAGTTGTTGTTGCGGCAGCTGTTGATTGTAGGAGGCGCCGCCCGATTTCAGCAGTGCGCTCAGCGGCGACGTCGAAGCTTCGCCCGATGCTGACGCTGACGCCAACGTCGACGGCGCTGCGTTACTTTGACAAATTGTTGTAGTTGTTATCAGCAGCATGCACGTAATTAGCATTAATTTATTGATTTTATTGAAATCATTGCGACGCGCACTTATTGTTGTTGTTGATATTGTTGTTTTTGTCGTTGTTGTAGTATAATTGCAATTATCAATATGCATTGCGTTGTTGTCGTTTTGCTGTTTGCGCCGCCGTCGGCGCCGTCGCCACTTGGTACTCATGCTCAGCGTTGCGAGGCGTTGTAGCAGCAGCCGCAGCATTATTGACGTCGTCATTATAAATTTGCTAATATAGTAGCTGCTGTGTTTGTTGTTGTTGGTGTTATTAGGGTTCTTGCTGCATATTCTTTGCTTTCGATAATTATTTAACTTTATCTTTGTCGTTGTTGTTGTTTTTGTTGCATCCTGCTTTATAGCCGAAACGTGCATTTTGCAGTGTTTATACTTCTTTTCTTTTTTTTTTGATTTGCGTTGCTTTAATGCTTGCTAAATTCGTACGTTTCTTGCATGCGATTTGTGTTTTTTTCCTACATTCCGTTATTCCTGCGCAACGAAGAAAATGGCGGTGGCGGGCTCGCCAGCAGCCAGTGTTGTAAAGCTTAAGCGCATTGTCATTTGAATTCGATACATGATCAGTGACTGAAAGATTAAGAAAGAGAGAGAGAGAGAGATCATTAATTTAAGGATGCCACACTATTCACTCAATTAGCAATTATCGATAATTGCTTTGCACTTCGCGTTCGACTGCGACTTTTGCATTGAAATTAAAGTTGTTTATATCAACAAAACAAAAGTAAATATAATAATTTATAAACAACTAAAGAACACTGGGCAGCAAATGACTGAATGGCAGTGTGAAAAATAAAAGCTCATTAAATAAAAAAATACGACCGGATGTTTTGGTGCGAAAATAAATAAAAATCGCACAATACAGCAAAAGAAGCAACAGCATCAAAAAAAATCTTTCAACTTGTTGAAATTGTGCAGCGTTTTGCATTTTGTACTTTGCGCTTGCTAAAAGTCCAAAAGACAAAAAAGACCGATTTTTCGGTGACATTCAGATAAAGCTGCTGAATGCTGCGCACTTTAATGCTATCAGTCAGCAGCAAAATTGGGGCGTGCTTGACCGAATTTGGATGCTCAGCAATCAGCTTAAAGGTTGAAAAAAAGAAAATACGAGAATTATCAGCTTCTATAGATATACCCTCGAACCGAGTGCATATTCAAACTGATAAAGTAATTGCGCTAAAGTATATAAATTAACAGTTAATCTACGTTGCTTAGTTTATGATATGAGCACAATGCTCTTAACGATCTTGTTGTAACTTGTAGATATTGTAAAAACTTTTTTAACTATCTGAACATAAGGTAATAAATGAACTTAAAGGCTGTTAGCGTTAAGCACTTAAGTTTCTAGTAAAAGTTGACTTTTTCTTATATCTTATTAGGTAAGAAGTAACTTTCTAGTTTAACGGTTGTTGCTCAGTGGTTAAGTTAGCGTATTGGCTGTGTGATAAGTTTATGTCGTTTGTTACTATCAACATTGGCAATAAACGTTACGTTAAGCCGACAAACATGCCTTCTTTCCCAGGCCAAAAAGCAACACCCACCAAAAAGGGTAACACAAATAAAGCGGCTGCAAATACTCAAGCAATGCCAGCAGCAATTACCGCACCAGACATGCCCATATATACATATATATATACTTAGACGTTTTATATATATATATATATATATATATGTATACTTGTGCCGTGTACGTAACGTAACATAACGTTTAGGAGGCTTTATATAGAAAGACGGCCGCTTTTATTTGTTTTTTGCCGGCCAGGCTACTAAAAATGGTCTGGCACACACACACACACACACACACACAAACTAACACACATACATATAGATAGATGAGAGGCGCGTTAAAATGCCCAGACAACCAAATTTAGTAACAACAACAACAACAACTGCAACAACTACAAAGAGCCAAAGCGTAATGAAATCAAATAAAAAAGTGCACTCCCCGCCGTCCCAAGGAGAATAGCTAAAGCAGAAGAAGAAGAGGAGGAGGAGGAGAAGTAGAAGTAAAAGGAAAGAGCAACAGAATCCGAATCCACACTCACATTATTTTAGTTTGCCTGCTCGCGCTTCAAAGAGTTTTTCGTGAAATGAAAACATTTAACTCGCAAACTCCTTTTCTGTTCTTTCTATATATAGTCAAAGAGTTTCCATGCGCAAGTTGTTGCTGTTTTCTCTTGCTGCAAAGTGAAGTGCTTTTAATGATTAGTTTCCCTCAACAACTGGCCTCAATTCTTGGTACTACAGCTACAATATAGTATAGTAAAGTACTCCACCCCGCCCGCTCATAATCATAACCATAACTAACGGACACAAAAGTCTCTCTTTTGGTCTCAATTAGATAATTTTGTATTGGGGTCCCTTCTTGTCTATATAAATATATATAAATATATCCAACATATATATAGTTCGTGCAATTATCTAATCAATAGGTTTGCACTGTCTACGATCGGATCGGAATCGGTCGAGTGTTCACTTCGGCGGTATCTACAGAAGAAATCATTTTTATTTTTAGAGCGGTACCCCGAGGAGGAGGAGGAGTTCATAAAAACCAATTTTATTGAGCAGTTATGTTGAAAACTTGTTCGCTCATATTGTAAATATTTGAATTGGTTTGACAAGACAAGACAAGTGCTTGGGTGTAAAAATCAACCAAGTTCTCAAAAACTCAAGACAGGGTGTGGGAAAAAGTGTTTGAAAGTGTTTTTTTTTTTTTTTAGAGAAAATAATATGCATTAAGACGTCTTAAGAGTTGTAGAATCAACCGATGACATATTAAATTTTTTTTGTATTTCGAAAACATTTTTAAAAGTGAATTGTTAGGAAAATGTTTTAAGTTATGTTTTATTGAAACAGAAACATATGCTTTTTAGAAGGAAGGAAAAATATAAAAACAGAAATCATATAAGATCTTACTTTAAATAGTTTTTGATACAACAAAGCATTCAACAAATTTTTTTAATGTTATGTTTAAGAAACGAATTTGTTTTTAATCAATAAAAATATGCTAAAAAATAAGCCTGACAAAACAATCATCAATCTAAAGTTTTGCTTAGCTGCTTTCTCTCGTTAATTTGACAACTTGGTATGCTTTCAATAAATCTATCGATCATTGGAACGATGATGCTGCTGATGCTGCGGGATGCCCCCAAACCACAATCGATGACAGTTTGGCAAACGCTTTTTTTTTTTGATTATTTCACATATAAATTAAGTTCGCTTTTGCTACAATTTTCACACACACACAAACACCAATCAGCGACATTTTCGTCGTTGGACGCCATTTTGAATGAATTTGCATGCAAATAAAATGTTAACCAAATCGCTTACACACGTATGTGGATTAGCATAAGTTCTCTCTCTCTCTCTCTATCTGTCTGTTTTTATTTAAGACAAATCATTAGTTAGATAGTTGGAAAAACCCAAATGTAAGGGAAGGGGGGGCCAAAACCCACTCATAAGTTAACATTTGTTGTTTAAAAAAGGCTTTCGCTTTGGACTCATTAACACAACAACAATTTATGATGAGCAAATGCAGATTTTGATTCGTTGCTTGTTGTTGTTGCGTTTTGTTAACTCCCTCACAATTTATTATGGTATAACGGTACGGGCATTGAGCGAGTATATTATTGTTTTCTTATACACAACAAAAAACAACAAAAAAAAAGACGACAAAATGTCGACGTTGTTAGCTGTCGATTTTTATGATAATGCAGCAGATAAATGTGTATGTATGTATGTATGTATCGATGGGTTTCAAATACAAGATACGATACATGTCACTGTATTTGTTTGTATATATATGTATGGTTGTATCTTTTCAAAGATCGTTAGTGCTCCAAGAACAACATCATTTATCATTAGATTTGAGAGCAGATTGTGAAGCGATAGACGGAAAGATAGATGGCATAGATAGACACTTTTGTCGCTTGTTTTTTTTTTTTTTTTGTTTAATATGTAATTTATATAACATTTACATATGTGATTTTGTTGTTGCTTTTGTTGTGTAAAACATTTCACTTGAAGGAATCAACACAAAAAAAAGGCCTGCGGCTGCATTTTTATTTGACTTAATTTGTTTTTTTTGTATTTTATTTTTACCTGCTGCCTGTTGATTTGCTTTTTAACATTTAAATTGGTAATTTTTCTTCTTGCTATAATTTTTCTGCTGGCTCGGTTCATTTCTTGTTGTTGTTGTTGTCGCCCACTGCTTGTTTTTTCTGGTTTTATTTTTGTTATGTGTGTGTGTGTGTGTGTAATGAAAACGCTTCGCCCAAAATGTTGCTGTTGTTGTTTGTTGTTGTCGCTGTTTCTATTTGTGTCGTTGTGTTTTTCGTTGTTTATTGCTTTTGCCAAATGAATAAAAATATATACAATATTTTCGAGTATGTCTGTCTGTCTGTGTGTGTGTGTGTGCGTGCGTTTGTGTGAATGACTTTTGTCGTCGGCGTAAAAAAATACCAAAAAAGCATAAACCAAAACCACAGCAGAAGTCAAAGCGTTTGCAGTGGGCGTGCAGTAATTTGAGTTGGAATATGTTGAGGTGGGCTGTGAGGTGAGGTGAAGTTGAGTTCACAAGCAGCTGCAGCCGCCGCCGTTGCCAAAAGCTGCAGAGGAAAAGTTCACAGTGGAACAAGATAAGTTGTTAAATTTATATTCAGTAAAATTAAAATATTATTGATTTTTAATATTCCATATTGATTTTGTGTATTCTAATAATATATACTCTTATGTCAAGTGGTGAAAAAGAGTTCCCATTAAGTTGCTCCGCTACATCCGGCTTAACTGCAAATGCAATCAATTGAATTTAATTGTCTTTAAGCTGGTTCGCAAATACAAAATAAAAAAAAAATAAAAGAGAAACAACTACAAAGCTGATCAGTTGTCAAAGTGAACGCTTATGCTTGTACTTAAGGCTTGTGTGTATGTTTGTGTGCTTGCTTGTATCTTGCATGTCTAATTTGTATGTCTCTCATTTTAGTGTAATCGATTCGTTTCACCGTGATCAAGCAGCTATTCAAAGGCACATAAAATTTGCTCGTTTCCATTACACCCCACAATTTGTCTCTTTCTTGCAACTCTTTATTTTTGTTGTAAAGAAAAAGAAAAAAAAAACCCCAGCAGCAAGCCAGCAACCGTCATATACATGAAGAACAACAACAGCAACAAAGCTGAAGCTGCGTTTGAGTCGCGTGGTCTGCGCTGGTTTTTATTTTTTTCCCTCTCTCTAGCTATCTCTGTCGGCTGCTTGCTGTGTGTTTGTTTGTATTGAGGTGCGTGGGCACGAGAACGGAAACAGCGCGCAGTCAGCGTCGGCGTTGTCTGTCGCAGTTGACGTTACGTCAATGCGATATGTGCGTGTTAGTGTGTGTGTGTTTGTGGTTGCTTGTTTGTTTGTATTGGCCAATGGCTTACAATAACAACATAAAAGGTAAAAATCTTTGCCTATTGCCGCGCTGTCTGCGGCAACTAATTAGGTAACGTGCCAGCTACAAAAACAAAAAAAATAAAAATAGCAAGAACACAATGATAAGAGCAGAGCAGTCGCTGCGCAGCAACAACGACGCAAATAGCAACATAAATTTCGCACACCCAGCCACAAGAACACTTACATACGCACACATACACTAACAGCAAAATCCAATAAGAAAGCAACTGCCAGGCTGTCTGTGCCAGCGGCTGCCTCGTCGCGGCTGCCGTGCAGCGACGTCGTCGTTGTTTTGTTTTAGTTTTGCCGTGTGCTTTTTGTTGTTTTTTTTTTGCTTTTTGCAAAAATAAATTTAATTTTGTAGCCATTAATTTTCCACTCTAGATACGAGCACGAGACGCTGCCTCTTTTCGTTTGCACCCGCTGCTTTAGTAGCAGTACAAACAGAGCACTATTCTATCTGGGCGCTGGCTAATTAAATAACTAAAAAGAGTTTTTTTTTTTCTTATAATTGTTTGCTTATTTCCATTGCCTTTTGCTTGGATGCTTTAGACTGCACACAAAGACAGGACAGACAGCTGCAAAGCACGAACGCTTGTAACGGTTAATGCAAACTTTAAGGAGAGAGGAAGAGCGAGACAACGAATCTGTGGGGTGGGGGGTAGAGAAGCTTTGAAAGCTTTGCTCAAATTCGATCATTTTTATTTTTTGTGCACAATTAACATTTGTGTGTATGTAAATATGTACATATATATTTATATAATAAATTAACGTCTTTTTTTATCGCTTTAATGATAAACCGTTTTGCTTGATTGGTCTAAAGCGCATAAATAACAAATAAACAAACAAAGCGTATTGTTATTGTCGTTGCTTGATAAGAATGTTGTGGTGGGATTCCTTGTGATATATAAATGTGTGTCTGTGTGTGTGATATCATATGCCAAAATGTACAGGGAGACGAGAAGGAAAAAAAGGGTGTGTGTGTGTGTGTGTTTGTGGGCAATAATCAGGTGGAGTGGACTTAAAAGACTCAACCTTGAGAATTGCTGATAAAAAAAGAAAAATAATAAAAAAAATATTGCAAGATAAAAGAAATGCTAGCAAAAAAGATCGGGTAAAAATAAAGCATGGGTAAGTAAGAAAAGTTTTCAAAAATCTGGAAAATTTCATTTCGATCTTCAAAAATATAGAATTCTCTGCTACAAACGTCATTCGAAAACTTTACAAAAATCTTTCCCTTTTTATGGATTAAAAATAAAATTATTTTTTAACAAAAAAGATAATGGGTTTACTTGAAAAAATATCAACAATTTTTCAAAGACAGGTAAATATATTCAAAAGTTACATTTTATAAACAAAAAAAATTCATTTCTTGTATTGTAGAAAAAGACCAAAAACGATGAAATCGAAGTCGAAGCAAAAAAACCAGATCCTAGTAAATTGAGTCGCAGTGCAATTGATATATATCTTTTATTTGAAAATGCAATGCGGAAAGTAGCGACAGAGGAATCACAAATGAATAATAGAAACAGAGCCAAAGCGACTCAAACAGAACTCGAACAAGTTAGTCGTATGCCAAATACAATAATTTGTCCTTGTTGCCTCCGTTATAATAAGCATTTATATTGGCTCTTTGATGTCTATACGGCCGATCCAGAAGGTGCAACTGAGAGCATTTGAATTCGAATTGGATCGTTTAAATTTTGTTGTGAAAACTTTTAATAAAATTTTTTTTTTTCCTTAAAGAAATCGCAACGCAATACTTTTCTCAACACAAGCTTTATTCATAGATTCTTGGCTTATGTCAGAGGCAACGCCTTGTTTTTGTATCAAAAGAAGGCGTGATAAAGGTTATAAATCATCTATTTCGGTTTCATATCTCGGCCCAATTCCATGGAAATAATCGTTGCTGTTTTTTTTTTATAACCCCCGTGACATCAGTTGCATGACAAAGCTTGTACAAATTTAATTTGCTTACGGTGTCTAGAACTAAGCATACCCCACACAATTACAAGTGCAAATGGGGTATATTAACCAGATGAGCTTTATATTGTTGGAAGATTTCTTACCATAAGAGAATTGGCTTAATTCATAAAGTTTTGACTTTTAGTAATAAACGTAAATCGGTTTTTTACAGGGTATTGCAACGCGTTTGAGTTCTTTTTGTTCACCTTTCTGTTTGTTATTATTAAACGTGTTATCAACACAAAACACAAAACACACAACAACAAAATATGATAACAAAGTCAAGCAAAGTAAACAACAAACAACAAATTTTATTGGTTGCGACAAACTAACAAACCGAAGACAACCACAAAACTTATGGAACCTAGTCGTATTTTCGACGATAATGTTAAGTGGACCTTAAATATAATTTGCGCAACTTGAATTAAGAATGACAACATACAAAAAGAGTCGAATAAACGCAATCTTTAACGTTGTAAGCTTATTATTTAAGCAGCTCATACATTAAACGCTTACGGATATTATATATATATATAGAGGGGTCAGGCAGCTGCCTGAGAGACCTGATTGAGGGGGGGATGAATAAAAATAAAAATTAATCCGTCGCGCAATAATTTTTCGATTTAATTTCGGCTCAGAGAAAAATCTTCAGGCATGTCAAATTGAGTTTTATTCAAAGAACGAAACGAGAAAAATAACAACAACAAAACAACAACAAAACAAAAGCTGCAAAATGCGGGCAAGTTAAAATAACGCGCAATGCGGCTGTCAAAAGATCTTAACGATGAAAAAAACAACGACAACGAGGAAAAAACGATCCTGGCAGGTCAAAGAAGAAGAAGAGGAAGAATAAGAAACAAAAGAAGACTTACAAAAAAGAAGAAAAAACAAGCACACAAAAAAAAGGGCTGTCAGTTAGCGCGTTGCTAAAGTTCGCGCAGTTGCTTCTTTTTGGAGTCTACAAAAGCTTGCATGAGAGAAATGTACACTGAGCGAAAAGAAGTGAACTTTTTAACTTAGGAACACACTTAAGATAAGTTAGTGTTATGACATTTGTTTTATGGCAAATTAAAAGGTGCAAACTTAAAGTTATTCCCATATACATTTTTTCTACGATTAGTTTTTGCTAAGTTGAAAATGTGGTTAGATTAAGACACCATATAAAAACATACTAAATACTATCCAAAATATGATCATGATATCTATATACCTAACTCGAATAGGCTCTTTCATATATTTTCTCTCAGTGTGACACACACACACACACACGGGCATTCAACGGATCAGTGTTCTTCTTCTTGTTCGGGCCAAAGTGAGAAAACCAAGCGCGACACCAACACCAAAAACCGGCTACGTTGCCTCTCGGCTCGGGCGTCTCATCCGACGGCTGTTGGCGGCCTGTGGCAAGGGAATTGAATTGAATTTCCAGTCCCGAGACGTTCAAAATTTCAGCCGTTTGCCTTTTTCAAAGGTGTGAAGAAAAAATAAAATACAAAGCACATACAACAACAACAACAACAACAACAACAACTGCAGCAACAGCAACAAAAGCGAGAACAACAACAGCGAGACGAAGGCACAGCACGAAATTCTGAAAAACTTCAGAGCTGCAATAACAACAATAACAACAACAATGCTCGTAACGAAACGAAATCAACTGCAGATCTGCCAGAAACTCCAAAACAGAACACAAACTAAAGAGTACCAAAAAATGAAGGAAACTGATTTCAGTGCCATGTTGACTTTTCAATACTCTTGCGAAGGGATTAACAAGTAAAGTTCATTATTCATTTTTATGGAAAAACTAACAGATGGTTGCTTAAGAAACTATATTATATGGTAATCTAATCTTGATGAGATCTTAACAAAACTTTTATTTATAGTTGGAGTTTGATAAGCAAACAACCTAAGAAACAGATCTGTTAAACAAGTTATAGTATTTACTGATACAGAATAGCTCTAATATATCCAGAAAAGTTAACTTTCACAACTCGCACAACAAATCACAGCTATCCTTCGCCAAGGAGTGTACTCAAGTTACACACAGAAAAACTTGATTGTGCCATGTCGTTTTCCAGGGAGTCAGCCGACCCAAAAGAGAGAGTGGGACAGCGGTAAAGGAGAGGGGAAGGGCAGACTCTTTGGGATTTCAGAGGGTTTCACTTATTGTTGTTGTTGTTGTTGGCTATGATCTCTCCGCTTTCGTATGTGTGTGTGTGTGTGTGTGTGTGTGTTAGAGAAAGAAGCATCTGTTTCTTTTGCTGTAAGGGAATTGGATTTTCGTGCTGTTGTTGTTGTTGTTTTTTGCCACTTCGGTCCGAGAGTTTTTGACAGGCATCAAGAGAACTCTCAAGGTGAAAAGTACTTATAATAAGGAAGCCTGGCGGCTTAAATGGTCACATTAAGATTAAAAAAGAAACCATTCTCAACTCATGCGAACTACCCTACACTATATATAATAGCATTATTGTATGGTTCGTTGAGTTCACTTTTGAATAGATCGACTTTTGGCTATTGAGCTACAATATGTTGAATTGATTTTGATTTCTTTGTGACACAATCTTAAAAATGGTAACAAAAGTTATTCTTTATTTTCATTTTATGACTTTCAAGATTGGCGTAATGAATAGACCTAAAGGTTACCTATTGTTAAATGAAGCAGATACATTCTTAATGTTTGTATTTTAAAGGAGAAACGTGAACAAAGCGTACTTAAGATTTTTTAATTGAATGACAATATGATGTATGAATTGGGATTTTTAAAACTTTTGTATCTTGTTCTATATATATAATGTGTACATGTCTTTTATGTAGACAAACTAGTATCTAAGTAAATGTTTTTTGAAAAGAAATCATGTTTTTTTGTTTTAGAAATATTTTCCTTTAAATCTTATCATTATCAAAGTTCATTTTATAATTTGAATAATGTTGTCATATATTAATTTACACATTCAATCCTTTTTCGAATCCTTTTCTCAACGGTTTTTTGTTTCAATAAGCTTTTTTAAATGTTTTTTTTTAATTTCAAGCATTTATAAAATTTTAATTTATTTTCGAATCTTTTGTTTTTTGTTATAACCAAGACATCTGCTAATCCCTTACGCTACACAGAAACCGAACTTTAGCATTGTGTTCCACAGGTGTGCACGTAATTCAAACACACACACACACACACACACATATGGACAGAATGACAGTGGGCATAGAGAGATACCCACACATATCAACAACAACAATAACAACAACAACAAATATTCAACTTCGAACCGAATCTGATTTCTGAAACTGATTGTGTATGCGTCGTCGTTGTTGTTGTTGTTGTTTGTGGCACAACGTTGACGTTTCTTCCCAACGTCAGTTCGAGTTAAAGAAAATAAAAAGAAGGCAACCTACGAGGAATCCTCCAAATACACACACACACTCGCACACACATGCCCAGATACAAAGATACAGAGATACAGATAGACGACGCACAGAGCTCAAAATTGTTTGTTGTTGTTGTTGTTTTTTCAAGCCACATGAAGGCGACGCGTCGGTTGGCTTAAATTGGTTTTTATTGTTGCTGCTGACGCTGCCTTTGCTGCTGCTGCTGCTGCTGCTGCACATGTCCATTGTTGGTGTTGCCGCATTCGTCGTTTTGACCATATTTCTTCTTGTTATACCAGTCTTAGTCTACAGTAAAGTATTTCTGAATACTCTTCGAGAAGGGCATGTGAACTATATCAGCATCAATTGCTTTCAGTAAGGATTCATCTAGAAAACTATCGAACTGACTATGTGAACTGAGTCAGTTTTAAAGTTGTCTTCATGAAATTTGGTATATATGCTGATCTTAGCTATATATTTTAACCCTTTCGATCTTTGTAAGATTGGAACACTGTATGATATAGTTACCATAGGCTGATTAGCTATAAGTTAACATGAGGTACATTCTGTATTTTTGATCAGCTTCACTTCTTGGGTGTATCTTAGTTAAAGTTTATCTATATATCTATTCAACTGACTATATGAACTGAATCAGTTTTGAATGAATATGACAAAGAAACTTGCTAGAAATGCTTCTAGTAGCTGTAGACCTCACACATAACGAAATTCATACAATTGAAGCCCTATATCTTTTAGTTCTCTTAGGAACAAATTCAGTCAAAGATTCAGTTCTTGTAATAAAAGTTTAAAATTCTGGGTTTCATAATGAAACTATTAAAATTGGATCAATATTTCGTTTAGTTAGCATATCCATTCGTTAGTTTCTAGATTTAACAAGAAAGAGTATCTCAAGTTCGGCATATCAAAGACACCTCTTACTGGTTTATGAGTTTTGTTTTTTTTTTTGTACCTTACTTTGAAGTCGCATTTAATTCTTTAGGTTCTTGGTTCGGGCCTTCTTTTGTTATATGTGTATGTGTATGTGCATGTGTGTGTTGTTGTTGTTATTCTCTCTTGGGTCCGACCGAGGCCGAGGTGTGAAGAAAAGAATTTTTCTGTGCAATAATCTTGATGCCTTTTTAAGATTTGTTGCCCCAGCTCCTTAGTTGGACTTGCGAGCTGCATTCTTTTTTTTCTTTTTCTTCTTTTCTTTCTTCATTTTTCTTAGCTTCGTGTTCTTGGGTTCGTTTTTTTATTCGTATATGTTTCGCTTCGGTTGAAAAATGGTTTTGGGGGGCTTAAGAAAATTTACGCCATAAAATGTGAAAATAATTGGATACACTCGTCGTCGCATCTCCTTTTTTGAATGCATTTCAAATTGCTAATGATGAGAGCCAAAGTTTGTGTTTGTGTTTGTGAGTAGAAACGAGAAAACGAGAACACAACGAAGATTCCTTCCGTGAGACAAGCCACAAGAAACGAAACGAAACGAAACGAACGAAATTTCATGGACAGTTTCTAAATTGCAGACCTCATTGTCCATTGGCCAAGGCATCAACAAAAGCAGCCAGCCAACCATTAAATGCATTTATTTATGAGCCAACACCAACACCAACACCGATATAATCTCTCACTTGGCTAAAAAAAAAAGAAAGAAAACAAAATTGTTGCTCATATGCATACGTGCAACAACACTCCGCATACCATATACTATATAGTATAGTATGATGCGCATATTGCGATATTGAATTTAACTAGAATTCACACCTTGAGGCCAGTCAGTCAGCCACTTGAAAGTTCTCCCCTTCCCTTTCCCCTCGAAAGCCGCATCTCCTTGTTTCTTCTGTTCATGCCGTTTATGAGTTCAAGCCACAAAATGTTTCGTGCCGCGCGTTTAAGCCAAGCTTAATCACAAAAAGCCCAGTCAAGAGTGCTTTGTGTTAAATGATATGGAAAAAGTTTAACATTTGCTTCGTGTTTTTTTTTTTATAGTAAAAATACTAAATAATTAGTAATTAGTAATTGTTAGTTGTGTGCTATTAATTATCATAACGATTGCATGATTTTACATTGAAGATTATATCAAATGAACTGACTAACAAACTTATTTATTAGTTAAACGCAAAAAGTTCTTGATGTTCCAGGAATATTATGCAAAAATCTTGAACTTTGTTTAACTAACTTCTTAGTGCCTCAAACTTAAACATTTAAGATTATATAACAATTTACAGAGATATCATAACCTTTCATTTTCAAGTTCTCCAACTATCATTCTTACTAAAATTCACCCTTCTATATTCTCTATATAGTAAAATATATATTAACAGTTCCATACATGAATATTAACTTCTTCACACAATGAATGAAAACATTATAAAGTTCATTGATCTAAAATTCTTCAACTATCCATAACATTCCATCTTATATTATCTTTTTCTAACATAGTGTTTTCTCTACTTGAATGAAAGTATAACATTTAAACCATAGTTAACTAAAGTCTAAACAGTTTCAAAGATGAGTAACAACTTTTTACTGCTAAAAACATTATAAAATTCATTGATTAAAAATTCTTTAACTTTACAACACATCTTCCCAACTTATACTTATACTCATTTCCCCAATTATCACATCTTCTAAAGCACTTAGCAATATCTTAATATTCGAAACGTGCCATTTTTTTTTTCAAGTAATTCATAAATATTTTAGCACATTTCGTAACAAAACAATATGCAATAAAAAAAACCCCCAGTTTAAAGTTATCAGACCAACTGAAATCTAAAAAAAAAACACAGAATGCATTAACACCTTTTCATTCGTGTTCAATAGGGGGGGAAACAGCAACAATTATACACATTTTCCACTACTACCCCTTACCCTTCCCTCAACCCCATCATCCCTCTTCAACTCCCACTCATATATATGTGTATGTGTATGTGTATTTGCCAAGCCCTTGTAATAGAAACAACGTTTTGGTTTTTCTGTAAAGCTTGAAAAGCTAACAACAATTATAATGAGTACAGCAAGTTAAACTTGCACAAAGGAAGAACGCTTTGAATCGCAGTGAACTAGAATGGACTGTAAGATACCCTGTACGGTAGAGTACTTGAAAATACGAGAGCTAAGAAAAATGTACTAAGGAAAATATGTTTAGCGAAGCGTAAAATTATCATAAAATATTTTTCAGTTTGTTTTACACCACTAACAATATACCAATATACCCTTTAATGTTTAAACACACTTTCTAGTAGATTGAGTGCTCAAAAGAAGCATGCAAAAATGATTATAATAGAAAATCTAGCTCAAACTACGTATATGAAAAAGCGGCAGGGAAGCTCATAACTAAATAGCATTAAGTGTAATTATAACTAATTATAAAAAAAGAAATATAAATATGAAAGCACAAAGCACAAGCCGCATAACTAACCCATAAAAAAAGAGAACAAAACAGAGGCTCGATGGGGGAAAAAAAAAATCACAATTTTTAGAAATTGCTTTTCGTGTCTAATTCTCTGTGCTTCTCTCGCTGTGTCGAGAGACCATGGCAAGTGATTAATGTCGTGTGGAAAATGTTGTTGGAAATGAGATGCGATTAGTTTTAAATGAAATGAACATCCCCAACAACTAAATAATTAATTTAATCGTGCAAAAAACAAAGAGAAGAAGAAGAAGAAAAAACTGATCGTTTGTGTCACCCAATGGCATTTTCAATTGACTAATCTCATATGACTTGATGCAAACCGGGAATGACTATGGATACACTAAACTAAGTTGTGTTAGTTTGTGAGCTCCAAGGTAAAAGCATTTTAATGCCATTCCTTTAATAATTGAACTTAACTGAAATTTATGCAAATTCATCAAATGATTCTTTACGCTTTGCATAAAGCACAAGAAATATATCTTGATTCTTACGCTGTCAGATTTGCTTCATTTATTTATTTAACTCTCAGAGAGAGAGAGAGAGAGAGAGAGAGAAAGAGACTGTACTATGTGGATTTGTACAATTGTTTGCTTCAATTACCAAACAACAACAACAACAGCAACAACTGTAGATACAGAAATTACAAAAGCAGAGCAGATTGAAAGGCATTAGCTTTAGCCCATAGATGGATGCTGTTTTTTCTGCTTTTTGAGCTTTAGCTACAGTCAAGAGAAAAAGAGACGGGCACAATGAACCTGCAGGGCACACAGGGCAAAACGAAAAGGTGAAGGGCAGGGCACACATACACACACACACACACACACACCGCCAGGCAAAATAAATCATTTAATATAGCGCGCCATTTATCATCTAACATTGCTGCATATCATTCTTCATCTTGGCACACACACACACACACACACAAACACATTCAAGCACACACAGTTGGGTGCCTCAGGAGTAGACAAAAACCGAAAGAAATTCATTTGATTGAGAGTGACAGACGGCGAGATTCCCTATAGAATACATTTTAAATCTCGCAAGCTCATTTATCTAAAAGTTTTTTTCCAAGACAAATCAACTATGCTTATCGTTCCAATCAAGCATATATATACGCGTTCTAAGCTATATCTTGTTGTTCTATCGCATTTTAATTGCTATCAAAACGCATCAATGTACCCCTTCAATACAATTTTAATGGGTACAATAATAAAAGTGGAAGTAGAAATAGAAATAGTGAAGGCAAAAATTAGCGTGAATGAAAACTGATGTGGTTAAGATGGATGGCAATGCCGCGGGTTGGGGGGCCTTAGAGGTTAGGAATTCACCTAACACAAGGGGGGGTAGGGGGCACGACTGTGGCTGCACTCATATAAACAAATTGCGTCGAACGAAGCAGCCAAAATGTCTGCCATGGATATAAACTCACAGCGTGTGTATATTTTATATACATTTTATATGTGTGAACAAAATGTACAAATGTTTGGCTGTCTCTAACTGTCTGTCTGTCTGTCGATTTGTCGTATCTTTTCTACTGAACGATTCTGTGTGTGTTGTTTATTCGTCACTTTAACACGTTCGATGCTGACGCGGACGCTGGCTGCGACAGCGACTGAGACAGCACCGTCACTGAAACCGACATACAAACAAACAAACACACATACAAACAACAAAACAAACCAAACGCTGCAACGGCAGAATTTATTTTTATTTAATGCGCGCCTCGCATATATGCGTGTGTGTGTGTGTGTGTGTGCGTGTGTGTATGTGTGTTGCATGCCTATCAAGATTGAGTTTGGATTTTCGTTGATTGTTTTGATTGTTGCCGCCGCACTGGAACTTAACCAACAAATGCGTAACAAATACATAAAACGTTGTAAAGCTAAAATAAATTAAAAAACCATTTTAATACGTACATGTGTGGCTCTGTATATGTCTGTGTATGTATTTATTTTGTTTTTCTGCTACTGCTGCTGTGATTTTATGCTCGCGCTCTCAGGCGCTCTTTCTACACTCACTCTCTTTTGCTCACACTTGCACTCGCTATTAGAATTTTTGGCTGCCTTATAAGAAAATGCAACGCGTTATGTTTATTATGTGTTATCGCATATATGATGTGCACATTCATTGAATAATTTTGTGTTTCTGTTGAGTTTTGTATTGATTCGCAACACATACGCGCTTTTGTTTTTGATTAATTAAGCGTATAGAAACGATGAAAGCAATAAACGCGACGCGACCATCCTTCAGTCTTGACAACTGAACGAGAACTGATTGTAAATAGTTCATATATCGATACGTCGAGAGAAAATGTTCAGCTGCTGCTACGTTGCGATAACAATCAGGGCTGCCTGCTAAGCAGTGTTAGATAAGGTAAAATGTTTGCAACTAAAATTCAAAAAAATATAATACAAAATATTGTTTTAAGCAAAATTTTAAAATGGATAATGCTTCAATAGTTGTAAAAGCTACTCAGCATAATTATAAAGGAAACTACATCGATTCTGTCACTCGCTGTTGAGTAACAGCAGTGCTGCACAACGAGTAAAGCTGTCTGTATACAACAGCTGTTTTGTTATGGCAATGTCGTTTTTACAAACAATTACAACAGCAATACCAAAACGACTATTACTACAAGCGAAGCCTCATCCGGAATTTCCAGTATGTGCTACATCAGTGCGTGATATTTGGGGCTATGTGGCAGTGGCATTCAACCAAGTGGATAAGGAACGCTTGAGGAAAGTGGGTCCAAATCGATTGTGCGCCGAGTGGTTGGTTAAAAATGGTGGTGGAGTACGCTTCACTGACAATCCCTCCAGACTTTGGAAGGACTACAATCTGCTACCATCGGAAACGACACCCTTTCGCATCAAGGTGGTCGACGCTTCCAATTCTTCGGTTATGAAAATTGGATTAGAGCATTTCAAAGGCTGCCAACATATCGACACTGTGATCTTTCACAACTGCAAACATCTAGAGGATGATGGCTTAGAAGGGCTCACTCATTTATCCAAAACACTAACAAGTCTACAGGTGTCCGGCTGCTACAACATCAGCGACTCTGGCCTGAATGCCATCGGTGAGCTTAAAAATCTGAAACAGTTGCTCATCTTTGACATGTTGTACGTGGACAACATGGATGAAGTGGCAAAGAAACTCAGTTCTTATCTGCCCGGATGTGAAATTACAGCCACCAAGTTTGCGGCGCATCTTAAAAAATAATATTACTGCGATTTGTTATTGTTGTTTTGCGCAACAATAAATTGAATATTTGAGCGTAGATTTGGGTTATTGATCTTGGGCAGTTTGGTGGCAAAAACCAGAAGAGCTTTGCTGGAAAGAGCACGTTGTAAGTTACTCAAGGTAGCTTAAGTTTCAATCCCTAATCAATAAAATGTGCTTATTGTTTTTAGAAACTTGACAACGGAATCTTGGCCATTTTTGTCGGTTTGTAGCACTTGAAAACTAATCATTTGGAAATTTCTACACAAATTAAAAACTATTTAAAAGTTGAGTAGATACTCCTTTGTTTTAAATTTTGTATCTGTTGTGGTTGGTGCTTTGATGCAGCAGGCTTAAAATGCCTTCGATAACTTATATAAATAATAATTTTTGGTGTTGTTCAGTGCAGTCTATATGCTTGCTTATTGACTAATTGATTGAAGTCTAGGATGCAGCCAATATATATGGACGTATATCCTCCACATCGAATAACTGTTCGGGCGCCACACGCTCACCACACATCGGACAGTCACCATTCTCTGAAAGTATGCTGCAAACAAACAAAAATATATTTAAATAACCATTATGAAGTTAAAGTGTTAAATTGACTCACTTCTCCATTTCCGCGCGAAAGCAAAGAAAATCGCATTGCGGACAGGATGTCATTTGTTGTTTAATAATATGCTGGCCAGTTGCTATGCATATGGGCAACGTGGTCTTGCAACTGTAGCAAGTGACCTCCATGTTGGCCAAATTGGCATCACAAATGGGGCATTCCATGGTCTCATCATCGATTTCATCTCGCAGTTGCTTAATGCCTTTGGGCGCTTTGCGGACAATCGATTCAATCTTCTTCGTATAACGGCTATCCAGCTGATTGCGATAATCGGGTCGCATTAGCATGGAGGCATAGGTAAAGGCAGACTTCTTGAGACCAGCACGATGACATTCAATAACCGTGGAGGTAAGTATGGGCACAATGTCTGGAAAGCATAAGAACATTTTCATTTGAACACGCTAATTTTTCTATTGGTAACTCACGCTCTGGAAACTGTGATATGCAGGCTGCAACCTGGACGAGCAGCTTGGCAGCCAGCAGATGATTGCTTAGCTTGACGTGGATGCGCACAAGCGTATAGCGATGGAGGAGTATCAAATTGTGACGCATCTCGGCAGTAACTGAAAGATTATTGCGACGCAGTTCCTGGTACATGGAGTAGAGGAGATCCCTTGCAGATTTGTAGTTGCCCGCCAGTTGTTCCTGATTAGCTATGATAACAGCCGTCTTGGCCGCATCTTTGTAGTGTTTCCGTGCCATATACAAGCGGAATAGATAGCGTGGATCCTTGGGAACCCCATCCGATTCACCGAGCAGAAACTCAATTAACTGTGTTGCAAGCTGCTCGTTGTTGGATGTTGCCACACAATCGATGGCCAGCGACAGCGCTTGAGATTCCTCATTGCTAAAAGCTGAAGCTTTGAGCAGGAACCGCAACGCTTTCGTAAATTCCCTAGCCAGGAAATAATACTTGCCCGCCAGCAGCGTATATTTCTCGCTTTCAAAGTAATGCGCCAGCGCCAGATAATCTGCAGATTTTGCATTCTCATAGCGCTCGAGAAGTTCGCCATGGCGACGCAACTTGTTGTGACGTTGTGCCAATTGAAAGGCTTCCTCCACACAGCCACATATGACCAGAAACTGCAATGCCTGCTCAATGTCGTTAATTTTCTGATAGAACTTTGCCAGCAGCTTGGCCGAGTCCATGGAACGTGATTCTAGCACTATTTCCGAAGCGGCATGTGGATCACAAAGATGATCTAGATATATTCGCACACAAGCATCCAAATCTCCAGCAATGCGATAGCTTTTGATGGCTTCCTCGAATTGGCCATCAGATTCCTTAGCTTTGGCATAGGCTGCATGCAGCTTGCTGCTCTTTACATGCACCAATATATTGTTTGCCTTGTGCCACATTTTCAAAGCAATATAATGGCCACAAGCCTCATCAAAGTAGCCGCCACGTTCATAAAGACCCGCTGCCTCGGTAAGATGTCCGACGGTGGCAAGCAGTTCGGCGCAATCAAAGAGCAGTTGTTTATCCTGTAGCTCCACAGCATATTGAATCTGTTAAAGGGAATTAATGGAGTTATATATCCAAGTTATATAAAGCATTCGCTGTTACTTACTCCACGTCGAAAGTCACCAGCCCGAATGGATGTGCGTGCAATACCCATTTTGCATAGACGCACATGCTCCTCGTAATCGGGTGAACTGTGTAACAGCAGGGACGGCTCCGAATCCTCATTGTTAATCAAATCCTCCTTGTAGCCTTTCTCATAATGATACAAAGCATCTGCATAATTGCCACTTTAAAAGCAAAACTGTTGTTGAGTTGAATCTTAAAAGGGATGTGCATTACTCACGTAAACTCCAATTGTTGCGCATACTCCCGCGCTATGTAGGGCACCTCTTGTGGCTCATATTTGTGGGCTAGCAGCAACGCCTGATCCCATTGCAACAGATCCCTGCTGAGATCAAGAGCTGCACGAGTATAAGCTCCTTTCAACAGATACTCCTTGGCCTGATCGTATTGACCCAACAGCATGCAACAACAGCCGCTCAGCATGTGCAGATCCTCAATATAGCGTAGGTCCTCCAATGCATTAACCAAAGCAGCATCACCCAATTGACGATAGGCACGCAGAGCAATATCCGGCTCCAGATCCGCTATGGCATGCTCGCCAAACTGTCGCCAAGCGTAATCCATTTGCATCTGTTCGCACAACTTATAAGCCTCATCGTATTTCTTGAGTCGAAGCAGCAGTAGAAGATTCTCAGTTTGAATGTTGGCAGGATTAACAACATGGGTGCTTAAAGATTGTGTGGCATACTGTCCACCATCGATATGCAAAGCCATTTCGCCGGCACACAGCAGCAACGGCACCTGGCCGGGATTCAGTTTGGATTCACCCAACTTCTGGGTGTGCCTGCCACGCACCGAGTGTCGGGCAAAGACATGAGTGTAAACCACACGCGTGTCGTAGCTAATGAATATGTTTGGTTGCGTCAGATCCCACAGGCAGCCCACACATTGCTTGGGCATATCGGCTATGAGCAGCGCCTCCTGATCAATCGCCGGCAAGTACACAAATCCCTGACCATGTTCATCTATAAAAATGGTTTTGGTGCCCTCGACATCGGTGAATAGTTGTCGTATCCCATTGCTATGTCGATAGACAGTGCAAGTGTCCCACTTCTCCAGCGAATAGAAGACCAGGTGACCAATCTGTAAAAGATCAAAAATAATTAGTTTAATAACTATCTAGGAAAACTCCTTTTTGTACGCACATCGGTGGCGAAAATGAGCAGCTCTTGGCTGAGTGCAAAGCACGTGATGACTGCATCGCTGGGCATGGTGGGCAAGGCGCTGGGAAATGTTGCCTGCAGTTTGTCCTTGCAATTGGGATTTTCTGCAGAAATGGCTTGCAGTATCAACTGTGGTGGACACAAGGCGGCGATATAGTCCGCATTCATTTTCATGGCAGTAATATCGTATGGGAGATCGCGTTCGCTTAATGGACGCGGTTCATCACCCAAACTCTTGCCCAGATCATAGAACCAAACGTGTTTGTCCAGGCCCGCAGCAAAATTGTACGGCCCAATGGCCAGAAAAGTGGGCTCCGTTTCCAGAGGCAAGCGAAATGGTAGCGTCTTTGACTTATCCGGCGCATAGACATAGATGGAAACCTCTGCCAGGCTGCTCAGCATGACCAGGCGGGGTGCGGAGACGGCAAACATGTGCGGTAATTTGGTGACATAGGTATAAACGGTGCCACCGCTGGTTGTGACTGCCAGCAATTGTCCATCTGGTGACCAATCAATCATTTGAACGCTAGCATGATCCGGAACTGTTATAATGCGCTCCGTCTCTTGGAGATTGGTAATCGAATGTATTTTAATGCTATTAGATAGTGAAAAGTAAGTAGAGGATAACGACAAAGCAAGATGTAATCTTTACATACTTATCATCTCCGCAGGAGGCCACAATATCTAGCGTTGGGCAATAAGCTAAGCCCGTGAGCGAATCCTTGTGATTCCTCACCTGCCACAGCTCCTGACCGACATCTTTGGGATGCGTGGAAATGGCCACCACATGCCCGTTGGAGAAGCCCAACAATATGTAGCCATCACCAAACCATTTATGTTGCAACAATGAACCATAGCGACTCTGAAAGCCCAGTTCTGTGGGATTCTCAGGTTCCGGCAAATAGTACAAAAATAACGTGCGTTTGCCAATTATCATGCTTAGGGCATTGTCACCCGGCAAACGGTCATCATTGGACATTTCGGCAAAGTACATGTCCGTCGGAGCATCTCGCAGTTGGACAATTCTCACAGTGTCCCCATCCTCACTGCTAAGAGAGAAACTCTTATCGTCAGAGCCGAGTGCGAGTAGATTCTGAGCGGACCAGGCACCGCATGTAATCCGCTTGTTGTGCTTGCCCAACACAGGGGTTCGTTTGCCACTACTATGGTTATATATTGCCAGATTGCCACGTCCTGTGCCAACGGCGAGCAACTGCTGCTGCTTGGACCACAGGATGCAGGTCAGCGGATCACGTAATCCTGACTCCACTGTTGTCTTCTGCTGTGTGGCATAATCCCAGAGCGTTACATTAGGCGAAGTGCTGGTAATAATACCCAAAAGATCTCCCTCCGAATCCCAGGCAAAGCCCGAGCACAAACTAAAATATTTATATGCTTATAAATATATCTTAATAAATGATGAGCACCATTGATTACCCAGATAAAATAATTCGCTGCACCAGATGTCCCTGGCGGTTGTGCAATGCCACGGAGCCATCGGTGCCCGTTGTGGCCAGTAAAGCTCCCGCGCTCTTCTGCCAAATAAAGTAAACATCGCCAATGCCGTGAGGTTCATCGAATTTGTACAAAATCTTCTCAAACGACATCTTAACATCTAACACGCAAACACTACAAGCTCATGTTTTTCTGCTTTGCTGCATTTTTGCAGTGGGCTGAAAGTTTTTTCACTTTTTTGTTTATCCCTTTTGCCGTTGCTATGACAGCAACAAGTAGTTTTCAAACGATGCTTTTCAGAGCAACACAGAGTGTGACCGTAGGTGGTTAACATTGGAGTGCCCAAACGTACAATGTTATAATAAGAAACAAAATTAACGTCCTATTACTATATTTAAAAAGCAATGATGAATAAACATATTCATTTTGCTTTGACTTGCGCTTATTACGCATACAGCTGTGTATGATATCTTCGCCTTCGCCTTTTGGTTGTTATTATGGCAGCAACAAGTAGCTTCGAACCGATACTACTCAGTATTGCATAAATCGTGTGAACGTGGGTGGTTACCATGCAAAATACCAAATATTCTTTTGCGCAGCTAACAGCTGTAATAAAGTAAATAGGACAAAGGGTGTTTCTCTTCAAAATTGTTTGTGAAAATTTAATAATTAAGCTTAAAAATCTTACCTACACTTTTTAATTAACTATAAGCATACAACATGTCGGATGATCTGCCGGAGGAATTCGATCTGATTGTCGTTGGGACAGGTAAGCTTTTTATTTGGTTTTCCTTTGCTCACCTGGCTAACGATGACTCATAAACCTTTTGTTAGGCTTCGCGGAATCCTGCATTGCAGCCGCAGCAAGTCGCGTTGGCAAAACAGTACTGCACATAGACGCCAATGAATATTATGGTGATGCGTGGAGTTCCTTTAATTTGGATTCACTTAATAATTTATTGGATCAACCAAATTTAACGCTGAGAAATGGAAGCTACAACTGGCATGAGTCTGCAGGGCAGGAGGAGCAGCCTGTGCGCTGGAATCGTGAAGCGTTGCTGGAAAAGTCACGTCGCTTTAGTTTAGACTTGAGTCCACGTGTTGCTTACTCTGCTGGAGATTTGGTGAAGCTACTAATCAAATCCAACATTTGTCGCTATGCAGAATTTCGCGCATTGGATCATATCTGCATAATGTCCAACAATGAGCTAGTCTCGGTGCCCTGCTCTCGAAGCGATGTATTCAACACCAAAATGCTGACCATCGTGGAGAAGCGTATGCTTATGAAGTTTCTCACCGAGTGTGATAACTACAGGGAGAACAAATGCAATGAGGAAACACTTTCATTTAGTGGACGCACATTTCTCGAATTTTTACAGGCACAGCGAGTAACGGACAAGATTGCCACATGCGTCATGCAGGCGATTGCCATGTGTAGCGCAAACACCAGCTTCGAGGAGGGCATGCAGCGCACCCATCGTTTCTTGGCCAGCTTGGCTCGTTATGGCAACACTCCATTCCTGTTTCCCATGTACGGATGTGGAGAGCTGCCTCAATGCTTTTGTCGCCTTAGCGCGGTCTTTGGCGGCGTTTACTGCCTAAAGCGCAGAGTGGATAATATCACACGATCTGATACGGATTTTAATGAGCTAATTCTCAGCAGCGCTGGAAAGACTCTGCGAACCAAACATGTTGTATTTGCGCCTTCGCAGCTCCCAGCCTCATTGGTCCAATACTACGGTGATCTCAGACCACACATCTCAAGGGGTTTATTTATAGCAACCAGTCCGTTGGGCAATGAGGAGTTGAACAAAGGTGGCGGCGGTGTCAACTTGCTGCGATTGTTGTCAGACGATGGAACACGCGAGGCATTCTTTATACAACTATCTCAATACTCTGGCGTTTGTCCGGATGGATTGTGTAAGTGAATGCTAGACTTTTCATATCATAGGCATCATACGATCTCTTTTGCTTCCTTGCAGATGTCTATCATTTAACGACGCCCGCTGTCAGTGAAGATCCTTCTGCCGATTTGGTTGCCTTCACATCGCAGCTGTTTCAATCAAATGCAACACAAATCTTGTACAGCGCTTACTTTACGCTCACGGCACAAACAAATCCAAATCCAAGAACTGCCATTCCCATTTATTGCACTGCAGCACCTGCCTACGAGTTGGACTATGATGCAGCCATTGCCAATGCATTAGATATCTTTGGTAAACTCTATGGGGATGAGGAGTTTTTGCCACGTGCACCCGATCCCGAGGATATCGTTGTGGAGGGTGAGGATCCGAGTGCTCTGAGGGAGCATAGTCTGCCCGAGGATTTGCGGGAGCAGTTGCAGCAAATGGATATAGCCGAATAGACTTTTTGTGGATCATCACTTTATTAAAATTGAGAAAATAATCAGAACGTCTATATACACACTTATAAGCCAGATATTGAGATATTCGTATATATATACTGGACAATTTGAAATTCAAAGTTTAAAATCAAATATTTGCTTTTGCATATAATAATTCTTCATATATTCTGTAAATTATTTATATAAACTCTAAGTTACTATGTATAATTAATTGTTTTTATATGTGAGTATGTGTTTTGTGTATGTGTGTGTGGTATTGTTTATATATATCTATATATATCTTCGAAAAATATGCATTTTCTATGCGTTTTTAAAAAATTGTTAATCTTTTATTTATTGCTTGACGGTTTCTTGTGGTTTTGTTTTTTGTGATGCACTTAAAAATGTTTCTTTCTAGAAAAAGAGCACAACGAGTAAATAATGCATTTAAAAATTAAGGTTAATATAGTATAGTTAACAAGGAAGAACGCACCAATTTAGTCTTAAGGCTATATTGTAGGATTAGCTTTGAAGAGGAGCGGAGCGCTATGGGAGCTGGGCAGTTGTACACAAACTGAAGAGTGGTTAAATTATATTTAAATATATATGCCACTATATTTGAATTTAAACTCTTTCTTCTTTAACAAACGATAAACGAGGCGTGCATTTTTAGAATATATATATATGTTCGCATAACTTTATAGATTTGTCGCATTTTACAACTTTTGTTGTCTTTACTTATATAAATATATATCTGATTTATGCGGCATACGGTATTTTTTTTCTTCTTTTGTTCAGTGCATTTTGCAATAAAGCTTTCATTTTATCGTTTCACTTACCATTATTAGCTGTTTGAGAGTTTTTTTGTTTCTTAAATTTTAATCAGATTATTATTGATATTCTGTTGGCGTTTACGCTTCGCATTCATTGCATCGACAATTGGTTGTCGTTTGGCATTATATTTTTTATTTAACTGCTCAATCTCCAGTTCCATTTCATGATCAATATTGCTGAGCCTTTGATTCAGATCATCGAACGTGAGAAACTTAAGGAACTCAAATTCACCCTCAACATACGCATGCGATTGTGTGTGCAAATGTTGATGCTGATATGCGGGTGGAGGCTGTGCAGCAGCAGCAGCAGCTGCACCGCCTGCCTGTTGTTGTTGTTGTTGCTGCTGTTGAAAATTCTGCTGATTGTTGAGCGCAATCAGTTGCTCGTTCATTAGGGGATAGGCCATTAGCAAGTGTTGCTGTTGCTGCTGATATTGTTGCTGTTGCTGCTGATGCTGTTGCAATCCGTATTGATTGATCGCTGAGATTTGTTGGAACTGCATTTCCATATTATGCTCCCAATTGTTGGCATCATGTGCTCCACTAACCATATGCTGCTCTTGTTGTTGCTGCTGCTGCTGCTGCTGTTGTTGTTGCTGTTGCTGTTGCTGCTGCTGCTGTAACTGTTGTTCGGCTGCGGCAGGTGAGTATTCAGTGGACGTGGTCGATGCCTTGTCATCATTTCGTCCGTCGCCAGCATTCTTACGCTCAAAATGATCGAGGAACTGTGGACGATAGCGATTGCGTGGCTTCTGATCATCATTACGCTTGGCCGTGGTGGAATCATCTGAATCCGAATTGATTACCATGGTGCCTGGAGAAACACACACAGAGATAGAGAAAGAGAGTTCAAGAATATGATATAAGATAAAAACTCTCGCGTTGTAAGCAACTTGAGATAAGCAGCGGTCTTATCTCCGTGTCTGTTTACACTGTTTATATAAATGACTGTGAATGCATTTTTCCTCTACTCACCCAAATTGGACTCCAGTTCGACCATGGTGCCGCTGTCAACTGTAGCCACATCCGCTGATGAGGAACCACCTGCGGTGCCAGTTGTTGCTCCACCTGACGCTGCCGCCTTGGCAGCTGCTTTAGCCATGCCAGCTCGTATACCCCCGGGACCCAGTGTGCCCTCATCCATCTCCTCGGGATGAGCAATCATGGTCGCATCTGAGGCAGAGTTTTGTTGATATTCATTGAATTTCTCCGGCACCAGAGTGCCTGGATCGTCGATAAAAGTCTTCACTGTGCCCGAATTAAATTCAGTTTCCTCCTCCTGCAACATCAGTCCCGATTCCTGTGTGGCCAAACTCTTGGCCTGGCTCATGGGACCGCCAGCAGTGCGATTGGCACGCTGCTGCTCCCTGATGGCACACGTCTCCTCCAGCATGGTCTTGAGTATGCTTCGATGTTTGGCATTGCTTATGAACTCATGTTCCAGCAGTTCTGTAGCTGTGGCACGCTCATCCGGATTCTTGACCAGGCACTTGCTTACAAAATCAATGAATTCGGTGGTCCAGCGATCAGGTTCACGGAACGATGGCGGCGGCTTCTGTGGTATCATGAATATGGCACGCATTGGATGTATATCACCATATGGTGGCTTTCCCTCGGCCATTTCTAGTGCTGTTATACCAAGCGACCAGATGTCGGCAACGCAATCGTAGCCAACCTCTTCGATGACCTCGGGTGCCATCCAAAATGGTGTTCCAATCACGGTATTCCTTTTGGCCATTGTATCTGTCAGTTGTCCGGCGACACCAAAGTCGGCCAGCTTTGCATAACCTTCCGTATTGAGCAGTATATTGGCAGCCTTAATATCACGATGGATTTTGCGTCTCAAATGCAAATAGACGAGACCTTTAAGTGTGTCTGACAGAATCGTAGCGATTTCATCCTCTGTTAGCGTCTTCTTGCGTAGACGCATAATATCGGAGACGCTGCCGGCGCCACAGTATTCCATGCATATCCACAGATCATATTGCTTGAAATAGGATCCATAATAGCGCACCACATAAGGTGAATCGCATTGTTGCATAATCGATATCTCCTTGATGATCTCGTGCAGATCGGATTCAACCGGCACCAGTTTAATCGCCACTATTGAGCTGCTCTCCTTGTGCAATGCTTTATAGACGGAGCCGTAGCTGCCCTCACCGAGTTTGTACATTATGTCAAACACTTTCTCTGGCGGTTGCAGCAACGACTCCTCCGATAATTTCTTCAACTCCCCATTGCCATTTGTATTGGAAGACATGTTGCTGGCTGCTGCTGCTGCTTCTCTTGTTCTTCTAGCTCTCCTTTTGCTTGCTGCATGCGTTCAGTTGTTGACGGCACCAAATTGTGTGGTTTCCTCTTCTTATATTGGCTAACAATTAACTCAGTACTTGTGCTACGATAATTGCCAATTTAAAGCGACATTTTTTCATTCACATTTGTTCTTTATTCTCTCAGTCAGTAGAGCTGGTGCAACAAAAAACTGCTAGTCACAAGTATTTTATAGTGACTGGTCACGGACGGGCTAAAAATACGTAATCTAGTATTACACTACCAAATGCATTTTTCATATCAACATAAATTATCTTTTCGAATGCTTGGCAAAATGTCTTGTCTATGTTGCGGCGTATTAAATGCTTGCTTAAATACCGACACAAGAATCAAGTGAAATGTTAGTATTTTCACGGCCTTGTTTTGAGTTGTATACTAATACAAAAATCGATACCTCACATTGGCGCGCTTAGGCAAATTTGGAAGATTTGCATTTCTGTGTTTTGTTTGTCCATTCGTATATTTGCACTTTTAGCGCGTTGCCAGACAGTTGAATTGCATAATGTAAACAAAAAAGTGGCTGCATCGCTATTCGCGGTAATCGAGTCTGTTACAATGGTAACGACAGAAACAAAAGCAGTCAATTTCTTTAAATGCAATTCGTAAACAATATGTGGCTTATCAGTCACTGCGCCTTTGACTGTCCTAGCAACGTGTGCCATAGTAACGGGCCAGCGAAGACCCACAACGTTGCGAGTGTGGAGCTCGAAAATTCCTGCACCGAGGCATCAGTTTGTTGTTGACGCTCTACGTGACTTCAGTTCGACGCTCTGATGGCTGCCACGGCACCCACGCAAATGTCACATTCACGCATAACCACCGCTTATGGAACTCGGCCGTCGCACGATTTGCATACAAACTCTATTTCGCTTAAGCAACGTTCGAAATCCGCAAATCCACCGCAATTACGGCCATTTAGCGGTATACAGGGTTCGCGACCCCGTTATGTGCCGCCATTTTCCATACAATCGCAGCAGAAAAACACCGTTGTCATTAACGGTCCCATACATGAAGCCCCAGTAACGGCAAGTGCGAGGGGCAGAGCCCCAAATCCCAAATGTGTGTATTCCCATTAGTTGTCCCAAAAAAGTTTATTTTGTAATTGATTTTTGTTTTCGTTTTTGTGAAGGTTTGAAGAAACAACAGAAATCCATTTCTTCGTGTAATTTGGGTGCCAGTTTTAACCCTTGCTCAACAGCTACTAAAAATCCAGGGCGTGGCACTTTGTTTCGCATGTATTTCGATCGTGGAGATTTGCCCATCAAAATGGAATATCTTTGTGGTGGTGATAAAATTGGCTGGACGGTGAGTACTTAGGGATAGTATATAGTTCCTTAAACTCTACAAAATATTTGATTTCCCCAATTATACCCCGCTTTTAACTTCATGATTTATTAGTTTGCTCTATGATTTATAGGCCTTGTGTACTGTGATTACATAAAACTTTGAACCGTAAATTACCTGACATCCTTCAATGTCAACTACTAATTGTTATTGGTAGGTGTTGTGGCACCAATTTCTTCAACCATACAATCATTCAACAGCACACCTGCGTGTCCAATTATTTTTGAAGTGTTTCGCGCCGTTGTGGCACAAAACAAAAACAGCAGAGAAGTGAACAAGAATTTCCTCTTCATTTTTTGTATATATATAAAATGCCATTGTCTATATCCGGAAACACCAGCAAACAAACGTACTGACTCCGTTCGCATTTCAGTTCTGACGTCCAGGTGTCAACCAGTCAGAATTGGAATAATATTGGGAACACTACAGAGTCGTGGAATTTGAATGTCAGAAGGCCTTGAGACCTTTTTTTTATTGCACACATCGTAATGGTGATATGCTCAAGTGGGTGCGTTTGTTTATATAGGAATGCGGCAGTTATGACAGCACATTTACATATGAGCGAAATGTGACTGACACCATATCATTTTTTTTTTGCGTCATGCGAAATTCGAGGTAAAATTGCAAACAGAATAGTAAGGGATGAGGTTTAGGTTTTGGTGGGAAAGGTTTTAGTTCTTATTATTATATAAAAATAAGTTAAAAATTGTCGAGAAACTTTTACATTAGAGTTTCCTGAATGTAGATTATAAATAGAACATTTGTAGCCATTTATATTTTTTTTTTGTTACTTTTCCTAATATTGAAAACACTAAAAAGCATCTTAATCGAAATCAGAAGGGAAACAAAACTTAACAAACATCGCGTGCAAATTTACACCTGTTACAAAACAAAGCAAAAAATAAATGTAAAACATCCGCCCCCAAAAGAAAACTGGTTTGAACCATCCAACATTCACACTTTCTTACTTTTACCATAACCAGGTGGACATTGACAAGCTGGACTACAGCCTCTATTTGCCGCTGTTCTTTGATGGCTTGGCCGAACCCAAACATCCCTATAAGACGTATGCGAGGCAGGGTGTAAGCGATTTGCTTCTTGCCGGCGGTGACAAAATCCATCCCGTCGTACCACAATTAATATTACCATTAAAGAGTGAGTACCTGTCGGTGACATGGGGGCAAAACCCAAAAACACAATTTGTCCTGGCACGAAAATTTCGCCTTTCGGTTTAATTTGCACCTACAACTTTTTTTTTGCGCTCTCTTCTTTCTTTCGCAGACGCATTAAGCACTAGAAATGTCGAGGTGATGTGCACGACATTGAAAATTATACAACAGCTGGTCATGGCTTCCGATATGGTGGGACCTGCTTTGGTACCATTCTACAGACAACTGTTGCCCATGTTCAATGCGTTCAAGGTGAAGAACTGTAAGTTGTGCTTTGATTTAAATGCTTAACGAATATCTTAAATGTGTGATTTTTGCTTCTAGTAAACTGCGGCGATGAGATTGATTATGCGCAAAAGAACAATTTAAATCTAGGCGACTTGATTGATGAAACGTTGCAGGTTCTGGAGTTGCACGGGGGCGAGGATGCTTTCATCAACATTAAATATATGGTACCAACCTACGAGTCATGCTATTTAAACTGAAATGAGCTTAACAAGCGTAAGGTATCGAAAGGATGCTGTTAACTTTCGAGTCGTTTCCTTACCATAATATCGTATATAGCAAAAAAAGCTTTTCTTTTCATGTTTTATGCTTCATATATATATTTAGTATTCTATTATAATATATCCCGAGTATTTATTGAATTTTACATAGATGCGAAATGATTAAAGTTTTGTTAATTGATAACTGTTTCTTTTGAATTTATATAGCATGATAAGCAATTGTAAAGTGATTATATATATTATGCTGAGATTACATTCTGTATGATATAATATAAGTGTTTGCAAGAAGCACATAAAGCCAATGCCCAAATAACATAATGTAGTTAGGTAGTGGCAAACGGAGGCGCAAACAGCTCTTAAAAATTCTGTAAAAAAAAAACATTTAGAATACAATATAGGATTATCAATGTAAAAGCTTAAACTTACGGCTGCTGGTGCCACCTGTAATTTTTGTTTAGAATTTTGGCGGGGCGTACTCGTTTTTCTTGACATTGTGCGGGGAATAGCGGTTATACAGACCCCAAATCGAATTCATCAGCTTATCATTATACTTGACCGGCAAGTATTCACGTTCTGTAAGAATCAGCACAAAAATCGCGTTGAACATTTCGAAGTGAGGTTAAGAAATTGTTTACAAACTTACGCATATTGTTATCAGCCTTGTCGGCAATGTTGGCAGCTCGTAAACGGGAGACAACCAGATTCCGTTCCTGGAACTGTTCGCGCACCTTGCAGGCGGCAAAAGCACCCTGTGGCAAAGCCATGTCTAAAATTAAATACAGACAAAAAACAAATATTCGTATAAATTTTAAATTTTCTGTTAGCTATTTTTTCTGACACTTACAGCTTAGATTCAGATTATTTAGGAAAAAGAAAAATTGTGTTATCTGCAGCTTGCTGAGTTTAAACAGTTTGTTTTGGACGTTAGGCAGACGTTGATCAATTTTCGATTTTTTATTGCGCTTTCGCAGCATTCAAAGTTCAAAGCTTGTTTGTCGATTGGTTGAAACCAGTTGGAAAATATATATGCAAATATTTTTAAACAGCTTTTAAAACAATATTTCTTGTTAAATTTTACACGTTTTTAATGTCTGATTGTTCGCACAATGTTTATGTAAGGCATTTGAGAATGCCGGCGTTATGTTTTTTGGTTCCCACAATTATTTGCAAAAGCTTTATTAGAGCACACACGTTGTGAATTCAAACGAATAGGTTCAAAACTGAACTGAGTCTCAGTTGGGGTTTGTTTGGAATTTATAGAGCTCACTCGAAGCATCCGAAACGAAACTTATCAAGCCGATAAGCCAGAGAGACAGAGATCAGCTGGACGCCATTTTGTTTTAACTGGTGCATGTGTATGTATGTAGGTGTAACTGTGTGTTTTTGTTTGTTTGTTTGTATGTATCGCGTTCGCAATAACGTATCATTTTGCTGGATTTTTCTTTTTGCTGGATGTGATTTTCAATACATATAAATGCAATTGAACCCGATTCTGATCTTTCCAATGCTAGCCTCGATCTGATTTGGGGTATACGGACTGATAAAGTTGACCCCGATGATAAGCGAGATCGATTAACAAACTTGTCGTTTAAAAAACTGCGTAGTTTTTCAAATTGGTTGCTAGAACCCTTGAAAATTTTGTTGGCATAACAAATAATAATCACCAAAAAAATCTTTGAGATAACCAATCAAAT
This sequence comes from Scaptomyza cyrtandrae, assembly GCA_035044605.1. Lineage (NCBI taxonomy): Eukaryota > Metazoa > Arthropoda > Insecta > Diptera > Drosophilidae > Scaptomyza > Scaptomyza cyrtandrae. Next base: position 1,075,040 of record JAWNNS010000642.1, read on the forward strand.
GGTCACTATCACTATCTCTCTTGAGGTTCATAGAAAATCAACAACTTAGCCGGTTTATACCGGTTAGCCCAGAATTACCGTTGCTATTTATATTATGATTAATATAGGGTGGCCCTATTTAATTTTAATGTGTCTGTTTACACAAAAAATCAATAAAATACTTGTAGTATACATTTACTTTCTGATGCAACAACTGACCTTACAAATGTTTATTGTTTCGATGTTGTTTACAAAAATGTACAATCATTTTGCGCCAAACTAATATACCATATGAAATGCGGCTTTGTTTACAACTTAGTCACTTGATTTTGTTTTAACATTAAATGAGCGATTAGAAAAGCTGATTTAAAAATGAAAAAAAAAAACACCTCAAAACCTTATCTACTATAATTCGTTTGATTTTAGTTTTTTTAATGACTTCTCTACGAATAAAAAATACTGTAACATTGTTTTTTTAAACATTCATCTTTATTTTTAGTTATTTTTTTATTGCTTTTTATTATTTTTTTGACGATCTGCTGTTGCCAAGGAAATTGTTGTGTAAATGCTTTATTCGCTTTTTATACCCTGATCCCATTAAAAATGGGAAAAAAGGGTATAATGAAGTTGTGCAAAAGTATGTAACGGGTAGAAGGAAGCTTCTCCGACCCCATAAAGTATATATATTATTGATCAGCATCAACAGCCGAGTCGATATAGCCATGTCCGTCTGTCCGTCCGTCTGTCCGTCCGTCTGTCCGTCTGTCCGTCTGTCCGTCTGTCTGTCTGTCCGTATGTATGAGCCAACCGATCTCAGAGACTATAAGAGCTAGAGACTCCAGATTTGGAACTTAAGCTCGCCTAATCCCTAGGCAGTACAAGTTTGTTTTCGATTTTCGATAACTCATCCCGTTTCCGATATACACATGTGATCGATAACAATAAAATCTTGAATTTGAAAAAACTTTAGATGACATTTTAATTATTAATCAAAATAATAACAATCTGTGAAATTTTTATTAAAATCGGTTAAGAAACACCGGAGATATGGGACATTGAAGTTGAGTATGCAGTATGCAGTATGTGCGTACAAACAAACACACATACTTGCAAATACTAACTGTACGCGTAAAGTATACGGATCAGGGTATCGTCTAGTCGGGATTTCTCGACTAGAGCCTTCTTACTTGTTTTTATTGTTATTGAGAACATTATAATGATAATAATTATATAAACAATCGTAAATAATACACAAATCTGTGACGCATGATTCTTGTTTACTATATATTCAATGCCTTTTTCCCGTTTGCTATCAGCTATACTCAAACAACATTTGTATGATTTGAGACATAACATGACATATTAATCAAAAAATAAAAAGTCATACAAAAGTTCAAAAGGAAATTTCCCAAAATACTATCACTCGATGATGACTTGCCTAGCCACAAAAATTCTCCAGTCACGTAGTATGATTTGTTTGACTGATTGTAGCGTGATCAGAGTGTTCAACAGATAATACACAATTTATAAATAGATTGTGCGGACTTTATATTGGGCAAGGCTATAAGCATACATACATAATATATTTAAGAATCCATAAACAGTTATCAGATTGATGGCGCTTGCATATACAGTGGAGGAGACAAACAAACATTAAACTGTGTGTGTCTTAAACTTAAAAGTCAAGTTCAATACAAAATTTCGTACAAACACATCTACCCAATTTTGAATTCAAATATAGCGCGTGTTTGATACTTGAAGCACTTAACAGCTTTGTACTGTTAAGGTTGAAATACTTCTGTTAAATTAGCAGCGCTAGTTGGTCACACTTATCGGGCTGCATTGTGTTTATCGATTGTTTTGTCGCCAAAATTAGCTAACAACAAAAGAAAAACACGGGAAGTTGTTAATTAAACTAGTGACCTAGATCGCAAAAGATAACGCCATGTCGTGGAAAAAAGATCTACGCGTATTGGCTAAGCCCTACTATTGGGTCAACATTCTGCTGGCCATTTCATATCTGCTGGCAAAGAAGACCAAAGTGATTTGCACGCGCCTTTTCCAGCATGCTGCCGTGGAGGAAATTTGCGACATGGATAGTCGCGAAGTGGAGATACTCTTCTTTTTGCTGATCGTTGTAATGATACGCTCCCGCAAGACGGGCAGTGTCACCATGATCAACTATTTGACTTCATCGTTCCTCTACACAAAAGTTGCCAATCTAATACTTTGGGCATATGCAGATTTTCGCTATGGATTGGGTTTTCTGCTTATCTGTGTGCTCGTTGGCTTGCTGTTGCCGGAGCCCTCGTATCGCGGACCTGAACATATCACCTACTTCCGCAACGCACAAGTCTTTGAGGAGGAGCTGGCCAGGGAGAAGAAAACCACCTGGCTAATTTGCTTCTATACAGTCTGGACGCCTAGCTGTGTTAATTTTGCGCCAATCTTTGCTGAGTTATCAGCAGAGTACAATACAGAGTTGCTAAAGTTTGGAAAAATCGACATTGGACGCTTCCCGGATGTGGCGGCAAAGTATCGCATCTCGGACAGCAGCTTCTCAAGGCAACTGCCTACGGTCATACTGTTTCAGCAGGGCAAAGAGGTGGATCGTCGGCCCTGTGGCGATGTCAAGGGTAAATTGCAGAAGTTCTTCTTCTCCAGCGACAATGTGCGCGCCACGTTTGGACTGAATCAGCTGTACAAGCAGGCTGTAGAGAAGTTGCCTGCCAAGCCGGAGACCGTTGAGTCCAAAAAGACCAAATAATGAATTAATATCTCATTTAAATGCTTGCTTGTTGTACGTGCTAACATTTGTTAACTGGCGTGAGTCGTATTAGTCTTTTAGTTGTTATAATTTATTTTGTTGTTGCACAAAAAAAAAAACAAATGAAACGTTTCAAGGCACGTTCCAAAAATAAAACAACTTATATGTAAATGTCTCGAATACAAGCTGTTAAAATGTTGCCATTGTCCTAATTTATTAACTGCATAAGTATCATTTTTTTTAGCTTTATTCAAAGTTGTATTCAAAATAAAATGTCTAAGCTGATTAAAGGGCAGTTTAATTTCTCGCCTTGTATTTGTGTGTTTCTTGTTGGATCTTAATTAATTTAAAGTAGTATTTCCGTAGCTGTTATACTCTATAATCAATGGGTATATTTAACTTATAAATAAACTTTTAGTAACAAAATAAATATAACATAAACACATTTGTTTAATTAACAATTAATATTATAAAATGAATGTTATTTTTGTATAAATTATTCATTTTGTAAACTCAGTATATTAATTTAACATGCTGTTATGGTGTAAATTACGCTGTTACTGGCTTTTAAACTGCTTGAGTGTTGGCTAATGCAATCAGGTCGAGCGATGCTTTGTTGGCGCTATGGTTGTTTTCTTAGCTAAACCTTTTAAATTTAGGGATGAAGTTCAAATAAAAAACCTAAAAATTCCCTTTGGTTGCGCAACCTAAGGATATAAGCCCACCCCAGCTTTAAAAAATCATAACAAATGCAACGGCTTACAAATGTATCTTTGCGTATTTTATGAAGCGCCGAAAGCGCAACTAGCACCAACGAACTGTCGCATGCTTCATAAAGCATTCAGGGGCAGGAGGCTCACTGCCGGGTGTGCTCAATGTTGCCGTGAATTTGTGAAACAAAACTGTAGAACAATGCAAAAAGGAGTGAACAACGGTACACAGAGTGCTTCCGGTGCGTTGGTTGGCTTGTCAGCTGGAAGAGGATGAACAGGGGCCAACCGGCCAGACGCAACACGAAATAAACGCAAATCCTTTTATCCATTCAATATGCATATTTACAAACACAGACGAATATGAATGCAAAAATACAGGTAAAGTAAAGCGAGTGGGGGGAGGGGGAATGCGTGGCTGAGTCAGAGCGAGACAGAGCCAAAGAAGGCCGAGAAAGGCTTTTGTGGTTATTATTTGCATTCTTATTTCATATATATATAAAATATTCAATGAAACATGGAGGCATGGAAATTGCCATTATTATTCTGTATTTGTATTTGGCACAATATGATTGTCTTCGCATATGTGTGAATGTGTGCGTGCGTAACAATTTATTTTGCGTAAAATATTCAACTTTGTTATCCTTTAAATAAGTTCGATGGCTCGGATTGTTCATGCAATTAAAATCAGTTGACAAAAACAAACTCATGGCCTTGTGACAAGCAGCAACAACAGCGCCCCCAAACGGCCAGAAATTGTCAACAGCTTCTCACTCACAAAAATCCAATAAGCAGCTACTTGACAACAACAATAACAATAAAGCGTATTGTTGTCACCATTTTGTACCTTCGTTTTTTCCCATTTGTACGCCAAGCAGCGCTGGTCACATTGAATTGATTTCGAGCCATTTTTCTCTACGTCTAGGAAGAAATAAAAATAACTAGAATTATTTCCGCTTATTGCAAAAAAGGGTATAAAAACATGTCGAGTATTTTTTTATGGTTAATTTTGTATTCATATTTTCCTGATATTTTTTCTTTATTGAAATTTGTTCAAAGGTTCTTGTTGCAAGTTTTTATATGTATTAAGTTATGGAAAGATTGGAAAAAAAAACTCTAAAGCTTTAACAGATTTTTTAAAAATTTATTTTAGGCATAGAAATGACAAGTATTTTTTTAAGCTACTTGAAAATCATATAAAAAACTGTAAGGAATCGGGAAAATGTGCTTAAGACCTTTTAAATTTTCTGTTAAGTTTAATTTCATTTTACTTACTGAAAGTGCATTGAAACTTCGTCTGTTTGTAAAAAAACGGACAAATCTACTATTACTCAAGATTCTTTTAAGCTCTCGTGACAGTTTTTATTGCATTTTTATGTCAACAACAGCTGCTAACGCCAACTGAGGGCTGCCTGGCTGAAGGCGTCTTAATATTGTCGTTCCTTACTACTTCAAAAGCTGTTTGTGTATTTTCTGTCAATTGCGTGTACAATTGAATTAAATTTGAAGAGTCAATGCCAGGTGGTTGTGGCGGTGGCGGTGGCTTTGGCGTTGGCGGTTTCGATGGTTACGATAGTGCTCGCACAAGAAAACCACAATGGCCAGGAGCCAGCCACAGAGTAGAACAAACCAACCTAGTCGCAGGGTGTCCAAATCCAAGGCCTTAAAGCTGTAGGAATTATCGATGAGGTGAACGTAACCCGCTTTGAGAGCATCATTGAAATCGGAGATAAGCCAATGTTGAAAGAGTCCAATGCTTTGGATTCTCATTATAAAATGTTTCAAAGGCGACTCCAGATGCGAATCCTTGCGCATGGGATAACCAATGACAGGGGCACCCAAACAAACCGAAGAGAAGCGATAGATTGGCTTGTGAGCATATTGCTGTTGCAGGGCAAAGAATTCCCAACGCTCGACGGTAAAGGGATACGAGTAGCTGATGTTGAAGCTAAGCAGCGCACTCACCTGTTCCCCCGCCTCGGCGGCAACGACGAGACGTGTAACCTGATCCTCTAGATGAGGTGGCACTTGTTGCAACACCATCGGCACCTCATGATGCTTGGTCAATATGCGTTGCTGTTGTGCAATGAGTTGCTCAAAAGTATTCACCTGTTCACCCACCAGGGTGGCTGTTAGGAAGCTACTCAGTTGATTCGAGTACCAGGTGGTCGTAAAGAACCCGAGGATGGATAGCTGCAGGGCGACCAGAAAGTATCTCATCGACGGTGCATAAATGCGATTTGGTGAACTGAGGAACAACAATTGACACAGGCTCTCCAGGAAACTTCGGCCTGGGCTCTCACTCGAGCCCGGACTCAGCCAATAGAGAGTAAAACTTAAGTAGAGCACGGCAAAGAGCAGAAGTAGCCAACTGTTCCAGTGAAATGGACGTAGCAAGTACATAAATCTCGAAATCTCATTGCGCACAGGCATAATTAAACAGTTTTGAGCAATGTGCAGTGGATAACTGAGGATGCCAAGTTCCCTATCGATGCCCACATACGGATGCATTGTAATCTCAAGCTTTTGTTCACCAATCCGTTTGTTGATGCGACTCATATTCACATTACTGCCCAGATCCAAAACCTTACCAGCATTACTCACATGCAGCACAGCATTGTGACGATGCAGGAACTCGGACAGGACGCGATAGCCGTAGCCTCGAATGAGCTGTGCACCCGTACGCTTATCCTTCATGAGAAACACTCTCGGTAAATCATTCTCTGCTGGCGTGGAGACCACATAGCCACGCAAATCATGTGGCACAGTGGGAAAGAGTGTTAAATCCTTGAGCTTTACTTCATAGTAACGCAAAACAGGATAAGGCGTATACGTGTAGATCCTTTGCCTGTGCACCACGAGCACTTTGATCAACTGCAGACTCCATAGCTTAGCGAAGATTGCACGCAAGGCGAGATCGCTTCGCTGCGATCCGAGGCTAACAATGAGACGGCTCTTTCGCAACTTCCTCAACCGTTCATCCAGATGCCACCAGATGTGCTCCTCCGTGCTGTGACAGAAGAGTAAGCTCAATGCGTCATTCTTTATATGATTCCTTAACGGATTATATGTATCTGGTTGCTCCTGAGTACCATCGAATACATAGCTTGCAACACTCAAGTTACTGTGCAACCAGAGTACTAAACGATTTAATGCCTTTTGCTCCACATGACGACTGCGAAAGATGGGCGTATTTGTCCAGCGTTGCTCTTCTGCGGCACGCTGTAGAACATCCTGCAAATGGGTCAGATTGTGTGACTCCAGTTGCTGTTGGGGCTGTGTGGTAAGCAGCAGTAGAAGTGTCGCAGCTAGTTGCATGACTGAGTGGCATTGTGCCAGACGGTGCCCGCCGGGTCACTTTATAGCGCAACGAACCTAATTGATTTAATTCAAATTGATTGAACTTATCGGCATTCAAGATGGGAAATTGGCTGCATAACGGAAATTAGCACCAATTAACTTGGTATTAACTGTCATAACTAGCCAAATTTGTGTATTCACCTAATTTGTGTTTAGATTTTGCCGATTTTATTACAGATACTAAAAATATTTTGTATTTTCCTTAAGTTATTTTTACAAAAAAATTCGTTGGTACCCTGTAAATTTATTTATAGACTAAAATTTTGCTTGGTAACTTTTTGAAAATAAAAGAAAAAATAAAAAAGTGAAGTCTTCTCCGTGACAATGCATGTTTGGATAGCATTGCCGTGACCAGGATTCGAACCTGGGTTACCACGGCCACAACGTGGGGTCCTAACCACTAGACGATCACGGCTATTGAAGACTCTTGAATCGCCACATGAAAATAGCATATACAAATTGAATAAATATATAAACATATATTAAACGCTTGGACAAGCTTTGCTACACTTAGCTGTCTACAAACAACTTGTTTATGGAGCAAGTACATGACAAGCAGCTGCACCAATAACAATAACAACAAAAACAACACGAGAATCGCAAATCAGCGGTGAAAGGCAGCTTGGAGAGAAACCCACCAAACGAACCCAACAAAACCCAAACGAAGCAAACCAATAAACAAGATTTTGGCTTATGAATGAATTTAAATTTCAAACAGAGTGCCAGAGAGAGAGAGAGAGAGAAAGAGAGAGAGAGGTGAAAAGGGGGTTGGGAATTGGGTTGTCTAACTTGAATTTGGCATTTTGAATTCATTTTGCTATCAGCAGCATTTTGTGGCTTAAGCTATCTTCCTTTTTTTTTCAACTGTGGCACAAAGTGTTTCCGGGTTGAGTGGCAAATGTAAATAAATATATATAAATAAAAAGTTGAAGCTTAAATTAAATTTTTAAATATATTTATGATTTTTGTGATTGAATTTGAAGAAATTGTATTGGTTTTTATTTATAAATAACATATTTGCACAACATAGCAAACATTTTGACTGTTTAGAATAAGTTAATCTTGCAACAACAAAAATATTTAGCTCATAAATCTTAAACTGATAACGACTTAATCTTATAAAGCTCTCTTTAAAAATATTTTATTACAGCTGTTTCAAAATAAAAACATATAATTGACAAAAACAGTTTCCATTCGCTTTTCTAATTGAAATAATTTGTACAAACATTTAAAATTATTACTTGCCCTTCGGGGCATTTGATTAATTTATTCAAATATGTGTGCGTGTGTGTGTGTGTGTGTGTTTTTAGCTTCATTAAATAGATGAAAGCAATCCCTTTGTGTTTACAATTTTATGATGTGGTTTCACATTGTAAATGCACAATTGGATTTGTTCCTTTTTCATTTTATATATTTTTAATGATTTCGTGCGACTAAAAGATACCTAAGAATAATTTTAAATATTGCTAAGCCGAGAGGGAACTTAATTCACAATTTTATGGTTTGGTTTCATATTGTAAATGCACAATTGGATTTGTTCCTTTTTCATTTTATATATTTTTAATGATTTCGTGCGACTAAAAGATACCTAAGAATAATTTTAAATATTGCTAAGCCGAGAGGGAACTTAATTCAAATTGAATAAGCTTTGGATTTAAATTGACTTTAAATATAATAAGGTATAGAAAACACTTTCATTGAAGTCATGCTTATACCCCTTGATCTTTGTTATGCCAGGGTATATCAAATAAACTGAATGGGGTGCTGACTTGAATACTTTGCACTTTATAGCTCCCCAAAGGCATTTTAAATAAGTTAGGTTTTGTATCAACTTAATTATGTACATATTTGTATATTTTTTGCTTCGTTTTGTAATTGTTTTACAAATTGTATTATTTTCAAATGATGACCTTCTTATCGTAATTACGTTGCTTGGGGAGATAAGCAAGTCGCTAAGTTTGCTTATCGTCAACATTTTTTATGAACAGCAGCTAGTTAAAATATGGTTTATAAGTATACAAGTTTGTTTATGTTTTAATCAATAAGTGTGAAACATTATAAAAGAATTGAGAAGGCTGTAGTCAAGAAATACCGACTAGAATATACCTTGAACCCTAAAAATTTCACAGATTAAAACGCCGTCTGAAACTTTTCCAAGTTCAAGATTTTGTTGTTATCGATTACATGTGTATATCGAAAACAGGAAAAGTTATCGAAAATTTGAAACAAACTTGTACTGCCAAGTTGATTGGGCGAGCTTAAGTTCCAAATTTGGAGTCTCTAGCTCTTGTATTTATACTATACTACCATTATACTATTTTAACCCATTTTCAATGGGTTCCGGGTATAAAAAAATTAACATGAGTATAAGGATACAATTTCCTTATTTCATAATACTTTTTGCAATCAAATAAAAGAGAGCACGGTTTGACACAACACTCACAAAATCGTTGCTCGACTCCCTGCCGACATTCCCATAAACAAGTTTCATTTAATTGGCAGCAACTTAACTATACTGCAAATATCCCGTTGCAACCAGTTAACGTGTAATAATTTTTGCATTTAATGATTTTGTAATTACCCATAAGTACAATATTATTTCAATGGCGCTTTTTATTTTTTTGTTGTTTTTTTGTTGTTTAATTGTATGCCATTCACAAATACTAAAATGTTGGGAGCACAGGAAATGGCAGGCGGGGTCTTCAAATAGTGGGGTTGGGCTTTCAGTTATTAATTTTTTTAACACCACTTTGTCGTTACGTGCGGAAAGTAGTCCTTAAAATAAAAACCACAAAAGCAAAACGAACGGTAAAGTGTTTACATGTATGCTAAAAATTTACGAAAACACACACACACACTTACACCCACACAAACACATACAAAGACAAGACCACGTACAATTTTTTTGCACGGATTGTACCTTTGTATTTTTTTTTTGGTGCCCAGCTTTGAAACGCCATAAAATCCGTTATGCACTCCTATATGGCACGTGTGTGTGTGTGTGAATATTCTCGCTCTAATAATTACGTGAAAAAAGTTGGACTATTTACAAGTATTGACCGTATGACGACGATAACATGCATATATTCACAATTTTGTGTCCCGTATTTACAAAATAATTTTTGATAGCAAACAATCCCATAAAAAGTAAATACACAAAGCCTTCTGCTTCGTCTCCGCTTCCCCTCGTTCGAAATGCGACTAAGCTTTCTATGCCAGTGTAATTCGCATTCGTGCTGTTGTTGTAGAAGTCAAAGGGCAGCCACAAAAACTGTGATTCATAGTTGCTAAACAGTGGTTTCAGATATGTTCAATAACGTTTTCAATAATAGTTTATTCCGTAAATAATTGTGAATTTATTTGTTCTTTGGTATGAAACTTTGTCTTATTCAAGACAACTTTGAATTAGCTAACACAACGACTTAAAATGTCTCTTTTTACTAGACACTGGTGTTAATCCCTCTCTCGCTGTATATTTTGCTCTATACAACCCACTGTGCTTGGTAAACTTTTTTCAGACTGCCGCCAACTAGTCTGCTGCGTCTCAGGGTCACAATTGATTTCGTTTTTTGCAGTCAAGGAGATTGTGTCAGTTTTGATAATTTGCAGTTGTTCGACACTCGAGCACACAAGCATTAAACTCCTCCCCAAATGGAGTCACTGTTGGCAGTTCACTTACAGCTAGTATAAATATGGCCTAAAGCACGAATCGTGCAGACAGTCAGTTGGAAAAATGCTGGAGGATAGCATTTATTCGCCATTTAGTTCGGATATACCGTACGCGTTCGCCTACAATGATACACAGAAAGCGACGACCCGGTTTTGTGGACCTTTTGTCAGATCGATTGAGACCTTTGCAGAGGTCTTTGACTACAAGCTGCAGCTGGTTTTTATGAACAGTTTGCCAAAGAAAGATGAGTTACTGAAGCAGATTGCCGAGGGTAAATACAATTTGTCGTTGCATGGCGTGAGCATAAGATCAATGTCGGAGGATCCTCTGTCGAATGTCACACAATATAGTTATCCCATTGAGTTGGCGAAGTATTGTGTCATGGTTCCCCTCGCACCAGAGTTACCCAAATGGATGTATATAGTGTGGCCATTGGGTCGTTATTGCTGGACTATCATCTTTGTGGGCATCTTCTATGTGGCCTTCCTGTTGCGCTACATTCATTATCGGGAAACTGTGACCAGGTCGTACAGCAGGAATCTACTTCATGCAATGGCCATCATGATGTATAGTCCCAATATGAATATGAAGGTGCAAATGCATCAGGCGCCCTTAAATAAGATCGCCTTCTACACGCTGCTCTACATTTATGGTTTCATAATGTCTTGTTTACATATTAGTCATGTGACATCTTTCGATATGAAGCCAGTTTTTGTGAAGCCCATCAATACGTGGATGGATTTGATAGAGTCCCAAGTACGCATCATTATACCGGAAGTACTTCTCAAGGAGCTGCGTTTTCTGCCCGTCGTTGATACCTCATTGTTGGATGCACAGTTTGAGCCACACATTTGACCGGACTATCAGAAACTCCTGGCCAATCCACCAAGGAAGTATGCCTATGTGGTTACCCAAACTGCATGGGAATTCTTCGATCGACAGCAGCGTGTACTCATCCAACCATATTTCCATAAGTCAGGGGTTTGCTTTGGGGGTCTATTCAATGCTTTTCCCGTTCAGTTGAATGCTCGATTTGCTTCGCACCTGGATCGTTTCATGTTGCATGTACAGGAGGCAGGTCTTTGGCATCACTGGGAGGATATGGCCTTTTTCTTTGCCTTGCGTGCCAAGTATGCTCAAATCTTTCGAGACACCTATCCCGTAGAGTCGCTGAACTTGGACTTCTTTAGGACCGCTTGGATTGTACTCATCGTGGGCCTACCCAGCTGTATTGTAGTGTATTGCTTGGAACACGTGTATTATCACTGGATCAAAATGCGTATATATCAACGCTAAAACGATTTCAAAAAGAGTAGATTGATACCGAAAACCCTTTTATTCAAGTATTTAATTGTAAAAAAAAATTTAATTGCTATTTATATTGAGAAAGTAACAAGAATAAAAATATTTTATTAAATTGTTTGCACTTTGGTAACGTTCAGTAACTTATAAAACATAAATTAAACTTGATTAGTCTCTGGTTCAAAAAACGCTAACAAAAAATTATATTAGAAAGATCTTTTATTTTTAGTTCATTCTCTTTATTTGAAAAAACAATCGATTCCCATGTCAAAAAAAGTTGTTCAACAATTGTCCTACACAAAGTTTTTTCTTTAGCAAGGTAACTAGCTGCATTTATAGTTTGACATGAATCAAGGGATTACAAAAGCAAGTCCCAAATGTGCCGCTTGATTGGGTCATTTAGTTTATAACGAGTTTCAAATGATATTAATTTATTAACATTTGATGTTCTTTCATTTGTTATAATTGTTATGTTCTTCATATGGCTTGTCATTGAATCCCTTGAGAAATTTTATAAAACCATATATAAATGAGGCTTAAAAGCGGATAACAAAACGTTAACATTGCGCATACGACACGTGAACGTCTTGAAGTTAAGTCATGTATATATTAAAAGGCATAATATTAATATTTCTTTGTCAATGGAGTTGTGGCTGGAATTCAAAATACATTAGCAAACTATTAATGACATTTAATAGCGTCGCGGGATTTCAGGATTTGGTATGGTTCATAAGCCAGCAACTAGATGGAGGGCACATGGAGAATGTCGAAATGTTTATACGTACAATAGATGATGCTTTCGGATTGACACAAATTGTTAACTACAATAACTCGGAGCTGAGGACATCTAACTCGGCTGTGAGACGTAATCATGTGAGCTTAGTGTTCGCCATAGGACCCGAGGATCCCATCATAGAGGTGGCCAATAAGGTGTTGATAGGCAGACATTTTAACCTCATGGTCATCATGATGATGGACAAAGTAAGCGATATGGAACCGATCTATAAGATATGTCGTTTCCTTAACGACAATCAGTTTGAGAATTCCATGTTATATTTTGAATCTGTAGATGGAAAAAATCAATTATATGGCACCTCACTGTATCCCCAAATGGTGATTGAGAATCGCACAGATTTGCGAAAATTTCTCGAAAGAAAAATGAGACAGACACTAAATGCGAACCAGGATGTGGGTGGATATCAATTTGCAACGCCATTAAGGGAGGATGTGCCACATCTATTTAAAGTAGGAAACCGCTATGAAGGAAGTACCTATCGAATTATTAACTCCTTTGTACAGCATCTCAATGGTAGCTTCAAGGAAGTGAATTTACCCAAGGATGCATTAGGTGGCAGAGCTGTCAACATGAAGCAGACGCTCCAATTGGTCAGGGATCGAAGAGTAGAGTTATCCGCTCATGCCTATGCTTTGTTTATGCCCGATGATGAGCTGGAGAAGAGTTATCCCATGTTGGTGGTGCGCTGGTGTCTAATGGTACCACTCTACAATAATGTCTCCACATATTTTTATGCTCTGCAACCTTTCAATTGGACAGTTTGGTACTTTGTGCTGGGCGCTTTTCTACTCTTGAGCTTGCTGGAGTTGCTCTGGCTATTTGTGGATTCAGCTCATGCAGCCGAAGGACCCAATGCTGCTCTGCTTAACACATTTTGTTATATCATCAACATAGCCACAGGAAGACAGTTGTTGCAGCCTTCTCTTGTGCGTTTCCTGCTGCTCATTGCAGTTTTCTTTCATGGCTTTTTTTTGTCAGCCAATTATACATCGACATTGGGCAGTATTCTAGCCGTGAACCTGTTTCATGCTCAATTGAACACCATGGAGGACATTATGGCTGCCAAAATACCCGTCATGATCATCGATTATGAGTTGGAGTTTTTGTTGCAGATGCACACGGAGCTGCCTAGTGAGTTCATAAATCTATTGCGTCCAGTGGACAGCGGGATATTTGCCCAACATCAGCTGAGTTTCAATAGCTCCTTTGCTTACTTTGTCACCGATGATAGTTGGCGGTTTCTAGATGGGCAGCAGCGACACTTGAAACAGCGTCAGTTCAAGTTTACCGACATTTGTTTTGGCTCCTTTCATCTCGCCTATCCCATGCGAAAGGATTCGTCGCTGTGGCGCGACCTAGAGTACTATACGTTCCGAGTGCACTCCTCAGGATTGCTTTACTACTACGCCCGTCTCAGCTTTGATTCTGCCCTTCATGCTGGCTTAGTGCAGCGATTGCAGGAGAACAAGGATTATGAATCAGCAGGTCTACAACATTTGGCCATAGCGTTCATATTCCTTTTGACCATGACAGCGATGGCAGCTATTGTTCTTGCTTTGGAAGTTTTTGTAGCACACATTTAAAGAGCTCAAGTTAAACAAGTTTTTGAATTAAAATATGTTTACTTTATTGTATACAAATATTAAATAGCTTTTACATTCTGCTCCTTCTTTTATTGCTTCTGCGTCTTCGAAGAATTTTACGTAGTTTACCATACGATTTAAGGCAATATTCCTCGATTACATGTTCATGCCACTTCATCTCGAGAATGAATATGAATCCAGCTAGAACTAGACCTATGCACCACAGGCGCATCATGCTGGAGTAGAAACTCATAGTAAGCGGCTGCGGTTGCTCATTCGGAATGATCAGCCTTACAGCCTTTATTAAGAGTGCCTCCCGCATTGCCTCCAATTTCCAATGGTAACTTAAACCCGATTCCTCAGCAATCATTATAAAGGTCTGAAGCGGTGAGCGTAGATGCGAATCCATATGCAATGGAAATACGTGGTAAAAGGGACCCGAACAGAGTTTAGTGAGTCTAAAAATGGGCGCCCTAAGATGCTTTTGTAGCATCATAATGGTTTCCCAACGATCACTGGACACAAAGAAACCAAATGTTGCGTTCATCAAATCACGATGAGCTTGAATCACAGATTTATCCTCTACATCCACCTGCTGCATGAATCGTGGGGTATATTGCTCCGGTTTGCTTGCGAGGGCATTATATTCAAAAGATTGAACCTTTATCCGCAAACCAACATCAATCATGTCCTGCAGGCTGTTTATCTGTGGCGATTGTGGTGGTGTCGTAAAATAGCTAGCCATCTTGCTAATATACATATTAGACGCAATCAATCCCAGGATGGAGAACAATACATACAGATATCTCATACGCATTGTTTCTGTCTTGATGACCGATAGGGGCGGAATGTTTGTCAGACTGCAGACACACTGCAGCAGGGCAGCGCCGAGATCCCTCGGACGTTGTGGCGTACAAAACCATATGGAGAAACTCAAATAAAATGTAGATGCCAGCAGAAGATACCAAACATCCTCCTCAAGTGCCTCCTTAACGTAGACATCCTGCAGAGAGTTATTCCTGTAGGGCACCATCATACACCAATCGTTGATGCCAATGGGATAGCTATAGCTTACCGAATAGTTTCCCAATATATCCGTATAGGAATTAATCAGAGTCTCATAGACACCTTGGGCAACCATTTCGAGTAAAACGGGTAGATCAAAACCTTTCATTGTCAGATTTCCGCTTGCATCCACAAATGTGGCATTGACGTATTCCAGAAAACCAAGGAATAATTTTGCACTAGTACCGTAGACAGTTTTCTGATCTGCTCCCTTTAATACACGAGGCATATCATATATGATGGGAGAGCTCACCGGATATCCTTTCATATTAGTTCCAGGGCGAAAGAAATCACGAGTTTGCCAATGCTCCGTCTTGTTTACAATAGTTTGCGTTGGATAAGGCGAAAGCTGGTAAATATTATTCTGAATGGTCAGCAGGAGTGTGTTGATAAACTGTTTCTCCCATGTCCATTGCAGCAGATCCTTGATAATGTTCGTAAACTCTGTGTAGGTATCAAAATCATTGTAATATTCGGCGCTGCGCAGAAAGGGAAAGAGTATGAATATTGTTTTGAGCCAGCGCCTGCCCTTGAGTCCTTGGGATGCGACTTCCATGATGGGATCATTCCTACCCGTTGTGAATACCATAACCAGGGATGGTGTACTTATCAGATCCCTTATCGTCCTAGGCGAGTTCGAATTGTGGTTGTTTCTTACAAATATGCGGGGTATGAAGGGAAACTTAAGCCAAAACAGATTAAAGAAACTACTGGCGGCAGGTGTAGTTAAGTTAAGTTCTTCCGATATATAGAAGATGAGATTCCGAAAATGATAGACACTATCGATTCGACGTATAATGCCGATCACAAATCTATTATTAATCGAATGCAGATGCCTCACCGATGTCACATTGATACCTGCAACTGTTGGTGGCAAGTGCGGCGGCGGCGCAGGATTTAATATGAACTCCATATTCCTGGAACGATTGTCAATGCGCAACTGAAGTTGAAGGTTGCATTTTTTCAAGGCACTTTCTCTGCCTTGCGTGTGGTCCACAATTTTTGATTTGTGTTGATTATTGCATTCCAGCACCAAAAAGCCGCAACGAGCTGCCTGCAATCAACATTGTTCACATTGGGTCACAGGCGGCGACCAAACAGGAGCGAAACACGATTAAAGAGAAAAAGAATTACTCAAAAGTTTCAGCACTAAATGCTTTTCAGTCATGATACAGAATTTTGTTCACACGTTTCGTAATTCAATTTGATGTACCTTCTTTATATGCGGGCCCTTTTTGGGCCTCTTTTGCATACACAGCGCTCCTGTTTAATAAACCTTAAACAAAAGGTTTCTCTGTAAAGTAGATGTTTGCATACCCTTGCAGAAGACGAGCTCCGCCTTAGTGAATAAAATATTTAAAAAACCAAAGGCTCTATATATTTTTAAATAAATCGTTTCAATGTCATTAAAATATGTATAAAACTTACTTCAATGATAATCAGAAACCTCGTAACAATAACTTAGCCACTTGGTAAAGGTATACAAAAATCAACATGATGTTTATTGACTCGTTAAAAGTATAAAAACGTTTTTTGTTATTTTATCTTAAATGCAAATCGGTCATATTTCGCTATTTAGCCGTATTTATGCACAAGAGGTTCATATAATTGGACAAATCGTTGCTGAACATGCACATTTCAGTCAGGGGCTTAAAAGGCTTATTGCTGAAAGTGTCAGAACTCTCGTTTTTCTATGCGAATGTGTGTGGCAATTAAAAATCACGCACACACACACACGCACATGCTAGCGAAAATCACACAAAATGTGTTGCCTGCTTTTAAGCGTTTTCAGATTCTAAACGATTTCTCTGCAGTTGGTTGTGTGTTTGTAACGCTGGTAGCTGTGTTGTGTGTGTGCGTGTGTGTGTGTGTGACATTGAAATCATTTCTTGTTGCATTCTTCATTAAGTTTTAATTGCTGGGCAATTTCATAATTGAGACATGTGCCAAAATGCCAACAGACAAGGCTTACAGAGCAGAAGCCGCAAAGCTTATCGAGTTACGTCTTTGGGGTTTTTGGCTGGCCCAAAATGCAATTAGCCAAAACAGACACAAACACAACCACACAGAACACATAGATACAAAGCGAGCTTAAAATATTTATGATTGATGCGGGACCAAAAGATTTTCGCGCCACTGCACTTAACGCTTGGCTATTGGCCATAATGCCAACCATATTGACAGCGTTTTTGTTTGTTGTCTTTTTGTTTGCTCGATGATTTGTCAAATTCGACAATTTGATGCTTACGTAATTGTAATGCGCATTACTCTAAGTCAATTTCCAAAACCCAATTGTTGTCACCATATATATATATATATATATATATTGTAGTTGAGTATCGTGCGAACTGAAGCATTTGGCCAACACCTGAAGCTACACTTCACTTCATGCCAAACAGAGAAAAAAGAAGAGAAAGAAAGAATTATGCTTCGAGACATAAGCATTTGAGCATTTTGTTACTGTTTTTCGTTGCTTCTTGTGTTGTGGTGTTTAATGTGTGTGTTTGCGACGCCCCCTAAAGCGCTAAAATACATTAAGCCAGCTTGTTGAGCCGCATTCTCTTTTGTTATATATATATATCATTGCTTTATTCTATTCTAAATGCTGCGCTTTTTTGCTTTGCTTTGTTATAGCGTATTATGGGGTGTTTATACACATTGTTTGCCATTGCATGATAAGCAAAATATATAATTTTTCGAGCTTATGTTTCAGCCTTCGTTATTAAATAATAGCAGTAAAACATTTTTATTTCCCTAAAGATAAAAATAGTTTTAAATGAAAGAAACAATTCTCAAATCAATTCTCTTTATTATGGTTTGGCTAACTTTACTTTTATCAAATTTACTTATTTAAAGCTATAAAGAATTCCATCTTTTATAATGTCAGATTCAAAATTATGTTATAAATTTTGCCAGCTCCATCAAAACGTGATTTTTTTTTATTTTATTTATTTCCAGCTTTCATTTTTTTTTTGTGTGTCTTGTTAGCCAAAAGTATCTTATTTCAAACTGTTTTAGTTACACTTTCCACAACTCTAAATGTATCATATGTAAATATGTTTTGGTATATATATATATATATATATATGTACATGTGTTTTGCTGTTGTGTGTTTTTGCCATTTGAAAGCGGAAGCAAAATGTAACGAGTGTTACAAAAAGTAGTTGAGAAATGATGGCCCCTCCAGTTGTTTCACCGTTTCACAGTTTGCCCGTTTGGCTCATGTCAAGTGCCAGCTGCTGGCCTCCTCTGTTTCCCATGTTCCACATCCTGCGTCCCCTGTGTGTGTGCGTGTGTGTGTGTTTGTCCTCATCCATCCGACAGTTGGGGGCTGCACTCTCGACATTTGGCGCCGCCCACATGCTTACCAAGCCCCCCACCCCCCACTTCGACTCTTTCCTCTCACTCTCAACTGACGAGGAGCAGGTGTGTTCGACTGGCACCGCAGCATGTGTCGAAACATTTTCAACCGCTGGCCAGCTGTATGTATGTGTGTGTGTGTTTGGCAGCAACTAACTGTTAAGCGAAATTACCGCAATCTCCGCCACGTCGAACAGTTTTTAATGCTGAAAAATGTATTTTCTAATTTTCTCTGTTTTACTTTTTTGTTGCTCTTACTGACCAACTTTATTTTGGCTTTGTCAGTTTTGTGGTCGTGGTGTGTGTGGACAACAGGTGTACGCAATGGGTGTGTGTGTGTGTGTTGGCTATATTAATGAAAAATAATTACTTTGTTATTGAAACACAGATGCTGAAACAAGCGTTAGCTTTAAGACTTTTTCATTTTCCACAGCGCAAAATAATATTCTTTCGGTTTTTATTTTTTTATGGCATCAATTTTGTTCGTTTCTCCTTGGCACCTGGTTGGATGCGCATCACTGGCAAATGCAATTTGCACATTAATATCGGGAGAGAAGCAGCAGCAGAAGCAGCAGCAGCAGCAGCAGCGGCAACAGCAGCTAATTTTCAATATGAAACCGTGCAAAACTTGCAGCTGGAAAGAGCTTTGGCACAAAAAAGGCAATTTCCGCTTTTTTGATGCATACTTTAATGGGCCCAGTTAAGTGGATAGGTGTCGAAAGGAGTGCAGTTCAAAATGGTGGGGAAAGAGAGCGTCGGAGAGCTGGAAGAGCTGATATGCCATTATGCTAAAAGATTGGGTGAGCCAAGGCATTATGTGAAGTGAAAGAGAAAAGAGAGCTGTTAATGTTATTCGATACGAGAATGACGTTAAGTAGGTTAGAAATGCCGTTATGTTATGGCAAAAGTGGAGTCAAATGGAAAAAATTCCTATATGCCTGAGTTAATAATATGTTTATGTATAATATAAAGCCGGGGAGGGAAAGGGTTTTATAAGTAGCTAAGGATTTTAGAAAAATAAGCTAGGAAATTGATAGGGATAACAACTGGGATATATTTAAGAACCTTGTACTAAAATCTGTTTTATTTTATTTATTTGTATAAAAAACATAATACTACATTATAATTACGAGTACCAAACTCAGCCTGTAATTCGGGTAAATAAATATTTTCACATATTTGATAAACATAATTTTTTATATTCATAATTCCATTAAAAATTGTATTAAGTTCATAAAATAAATATAGAATTATTATATTATTACTTAATAATTGATTTTCTGTTTTCTTTAATTTCATAAGTGAGTTTAATGCATCTAAAAACACATTTTCATATTAATTTTTTTGCCTTTTAGGTCGACACCTAATTACGTACCAAAAAACTATGTGCGCTGTAGGGAAAGGAGTATGAGCTGCTGATTAACTTTATTATTTTAAGCAATGAGTAAAGTTGTTAAAGCTTTTGGCAGCTGCATGCTTAACCGCTTGGCATTTTGGCAGCTGGCAAAGATTTCTTTTCGGGTTTTGCCATTTCTTACTGCATAATTTAGCCATTTTATGCAGCAGCAAAGAAAAAATTTGCAGAAAATAAAGCAGCAAAAAAAAAAAATAGTGAAAAAACGTGGCTGCCGCTGTTTTCACGCCATTCTGCGAAGCTTTTGCCTTTTGCCTCATTATCTTTTTTGGCCAAGCAACAGTTGTTGTTGTTGTTTTCAGGCAGACAAGAAATGTTTGCTAAACGAGTGAAATTCTCTTTGGTTTTTTTTCTCCTACTGCTTAAGTGCATCTTTTTTTCGGGTGCACTTTAATAATGTTTGCAATTAAACTAATGAAGTCATTTGCTGCTGCTGCTGCTGTTGCTGCCCACTGACCTTTGCCCCTCTTGACTCCTTCAGAAAAAACTAATGAGCATTATGTGCGTAAAAGTTGAGTTCATAGTTGACAGGAAGTATAGAACATTTTAACTTTTTATGTCTTTCAACTTTTCAATATGGTCTCATATTTATTTATATCGAATCTGTGCATCAGCGTGTCATATTTCGACATTGACAAATATTAATTGACCATTTTGTTTGTTGCTGTCCTTTTGTTATTGCAGCTTAAATTGGTCGCAGTCCAAACTGACAATGAAAATAGACCACAGCAAAATAATTACACAACACAAAAAGCTGAAAAAAGGCAGCTTAATAAAAATAATAATAATAATAATAAAATATAATATATACTTTATTCTGGTAAAGAAATGAGAAGCTAATGAGGACAAAAGCTATTGATGAGTTGCGAAAATTATTTTAATATTTGCTATTTAAAGTTTATAAAATCAACTTATAATTATCGAAAATATACATTTTACACAATTTTGCTCAATGCTATCGACATTTTACTGGGCACCGACAGCGCTTGTCGATATTTTCTATTTGCTTTAAAAGTAGATTGGCAATTTTTGGTTGGTTTCGAGCCGCAAGTACCAGGCGAGCAGAAATCGGCAGCAAGCTGATTTTTAGATTTTTTTTCTCCGGCAAAATACAAAAGACTTTAATATACCGCCTGTGTTATATGCAATGATTTTAATTATAGCTCTAATGAGCAGCTAAAAGTAAGCAATACTATTTGTACTGCTGCTGCGCAGTAAAAGTATGCTCAGCATAATATAAGTTTTATTTTTGACGCCGGTTGAAAGTATGCTTTAAGATTTTTGCTATACCTTTTGGGTATGCAACACATGTTGCTGCTTGAAAAAAAAATTTAAAAATCTGCTTGCTGGCGACTTCTGCTCGCCTGGTACTTGCTGCTCGAAATCAACCAAAAATTGCCAATCTACTTGAAAAGCAAATTAAAAAAATCAACAAGCGCTGTGGGTGCTTAGAGATTTTTGATTGCATAAAACAAATTTGCTGAAACATTTGAACTTTCAATGATTTTTAAGCTTCTTTGAAAGCTGCAACTGAACAAAAGTCCTTGTCCTTGTCAGTTTTCGCGACATGTTTTAATTAACCCCACTCGAGGGTGTTGTTACTAACGTTCGCGCAGTTTTTGAATGGACGGACACCTGTGAAAAGAGGTGGATAAAAGCCAAAGTTACCGCCGCGCATTTAGCTGTCAAAAACACTAAACACAACGAGGATTTACTGAGCAGAGCAGATTTATTTATATCTAGCGAATGGATTCAGCATCCAGGATTGCTGTTTTGAAAAGTAAAAAAGTTCAGCTCCAACCAACAGCACATGTAAATAAAAGTATTTCTTGTTTAATTTAATATTTAATTTTTAATTGTTATTTATTTCGCATTTCGGTTTTGCTTTTACAATATATTTTTTTTTTTGGTTTTTCGTTTGCATAAAGTTTTTATTATAACTTGCCACGGCTTACAATGCATTTTCGTATTACTCTGGAGTAATTGTTGTTATTATTGTTTGCTGTAATTAAATGTTTTTTTTTTGGTTGTTTGGGGTTTTGGTTATTTCTCGCACATAGTACGATACGAATAGATATGAACATCTTCTTCGCTTTTCTTCTTAATGCTTTCTTTACTAACACATTTATTGTTTATTTTATAAGATTAGACAACATGTTTTGGGCCTCAAAGTAAATTGTTACCTTGCTTGTGTTTTCATTTGTAATTTGTTAACGTTTTTGTTCATTTTTTTTTTATTTTTTCTGTTTCTTTTCTGTTTTGTTTCATTAAAAATTAAATAAAATCTTCATAATTTTGTTAACAAATGTCGCAATGCGCCTAACCAAATTATTTTTTTTACAATTAAAATTTTTCGCTAACAGTTAAAAATTGTTTCTTGTCGTCTTAATCAAGCAATTAGTTTTTGGTTTTTTTTATTTTTAATTATTTTTATTATAATTACAATATTTAGCTAATTTGACACTTAAAGCGGAAAAACTTAACAACTTTTGGTTGGTTGAGTTGCATAATTGATTTATTTTTTTTTGTTAGTTTTGCAATTTTTTATTTAATACACACTTAACAGCTATTTAACATTTTATTCATTATATACTTTTTGGTTGTTCTTGTTGTTGTTACTTTTGGTATGTATTTATTATTATTATTTTAGCTTGTAGTGTATGTTGTCTGTTACTGTTCAATTTTGCTACTAATAAAATATATTTGATGTATGTATGTATATTGTTATTATTTATTTATATGATTATTAGTATTATTACTATTAAATTTGGTATTATTTTTTTTTGTTCTTTTCTGTATTTCCTTTTTATTTAATTTTTGTATACAATTAGTCTGCACACAGAGACAGTACGCTTTAAAATATATATATATATATATATATATTCAAGATTTGTTTTTTAGTTTTTAGTTTAAGTTAAATATGGTGGTATTTCTGCAGTCAGCGTTGAGAAGAGCATCTCTTTTAGGTGATGATGGCAAACATATGTAGTATGTCTTCAGATATGGATTATAGTATACCCTACATAATTATGTAAGTATTTGCATTTTTCGTTTTGCATTTTGGAAAAGGACTTGGTTAGTTTTTGTGTGTTTTATGCGTCTTGTTTGGAAGAGCAGCTGGTGGGTAGTTCTAAAACATGAAAGATACAAATTTATATATGTATAATAGTTAAGCTTATGAATTATTTGAATGCTGTGGTGTGCTGTGGAAATTATTTACGAATTCACAGGCATATCAAATGCATAGATTTGGTTTCATCAGCACTTGGATCATTGAAGTAAACATAGATTTTGTGCTAGATTCGTTTGAGATTATTGAAGCAGCAGCTTTTTGCCTATTGCTTAGCCATTTTCTTTTCTTTTGGTTTTTTTTTTTTTAGCATTGGGGGTTTGTTTAAATTATCCTATTACTTTATTCTTTTTCAGATTTCTCTTTTCATTTATATCTTGTTTATACTCGACCAGGTTGCACCACAAACACTTACAAATCGTCTACTTACAAACTTCTTTCCTTTTGTTTTGGTTAGTTTTATTTTGTTTTGTTTTGTTTTGTTTTGTGTGTTTACTGTATTAGCAACATCGAAAAATTTGTCCAAAAACGGATTTCGCATATGTATATATCGTACTATATAAGATTATTCTATATGTATATGTATTTGTATATAGTATAGTATGTATATATAAATAAGTATTTATTAGTTACACAAGTTCCAATTACTTTTTTTTGCTGTTTCTGTTTACAAGAACTTTTCATTTACCTATTCATATGTATATTTAATGTTGGTTTTTCTATGAAGTTTCTTCTTCTGTTTTTTCGTTTGTTGTTGTTTAATTTACATTTATATAGCATAGACACAATTTGTTCACAATTTTCTCTAAGTTTATAAGATATATATTCAAATATATATATAGAGAGGCGGTGGCTTTTATTTGGACTCCATTTATACATTTAGTCAGTGAAATGAGAATCGTAAGTTAAATGTAAGAAGTAAATAAATACAGTCATGTCCTTAATTAAATTTTCGCTTTGTTTTCACACTCAAAAATTTAAAGAGCAGCAGAAAGATTCGAAATCTGTACTAGTTTTTCGTAGTTACTTACTACAATTATCATTTTTCGCCTAGAAGTATGCAACCAAAATTGTACAAAGTTTAAAGTGCATATCGTTATTGTTTTTTTTTTGTTTTCTATTTTATTTTTCTTCTTGTTTTTTACGTACATATATATGTATATAGCAAAATCACATTTGGTTCGGTGACCAAAAAAAAACTACATCACGCTTTTTCCAATTGCTTTTTTTTAACCATCCATCTTTCTTTATACAATGTAAATTGAGTTTTTAGCTTGCTAAAGCGGAAGTAAATGACTGTACTTGTAT
This sequence comes from Scaptomyza cyrtandrae, assembly GCA_035044605.1. Classification (NCBI taxonomy): domain Eukaryota; kingdom Metazoa; phylum Arthropoda; class Insecta; order Diptera; family Drosophilidae; genus Scaptomyza; species Scaptomyza cyrtandrae. The sequence continues at coordinate 1,099,424 of JAWNNS010000642.1, forward strand.
GTTAGGAAGTGTGTATATATATGTGTGTGTGTGTGTTAAACTACGACATAAAATACAGTTTCTTTCTTTCTTTGTGGTTAAAGTAACGTCGTTTTTGCACATTAAATTTGTTTTGCTTAATACTTAATTATTTAATTATTACATAAGTTAAATGTTTATATATATATATATATATATATATATATATATATATATGTATGTATATACATATGTTGTATTGTTATTACACAACTACAGTTAAGTTTAACTTGAAATTGACATTAGGATCGTTTGGTTCGCGAACGCATCGGGAAATGCATTCGATCGAACCGCTTTTTGCTTAAATACACAAAATTAGAAATCTAATTACCACCGAATTTTTGTTGTTGTAAATAATAAATATTGATTATTGTGCATTTATTCACTATGTATATATTACTTACTATATAATTGATTATTGTGCAGTTTTTCTTGCGTTTATTCTACTTTCGACCAAAAATAATTGAAAGACAATTGACACTAAGTCTAAGTTTAATAATTGAAGTGCGTTTACATTTAATTGGTGTAATTTATTGTTGTTGTTAAGTGATATATTAATATTAATACTTCTAACATTATCCTAATGAGAAAGAAAACTAATTAACCACACATACTATTAAAGCAATTGTATCTATGAGCAAAATTGTTGAACTCTTTAACTTCACTTCACTTCCCAACTGGACCTTGTAACTTTTCTTTGCATCTCATTTTCTACATCTTTTGTAAATTATTGTACCCATTTTTTGTTTTCAATACAATTTGCTTAAAGTTAAATGTTTTTTTCTTATGGCAACACATTTATAAAAATACAAAACAAACACAAAAAAAGCTAAGAAAAATCAAATTTTATTTTGTTCTTATGTTCTAATTTATCGCAAATCTTTTTTATTTTAATTTACATAGATTCTTTGTAGTTGTACAAGATCTTAATTTGTTTTTAGTATATATATAAATATGTGTACGATCTTATATTATAATACGTAGTTATTGCAAATATTTCTCGTGTTTCAATTTACAAAGATTCTTTTAGAAGATCTTGCTTTTTTTTTTTTTTTAGCTTATGTATTTATATATTTACAATTTGACGCATTTGTTATTATTATTTCATTAAAGTAAGTTTTGCAGTATGTTTTTTTTATCAAGGCTATATGTAATATTTGTTCGTATTATTTATTTCATGATTTTTTATCGAGCAACAATATTGCTAAAAAGCTAAACTATAAATGCTTTTGGTGAACAAAAAGTTGATAGACAAAGAATAAGATAAAAAACAAATACATTTATATTTTTAAGCAACTCAAATTTGGTCCCTTTACATTTTTATTTCTCTGGTTTTCGCAAGCAAAATTTATGAACTTAAAATCGAAAAAACTCCATTTTAGTTGAAGTTTAAAAGGTTGTATCAATATATTCGTAGGATATGTAAATAAGCTCTTTCTGTAAATTTTCCAAGCAAATTTAATTGTTAAAATGACAAAAACTTGCAAATCAATTTTAGTCTAGCTTTTTCCAATGAGTTTTGCATCTTTTCTCTAGTTCTTTTTAGTTTTGGTAACTGCAATCAATCAATGGTCAATGAGTTGGACACACACGACAAGTAATTTAACGCCAACTTTACAAAGAACAACAACTAAAATGAAAATAAAAAAGGAAATATATATATATATATATATATATATTCATATGTGTGACTAACCTAAGCATAGATAAAGCCAGTGAATAAATAAGAAAATAACACAGCCATTGTGTTATTGTGGCTGCAAATAAAATGAAAACAAAATAGAACAGAGATAAATACTTGCTGGACAGAATAAAGTAGTAGGAAAACTCAAACGAGGAATGGATACAATGGCAAGCAAATAACACAGCTCAGGGGAGGGATAAACCTTTAGCCACATTCCAAGGCCCTCTCTTCGCCCGCCTTGAGGGAAGTGGCATGCATTTGAAATGGAATATTTATGTTAGTCGGTGGATCGGTTTTTGTGCGTTAGCAAATGAAATAATAGACAAAAGGATTACACTAACGGTATATGCAATGCTACTTTACATAAAACTTAAGCTTAACTCAATTATTTATTGAGCCAGACAGGGCTTAGCCTAAATGAAGGCTGCCTTTTTGTGGATTTTGTGGCAATCCCCCTCCCTCTCTTTTTTTCAAATACACATATGTCACAAACACACAGACAGTTGATAAATTGAGCAAGTTGAACCCTTTTTGGTTTTGATGGGTTAACCATTTTGATAAAAGTTTTTGGCTCTAGGTCTTAAGGGGCCAAACTTTAATTAAACAATATTAAATGCAATTAAAAAAAAAAAAGAAGCGTCAGAAAATTTGACGAACGAAATGAAACGAAACGAATCAAAAAACTTGCGGAAAACTTTTTCGAGCGAAAGAGTTTTTGAAATTGTGCATTGAAATGTAAAGTAAAATGTTCATTAAAGTTTCTGCTTCTTGGAGTGCCACAAAATGTTGCACAATTGCCCAAACGACATTTTTCTTTGATCTACATGGTAACTCTTAGTCGTCTACTCTTGTTTCTTCTGTATTTAATTTTCCACAATGTTGGTTCTGTTCGCTTTAATGCCGCTCATCTCATCTCATTATTGTTTATTTGTTTGTTTGTTTATTAGCTTTTGTGCGTAAATTAAATGAAATTGTTGAGGCTTTCAATTTATTTTCGTGTGGATAAATATGTCTCTTTTTTTCGAAATTGATTATAAATTAATTAAATTTAACAATTGAATGCGCTCTATTGATAACCAGATAATCCGCAGCGATTGATGCGAAAATTCAATTATTAAAATAGTTGTATAATTGGCTCTAATTTGAATATAGTGACAAAAATAAATGTCTCACACTAGGCTTGAAAGTTTTTTGCACTAAAATCGATAGTTATCGATAGTAATCGGTAATGAAGTTGGTTTAAAATGGTCAACTACTTGATTCACTTACCGCATGCAGCAAGCACTTAGAAATTAATGGAAATTACAACTAGCGATAATAATCGAGTATAAATGGAATCAAATAGATATAATACTGTAGCTATATATATATATATTTTACACTTGGTTCTAGTTCTTGTAATGGAGGTGGTTGTTGTAGCTGTAGTTGTTGTTGTTGTTGTATTTTTGTTGTTGTTGTTGAAGATTTTGTTTTGATTGGGCATTTTGGTGGTTTTGACTGTGGTGCTTGTTGTTGTTGTTGTTATGCGGCCACTAACTGTACTTTGGATGTTGTAGTGTTGTTGTTGATGTTGTTGTAGTTGTTGTACTGCATTTTTATATTGTTAACTGTAAATATGATAAAACGTATAGGTGAGCTTTTATTTTGTGAGTTAGAAAAAAGTTGAAGAAAAGAAACATTTTTTTTTGCGGTTTTTATTTGAGGAAATAAAACAAAGTTTTCTTTTGAGTTTTTTTTTTTTTTGTGTATAAGTTTAAGTATTTCATTTATTTGTTTTCGCTCAAGATCAAAGAATTATGTGTTATGTATTGTTTTTGTATTGTTTTGTTGTTGGTGTTTTATGTTGTGGTTTGTAGCTTTTATGTTTATTTTTGAAGATATTTCGCTTGCATCGAAAGTATCTTAAATGGTTTTTCGTATTTTACTGTATTTGCGCTTAAGTTTAAATAAGTTTTTTTTTTTATTATTTTTCTTAATTTGTTTTGAAAGTTTTGCTTACAATTTTCGTTTTTGTTTTGCACTACAGTTTTATTTTTGTTTTCTTTTTTTTCTTGTATTTATTTTTTGTTTTTGAAATGCTAACAACATTTAATAAATAGTAGTTTCTTAATAATTGTTTATAATTTGTCATATTGTATGTGACTGTATAGGTGTACGTGTGTGTGTGTGAATGTTTGTGTTTAAACAAATTTTCTGTAGCATATTTTCAGGGGCTAGTTTTTTCTGATTTATTTCTTTTGCTTGGGTATTCGGAATGAATGCTATTAGTATATGTTTGTTGTATTTAAGTGTGTGTGTGTGTGTGTGTGTTAGTATGTATGTATACGAGATGCAGAAACGTGTTTTTTTTTAAATGTTGTTGGAAAATCTTGTTATCAAAAAGTTGTTAGTAGTTTTGGATTATGTGTTTTCATTTGTGTAGGCTTCTTATGTATGACTGTATGTGTATGCATGTATGTATTGGTTTGTTGTATATGTATATATGTGTGTGTTTGTGTATTAAGTATATAATGTAGCATATATATGTATGTATGTTAATGTTTGAGTGTGTAAGTATATATTAAGTGTTTTGTTTTTCGTGTTTTTGGTTTTTTTTTTCCTAAATAAATTACATTTACGCATTTTCGACTAAACACTTAGAAAATTCAATTTAAATTTGTTGCTATGAAGTTCTTGTTGTTGTTCGTTCTTGTTGGTTATATTCAGCCCTCAAAAGTAGCGTGTCTCGACATTTGCGGCATATATATTAGAATAGATAATATTATTAATAGTACTACTACACAATTTGCTTCCCTTTGTGTGTGAGTGTGTGTGTGTGTGTGAAGAAAACTAATCAATCAAACAAATCTTAAGCGAGCGGAAATAGTTAGTCAGTGTTTTTTTTTTGTATTTCGTTTCGCTTTTCGTTTTGTTTTTGTTGTTTTTTAAATTTAATTTAATTAAATTTAGTTAATGAGATTGTTTTTTTATTCGGTGGATAAGTTTAACAAGTGGCTATGTATGTGTATGTGTGTATTGTGTGTGTGTGTGTGTGTGTGTTTGTACAAATAATAATAACTATTTCCGCCACACATTATACAATCGAATCTAAAATTATATATAGTATATTAAACTAAACTAAAACGTTCAACGCAAATTCAACTAAATTGCATATTAACATTTTTATTTATTATCATTAATTAGATGAATTTTGTGTTATTATTTTAACTAAACATATTTATTGCACACGCCAAATTAAACAACTTTCCCGTTCTCTCTCTTTCTCTATCTGTTTATTGCTAGCTCTCTCTATATTATTAAGATTACAACCAGTCGATGTCACACATAAATCAAAGGGACTGTCTACCTTTTGTTGTTTGTTTCATGTTTTGTTCATCCACTTTTCTATTTTAGAGATCAAATATTTAAAATGAGCTTTGGGTGAAGAGAGATCCTAAATGTAGCAAACTGTAAAAGTATCGATACTCAAAATCGATGCAGCAAGCAATTAATTGGAGCCCCTAAATGTAGGCAATAGTTTCTAACCCAAACAAAATACACACATTGAGAAATTGCCTGCGATTCGGGGTTGTTTACCCCGGTTCCCCGACCATTGGATTAAAATGAACCAATAAATTATTCGCAAACAAAGAAGACCCAGATGTTCAAAATCGTATGCGGTATGTTGTTTGTGTGAGTGTTTTGGGTTAGTTTTGTGTGCACACATTTAGCATTTAGCATTTATGGGTTGCAGTACTTCAAACTGTTTGCTAAATAAAACACTGAAAGAATTCTCATACTCATAAACTTCTGTTAAGCACTAAGAGACAATTAGGAATGTATATTTAGTATGTATGTATGTATGTATGTAGTAGTATATATGTATGTATATGTATAACTCGGGTAAAATTTAATTATAGACATCTATTGTGGGAGTTTATTTTGTTTTGTTTTTTGGGGGGTTTCAAAAATTCATAGCTTGCTAAGATATACGATTATTATTTGTAATATTTCGTTTAATTATATACGTTTTGTAATTTAAAGATTTTTTGCAAAATTATCACCAGTAATTACGCGTTACGACTACACAATGCAGTTGTCCATTATTTCTTTCTTCATCTTCGTCTTCAATTTTAAAACTTAAGTCTTAAAACTTTTTTTGTTCGTCCTTTCCGTTAGCTGTCTGTCTGAGTGTGTGTCTGTGTGTCATGTTTGTCGTGTCTGTGGTGTAGATTGTTGTGTAATTTGTGGTGTAATTATGTTTTTGGTTATGTTCTTCTATTCCTCCCTCACCATTATCATCAGATGCCAAAAAGCGGATTTCGATTTTGTTTTTGATAAGATTCTTTGTTTGCTTGCATTTTAAAATTGACACGCTTGCTGCTTCTTCTTATTAAAAACTATATATATATATATATATATGTGTATCTATATATGTACATATATGTCATATATATACTGTATATATAACGTGTGAGTGTGTTTATGTATATAGTTTATATGTAAATATTTTGTTTAATGTATATATATATGTAAGTACTTGTTTGTGTAAGTATGTGTGTATGTATGTGTATGTTAAGTATAAACTATAAGCCTATAAGAATATAGTTGTAGTTTGTATCTATCTTTTTTTTTCTATAATGCGTTTTTCATATGTAGCTTATTCGTTTCTTGTATTTCTTTTTTGGTTTTTTTTTTGTTTTTTGGATTACTTTCTTAATCATTTTTATCATATAGATTATTATGAATTCGTTTCGGTGTACAAAGTTGTTGGTTTTGTTTTGTTTTTCTTGTTTTGCTGGAAAAAACCAAATTATAATAGAAAAAATTTATGTGTTTAGCAAGTAAAAAGTCTCATTCATAGAAAAATTTAGTTTATAGAAATATACTTTTTGTTGTGGTATGTTTTTAGCAATTCAAATTGTGTTTGTTTAGGCTTTGTAGTTGCAACTCGTGTAAGCAGCATGGTATCGAAAGATATATCAAAAATCGTCAAAAGAAATTGAAAATCGAAAAGCGATTTGTTAGAGGTTTCATATTTTTTTGTTTATTTGGAAAAGCAGTTTTCAACTCGTTGTGTAATGATGTTTTGGTGTTGTTGTTTGTTGTTGTGTTTTTTTTTTGCTGTTTCTTCCTTTTATATTTGTTTTTTTGGACGGTTTCATCAATTTATATTATGTATATAATTTTTTTGTCTTTTGTTTTATTTTTTTTTGGTGGTTGTCAATTCAATGATGTTGAATAAACTGGTCCATATATATATTTTTGTTGTTGTTGTTGTGTAATTGGTGTGAATTGCGAATTAAAAGAACTAAGTAAAACCGTTTTCGAGCATATATCTCAGTCACAATAGAACAAGAGGAAGTTAGATAATACTTTTTGTTTTTTTTTTCTTGGGGTGGTAATATCTCTGGGATGATTCATAAACAGCACCTACCTTGTGCCCCATGCGTTTTTTTTTTAGAGTTGAAAACTACGCGGCAATAAAAATTTGGGCCAAAGAAATGGCAATAAAAGAGACGAACGAAAACAAAAAAAAAAAAATGGCGAACCAAGAAGCAATTTTTTTTTGCATTAAACAACCTTAATTTAACATAATAGATTTTTTTTTATAACGAAATTTGTCTAGATTTTTTTTTAGTTTGATTTCCAATGCATTTGAAATAAGGTTTGCTTTTTGCTAATCATTTTCGCGAATGTGTAAAAACAGGCAAAATGAAATCAAAATAATTTGGCTAGTATTTATCTTAGTTAAGGTCTTTTTTTAAGGGTTTTTTCTTTTAAATGATCCACACACTAATCTTAGTTTAAACATCGCTTAGATCTAGATCATTGCATATTAAATATTACATACAATTCTTGCGGGGCGTTTTATGATTTTTCGCTTGATTCCTTTAGGTTTGTTTTTTTGTTGTTGGGGTTTTGTTCTTAACAATGGATTATGTTTTGTTTAGCAGTTATTAGTTGTTTCTTCAGTTAAAGTATACTGATTACTTTAATGTCGAAATTGTAAAATCGTTTAACTTAAGCCGCTTATAAATTTCGATATGTTAAAAATTCAGGAATTTTTTCACGCTTTAACAATTTGGCATACATTTTGGTATAGTTTCTTCTTCTTTATTTTGTTTAGTTGATTTTATTATTGTTTGTTAATAAATGAAACTCAAAAAAGGATTTGGAGAACTGTGCGTTGCTAGGATGCCTGGCTGCCTGCCAGAAGAGAAGAAAAGGTTTCTTTCGCTTTAAGCAAAATTATTTGTCATGATTCAATTCCTTTGAAAACATATTGATGATGCAGAAATCAGAAATCTAAATGTGAAAACCAAAGATAAAGAACAGAAAAAATAATTGTACATATACATATTTATATATATATATATATATATTTATATCAAAAAAATCGAGCGCGCATATTACAAAACTTTTGGGCACACAATAAACGCGTTTAAAAAATAACAACAAAATTTAAATATTAAATAAAACAAATTATTCATATATGTGTATAAATCTATATGCTGTTGTTTTTGTTTCTGTGTGTTTAACTCATACAAAAAAATATATAAAATAAAATTCTTGCGTGTGTGTGTTTGTGTGTGTAATGAATGGATTAACATTTAAAATTCCATATTATGATTTGATGTTTGATTTTATATAGTATTTATGTATGTATGTATGTATAAATTATAAATAGCTACCAAGTTGTATTGTTGTTGTTATTGTTATTATTATTATTATTATTTATGTATTTATTTTGTTTATGCACTAATTAGGAGCTTCAAGATCGTTGTTGCTTTAAGTTCTTATTAAGAAAATAAATTGTATGATTTAATTAACGAGATTTGTCGTCAGCTTCTGCTCTGTCCATAATAGTAAACCATTAATTGTATTAAATTAAGTACAATTATACTTAATTAGATATAATTAAAAAAATATTTTACAATTTATACGATTTACAACAAATTTACATAAGAACTAAGAGACATTTTTTCAAAAATAAAATGACAAAATGTGTAAACGAAATAAAATGAGCAAGAAAATATATTGCAAAATAAATAAAATAGTAGTTGAATGAAGAGTTTGTTAATTAAAGCAATAATTGCACATATAGTAATAAGAAACAAAATATAATGGTATGAGAGAAATATGAAAAATTCGTTTAACGGTTCTTCTATATAGCATATAGTATTCGTTGATTTGCATTTTAAGAACAAAGTTTTCTCTATAAGAAATAAAATTGTTTATAACTAGCTGCAGTTTTTTTTTTGCTTACAATTTAAATTAAATTTTATTATTATTTGTATTTGTTTTTATGTATTTCGTTTTGTTTTGTTTTAGTTAATCTAACATACGCCTTTGATATGGTTGTTACTGTTGCTTTTATTGCTGATATTTTTAAACTTTAAATTATTTTAATTATTATTTTTATTTTATTTTTTATATGCGTCACGCCAATAATTTACTTGGAGTTTTTGAAATGTTTGGCTCTTTCATATTTTTTATTTTTATTTTTTTTTTTGTGTGTCTTCCTAAGCTTAAAACGCCTCAAAAATATTTTTTGTTTTTCAATTTTTTCATTTAATGTAATTATGTGTGTACTTGTATGTATGTATGTATTTATGCCTGTGTCTCAATGTCGCTCTGCACTTATAATTATATAATTTATATAAATTGAATATGCTTTAAATTGATTTTGTTTTGTTTTTATGGTATTATTATTTTGTTTTGTTTTTAGTTGTTGTCGCTTTTTACATTTAGTGTAAAATTATAGTTAAATATTAATTTTAAATACATATACAGCTCATACATAATAAATTTATGCCTTTTGCTTAAACCTTTTTTTTTTTTCTTTTTTTTTGTAAATTAAGCACAAAAATTATGTTAATGTTCATTTGTCTTTTTGTCGTTTTTGTTTTGTTAATATTTAAATTTAAAAAAAATTATAATAAAACTACACGAAAAATACAAAAAAAAAAAACATTGGCTTGTGCAAGTTTCTCTTTTCTGGTTTTTTTTTTTTTAAATTTTGCTGAAATTCGCGTTAAACTAAAATTAATAAATTTGATTTAAAATTGCTAAATTTTTGGTTTAATTTTACACGTTTTGCGCTCTCGCATAATTTTAGTTTTGTTTTTGTTTTTTTTTTTGATAGTTTTTATTCCCCATTTTTTTTAGATTCAATAAATATTTTTTTTAGGTTTTTTTTTTAGCATCAGATTTTTTGTCTCACACGTGAATACTTGTCGAAATATTGTCCAAAGAAATTTTGTTTGTTGTTGCATTTGTTTTTTCCCATATTGTATATAAGTCTAAGTAAATGATATAATAATTAACTAAAATATTTAGTGTATATATATATATATATTTATATATATATATATATATATGTATGTATATATGTATATATATATGTATGTAGTTGAAAGTCAGTTGATTTGTTTTGTTTTTGTTTTGCATTTGCGTTTGTGTGGTTTATTATTATTATTATTATTAATGTTTTCTTTTTATTTTATAAATATTAATTGCATATTACATTGTTTACAATTTTAGTTTCGTTTTTCGTTTCTTTTTGTTTTTCATTTTCTCTCTCTGCAATTTCATCAAGTGCAACACACAACACACGAGAAACTTTACAAAAAATCAAATAATTAAAGCAAGAAAACATTAACGTATTATGTTAACAATGTTTTTTGTTTGTTTTGGTGTTCTTTTGTTTCAAATTTTAGTTATTAATTTTTTGTTTTTAATGCAACTAAACAATTTTTTTTAAACCTAATTCTTTTTGCTATTCGTCCATAATTTCCATGCATTCTCGTTTTATTTATGCTTTTGGGACGCAAACGCATGTAAATGTTTGTGTGTATGTGTGTGGTGTGTGTTTTATTTATTCTTGCCTTTTGAACGCCGCCATTTTGTATGAGAATGTATGTGTGTGTGTTAATTATGTTTAAGTGTGATCTTTTATAGTATTTTTCTTCTCATCATTTTTGAATTACAAGTAAATGGCGAGCGTTGAAAAGTTTACATGCGTTTGCGTAATGATTTTTTTGTGTGTGTGGTGTATCAAGTGTATTAATTTGATATATGTCAAGTCAAATTGAATCATCAGATTTCACTTCTTGTTGTTATGTTGTTGTTGTTTGTGGCTTTGTCCATTGATTTGCGGATTTCTTTCTGTTTGCTGATGTGTTTTAGTTTGTTTTATTTTTATGTCTGCATCGCCTTCCATATGCTTTCTCCCCCCATGTTGTTGTAGTTTTTGTGTTTGCATAGCTTTGTTGATGTTGTCGTTGTTGTTGTTGTTGGTTGATGTTGTTCGCTGCGCTTACACAATGGTTATCAAATCTCAATTGTAAATCTCCGTCTTGACATCGCCATCGTTCTCCTTCTCGATCATGCCCTCATTTGCAGCATTATTCCACGCACCATTCATGCTCTTTGACGATGAGAAGCACAGCTTCATTATGAATGGGAATTTGGTGCCTAAATATTGTTTGTTTGTATGGTTGTAAAATGAGAGAAAGAAATATGCATAGTTATAGAATCAATGGGGTTCCTTCGTTGCCAAATAAATGTTGATAGTATTGTTGTAGTAATGTGTATAAGTGTTGTATATCTGAATCAAGTTATTTGTTTTTCGCAGAGTTTCGTAATGAATGATGGGTGATATGGAGGAGGGGGGAAAATCGATGGTGGGGGGAGGAGAGTTTGAAATGGGATGAAGGAATTTGGTATATAGGCACTTAATTTCCAGTTTGTTGCGCGATTAGAAAAATAAGTTGGGTCATCTTTATGACCAAAAACCCATAATAAACCCATAATTAAAATCATTAATGGCCTAATGAAAATTGAAGAAAAGAAAAGAATAACAAACTGGTAAATACTTTAGCTAAATAAGCATTTTTCTTTGGGTGTACAGGGTATCTATCTTGATGCCTTTTATAGCTTTTCAACGTATTAAGGCAACCGAAAACAAAGACCAAGCCGCATTTTATGTGCCAATTAAATGCGGCAGCAGCCTCGCATCATAAAAATATTCTGCGACCTCAATATGCAATCAAAATCATTCAAACGTAAAAATTGCCAACCATCAGCAAAGAGCACTTATACACACATACAGCAGCACACATAAATGTGTAGGTGTGAGGCAGAGTAGCGAGAGTGCGGCAAAAATATTTGCTAGATGCATAATTTCACAGCCTGAAAGTATGCAATGGAATCTGTTTGCATTAAGCATTTGCTGTTTGCACGTATTGTATATCGTAAATCTTCAGGCAAGTATATGCTAGTGTGTGTGTGCGTGTGTATGTAGAAATACGCCATGTTGGGAGTGTATTTGCATTGCTTACATTTTTAATTACTATTTACCATGCACTCGAGCAGGCACTCGATGCAACACTGCAACAGGGGGACACAAATGCATCCACAACAACAACAAATTTGCAAACACAACACCCACCAAAATATTGACAAAATATATTCACACGCACGACGTTGTGGAAAGCAGCAATTCTCATCCTCAAGTCTTACGCCGTGCTGCACACACAAACATACAGCTATTTGCATAAAAGATTTTTCACGCAAGGTGTAAACAATGATAGCAGCAGCAGCAGAGAAAACGAGGAGAGAATGAATATCCGTGTGCTGTATGCATGAGAATACGTGAAATACACAAAGCACTCTCGATGGCAATGCTGCCGCCTGCACCTGATAGTTAAAAAGGTGTGCCAATGCCAGCAATAGCAGCATGCAAAATTATTCGAAACAGGCACAGATTGCAATAGAAAGATATCAACAAACAGCACGCTGCAGGCAATTAGATTAAATGAAATGTTGATAACATTTATTGAATGCTTGGCAATGGAAAATTGTATTTGTTAAGAATTGAAAATGTTTTTAAATTAAAGATAAACGATATTCCAAAATCAACAAGTATGTTCTGCACAAATCCCTATACTGTTTCTAACAACATGAACACAGCTATATCCACATACACAATTCAAATAATGTGTTGCATTTATAAGCAATCAAGAGCGTTTCACACACACAACAAGGACTTTGGCAATGACAGCGACTCTATTGCGAATCTTGCGCAAAATAAAATGTGTGTCATATATTGTGTAAATAATAAATACATACATGAAAGAATGTCAACAATCAAGTCAATCAACTGGAAATCAAATGTTGATTATTTTATGAAACGTTTTTTAGAAAATTGTGTCGACAGAAGAGAGGATGGATATGGGGCTTAACACACCAAAAATGTAAACATGAAAATAATAATCGTAATAATTGTGACCCCGGAAAATGTTTTTAAGTATTTATGGGCAAAGTTTAATGGGTTGTCGTTCTCGTTGTCGTTGAGTAAGTCTCGCGAGAGGAGAGAGAGAAGTGTGGAGTGTGCTTGTTATAATAGCTAATGTTTGAGTGCTAGGATTTTTGGCTGTTGCCCTATAAAATAATTGGCTACCAAAATTGTTTATCTTAATTACCGAAATTAAAATTTTCATCGCGACTCATAACTAAAAAACTTTTCGGCGCAACAACATTGAAACGCGAAAAGTTTAAACGGAAGGGGAGAACAAATGCTTTTTTTGATGTTTTGGATGGTAAGGATGTTTGTGTTTGTTTCGGTGTGGCAAGCAAGCAAAAGTCTAAAAAGGCCATTGCGAAAATAGCATTTAAACTTTTGCATATTGCCTACTTGCTGGGCTTAGATGGGTTTGATGGTTATGGTGGTGGTGGTGGTGGTGGTGGTGGTGGTGGTGGTAATGGTGGTGGTTTTTATTTTTTTTTTATGCGAAAATTTTGTGTAACTTTTTTTTTAAAAACTTTTTACTTTGTCCATATATTGGTGGACAACAAATTTTACTTTTAGCATTTTTCATTAATCTTTTATTTTTTCGAGAAACACTTAAACACAGCACTATCTCACCTTTACCCTCAATAGGCAGATGGTTGCACTTCATGATGGCGAGCACGGCCTGCGAAATGTTTGAAAACTCGATCAGACCCGATGACGAACGTTCCGTCTTCAAGGGGAATAGACGCACAGATGTTGCTGGCACATCCTTAATATTGAATATGCCAATGAGCTGATCCTCGGTAAGACCGGGCGGTGTGTTAAAGAAGTGCAAGATCTTAGCAAAAAAAAAATCAAAAGAGTTAAAATCATAATTATCATTACTACAGTTAATACTTACTTTGCTCGGTGGTTGAATGCGATTCTTACTGGCCTGTGCCGGTGATAGGAAACGATTGTTTTTGGAGCCAGTGTACTCCTTGAAGCTGGGTGTATGATCCGGCAGCAAGAATGGATTGATAACCTCCGATAGGAAGTTTTGCTTTGAGAATGCAATCTGTATTTTGCCGCCAGTGCCAACGGGAATGTTATTCAAATGTTGCACGCAACGTTCAACGGCAACCGAATCGCCCATTTGTACCATGGCGGTGCCCTCCTTTGTCTTCAAGAACTTGATCTGCAAAAAGTGAATGAAAAAGGTTTAAAATTAAATGAGAATTGCAACAGTTTTTTTTTTTGTTTTTGATTCAACAAAGTTAACTATGAAACCTTGCCACTTGTCAGTTGCATTTGTCACCCGCAATTTGTGTCACAGTCGCAGTAAATGTAAATAAATGCAATTATCTTTCTTCACACTCTCTACTCGCCGCCATTCACGTCAACACCCAATTCATTTCATTTCATTCACAAACACTCGAAAAGACACTCGTTGAACTGTGAAGTCCTCTCTTGTCGCGTCGAGTGTTTGACCTGTCGCTTCTTGCTTGCCACACACATTTGATTGAATTTTCTTGCAGTGTTTGGTGTTCGTCCTTACCTCTTGCAACCTTTTTGACCTCACTCCCCACCCCTTCAAAACCCAACGACCCTCTTGCTGTTGATCCCTAGCATGTGTGTCGCTTTTGACCTTAGGCAATAAGCTTAGCAATTTATTGTATTCAATTGAATTTTTTTTTTAAATCAAATTCAAAATTCAATTATCAAATTGAATGACGCCCCCCTAATTTGCAGTCCATTGTGCGATCTCTGTAAAGGTTCCTGTTCAATTTAATAAATATTTTTTGTACGTACGTGACAAATTAACAAAATAAAATATACAGTAAGGTAGAAAACTTTTACACAAGTATTTAGACCAGTAAGAAATAATTTTAATGAATAATGAATGTTGTCTATAGGGTATTTAGCTGCTCACATAACTAACAATAGCGCACGCCAACTTTATTTAATGTTATATAGTTTGACAGTTAACGGGACTTAAAATCTGACACGAGAGTACACTTAAAACAGTTAAAATGCTTGACACTTCAGGGAGCGTGATAAAGTCAATTAAATGGGCTTAGTTTGCCAAATTGGCTTAAACATAGTACGTATATAAGAGGCTACAAAACATATATACTTTATATTTCCAGCCCTCGAGAGTTTGTTTCAAATAATAATTTGGCAAAAAGCCTCATAAAGTTAATTAACCATAATAGACGATTCGAGTGCAATAATTACAGCGGTGAAAGTGAAAAGTCTACAGTTAGTTGGTTGGTTGGTTGCTTGGTTAGTTAACTTGGCCCGTTAACTTGGCTAGCTTGGCAATTGAATTTTCTATTGCTGCTGGTTGCTGCTGCTGCTGCTGCTGCTAGTTGCTGCTGTGAGGCATTGAACTCAATAAGTGAAAACGTGTTTTTGCACCTGCAACCAAAATTGGCAAGCAGCGAGCAACAAAAAAAAATAATAATAAACAAACGCCGTTTTAAATGCCTTCAATTTGGTGCAATACTTAAAAGCTCTGCGTGTTATTTGCTCTCACAAGCAATGCAACGCATAAAAAATGCGCTCACACGAATGTCATTTTTTGTTTTTGCTTTTTTTTTGATTTATTTGTTGCAGCAGCTTAAGAAAATTACCCAACTTGGCTTGCAGTTTGGTCAACAACAACTATGCCTGCAGTTGTTGTTTTTTTTGTTTGTTTGTTTGGTTATAGCCAAATAATTGCCGGGTTGTCTTTGTTTGTTGTTATGGTCGGTCTTAGGCCAGTTTTTCCACTTAAAAGTGACGGCAAATTGTTTGTTAGTTTTTTTTTTTGCTTGCCAATGGCAAGTAGCAAAACAACAACAACAACAACTATGGCAATCAAGTCAAGTGCCGCAATATTTTGGCAAGAAAAGATTTTTATTTAACTCAAAAGCAGTCGAGGGAAAAGTAGAGCAAAAAACCATAGCTTGGCAAAACGTTAAATAAAATCAAGCAATTAATTTATAAATTTTAATAAATTTTGTTTGCTTTTGCATCCAAAATTTGTAAACTGCTTTATTTGGGTTTATTATCTTTCATGCCATAAAACTTGCATTGTTTAATTTGCAGCTTAAGCTTATTGAACCCATAAAATAAAACCAATTTGCACATAATTAAGCGGTAAATAATTGAAATTAAACAAAGGAACATCCCACCCAGAAAAAAAATAGAACAAGGCAAACAGATTATAGTTTCATGATGATGATGTTAAATTTAAGCGAACTTTTTTTGCAATCAACCAAACGCAGGCTGAAAGTTAAAGCATATGTTGGCCATATATATATATATATATATAGTATAAATATATTAACGGATGTATATCGTTACGCATACGCTTGAATGAAACATGGAATGCGAATGAATAAGGAATACGGAATAACGAATAACGAATATATAACAACAACAAGAGCCAGCAGTGAATGAAAACTAAATGAGGCTTATCGAAAGAAAGGTAGACCCCTCCCCTACCCTCTTCAGCATTCCCTCTTTGAACCAAACATTCCCGAAACAAATACAATCCAGACACGAAAACAACTCTCTGGCTAGAAATCATAAAAATCACAAAAAAAATAACAAAAAAAAATAAAATTGCTTTTATATATATAAAAATATATATAAATAAATCGAAATAAATATAGACTTATAAATCAGTGAGGCAGAAAGTGCGCAGATAGGCCTGCCAAAAACGAATTCCCAAAGCTTCCCTCTACTAGCAGCTAAAACAAAAGGCATTTATGATAACAAACGGAGGAGGTTGGAGGCATGCCCCATACGGATTTATATGGACACGCAAAACAGGCGCCACAAGGATTCATTCAAAAATCAAAGAGCGTTCGCTATTGGCCTACCACCCCACCTCTCTTTTGCTCTCTCACTACGTCTCTTCATGGCTCACTGGCCATTGGTTGCGAGGCGAGGCGAGTTAGGGTATGGGTATGGCTAAGGGTAAAGCAGGTTCCATTGCCAGCGACAAACATTTGGTGCGTGCCTAATGAGCTGTGCTGTGTTTGCCCTCCCAAGCTCCACCACCACCACGTGGCTGACAATTGTTAAACAACAACAACCAACACCAGCTGCCCCATCAAAGTACCTTCCTCTTACTTTTTTTTTTTCACTAGAAAAATACCCTAATAGATATTTTTATGCGTTTGTGGCTTTAATTAAAAACAATGCGTGCTGTTCCAAACAGAAAGGCAAAAGGGTTTACTAAAAAATACTCTTCACCTTCTGCTTCTTAGAATAGTTTAAGCTGGTGCAATTCTTTCAAGAGCAAAATCTATAAAATTCTATTCCTACACTCTTAAAGCACATTATACCCGATGCTACCATATAATTGTTGTGTCTTTTAATTTTTCTGCTTAATGTGGCGTGGCGTCTGCTGCCGTTTGATTTAATTGCTCACGCGCTTGGTGGCAACAACAGGCAATATCAACAACAACATTGTGAACAATAGCTTGGAAAAATATTGGCTGCAATAGTTGCGCTCGAGGCCCAGGAGTTGCTTCCCCCCACCCCCAATTCATCCCCAATTCCCAATGGTCCTATTTGTTCCTCCTGTTCCTCTCACACCAAACGAAACCAAATGCTTTTTTAATACGCATTTAATTGAGTGCGTGTGATTGTTGTTGTTGTAGTGGCCGTTGTTGTTGCTGGAGTTTTGTTGCCTTTTAAAGACATTACTACCACCTTGGTTGTCGTGTGCAATAGAGCTGTTTTGGCCTCTTGATTTTTCTGTCAAGCCATTTAACCTGAAAATCAATTTGGTCGATGACTTCATGGCGCAGAGTTTCCAAAAAAAAAACTAATTAAATCAATTACTTTCAATTTAGATTGAGACGACGACAACGTGGCTTAAAGCAAACACATTTTGTTGACAGGAAACAAAAATACTTAGCATTAAATATGCATCACAAGTTAGATGCCACGCCTTGATGTAGGTTTTTTGTATGAGTTTCAAGTGGTGATAATGTTATCTGAATGTGCAGTATTAATCGGTTGATTTTTAAGGGAGTTATGATTTCATAAGATTCTGATCCATCTTTAAGTTGAAAAAAATACTGAGCACTTAATATGCAACACACACACACACACACACACACACATCTCGCACGTCTTTGCAAAAGGTAGTTAAATATGCCCAGCCTTGATGTATGCTTTAAAAATTACAAAACTGACACAGGCAGACACATACTAACAGGCTGTTAGTAAGGAGAGGAAGAGATAGCGAGGGAAGGGCTAGGAGAGGGCAGGGATATTATCTACCTTCGCTTTCCTTCCTGTGTGTTTGTTAGGCAGTACAGCTACCTCATCTGTTGGGTTGATTGCCCCTAATCCGATGGGATAATCAAATATTTTTTCCGTTTTTTATTTGACTTTGCTTTTTTCTTATCAGCCTAAGAGAAAAGTTAATGCCAAATTCTATGAGGCTTGACTAACGGGATGTGCGTGATTTTTCTATCCTTATTTTTGTAGTTGGACGACCTTTTTTGTTGTTTGTTTTTCGAGTAAATCTATGAAAATCGACTGTTTAACTAACAAGCTTTTAAGTAGTGAACTGATTTATGCAACAGTTAGCTTTAACACTGAAGAATTTATGATTTAAGATGAGGTATACTTTCACTACTTTACAAGCTCTTCTCAAAGCAATAAGTGAGAATTGATAACAATTTCCATGAAATTAGACAGAGAGCATTTGAATATCGGTATGCAGAACATGTTCGCTTTTTTATTGCTAATCTACAGCACATGCCTTTAAAAATTGTTTCGTCCGTTAAGTGAGAGAAGGAAGATAAAGTTGCTTGCGCTCTGGGGACGCACATTAACACAAACCCTCCAACGACTACAACAATAACGAACGAGAGCCTCAAGTTCAAGCAGGCAGCAGCACTTTGATTGAGTGCCCATCAATTTCTCATTCGCAATTCAAACATGTCGGACAATAAACTGATCTACGCATACACAAACACATATGCAAACACATGCACACATATGTTAGTTTATAATGAGGTTGGCTGACATTCCAAAGAGCGAAGGGAATGTGCTGCCCACTCTTTACCGGATTGGATTGGATTGTTAAAATGAGATAAATGGGAGAAAAAAAGAGAAGAGCAAAGAGCTGAATGCTTGTGGCTTAGACAAAGAGGCAAAGCCACAGTGAATAATGTTTGCGCATAATCATTTTTAATGGCTAATGAGTAGTTTCCGTCTCGGACAGGAACTTTGTAATAAATCTCAACTGTGCGAAACAGCAACAACAACAAGAAAAATGTGGACTAAATTGCCTTGCCTCTCGCTAGCCAGCTCTAAACTGAGTTAACCAACTATCCGCTTATCCGCAACTATTTTTAGCTAACTCCCCGGCACAATCTCCCCATATGCCCGCCCTCTTTATAACCCACTGCTTCGTTGACCATCGTCAATTCGCTTTGTGACTGTCGGTTGTTAGTTTGCTTTTAGTAGTTTTTCTCTAGTTTTCTTTTCTTTTTGTTTCGCAGCGTAAATTGCATTTAATTGTGGATGGGCGTGAACACGCAGGCACCCAAAGTGGTCTCTCTCTCTCTTTGAATGTGTGTGTGTGTGTGTGTGAAGGCTAATGGAGAGCGCAATTGTTGAAAAATTGGATGATTGCTAGGATTTATGAAGTGGAAACTATGGTTAAGAGATAAAAGCGTTGCCATATGGCCAAAAGATAACGGTTAAGTACTGTTGCATTCACAGAGAGTTGCCATATAAAAAGTTAGTACCGTTAGATTAATACAGAATTGCCATAAAAGAATATAAGCTGCGTGAAATTACTTTTAAAGATTCAAAACAATCCATGCATGCCGAATTTTAAAGTTATTTAATTATTAAAAACCCCCACAGCAACGCTTATAAATTGTTTTTCCCTTAAAAATCAATAAAAAAATAAATACGTCAGAGCACAAGAAATCAATTTGCAATATTCGCTGAGAAAAACGGAAAAACTAGTTACTTTACGTTAAGAACAACTAGTAACAATGTGTAACCTTTTACCCTTGCATCCACAACCTATACTTCGCCCCCAAAGGATACAATTTCAAAACGCTTAGCGATTTTTGTTCTCCGTTTTACTTTTATGTCGCGTATATATATATTTCTAGTGAAAAACCTCAAGAGGGTGTGCGCATTGTTACTAAAGGGTGGCAAGGGGGAACAACTAAAATAAACAAAGCACAAGTCAGAATAAAAAGAAAAATAACCTAAACTGACTTCTTCTTTGTTGTTGTGTTGCTGCTGCGGCTGGTGTTGTCGTCCCTGGTTGGGTTGCAATTATCAAAGGACACACAAACAGCGAGGCGACTTAGTGGCAATAAAAAAAGTGAAAGCGACTCCTGTTGCCAAGGAACTAACTTAACTTTCTTCCTCTCCACTGCTCTATATATTTGTTTTTGTTTTACTATGATGTCGCCGACGACGCTCAGCTCAGCTCAGCTCAGTTTATTTTCATTTTCATTTACTTTACAGTTTTCGCTTTTATTGTTAATGGCAGCTGAATGAAAGCAAAGGGACGAGGGCGTGGCTTATAATAGTTGCGCTAAATGCTCCCAAGAGCACAAAAGTTCTTGTTGTTGTTGCGCTCTTCCTATTTGAATTGTCATTTTCATTTTTTTTTTTTTGGGATTTTTCATTTAATGGATAGCATATTTTGATTTACTTTTTGTATGTTTTCCTTAGAGGAGTACAATATTCTTAAACATTTCTTTTTTGACTTCCTTTTCCTTTTGAATCAATTCTATTCGCACGTTTTTTCTTGTTGTGCGTGGCACACGAAGCTGATGACGCTGCACTGATTGCTGCTCGCAGGCATCTTTGGTTGCGAAGTGCCTTTCCCCCCCCTCCCGCCTACTCTACCCCTTTTCATTTCTAGCACATGTGTCTGTAGCAATAATCTAAAACGCTTTATCTAAATGTATTTTGGTTGTGTGTGGACGACTCCCTTATCTCCGTCCTCTCCATCCTTGAACAATTCTATTCTCTCAGTAAGCCTAGGGGCTGCTGCTTTTAGCCTTAGCTTCAACCAAAGTCATCCTGGCTTTTGCCTTCACAATTTTTATTGCCCTTCGTTTTATTTGCACATTTACAAATGGAGCGTACCACCCGAAATGTGTCTTGTGGTTGGTTTGCTTTCTTTGTGCCTGCTGCTGCTGCCCAACAACACCTTTTTTTCTGCTGACAACCAAAAGCGAGGCGATGAAACTGCGTCATTACTTTACTTTTTGCTCGTGTCATCTGGCTAAGTGCAAGTTCTTAAGTGCTTCAAGCCATTCACAGAATATGACGCACAACATTTTCACTTAAAAGTGTAGCAATTGAAGTGATTTTTAAGGCTACCAAAAAAAAAGTGTGTTATTTTAAGGGGTTTAAATGCACACCCAAACTTAGAATATGTGTTTGTGGCTTGTAAAATATTTAAATAAAATGTGACAATTTAGTAAAAAAAATCTTGAAGTACGTATACTTGTTATGTGCAGCTTTTAAGAGCAGTCTTTCTTTATAGCCGTTTTAAGTTTGCATGTTAAAACTGCTTTACGGCTCAACCTAAAGTTGTTACTAAAGCTTTTCTTCTCTACATTTCTTGTTAGCTTGTGTTAAATAAATCTAGAAACTAACTAAAATTCACTACAAAAAAGCTATCAACAGCTTTAAACTGTTTATTTTAAACCTTTAAAAAGAGTTTTTTTTGTACTTTTCGTTCAATGTTGATTGAATAAACATTTTCATTACCCATTTTCAAAGTTTTTTTTTCTCACCCATATCATTTAATTAACACATCATGATTATCTTGGAAACAAAAAATCATTAACTGATTGTTGCCTGCGATTTTGTCATGTCATGTTGTTGTTTAATACTTAACAAATTAATTCAGTAGATGGAGGAGACGACTTACCCGTGCGACATTGCCATAGAGGCAGACCAAATTGAAGAGCTTATCTGTGTTGGAAGTGTCATGGTCCATGCCATAGACCATCATGACAGCGCCCTGCAGCATGGAAAAGAGACAAAGAGAGAGAAAAAGCAACAAATTAATTAAAATGCTGTCCAGTAGTAGCAGCGCACAGCAGATGCAGCTGCTTGCTGTGGGACAGAAAGCAGCTGGCGGGGATTTGTGGGCTGTGTGTGGCTTTGATTTGCAGCTGGCAACGATTGCGGCAGATAGTAAATTGTGAATTACAATTACAATTGAAATTATATTTATAAAACAATTTAAACAGCAGCAATTCAAGCCATATGCGAATAAAATGCAGGTTGATGTTTTTTTCGATACTTACCTGAGCCTGTCCTTGTTGGGCGAAAGCGACGGGTGCATTGCGTCCGGCAACGACACCGGTGGGCTCCTTCATGAGGCCAGTTGGATGGATGGATGCGCCCTTCCAGTTATCCGGCTGGGTGGGATGATATTCGGGTGCACCGAATGGCGGGAAGGCCGTACCTGGTCCCAATAGTGGTGGCTCTTTAAATGGAACAAGATTGTGCGTTTGAGCTGGAGCAACAAGTTGTTGTTGTTGATGGTGTTGTTGGTGGTGGTGGTGGTGATGATGTTGTTGTTGTTGTTGTTGTTGGTGGTGGTGTTGGTTGTTGTTGTTGTGGTAGTGGTGATGGTTGTTGTGGTGGTTGTTGTTGTTGCGATGTTGTTGTTGTGTTTGTATTGTTGCAACTATCAGTTTTTGGTTTTTGTCAGCAACCAAATTTTTCATTCATGTTATATACACACATTGCATGCAACAACAATTTAACAAGTAGTATTTACATATATAAAAATAAATAAAATAGAAAAAACAAAAAAAAAACAACAACCATAAAAATAATGATGAAAAAGCTTTTGAGAGTTAAAAATAATAAAACATTTCATATAAATCGAAAATTTATTTTATGCTATAAAAAACGAAATGGTTTTCTATTTTATTTTTCGGAGATTGTTGTTGCATGCAAAATGTTGTGTATGTGTGTACCTGTTTTTGTAGTTGTTTTTGTTGTTGATGTTTTTGTTTCAGGCGTCCTTTTTTTATTTCTTTACTTTTGGCCAAAAGTTGCACGAATATAAAAAACCTAACCAACAAATATGAGCCAAAAACAAAATTGTGGTTCTGTTGCCAGCGCTTTGATAAGAATAAGCGTCAAAGGAGTAATAACCGGGGAACAGAGCTAATGGAATCGGTGGTTGGGGTAGGTGGTGTTGCAAAATGTGGTTTCTATGTTTTTCTTTCTTTTTTCTTGTATTCTTTTTTTTTGGTTCTGTGGCCGTTTGCGGTTTGGCAAAGCGAGTTAATTGAATTTTTCTGAGCGAGCCTACGAGAATACAACGAAAAATACATTTCTGTGCCTTGCTTCATGGCGGTTTTGTTAGTTGCTAACCGGCAAGCGACACAGTGCAAAATGAACCCAAGGCTACTGCAATGTAGATTGTTAAAGCCTGAACAGACTTAGTTTGGAAAGCAATGCTTAATGAAATAAGAGACAGAGATTCAAGGAAAATGCAATTAAATAAGAAAAGAAATATTGAAAAATACAAAAGAGCATTGCCATGCATATATCCATTTAATTCTTTCGCGAAAGGATAGTATATGGAACGCAGGTAAACACTATTCAGTACAGATGTTATTTCACTTAATATTTTCACACCAAAATGTACATTCCTAACCCACTGTAATCTCGCACAATAACTGTTTGTTTGTGTGCGGCTCCGAATATTGTCAACATGTAGGAAAAAACCACATCGACAGGCCAATATAACCAAATAGCGAGTCCTAGGCATAGATTTACAGCCCACCCACACAACGAAATACCCTTGCTAAAAAAACCGCAACATACACTCGAAAAGGCAAAAGCTCGAAACAAAGTGTAGCGATGCTGGAAACTGGAGCGCTATAATTAAAGCGAAAAGCGTTACAAACTGTCAAAATGTCGCGCGGGTCTCGCTGGCAATACGAATACAAATACAGAAGAAGGGAGAACAACAGCAGAAGACTGGGTTGTAAAGAGGAAAAGTTGTTGCCTTGGCATTTACTTAATTAACTTTTAACACATGTCTGTGCGCAGCAAGAGAAACAGAGAGCAGAGTTATAAAAGTCGCTCAAGTTGTTTGACGCCATTTAAGCCAGAAACAAAGTAACTTGCTAAAAAAGGATCTCTGGAAACTTTATCAATGTCACGTCAGCTACTCAAATTTGCATTTATCCTTTCTCACTCTACCTTAACTCACTGTGGTCTCGTTTTTTGTTTTTGTTGTTTTGATTTGATTCAGTTGCTGGACCAAAAAAATGCCACTGGCACAACCAACAACAACAACTATTTGTTTGCTTTAGTTTGGTACGCGACACTTTCACAACTCGACTAACCTGACAAAATATTTATACAAAAATCTACATAGCGCGCGCGAGGTTTTGCCACTTGATGCAATTTGTTTATTTTGGTTTGTTAGGTTTTCGCGCTGGCCATTTTGTTTTTGACCAAATTGGACACAAATTTACTTTCCGGGTTTCGCCGTTAAGAAAAAAAAGTTTCCCTTATCCGATCACTTTACTCCAGCGTATTTAATCTCATGAAAGCCCCAAAACTGCATATATCTACCTGCTGTTATTGGTTGTTGCCTGTGGCAGTTTAAACCAGCTCAGTTGACCAGATAACTGTTCTATCGTGTTGTTGCGGTTTTTTGTTTTTTTTTTTTTTGGTAAAGCTCTTATTTCATTTGCATGCGAATTTTATGCTTTTAAAGCGTTGCGTTTGACAGTAAAGCAATCAAATGGATGCACAGCCACGATTCAATTTAAGACTTGGCCTTAAGCAAATAAGCCGCAAACAAATATATTGTATTTTGGCAAAGATGGATGGTGCTGTTGTTGCTGCTACCCCTAAATCGTAATCGTACACGCTGAGTTTTAGTCAATAAATGCTCGAAAGTTGAAACGTGCCACAGCCGGAGGCAAGAAACATCCAAGCGTATCATTAGTCATTCATTTTAACTAGTGTGCCCCACATCAAAATCAAGCTTCACTCTCTCTCTTCTCTCGCACAGCTTTAATTGAAATCCAGAGACGGGTCGCTGATTTGTTGCCCAATGCGCACAATGGGGCGTATGCTTGACACGAAGTTCAAGTTTTTCGGTCAAGCAACGACGAAGACGAGGAAAAGGAAAAATGCTTTTACAGAGAGCCGCCCCTGGGGGCAGGCAAATGTTGGCAGCAGTCGGAAGCGTGCCTAAAATGTTTAAGCGGCGGAATGAAAGTACACATTGTGTTGCATGCAGCAATTGTGTGATGGTGGAGAATGTTCACACGCAAGGCGACGATGGCGACGACGACGACGTTGCTCAGGTGTAAATTTTGCGCGCTCACCGAAATTATTTTAGATTATAAACCATCAAGCGAGGCACCGGTGGGGAAGATGTGTGTGTGTGTGTGCTTGGCCGGAAGTTGTAGTTTAGTTTTTATGAAGCGCAAACTGTGGCGCGTTGGCAATTTAACTCCATTTTGCATTTGATGGTTATTTGCATGCGAGTGTTAAGTTACTCATACGACACGTGGACCACAATTAGGTGCGGAAGTAGCCAATAATGTAAAATTAATAAAGTTTCGCCAAAGTGTAAATAATGGCATAAGCTACTGCTGAACAAGATGGCGTGTAGTTTTAAACGTAATTGGGTAAAGTATTTTCAAATGGAAATTTCCTCAACTGCAATTTGCGTAAGAAGTTTTGAGCAAGTTAAGCGCGTGACTTGAAGTTACTTGAAGGCAAGACAGTTGAATAAGTTTGTTTTAAATAAGTTTATGTTGTGAAGTTTGGCAACAGTGTGCGAAAAAAAAACTTCTCTATTGCAACTATTATTTGCAATATTATTTGATATGCTCTTAGGTGCTCGATTAAAGTGCGGCAACAACGCATATATATATAGTTGCCAGCAATATATAACTAAGGCCATAAAATGAACGACTAAATAAACATAAAATCAACCAGGCGCAGCTCAAATGCCAAACAACAACAAGCTGAAGAGTCGCCATAAACACTAGGCACTAGACCCACCCCCTACCCCTCACTACTGTATCTTGCACCGGCTGCCAGCCTCATCAATTTGCTAGAAAACTGCAACCTGGCAACGCTGCTTTGTGCTTTGCGAGTGAAAAATGGCAACACACAACAAAACACACACCACACACATAGACCCGTTAAAACGGTAAGCAAAAAAAAAAAAAATTACAAGCCATTCGGCATATGCAACATTTATGTGGCGTTTATTGCAAAATGCACATGAGTAGGAGGGGGTGTGGG
This sequence comes from Scaptomyza cyrtandrae, assembly GCA_035044605.1. Taxonomy (NCBI): domain Eukaryota; kingdom Metazoa; phylum Arthropoda; class Insecta; order Diptera; family Drosophilidae; genus Scaptomyza; species Scaptomyza cyrtandrae. The sequence goes on from JAWNNS010000642.1 coordinate 1,125,691, forward strand.
TGGAGGAGGGATGCTTGGGGCTATGAACACACACTCTTGCTGTACCATAGTATTTATTCTACAAATTGTTGCATACTTTGTGGCATATTGGCGCACTTTGTCGAGCGGCAAATGGCAAATGGTTGAAGGAGGGTTTGTTTTTAGGGGTTGGCTATATCGGATATATATATATACAGACAAACAAGGCATTGTATGTGTGTGTGCAAAACGAACGTTGGGGCAAACCTTAATTGCAATTTGCTTAAATGTATGCTACACAATTTTTCACTAACCCCCACGAGTCACAACATTATGTCAACTACACACACAGACACACAGAGAGATCTCTCCCTGTAAGCTGCTGTTGTTGTTGTTGTTGCTGCTGCTTAGGTGTGCATTTTACTTTTTTCTATTCAATGATTTTCAATTTGTCAGAGTCAACTTTGCTGGCACAACGCCGTACGAGCGTCCTACTACTAACTGATAGCTATTGCTGCTGGCTTGCTGCTTGTTTATCTGGCTAAAATGCATTTTGCTTCTCCTCTCTCTTCCAATCTCTCTCTCTCTCTCTCTTGATGTCATGTGACATTAATTTACCAATCCCCTCGCCCACTGTCAGTTTGTGCAAGTCTAGCATAAACATTTCCATAAGCAGCTTTCAAATTGAATTTGTTTTCATAAGCCAAAACTATTATGTGACAGTATCAAAAGAGTTTTCTACTCTCTTCGCGTGTGCGATATGACAACAGACTTTATAAAAAATAAATATATATATTTATGTGCGTGTGCGTGTGTGCTTGTGGGTGTGTGTGTGTTTGGGTTGATTATGTGACAATGAGCCTGATTGGTTTTTAATGTTGTCGTCGTCTTGCAGCCAACAACATTTTGGCAAACCTCCCACAAATAGAAATTGTAAGATTGCTGAATGCTTTTTCGATTGTGATTTAGTCCGTTGAAAAACTATTTATGAAGCTACTAAACAAGCTTTACACAAATAAAACGTGCAGGAAAAGTTTGTGAAAGCAATTTAGTATAAAGATAACTGAATAAGGTTTTTGAAAAAAAAATCACACTTTCAATGATTGTATTTCAGGTTTTAAAAAATACATCTTCAACATCTTATAGATATAAAAATTATTCGCATAATTCTATTCAACAAAAAGAAAATGCAAATAATACGCAATAATGCCAAATAGAAGCGCGGAAATAAAGCGTAAAAAAGAAAGCAAATGCTTATCACAAAAGAAGTAGAAGTGAAAGCTAGCAATGAGGCAATTTATATGCGACACGCGACCAGAAACCGAACTATAGAAAAAATTCCCTCAAGTATTTGGCTCGAGGTTTGGTTTCCCCTTGCCTTAAAAAGAAATTAGCCAGAGTGATAAGAGAAGTAAAAGGACATTTGCGAAAGGATTGTTGTTGTATTGTTAACGAGCTTGCCTTTTATCCCCGAGACACGGTGGCAAAATAAATTTACGTTTAATTCTCATGAGCTTAATTACGTTTACGGAACGGGTTTAAATAAAAAAAATAAAACGCATGTAATTGTTGTGCTGCCAACGAGATTTCTCGTGCTGCTCTCTCTCTTCTCTCTCTCTCTTTCTTTCTGTCTTTCTCTCTTTCTTTGAGAGGAGGCAAACAGGTTGCTAACAAGAAAATGTTAAGTGTTGAGGCCACAAAGGACGCGACACAAACCTAATTAGAAAAGCAAAATGGATTTCAAGTTGACTTTTGCTGTTTAGTTGTTTGTTTGCTGGCTTATTTGTTTGTTTGATGCGTGTGTTGTGAGTAACAAGATAAAGGTCAAGCGCCATAATCAGCAAGCCAATATGTGTGTTTGTGCGAGTGTGCGTGGGTATGTGTGGGTGTGCGTGGGTATATGTCAAAGTTGACGCTGCATTTCTCGCTCGAGTTCACTTTGGTCTGGCCTAATTAACGCATTCGCAAACATTTTCATAGCCATGGTCAACGCAGCTTTCATCGCATGCAAACACACACAAACATGCAAACACAGCCCACACACACACACACACACTCGAAAACTTCAATTTGGTCTATAAACATTTTCCCCAAAGCTTCGTTATCATCAACTCCTTCTGTCGAGTTCATTTTTGTGTATTCCACTTCAATTTCCGTCTAGAGCTTTTCATATCTCTTTTCCCTCTCCATCATCTCATACCGATGGCAATTGCAACATTTGGCCAAAAGCAATGACAAGAGAGACATTTGCTGGCCAAAAGCATATCTATTCGAGTGCTACGAAAAACGATGCGACTACATAAGTTTCAAGTACCACAAACAAAACAAACCGATACTTATACAAATGATAGGATAGAATTTTGAGTATGGGAGTTTCAAATAGATTGTTAGTTGGATGACAACACATCATGTGTGTGTTGTGTGTGTGATTTGTTTGTTTGTGACCCCAAACTAAAAGCACACCCAAAAAAAAAAAAAAGAAACCCTTGAATATTCGAGTTGTTTTGCGGTTTGATGTTTTGACTTTTGTGGAACGATGAAAGGCTGAGTTCTCTTCCCCATTTTTATTTTGGCTGCTTTCTTTCCCATGCTTATGGCAATTTTTTTTTTTCAGCAGTTTGCTTTTGCTACTTAATGGGCGTCATTTGTATGCTGGGCTTCTTTAATAACATACAGTAAGCACTGTGCTCTGACGACTTGCAGGGTAGTTGGTGTGAGTTTGTTAGGAGAACTAAAACTCATTTAGAATTAACATAAATTTACTTAGAATAATGCTTAATACCTACGTAAGTAGTATGTAGGTTTTGGTTTTCATTCTTATCAAATGTAAATTATTTCTTGCCCTTATTTACTGTAAGCCTTAACGAGCGCACACTGTGCCCACAAGTATTGTTTTATTTATTAAACAAAATTGCGCAACAAACGAACGACAAATGAGTGGGACGACAATTTACTTTGGTTGCTTTGGATTTGATTAAGTTGCTCTCGTTATATTTTTTCGTTGGGGTTTCTGTTATATTTTTTTACTGTTACAATTTTCTTCTTTGCCATTTGTTGTTAGCCAGATAAGTGTGAAGGGAATGAATGAATCGATAATGCCTTTTGGCATTAGCATTGTTGTGCTATACACAAAAAAAAGGCATTGCTAAATTGGTGGACAAATTTGATATTGTAATTTGTGAACTGAAACGAATATTGTTGCAGCGCCAAGAGCACGTTGCAAGTGGCAAGCAACCTTTTTTTTTGTGGAAAACGCCAAACGCATTAGTTTAATGCAAAATTAATTGCTAACAACAAAGAAATTTGTTGCAAAAGTTGTTGATGTTTTTTCTCTTACATTTTGTTTTTTTTTTTGCCAAGGCCAGCTGTGAAAATTAATTACAAATTATTAGAAGTAGCAGCAAAAGAACTAGAGAGCAGGAAAAGAAGAAGAGAAATGCCACAACAGCCGCTGTCAGCATAAATTAAGCAAATGTGGCAGTTGCACGGCAAGCCAAGGATGGATGGGCGGAGAGGTTTTCGATGTACTTTGCCTCATAAAATTATGAAATGGAACATTAAAGAAAATCATCAGCTACATTAAGCAGCAGCAGCTAAGCAAATTAAGCAAAACTGCTGCGTTTTGTGGTTTATAAGGTGGTGAAGAGAGGGAAGCACAGTGGATACATGTGGTCAATTGGTTTTTGAGGCACGCAAGACAAGAGAACTGGAAGAAACGGTGTAAATTTTTGATTATGCGCAACATTTAAAACATAATTTGTATGCAAATGATGTGAAAGCTGTAAGTTTGCTCCACCAATGAAGAGAGATGAGCGAGAGAGAGAGAAAGTAATGGGAGAGAAAGGAGAAGAGTTTTTCAATATACTTCAAGTATGGAAAACAGAGCAATAAGGATTGAAGGTAAGTGAAGTGAATTCTTTCTTTTTATAAGACTAAGATTTTACTTAAACTCATAACGAAACCTGTTTTAAGCCAACCTTTTCACACAATCCGTAAAAAAGTTCAGCAAATTCCAACTTCAGTTTAAAGTTCATCAATAGCATTAACAACTTTAAAACTGTATCGGAGTAGCTCTATCTGTTTAAGTTCCCTCTCCACCCAACTCACTTATTTGACGCTGATGAATTGCTCTTGCATTATTTAGTTATTTTAGCTGTCCAAATGCTTTGGCGAAAGTAAGTTTAAAATAACGTTGAAAGGAATCTTAGGCATGATATTATCTGTTTTAATACTGTAAGATCTGGTTGCAGTCATCAATCACGTGCATTTGATTGAAGATAATCGACGCAATATTGAACGAAACAACTTTAGCTCTCGCTCTCGCTCTCTGCTCCCGTTTGGTAAGTCACTTGAAACATTTTTGGTTCAATAGTTTTATTGTAACATCTTGCAGTACACAAAGTGAATGCAAGGGAAGGGGGGGTGGGGGGGGGGGGGTGGTGGGCTACGTTATTGCCCATTAGGGCTCGGTAAGGAGAGCAGAAGTTGCTTGTTGTGTTCGGTTGGGTTGGAATCGAAAAGTTGGTCAGGCGATGACAGCGACATTATTCTTGCGACAGACAGCAGCAACAGCAGCAGCATCATCATTTTGGATGTGCGTGCTGCTGCTGCTTGTTGACATCACTTTGATTGATCGCTTTTGATTGATTGATGCGAAAGAAGGGCTGGAAGAGGTCAGAGGCGGACTTATGCCCACTAGACACATCAACTTTACTTTAAAACCATTAAGAATTGGCAACTTTTATTGTTTTTTTCAAACAAGAGATTTAATTATGGCATCGTTCTGTCCACCCACAGAAAAGCCCTTCTCAAAAGAGCTTTGAGCGTATTTTTGAAATGACCGCAACATGACACAATTTGTCATTTTCAATTTTATTGAATTACCATAAAATGCTAGCTGACACACAATTTATATTTATGTCGTTTCGAGTTTCGTACCTTCCCCCCCGTCCACCATCCTTATTCATAAATGCGGTTATCCGAATTTGTTGTTGTTCGTGTTGTTTGTGGTAACGCGCCCTTATTGTTGGGTTATTTCACTATGAATTAATTTATTTTGTGAAGCGAGAGTTTTTGTTTTTGAAATTGGCAAATGATTTACGAGAGACAGCGAAGGATTGTTTGAAATTTCTTTACTTTGTTTTTAATTTTCATTTGCTTCAACGAGAGAGAGAATTTATTGTAAAGCTTAATTTGATACTTGTAAAAATTACGACTTGCGAGTTATAATTTATTATGCGAGGTGAAAAAGGTTAATGGAACATATACATTTTTCTTTAAGGAATTTACTTCCTTGCTTTAACTTATTTAAATGGTTGCCTCGCACATTTTTTAAAGAAACGAAATGCAAAAAATGATTCAATTAATTTGCCTTTGCATTAAGTAAGCAAACGTGAAAATGTGTGCAAAAAGGAAAAAACCTATATAAATGCCAGGGTGAGGAGGGGAAGGAGAGTGTCAACCAGCACAAAGTAAGCCATAAAACAAACCAGCAGACAAATAAAGGGCAGAACTTTTTCTTTACACCTACGACAAATATGCGCTGCCTGAAAATTAAGTAACAAAAAAATGTACGCCGAAAAAAATACGTTTTTTTTTTCGTGAAACAGGCAAGATAAACACAAACCCATAACACAACTCAACTTTGCCCCAACTGATAAAAAAGGCCTGACAACCCTGACACAAAGTAAAGAAAATAAAGTCGTGCATTTAATTTACATACATGCGACAGAAAGGGATGCGGGGGTTAGTTTGGGGTTAACTGCTTCTGCTTTTAATGAACATACGCAATAAATCTTCGAGTGGTTTTCGCATTTGGAGAAAAGCAGCCATCAACAAGAAACGCAAGAGCGAGAAAATCTTCACACGATGTTTCTTCGAAGGCTATAAATATGCCAAAAAAAAAAATAAAAATATTTTTACCGCCTAAACACACCCCCATCTACCTTCCCTGCCTGTTCCGTTGGTATTTTTATGTATTTTTAAGTGTTTCCTTATGATTTTTTTTTATTTTGGTTTATATATACATTTTGCCACCTGCGCGACATTCTTTGGTGGGCAATGGTGGGCGTGGCCAAGACATCGTATTGGTTAGTCAACAGACGAACAAAATTTGTTCGAAAATAAATATCAAGCGAGCGAGCGAGTGAGTGAGTGAGGATGAAACGTTTTAGTGGAAGAGAGAGCACGCAAGTGAGATATATTTATTTTTGGGCCATTTATTTGTATATTTTTAACGGCATTTTGCTGCTGAGGCGGCGTCGTTTTGTGCAATTAAAATTAAATTATTTGCCAATTATTGAGCATTGAGAAGCATTTATTTTAATTATGGTGCGAATATGATTTTAATGGTCATACATATATGAAATTATGTTTATTTTTATTGAGACCTATTTGGTTGTATTGGGCGTTAAATTTGTTCTGTTACGGCCTATTAGGAAAATTACAGCAATCTGTTTGAGCAAAAATATGCGAAATGGAGAGAGAGGACAATCGAAGAATGCAGCTGATATTATTTGCACATAAAAAAGTACAAGCAAGACCACCCAGTTATAGCTCTATAATGCTCAAATTCTATTACCAAAGAGGCACGTGCTTCCAACTCCACCCTCCACCCTATATTGCGAATGCATTGCACATTATGCAAATGGCCAGAAAAGCAAAAACAACAATAGAAAATAATATTCAAAATAAAAGTTGATGGCGTCATGAAACTTAATAGAGATGACTATACTATATATATATACAAAACTGAAGTTCAGTAAAATGCAATCGCAAGACAAGAAACAAGAAAGGAAAAATTGAGCACAGATAATTGATAAATTGCACAAAACGCTTTTCTCATCAAAAATATGCAAATGCAATAATTTTTGGTCTCGGGTCAGACAGCTTTTTTTTTGATCTTTTTCTCAAGATTTGGCAATGATGTTTTCAATTAATAGTGCAATTTTGGCCAAAAGACGACATGAAACGAGTGCAGTAGGTATGTGTATGTATGTATGTTTATATGAATGGATGAATGGTTTATATATATTTATATGTGTGCTTTATAGTGTGTATAAGAATAAGTTTTGAAATGTACTTACGGCTGTCAAGCATAACAACATTTTCGGGAATAGAAAACAGCGACTTACCTGAAATGAAAATTGAAAAGTGGGAAGAAAAAAAATGTAAACATTTAGTCATATTGCTCAAGTCTTTAAAAGTTGATAATAAAAACGAGATATATATATAAATATTTTAAAGAGACCATTTAAACAGTGAGTGAGTAGTAAGTACAAGAATTCAATTTGGATAGCCATTCTTCAATGTGTTTAGCGACAAATGTTGTAGTTCTTTTGGTTGGTGGTTTGGATGAAGGGGAAAGGGGAAAGGGGAGCGGGGTTGAAATCATAATTCAGTTTGAGAGCGAAGCACGCTTTGCAACACTGTGTGTGTGTGTGTGCACACGCTAGGTGGCAACGCTTGACGCAAGTGTCATTCGTTATTTTTTCTGCTGAATCATTCTGATTAATGCTGAGAACTTTTTCTTACCATTATGTTGATAGCCCATGTGGTTATAGCCGGTATTTAATGGCTGACGCTTGCGACAATTATTGGGCGAACTGACTCCGATAAATGGACCCGGACTGCTCATCATCATGCCGGTCGTTGTCTGACTTTGCACATACGCATAGTTATTCTTATTCCCATTACCAAATCGACGCACAGACTGCGATTGTTGTTGCTGCTGTTGTTGTTGATGTTGTTGCGGTATACCATTGAGCAAGGATTGCGACGGAGGCTGTTGTGACTGCTGCTGCTGCAACGTCGCGGGCAGCATTGTTTGTTGCATTAACGACTGCGATGGTGATGCCTGCTGTTGCGGCGGATCCCACACATAGTTGTCCATTATTCGGTTAATACCAACAACAACACAATAAATCGTTTAATTTTCACTTTTGCACAAATTTAAGTTCACTTTTGTCGCAAAGTCTTGCAATAGGGGCAGCACACACACAAACGAAGAAAATTGTGGAAATTTTCTTGATAAAATTTTAATGTTTGTTTTATATTTTTTTTTTTTTTACCGAGACAGAATGTGATGGAATTGTATTCAGTAAGGCGCTACACATACGAATGAGTTATTGCTGGCAAGATTCTATAATTTCTATATTTTCACAGCCAACTTGTGTCTTGCTCTGTCTTTACAGTAATGATTTCGGTTTGTTGACTTATCGATAACAATTGCCAATGTCAAATGTGTAAAAATCCCTATTAATTGATACCATATGGTTACACTGTTACACTGGTATTATTTAAACCACTTTTTGGTATGTTTTGATTTTTGGTGTGAAATTTATCACGAAATAAAAATATACAAAAAATGTTTATGCACAACTTTACGAACATTTTAAGTAAGCTCAGAGACTTTTCTGGTATTAAAGCATGCTCTCATCAAAATGCAATCTCATTTAAGTACTGTTAAGCGTATTATGCTACCCTTTCGGCATTTTCGTGTGCGGGGGGCAAGGCAAACTTCCTTTGCAACTATTTTTGAATGCAATTTGCTTAAATGCTTTGCCAAAATTCAAAGTTGAGAGTTGGGATTCGAGTTCTTGAAACAAAAGACACTTGCCACACGAGCCAAGAAATAAATATTGCACATGACAAAGCAAACTTGCTAGAATGCTACGGCAAATGCTGCTGCTACTGCTGCTGCCGCTGCCAAAAAAGCTTTCACCCATGCCCAAAATGCGTGGCATGGAAGAGTGCACGGAGAGAATGACTCCATTCTCACATGTGCGAGTGTGGCACGCAGCAGAAATGCCAGGCAACAGCAGGTTGGCAGACGACGCATTTGTAAAATGTTGCAAGAACATTTTACAATGGCCAGAACGAATAAAAAACGATATGTAAGGCAACAAATGCAACACAAAACTTTAACCACAATTGCAATGTAAAGTTTTTCTATTTTCTGGTTTTGTATGGTTTGAAAATCAACAGCAGCAGGTGACGCAAAAACATCAAAATTGCATTAAGTGCCAGTACATTACCAGTTCTAACAACAAAAATACAAAAAAAATTGTCTTTAAATTGTATGCAAAAACTAACACAAAACAAAAAGGAGCGGAGCAAGGGCCAAGGGTTCGGTTCGGTTCGTGTGTGTAAAGGCGTGTGTAAAGGCTTTTGCAAAGACAAAAATAAACAAAATATAACGAAGGGCAAAGAAAATACAAAAGAAAAGCACTTAAACAACATTTTATTCTGGCTTTTACTTTTGCATTTTACCTTTAGGCTTTATAATGGTATTTGAGCCCTTCTCCTGTGTTTTTTGTCTTTGTGATTGCGTGACGCGCGACTTTCTCAAGTGGTAAGAGAATGTTGCCAAGATTTCAGTTTTTTTTTAAAGGGTAAACTTTGAGCATGAAGCATAACTGAACTGAGATTTATTTCTGTACGTTTGGACAATTTATCAATCAATATACCAGATTGACAGCCTATTAACGGCCTTGTCAACATCAGCACAACTGTACCTCATACACGCATGCTTACACATACACACACACAGAAGTGTTATACACCTTTCATGTTTAAATCACAAAATGGCCTGCCTAATGCGAGCTGAAATGCATTTCATTCGACGACGATGACGACGATGACGACGTCAGACTACGAAGTGCCAGGCACTTCAAAAACTTCCATCCCCCCTTGTTTCAGCACCACACACACACACTTGACCCAGTTTATATATGTATGTAGCTGAAAGTGCGTTAATTGCTGGCAAAGCAGAAGGCGATGCGTGGGTGAAAGGACCTTAGCTTTAAATGAGTTTGACAACAGTTGACGCACTCAAGAGCCTTTTTGTTGCAGGCGAAGGAGGAGAGAAAGAGAGTAGTGGGTGCAAGGGGAAGTGTCACTTGGTTTTGTGTGTTTCTAAACTCTCATGATGATGAACTATGTAATGCGTTTGGTTCTCTCGTGTGCTCCCTGGAACGAACCAACATGAACCATATATTAATATGCCCATTGATCACTTACAAGCCATTAAGCAAGCATTGGGCATAGCATGTATCTTAAAGATACAAACACAGCTACAAATACTAGATAGCAAATGTGGATTAGTTTTGCGCCCAACTGTGTCACATACATTTGCGTCCCTCAATCAAAGCAACATTCCTCGGTAGAGACAAAAAGAACAATACACATAGCTAAAACATTTTTAACGAAGGGTATCTAATGTAGAAATTAATTAAATGGCACAGACAAAAGACAACAACAATGTATTTCTCTCTCTCGGAATGGTGTGTGCGGTGTGTATTTCAAGTTATGTATTTGTCACAAGGCCGCAAGAGGGGGTGAGGGGCCGCGATGGGTGTTGTCAGTTGCCTTTACAGGTGACAGCACAAGTTCAACACGTTGAGCGAAAACAGAAACTCAGCTGGTTCTGGTCCCTTCCCTCTTGTCTCTCTTCGTTATTTGACTGTACGACGTTCATTCATTATGCTTATTAGATTTGCCTGTCAGTTGATAGAAAAACGAACAAAACGCGGCAGGGTGAAAGAGACAGAGAGAGAGAGAGAGAGAGAGAGAGAGAGAGAGAGAGAGAGAGCATTGTGTGGACCATTGTGTATTTTGGCATGTTCATGGTTTCAACAACAACAATAATAACACACACTTGTATATTTAGTACTAAGACATTTTACAGCCACAATATACTAGACACAGTGCTTAAAAATTTAATTAGTTTAAAATGATTTTCTGTTGGCTATTTGGTGTGCGGCTTTATGTCTGCCTATTTTAAAAATGTACTTTACATTTTTAATTACACACACACACACACACACACATACACATATATATATATATATATATTTCTTTTGTCTAGCTCGTGATATGTTCCGAATAAAAATGAAATCAGGCAGCAACTAGAATTTATTAAGTATACGCATAGCAGGAATTTAGGGGAGAGACAAATAAAACGAGAGATATGACCACAAAGTAGCAAATAAAATTAAGAAAAATTTAGTTAATGTTCAAATTATGTCAAGCAAAGCATTTGTCAAGGTTTCGTTAAAACATGATTCTCAAAAATTTCGCTTTGAAAATTTTCTTTCAACTTTTAAAGACGCACTTGCATATAAAATGTTATTTGGTCCATTTGCTAACACTGTCGCAGCATTCACTTCCTTTTGTCCACTCTTTTTTGCGGGCAAACGATTTTTATGGCCAAGCCAGCGAAGACATTTATGGCCAAAAGCTATCATAGCGATATCCACAACAAAATACATGCACATCCTCCCTTCCCCCCTCTCGCTCCATCTCTATCTAGATCTAGCTCTATGTGTGGGCTAGGGCAACTTTCGCTGCAACAATGTTTTGATTTTGATTTTCCTTGTGGCAAGTAAAACGCATATTACGATTTGAGCTGCTTGCTTAAATAAACAAATAAAAGTCATGTTGCGCCCCTCGTTTTGGTTAGCTGCTTACATAAGACGATCAAAACCGCAAGAGGATTGAGGGAGGGATAAAAGGGGTGTTGCTGTTATGGACATTGGCTTTGATGAGCATGGTTCAATGGCTCTGCAACAAACATTGTACATACATATAACCAAAAAATTGTTTTCGATTTCGTTCGCAATCGCCGCTTGCAGCAGCAGCAGCAGCAGCAGCAGCAGCAGCAGCAGCGTTAAAGGAAGCCCAACAACTATAAAAACAACAACAATCATGAGAAAAACATGTTCAATTGGTGAAAACTACTTTTGGTTGGCTGATTGTTGCTTTTATTTGCTGGCATGCGACGAGAAGCCTGCAAGAGCAAAGCAAGATTGGAAAACTTGATTTTCTAGTTGCGGGGGAAAAAAAAACAACGCATTTTTAGTCAACGAGACACCAAGTTTTATTTTCTTTCTCATAGCTATTCGGCTGTCTTTCTGTCTGTTGTCATCCACTTTTGGTTCGCATGTTGGTCTAATTGCATGACAAACTCGTTGCCAACTTTCTCACACACACACACACTTTTGAACATTATCTTTGGCTAAGCCTGGCCAACACAACTGGGCCCTGACAAACCCCTTTTTCCGCCTGCCATAACTGTCACGAAAAGAGAAAAAGTGAAAACAGCCAGGAAATTGCTGTTAATCTGTTAAACTCTCAACAACTGGACTATAATCTTATGTAAGATCAGATTGCGTTAGGCAAAATGGGAAAAATCTTCAAATTCTAGTTGAAAACAACCAAATCCAAAACATATTTATGTATAATAATTTTCTTTTTAATCTCATCGTGTTATTTATTAATTCAACACTTAATTTGCCTCAAACCACCCACGAATATAATTTTAATAAATCACCAATAAAATCCCTTGAAAATCAACAAAAGCCACAAAACTAATAAAATAGATTAACATACTTTGTCGAAATAAGTCGCGAACATAAATCTGGCCATAAATGTTTTGCAATCATCTTGCTGTCAGTTTAAATTAATACATTAATTGCGCTGAACATTAAGGAAAATGCATTTGCAACTGCGTGACAGTTAAAATTCACGAAAAATTGTGACCAAGAGCTGTTTGTTGCTGCTAAAATGTCATCAATAAATACAATCGTCAAGCAAGGGAAAATCATATTAGATGTGTATACAAATATATGTATAATATGTGTATGTGGACATTAAGAAATTAAGCATACATCATTGCGATTTAAGTGTCTGCCGCCGCGGGCGTCAAGTAAACAAATAGACAAATAAACAAATGAACCGACAGACATACAGACGGTCGGCCTCCTTGCATAATTTGCCAGTTTTATTTCATTGAAATACCACATAGAGAGCGAATTCAGTGTGTGACTTGATCATACCTCTTACCAAGAACTTAAATACTGCCAGCAAAAGTTGCTTGCAGTGTTACCCTTTACAATCGTTTAAAGAGAATCATCAAGAGCAATATCAAATTTATAAACACGGGCGCAAAAGCATTTCGAATTTGGATATTGCTGTTGCTTAGCTAAAGATTTTATTCATGATATTGACCAGGAGCCAGGCCATAGCAATTCCAATATACATATACGATACGATTGGATCCGACCTGAACGGAGGCCAGAGACGTCAAAAACTTTTTTCATTAATTGCATTTTCAATTATTTTTAGTTTAGTTTTTCATGCCGCCAGGGGGCGCCAGCGAGCACTTACACATTGCTTGCTTGAACGGCAGTAAGGTCAATGTCAGAGAGATTTATTTTTAGTTTACTTGGAAGAAAGCGATCAAAAACTTTTTGAAGAACGCAATAGAAATACAAATTTGCATTCGCAGTTGAATAAGCCTATTCGCTTCATAGTTCGCATGAACAAATTGATTATTAACATTCATCATATCAAAGTTTAAGTTATTAAAGGGTTTTATTAAGATTTCGGTAATGGCTGTCTGATAAGCCAGCTTTTTTTTTTAGATATATCAAAGTCTTACTGTTCGGATCTGTCTGATGCTACATCAATATAACGCGGCACATGCTACATTAAGTGTCCATTTTATAGTGGGCCATTTATCAAATGTTCAGCCAGCTACTGCCAGCCAAGACTGTAAAAACCAAAAAACCGAAAAGTTGGCAGGAAAAAAAAGAAGAAACTGGGGTAAAAAAAAAAAAGCTGGCCCAGAACACATGCAACGTGGGCAAAAGCCACGTTTGTCATAATAAAAGTTACTTAAAAATTGCAGCGGCAAAGATCTCGGCGCACATAAATCAATGAATGTGGCTGGGCTGCGAGTTACGCGGCGTATACGTGATTTATGTACGCCGAGTGTTGAAAAATTATGCACAGAAATAAACGTTTTTATGTGTGTGAACGTACCGTACATACGTATATATTTATGTTTGAGCTTAAGGGAGATGCGACGCTGAACATAAACTGACTAATTGCGCATACGCCGCCTTATTTTAAACATTTTAATTAGCCGCATTTACTGTTGGCTGCCACTTAGTGCATAAACTGACTCATTTATTTGTCTTTGGGAACGCAAATGAACAAATATGAGCAAAAGAACTGCGCCACAACGCCTTGATAAACATGAGTTATCAAAGTCTCGCTTGCCGGTTACATCTTTCTTTGGCAGCTGTTGCCACAGCTGACAAAATTTATTGCTGTCCTGCGCCTGCGGCGCTCAGCAAATGAGAAACATGGTTTTGCAGAGTACAAACTAAGCTAGCTTAGGCAACACGTAGTTTAAATACACTTGTAGGAATTATTTGTGTTTTTGGAGTTTTTTAAGCTTAATGTATTTATAAGATACAAACTTGTTACAAAGTTTTTTAGCGCAACATCTAAATACATATATAAATGTTATTAAGTAAGGTAATCATTGCCTTCTTGCAAAAGTGTGCACTTTGATATTTAATTGCGTCGTTCTCGTCGTTGTCGCCATGTTTATGAAATATTTTCGTGTCAGTTGCAGCAGCAGCAGCAGCAGCCACGCCTTGTCAAGTTCAGTTGCAACTAAACAACCCTCCCTGCTTCCTTTACTAACAACATATGTGTCAGCGATTTTAATAAATGGTTGCGATGCCAACTAAACTGAAATCTCTGGAGCATTTCAGCCGTTGCTGCCCTTTGCTGGAGCAAAAGTCGATAAGCCGCAAATGGAAATTTTTTCTTTTTGTTTTTCTTTTTTTCTATTTTTCATTTTATCGAAGTGTTTTGCAATGTGTTTTTTTCATTTGCAGTCTTTTTTTTAATTTGTTGATTGCCTCCACAACAGCAAAGTGGAAAGCGAGTGGAAATCGAATTGATTGCAATTTTAACGCTACTTTTGGGGCGTTTAATTGACTTTTAGCTATGACCAAGTAAATTCGGCGAACCAAATTTGTGCAAATGAAAAAAGACAGGAAATCAGCAATCAATACCAAAGTTAGCCACAAGCCAAAAAGTTAAACAGCTCTTCCAAATCTTAAGTACACAATCGTTGGACTATGCTGGATGTTTGGAATTCAGAAATATGTTATTCACTTGTAGGACTTTCTGAAAACCAATCTTTAGAGGTACGACTTTGGAAAGTTCTGAAATATCTTTAAGTTAATATTTTCCGGAAGAGCTTTATCATGAATTTTGAGTTCAAATTATGTTATAAACTGGAAATGAAGTATTAATCTAGATGCCATAAGGCATTGCTTTTGATAATAGGTTGAGTTTTGAACCATACTTACACATCTTAAGAAAACAATCGTTGGATAATGCTGGATGTTGTGGAATTCAGGTAATTTACATTTTTACTTGTAGGAGTTTGTGAAAAATCAATATTTAGAAGTAAATTTGCCAAAACATGTAAACGTATGCGAGTTTCTCTGCTAAGCTTCTGGCAAAATTTGTGGCCGAAATTCCAATTCCAGGCAAATAGCACAAAATACTTTAACTCTGCGCCGCAAGAATTTCGGTAAACGCACTTTCTTAAAATCTCATTATGTAAAGTACGAAAAAGCACAAACCAAACAGGACGGCAATATGTGAAAAGAAGGGCGGGGAAGCAAAGGCAAAGATAAAGACAAAGACAAAGAATGTAGCAAAATGATTACCACTTTTACTTGGCTTGCAGTGCAAATTGAATTGATTTTAATCTGCATGAAGCTTCTGCTTTAGCAACAGCTACAGCAACACAACTCCTCCAGCCTATAGCTGTCTCTTGTGCCAATAAAATTTGCATTCAAAATCGCTTTTCAAAAAAAAAAGAAGAAACTTACACAGTCGCAACGTAGCAAGGCAGCTGTATTTTTGCGTAATATCTATTTCACATGTTTTTTCTTGTGTATCTTTTAGGGCGAATTAAATTCCATCCAATAAAAAAGTTTAAAGTAACTCTGGCAGCAACTTTTATGCGTGTGCAAAAAAACGATAAGAGACGTAAGGAGATTGTGTGGGTGGTTTTTTGTTACGTCTCAGCACAAATAAACTTAAAAGACATATGAAAATCAGTTTTTGAATATTGGCACAAGGCAAACAAAGTTTGCTTTGCCAGCTTTTTGCCAGCGTGCCCTCACGTATCCTGCAGCCTGGAAGTAACACGCTTCACTTGAACGCTACTGGCATGTAGCCCACAGGAGAGGGGGGCGGGGTATTCACACTTAAAAGTGGATCAATAAGAGGGGGGAGACAAGTAGATATATCGTTGCTGTGTTTGTTTAACTGCGGCTGTAGACAAAAACAAAAAGAAGAAAGATAAGTCAGCAGCAAATGAAATTTAGATTTCTGGTTCATTATTTCATCGTAGTTGAACGATTTTAATAAATAATCTAAACTTTTGTATAGTTTAAAGATAACCCCTACTCTGTGAAGGCGATCAGCTTAATGGCATAATTTGGTTTACTTGGAAAACATTAATCATAAAAAGCCAAAAGCCACTCAAAACGCAATTACCGAAGCAATAAACGTTGCCCACGCATCGTTGCTGAAAACATTTTATTAGAAATTCATTTTCGAAAGGCAGCCGCAAGTTGAAAATTTATTTTCAATGCAAATCGCGCGTGGCCAACAAAAAGAGCTCACAAATATTAAACATGAAAACAATAAACTAGAAACTAGAAACAGAAGGTGGCAAGAAATAAACGTTTGAAATTTGATTTCATGTTTCTAGAGAAAGAAAGAAGACAATTAAAGTATGTAGAGCAAAAATTTAACATGGAACATTTATAGTTATCAATATGAAAATCATTTCATTAGTTTTCAATATTCACTTTTAACTTTATGAAACTAGTTTGCTCAACGGAGCGGCAAGAGTGAAGCACGCCATCAATTAAGACCCAAAAAACCCCTTTCTGCCAAAAATTAGTGCACTCAATTAATTTTCAAACATCGTTTATAGTTTACACACACACACACACTCATATAGAGAAATAAACAAACACCTTGACAGTGAGTGAAATTTCAATTAATCAAGCTGTATGCGGATACGTGACGAAAAAGCTGTAGATTGCTGTGTTTGCCGCAGCATGGTGAAAAGGCAACGCGCTTTTTAGTGGCAGGAAGTTAAGGGGATGCGGGGGGTTAGGTGGGTGTAAGCGATGCTAACCCATGTCGACATCGATGGTATGTAGCATAGCCAAATTGATGGCAGGATGTAAGCTTGGGCGGAAGGCAGCAAGACGTGTCAAAAGGTATTGAAATGAAATATAGCTAAATAAAATCAACTCAACAAGTTTAAAGGCAATGGATACCTTAAAAGATACCCTAGGATATGGAAAACTCATTTATTGGTTCATTGGTATTATAATAATATTATATTTAACAGATGATGGTGCGAGTTTTTACTTATAGTTTTGTCTAAATCAATTATAATCTATTATAAGCTATGAAATAAAATATCAAAGCTATTTAATACTATACAGTCTAAGATTCTTTTCTGCACACAATCTCAATCCACAGGGTGTTTCCAAGAATATAGAAATAAATCTATTTCTTTGACTGTGAACACACTTTTGTATTGGTTTGGTGTTGGCTGTTGACTGTTGATGCTGCTTCTGTTTCTATTTTGCAGGTGGTGATTAGTCATTATTTATTTTAGAATCAATTAGTTTGCCTTGATGTTTCTCCCATTCTTTTGAGTATTATGGGTAAAAGTAAAGGAGGGGAGCGGGCAGGGGGGGGGGTGGCATTGGGTGAAACAGACATCAAATTCACGTCTCATTAACAAGGTAAAAAGCAATAATAATATGTAGCTGAGTAATTTATAGAAGAAGGAAATAATTCAACATTTTTCTATGCGAATTTGAAAAAATCACCAAGTGAATAGTCTGAACTTTACTAATTGGCAATTAGAAACATCGGATTACAATGAAAAACTCATAAAAATTGCACATGCAATATTCAAATTCTGAGAACTTATTTCACTTTCGTTTCGAGTTAAGATAGAGAGAAATTGACAGCTGCCACAAGAAACACAAATAAAGAATATATATATATATATATATATATATATATGTATGTATGTATGTTTGCGGTGGTGGCAACATTGAGGAAATTAATGTTGCATACGTAATGAAGACATCATCTCGTCGTAAAGACAAAATGCAAATGTGAATGTCAAGAAGAACTGAATGCTAATGCTTAGTTAAGTTAATGCAACCGAATCAGACAGCCAATGAAATGTCAACAAAAGGCGATAGAGCATCAGATGTATAACTAAAAGAGTGAAAGAGAGAGAGAGAGAAGAGAAACACGCCCATTTAGATCGCAAATGAGCAAAACTGTAAAACAGGAAATTAAATATACAAGAAATTGCACTAATGCCAAAATCTGTGTGAGGCAGAACGAAACTCTTGCATTGCAATGAGATAAAGGAAAAGGTGTAAAAGAGATGGGATTGAGAAGAGAATTTCTTGTGAAATACTAGCTGCATAGGTGTTTTTGTACTTGTATTGGCAACAACAACAATTCGTTCGTAATACCAATGAACATTTTTTGTTGCTGCTTTGGATTGCTGTTAGTAAAGTATTCTAAATAAAATATGCAATAAGGGGAAACCATGCACACAACAAAGTTGAGAGATTTTCTTCTTACTATGGGGAAAAAAAAAAATACGTGTGTAATTATTTAAAAGCTTTTAATATTTATGGCAAGCAATTTGCGGACAATTTCTAAGGCAACCTTAAGTAGATTAACTTGTTAACACGTTTCCAGCATTTATTAAGGGGACTTCTTTGCGCAAGGAACTATTTTGTAGATTTATCTTAAATTGATCAGATACCAAAGCAAACTTTTAAGCTAAAACGGATTAAGTTATTTAAGGCTTGTGTCTGTCTATAAATGCATATTTTAAGTCTTCGTTTAATCGGGTTGCCAGCTGAGCAGTTCCCAGACATCAATCACAAAAGACTCAGTTGATTGCATTTGCTGCAAGGATACATTGTCTAAATGAAGCAGAGATAGAGAAGTGAAGCAACTTTTAAAGCTGTCGTTCAGGCAGTGCACAATCGTGCAGGCAATTAGATGCAAAACAACCAACGGCAACATGTGGCAAGCAAAAATATTAATCAAATGAGGCAAAAGTCAACGCTCACTTATGTGCTGCATAAATCAGTCTCGTGTGGAAATAGTTTTGTTCAGAAGTCAAGGGAGGAGCAACATACATCACGACGAGGAGTCCTGTTGCCTGGTTGCCAGGCAAAGCCAGATTGCACAGTGCAATATAATAAAGCACTAATTTGCATGGCAAGGAGGACAACTGCACCCGAGAGAGAGAGGAGAAGATTTGAATTTTATGTCACATATGTCGACAGAGACTATATGCCACGCCCATACGGACACACAGCAAGTGGGCGGTGGTTACTAGGACAGCAAATAAAGCGCTCGCTTGCTGTAAAATATTATTTTTTAATGAAATTTCATTTAAACAAAAACTTATGCTGCTCCAATCACACACGCAGTTGGATGTCCCTGTCCGAGTTTGGTTAACCGTTGCATCTAGTATATGTCCCCGGGAGTACAGACAACATGATAGTGAGAGATAGAGAGAGCATTTGCCACGCACAAAAGTTTAATTGAATAAGTTTCTAGTGCTGTTAGCCAAAAAGCAAAGTAAAGAGAGAGAGACTAGGGGGGTAAGAGGACAGTTTGAAAGGAAAAGTAGCATTTCTTTGGGTCTCCTTAGTCAGTCTGAGCTGAACATGCAATTAATTAAAGTAGGGCATAAATGTTGCAAGCTCAAAACCGATAATGACTGAGAGTTACCCTAAAACTCAACACAACCAAATCCCAATTTTACAAAGCATTTAAAATATTCCCACAAAAGTCGCAGCTAGATTTAGCGGTTTGGTTTTTTTTTAAGACTTGACGTGATAGCTAACATTGCAGTTTAGTTTAGTTTTTTTTTTCCCCCGCTCTTAGGTTCAACCGCAATGCTGCATTTTCCCAGCGAACGAGCTAATTCAATTTCCTGGCCATTGCCATTTTGGCATTGTGTCTTTGGGACAAGTTGCGACGTTTTGTGTCTTTTGTTACAGTTACAACAACAAAAATTTCGCAACGTCAACAGTTAAACAGTTTTTGCATATTGCACAACACGAACAATTACAAAAGTGGAGGGCAGGGGAAGGGGAAAATCTTTGCTCTGGTCGACGAATAAAATTGTCGTCCAATATTAAATAGTTAAGGCTGAGGCTGACAAGCGCCTTAAGGCAGTTGCACAATGTCCGCCACAGAGTTGCAACTGACACGCTGTATTTGAGTGTGCGTGTGGCAACGTCAATTTATGTTGCATGCATCTTTGAACTGCTGACAAGTGGCATGTGAGAGAGCAAAAAGATGCATTAGGCAAAGTTTTGCAAGTGATTGCTTGGTGGCATGTTCCCAAAAGTTAAATGAAAAGTTGGGAAAGAGGTTAAGAAAGAGAATGAACTGAAGGAGATAGAGCAGAATAAAGCGATTATGATTATAAGAGCAATAGAGAGAAATGCTCGGTGGAGAATCAGACTCACAACTTATTTCAACCCCTTTCGGTTGTTTGCCTTAAATGTTTAACATTGAAATGTTTTGAAGATTTCAAACAAGCAAACTTTGAATATGAATTAATAATCACTCGAATAGGTTTGCCGTCATGCAAATTAAAAGCATTTTGTGTACAAGTTGACAATTTCGATGGTAGAAGACAAAGATTTGCATAAAATGAGACAATAAAAGTAACAATTAAAAAGTATTTGTCAATGTACACAAATTAGTGACAATCTGTGTGCTGTAAATCTGACGAAATGTGTCAAAGTCAAAACTTGACCATGCTTCATTTGCTTACTTTTGCAGGAAGGCAAAGGAGAATGTATACATATATGTATATTGCTGTTGGTTCAATCAGTAAACTGTCTTCATCTGTCCATCTGTCAGTTGAACTGTTGGCACTCAATCAAGTTTACAATGGTGTGGCACATCAATGTGCCACTGAAAGCCACACTCAATTATACGCACTTAACACAATGCCACAACACAACAGGACGAACAAACGAACGAACGATTATGAAGATGATGATGATAAGAATGTCTGATATGTAAGTCGACAATAATGTCAAAATTGCAAATGGGCGCTTGTCAATAGATTGAGATCTCCTCTCAACAACAAAAGCCACAAAAAGCTGCAAGTGCCCAAAGATGCGCCAATTATCGCAAATGCAATAACAAAAGGTTCCCCTAAAAATATCGAAGGAAAAATAATAGTAAAGCAAAATTATTATCGGTTGCCGTAACAACCACAACAACAACTACAATGAAAGGGATTGAAGCCAACAGCTGAACAGCGACAAAAAAAAGAGGCTAACTACAACAACAACAAATGTTGCCAATGTTTTGCAATAAAATGCCCAAAAAAAGTGAGACGATGTGCTGACGGCACAGATACACACACACACACACACACACACACTTACAATAACAACATATCATCAGATATGGCATGTTGAGAAACTTGACAACAATTTGAGGTATAACAGCAGCAACAGCAATCAGCAACGCCCATCTGCCAATATGCCCACAAACGTCGCACACAAAATCGCCGTCAGCATAGCAATTGGAAAACACTCAACTACTGAAATCGAGCTCAAGTAAGTAACAATTTTTTCTTTATCTTTTTTTTATTTTTTGTTAAGCTACAACCGCAGCAAGGACAACGAAACACGTTGAATCAGGTAGAGTATGTGACTAACTAATACCCTGTAAAGGTGTGAAACATAAAGGTAACATGATTAAGCTTACGATTGTTTCAGTTATCAATAATAAAATGTATCTTGAAAGTTTTCTTCCTTCTGTTCAATGAAAAATATCACTACAAAGTAAGCAGTGTTTCATTAATACTTAGGTTTTATTGGAGAATCAAAATAGAGGTACGGAATAAAGTTGATGATTAATGAACGTTGATTAAGAATACGATTTTTTCAGTTAAGACATATAAAATGTTTCTTGAAATGTTTCTTCTCTAGTTATTAAAAAGCCAGCACTGTTTCTTTATGTCCTTTCAACATATAAACTCTAACATAACTTTCATATGCAAACAACTAAAGGGTATTCAAATTGTATATTGCAGCAGCTGCTGCTTGAGCATGACACAAAAAAGAAAGAAAGAAAATATATGAAACAATTTCTTTATCCATATTTCTAGTTCTTTACTAGTTTTCTTTTCTTTTCTTTTGGTGGCTGATAACTTTCAAATGCAATGCCGCAGGCTGTTATGTCATGGCAATAATGCAAAACACAGCAACGGCAACAGCAGAAACTGCGCAGATAAAGGCTAGGGGTTGATTGCACGGGTGGGAAGGGGCTGGGTGTGTGTGTGTGTGTGTGTGCGTGCGAGGAAGCGGGACTCAGGGTTAGTAGAAAATGGAAATGACGACGAGTAGAACTTGACGTTCAATTTCTCATAAAAGTTTCTTTGGCAGCTGAAGCAACAGAAAAAAAAAAAATATATATATATATATATATATATATGACAGACAATTCAAAGTTGTGAATTGCATTTCATGTTTGCTGCATTTCTGATGAAGCGCTCAAATTGAAATGTACCCAAAAAGAGAACAACTTGAGTTCGACATATTTGATAATTCGAAATGTGGCAATCAAAATGTCAAAATAAAAAATATTCTATAATATTTTATAAGTCAGTTGCAAAACATGATGACAGTTCTATAATTTATTTAACATTTTAGCGATGCTTGTCTTCATTTATTGTATCGTTTACATTTATCTAACTTTATTTCAATTTAACAAACACACTTTGTTAGCCAACAACAACAACAAAACAAATAAAGGTAAGCTCAAGTAATTCGTCAACAGTTTTTTATGCTTTTAAACAAGATAAGCAATGTTGAAAAAGGCCATTTGCCAGAGCGGTTTGGAAATATAATATAAAAAAGAACTGCACACCACTTGCATTAAAATTAAAAAACATTTCCGACTGCGGCGGAAACAGCTGTAAAAAAAAAACATGGCACAATGCACAGTTGGTAAATTCCGGTATGAAGAAGGAAGAGAGCAAGGGATGTTGGCCATTTTGTTATTTTCTTTGCCTCTACAGGCTGGGATTTGCGAGCCCATTCAGGCAACGAGGCAAAACCCATTGAGTCAGTTTGGTTTTGCAGCCCTAACGCGTTGCGTGTGCCACACCCACCCGCCTCAAGGGAGCCACAATGCAAAGGGAAAGAGGAGGGTGGGGATTGTTGACAGTTGCAGCCTAAAGGTGTGAAGAATGATTGCTGAGGGACAAAAAGAGAGACGCAGCAATTGTTTTGGCATTTTTGATTAGGCACGCAGCAGCCTAACATAACATGGAACGTGAAACACGGCAAAAGAATCAACCCAAAAGCGATGCCGCAGGCCATTAATATGTGACTGGTAATGAATTGCAATTGAAATTGCGTTGGGGCCTCAGAAGCTGCAAGCTTTATCCTTTAGCAAAGCACAACGAAAAAATAAACGGGAGACTTGGTGCGGTTAACGGTTCTTATATCTAACTTTTGTGGCAACTTGCGTACAAAAAAATAAACAAAAAATTAAGTTTAATTAACCTTTTTGTTTTTTTTTTCTTTTTGAGTGAGCAGCAGAACCACAAAAATGTAAAGTTAACTGCAAAGCTGATTAAAAAAATAAACAAAAAAAAAACTTTTAATAATACAAAAACAGAGAAAAAACCGAGAGTCAAACTTTTAATAAAAAATCACTTAAGTATTTCATTTGCAAGAAACAACAAAACAAAAAATAAACAAAAAAACTTTGTGGTTAAATTAAAAAATGATGAGATGGCGTGCTCATTGTGGTAAAGAAGTGGCTGAGAGGGAAAAAATGCCAAAAGGCAACAACAGCAATTCAGTCAGCGCCAAATAGTAAGTACTATATTGAAATTTATTTGTCCAACATAAAAGAAAAACAAAACAATGGCAATGGCAAGAGCAAAGGCACAGCAGATTTGCATTTTTGAGAGAGTGAAAAAGAAAGGCAATAAACAGAAGAAAAAAAATATTTAAACCAACATTTGTTTGGCCTCAACAAAGAAAAGTCTCAGCCACAAAAAAGTGGCTAAGGCTGTATAAGAAAAAGTTTGTAAAGGAAGAAGAAACTATTGCAAGTTTCAAATGCAGAGTTCAAAAATGAGAAACGGATTCAGTGGCAAATTAAACACGAAATTGAATTCTGCTCATCATAATTTCCCCAAGGATGGTTATTAGGCCAAGACAAGCAAGCCACCAAGCAACCAGCCGCAGTCAAGCAAAGCCCCAAAAGATTTTACTTTTCACTTGACGTTTGAA
Source organism: Scaptomyza cyrtandrae (assembly GCA_035044605.1). Taxonomy (NCBI): domain Eukaryota; kingdom Metazoa; phylum Arthropoda; class Insecta; order Diptera; family Drosophilidae; genus Scaptomyza; species Scaptomyza cyrtandrae. Next base: position 1,149,885 of record JAWNNS010000642.1, read on the forward strand.
ATCCTCAAGAATACTCTACTATTCCCACACTTTCCATGCCACACTACTTATTGCTGTTGCAACTGCCTCAACATTGTCAGTGCAACTAAGACCAGGACATGATATTATTTTTCCTTGATTAGGCGTGGGAGAGCCACAGCCAAAAGCAACAGCACAAAAAAACAATCAACAAAACTATCAAATATGCAAAAATTCATTTGGCAAGTGAAAGCGAAATCTAAATATATAAAATAATGCGAATTCATATATTCATCCTCTAGAAAATACAAACTAAGAATTATGAATTTTTTATAAGCTTTTGATTTTGAAGAATTAAAAGTCTGCAATGAAAAGTTAAGCTGTCTGCTTAATTCTTAAAAAGCTTGCGATTAAAAATATTTAGTGCAAGGAGTTTTAAAGAAACTAAGAAGTTTTCTTATTAAATACTTTTTCTAGTTTCTAGTTTCATTGGCAAGCTAGAAACTTTCGTTTTCGTTTTTGATTTCAATTTCGCTTTTACTGTAAACCCAATTTAAGTGTTGTGTTTCCATGTAAGCAATTAAATGTTACATGAATAACCCATCTACGTTGTTTCAGGGCAAAAACATTACAACCACATGCATTTAACCCCAAGGCATGTGAAAAACACAAACTGACAAACATAAAACACCAAAACCAATCGAAGCGCAACAAACAAACAACAAACATGGCAGATTGAAAGACCGCAGCATTCAGTGGCGTTAACTCGCTGTACGGACGAAGAACTGGGTAAAATCAATTGAATTTTGACTTTTTTGGGGTGCGCCAAAACTTTGACCTTTGCCAATTATCACACACACACACACAGAGAAGACCATCTTTGAAGAAATTTTGCTTGCTAAAAACTTTTACCCCTTTCCAATACTAACCAAAAAATCAAGGGAAATAACTTCACCAAGCAGAAGGAAGATGATAAGTAATCAGTGGAAGAACAAGGCAAAGAGTTTAGCAAAACTCCCCGCAGAGCAGCAAAGAGAGAGTGAGAGAGAGAGAGAGAGAGAGAGAGAGAGAAACTTAAGCAAACAAACATAGGGGAGCCAAGTTGCGCAAGATACAAACAACAGCTGAAAACAACAGAGAGTTAAAAGATACAGCAGATATTTACGCATAGATATGGCCAGGATAGATAGTATAGTATGGTATAGTAGTAGATGAAAGCCCCTTAGCTCTAATTGAAACCAACAGCAACGGGGCCAAAACGCCTCAAGAACTTAAGTTAAGCTAAACTTTTGCGTCGAATGCAATTAAAAGCAGCAGCAACAGCAGAAGCGCCGAGCGGCTGTCAAAGATAGATTTTTGTTTTAATCTTTTTGCATGAAGAGTTTTTGCTGTCCCCAAAGCGCAAACGGCAAGCAACAGCAGCAACAACATCAAGTTGAAAGTTTCCAAAGCAATGCGTTAAAATTTTATTTACGCACAAATTAAAAAACATCAAGGCTAAGAAAATTATTAACAAACCCAACCAACCAACCGACTAACCAACATCGCGCCTAAAGGCAGCTTACATAACTTTGCATCGAAAGGTTTGTGGGTTTAGTTTATAGTTTTGCTATTTTAAGATAATGCAAAAGTTAGAACTAGGTGCAGCCTCGAGGCGCTGCCTGCTTGTTTTTTTTTCCCCCCGTTTATGGCAATGCGGCAGCTTAGGCCTTTGGTCTTAAGCAAAAGCTGAAGTTTTGTGCGATCAATAAATAATATGTGCAAATTAGTTCGTTGATAAATGAGGCATGGGAATATGAAAGTTTTCCACAATTTGCAGCTATTTTAACAAGTCAAAAATTGGTTTAAGTTTAAAGTGAGCTTCCTTAGAGCATAGGTCATTCAAATAAGTTAAACTTCAAGACGTTTTAGTTGAGGGAAATGTGATTTAAAACATATTTAGTTTGACTTAGGTTTATTAAGCTTGGGATTATCTCGAATATTTTATTCTCTTCAATTTGGTATTTGCTCAGCTGCCCCACAAAATTTCGCAATCAACGTGAATGCAATTGAATTCCAAGTGATTTTTTTGTGGGCCATAAAAAATCAATTAATTTTCGTACTTTACACGTACACACACATAGAGTTAACCACATATCGATTACCAAAATTCAGGCCACAAAAAATTAGTGGCCGCCACTTTTGGGCAGACAAAAAAGTCAACATGTTCTTGCAATAATATGAACTTCTATTGCTCTTTCCCTTTTATGTCAGTCTCTCTCTCTTTCTGTCTCTCTTCTTGCTTGCTTTAGGGTTTTGGTTTTTCTTTCTTTTCGATTTCCTTGCATTTTGACACAATTTGGCACAAGCCAATTGGGCAAATACCAAAAGTCTTGAGAATTGTGACCGAATTTCGTTAGCATTCCACAAATACTTTCACTTAAGAATAGTCGTGTCCCATTGTCACGTTTAAGAGTCTCTACATAAAACGTGTGTGTGTGTGCTGTGGATTGAATTGAAGAGTGAACTTTGAATTGGGTCGAGTGCTGTAGCAAATGATGATTTGCACAGTTCTAGGTTTTTTTTTTGTCCTTTCTTGACCAAGTTAATTAGTATAATATTTTGTTAGATCTTAATTTCATTTAATTGCGTTCATGTCATCTAAAAGAACACACAATCACATAAAACTTTCCCCGCAGACAATAAAGAAGGGAACGAAAGGGGGGGCCCTGAAATTGTAATGATTGCAATTTTATGAGGGTTCCTTCTTTTCCTTACGACTGACACACGCTCAACTGCCAACAATTAGAAAAGTTTAACAGGTAAAAAGAAGAAAAAAGACTCAAGACAAGTAGACTTTTCTTTTACTCTTTGAGAGTTCTTTCTGTGTATTTTGACATACTAATGAATTTATGTAGACAATTTCCTAAATGGCATGTGAACTTTATCCCCTTCTTCTTCTTGGGAATGGTAAAAGATGTGGGTCGTACAAAAAAAGGAAGAAAAAGCTTGACCTCAATTCCGATTCTGCATGAAAAATGATTTAAATAATTTAATATATTACATTATCATTGATACAATTGCTATGGCAATAAAGTATTGGGCTAATAAAATATGTTTTAACTAAATATATATTAATATTATAGCTATGGTTATAATTATGGCTAAAATGCTAACAACCATTGTCATAATTTCCACTACAAAGTCAACAAACAGTAAACGAAAATAACTTCACATACCTCGAACTAAAATCCTAAAGAACCAAGAACGCAACACTCAACAAATATACAAAAAATTGTTTAAAAATATAATCAAAGTCCAACACAACCTTGAAAACACACACACACACACACATCTTTACTTACACACACACACACACACACCACACCACACCACTTTGTAGATATTTTTTGGTTCTTTTTTGAAAAAGGGGAAATGGTTAAGGAAGTCAGTTTGGAACAAAGAGGAAGTATGATAACGAAAAACAAGGAACACAAAAATCGAGGAGGATGGATGGTACAACATTTGTCAGCTAAACAGTAACTACAAATGAATAGGCGCCTTCTACTCACTGTAGGGCTGAGGTCGTGTACCGTAAAGTGGCTCCTGCAGTAATGGTGAGCGACCATTTCCAATCTCCTTAACTGAAATGAGATAAGAGCAAACGGCAAACAATTTGCGCGTGATAAATGTTTCCACAAATTTGTTGAATTTGTTGGTTGTTGTTGCTTGGATTTTGGTTGTTTTTGGTTGTTGTTGTTGTGGTGTGGTGGTGGCTTGTGTGTTTCTGGTTACTTGTTGTTGTTGTTTGGTTGTTTGGTTGTCTGTTGTATTTTTATGTTGCTGTTGATGTTCACTATAAACTAAACTAAGAGAAACTGTGGCAAGTGTTTGCTGTTTGTTGTTGTTGTTAGAATTTTAGGTAACAAATAAAACCAAACAAATCAAAACTTGAGGGGAAAATAACAAATAAACATATGTTAGTCTTACCCCGATACCAAACACAAAAACTTTAAATAAACAACACTCAAGTTTCGAGAAAAAGAGAAAACCACAAAAAACACACACAGAATCTTAGTCAAGCAAAGAAAGAGAGGGAGAGAGCGCCAGATCATGAGATAACCGATGCATAAAAAAATATGTATAAATATATATAAAATATTATGGGTCGTTTGCCCGGTTCAGCAGCATCGTCTGTTTTGTTATTCATTGCTCTTGGCATGCCAATGAATCAAGTTTTTTTTTTATGTACGTTATGCGAATTTTGAGGCAGGTCAGAAAAAGGCAGCTACAACACAACCGGCAAAAAACGCGTCGCGTTGAATTTTAATAACAATTATATAACACCAGATTTGAGGTGGTTTTACTTATGGCAGTCGAAACAATTTAAGACAAAATAAATGAAATGCTGACAGCAACATTTTGTTGATTGTTTCATGGGATTAACTTTAAACAATGCAGGGTTAAAAGATATATCACAACTTGGCGATACCAAACAGCTATTAAATCTGTAAAAGAATATATTTAAAGCCTTTTAGATTAAGTTATTGCTCACACGCTCCACAAAGTTGATTTTCAGGGCCATTTGACCAAGACACAGATAAAAGCAAATCGAAACGTAATAATAATCTAATGCGACCCCAATAATTGCAGCTTGTTTGAGTTGATTTTATGCTTAGAACCTGTTCTACGTGTAAGCTTCATTAAAATGCGACGCAACGTTTGCAAACAATCGACTTTTATGGTTAAGTGGGCTAATGTCTTGCATTCGCATTTTGTATGCGACTTTTAAGGCAACACATCTTCGAAAATTGATCGATCGAAAATTGATTTGACAATAGACATAGTTAAAAGTAAGTGAATTCGAAAGAGAATAATATTATGTTTAACCATGAGATCAAAATTTTAACAAAATTTAGTAGCAAATCGAAGATCCAAACGATTAGATTATGTTAGTTGCAAAAACATTAAACCTTTTGAGTAAAGTTTTTAAAGGCTTAAAAAGGAGGTAAAGAATTAAAAATCATTCCATACCTGCATAAAATCATGCTAGACGAAGATTCTTAACAATATTTTTTTAAAAATCAATATCAAACTGATTCTAATCTTAAACTGCATACAAGTATATAGATTCTCAACATTCTTAGTTGCTAATATTCACATTTTTATCAACTTCTGAAACAGAGGGACGACGACATTTGCACTTACAAACTATAAAAATTGTATTTAGATAATTTTTGTTTTTGTTTTGTTTTTTTTTTTATATTTAGAGAGTGCTTCAACTGACTCACCTCCGTCACAGTAGAAGTAGTAGTAGTAGTGGTAGTAGAAGTAGTCACTGTGTGTGTGTGTGATAATACACGACGTTGATTCTCATGAAGCGCGCTCTTTTTGTCCATTTTTGGGAACCGGGAACGGTGCACAAGAATTCAACAATATTGTTTGTGAACCGTTGTGTTGGAACTACGGCTATAATTCCAACACGGGCTGTATACACACAAACATCTCAACCAGCCCCAAGAACAAATTGATCGTTATATATATAATTATATATATACAGACACATTACTTTGAACAGATCCCAATGGTAAATGTTTTTTCATCTTTTTTGTTTGTCAAACAAAATTGTAAATGAACTAAAATTGAAGCTTTGAATATTGAATTTTTTGTGGTTCATGGCATGATATACAGAACAAAAATATTATATATAGGCTAATATATATATATAGTTCCAAAAAACAAAATTATTTTCAATAATTATATCGTTATTGGTTTTAATTTATTTTATTTTTTTTTGGTAGCTTCAACTCGTCGAATTTGGTTCTACATCAAGCACAGCAACAACCACAATTGGGCAACATTTGTTTCCGATAGCGATAACACGATAACGATAGCTCGATAACGAATAGCGTCGATTAATCGCATTTTAAATGGCTTTACTCGTCTTTTTTCAGTTTTAGTTTCAGTTTTATGCAAAAAATTCAAAAACTTGTCAGCGTTCGACGCTTAAAACATTTTAAGGATCTGTTCAAATCGTGTTGTTCTATAGCAACAAGAACTTATAAATGGGGCTGTTAGCAGTTGTCGTGATAGTACTAGCTGTTTGTGTATTTATATCCTTTATGACTTCCATATTCCATCCATATCCATTTTAGATCCCACGATGTCCTTCAAATCAACATCAACATCATTATTCATTCGATCTGTAGTATAATCATCAAGTCCACCAACAACAATTCTTGTGAGTACTGCGTCTGCGTCTGCGTCGCTGACCGTGCCATGCATTCCTGCACACAGACAAACACAAGCGAGATAGAGATAGTAGAATAGTGTTGGGTTTTTGGTTTTTTGGTGATAAGAAAGAGAAAGAGATATACTATATTTAGAGAGAGAGACAGAGTGAGAAGACATATACTGAATTCTTTTTTTTTTTTTTTTAAATTTTTTTGTTGTTGTCTGCGGGTTTTGCTTGTTTATTTATTTGTTGTTGTTGTGATGCTTAGTCCTGCCCAGATATAGAGTTTTGATATATATATACATATATATAAATATATATTAGATATATATTGAGATATACTATATTGCTTGCATTTTCGTGGTTGGTTTTTGAATTTTTTGTATAGATTTGCATAAAATTGAATATATATAAAGATATTTTTTTTTGACTTTTGTATTTTGACTTTTGCTTAGATTTGGTGCATTTTTAAGATATTTTTTAGTTGCATAACTGTTGTTGTTGTAGCTGTTGTTGTTGTAGTAGTAATAGTAGTAGTATCAGTAGTTGTTGTTCTTGTTGTTTGCTTATTTTTTATACTTAGGGTTTTCTTTCTGTACTGGAACTGACACACACACACACACACACACACACACACACACACAGAAGTTACTTTTAGTAAGTAAGTTAGTTAGTTAGGGTAGTTCAGGCGGGCGGGCGAGCAGGCAGGCGGGCGGGCGATTTGATTTTGTTATTGTGGGAATATATATAGATATAGATAGAGCTACTTTGGCAACACTGTGGATTTATTTTTGGTTGGTTTTGTTAGTGGGCGGTTTTTCTTTCATATATATAACGAGTTATTTTATTGGGTGGATCCGTGTGTGGCTGTAGTTGTTGTTGTTGTTGTTATTGTTTGCTACCTTTTTAAAACACTGGCGTGGTAAAAACAAAAAAACAAAAACAATTATATTAAATCAAATCAAAAATCATAACACACACAAAAATAAATAAATGGGTAGGAAACTTTAATTATAAAAGTTAGCAATTAGTTTTGGTTAGTGATTTTATTTGTTGCAAGTTTTTTTTTTGCGCGCAGTTTTTGTTTATTTTTAATTTTTATTTATATATATATATATATTTGTTGTAGTTGTTGTTTTCGTTTGTACAGTGCGAGCATGTTGTGGTTGTATTCTTTTGGACTTGTTGTTGTTGCTGCTGTTGCACTCAATATGGTTGCTGCTGAGAGTTTTTGGTTAAAATACTTTGCAGGCTTTGTTGCTTGTTGTTGTTGCTGGCTTAATGTTTGCTGTTGTTGTTGTTTTTGTTGTTGTATATAATACACAATGTTTCTTTGTATTTGTTGATGTGGTTTGTTGTTGTTGTTGTAATATAATACAGTGTATTCATTTTTTGGTTTAGTAGTGAAAAGATTTTCAATTTTTCAGATTTATTTTTCAAAAAGAGTTTTTTTTTTGGGTTAATTGCGCTGTGTAGCTTTTGTTGCTGTGTGTTGAATGTTTTTGTTGTTGTTGTGGTTGTTGCTGGCTTGCTGCTGTGGTTGGTTTTGTTGTTGTTGTTGTAGTTGGTTAATGAGAGAGTTTTTTTTATCTTTGTGTTGACAGGATATAAAATACGTTGAAGTCGAAGCTGCATATTTTTTGTTTGATTTCACTTATTTAATTTTTTTTCTTAATTGTTTTTAATCAAAAAAAGTCTTTCACAAAATAAACAAAAAAGATATTCAGACAATTTCAAATATATTTATATATGTTTTTTTTTTTAGGCTGATCAAGAGTTTAAAGTACTGCTTACAAAGCTAAGCTTAGCTTAAGTATTATCATTTTTTTTATCGCTAAACATTTTGAATATAGCTTTTTAATATTTTTTTGGTGTGGGTGAATGATTGGTGTATTGTTGTGTTTGAATATATATAAAATTGAGGGGTTAGTAAAGCCAGAAGAAACATAAAAACAATATCAAGCCATACGAATAGATCACAAGAGAAAGTGTTTCAAAGTGTATGTGAGAGTATTTTATAGAGTTGTGTCTTTAGTTGATAACATTTCTAAATAAAATTAATCGTTTGTTGATCTTTCATCAATAGATATCGATAAAAGTTAACTTGCAACCCTGCAACTTGAACATCTGTTTTTGTAGAACTTAAACAAGAATTATAAGGAGCTGATTGATTTATTATTATATCAAAAAAATTTAAGCTCTCAGAACTTTGCCCCTAAATTTTATCTGTAAGTCTAACCACATGTGCAGCAACAAAAATGATACTTGTTGATAGGATATCGGTTCAACAGCGACCTTAACTTTTGCTTAATTGATAGATAATAACTAGTTTAATAGTTGTGTTTAGTTTAGCCTACAAACTAATGCAATCAATCAATCATCTATAAATAAAATGTTTCAATGTTTGCATCGATGATTTTAAATCCTTGCCCATCTGGCTCAATTAAACCTAATGATGGGCAACACAACCTCAAGAGTTGCAAAAAGCACATTTTGTTGCTGCGCTACATTAGGTTTGGGTAAAACAAAAAGCATGTCAACCACCAGACTAGATGATGACCCAAAATGTATTCACTGGCCACGCACCAAAGTGTCGAGCCAAAAGCTTGGTCAACTCACACAGAGGTAAGGGGGGTATTGGTTGCGTTGGTTGGGTTGATTGGGAGACTGTCGTAAAAAGCATTTTAATTGGATCTAAATGCTAAGGTTGACGCTTATGTGAGAAGAGGCAAAGTCACACAACAACATTTATAGCTAACAAAATATCATCATCGCATATATATATATATATAATGTTAGATTAGTGCGGGCGACGGAGGAGCTTGGGGGAGTAGACTTAAGGGAGTCGAAGGGTTTGGGGTCATTATGAGCGCAAAAAGCAAATAAAATGGCCATATCTGAGTGGTTATAAAAGCAAATTATTCACACTGATTACATGGAAAGTTTGCTCCGCGCGCTTGACATAAACTAAGCCACGCTGAAAAATAAACCGATATAATTACGTTTGCATAATATGAGGGTGCTATGATGATGGGTTGATAAAAATCCACTCACCCCCTCAGCCGACATGCAGCATATGGCTACAGCGATAGAAAAAAAAAAACAAGAACAAGAAATGTGCTAGTAAAAACAAATTGAGGATCCAAAACATAGCTCGCAACGGCTCTAGATAAAACGAAAATAATCAGCAGGCAGTCAAGCCGAAGGACCCACACCCAAACCCGAACCTCACACCACTTCAAGTAGATACACACCCACACATACTCATATATACAAGCCCGCTCGAAATTGTCGTGTCATAAAAATAAAGTGCCTAACAAACAGTGAAAGAGCCTTGGGGAAGCCAGCAGGACGGCAGCAACGACTATGGCAACCGTCAAGAGAGGGAAGAGAGAGAGGAGATCGAAGGGGGTTCAGACAAATGTTGATTTAGGATAAACAGCAGCAGTAGCAGCCAGAGTTGGCAGCCAGATGAAATAACAGTCATGTTTTTTTATGCTTTTCTTCAACATTCTTCGATTGCAATTTTGAATAAGTAACAACTAGCAATAGAGAAATAGTTATGAAACCCTCGAATGGGAGCCACTTGCAACTTTAAAGCTGTATTGAAGATCAAAAACTTACAAAAAATTCAGTGTAAGGTGTTTGGAAAAGAGAGCTTAAAATCAATTTTAAATATTTGAAAACTTTAGCAAAGCAATTTTTCCTCTTTTCATCATACCCACTTTCAATACCTTTTACAGGAAACAATTCCAAACCAAAAGTACTATTTTGACTACATAGTATGAGGGTCGCCATAATTGAAATCACAGGGGCGCACACACACACACACACACACACACACGCACACACGCATCGAGTTGTCAACACAACGCATAAGGGTTGCCATTGTCATTTGCTTACATGGTCGTGTTGCTATTTGTTTGTATCAGTGTGCTGTATTTTCTTTGTACCATATGAATTATTTATGCTCATTTAATTCGATAGTTGTGGGCCATCGCTTGCCTGAATGCTGGTCACATAATAATAAAACCTAAAACACCTATTCCTTCCTCTTTTAACCAACTTCCTCAATATCCCCTAGGAGCCTCATCGTTTTTGCTCCATACATGATTTAATCATAAACATAAAATTGTTTTGTCTATGTTTTATGTCTAACTCTCTCTCCCTTGTGTCTCTTTCTACCAAAATATTCAAATTGTTTTGTTAGGCGGCTTTTTAATGTGTTTCGTATTCTTTGTTTAAGGAGTTTTCTTCGAGTTTTAATGACATTTGGCATATTGCTTATTATTTTTATTTGTTGCTTGGTTTCTTTACTGTTTTTATTTTGGCTTCTTTTTTTGTGTCTGTATTGCAATCAATATACCCTTTAGTTTTTGTAATGAGGTGTTTATAGAAGAAATGTATTCAAGTCTAAGTCATGCTTTAAACTTCGTTTTATCCACTTTTTCAAGTAACAATGAATCAAATCATAACTAATTTAGTATATAGAAATGTTCCTTAAAGGGTATTTCATTGTCTATTTACTTTGCTAGTCTCGCTGCTTTGCTTTATATTGTGTTGCTTTGGGTATTGTTATTGTCATGCATTCATAAATATATAATGACAGACATTACAATGCAGGTTTTTTTGTTGTGTGTTTTTTGTGTTGTGGTTTTGTACCTTTTGGTATGACACAAGCGGGGGTAGGGGCAGGGGCAGGGGCAGAGTTGAGGTTGCAGGTCGCTTAAGCTAACAGTTTGTGGTTAGTTATAGCATAGTTTTGGGGGCTTATGTATATATACTTATTTTTTTTTTGTCCTTTGTTGGTAAAACTGATACAATGGCAGCAGAAAAATGGCACATATATCAGCTGTTATGAATTTTCCGGAAAGCATGCCATAACACCGTGATTGATCGGTTGGCAACACGATGGGGGGTCTGAGGTAGAAAGGTCAAAATTATAATAATTTTATGTTAACTAATTAAGCTGTGTGATAGGGAGAGAAAAAGGTTAACGACATTGTCTGCCTTGAGGTGTTGTTAGTTAAAGGATAAAACGTTTTATAAGAACTGATTTATGTTCAAGACAAGCTACTGTGATGAATTGAAGAATTAGGTTCAACCCTTAACTTATTCGTTTCCCAAATCTTCATCTACAATTAGGTTTTAATTCACAACTATTCATCATATAAGCCCCTTTTAGTAATAGATTAGACGAAAACAAAAAAACAAATCTAATTAGATAGAAAACTGCAAAACAAAAACTGTCGCTCAACAAATGAAACGGAAGAGAGAGATAAAAAAAGGGGCGCATACGTATACGTAAACGAAATGCACGTACTTATTAGTAGGTTTGTCAAATGAATCACACAAACAAAAAAATTGAATGTCCTTGGGCCACAAAAGCTAAAGTTAAAGAAACTCAAGCAACTCACCAGTCGACTAAAAACAATTTGCAGTCAAGTAGAAGAAGGAGCGAAGAAGGGCAGCACAGCAGAGGCATGTTAAATTGTGCCCCAAAAGTAGAAAGAAGAAGAAGAAGCAAAAAAAAAAAACACATCGCGTGACAGCACGAAACAAGCCAAAATGCGATGAGCATAAGGAATCCAGCCGTCGTCTGCTCTGCGCTGCTCTGTTCAGCTACTTCTGGACAGGATAGCGGAAACGGAAGCAGCTGCAGTGCAAGGCGAGGAGCGTGTGTTACAAAACCGCAAGATAGAGAGGGGCTAGGGGGCTGCGAGACGGATGCCATGGAAAATGAGTAGAAAATTAACAAAACGCCAACCGCACATAGATAAAACTGCACGTGAAGTGACTCGAGGCTGCACACACACACACACACACACACACACACACAAACAAGTCTTCGCCCTTTTCGTAACTCAACCACAACCACCCACCCAACCTTAAACCATAAACATCCACGTCTTGCTAAAGTAAATATGCAGCGAGCTGTCAGGTTGGTTAGCCAGCGGCGACCCTGACGCTTGGCAAATGCAAATACTACACAAATTTCCTACACTTCTAGTCTTTTTGTCTATTCTGTTGATAAAGTTACGTTTTGCGCTAAAAGTGTGGTTTGCTCTTGCGGGTAGGGTTGGGGAGGGGTGGGATTTACAACTACAGTAACTGCATTTACTGTTTGTACTTTAAGGGGGAGCGATGGAAAAGAAATGACTTTTGCTACACTTTGTGGCATGCTTCTCAATGTTTTCCCCAGGCGCAATATGCAGGACAGTTTCTGTGTTTGTTTTTTTTTTCACTCACAAATCGATTCCATTTTCCCTGTTACCATAACTTATGTAAATACTTATATATTATTTGCATTTTTCACTCGATATTTAAGTTGTTATCGCTTTTGTTTTGGCTTGCCTTTTTGCTGTCATTTCTATCTTTTGCATATTATCATTTGTTGCCATTATTATTTTTGTTTTTTACGGTTGCTAGTCATGCAAAATTTATGACTTTCTGCGCTTTGTTGTTGTAGGCGTGGCAATTCATTGGCTGTTCAAGCAGCAGCAACTGCTTTTTTATTATAATTAATTCTATTGATTGGCCAAAGAACAAAGCAAACCAATTAATAATGCCTGCCATAGAAGGTGGAAGGTCAGTGCAGTTAAAGTTGAGAAACACTTTGAACTTTAGAGGAGGGGCCACAAACTGTTGCGTAATAGTTCTTGATTTTAAGAATCGATTAGTGTGAATTTTACATTCTTTAAACGGTTTTTTCAACAGAGAATTCACTAACAATTCGTTAACACAGTTCTTGGAATAGCAAAACAACAAAGAATTGAAAGCATGATCCTTAGACGTTAAGGTTTGCTTTTTAAACTTAAGCGAACTTCTTTTATTATTATTATTATATTAAATGCACTTTAACAATTCGCAAATATTCTAGTTGCAATGGTAATTAAATACTTAATTGATTACTTCCTCATTAATTCATCGACTTAATCAGTTACACGTTGTTTTTAGGCATTTAAAATTCCATTTTCCACTCTCAAGTTGATAATCTTGCTTGCAGCTGCTTTCAACAAGTCCATTTGACTCCTATAAACACTTATTAAACCAAGCAGAAAATCACATTAAAACACAAGCAACACACACACAGAAAACTTCAAAGCACTGAATTGTGTGTGGCATGTTCATTAAATGCCCAGTGAAAGATCTGGTTGCTCTCCCTCTCAGTCTCTTTTTATATATCTGTGTGTGTCCAGGCACAATTTACACGCCCACATAATGTGGCAAATGGCTATGCAACTATGCGACTATGCAACTGGCTTGTTTGCTTGCCCGGCCACCAAGTTCATTCATTATGGCATTCATTGATAGCAAACTTTTGACTCGCCTACTCACACAGCTCAGGTTCTGTTTGGTATTGTGGCAAGGAGCGAGAGGTTCCAGACTTGCCACCATGCAACACAGCAAGAACAACAAGAACAATAACAACGAACCAGCAAACCAACAAGCAGATAATTGCAAGGGACACATAACCAACAGTCACAGCCCCCGAAAAACTTTGTCCAGGCAACGAGACAACGAACAGAACAGAAAATATGACAGTGGGCAATTTGGCTGCTGCTGTTGCCTGTTGTCAGAGTTATTGTGGCTCCAGCCTCTCTGCCGTTGACATTTGCAACGTTTTGCTGTCACACAGCAAAAGAGACATAGACAGCGAGAGGGGAGGGGTGGTCGGACAGATTGCTCAGCTGGCAGATTTTCTGCAGTTTGTCGGCCTTTTCAAGTTGCTGCTGCATCGTTTTGTCTGTCATCTGTTGGCTGGTGGCAAATTGTACGACAACGTTGCCGCCTCGCTGTCTGGCAACAACCAACAACAACAGCAACAGCAAAAACAACTCCCTCCCGCACAACAACGTTTAATTTCATTTTTATTCAAAGTGAAATATAAAAATTAAAAATGGCATTTAACGCGCAACTTTGTCGCCTGTCATTAAACGCGACATGTGCCATGACTGCAGCCAGGGAAGAGCGAGGGGGTAAGTGAGTTGTGGGTGTGCCAGGTGGTGCAGCTTTCATTTGATGTGGCCAATGTGGTGCGCGGGCGTTGTTGTATTTGTTGTTGGCTTCTGCTTTGACGCTCGCTCGAGTATCATTAATGCTTGATGTTGTTGGTGTAGCTTATTTGTTTCTTCGTCAGCTTGGCAGGTTTATCCCTGGCAATTAGGACTATGCTGCCAAAAGCCGTAAGCGATCAGCCAGGGTATTAATACCCGTAATACGGCAATGGCTTAAAGCCTTTGAGTGGCTTGGGTCTAAGCAACAAAATATCAAGTATACGTCATAAGGCATAATAGAAGTGTAGGCTTAATAAAATAATTACGTATACGTCAAAGTATATAGACAAGTTAATCAGGGATTAGTTTTAAGTCAACACAAAATGTGCAAAAAGTTATAATTTCATATAAAATTTTCATCACTTTGAGCAAAGCTTGATAAAGGTTTTGTTAGCTAAAAAAAAACAGTCGAAGAACTTGCGTTTCGCTACAAAACTTTTAATATTGTTTGCAATATACAAAAACAGTAAGAAAACACATTACGCATACGGCAAAAGTTTAGTTTTCTCGAGTTTCAAATTGAAAATTCCATTACGACATTACGTATACGACCGAAAGTCTATCAAATTACGAATGCGCAACGTTGACATCGATTAAATGGCTAAAGCAGAACTATATATTAAAAGTGTATTTTATCATCAATAAAAAAATGAATAAATAAACTGACAGGAAAATGAAATAAATCAATTTACGTATTTTTAATAATAAATATTGAAATTAAAACCATAAATAATGCATAGAAAGCTTCAATTAAAATGATTACGCATACGCCTTGTCAAACATGGCGTTTTTGTGTACATGTTATTGAAAGTTTTGTGACACCTGCAATATACACTTATACACACACACACACACACACACACAATCATAAAACAACAAAGTGTTAAAAGTTTAGTTTAAATAAATTGTATGAAGCAATTGAAAATAATTTGATAACAAATTTATTTTGTGTTAGCTTAAACTAAAAAAAAAAAAATTAAATAGATAAATGTATTAAACTAACTAAACTTTATTTATTTATACAAATTTGCAACTCTCTCTTCACATATATATATGTTTATATATATATATACGGGCAATAAAAAGCACGTGTGTGTTTTTATGTGTGTCGATGTGTATATGTGTGTGTATTTGATGAAGATATGCAATTTGTGTTGTACTGTGTTGACATTTAGATAGATAGAACAGTATTTATGTTGTGGGTGCAAAAGGTACACTTATCGACTAATAAGAAATAGTAGTAATAAAATGTGAACGCACTTGGTTGAATCTCACCTGTGCTCAGGGTATAATCCCAGCTGGTATCTGTCTCATTCTTATAAACATTCAATTTCTCCGGCTAAAAGTAGGGTAATATATAATATATGACAGATAAATATCATAGATAAGGGGGTGTAAGTGAAGATCGTGGTGGTGAAACTTACCTTGGCAAAATCAATTTTAAGGGTGCAGCAACCAGCATAGATGTCGGCACCATTGAGATTATCGCGTGCACGTGTTGCCGAATCGAGGTTATCAAATTCGACCATGGACTGTACGCCATTCTTTTTAAAGATGACAATGCGCAGCACTTGGCCATGTGGATGGCAAATTTTATGCAAGACATCCTGCAAATAAAAAAAGCAAACAAAATTAAAGCATGAGTTAACATCAAATTGAAATGGGCCATAGCCAACGAGGCTCTCAGTTCCCACAACTGTCATATGCAGCAGCAGCCGACAACGAGTCAACTTCATTCCCCCATTGTCCTGACTAATTAATAAGCAAGCAATGCACACAAAAAATTGGCAATGAATGGGTAGACAGAGAAATACACATCACAAGCACTTATATCAAAATGCACAAAAACAAACACACAAAAAAATATAGATAGGGAGACCAATTTACAGCCTGAATTCGGGTACATTTACTTTAAGCACGCAGTGTGTAATAATCATGGCAGATCACATCAAGAACAAGCTGTATACTATTTAGTTTTTCGAAGTTTGATCGATGTCGCTATAATAAGAGTTATTCTTAAGCGCTTTAACTCGAGAATGGAAGTGAAGCAAGAAGTTTCTTTATGATTCTAAACAAAACTGTACAAATCATAGCTTTAACCTCTGTTCAATGTCTAAAGTTAGATCTTTCAATTAGAAATATGCAAAGTTTTTCAACTTCGTGAACGAAAATGGTGTCTGGTCTTGAAAAAAAATATTTTTATGCTGCAAATAAAAGTTATAAACTAATCTTTGCATATTTTTTGTGTAACTTTATCTGACATCTTTATTAACTACGTTTTCAATCATTTTTCTACTTCTTTAATCAACAAGTTCTACTATTTTTGCCTCATAAACTTCATGAAACTTCCCATTTATAATGGACAACAATACATTTCGAGTGTATTTTATGTTTTGGCAATTTGTAGTTAACTGCCTTTCTGTGCCTCATAATTGGAATTTTTCGTTTGGTTGGCTGCTTACAGTTTTCCGGTTATTTTTTTCTTTTTTTGGCCACCCCCAATCTGCAGCATTTATGGAAAATTGTTGGCATTTCACTGACAGTTGGCGCACAGCAAGCAAAACTCATTAGCATAATTTAATAAGCAGTTATTGTCTAGGGCCAAGTGCGACAAACAAGAGAAAGAGAATGAGAGAGCGAGCGAGCGAGCCCAAAGAACATTTTCCAATTAACATTTAAACATTTTTCGAAAATTACGTTAATGAGTTTTCAACAGAAGCCGCGAGCACACAACGTGTCTTAAGTCTTAAACAACGGCAAATAAACCAAAAACTCCTTAACAAAATACATAATTCTATATATATATATGTATATATATATATATATATATATAATATATATGGAGGAGCGGAGAGATTGGGGAGCTTTGTGAATTTATGGCAAAATTATAATGAGTTGCTGTTGTGGCATGAAAATTAATGGTAAATTTAAGCTGGCAAAATTGTTGCTTCCACTTCGTCTCAAAACGTTGCGCATCTATTTATTCATAGTATATATATATATATGAGAAGCCGAGTGCGGAGTATTGCCCTCTAATGGGTTAAATGTTCAATTTGTACAAGTTTGCCACAAGGGGTGCCAAAGTGGAATGATGCAGGGATGGAGGAATGGGGGGAGTTCGGTATTTGTCTTTGGGCCAAAAGTTATGGCACGTAAATCTTGTTGAGAGGCTGAAAGCTAAAATACATTTTACTTTGTTATTCATGAAATTCATCGATAGGTCGGCAACAAATTTTTCCACTCTTGTTCGAAATCCTTTAGCATAGAGGGTTAGGTTTTGGTAATTGACAGCAGCTGAAGAATGGTTAGGCATCAAGTCGAGTCGGGTGGGGTAGCTTGATTAAGTGGCTTATAGAAGGCAGTGGAAAGCCCATACAAAATTTCATCTTGTTTTTGTTGAAGCTTAACACAGAGTGAAGATTAAAAGCAGCATTGAAGACAGAGAGAGGAGGTGAATTGTACTTAATATTTAATGCTTTTACAAATTTGTTGATATTTATAGGAATTTAAATTGGTTTTTCTTGAACAGAAACCGAACGGGCTTCAAAATTCATAAATATGTCAATTGAGAAGTCTTAAGGCATATTTTATATTTATTTTAATTGATTTACGCACACTTCAGTATTCATTTAAAGCTACAACCACGACAAAACCACCTCATCGAAAAGTTAAAATATTTGCACATACTTCAAAATAAATTTTTCAAATAGTTAAGCACTCTTACTTTGAGATATTTTTATACCCTTAACTTTGTTATGAAATGTGAAGGAAGCATAGCCGACCCCATAAATAAATATATATATATATTCGGGTTCAGCATTGCGAATTAAGTCGATATAGACATGTCTGTCAGTTTCTATGCAAACTAGTCCCCCCCTTTGGTAAAGATCTTTTTTTTAAGATGCAGATAGATCATTTGTCAAACCATCATATCCTGCCTTTCAAGTGTATATAGTATTCGGCATGCCAAAGTTAGCCTTTCATACTTATTGCTATTAAATTCCACCGAGTTACTTTTCTACCTTTTCTGTGTACTTCATTTTAAGCGATTTTTTGCCATGCCAACTGAGTTTGCTTATAAGTTAATTTGCGTTGCGTAGCAAACACACACACACACACACACACCCACACAGAAATTCTTTCCTTCATGTTTAATCCTCTCCAATTACCAACAAACATTGTTGAAGCAGTAAATTGCGCTCAGATTACTCAAAACGATGTAAATTTGATGTTTAAGTTGCTTTAAATGATATGACTATCATTTCGCTTGAAGCGAAAAGGTTATTTTTAGAAGGATTCTACACAAAGACACTGTCCTACCGTTTAGTGGCACATGCCACATTCATTCATTCCATTGAGCAGCACTTATTAACAAGACTCAATTATACATTTTTATACTCATTCTCTACACAATTTGTATGCTTTACTGTGCTGTTGATTGTGCGACATTTACACTAATTGTTCGACATTTTGGTGTGTGAGGTCTAGACCAACCCCACCCCTCCAACCCTCATCGAGCAAACCCCTCTGAAAATTGGAATGAATGCAGAAAATTGTGCAACTTGCAACTTGTCACTATTTTTTATATTTTTGTAGCCCAGCAAGAAGTATAATGCCTTACTATAAAGCGAACTGTGCACAAAAACTAATTAGAAAAGTTATTTCGTAAGAGATAGAGAAAGAAAGAGAGAGAGAGAGCGAGAGGAGAAAGTGGTAAACACGTTTTTCTTGAAATGAAAATGCTATGGACATCGCCAGCTGTCAAGTGTGTATGACTGTGCTTGCATTGCTGAGTGCGTTTCAGTGTGCAAAAATGCTGAGCAGCTAAAGCAGCATTATTAATAATTAAGTAATAGAACATACACTTTTAGTATGCTTACTCTATTATGTGATTGTGTGTGTGTGTGCGTGTCTGTGGACAAGTAAATTAAAATGTGTCTCGTAAAACAGCGAAAAGAGCTAACACATAATTCAAGGGACATAAAGTGGTTATATGACTATCACATAACTAACAAGTAAGAAGGCTCTAGTCGAGAAAGATTATGTTCCAAATCTGAAGTCTCTAGCACTTATAGTCTCTGAGATCGACGCGTGTGATTGGCGTACATTGATGGGCCAGAACAAAAAACGTAAGAAAAAACAAATAAATCAAGTTTGGATATAAAACTTTATGTCGAAAAGTGTTGATACATACAAAGTTCAAGCTTAAGATACAAAATTTATTAAGTAGGAAGAAAAATTTTACTAATGATAGTTCGCAAAAGAATTGCTAAAGTTTCAGCCAAACCAAGCAAAAAATATTGAAAGACATTAGAAAAAAATATATATACCTGAAACACTATTTTCCCCTCAATATCAAATCAACAATTGCAAGCGGAAATCAAAAAAATCTCACTACAAAAACCCGAAAATGTTTATGAGATATTATTTTGTATAATAAATTTCGAAGAATCTTTAATCATTTTAATATGTTTTCAACATTTCTGGCCGGTAGTTGGCCATAAATCAAGCGAAATATCATAACAAAAAATTTATTGCAAACAATAAAGCTAAAAATATAATTTCAGTTGTTGCTGTTATTGTTGTTGTTGTTGTTTGACCCGATGTCAAGCTGCAAGGAAAAGCTTCATATACAAAAATATGAAAAGCGAAAAAGACAACGTGGAAAATGGAAAAGTTAAAGATGAGCCAAGCGCTTAAATTAATAAACAAAGAACATAAGTAATGCAAAAGGCGTTGAAATAAAATAACAAAAAGTTTGTTGTGAGGGGAGGAAAAAACGCGGCAAAAATGAAAATATTAATAACACACAAAATGAGCAAGAAAGAGAGATAGAGAGAGGAAGTGGCAAAACACGAAACAGTTATTTAAAAATAAGTGAACCGGATACATTCGTACATACGATTTTATGAGGCACTATAACTGGTATACTATATATATGCTACGACGACGCCGCAAGGATATGGCGAATCCCGAAAGCGAAAAAAAAAACAGAAAACAGAAAAATAAATTAATATTTTATCTAGCGCAGAGATTCTTGTGTGGCATGCAACGCTGCCACGCCTCACGTTCGCCATTTTATGAACGCCGCTGACCATGCACTTTGTTTGGCCATTTTATGGCCATCATCAAAAGCGCATTAAAATTTTACTAAGGCAGCTTCAGGCGTCAGCCATACCCTAACCACGCCCCCCTGGGGTATTCTACTGTCCAGGCGTGCTAAATATTAAATCAACCACAACAACAACAACACCAATAACAAACAGGGTGCTGAGAGAGAGAGAGAAAAAGAGATAGACAAGGGGTGGGGTGGGGTGGGGTGGGGTGGGGTGGGGTGAAGGCAAATGCAACCATGTTTCGTGCAAACAATTTAAGCGGCTTTTTTTCCAACAGGTTCGTCAACGTCCAACAAGGAACAGTACTGTACCTGACACACCACCCCACACCCCTCTTTTATTGTCCTTTGCGACCGTCTCATAAAATGTGCAAGCGGCTTCTGCTTCATCTTCTCGTTTAGTTATTTATGTATTATTATTTCGTTTTTGGTCAAGCGCATTAAATATTAATAACATTGTGTGCTTAGTTCTAATATAAACATTTTAGTAGTTGCCTTTATTTGATTATCACTTACAACGCGCGCACGAGAAGCAGCATAAATCTCATAAAAGAATTGCGATTTATTTCACGGGGGCACGAAAACACAATCTGAAACACAATCTGCTCCGAATACACAACGACTAAGCAGCGAAATAAAGTTCTTTTAAATGAAGTTAAGTTGTAAAAGCTTTAAGATTTTAATACTAGTCTTAACGCGAAAGATGAATGTTGGCTTGTTAGTTGAGATTTGTGAAGGAGAATCATTAAACATAAGAGATAGAAGATATAATGTCAAGGATCTTTGGGAATCTATTCGAAACAATCTTTAGTATTTAAATCAAAACTTTTATTGTTCTAGTTTAAAATAAATATGAAATCAGAGAGCGAACTGTAACTCAATGTTAACTCAACGTTCAAAGCTGAAACAGTTCTCCTAAAGTTCAGGTTTCAAGAAGTTTAGTTTTTGTTAAGTTCAGTCAACTGTTTTATGAAACGAATTTTTCTACAAGAAGTTTTCAATACACATGCTAAAAGACATTATTCTCCTTAAACCATTAACAAATATATATACAACATTTTGTAGACATTTCTGTCACATAAATCGCTTGCTTTTAAAGACTTTTAAGAGCTGTTGAGGATAACAAAATGGACAAAGTGAAAGTGAGTTGCTTAGCTTATACCCCAATAGATAGATAGATAGATAGATAGATGGGTGGATGGGATGCTGTATGCTGTATGCAATGTTAAATGTGTCGTAATGATTTTGCCAAGAGAGTAAGCTTGAATGCAACTTACATACACACACACACACACACAGAGAGACGCGAACTTCGCCTTCAGAAACTTGCTATACCAGTTAGCCCGGCTGTCAAGTGCTTGGCTAACGACAATGACGACGACGACTAACGGCACATGCAGGCTGGCAGAAAAAAAGGCAACGCCACAGGCAATAACAAAAGTAACACAGAAGAAGGCAATGGCCCAAACGTAGACGCAGCAGAGAGAGAGAGAGAGAGAGAATGAGCAGGGAGCGACCTTTCCACCAAAGCTGTGCTGCATTCAGTCGAAAAGTGTTGCAAATTACTCGTAACCGGTTTCCTCTTATATAAAAAAAAAAAAAAAACGCACACACAAAAAAAGGGCTTTGAACGAACGTATTTTGTGTGCGGTTTACCCAGCAGAAATGGGTCAATAAGAAATTCAAATGCAGCCAGAAAAAAAAGCAAAAAACAGAACAAACGAACGCGAAGAAAAGAAATTGAAATATCGCAACAGCTTCCCCTTTAAGCGAAATTTCAACAGTTCATTGACTCCAGAAACATAACAAACCCGAAATGTTGAAACATGGTCAACATTTAATCGAAATTAGTGCAAGGCAAGAGGAGAGGAAAGTGTGGGAATGAACGGGAAGAGAGGAAGCTGTGCACAAAACGTGTTTCGCACAATGCAGCTGGCTAAAGACAAATGGCATAAAATATCAAGGCTAAAAAGCCAAGATGACGATGATGATGACAATGGCCAGGCCAAGCGGCAGCTAGCTAGCTATCGTTCGCCTGGAAAAACACATATATAGAAAGATATTCAAAATGCTAAATTTATACAGCAGTCTTTTGCCTTGGCTGTTTGAGATTAACTGCAGCTTTTGCTTGCTTCAAGATTTTGACAGACTTGACAACTTCTTGTGCATAAGAGAACTGCTGCTGTTGTCATGGATGAAGTGAATTGTTAAAGAGATTTTTAGTGGAGATTATTAGTTTTCGGTGTTAGATATTTCAAAAGCAAACTGTTTAAAATATACTTGTAAATATTACATGGTTCGTTATACTGAATGTTCAATTTATTTGAAGAATAATTTCTTTTAATAAACTGAACACTCAGCATGTTCCTCGAATAATACTCATAAATATCCTTGATACCCACACATCAACTCAAGCAAGCAAATTTATAGTTAAGTGCTCTACTTTTTGCTAAATATTCGCTTTCACTTAAACACTTGCTCCATTGACATTGCAAAACACAGGCACAATTTGTAAACAGATATCGCCACAGAAATACAATACATCAATCCAGGCTTCGACTACTACGACTGCTTACTAACTACTATCGTTTGAGTATCTATTAGCATATAATTGAGCTATCTTTGGCTGGCAGACAGCCAAAAACGAAGTCAACTTCCTCGAAGCAATGTCAATTAAGTGTTAATGTTGATATTTTATAGCTGTCGGCGGCAAAAAGCAAAAAGTCTTTGCTCTCATTTGCATATTGCTAACATTTCTCAATCTAGTAATAGCTCGCCGGAAATGTCTCAGTTTCTCGCTCTCAACACAACGACGACTTTTCACTTGACGTCTTTTCCGATGGCAGAAACAGACACAGTTACAGACACGTGTTTTCCACCAAAGCAACATTGTTGCACGTTACTTTGCGTCCGGTCACTTTCTCAATCAAGTTTTTTGTTTTTTCAGTTATGTTTTTCTGTCTATTTTATGAGTATTTTCCAATTTATCCATTATGCTAATTTATATAGTTCGTGTTCGCGCAAAATGAAATGATAGCAAAAATATCTATACACAAATATTTGTTCGCATTATGATTTGTTTGCCACAACGTGACGCTTCGGCCGCTTTTTCAAACTTTATTTTATGTAAATATTGTCAATTTTCGCAGAAAGGCCAATGAAATGCTTTTTACATTTTAATGGAATGATTTTATAATGCAATGCCAAAAAATTTACATATTTTATTTGGATTCGATTTATATTTCGGTTGATTTAGATACATTATATGCCTGACAGGTAACGAACATATTATTATATTGTTGACTTGTTTATTAGCTTTTATTTGATATAATTACTATATTGAGTTGTTTTCTATTTGTTGGTTATTTTTTCTTCTGCAATTAAAATCATCTTTTTTTCTACAACGAATATTTTATTGCATACTCGTCGCATTTTAAAAGCTTCCGTCTTCGATTTGTTTTTATATATTTTCTTCTTTCTTTTTCTCCTTTTTTATGACTTCCTGCATTTACTGATTGCCCCACTGAGTTTATTTGTTTGACTTTTGCCTTGATTTGATTTCATGTATTTTTTTATCAATTTGAATTTTAATTAAATTTGAAATTCAAATGACTTTTATGTTATCATGCTTTTGTTTCATGTCACACAAAAATAAAATCCATATTGTATATTTGTATTTTTGTCCATAAATATATAGAGTATATAGCCCAATGACCCGACGAACATAAAAAAAAAAAACAGAACAACAACAACACGC
Organism: Scaptomyza cyrtandrae; assembly: GCA_035044605.1. Taxonomy (NCBI): domain Eukaryota; kingdom Metazoa; phylum Arthropoda; class Insecta; order Diptera; family Drosophilidae; genus Scaptomyza; species Scaptomyza cyrtandrae. The sequence continues at coordinate 1,173,986 of JAWNNS010000642.1, forward strand.
GAAACGCGAAACGCAACTCGTTTAATTTGCCAAATACTTTGGCGTCCTTATCACACCTTAACGCAGCTTTTAAGTAGCTAGGCAAAGAGACTGCTAATTTTTTTTTTTACTAGTGGTAGTAGTACTTCACTCCTCTGCTTCCCTGACCAACTTTTGTGAGAGTTTTACAACCAATAAAAAGAATTTTATGACCACAACATTAAAATGCTCAAATTGAAAATGAGCACAAAACAAAGCAAGCGACATGAAAATGAAAGAAAGAGAGCACAGGACAAGACAGGAACCCCTAGTGGCATGAGGGTGAGGGTGGGTAAGAGGACTGCTCTTTGAAAGCACAAGATACATTTTAAAGCAAAATTTATGTGGCACAAAGGCGCTGCGTTGAAAGCATAGGAAGGAAACGGAAGTCAGGCCAAGCAAAAGGGGAAGCGAACAGAAGTTGTTGGTGAGGAGGAAGACGGGAAGAAGACGAGAGACGAGAGGAAGAGATGGCCCGCTTAATGTGTATGTTTGAAGTTGGCTTAAACCTGCTTGGGAAATTACAGCACAAGGGGCGAATTCGAGCGTGAAAATATAAACAAGCTGAAGGCACAAAAATAAAAACCTAAAAATGTGTGTCGCAATCGGATCGACAGAGCAGAAACAGACAGAAAGCAAGAAAGAGAGAGAGAGAGCGAGAGTAAGGAAGAGATTGGGGGAAACACGGTAAAATCAACAGTTAGCAAATGAGCCTGAAAGTGGCCAGGTCGAAAGGAGAATGGGCAAAAGGCAACACACACAACAACAACAACAACAGGTAAAAGGTAAGTGAAGCAAGCAGCAGAATTCAAAAGAGAGAGGGAGAGAGAGAGAAAGAGATAAAAGGAAGCAGGAGAAATGAAAACAGAGAGCACGTAAGGAATACACAAAGAGCAACAGCTTAAGTAAATACACGCAGAAAAAATAAAAGAAATATATATGTGGGTGAGTGTAAAGCTGAAAACGAGATAAAATACAAGCAAATTTTACAAGACTTAAGTTGAATGAAAAAGATTCCAAAAATCTATTCACTTATTCATTAAAGTCTCCAGAAACAGGTTCGCTTTTAGAGTTAATATGACAAATTTTTTCTTTAGCGAAAGATTTCTAAAATTTTGTTTCTGATTCATTTAAATCCCTTAGAAGTAGAGCGCTCTGATTTTTAATAGATTCTGTTTAGGATTTATGAAAATTTATCTTATGCTAAATGTGACAAACTCTTGCTTTAACATGTTGATTTCCCGAGATCTACGATAAAGTTTTGCCAAGTGTATATAGAGTGGCAAAAAGAAAAAGAGAGAGAGAGAGAGAGAGAGAAAGCGAAAGATTGAAGGCTAGTCTCTAACGACTGCTGTGGGCGAGGTCTTACTCTTGCGGGGTGGTGTTGAGTGGGTTGCACATGGCACAGGTGCTGGCACCACCACATGCCAGAACCACTGTGAATAACAACAGCAGCAGCAGCAGGAGCAGCAGCAGGACGTTGCCAGAGCTTGCACAAGACAATTATAAACATAATGGCAGCAGGACCAAAGCCGAAGTAAAAGTTGAATAAGAACAAGAAGTAGTAGTAAAAGAAGGAGAAGAAAGTATCGTTAGTATGGCAAAGAACGCAGCTGCTGAGCGCATAAATTGTGTTTAACAATGCGAATGCGATGGACACGAATCTGCCCTCCTTCTCACAAGGGAAACATGACATGAAAGGGACGGAAAAAGTCGGATAGAGTGAAAGGTGTTTGGTCGGTCGTTAGGCTAAAAAGCTAACGTAGATAATGCTTAGAAGGAGGATAAAGGGAAGGGCTACTGTGTATATACAGCAAAATCTACTAGTACATGGCTTTAGCAGGTAAAAATGCAAACTGAACATAGAGAAAGAGGAAAAGGGAGGGTAGAAGAGATAGAGAGAAAGCGTATTAGCCCAGAGTTGCAAATAATTGCAAAGGATTTTGCAAAAGATAACAACAAAGAAAGCAATTATCTTTTCGCATTACAGATGCATGCAATTTTATTTTTCAAAGAAAGAATAATACAATGTAGTATTAAGACAAGCAAATATATTAAGCTAACAAGTTATGGAGTCTAAGTAGAATGAAAGATTCAAAAGATAAATGACTAATTGAACTTTGGCTCACAATCTGCTTGAGATAGTATTAAACTTAAGGTACAAAAAATTATTAATCATATTTTAAATTAAATTTAAAAAACAATTTCAAAGTTGAATTTTAAAAGATTTTACACTTTCAAATGTAATTGACAGCTTGCTAACAACCTGACAACCCTGTTACAATTTACTTACACACATTATGCAATTGCGTGTGTGTGTGTGTGTTCGTGTGTTACTTGATGCAGCACTTTAAGCTAAAAGTATTCCCGTTAACTTGCGTGTTGTCGTGCGTGTCGCGTTGATACGTGGGTGAAATTAGCAAGCAAACACGACCAAAAGAAATAAATAAAACGAACGAAAAACAACAACATCAAGTTAAGGATAAGCAACAAGGAACAACTGGCATCCGTGAGTCCAACACTTCATCGTTTTGCTTTTCGTCTTGAGTAATTCATAGGAAAGGTCGTAAAAGTCGAGTCAAAGTAATTATGCGAGAGGCACAAGAAAAAAAAAGCCAGTGAAGAGAACCGGGAGTAATTACAACTAAAAAGAAGAAGAAGAAGAAGCTCTTGCCATTCGATGCCGAGTTCCGGACCCGTGCCAAGAGCGAAGGAGAGATAAAACCCATTAAGATTGTATGCAAAAGTTGTTAAGACAAATACATACAAGCTGAACCAAACATGAAAGCTCCCCAACTCCTATTTTCGTCTCTCCCTCAGCTCAGATGAGTTAATTGAGTGGGCGATAACACACATGTGTGTATACGTGTGTGCGTTGCTGTTGCTGCTCGTGGCAGCTGCTTTCAGCTCAACGTCAAGTGTAAACGCCTTGAAGTATGCAACAATTTCGCAAACAAACATTTTTCGGGGTTGGTGTAAATAAAGCCGTTATTAACGATTCACTTTTAATTCCAAGCTACAGTTTGCCACAAATTAAACCAGCGATTAAAATGAGCTTAAACAAAAGACTTCCTAATAAATAAGCAATAACAAGTTCTTAAGCTTCAAGTTTAATAATGAATACAATGAGTACACAAAACATAAATCAAGTAAAGCTTAAAATTGATGTTAATCACAATTAAAAGTAAGCAAAACCTATATAAAAGGAAACCAAGAAACATTAACAAGCCAACCAATCCACAAACATATTCCAGCTAAACCAAACATTTCTATAATCTACTCGATTTAGCCAGTATAATTGAATTACAGAAACCGACAACAACATCAGTTCGAGCATGAATTTACATCTATTGATTAAGAATAATGCATAAAACAGTGAATGCATAAAGCCACAAATGTGAATTAATCCCACTTGCAGCACCTTAAGTCCAATTGCGCTAGATAATCCTGAAACTCAATTAGATAACGATTTTGCAGCAATTGCTTGGAAAATCAAATTATCAAAATCGACAACATTTAATTGCAAGCTGTGGCCCCTCAGACACATATATATTCATATATAAGTTGCAATTAGGCCGCACTAAAGGACATGCTTCCAACTGATGCAAATATATAAATATATATATATATATATATATATCTTTACATGCCACAAGCAATACCAACGAATGTTGACATTAATTGAATTGAACCAATGTGCACAGTTTGCTGTTGAAGCAGTTAATAAGAGTGGTGGGGATAGGAGGGTTAACTGTCAACTTGTATGAACAGAACATTGATTTGCCTTGACATTTGACATTTGAGCGTTAAACAAAAAAATAGTATATATATATAATATAAAACTCAAACTGAAAATCAGGAAACGTGCTTCAGATTTGACATATTGGATTTCTGATGAAAAAATTTTTCTGCAGCGCGAAAATAACGCGACCAACCCCCCCCCCCCCCCCATTCCCTTCTTTCTAATCAGTGAGGTGTAGCACTCTGTGTGTGTGTGTGTGTGTGTGCTTATGCAAATGTGCGTAAAAAGCATGCAAATTTGTTAGCACTAACAAAAAAGAAGAAGAAAAAGTTCTTAAAGCGCAACCATTGAATGTCCTTCGTGCGAGGCGTTTGAGGCCCCATTCTGGCCAACGAATCATTTCAATGCCGCATAAATGAATATAAATGTGGCAGCATGGGATGGCAGGCTACACAACTAGTTGCGGCATGAATCGAAAAGCCACCGCATGCAGATATATTGAGTTATAACATGAGAAAGAGAGTAAGGCATCTCTATATTACGTATACGTACGTTTTCGTGGACGGCGTTCGGCTATTTAAAACGTTGTTTGCATTGTGGGCGGCCAAACAAAATGGACAGCAGAAACAACAAAAACAACAATAGCAATAGCGTTAAATAAACTATGCAAGAAATATATGCAAATTTATGCAATGCTGAAGCATTTAAAAATGAGTACCTAGCCATCATTGTTGTTGTTCTTGTTGCTGTATGCTCGCTGTGTGATTTAGTGGGCGTAACTGTGCAGCCAGCGGGTGGTTGCGAGGGGGGTAAATAAGTTTTGTGCTATAATAGTTAAGGCAAAAGCACTGATTGCTCAGTTATGCGTGGGATGGCAAATAAATGACGACGGCAAAAATAAAAAAGAGGTAGAAAGAAACATAAAACCGAACGAGACTTAAAGAGAGCGCAGAAAAGGCAAGAGAAAAGGACTAGAAAATTTGAAGAAATGTCAATAAAGAAGTTTTAAAAGAAAAAGGTAACGAGGCAACAAGAAACAAACAAGCGAAACGTAAGAATTTTAAAGTAATTAAGAAAAGTTGTTGAAAGAAATAATAAAAAGTTCTTTGAATATTCGATACGCCATTTAAAGAGTTTAAAGCAATCAGCTTTAAAACTAGTTACAACTATTTTATCACTCATGCGCCACGTAAACGTATTATCCTATCACTTTCATCGTCAGTCCTTAGTCCTTTGTCTTTTGTCAATTATATAACACAACGCATAATCAACGTTGCGTAAATGCAACAGCCACAAGAACAACCTTGCCACGCTCCCTTTCGCTTAACACTGCAACAATTTCTCTTTGTTGTTTTGCAACAGTCTTGGCCTCGCTTCTTTCTTTTTGTGGCGATTTTAAAGCTGACCAAGTCAAAATATTGCACTAGTTAACTATTTCCAAGTGTGGTCAGTAAAACTCACCCCCCGCCGCATCCACCCCCTTCCCTCTTCAAAGGCTTCTGTGGGTTTGGAAACCGCGCTTGATGCTGCGGTCACAATGCAATTTGTGTTGCATTGTTGAACATTTTTTTGGTTACAAAGATTTAAAGCAGGAGAGTTTTCCCTTTTTCTCCGCGTGTGTTTCGGTTTATACCCTGCGAAAGGGTATTCGATGGAACAGTTAATATTCTTTACGTGAGATTTCTCTAATATATTCTTTCTTCTATTCATTTGCCGAACGCCAATGCTTAAAAAAGACTCTAATTTGCGTTTTCTATTGTTTTAAGTCAAATGAAACTTTAACTTTCCTAGATATTTCACTGATCTAAAGGATGTCTAACACATTCAACATATTTTCTTAGTTCTGTTTTCCTTTTGAACAATGCGGCCGTGTCTAAAACAAATGTTGCCTTAAAGCTGTGGTCAACATTGGACAAAAGCAAAAGAAAGGAGATGAGAGAACAAATCTTTTGCTTTTGCCACTGCGGTTCTCATTTCCGGCTGGCAGCGACAACTGTCATGCAACTTCCGGCTCTGGGTGCTCAACGCTTTTTGCTAATGTGATTGCAAAATGGCGTGCATCCGGCTGCAGTTTCAGCCAAAAGCCACTTACCAATTGTAAATCGCAGCGAGCACAAGAAGAAGAACCAATTTGTTGAAGCCAACAGAGAGCATAAATTACTGCTTCTCGCACATATATAAATAGATATATAGCCCTGGGGAGTGCTAACTAATGCGTGTGTCTTAGCTTGACTTTTGGTAATAAACATTTCAAAGATTAATTGTTTGCATAATCAGTTGTCGTTGTTGGCTGCTCGTGCATGGAGGGAGGCAGAGGGTTAAGGTTGGGGTCGGACTGATTTACGTGTCGTGTGCGTAATATTTATGGCACATTTTCATTTAATTGTGCGTTAGAATATTTACGCACACACTTTAACGGGCCGACACCCCCAACAAAAAGACAAAATGAGAAAAAAATGAAGTAAGTTAACTTGAATTATTAGCAGACATTAATTTGTTTGCCACCAAGCCTCTTTGTGTCCACTTTGGAAAAGGCTTAGCTGGCATTAGTTTTATTTTGCACACACACTTGGGACACACAAACACACACACACAAAGTGTGTTGTCGTTGTTGATTGACCGTAGAATTTTAGTAGAGCAGCTTTGTGCGGTTCACGTTGAGCTGACGCGTGGATAAGTAGGTGAAAAATGACTGACAGTCTGAACAGATACGCGTGTCATGGTCCTTTTGCTACCTCTTGGGCCTATTTGCAGGAATGGTCAAACGGTTAATGACGTAGCTACCAAGGGTTATAAATAAACATAATTTATCTAGCCTTTAGTAAGGCATAGTTTGTGTTTGCTTATTTGTTTGACAAATAATAAATCGTACGAAATATTATCAACACAAGAGTTTGTACGAATGTTTACTACTCTTCCACGCAAAAAATACTTAAAGAACTTTATTGAAACTTAACACACATAGTTTATAAATCCTTTAAAGTTAACAAACATTATTCTGTATCAACATGAAAAAATAAACATTTTTAACACCTAAAACACATAATATATATTTAATTTGCTCCCACACTAAGAGTCAAATGGGATTTGGAATGAATTTTAGCATTTTAATATTATGCTGCGAGCTCGAATTGACCACAAAAGCAGCCTTTTGACCAAAATGATGACCAACAAAACCAGCTAGCTTGCTGTTTGGGCTTAGAAATTAACCAAATCAGCTGAAAAGCACACAATAAATGGGCTTAAAATCGCGACGCCGTGCCAACCCTGTAATTCGACTATTTAAAACGCGATAAAATCCAAAAAAAAAAAAAAAAAATTAAAACAAAAATCATCAGGGGCATTTGCAAATTCCCACTAATCGTAATGGTTTAATGCGGCGTATGCGCAATGTGGTTGATTCACACCGCCTGCATTGTCGTTTACAGCATTTTCAGTTGGGGTAATTAACTGCCAGGCGCATAATTAAAATTTGAAAATTTTAAAAGCTCGATTCTCGATGCTGGATGCTCGTTGCAAGGTGCATTGTTATAGCCCTGGCTCTGGTATATCCATCTAAGCCGTGCTCACATATTGGCTAACAACAATGAATAATCCCACAGCTGCCACACACAGCACAGCACAGCTCTCATTTGTGGACTGACTTTGGCGCGCTTGTTATTAGTTGGCCATGGTGACCATTAGAACCAACTCGTCCATATATATACATCACATATCACATATGAATGTGCAAGCGAGTGTGTACATGTGTGTGTGTGTGTGTGTGTGTGTGCGTGTATGTGTGTTTGCACTATTTGAGGTTTTAATTATGCGCTCGGAAATGGACACAATGGCACAATGGTGAGAGTTGCACAGTTGCAGCTGCAAAGAACGGCAAAATGATTGAAACAAATGTTGCATAGACCAGGCCAATATAAACACAGCTAAATACCCTGTGATATAACTTTAAAGAGAAGACGTTGAACATAAATGAAGATGGTTCTTTGCAAAGTATATAATCAAAGAAGAAAGCTTTTAAAGCTTTCAAAAGACATTTTTTCTATCTGCTAATGCTACGTTAAGAATGCGTCAGGAAACAGAATTTAAGATATTACATATCTGTGCTTAAGAAAAATTTCCCTTATTACAAAAAAATGACTTTCAACTTTAGCTGCAATTTTTAGTTTTAGTTCAATACCAAAAACCATTTAAAATGTTAAGTTTCTCATCTAGGAATTTTTATAAAATAACTTAAATTATATCAACTTTATTCCCACTGCCTAAAAACATAAACATCTAAGTATTTTACAGGGTATAAGCAATATAAACGAGCTATTCACAGTATGTTTGCTTTATATGGGTTAAAAATACGGCCAGCTTGATTAATGGACAAACTATTCATAGGGAGTAACAATGCAAACCGTTTGGCAATGCTGCGTGCTTTATTGAAAGTGGGCGATTTACTGATAACCAAAATGTTAGGCAGAGCGCGCATAATTTTTGATTACGATTAGAAAGCAGCAATTGCCATTTTATATCCGGACAGAGTCACAGTTTGTGAACAATAACATGAATGCATACAACAAAAATTATTAGAAAGTTACTGCAAAAAAGTACCTGACCTAAAAGTCACAAATTGTGTGTTCAAGCAATCAACAAAAATGTTGCTCATATTTTGAAATTCAATATTCACAAATAGTTTTTAATGCAAATTCTATTAAGCAACGCAATATTGTTGCATGACCACACTGTTGCCAAGTAGACAAAGTACACAAGAAAAAAAAAAAAAAAAGAAAGAAATCTTTTTAATGCCAATCAGTCAGAAAATTGTGTTCATTTTGACATTCCAATTGTATGAATGTTGAAATGTTAAAAGCCTAGAGGACCCGAACCATTGCCGCTTCTTCTCATCTTCTTCTTCTTTTGCACAAATCTAATTTTATAAGGTTTTCGTTTTTCTTTTTTATCTTTTTTTTCAATAATTTTTCATGCGCCAATGGCGTCGAATAGCTCTCAGGCGCCTCTCTTTCAATCTCTCCCTGTCGCTCACTCTCTCTCTCTCTCTCTTTGCTGCTATCCATAATCATCTCAATTCCCATTCTCATTCTATCTCCTTCAGCTTGCGGGAAATGTCATGTCTATGTCACGTCATGTTAAAAAAAAAAAATGAAAATATTGTATTGTGTTGACTTGCATTTGACAACTTAATGAATTTTCCGCCCATTTTCATCGGCAGCAGCGCTCGTTGTCGTTCCCGAAAAACCGTTGCGCCGCAATGTAATGACATTTTCGAGTAATTCATCAACATAAATCATCCTTCGCAAGTGGCGTCCTCTGGCGTACACTTTGCTCATACACACATATATAGTTTAACCCCTAATACGTGTTTTCGTTGCGGTTTATGAGAAAAGTTTTTAAGCACAAAGCACGATAAGGAAGAAGCAAAAAAAATGTTCTCTACGTGCGAAAGAGTCCAAAAAAAAAAGGAAACACATGTCATAAATGTCTGGCAACTCTGGCCGGTCTCTTACATATATTTTTGACAACGCTCAAGTTTTGTTCCTCTGGCGGGCGGATAACAAAAAAAACTTGTATTGTTATGTTATGTGTTGGGAGTAAACTATAACAACTGGAACAATCTGGCATCACATCAAGTGCTTGTGCTTTGAGTCGAGTAGAGTTGCCTCCCACACATCCAAAAACAAAAATGGAAGTGTGTGTGTGTGTAGATTTTACTTATAATTTGCTTTATGCTTTATCGCTTGCTTGCTTGATTTTTATTATGATTATTATCGTGGGAATTACGCAGCAAGTTTTTTTTGGGTCCTTATTTCCGCTTTGGGTTCTTTTCGCTTCTGCTGTTTTCTCTACCCCGAGGGCTGAAAGATTTGTTGTTTTTTGTTTGACATTTTCCAGTGATTTATTGGGTCAGCGTTGAACTTTATGTGGGATTTGTTGTTGTAATGTTTGATGAAGCTTTGATGACATAAGCCTGAGAGATTGTGTAGAAAAGTTTTGAGCAAAAAGTCAATTGATTGGCAGCTTTCAACAGTTCATAAACTTTGAAATTATACTTAACTAGACAAAAGCTAATGACTGAAAAGTCAAGAGGAACTCCACTCAAAAGATATTTCTTATATCTATAACTTACGCCCAAAATTTACTGTCTATGGATGAAGTGTGAAAGTTTTGCAAACATTTTGGGAAACTTACCTAAAAAGAGAAAGGAAAGAAAAATAAAATATTAATAAGGAAATTTTATGGAAATTCAAAATATCTTAACATAATATGAAATCATTAAGTTATTAATAGTAGAATATGTGCCTTATCTAATGAGTTTTCCTAAACTCATTCTTAATAACGCTACTTATACTAATAAACATTCTAAAGGAAGGCCAAAAACAATATTAAACAAATTCTTTGATTGATTTTGATTACCAATTACTCTGCTTAGCTATTTGGTCTGTTGTTCAAGTTCCTTTAAATCGACTTCTGTGTGACCAGGCTCAATTTTCACAAAGAGCCTAAAAACCGTTTTTCCTCTTTACACAGAGTTGTTGCGTAGGCAACCACTGAGACCACAAAAGGCTCAAAACCGTAAGTAAAACACACGAGAAGAAAAAGTACAAATAAACAGAAACCAAAAACTGCAGAGGACGCCATCTAGCGGACGTATTAACGTTGTTGAGCAACTGGCAAAGTGGTTCCAGTTCGACGGAAGCACACAGTAGGTGTGTGTGTGTGAAAGAAATGTGTGTGTTTGTTTATGTATGTGTGTGTGTTTTGCATGCAAAAAGCACAGCTAACCATATGAAGGAACGCAAAACGACAAGTTTTAGCTGCAGGAGGCAAAACATACACACACACACACACACTAAAGACCCAGCTGCACACACATGTGTGTATTTGCATGTTTGCGGCAGAGGTGTATATGTGTGTGTATTTAACAGCAAAGTCAAGCACTTGTGATATGCACAGCACAAAATCCAAATTTAATGACCAAGTAAAATAGACACCAAAGTCTCGATGCCATCATGCTGGATGGATGATCCTGCAACAGAGACGGCAGCAACAGTGCTGGAAGTGTTCTTTATGTGTGTTCGTATGTGTGTGCGTGTGTTTAAGGCGTGGCACTAATGTTAGTTGAATGTTTGCGTTTGGCTCAACATACGCTTTTGTTATCGACATGCGTTCTCATCGTCCCTTCTGCCTCTTCTTTGGCTGCACTAACTGAAGGTATAATAGTGTCGACATCAAGTGTGTCAAGCATTGAAGGAAACATGTCGCAAGAATAGCATTTGTAGTGGGAAAGGGTATAAGAACATTCGGTTTGCTTTGCTGTTGTACTTGTTCATTTCTTTTATTTTATTTTTTTTGCAACTGGATGTGCCCTTTTTGTGCCTCACGGCTCTGTTAATGTTGACAATGCGCAACCAAGGACATGGCACGAGGAACGCCAAAAGAAGAGGGAAGCGGGATATGGCAAGAGATACTGTTCTCTAACTGGTGCTCTGAGCTGTCCATGTTGATGGAGTGTTGTCATGGCGCATCGTTAACTTTGCAACTAAGTTAAAAACACTAACACACATACGTACGTACACATACACATACAGAGCAAGTCCTTTTGGCCGCTGGCAAAAGCCAAACGACATTGACATCGACATCTCTCGACATCGCCATCGACATCTCTCGACACGGACATGCAACAACCATCATCGTCATCATCATAGAGAGAAAGAGCATCAGCTCGTTTTAACCCCCCAACCGTTTCAACTCATACATTATGGCAAATTATGACATTGACAATGTCCGACAACAACAAGAACGACAAAATCAACCTTCTTCTTCTTCTTCTGGCCACCATAACATGTCCTGCTGCTGCCGCCGCTTCACCTTTAATCCTTTAACTTCTCCACCTTGCGCATAACAAAAAGGTGTCACATTTCTTAACATGTCCCCGTTGTTGCCCCATTATTTTCTACTTTGCATGCAATTTGTTGCGGCATGCCACATACATTTCCGTAACAATTTAAATAAATGTTGCATGAAACGTGAGAGGGCAGATAAAAAGGAAAACTAAAGGAATATGTTTTCAGCAAATGTTTCGATTTCATCGAAAACTAAACATATATATTCTTAAAGAAGAGAAGAAGAACTTGTAATAAAGTTTCTATCTAATCTTAATCGAATTTAATACATTTTCACTCTCTTTTTTCTTTGAGATACTTTTCTGAATATACTCAAACTTAAGCACACACACATACGTACACACATTTCTAAGCTCTTTACAAAAAACATGTAAACACATGCGAAAAAGTAGTTTATGAACTCAAATCTATCTCAGCATCATGCAACTTGCATGTCACATGGGCTACAAATAAGATATGTTATTTCCTCCCCCTCTTGACACCCGTCACCTTGCTGACTTGCTGCATGTGTTAAGTGTAAAGATAGGAGGGGGACCGAAAGAGACGGCGAGCGGTAGAAAGAAAAAAATATGTAAAGTGCAATAAAAAAAATGCTGCATACTTAGCAGCGTCTGCCACTTGTCCTTGCTTGCCGTTTCGCTGCTGCTGCTTGCAGCTTTTTCTTTGCCACTGCCACTGCTGTTGCTGTTGCAGTTGTTGTTAAATTTTATTTTCATTACGTATGCGTCAGAGTTTGTTTATGCACAACTAAAATAAATACCGGCAAATAAAAACAAGTCAAAAAGAAACTCAAGTCGGAATTGTGAAAAGAAAAAAAAACTTTTTTTAGTAAGCTGAGTTTTTTTTTCTATTTCAGTTGCGCTTTCGCCATGCTTCGGTTTTGTTTTCTTTTGCATTACAAATGAGTTTTGTTGCCCCTTTTTGGTTTTTTGTTTGTTCCATTTTGTTGAGTATTACGTGCAAGCATTTTAACATTTCAACGTTTTCATTGCGACTGAGCTGATGAAATTTATGTGCATATATTTTTCTATAAATTCTATATAGTATATACTATTCTTTATTTCTGGCGCGTTCATTCATGCGTTTCGGGTCGAGTTGCTCAGATTCAACCCGCCATCGTTGCAGCGCTGTTGGTTTTGTGATTCATGCATAATTACGAGCATAGTCAATGTGTGTGTGTGTGTGTGTGAGTGTATTTCAAATCTCTCTATGTATTCATAGAACGTATTTCAAATTCGACTCTCTCTCTCTCTCTCTCTTTCACGCTCATAAATCACATGTTATGTTGAGGTAATCGAGGCACAGCACAGCATAGCAGAAGTAACAAATGTCAAAACAAATCCGAAAAAAGCAGTTTGATGTCCCTAAATCCATGTAAACTTATATGGGATTATGTTTTGTTGAAGCACATCAAAAATGAACTTTATGAGCAAACTCATTTACATATTTTCATTGTTACAACAAAAAATAAGATATTAACAATTTTAGCTACACTAAAACTAAGCTAAAACTAAATTTTTGATTTGATCAAATTATTATTCCCTTCTTTCATTAAACACAACACAAAAGGAATTCATAACAGTTTTGTTAGCTTACAGCGTTGGCTTTTATAATCTTTTAAAAAAGCATTTAAAAGCTAGACAGACGCTTAAAGTCAGTTTTAGTATGTTCTTTAATTCCATTAGCAAACTTTTGTGATTTCACTTTACACAGAACATTTTTGGACGACACACAAAAACTTTTGGTATTAAAACTGTCGCCACCCTCAGTTCGTTGTTAATGTTTTAAGTGTAAAGCGGTCAAAACTCAATTAAAATCAAATGTGCTTAGGCTATTGTTAGTTTCAAGCTTTATGGTCTAGAAAAGTTACGCTTTGGTCAATTGAAAGCAATTAAAAATGTTCAGTAAATGTGTGAATAATGTTCACAAAGATTCTCCCAACGCACATTTTAAAGCAAAGCGTAAGTTGTTTCCAAGGATTAGGACACGAAATATAACTTTTTGGCTTAGGTTTCAACTTTCACGTGGGTAAAAAGTTTTGCAGGGGTTCGTTGGAAGCATTACATTTTCTTCATGTTATTATTATTACAACTGTTCTTTTTCTTGTTCTTCGCCAACCGTTTTGTTATTGTTATTGTTAGTGTTATTATTATTGTTGTTATTGCGAAGCGAGCAGCGGCGAAATTGTTATTCTTTTGTGCAATTTTTGTTCGTTGCATACTTTTTCGGGCATTGGATTTTTGCTGAATGGCTGAACCCACCAAAATGGCTGCCAATGCACATACATACAAAATGGCTGCCGTCGGGCCTCCCCAACTAACACGAAGCCATTCCACTACACCCCTCCTCCACCAAAGAGGCGTGGCTGTGTGCATGTATTGAGGGCGCAACAAGCAATCTTTGCCTGGGTTTAAGTACAAGCACATCAAGGGGGCAGGGTGGGAGAAGGGGAGATCGAGTAATTAATAGCTCCACACACAAAAGCGACTAAGCATACACACACAAACATATATATATATATATATATATATATATATATGTATACGTATTGTTGCTGTTATTGTTGTCGTTGTTATTGTTGTCGTTGTGTTGGGCCCAGTAATTAAAAGATTAATTTTTAATGTGCGCGTACAAAAGAAAGAAGAAGAAAAAATGGGATTCTGCCAAAAGCTCATTTCGACTTCTACACACAATTGTCCAATGTCTGTGCTTGTAATTTATGCCCTGAAAAAACCAGACGCCACTTTATATGTGAATCTTTATCCTTGTTCCTCCCTTTTTATCTTTTGTACTTTATTTACTATGCTTGTTTGTTATCTGGTTGTGTTTAATATTTTATCGAGGCCTTCAACCTTTTTACTCTGTGCTAAATGTGCAACACTTTTAAATTTTTAATACAATTGTATGTAAGCCTCTTGATTAAAAAAAAAACAAACCACCATCGCTAACAGCCAGTGGAAGTCAATTAAATATTAAACAATAAAATATACTCAAACAAGACACACACAAAAATACGTACAATTATTTTTGTATGAAAAAGAATTTGCGCGTTGATGCGCAAATCGTTGAGAAATTTATTATTGTAAATAATTGTGAAGATTTTTTCATTGATTTGTGATTATCGTTTGAGCCAAATAGATGAAAACGCAAAAGCAGAATGAACACATATATTTATTAATTAAAAGAGCTACAGAGTTAAAAAAGAATATTTGAGTTGATTTTATTTAAATAAAACATACAACAAATTAATTAATTAATTAAGCAAAACCTAAAAATAATTCTTTTTGTACCATTTAAGCTTCAATTTTAAATTAAATGTTGAAAAAATTCTTGCATATTAAAAAATGAATTTCTAGTTGCGAATACAAAGCAAAAGTTTGGCAATTTAGTTGAAATGCATAGTAAAAAAAATCGGAACGCACCACACAAACCAAACCACTGGCCTCAAAAACCACTTCTCAACATAACCTTTTCTTTTTTGAGTAGTTATGTTTCGAAAAAATAAACATTAATCGTCATTTACTGGTCATTTCTCTAACGCTTATCGCCTGGCAGCAACTCTTCTGCCTCTGCTTCTGCTCCTGCTCCTCCTCTCTCATCCTTAGTTATCCTTATCCGTGTCAACAGGAAAACGCAGCAAGAGCAGCAGCAGCAGCAGCAAGCTTTTCTCTGTACGTGCACTATCATTAATACTTGAAAATGCTAAAAGTTGCCAACACTTTTTTGTGCTTTTATTGTTTTTGTTTACCAACAAACAAACAAAAAGGCAGTCAGAAACAAAGCGCGCATAATTAGCAACAAAACAAAAAATCAAAATGGCAAACAACAACAACATGAACCGACGACAATTAGTCAGAGCCAAAGAGGTCGTGTCCCAAAACTAACCGAAGAGAGAGAGAGAGCGAAAAAGATGAAGGGACAGCAGGTTCGCTCAACCAAATAAACTTGACAAATTACACGCTCCGTTGCTTTAACCTATACCAAAAAAAAAAAATGCTTTTGTAATATGATACAACAATGAAAACAGACAACGAAAGCCCAATAGGCATGTTGCAACGATTTGCTGCAGGTGGCAATCACACGCCTCTACTAGTTCAAAAGCGTCGACCTAAATGAATCGCTTGCATGGCGATTACTATTGTTATTGTTATTGCCATTAAATTAGCCATAAAGCATATAAAACGACAGCCTCAACTATTAAATTTAGCTGTCAGCTTGTATCTATGGATATGTGGGTTATATGATTTGTTGTAGTTTGCCTGAACTAATAACCGCAAATGAAAAAAAAGAAGCTGATTAAGCTGCGGTTAATGAGCCAACTTACAAGATCAACTAGATAAACAGCCAAATCTAAACTGCGATATGTAGTCGTTACTTTGTTCATGTGGCATATCAGCTAACACAAGGTGCACACCAAGACTATTTGTGGCTTGAGCGACACTTGAAACAGCGACAAGTTGAACCGCAATCATTGAGCGAGGATGGATGGTACAAGTTGAGCTACCGAACCGAACTCAATGACAATGTGAAATGTGGTTAGATGAAGGTTACAAACTGACAACTTGACGTCAAACAAGTGTGACGTCGTCAGGAAGATGTTTGTAATATTGAATTCATCAGGAAACTCTTACTTAATTTGTCATTTTATTGTTCCCCAAGCTGTCAAGTGGGATTCAAAATGTGAGTTACCTAATTCATTAGCATTCATTGTCATTAATAAAATTTACTCAAAATTTGTTTTTGGTATTAGCAGCACCGTTTTTATAATTTTTTTATATTTCAGGCAAAGGTTATTTAACTAATTAAAAGCGCAAGCGAAATGGTAAAATAAGACTAATTTAAAATATATATCATTTTATACTAGATGACAACCCAAACAAATTTAAAGTCAAAGAGGGTCACGAAAAAACCACCACGCTTCAATATCGAAAAGCTGTTACCCAAAACTAAGCGAAGCAAACGGATATCTGAACAGATACAAATGAAAATCAGATCTGGTACTTATGTATCTCCAGCGGCAAATTGGCAATTGAAGAAGGAGGCGTTTGTGGAGAATGGTTTAGGTAGTCCGTATTTGTTGCTCTCCGAAACCGATCCGCTAGATAAAAAGGGTGGAAACAACAACAAACGACGTTTACCAACCTGCCACAATGTGTTGCATGCGCCACGTTTGCTTCTTGAGCCAACAGATATGTCGCCCTTCGTTCAGGCCATACGCATGAGCATTTGTATTGAGCATACCCGCTTCCCACTGATCGCAAAGGTATCCAAGAAAATTGGCCTTACCCATGTGCCCGAGCATCGTCTGTGGAATGTTCAGTGGTGCGATAACACGCCACATTTCGATCTGCTCAAGAGCATGAAACGTTTCCAACAAATCAATCATTTTCCCGGCATGAGTGAGATCTGTCGCAAGGATCTGTTATCGAGGAACCTCAATCGTATGCTCAAAATGTATCCGTGTGATTTTAATATCTTTCCCAAGACCTGGTTGCTGCCCACTGAGTGAGTTTTTCGTTTAGAGTAGAGATGTATTTGAGTTTCATTTGGAATTGTTTGTTTAGTGCATATGATGTGGCTATTTATGCTAATAAACATAAACGCACTTTTATACTTAAGCCATATTCATCGGGTCAGGGACGTGGCATTTGGCTAACAAACAATCTGCACAGTGTGGGCAGACAGGAGAAGCTCATATGTCAGATATACATAGATAGGGTAAGTTGGAAAACGAGGTTACATTCAATCATAAGTGATATCTTTAAGGTATTCCACCTTAGCCCCTGTTAATCGATGGTTTTAAGTTTGATTTGCGCGTTTATACATTGGTTACTTCTGTGGATCCGTTGCGTATCTTTGTCTATAATGAGGGATTGGCGAGATTTGCAACCAACAAATATAATCCACCGGCATTGGATAATAGTGCTAACCGATGTATGCATTTAACCAACTATTGTGTGAACCGACTCAACGCGAACTATGATGCGGCCGATGGTAATGTCGAGTGCGGTTCCAAACGTACCCTAAGCGCCTTTAACAAGTGGCTGGTGGAACATGAATACAATGTGACCGAATTTTGGGCATCTGTGGATGATGCCATTATCAAGACATTGATTAGTGCTTGGCCCGTCTTGAAGCACAATTATAACTTGTGTTTTCCCAAGCATGATAAGATTCAGGCATGCTTTCAGCTGTTGGGCTTTGATATACTCGTTGATTGGAAATTGAAACCATATATATTGGAGGTGAATCATACGCCAAGTCTATTGGGCGCCGAGCCCGTTGATGTTGAGGTCAAGCGACCGTTAATCAGGGATACATTAAATCTTATAAGCACACCTTTGGTTGATAAGGAGGAGATTCTAAGAGAGGATCGTGCTTTGCTCAGGGATCGTTTAATGCATCAGGCACAACGCAGACGTGTCAAATCCAGCGGTGATAAACTTACCACAGTGGAGCCGCCACAACGAGCGGCTGGTGGTGCTGAAATAACCCAGCCGTGCTCCCTAACTGCATTGGCCGCACAGTTTGCCTGGGAAGAGAGTCATTTGGGCAACTATAGGCGCATTATGCCGACCACAGACACCGAACTTGACAATTACTATTTCAAGTTTTACAATCAATTCACACAGGTTACCGCGTTCAGGAGTTCGAATCTAAATCAAACCAAGACCAGTCTCGAGCATTTGAAGCAACAGCTGTTGCAAGAGCAGCTAAGAGACAAGCAGCAGGAATTGCAACTTGAAAAGAAGTTGCGAAAAAAGATCAAAAAACAAAAGAAACTTCTGGTCAAGGAAATCCAAGAGGAGAAAGCAAACAAAACGGGCAAAAGCCGATTATCCGTTTGGGAAATGGTTAACAAGCAGATAGCGGAACTCCAGTCCTTAACGGATTCAATCGAATCAAATGAGATCAAATCCACAAATGATGTCGCTAAGGAAACAAATGATATTAAATCCACAAAGGAGATCAAATCCAAAAATGATCCACACATTTTCCATTTTCCAATCAAACGCAGTACGATGAGCATTCGCTCCCGACGAAATCGTCAAATGCAAGACAAAGCTAAACGTGCTCGTCTCTTGGAGAGGGAATCTCGTCGGGATGAAGAGTTCCTATTACAATATAGTCAAAATATGTCGACAACCAGTATTAAAGTCGCCGAAGGTCGTACAATTCAAGAACGGAAACAAAACGAGAACGGGAACGAGACAAATTTCAAGTCCAAGCCAAAAACTATATCAAAGCCTGAAGGGTCTTCAGCGAATAGAAAGTTAATCAAGTTAGGCATGATAAAACAAACTAAATGGCTGCCCGGGCCCCTCGAGGAAGACAAATGGCGCACACAGAGAACAAACGCTGTGATTGAGAGAAAATTCACGGAGCTGGTGAGTTGAGAAACGAATAAACGAACTGAACAACAACCAAATGAAGTCATATATACATTTTCATCTTTTATAATATATTTGTATATATTTGTTTATATATGGTTGGCGCTTTTAATATTATAAGACATTATAATCAATTTCTTTTCGGTTGTTCAGTTGTTTTATTTTTGTTTTAACTAGTAAGGTTTCCTATTTTAGCTCTTTCAGGAAATGTATAAGCATGGTAATCTGACTAAAAATGATATCCTTAAATATCCAGACCTGCTCTATGATATACTGCAGGGAGAATTGTATCAAAAAACAGATGGGAAATGTGTAAGCATGGTTATCTGACTAAAAATTATATCTAGCAATATCCAGAACTGCTCTATGACATACTGCAGGGTGAACTGTATCAAAAAGCAATCAAAGAAGAGCAGATGGGCAAAGATTTCGTAAAACAGGATTGTCGTTGTATCAGGAAAATCAAAAGTATTCTAAAAAAAAAGAGTGTTCTAAAATGTATGTGTAACTAAAGTAATTATTTAAAATAAAAATAAAAAAAATGTGTTAAAATCGTTAACGTACAATTTTGGTTAGTTTAATTAGTTCCAGCTACAACCCTAAAGAAAATACACAGCCTGACTGACTTGCTATCAACGCACAGTCTAAACGCTAAGGGCTAAGAGGCTGAAATTTTTACACAACATAGATTATATGCTCCAGGCGGACTATATGCTGCAACTGCAAGGTGTTTAGTTTCCAGATCAAAGTTCGTACGAATCCCATAAGGTACAGTCTATATTAGAATCTTATTTTAAAAAAAAGGGCAAAACTCATCGATTTTTCAAAGTGCTTGGCAGAAAAAGAAAAGCATAACCCGTGACAATACGACACATCATCCCCAACAAAACCCAAACTGCAACCCTGGAAAATCCTTTCAACCCACACACACACACACACGCAAAGCTAAGCCACTAACATCTTGTGCTTTGATGGCATCGCATGCATAAACAAAATGCAACACACAATACGCGGCTGGTAGCTGACTATTTGGGGTCGGGCTAACGGGTTTCAAACTTGCATTATTGAAAACAGTAGACTCGGATATATATGTATGTATGTATATATATACCATATGCAAAGCATGCTGCTCGCGGTTGCTGCTAGGCAAAGGACCATCGTCTATAGTCTATGGCTTTTGGCTTTGGGGGGCTTTGCCTTTCGACATCAACGCGTGTCCTGCTTCTTTTTGTACTACTGCCGCTTTTTGCTGGCTGTTTTCCACATGTGTCACACTCCACTCACACACATACACACAATATTGAAAATTGTGCAGCAGCCAGCCAGCCAGCCACTAGCCGCCAGCCACTAGCCGCCAGCCGTCGGTCGGTTGTCGTCGTCGTTGCGCATTCCATCGCTTTTCTTTTGGCTTATGGTTGACTGGTTGGTTAGATAGCTGACTGCCTTCTAGCCAACACACACATAACGCGCTCTGATAAGCCATTTCAAAGAGGGTTTTACATATGCCACAGCAGGTCCCCCCCCCCCCCTTTTTGATACTTCCGCTGCAGCTGCTCCTGAGTTCTATTGTGGCACACATGGGGCACGCTTAATATTTGATTGAACATTGTTGCGCCTGGTGCTGCTGCTAATACTTTTATTGCATTCTCTCTATGATATCTTCTCCATTTCTTACTTTTCCCTCCCCCCCCCATTCACCCACACCCTCTTTCTCACTTGCGTTTTTGTTGTGTGATCAGCTTAAAGTTTAAAGTTCGGTCGGCTTACGCATAAAGTTTTCTAGCTCTGCACTTTTCCACATATGCATTTTCTCCATTTTGATGCTTTTAGTGTCGTCTTATTAAAAACTTTTTAATCTTATATCCGCTTCCTTTTTTTCCTTTGTTCCACATCATATAAGCTTTTTTCATCTTCAAAGCTGCGGAAATGAGTGAAGCATTGCAATGGCAAAACTTTTAGCTCATTGTACAACTTTACATCTCTTCTCTACGTTTTTTGTTGGCATATTTGTTGGTTGTGTAAGAATGTGTGCGTCTACATTGTTGACAAAAGTTTGAGGCTGCTATTAGAGGTCGTTTAGCTTGCGATTAGTTCAGCTAAGTCAGTCTACGAACTGCTCAAACTTTCTACTTTTGCCCGCTTGCATACTTTGCAAGTTTTTGATAAAAACGTGGCCAATCAAAAATGCGGAAATGTCTCAATTTGGCTAAAGTGCAACAAACAGAAATTTCGAAAAGAAATTAACACAAATTGGCTTAAAGAGTTTTAACTTTAAGTAAAGGTTCCAATCTTGATATACCTTTAATATAAAGATATTTTTATAATTTTTCATTGCAGCACTTTTAATGCCCTTGCCAAATGCTCAAGTTTTAAAGATCGTAATGCAGATATATATCTTGTTTTGAAGGCAATATTTATTGAGGTGTCGCCACGATATATATATGTCACGCATCTCTTGTCTGTCATAAAGCATATTGTGCACTTAATCTTCATTTGCACAGTGATAAACAACATTACGACAGAAAGCGCGAAATGCATGTGAATAAAAACCAGAGAGAAAATGGCATTAAAAAGAGAAGATAGGGTATGAAGAGAGAGAGAGAGAGAGAGTCAGATGAAGCCTTTTAATTTGTGCCATAAAGACGAATGAAGGAATTGCTTAATTCCATGACAAACACTCACAGCAGCAGCCAGTCGTAAGCAGCATGAGTGCATCCAAAGGATATGCTAGGCCGCAGTCAACTTGCAGTCAGGCAGCTTCCCGAAATCCCACGGCGATGACTTAAATCAACAAAAGATTTATGCCAGACACAGCCCGATGGGGACACACACACACACGCACGCACACAAGCACAAAGGGAGAGGGACCAGGCGTATATAAATCCAGAAAGTCGGACTTAACGCCACACTGAATACAACAGTAGCAGCAGCAACAACAATCAGAAAGGACGAAAATAACAAACAGCTAAAAGTCAGTCAGTCATTCAGTCAGAAAAGTAAAGGAGGGAGTGAAGGGAGGGATAGTGGGGGAGTATATGTCTCCTATGTAGGAGTTTTGCCATTCGTTTTTGTTTTTTTTGTTTTTTTGTTGCTGTATGCGAATTAACATGTCTGGTCTGAGTGAAGCTTGTGTATATATGTTCTATATATCCCTGGCTATATAGCACAGCCTCTCCTACACTCTCTTGCTGTCTATATATATATATATATACAAAAACTGAACGACAGGCACTGGGGCACAAATAATTTTGCAGTTTTACAGTTTTTTTTTTCACTGGCTTTTATGTTGCATGTTTTCCACTTCACAGGATTTTATGTGCCACTACGCTCGACTCAAGTGTTGGAAAATACAATTGCCAGCACACACACACACACACACACACACACACATACGCACACATACAGTAAGCGAAAAAGAACAAAACATTTCCGCATTTGTTTCTGTTGTTTGTGTTATGCCGCCAAATGTTTTGCCTTTGCTAAAAAGACAATAGACTGTATGCCAGCAAAGAGTGTGAATATGCGTAGCTAAAAATACCCTGTAAACAGACAGAGAGGGGGGCGGGTGGATTAGTAGCATTAGAAAACATAAAATATAGAAAGTTTTTGCAATCAAAAGACTTTATCAAAAGGAAGAAACTAACTTTAAAATTTACGACTCAAGACTTTTAGCTTTTGTTTATTGTGTTTGTTGTAGCTTGAATAAAGTATTGTAAGCATTTTAAATATATATTTAAATATTTTTGTTCTTGAATTAAATATATTTTACTTGAACTTATAAACAAAATATATCATTAAATTTAAATTGCAGATAGAGTTGAGAAAAACTTTAGCCTAACATTACTTTCTAACTTAGTCAAGGGCATAATAAATTCGAGTTGATTAAAACAATCTTTGAAATGTATCTGTAACTATATTTGTTTTGCTTTGCTGCATCTGTAAACGTGTCTCATTTTTTTTTCTCCCTTTTTGTTAAGCGGCACAACAAATCCTTGAGTACTTTATGCATTTTGTATGCATTTTTGTTGCATTGCTTTGCTCTTGTTGTTGATTGTGTTGCGTTCTTGTTGCTGCTGCTGCTGCTGCTGCTGATGCAGGTTGTTGCACGCCTAACAATGCAATCTGACTAAACACTTAAACCCATAAACATATAAACCCACTGCGTTTACTCAGCTTTACTTGCTGTTGCTTTAAATTTGTGGCATAACTGTGTTTTTTTAAGGCCAGTTTTATAGCTTTAATGTAATACATATTTGCCACAAAGCCAGTGGTGGCGCCTCCTATCCAACTTTCCACACACACACACACACAAGTTCAACTAAGCCAATGAAAATCCTCTTCTCGAAAGAAAAAAAACAGAAAATAAAACATAAACAACAACAACGAGCTAAAGCACACTTCAGCTGCCAACTTTAGCTGCCAGTCTTAACAGGCAACAGTGTGGCAAATAACTGTTGTCACACCATATGGACCACACAAATACACACACACACACACATACAAATCCTATCTATACATATATAAACATAGATCCTGTGCTTGTTGAGCTCTGCTCAAGTGTGTGACAAGTTTTTGCAGCCACTCACAACAAATTGCCATGGATTTTCAGTTTTTCATCGCCTTTTGCCCAAACACAACACAACAAAACACAAAGAAAAAACAACACAAAAACTGCAACAAACAAGCTTTCAAATATACATAACTATTATGAACGTTACGATACCATTTTCAAGCAGCAAACAAAACAGGGTATCGAAAACATTTCATGGCTCAAACTAAGTGTAAGGCAACAGTAACAAACCCACAACATATACATAATAATAATAATAATAATAATGAGGGCAACAAGACGTATACTTTATATGGTCATAAGAAGTATGTGCAAGTAAAATTCTATATAATAATAAATTTATTTATATATATATATTGTTTTTTTTTTTGTTGGTGTACTTACAACTGTGATGGGATAGAAGGGATTTATGATAGTGAAGAGTAGAATGTGATTTGGCCGTGTAGTCTCAGGACGCTTTCTCCTTAGGTCGTCATTTGACTTGTTCAGTAGTGCTTGCTGACTCTGATTTTGTGTGGACTGTAAAGAGTAATATATATATATATATATATTCAGATACATAAGTAAGTATTATTGGTATGTGTAAAAGTAGATTGTAAAGAAAAGAACCAAAAAAACACAAATATATTTTATTTAAATCGGACATTTCTTTACTGACAAAACTTAAAGCAATGACTGCAACGCATCTGTTTCAAATTTCTTGGTCAAATACGTGCCCATGAGAAAGATCAACGAAGATTTCAATACCATGCAATAAAATTGATCATTCTGATACGCATACAAACGGGAGCCGATTCTTTTGAACTGTTTTAAACAGTTTTGAATGCTGTTAAAAAGTTTGAAGTTTACAGTAACAACAGTTAGGGTTATGTAACGGTAACGTAATTACCTTTCGATTGGAAACATTATTAAAATTATTTTTTTTGTTTTGTTTTTAACGAAATTTTGGTATTTATTACTACTTGAAGGTGACTTGAAAATCTTAGACATTAGGATTAACAAAGCTAAAGCTCTTTCTTGCGTTTACTTTATTTTAGTCATTATACGCATTCCTTAAGTATTTTTATTCTTCCTCTTTCTCTCTCTTCCGCTCTCTCTCTCTCTCTCTTTCTAAGTATCAATCTTTTTACCCATTTAGTTGCCAGCTAGCACAGACCACATGTCAATTGTGACTGGCTGTCAGAAATGCTGTTTCAATGGCCCACAAAAAAAAAAACAACAAAAAAATGCAGCTAAAACGAATTGATTTTCAGGTTTGCCGGACGGCGTTAATGACGTTATTTATCTAAGTACACACAGCAACAAAATTTCAAGTCAAAACATAAAGTTGTTTCTCGATTTGCATAAGTTTTTCACGTTAATTGACGCTGTCAGCAAAATGTTTAAATAAATAAATAATACAAAAAAAAGTAGGGAAATATGCTGCTGTACATAATTCTATCTGTGTGCTGCGTTATGTGTGAATGGCAAACTCTATAAATAATTGCGGAATTTAGGTAAAACATGTACATGTCACGTTCAAATGTCAATCAACGCTCGTGTGTGCAAGGAGCCCAATAGAAGGGGCAAGTGAGAAAGGGGCAGGGCAGGGCAGGTGTCGTGGCAAAGCATACAATATGTATATTCAATTTCTTAGCGCATTTTGCAAGTGAGACAGAATTTGCTGTTCTTTCTCTGTATGTGGATGCTGCTAGAGAGAGAGAGAGAGAGAGAGAGAGAGAGCGAGAGAGTCACAGACACAGTTGAGGAGAGATTGGCTGGGGGGAAGTTAAGTATATGTGGACAGGTGGAAGATGGAGAGGAAGCCTGTGCTAGAAGCTTGTTTTGGCTTCGTAGACTTGACACCGAAATGTCAGACATGCACCAATATTTTTGTGCTAATTAACTTGGGAATAGTATATGGCAGGAAATTGTTAAGAAAAAATGTATCGAAAAACAAATCTCTTTTTTTATGTGCAGCTTTAGAATGCCCTAACCAAAAGAGTTGATCAAAAATCGCTTTAAAAAATATTCGTTGTAAGAAAGTTTATAAATTATCTCGACACAAAAAAAAAACTCAAAACTAATTTCAAATTGTTTATCATATCATAAAGTTTCTTCTCTACCTTACATCTTCTTATAACCGAAACTCTTGCATAACTTTCTTAATTCTCTCTTTAGTTCCATGCAGCAGGCAATTCATTAACTAATTAGCGTTTGTCATAAGTAACTTTTTCTTTTGCAATTTTTCATCTTTGTTTTTGCACCTTTTCCAGCGATTTTTATTTTATTTTTTTTTCTTACACTGCCTTTGCGACTTTTGACGCCACTTTCACGTGTTAAATTTATGGTATTTTTTTTTGTGTTTTAGTTTACTTCATTTTTCTCAACATTCTGCTCAAGTCAAGCTCACTTAACCTTGTTTTATATATTTTTATTTTTACTCGCTGCTATTATGTTGCCTCATCTCTCAGTTAGCTCTCTGTTGTCTTTTACCTGACATTGTAATTAGGTTAATGGATCTCTCTGCGACTGCTGATGCTGCTACTGATGCTTAAACAGATGCTAAAACTGGCTGCTGATGCATTAAAAGCAGCCATAGCTGTTAGCTTTAATGAGCTAAAAAGGTTTGCAGGTTTAAGTCAGGGTCAGTGGTTAATGCGTTCTAAAAGGAATTGACTTTAAAGAGCTGAGATTTTTTACACATATACATCAAGAATGATTTCTTATTATCTTGATAAGTAGCTAAAACGAAAATCATGCCTAGAAAAATGTTGTGTTGCTTCGAACGAAACTATTTTGTTCTAAATATTTTCACACATTCTTTAACCCTAAGCCTAAAAATCTCCACAACTCTAAGCACAGATTACCCTCCCATTTCCTCTCAACCCAAATAACAAGATATACCAGCATAAAAATCTCAACTACAAAAAGTTTAACGTGTTCTACATAGCATAACGCAGAACAATCATTAGCAATTTACAAGAATACTACACACACACACACCGAATATTCTTTCAACAACAAGTACATAGAAAATCACAGCTGTCGACAATGTGTTTATTTACCTTGTAACATAATCTAGCAACATCTCTTCGTGAAGGGTTTCAATCAAAATTCAACGCACATACTCACACTCACATAAAATCTTAACAACTTTGAGAATAAAGAAAAGTAGAAAGATGAAGGATGGAAGAAAAACAACACCAAGGCAAGGAAACATTTGTTTTCTGTCAAATTTGCCTTTAATAATAATAATAAAGATCATATATATGTATATTTTCTAACGCCCACCCGCAAAAGGAAACACAACGACAACGACACTAGAAACTGTTGATTAAATTACAACAAAAATATATCTATGTATTTTTGTACGTTTGTATATGTATAACAAAGGGGAGGCTGGCTGTAAGTGAAATGATTGATGGATGTATGCTTGACTGGGTTTTGTTTAGGACTTAAGTGCATGGCAACTAGAAAAAACAAACTAAAAAAACTGAGAAAAACATAGAAAATTATTTTAATTTTATTTCATTTATTTGGTCTCTTTTGTCTCTTTTTTCTCGTTTTTTGCTAGTGTTTTAGTTTTTTTTTTTTGAAAAGCATTTGAAACATTTCTGGCACAACGGCGCGAACGATTTGAAAATAGCGCGCCGTCGGCAAGCGAACGCTTGAGCAAAAGATGGTGGGGCAGGCGGAGTCAGTGGTGATGGTTGTGCTGGTACTGGCTGCATACCACGACGCATTTCAACTCGAAACGCAACGAAATGAAGATGAATTACCAACCAAAAAAAAAAAAAACCCTATACGCTTCAGGGAAGAAGAGTAGAAGAGATCTATGTGTGGATATATGGAGGAGAAACGTCAGCGCGCATCGAGAAGATGCAAACAAGAACAAATCAACAAAAAAATAATTTTCGTTTCGTTTCGTCGTTTCGGTTTTGTTTTTTGCACTTTGCAGTTTGATCAAATGTGGTCAAAGCACCTATAAAGTGCCGGCGACATATCCAACGGATACAGATACAAATAGTATCTGCAGCGCACAATATCTGCCAAGAAATGTACTCAAAACAACAACCGCACGACGCGTTGAACTGCAACAACTGTGTTGCGAAATCTTCGATAAAGAATTGAGGTAATATAAATAGCCCCCCAAAAGATATATGACCAACGGATCTACGTGTATACGTTCGGCTCGTACATCTTTCATTCTGTCGGTAGTCTTGAGAGTCTTCTTGATGTATTGACATTCATCAAACTGACTTGAGAACATGCAGATATCTCTCTTTCTCTCTCTCTCTCTCTCTCTCTTTCTATATATATGAGAGTGATAATTGTGGCCGTGTCAGAAGGGTGAGAATCGATGAACAACGAATGCATAATAAATAAAATTAACATAAACACAAATTGCCAAATGATATGTAGAATAAAAATGAATGGAAAACATAATATAATATAATAACATAATATCTAACCAAGAAATGTTTCTTGATATAAATGTTTTATTAATGATGAACAAACATATTTTTCTTTAAAGGAAAGATAAACTTTAGATTCAAATTGGAGTTTGCGAAAATAATATTTTTCTTTAACATTTAACTTTTATATGTCTATTTAAATTTTGCAACTCGTGTTTGATCTTTGTGGATGATTATAAATCTTGACTCATGAAAGGAAAAAAAAACATTTCAACTTGTCGTCCATTTACATAGAATACTAAATCCTCAGAGACGCCATCTACATCTGCTTTGGAGTGTCTCAATGACTGACAAACTGACAAACTGACAGAGTGAATGACTGACGTAGCTGTTTCTTTTGCGCTAGGCACATGTTGCTGCCCTTCATTGGAGATGCGAGCCCGAAAAACAAAAAAAAAAACAAAACTATGGCAAATGCAAATGCAGTTTGTATTCAATCTATTTTTTTTTTTTTTTTCAATTTAGTGCGCGCGTCAGGCGACAGCAACATGAGGCGGCATTTGTTACTCGCAATTAGTCGCACTGTATTTTATTTATTTTTTTTTTTTAGCCATAGCAGACGACGCATCTGCATCCCTTTGCCTCTATGGCAGCTTGGTGTGTGTGTGTGTGTGTGTAAAATGTCGAACGGGAATTGCACATGAAATGCAATTTACAAAATGTTTTCTTCAACGTTTGCATTGCGAAATTTAATTAAAACAGCAGCAGCAGCCGCAACAGCAACGAAAATAACAACAACAACAACAACAACAATGGAAATTAAATGCTGCAGTTGAGTGAGCGACAAGAGCGCCTGCTGCTTTTTGGTTCGAGTTCGTCTGGGTTGGGTAACTACATTTTGGCCAAAATCTCTTCTCAAATAAAAACATCTAAAAAAAAAAAATAGGAACGAAGAAACAGGCCCAAGTCAAGTGGCAGCAGGCCAGCCAGACAGACAGCCCCCCCCCCCCCCCCTCCATACTACTCCTGAAATGGCCCACAAATATCATTTTTACAAAATAATGAAGCAATGTGTAAGTTGAGTAAAATGCATCTCACAGGCAGTTTGCTTTCTTCTTCTACTTTAGTTGTGTATCTGTAAGATACAAAGTTTTTACTACATAGCCAGCAATCAATCATATATAGGGAGAGTGCAGAACAAACCTTTTAAATAATAACATTTGGTTCGTTCGTTTGTGGCATTTTATTGGCATTGCTCATCCGCCACTTGGTACAGCAACATGTGCATGAGACAGCAGCATGAAACAATAAGATACAGAACAATCAATCTTATGTCGTGCCGCAGTTCAGATACCCTAACAAAATGGCGTTCATTTGATTCGGCTTGGTTTCCAAATGCCTTACATACTGCACTACACAAGTATAATACTCTCAGTTAGGGTATAACGAAAAAAACACGTCAGAACGAATTGGCCCGCGGCCTCATCAATGACATAAGTACAATACAACTAGACAACATATATCAATCTATTTATCTATGTATAAATGTATCTGTATCTTTTAGTTTTGGGTTTTTTTTACCATTTGGCACAAAATCTTTTATTTTTTTTTTTTTTTTTTTGGTGCTACGTGGTAACAAATGCCACCAACCACCTCCCTTTTAGCACACTTTGTGTACTGTGTTTTGGCCAGTTCGCTTTCTTATCTAAGTCGGCAGGCAACGCTCATTAGTCACAGCATGGGGTAGAGTAGGGAGGGGGCGTTGGCGTTGCGAGGCGAGGCGTTGTGGCAACGGGGTATCGCAACGCGTGAAGCATTGAAAATTGTCATTAGTTCAACATTTGATTTTTTGCTTTTTTGTGCTCGCGTCGTAGTAGTTGCTACTCTGCTCCTCTTTGCCTCCTACCCAACTGTCTGGCATCAGAAGATCTTTGGAGGGAGGTAGAAAGAAGTATACGACAATTGTTATTTGTGTGTGTGTGTGTGTGTGTGTGCTTTGCTTTTTTCAATGATTTTCAATTAGAAGTTCATAGATTGTCGACACTTTCCTTTTTTGCTTTGCTTCTTTTTCTAAGCACTTAAGAAGGCGTGCAGCAGGGCTTAAGATTGTCTTTCAGTTTGTCACAGATTGCGATTTATTATGTGGCAGCTTAAGCCACACAACAGACAACATTGAAGCAGAGACAACGAATTGTGGTAAATAAGGAATAGACAAAAGTTTAAAGCAACATATGGAAGCTTGAAAAAGGCTTTAAAAGTGAAGAAAGATTTACCAAGTAGAATTATGATGAAAACGTTTCACAAATCCAACTAGAAAGTATAACAAAAGTACAAAAAAAAGTTTTAAGGAGATTTCCATAACGAGCAAGCAGCAAAAAAAGAACAAAATCAAAGTATGCTAAGAAATTTTCTTCAACATGTGTAAACAAACAGCTTTAACTTAAAGAAAAATACAAGTAAAATGAATGAAGAACAAGTGCTAAAAACCCACACACACACACACATAAGTGAGAAGAAGAAGAAATAAAAGGGTTGAAAACAAACACACAAACAACAACAAAAGGATGCTGCCTTTAATCAAAGATAACAGAAATTTTTAACGGAAGAAAGAAAAAATATTTATAATGCAACACACTCATCGACACGTGACTAAATACCCCTTCTCCACCCCTTCCCTTCCTTTTCAGCTCATTAATATAAACAATGAAGAGCGACCCTTTTGCCCGAAAAGGTCACTCAATTATAGCCCTGGCATAACTTAACCCCTTAACCGCAGGGTCAACCACAAAAAGAGCAAAAAAAAAGCATAAGAAGAAAAAATTGAAAGGCAGTAAAAAAAAATAAAAGCGAAATATCTAAAGATGGTCTCGACACGACGCAGACAAAACCGAATCCACTCAAACCAACCCATTTACCCATTCAACAACCCACCCACCCACACAGCTATTAATCCATCCATCTTTTCAACAAACTCTTGCCGGCTAAAATATATATATGTACATACATATATATTCTGTTTTTGTTTGCTGTTGATTTGCGTTTTCGTCATTTTGATGTCAGTTCACTTGACAGAAATGAAAAAGCTCAAAGCCAAAAGAACCAGAAGCAAGCGTTCAGTCTAATACACTGTGACAAAAGATACACACAAATGTTTTGAAGTAAAGTAAGTATTTATGTTTGTTACTCTTTCACACATAAGCTACTGAATGGAATTTAATGAAACTTTGCAATAATATAGATTATTCATCAGACTAAACATATGGGCTATATTTTTAAAAGATATTGTGCGATACTGTCCAGAAACTGAAGTGAGAAGGTAAGAAATACTATCATTCGGTTCGAAATACATTAAGCTATCAATATTTAGGAGATAAGATTTACTTCACATCCCTTTTCCAAGTGTTGATCACTTATGACAACAGTCACATATATATATCTCTCCATCTCTCTTTTTGGCTATGAATCTCTCTCCCTCTTTCTCTTCATCTCTCTCTCTCTCTCTCTCTCTCTCTGTCTAGTTCATCTGGCGTCTGCTGCTGCTGCCTATAATTTATGTGGAAAAAATCTGTCATGGCGCGCACGACGACGCAACATAAAACAATTTTCATTTTCTAGTTTCGGTTTCTGTTTCTAGGCATTTTCTTTGTGCGCGTAATTTACGCGCCGCTTTTTATGTGAACACAAAAATCTTTACTAATTCGTCTGTTTGGTTTGGCTTTTCTTCCTATTCTTGCTGTTGTTGTCGCTCGCTTTTCATAATTTTTATTTATGGAAAATGCTTTTAAATGCGCATAATAAGAAAACACACAGTTCAATTTGTTTTTATCTGTATGTGTGTGTGTGTGGGTGTGTGTGGGTGTGGGTGTGTGTGGGTGTGGGTGTGTGTTGGTTTTAAATTGATTTACGTTGAGAAAACTATCTGCAAGATACATAATTGAGCCACAGATCGTTTAAATTTAATTTAATTAACCATACTTCAAGCAAAAACATTGTGAATGCAAATTGAGGAGAGGCGAAGAAGGCGACGGCGACGGCGAAACAAGGAAAATTATAGTGAAAAGTCACCGCAACAAATCTCTTAACAAATTTTCACACAATCTGTGACTGTCACATGTGTTGTTGCGCTCGTTCGTCAGAGGTGGCAACAAGAGTGGCAGAAAGGGAAAACAGCTTGTGACCTCTCTTCTCTCCTCTTAGACCCCGGGGGCCAAGAAAACAATATGACTCGACGTTGGCACAATTGAAATTAAGCTGTGTGAAATGTGTTTTCTCTTGAATGAATAATTATTGTTACTGTTGTTGTTGCTGTTGTTGAACTCAAGGTGTTTCAATTTCTTTGTAGGCAACAAGATAAGTTTTGTATATACTTAATTTATTTTAGAATTACTACGTCAATGCATAAAATATTTGGTCTAATTCGTTGACCAACGAGAAACAAACGAGAACAAAACGAGAAACTTATCATCTACATGCGTAATTGAGATACCTCAAGAAATTTGTTTCTGACACAAATTGAGCATAACAACTTAAGACGAAGTGTCTTATATAAATCTTCGGCACGTGATCGAAGCGAACATTTCTTAAAAAAAAAGAATGTGTTTTGAGATTGAAATTCATCGTTTCTCGCTTATTTTCAGATCTAAATATCAATTATATAATTTTAGAGCTCTTCTTCTTTTTTAACCTGTTATGGTCTTATAGACTGGGCTCTTTGCCAATTTTCAAATATAGCACAAAGAAGCAAGAAACTTTTTGATCAAATTCAAATTCATTTCATTTCAGTTAAATGATACGTTAATGCATTTTTGTATGCCTAATTTCAAAGCAGAAATGATTCAAATATTGCTTAAGTGTTTTTGAACGAATAGCAACAAAACTTTTTGTTGCTTCTTATTTTCTAACAAATTCCTTTAGAGATTTAGTCTAATGTCTTCGTAATCCGTAGCATCAGCTCCCCATTTGTAAAATGTTTATTTAATGCGTTGCTTACTTTATTTTGGAGTTCAGATCATCATCATCATCATCTTTGCATTGCCCACTTGGCAACTTAAACAACCACTAAACCACACAAACACACACACAAACACGTGGCCATAAAGACACACACACAGGCCGGGGAAAAGTTAGTGCTGGCCCGAACTGAAGTGCGGGACAAAAAAACAGACCGAAATAAAAATTGCTTCATGTTGTGAGGTAAATTTATAACAAAAGCAATTGCAGTGCTAAAAAAAATTACATTTAGCCATAGCCCCCCCCCCCCCCCCCCCTTCACTCCCTTAACATAGAATGAACCATAATAATCAACACCACCTGCGACGATGGACACAAAGGGAAACGAAGGGAAAAACGAAAGACCGACGACTATACAAACAACAACAACAACAATCAGAAAAAGGAGGAGAAGAAGGAAGCTTTTTTGACTTGCCTTAGCCAGTTTAATAGCCCAAAAAAAATGCGATACGCCAGGTGCCGCAAGAATTTTGAAGGGTAGAACGGAAGAATGTGCCTAAGAGTCGATTACACTCAGCGAAATATCAAGATAAAATCAATATAAGATATTGACCAAGGACCTTACTAAGCAATAAGTAATGAAATCAAGTATACGCATATCACAGATCACAGTTCTGTGTTCTATGTCAGTCATGGCCTAACATCCTTTTTCTCTCAGTGTTCGTATCGCTAGATAAATGTTTACTTTTTCGGGTGAGCAGCCACTAAATAAGATATCCAACAAACTGCAAACAAACTGTGAAAAAAAAACCTTAATCATCAAATGAAAACAGACGAAGAGAGACGAAGGGAGGGGGGTGGGAGATGAAGAGCAAAGTGCAGACGCCCTCTCACACACACTCAAACACAATCGCACACACATTTAGTGAACAACAGCTGAACCGTTAACTGAACTCAGTCGACGACTTGCATTAAATATTTGTCAGCAGTTTACCAAAAACAAAGTTTGCACACCTGCCCCCACCCCACCAACCTCCACACCCCTGCGACCGCTTCACATGTTGTCAACATACAACAAATTAACACATGTCTCTGTTTGTACAATTATATTTGTATACTTTATTTTGCTTTTGCTTTCTTTCTTTCGTTTTCTGCAACATTTTTCCAGCTGTTATTGTTATTATTATTCTCTGTTTTTGTGCATCTCTTTATTTTATTTTATTTTTTTGCCAATTGTTTTTTATCAATATTTAAACATACTTTTTTACTTGAACTTTACTCACCACATTGCGTTCTCTTTAAGGGTTAAGGATGGAAAGTGCTTACTTTGGAAGGGGTTCGGTAATAGGTATGGTAATGGGTACTGTAATGGGTATGGTATATATAGTTAAGAGCATTTTTAAATCCATTTTATCATTTGTCTTATCTGCTAAATAGCCAATCAATACCACATTCTTTTATTTCAAACGCATTCCTTTTTCTCCCTCTTGAACGAAAATATTTCTAAACGCATTCCACACAAGTTCAGAGGCGCCTCTCGACCAGGAGCACCCACATATTTGCACACACAAATATCTATATATATATATATATATATATATGTCTTTCGATTGTTTTTGCTGTTACTGATAGCATTCAGTTTAAAGAGCTTCCAGCTAAAAAAATTTGCATTTGCAAACGAAACACAAGTGAAAAAAAAGTCAAAATTAAATACTTTTCAGTGTTGTTTGTTTCTTAACAGTGTGAACGAACTGTCAAAAGTGCGCTAGATAAATAAATACAAAATACAAAATATATGTATTGTCAAGTTTATCTCACTTTTATCAGCGCACACAAAAAAAAATTGTCATGGTTCGCCTGCTTTAAGTGCAATCAACAATGCAAAAATTGGGGTTAACCTAACAAAGTTTTTGTTTCATATATATATATATATATATATATATATATCGTAAAGTCTTTAAAGTTTAAACATATGTGTGCTGTTATCAACAATGTTTTTTGTTGTTTTTATCAGTAGAAAACGTGAGCTAAATGCAAATTGAACGAACGCTTCCGGTTAAATACATATTTAAAGTCACCTGACAAATAAGTTGATAAAAACTAACAAAATTAAAATGTTGCTACTGTTTTGATATATATAAAACTATAACTTGTGAAGATATAAATCAAATCTATGCAAACTTTTTAAATATATACCACCTATAACTTGTAATAAATGCTTTATACATTCGGATTTTAATCAGAAATGATTATTAATATTTTTTTCCATATGATTTCGTGGTTAGAATAAACTGTATCCATCATTATTTATTTATTTTCTGCAATTATCGCACAAAGTGCATTCAAATTGTTTGAAACAATCTTTTATGAATTGAATTGTATTCATAATTAATGGAAGCACTTTAAAATACATAAATAATTAAGAACATACCATACATTAATTAACGTCAACATCAAAAGCGAGCATTGAAAAACTTACCTAAAAAGACAAAAAAAAAAACAAAAAGAGAGAAAGAAAATTAGTTAAATATGCTTGTAAAAATGTTAAATGATTTAAATTATAGCAATGTGCTATTCATAAGATCTGAAATACCTGATGTGACCTCGGTTTTATAAATTTTTCGTATTTGTAGTGCAAAGATTTTTATTTTTATTTTTTATTTTGATTAAAATGTAATTTATGTGCGGGGCATAGTTGGAAAAAATGTGTGTGGCTGATTTTGCTTTATATATGCGGATGGCATTAATAACTTGATTAAGTAACCTTCAATCCTCCCTTCATTCCCCCTCTTTAACCAACCCTTCTGTAATTAAGCGTATGCGTAATCAATTGCAATTGCTGGCCAGAGCATAAATAAATAAAATCCATGTGGAACAAAATTTATTTCACCTTTAAATAAATCAATTGGTTTGTTTTTCTCTTTTATTTTTTACCTCGGCTGACCATCAACCATATTTTTTCTGCCAATGCAGCAAAAAAAAATAAAAAATGCTTTAAAAAACGTTTAAAGCAAATGGAAAAGTTATGTATTTTAATAACTCTTTCACGTCCTTTTTGAACAACTAGTCTTATACAGGGTATTTGAAATCAAACATGGCGCTTTACACGTATTTGCTACAGAGTATGTTTATGTATATATATATACATTCTTTCAGTTTATTGACTTCTAATTAAATGCTGAGGCAGCAAAAATCAACACTTGAAAAGAAAAGACAACATTGGGCATAAAATTTGATGATTCAATTTGAAAAAAAAAAGCTGTAAAGTAAATTTGACAATTTTAAGTTAGATTTTGATTTATGAAACGAGCTAAAGTGATTAATTTATAAGGATAACAGCTCAAAACAATAATTGTCTCGTTTTTTTTTTGATATCTTCTTTATATATTTCTTATTCAACCAATTTATGGATAGTTTATTTACATGAAAAATGGTTTTTCAAAGCGTTTTCAGCTAAAGAAAATAAATATGAATATTTTTTCAAGTAAAAAATGCCAACGGTTCGGAGTTTGGTTTGGAATCGGTTCGGTAAGAGGTTCAAATTGGGTCAATACATTAAAAGACGCATTGTAAGATAGACAGAGAGAGAGAAAGAGAGAAAGAGAGAGTGTGAGCAGAGGGAGGAGAGTGCAAACTACACAACACTCAACCTCCGAACAAAGCAACAAAAATGTCGCCAAATAAATGCAACCAAAACATTTGTGAAATGAAATGTTGAGGAAAAGAAAGTAAAGACAGCATCAGGGTAAATGCCGCAAACGGGTGGAGCACATGCCAATACCAGAAGCAACAAGGCACATAAAGAGCGGTGGACTAAGTGAGAGTGAGAGAGAGAGAGAGAGGCAGAAAGCAAACACACATAACTTAACCCTATAAGTATCGGAATTTGTGGAATTCGCAATTTAAGATTCTGGCAGTAAGTTACGGACTATAATGGAGTCTAAGATTATGGCATTCGTTTTAAAATGAAATAAAAAAAATGCTTTAAATGTTTTCTTTTTTAAATCGTATGTATTTTAAGTGTTGCTTAACGCGTCATAATTGTGCCCAAGTTTTACGAATGGTTGCGCTCTGTAATATTGGCGTTTAACGGGTTAACAAGCTGCGTCAGGAAAAATATTGCATTTCATTGGCATTTCGCAAAGAACAGGAAAAAGCGCAGGCCAAAAAAAAAAATTCATGTTTACGCATACACACAAATTCACAGACGTACAGTCGTATATAAATGTACATATATATATGTAAAGCCCCAGCACCGTTAGCAACGCCAAAAGTAATAAAAGTAAGAAAGACCCAACAAAGAATCGTTGCCATAACAAGAAAAGGAAGAAGCAGCAGCAGCTGCGCCAACAATGCCGAAAAAGAAAAAAAAACACCGTAAGCGACGTCGACGACGCCTTTGCCAAAATGCAGTCGCTGTCAACGTTGACTTTTTGGCGGCCCATGCACATGGCACTGCATTGCACTGCACTCTCTCGCTCTCACTGTCTGAGCTGAGCTGAGCTTTTGCCAAAAGAGTCGCGCTGCACATGTGCAAATGAAGTGAAGCCGGCTCTCAAGCTTTCGTGGTTGTTGCTGTTGTTTGTTGACAATTGTTGCTGCTGCTTTTTATCTTTTGAACTTAGCACGATCCCATTAACACACACACACACACAGACACAAACACACACACCTACATTGAAAAACACTCACATTTAATTTAATATTTGGCGCGTTTTTACTGTTTGACGTTGTTGTTTTTTTTTATACTTTTTTTTTGTTTTTGTTTTTAGTAGGTCAGCGAAATTGTATTTAGTGTGTGTGTATGTGTGTGCAAAAGCCGCTGCGTCGACGCGTCAGTTTCGCAGTCGCTGCGTTGTTTATGAATGCGCTCCAATCGCTGCAGCTGCGCAAAACTTGATTTCAGTAAAACAACAACAACAACGACAATGGCAACGAGAGTATTGCATTGAAGGTAAACCGGCGCATAAAAACCGAATGACGACGACGAAGAAGAAGAAGAAGAAGAAGTAGCAGAAGCAAAGACAGCAAAACTGCATTGAATTTGTATTTTGTGATTTGACGTTGCATTCGCAAAGCGAAAAAAGAAATAAAAACAGCTAAAAACGTGTTTCGGACTGCAGCGAGCAAAAAAACCAAAAAGCAACGAAAAACAAAATTCAATGAAAAATTTCCATAAAAAGAGCGTAAGAAAAAAGAAGAAGTCGACCACAAAGTTCAAGCACCTGCCCAAAAAAAAATATATATATATGTATATATAATTATACAAATGTATACAAACATACGTATAAGAAAAAACAGAGTGTACGTAGAGAATAAAGAAATAAATGTATAAATCAACAGCAAGCAGCAGAAATTCGGCTACCATAACAATTCCATTTATTTTATCTACGTGTATGTACTTAACTGAGAAAATGCTGCTACAACTGCGCGGTCGACGTCGACGCTAGCTGCACTGCTTGTGGCGTATGAGCAATTGAGTAATTACAATCGACAGCAGCGTGTAGTAGCTGCTAAAATAAAAAGCCACCTCCACCTCCATCTTCACCACACCACAGCACAGCACAGCACACCATACACACATACGCCCCACAAAACTGAAAAAAGGGCAAACATCAGCAACAAATGCAGAACCCTATAAATAGCGTATATTAAGGCATAAGGCAAACACAAAAGAACGCAACAAATATATATATATTATGTTGTTGTTGTATTTAAAGAGATCCCAAGCAATTAAAAGTTATGATAAACAACTTCTTTTTTTTCCAATTCCCGCACGCACGCACACCACCAAGAGAGCGGCAAAATGCGAGAGACCGAGAGAGAGAGAGAGGTGAGTGAGCGTGTCAAAGCTCCCGCGCAAAGAAAAAAGAGCGTGCGCCGCCAACACAAAAAGTGAGAGAGTGACAGCAGCAAGAGCGGCAGATTTTGATCTTGCTCGCGAGCGTAAGCATAGAAAGCCAAGCGAGCGTGGCGAAAGAAAGCAGCAGCAGCAGCAAACGCACACGAAATAATTCTGCCAGTGACGAATTATGCAAAGGGGCATGACTTGAAGCTGCTGCGACGCCCGCGTCACTTTCAACGTCGCCGCCGCTTCTGCTTCTGCTGCTGCTTCTTCTCTAGCGATGAGTCAAAATGGCCAAAAATTGCGCGCCAAAAATAAGTGCAAAACATCTTTGTTGGCATTAACAAATTGCTTAGCAATGCCACTTTGTAAATAGCAATTGTAATAGTCATACAAGAAAAGGGGTTGGAGGGGTTGGGCGGTAAGGGCAGGGGCAGGATTGTGGGATGCCTTTGAAATAAACTAAAATTTGGGTAAAAATAAACTGAATAATTAGGATAGAAAAATTAAGTAAATGCGCTTTAAATTCGTTAATGTTAGGAAAAGAAAATAAGGAAATAGTCTCTAGCTTACTTTTCTGCATAATATTTATCGATAATTATCGATATTTATCGATTAATGTAACTCTTTGAATTTGCATACAATTTTATTGTACCAAATTGTCTTTAGCTTACTTTTCTGCATATTTTCACGAAGTTTTGTTAACGTTTGGTAACAAATTTCACTTTAATTGTAGTTCCTTGTTTAATTTTAATTAAATTTTAACATTCTTACACGCTTGTGTATCTTTTGGACATGCTCAGAAGTATCTTTTGTTGTTTTAAATAAATATCGTTTGCTTTATTCTTGTGCTTAACATTCTTAAACGTAAACTAACTTAAGATGATGACTTTTGTAACAACAGCCATTACAACACACACACACACACACACCCAGAGAAGGAGAGAGATAGAGATAGAACGATAGACATTCCTAAATGTATGTACAAGATACACAAAAACTTACTACCTGTAACGTGTGCAATTGCCAACTAGAACAACACGTTCAACCTGTGACAAATGCGAGACAGAAAGACTAAATCATATAGGGTAACGGGGTGGAAAGGGGCGGGGGGGGGTGATATAAGCGATATTGTAAAAACGTGTTTTTTGTACCTGCAGCCGTAGTTGTACGCTATTTATCGAGCTATCCCCCCCCCCCCTCGCCCCGCTCGCCCATCCAATCCTCTGTTAACTGGGCAGAAAACGTGCTTTTAGAGAATGGCAACTGGCAACTGGCAGAATTGTATCTAATTAGTCTCTCTACCGGTCTCTAAACTGGATAGAAAAAAAAAAAGCCAATTGCTCAAGTCTTACAACTAGTTACAACAACCCCGCCCCCCTCCCCATACGATAACCTTCTTTTGACCTGCTTCCCTTCGAACTTAACAAACTTGCCACTTGCCACTAGTGCCCTCGTTTCTGTTTTTGTAGTACGGGGAAACGGGAAGGGTCGAAAGGTACGCCCCTATTTTATTTATATTTGTATTCTTTTCATTGGTTCTATATTTTTTTTTGCTTTTATTTCTAAATTCAAAAATGTGAATGCGACAAAAGTGTTTTTGTTGTTGTTGTTGTTTTTAATAGTCTCATAAATAATTTCACACCCATAACAACAACAACAACAAATTGTTAAACTTGTCAGCTAAATGGCAAAATTTTGTTGAATCAACAATAAATTTTTGATGTTGTTGACGCTGCAGTTTTTATTACAACTTAAATGATGCTGTTGTCATTTGAAATATTTATTTCTAGTTGATTTGTGATTAATGTATTTATGGGAATTTCGTTTTAAGCTATATTGGATATTTAATTGGTGAATTAGTGTTTGTAGCGTTTAGTCAGTTATAAGATTAGATTCAAAAAACAGGGATTAGAGTTTAGTGTTTTAGAGTTGAGTTGAGTAAATTCGTAATAAGGGATGTTCTGGGTTTCGTTATAACGAAAACTCTACCAAAACTTTGTTTTGTGTTTTACGACACCTATAAATATTTTTGCTGCCACAACTTTTGTTTGTCTTAAGGCAATGAACCATTTCTTTAACTATTCTTTCACACTTCATTTCTTTCTCTCGCTTCTTCTCTTTAACACTTATTCTTGCCGCTAAGTTTCCTGTAAAACTAAACGAATTATAAAGCAAAACACATCTCGAGAAGGGAATTATTTTGTGCAGATCATTTTGCTTGGTTTTCTTTGACTTGCGCTTAAGGCCATGAGATCATTAACACGACTCCACTTACACGATTATGGCCCAAAACGTTGCAGCAGATACAAAACAAAATAAAATTAATGTACACACAAACACACAAACACACACACTCGCATGACAATTGACTAACGTCAAAGCGAGCATTAAAAAACTGAGCAAAGCGCAAAGAAATAAAACCAAGCAAAGGCAAAGGGAGAAGAGGTGGGGGAGAGGGGGCAAGCCACACGTCACTTTGCGGACGACGTTCAAGTTCAATAACCTGGCCAACAGTTACACAAACACACACACACATACAGACGCAATTACCAAATAATGTGCCACACATGCACATGAAACCGCCAAGGAAAACCAAAAAACAATCTCAAAATCAGGGTATAAAAAAAAAAGAAGCAGGAGAAACCGAAACAGAGAAACACAAAAAAAGAAGTAAATTGAAACAAAATATGCGACGATTGGCTTACATAACAGCAAATAATGTTAAAAAGCCAGCCAGAAAAAAAGAGAGAGGAACGAAGAGAAGGAGCGAGATACAAAGTGAACCGAGAAGTAAGCACAAATAATGACAAACAATAACAAGCAACAACAACAATAAAAAGCAACAAAAAGAGTCCAACAAAAAAATGAGAAAACCGAACGCAATTGAAATTACAGTTCGTAAAAAAGGGGCAAAGCCGAAACACAAAAAACAAATCTGGAAACGAAGTAAAACAACGGAAAAAAAGTGATCTGTATGCAAAGTTTGACTACAGATACATTTACATATACTTTGTATCTGTGGAATTTATAAGAGAATGTTTTTTTGTTAGGTGTTAAGCAAATATTAAAGATACAAATGCTAATGCTAAAGCAAATTAAACAGTTTAGCTAAAGTATCTGAGAAATACATATGGAGTAAGCTTAATACTTCCAAGAAATCACTTAAAATGATATTTATCGATTACAAATAACAAAATAAGATGGATTTAAGAAAGTATCTCAAAGATAAAAAACTATCTCATACAAACAAAACTATCTCATAGGTGCAAAGTAACAAAATACTGCATACAGGTATCATGTCTCTTACGTAAAAAAGTAACTCAAAGATATAAAAAGTATCTGCAAGTCCCCAAATTGTGGTCGTATCTGACAGCTCTACGCACAACATATTGTTGTTGCACTTGACAACGTTGAAGAGGCGACGTGGTAGCTAATATGTAGCAAAGTATCTGACAGATGCAAAAGTTTTTAACTGCTAAAAGGTGCAAGCACAAAAAAGTTTCGAGCTAAAAACTGTTTGCAACTGTTTTCCCATACACACATTTGAGCTAAGCTACAAAGTATCTTCAAGGTACAAGTAGTAGAGACTTTTTGAGATACAATATTGGTTTATATTTCGCTTTGCGAGAAGTTTTCTTCATAAGGTTTCCCCAGCAATAATAATAATTAAAATTTTCAACACACATCTAATCAAATTGCATGAAAATTTCACCTAAAAGATACTTTTTCATATACTATATATGAAAGGAACTTTTGGAGGAACAAAGAACTCATAACTTAACTTTTTTGTGTGGTTATGCGAAACGGTGGGGGGGGGGGGGGGGGTGTGTGTGTGTGTGTGGAAGTGGTTGGGAATTTCTTTTGTTTGTATAATATTTGATGGATATTATTTCACTCACGAAGTTCATTTCGACATAGAGCGTAAAATATTAGAATTCTTTGAACGTAGAGGCTAAGAGAAACTAGAAACACAAACATTGAAGCAAAAAAAACATGAGGAAAACGTGGCACGAGCAATAATCATAATAATAATAATAACGAAGAGGAAAAATGTTGTAATGCCTCAAAATAAAAACTGGGAGAGGGATAAGGGAGAGGGAGTGAGGAAGTGGAAGTAGTCGAGAGAGAAAGGCACATGAAAAACTAATTGTAGCGTAGCGAATTAGCCAAAAAAAAAAAGGCAAACGAGAAGAGCTTGGCTAAACCGATGAAAATGAAACACGACGAAGAAGAAGTAGACAGAGAGAGAGAGAGAGAGAGGGAAAAGGAACATTTCTATGCAAGTCACGGCTAAGCGGCAGGGCAACCCTCACCTCACCTCACCCAACTTCCAGTGCTGCCCCGTTCACTCGTTTGTAATTGACGCAAGTTGGAACAGGGCTGGGGGTAACTGGGGGGGGGACTACCGGTCGTGTGCCTGGCATTTTGAAAACAGAAAAGAGCCAAACGAGACATTCAATTCAACTCGAGAGAGAGAGAGAGAGAGATTCAGTCAACTCAGTCGAAACAGAAGCAGGTAATAGAAAACCGTTAGCAGCCGTCTCGTAATTGGCATTTAAAAGTATGTCGCACAACCAAAAAACAAAGCAAATAAGCAAAGAGCACAAAAAAAAAGCGATGAGCTGGGCATGTGAATGGCATCAAAATGGACTTGGAAGAGGTGTCAAGGCAGCAAATAGGGGCACAAATAGCTGTGGGTGTAAGTGCGAAAGAAGGGGGCTAAGTAGAAGGAAAGGGGCTGGATTTGACCCTATTAAAAAATGGTAATAGATCAATTTAACAATATTAAATAGCTTTTAAGATATCTTACTTCTCGCCATGCAACATTAAGAAAGGTTAAAAAGTTATCTTTTGATCTGTCTGGCAACGCCGTTTTCCAATCATCTTGAAACGACAACTTTGGGTGCGATTTGAGTTAAGTTCTTGGGTGAATGCGATTGAATAAATATCATAATCATATAACTTCTGATTAGACGTCTCATAACAAGTGTTCTTTCCACTTAAGGAATGTTAAATACTTCTCTTTTGACCTGTCTGGCAACGCTGGTTTTAAATCATCTTGAAACAATATCATTGCAAGCCATTTGGGTTACGTTCTTGGGTGAATGCGATTAAATAAAGATAATAATCATATAACTTCAGCATAAAAATATTGTTTTCTGTGCCTTTCAAGTATCAATGAAATCTATATTTAAACTAAAATTTAGCATAAAGCGCTTAAATACTCTACACTGCACCCGTAAGCATATAATCTACGTATATATATAAACTACTTAAGAGTTATATCTAAATCTCTTTCTGCACACACTAAATATCAATCTAGTTTCTCAAGCAACAATTTCACGCTTTGATTCATGTCCAACAAGATTCATTACACAATTTGTAACGAGAACACACACAAAACGCATCATGAAGAAGCAAAGGAATGGAATTTCATGCATCTGAACTTGATTCGTGTATCTGTAGCTCAGTCTATCTAACTACGACCTCAAAAAAAATATACATGTTGATTGCAATCACACAAGCTTAAGACAGAGACAGTGAGAAACAGCGAGAGAGAGGGAGAGAGAGAGAGAGAGAGATAGCATTAAATTTGCAAACGGATTTAAGCACTCATCAGAGCATAATTCAAGCAGTTCTACAAAAATTTGCAATCCAAGACACATCTCCAAACCCCTCATCTTTCCCCTCACTCACTTTTCTGCTCCTTTTCAAGTGAAGAGAAATATTGCTTCATTAATGCATAATGCAAAGTAGATGACCTCATTCAACTTGCTCCATTTCACAAGCAACTCACCATCAGGCATCATCTCTTAACCGAAGCTTTTTTCACTTTCACATATGCACAAAAATGCATTGCAGATA
Organism: Scaptomyza cyrtandrae; assembly: GCA_035044605.1. Classification (NCBI taxonomy): domain Eukaryota; kingdom Metazoa; phylum Arthropoda; class Insecta; order Diptera; family Drosophilidae; genus Scaptomyza; species Scaptomyza cyrtandrae. The sequence continues at coordinate 1,218,674 of JAWNNS010000642.1, forward strand.
CAGATACAGATACTACAAGTGAGATACAGATACAGTTTTGTATGGGTTACCCCGAATAAGAAACAATATATATATATCGTATATATGTACTACACATGACAAACGACAATGCGGCCATATATCAAATTATATAAACGTGTACTTAAAAAAAATATATATATAAAAAAAACCAACTACGCTTCCGACCTTCGAGAGAGATATGGAGAGAACGCAGCATGACATCCGGCAAATACACGAGACACACTCTATACTACATATGTATGTATCTAGATACATATTGTATCTTGTTGCTAAATGTGTGTGTGTGTGTGTGTGTGTGTGTGTGTGTGTAAGTGTAAGCCTTGTAAGTAAATGACAAGAAAATGTAAGAAGAAAAAGCAAAAGAACAAAGCATAAAGCAAAGACGAAGTGACTGGATGGAAGGGTGGGGGGAGGGGGTCGCTTAATGTGACGGATAATGGGTAGAGGGGAGGGGGGCAAGGAGAACTGCATAACACAGCGAGACATAAATTGAACTTTTTTTCTTTTCTTTTTTCAATTTTTCGTTTGCTAAAAAAAAACTTGTCGCGAACACAAAACGAGAGACGGCAAACCAAAAGTTAAAAAGAGCGGCAAGCAACAGACATAACAGAGTTATCTTGCTCTCCCTCTCTCATTCGCTCTCTCTCACACACACTCTACCTGCCTCTCTTTCTGTGACTTGTTCGTCGCTTGAGGCGCGAAACATAATTTGGTTGTAATTGAAGTTTTAAATTGTCACCCTCTGGAAAAAAAAAAAAAAAAAAACTTGCCAGCTGTTGATATTTAGAGAAAAATGCTTTACAATGATTTTATTTGCCTACAATCTTCCCCAAAAAAAGACCATAATAATAAAAAGGTGTTACATTGGATAATTCCAGCTAACAGCCCATTAGGCTTGAAAATTTTGGGGTGTTTAAGAAATGAAAAAAAAGGCGAAACTTATTAAAATATCAAATAGAAAAGGTTTTTTTATAGTTGACACGAAAGAAAAAGGTCTTAAAAAATTTATAATTAAGCAAGGTGATTAAGGAAAAGAGTGTTAAGGAAATAAAACTAAGCGAACATTATAAAAAACAAAATAGAAACGATTTTCAGATTATACAAAAAAAGTTCTAGAAAAAGATTGCAGGAAAAAGCAAAATGATGGCTTGTTAACAATAAAAGTAAAAAGTTTTAAAGTAAAAAGAAAATATTTTAGTTGAAATACGTTTCTTAATGCTTTGTTATTTCCATAAACTTTCTAGATTTTACTTAAAATTAGATAGAAAAAAATATTTATAATAAGTTTTTTAAGGCTTTGTTATTTCTATAAGCTTTCTCGATTTAACTTAAAATTATATAGAAATAAGGATTGAGTTAAAATAAGTTCCTTAATGCTTTGGTATTTCAATAAACTTTTTCGATTCAACTTAAAATTAGATTAAAAAAAATTATTCTATAGCCGACATATTCAAAGCAAAGAACGCAGCTTGTTAAAATTATGTTTAAAACTCACAAAAAAACATTAAATCAAACTATGTTTAAATATAAAATCAAAACAGAAACGAAAAAAAAACATCTTATTAAAATTCCAACAACAAACAAACGATTGGTTTTTGTGGGTCAAAATGGAAATAAAATTATGTTCAACTGCAGTCAGGTCATGAATTGTTAATCAAAGAAGTTTTTACTTGACCGAAATATGAATAACAATATTTTTTTGACACATAAAAATTCGATTGGAAACTGTTTACCAATATGGAAAGTAAGCTAAGAAACAGCAATAGTTGTAGTAGCTGTTAATTTGTATGCCACTCAGTCAAGCAGTTGGTCAGTCAGTTTGTCAGTTAGTCGAGCTCATTTGTTCGTTGCTGCTTGCTTAAAGTGTGACTAAGACAAAGGAAACAAAACAAAAAATGCAATCAGACACGCAAAAAGAGTGGAGCAATCACAGTTAGCCAATATTGTGTGCAATATAAAAATAAATAACAAACAATTGTTTAACAAAAAACGTTTACAACCACTTTGAGTTGATTATTTTCTCAACTATAATATATAGCAATCAACCGAAGAAACAAAACAAATTGCATGAACATTTCAACACTTTTATTACAGAACTATCAACTCGATTCATTTGTTTAAGGGTTGAACAACAACTTGGCTAAAAGTATTTTCGTTTGGTTAAAAGCAGCTTAGCTTAAGCTGAGTTTTTGTCGTTGTCGTCTCGAATTATTGTTGCCAATTCATTCATAACTAAGCCAGACACAAACGAACGCCTTTTAACATTATCATCATCATCATCATTTGCAGCAGCAGCAACAAAATTTCAATTAGTTCAATTACAAACGTTTCAAAAAGGGTGCAGACCATATATGTGGATAAAACTGAAATCAACCCTTAACAGCTTGCAGCATTGCAGCAGTCGTCGCGTCGACAAAAGTTCTTCTTTTGTGGCAATTAAAACTTTTTAAATGAAAAGACAATAATAATCAATTATTGTTAATAACGAAAAGGAGACGAAAATTAAAATGCAAATGAAATGTAAAAGGTGGAAAGAAGCTAAACTTCTTAAGTTGAGCAATCTCGACTTTGAGATACCCTGAAGAAGCCTGTTCTGCATACTTGAACTAGCTTACATTTTCAATATCTTTCTTTTCTTCTTGAAATGTTTTCAGCTCTGTATCGGAATCGATAACAGTTATCGATAGTTTCAGCCAAAGTACTTCTGCCAAGGTTCTTCTAGCTCGTTTAGTACCTGACGTCGACGTCAGAATAAATACGGAAAGACGGAAACTTAGATTTATGCAATAACAATTAAATTTATCAGATATGTCTACAAAACTGTTGAACACTTGAGTTCCCTTAAGTTCAATTAAAAACGAACAATCTAAAAGTCTCACATGTAGAACTACCCTCGAGTTATTAACGAATGCAACCCTTATAAAAGCTATACATTTAAATTAATGGTCAAACAGAAAAAAATATAATGTTTCAAATGCATTCCGGACATTGCCCGGACACGATGCATTTAATTAACAGCCTGAGGCAATGAGAGAAGATTGAGGGGAGGGGAAAGGGAGAGACGGGAAGGTAAGGGCCAGCAAATGCTAGGAGTCGGAATAACTGAATGCATTTTCTGGCTACTTCTAGAAGGCCTTGGACGCACATAATTTTCAAAAAAGACCTTGCAGCAAATGAATGTGTGGGTGGTTTGCGTGGTTGGGTGGGTTGGGTTGAGTGGTGCAGAAATAGGTAGGCAAAAGCAGGCAACAACATCAGGCAGATGGATAGAATGCATAAAGCCTAAAAATGTGAAAAATTAATGGAAAATTGAATTGAGTGTTGCATGTTGAAAATGCTCATGATGATGTTGATGATGATAATCATGATGATGATGGCCTCCAGACGCACCACCGAAAAATGCACTTGCACATGATTACTTCATCAGCGGAGGAGAGAAGGCTGTTTGCTGACTAAGCTCAGTGCTAATTCCTGCTGTCTCTGTTGTTGTTGTTGTTGATTTTGCTCTCCTCCCGTTTTGGTCAGACGAATATGCAGCAATCTATTTTTAACTGTCTGGCAGAGGCATCTGCTCGACACAAAAGAGAAATGGGGCAAGGGGGGTTAGCATGCAAAATTTATTTGCCATGGCTGTTGATGCCACCGCGTGCGTCACGCAACCCAGACGCAACGGCGTCGTCGTTATGCATTTACAGCAGCAGCAACAGCAACGTTGGAGGTAAGGAAAGAGGGTGAGGGTAAAACGGGTTGCTAGGAAATCTGTGTGTGTGTGTGTGTGTGCGTGTGGTCAGTGGATGGCAGGGGGGTAGCATGGGGGATGTCTACATAACAGCAGAATTGCAAGCTGCGGTCAAAAATCTGTAGCTTTGGCTTGTATAAAAGAGAGAGAGAGAGAGAGTGAGGGAGACAGATAGCGTGTCATGGAGAGCGAAAGCATTGCTGCTGAATGTAGTCAGGTTAAGCTTCAATCATAATGAAAAGTATGCGGGAGAAATTTTTGTTGAATAACTATAACGAGGGGATAAACCGCACGTTGGAGCTGGTCATAAGTGGATTATATTTATAATTATTACTCATTTCACATCAAAAGTGCTGTATAACAAACTTAAATGTGGTTTTAGTGGTGTATTTATTGTTAGCAGTGTCGTTAAATTCTTAAAGTAAGCTGTGAAGAAACTTCACGCAAAAAAAAAATATATATATATGTAGGCTAGATAAAACATTAAGTAGAAAATAATTAAGCTATGCATTTCATTTGATATATTTTACTTATAGTTTAGTTGATTTTTAAGAGCTAGAACAAGTTAAGTGAAAACTTAATCGAAGTACAAAAATTTTCCTTAGTTTTTGATGTAGCTCAAGAAATGTTTAAAACCTTTTCATGTTGAAAGAACATAAGTTGGCTGACGGTTCAACCCAAGAAAAAATCTGATAAATATTATTTAGAAGCTAAGACTTTTTAAGAGTTCGTACCTTTTTCTATTAGTGTATACAACTTTATGTTTAAGGTTAAGTAAAAACTTATAAAACTTAATCGCTTTAAAGAAGCACAAACATGAAATGTTTGTCATGCAAGTTACAATGACTCTTTGTTGATATCTGGTCACACTCAATCCCCGTTAAAGAAGCACCCTCTGCGTCCGGTTTGTGTGTATTTAAGCCGTGCATTAAAACGTTTAACCCCGGAATGCAAGTGTCGCTTAAGCGTGTTGAACTTTTGCATAAGATTTCTTTCGTGCTTGGTTTTTTTTTTTAAGTTTGTGTTTTGTTTGTGGCACCTTCCGGCGCATCCCCAAGTGCACTTAATCACATGGAAGTGGAAATGTGTTGGACAAAGTAAAAGAGGAAGAAGATGAAGAAGAATAAGAAGAAGAAGGCAACAGCCCAGTCAACCAGGTGTTAGATCCCTGTGAGCACGTTTTGGCGACACAGTTGTTGTGTTTGTTATTGTTGTTGTTGTAGTCGTCGAGGTTCATGGCACGTAGGCAACACAACGCTCGAAGGCAGGCAAAAAAGCTTAAACGATGCCAAGTGGCAAGCGACGACGATGGTGACGTGGCCTGAACTGACTTGGCCAAAAGCATAAAGAGGCAAATAGGGCCAAAGAGCGACATGGCCCAAAACTCTTGAGAATGATGAGAAGATGCTGCTTCATGTGCTAATTGCGCTGTCAACTCAAGTATGCGTGTGTGTGTGAGCGGGTGTGTGTGTGTGTGTGTGCGCTGAGAGCAGACGGAAGCAACAGCTCAAATGCCGACTCCCCCCACGCACACACACACACAGACACTTATACTTAGAAGCACACATTAATAACGTTAAGAGAAAAATGTGTTGCCTACTTTTCGACGCTCTCTAAACGAACAACAACAACAACAAACAACCAAACCAACCCAAGGAAAAGAATTTTCACCCACAAAACAACATTTCTTATCAAATTTCCATTGAATAAAGTTTGTAATTTTTAGTTTAGTTTTCTTATTGATTCCGTTTTCTTGTTTTTTTTTTACATGTTTTACATATGGCTCTTTTGCCATAGAAAAAAAGCAAAACATACAAAAACAAACAGAATTTTTATCGGCATTTCATGGAGAAATAAAGCGCGCGCCCGGCAAAAAGCAGACAGCAACAACAACAACAACAACAAACAAACAACAACGTTTTTTGGCCACACTGCCTGCCTGGCCAAAATCGATTTTTCCAACCCCTCAACATGTGGCAGAGTCAGAACAGAACAGTACAGCAAATAATCGAGAGCCGGCTCTCGACTGACTCTCAATTCTCAATTTTCTCTGTGTATGTGCGTGTGTGAGTCGTCTGGTCGTCTTCGTTGCTGTTGCTTTTGCTGGGTATTTTGGCCTTTTGGTCTATGATTTTGGTGGCGGGATGCGAACAGAGCAGCGACGTCATTCGCGCAATGAGTTAATAAAGTTTTTGAACTTGGAGACACAAGAGAGAAAGATTGAAATCAGCAGACAAAACACATATTAATCTTATTTTAGTTAAAGTGATAAAACGAAATTGAGTTGAGTTGAGAAAATTGTGTTAAATGTTTTATGTTGCATAAAAAAAAATCTTGTTCATATTTCTCTACAAAAGAAATTTACATTAGCTCTAAGGAATTTAAAGCTATTTAATCTATAACAACTTGTAAAGAAAATTCTTGAAAGAAAATGCCAAGCAATTCGAAAAATAAGCTACACATTCTAAGTCAAGATTTTCTTTATTTATTTATATATTATTTTTTTAGTTTTTGGTAGAATACTTGAGAGAAAATTTATATAAATTTACTTAATGGGTTTTTATTTATTATTAATCTTAATATTTTCTCAACATTAATCTTAACAATTATAGAGAAATGGTTAAAAAAAAGAGCTTAAAATGAAAAATTCAACTTATCTACAAACTATTTCACTCAGTAAATTTTTTCTAGACAACTTTAAAATTGAATTAATTGACACCATTTAAAGTTTTCTTAACCTAACCGTTAAGTTGTTTCTATATACAAAAATTTAAAGTAAATTTCCTAGAGCTTTTTATTTTAACTCCGTTAAGTCCTTAACAAAATCCTATCTCAAAAGCCACAGACATAAAAGTTACAAGCTGCAACCGTTAGAGATTTTAAATCACCCTTTTTTTTTTGAAGAGTACTACACATTATATAATTTATATATGACAGTCGAACAGTTGAAACAGTTGAAACAGTTGAACAGTCTCGCACTGTTTGATAACGTTAAGAGCCTCCTCTTGCAAGCTGCACTTCAACCCCCAAAAAAGAAAAACGACAATGTTTGAAAACTTTATCACGAATGTTCCTGGTCGCCATCCCCCTTTTATTATCAGCAGCAGCAGCAGCACAAGCAGGGTGCTAAAGTTGCTTGTGGTTGGGGTGAAAGCCTTCAGTTTTGCTCTCCCCAAACCAAAAACTGATTGAATACAACCAAACAACAACTAAACTTATACATATACATACATATATATATACATATGTATGTATGAAAATGTGTGTGTGATAGGGGTTGGTTTTGTTTAAGTGGAGCTAAGCACAGCGCACGGATATCGGCTAAGAGTTTTCCGCAGGTAATTATTATTATTATTAAATATTTGAGGGTGGTTCAAATTGTATCACAAAATGTGTTGATGTGGTTGACAACATTTCAAATACAAACTAATGATACATTCTTACATTTGTAAGTGTTGTAAGATGATGTAACTGTTATCGATAACAAAGAGGAGTTATCAAACTGTGTTATAAAATGTTTCATTTGTAACAAGAAGCTGCTTTATGGATATTTGGAACATTTCTGTCGATATATTAAGTATATTTGTAACTTTTGGGACTTATCATTTAGTTTTTTGATTTAAGAAAATTTTTCGGAAGATTTCAATAAGATATAGTGCATGAAAGTGGTATCTAATGTTACAGATAACAAACATCAGCTCAAAGGATTTTTGGAATATTTGAATAACCAACATCATCTAATTTGATATTGTTTATGTTCTCTTTAACAATTTGAATCTGTTTCTGTTCCAAAAGCTATCGACATATGGTTATTTATTGAATGACTTCACCTATTGTAACTTATCGATAACAAAACGTTGCTCAAACTATATATTTTTGCAGACATAACTTTTAGACAAGTCATCAACAAAGTAAAAATTGTTGTATTTTTTTTTCCCCAATCACAAAGTTATCGGCTTATCGATATTAAAATTTTCGAACTTACCCTAGCATGCATATTGACGTCGTTATCTCCGGACTGTTGTCCACCGGTGCGTATCTTTTTATTTTGGGGTCCCTCGCTGACAACGATTGTGGCCCCGCCACCGCCAACGCTGCCGCCTGCGACAGCACCACCAACACCACCGCTACCGTTGCTCGCACCGTTATAGGGCATTGTGGTCGCCGTTATGAAATTGAGCGAAGCCTCCGTCGAGCTGAGCAGTGTTTTTTTCGATAGAATCTTGACGTTTACTTTTGGCCGTAGCCTCCGCTTTGACTTTGACTTTTAACTGCACAATTTAGTTAGAATATTAAAAGTGTGTCTTTTGGTTTTGTGTCTCTGTCTGTGTATGTGGGTGTGTGTGTGTGTATTTGTGTATTTAAGAGTGTGTGTGTGTGTGTGTGTGTGTTTGTGTAAGTGTTTGTTGTTGGTATTTATGTGGCACTCACTTAACGAACACGAAATACTCCACGCAAAAATTGTGTGGAGAGTTTATTTTTTTATTTTTTTTTTGGGGAAAGAGGACAAAAATTGTTTTGTTCGCGCGCGTTTTTTTATATTTATATTATTCTCAATTTGAGTAAGAGAGAAGTAATTGATATATGTATATATTTGCTTAATGTTGGTTTTATTTTGTTAATTTCTTTTCTTTTTCTTCTTTTTTGATTCCACACACTTTTTATTTCTTTTTGATTAACTTGCAACTTTCAACCGCATTTGACGTTTTCTTCTTCTTATTGCACTTTCAATTTTGCGTGTTGAATTTCGATATTTGATTTATTTATCGCTTTGCTTTGTGTGTTGTTGTGTTTTCTTTTGTAGAATCAGCTGTAAAAGTAAGAAAGAGAGAAAAACAGGTTATTAAAGCGTGTGATTAAAAAAAAACAATCAAAGAAAATTAATTTAACATCAAATCAAGTGAAAATTCTCAATGCAAATTGCAAAAGAAAAAAGTGGTTTTGTGTAGTAAAAAAAAATAAAACTTTCTAATAATGCAATCAAAAACAATATTAATTTCCAAACAATTTATTGCGTGTTCAATTCATATTCAAAGTTAATTAAAGTGCAAGCTATTTTTATTTAATTTATTTTATTATGGTTAATAAAGTTGAAATTCGAACCAAAGTGAAATCCAGCACAAGAAAAAGTTGCAATTTAAATTTAAGCATTATGAACATTAATGAAATATTTTTTTCAATGCTCTTAAATAACTTTTTTTAAGAGCAAATACATAGTAATAATATATATTAAGTTACAAAGCACAAAATATTTTTTTTAATGCTTCAAAATAACTTTATTCAATAGATAATACTACTAAATATTAAGTGTTTTGTTTAGAAAAAACTTTTTTATATTCCTTAAAGCATGCAAAACAGCTTAAGCTCATCTTATTGGATAATTTTGTATCATAAAATAGCAAAGGCAAATTTTTATTGAACCAATTTGTAATATATATATACATAGAGCACATAGCTATCTGTTTATTTATTATGGAACTGTTTGCTCAATTAGACACAGAATTATCAACAATCATATCAATCATATCGATTGGCATTCAATAGGCACATTTTTTCCTTATCAGCAAAATAATAGAAAAAAAAAACAATACCAAGAGATAATTTTCGTAACATATGCATGCTAAAATGGACATATTTGTTAGTAGATAAGAAATATATATAAATAAAGCAAATATTTGATGATGGATTAGGCATCAAAACGAACTAAAGAAATGCAATTTGAAACATGTGTATTGAAAATAAATATTTTAAACTATTATATACAGTATTTCAAAGTGATAAAAGCAAACGCAAAAGCAAATATTATTATTTTAACTACTATCGAAGAATGCTTAAGATAAACAATGAAACATTTTACAACAAGAATAATATTAAGTATATTTGATTTTGTTGTTTGGTAATAAAAAAAATCTTATGGTCAAGATATATTTTGTGTGGAGAAAATTGAGTTCTAATTGGAGAGCTGAGCGCATAAATCAGCAACAAAAACAACAGACATAAACAGACAATGCACAGAGACACAACAAACATGGAGAGCAAGAGATATTGCAGAAACAACCCTCGTGAAGCTGTCGACAATAAGAAGAAGAAGACGAAGAAGAAGCAGTAACAGCAGCAGCAACAGCAAGAGCAACAGCAACAGCAACAGAAGCTGCAGAAGCAGCCAAAAAAAAAAAAGAAAGAAGAAAAGTACAACACAAGTATAAAAGCGCCGGCAAAACGTCAAAAACAAAAACAGGTAATATGGCCGAAATGTCAAAATATGGATTGGAAAGGACAACAACGGTAAAGCGAAAGGACAGAGACTGAATGAATGACATGGCAAGAGAAAGAAAGAAAGCATAAAAGCAAATGGTTGCAAATGGTCGAAAAACGAAATGGAAAATGAAACATGGCAACGTTTTTGAAACAGAGCCGGAAAAATCCGCGTGCAGAAAGAAGTAAACTTGAAATGGAAAGAAAAATGAATGTTGTTTCTTTCGATGATGTTGTTGTTGTTGCTCGCGCGCAACCCTTAAAGGGGGACACAACACAACACAGGGGGTGTGGGAAAAAGCTAGGACAAAAATACAAAAAATAAATAAAAGTGGGAAAAGCGAACAACACGATTGTTTATGGGGGCGCCACCGTTGCCGCCGCTTAACCAAAAACACAAACAAATGCCGGGGGTTGATTTTTCATTAATGAAACACACCCACACACACACTGGCACACACACAGAAAAAGCGGCGCGCGGAAAAGCGAACGAACTTTTCAAGCTTTTCATTGTTTTTTATTTTACCGTTAGGTTTAGTTTAGTTAGTGTTTTGTTTTTTTGCATACCGCTTTTTTTTTCGACAAATGGCTGCCAAGCAACAACAAAAATTTTGCCCCTATAACTGTTGATTTGTTGGTTCGTTCTTAGGTATTGTTATCGAAATGTTTTCGGTTTCGGTTCTACACAATGCAATGCAATTTGTTGTTAAACTTGTTAACTTTGTTAATTTTTCAATGCACAATGTCTCAAAAAAGAAGGACTTTTTGAATAGTTTTATTTTTTTTTTTTTTGGAGTTTTTGGTGTGGTGTGTGTTGCGAAATTTTAGGAACTGCAAACTCTGTAAATTTGTTGGTGTCAATGAGTTGAGTTTTTGTTGTTGCATATTTTGACACTGGTTGGTTTTGACTGACGGATCGCATTAACAGCACTTTACTTTACTTACATTTTATTAACATTGACAATTGACAATTGAATCGAATTCGCTGCTGTTGCTCTCGCACACGCACACATACATAAAGAACACGGCGATGGGGATAGAAATGTGATTTCGATATTTATTTGGTATTTTTTGTTTGGTGTGTTTTATGATGTGGAGCTGTATTTTGGGTAATTTGTGATTTTATCCGTTATATTGAAGACTTCTGCTGTTGTACACTTCGGCGCCGCGCTGGCGAATGACGGTCAAATAAGAACTGAAAACCTGTGAGAGCGCGTTTTCAAACGTCAGCGTCAGCGACAGCGGCGTCGGCTCTGCTATTTTTCGTGTGCACACACACGAAGCGTTGGCAGCGAAAGACAGACAGACAGGCAGACAGCGAGAGAGAAAGAGAGCGTGCGAGCGCAAGCAGCACACGCACAGGTAGCTGACAGCAGCTGCACGCGTTTCGATAGGGGTTGCAATGTGATAGAGAGACGACAGAGTGCAGAGAAGAAGAGAATGCCCAGCGTGATTAGTTAAGTAAGAGTAAAAGTACCTTTTATTTGGTACTTTTTATTTTTGTGCTGCCCTTTTTGTTTGGCTATTTCGTGGGTGGTAAAGCAGCACCTACCGGTTACGTTCTGTTGTTGTTGTTGCTGCTTCTGTTGCTGCTGCGAAGCAAAACAGCAAAGCAAACGAACCGATTAGCAAACTGTTTTCATGCCTTTCAACATCATTTCGCTCAAGATTTTGCACATAATTACTCATTCACGTACACGCACACTTAATTACAGAAACTGCGATTATTATTACATATGTATGCACTTTGTTTTGCATTGCAAGTGAAACGGTAAAATAACAACACTTTCACCACCCGTTAGGCGTCGGCTTTTGCTGCTTACCTTTGTGTGTGTGTGTGTGTTTTGATTATGTTGTTGCTGTTGGCAATTTGTTTTTGCTGCTGCTGCACACTTTTCAATTATAATTAATAGCAAATATTGTTTATTATTATTGTTGTTGTCTCAAAATTCGCATGCAAACGATTTATTTTCTGCTGTTGTTTTGTTACTGCGATTATCGCGTGTCTGCTGCTGCTGCTACTGCTGCTTACTTCTCGGCGGCCCTTTTTTTATTTGATACACAAACAAAACGAATATGCGGCTGCGGCAGACAGAGACAGAAGAGGCAGGCGCAAGTCAGGCAAATGACACAAAGAGCGAGAGAGAGAGTGTGAGAGAGAGACACAGTGTTGGCCACCAAAAACTCAAAACAGCAAGAGCGCGTTGTTGAACGAACGACAAGAGAGAGATAGAGAGAGAGAGAGAGAGAGAGCGAGCGCACTCAATCGAGTTTGAGAGATTGTGTTATGTGAATGTCGTGTCTGTGTTCAGGCGTGTATGTGTGCGTGTGAACGAGTGTCTTGTGTGACGTCGACGTCAATGCGGCGGGTCGAAAAAAAGAGAGAGATAGAGAGCGAATATAGCGCACGCAATGGAAAAACTGGCGCGGCGACAACAACAACAAACACAATGACGACGACGACGACGCGCGGAAGTATTTAATTAAGCCAAAAAAGTATTTAATTTAAATTGATAGGCATATACGTATGTACGTACTTTTGCCGTATGCAAAATGCACACTTACACGTATATAAATATATATATTTCACAATACACACACCGAATACAATAATAACAATACACAATTGTGCCGTCTCTCGTTGGATTGATTTTGCGTATGTGTGTTTATATGTGTGTGTGGTCGGTCGTGTATGTGTGTGCACTTTTCTGCTGCTACTAAAAGGTTTTCAACCGTGCGCCACAGTGTCTCAATTCGTACTGAGAAAATGAGCGGCGCGCTCAGCGATCAAAAACACATTTACCCACATTGCGTGCGAGCAGTGCGGCATGTCGTGCTCGTGTAATCGCTCTCATTTACAAGCGTGCGCGCACCTCCGTAGCTGTGGCAGTAGCAGCAGCAGCAGCAGCACCAGCACCAAAAGCAGCGGCGGCAGCAACAGCAGACGAAAGTCACGCAAGTGTGGTGTGCCTGCTGTTTGCTGTTGCTGGGAGAGCAAACAGAGCGCGCACAAGTGAAATGTGCTTGTTCTCTCTCTCGCTTCCACTCTCCCACACAGTCTTGTAATAAGAGAGAACGCCAGAGCATTATTGCTGTCAATGTACATAAACATACACACACGCACACATGAATTTCATATGGGAATGTTTTCTGCATATGTGTGCGTTTTGCTTTGCGACGCGCGCATTGTTTTTGTTGTTTGTGACTGGCAAAAAATTTTAAGCACAGTGGGCAAAGGCATCAGAAAATGTTGCATTACTTAAATGGATTTGTTTGAAAAATTAAGCACAACGTTTATAATTTGTATGTATTATGTTCACAGTTTAGTGTTATTTATATGGTAACAGCTGCAAATGAATTTGGCGATAAGAACTTATTATCGATAAGTGTTCTGATTAGCCTCACCATAGAGAAGGCAACCCTGTAAAGAGCGCACGCATTGGCATTCTCTCTTTAACTTCCACACACGCTCTTTCGGCTTTACGCTCTCGTTCACCCACGCGCTCAAACTACGACAACAACAACAAAATGCGTTCGAGTTGCTTTCGTCTCGATGCGTTTCCATGCAAACATATTTTTGTACAGACATCTTTAAAATTTCTTAACAGCGCTCTGTTATGACTTAACAGTAATTGTGCTTTAACAGAGAGCGTTTGCAGTTATGTTATTAACATTTGTCGTTATTTTTGAATTGAGAAAATAAAGAACTAATTTTTAAATGCTGTGTATATAGAATGCATTGAGTAAATTGAGTGAGAGTTATTGATTAACATTCAATATTAAATTTATTTATTTGATATTATATTTATATTTTTAATATTAAATTTTATATAGTTCACATGATTCTGTTCCCTTATCCAAAGCAAAAACACTCGAACGAAGGCAAAACAAAAAGGCTTGAAAATGCTGCATACCATTTTATGAGATTTGATGAGGATAAGCGTGTGGAATGGGCAGTGTTGGACAACAATGGTAACCAGGGCACTCAAATAGCAGGACATCATCCTTACCACCCACCCACCCATCCTTCTCCTTCTATACACATGAATGCCGCTCGATGGCGTTGGTTACGTATTTTCCACTTTACTTTCCCGCTTACTAACCCCTTAGCCAATCCTCAACTTGGCATTGGCATCCTTTCCCTCGTTGGTTGTACAAGGCTCAGGCTCCTTTGCTTAATGCCAAAGTGCAGGACAGCAACAGCAACAACAACAACAACTGCAGTTTGAGCTGCCTGGTAAACAACATAAACTATTTAGTCTATGCATTGGTGTATATATGTGTGTGTGTGTGAAAGGTTTAGTGCTTGTGTATGTGTGTGGTCATGTGGGGCGTGGCCAAACACGAGCTTCTGGCCCATACCCTAAGTTTTAAGTTAGCTTGTGCAACAGGCAAAGTAAAGGTAAAAGGTTTTATCAATTTTTTAATCTGATTTTGGAATTTTGTAGAGCTTAAAATGTTTTTAGTTAGATTTATTATGTTTTTAGTTAGTTTGTTTATATTAAATGCTTTCTTGTTAAGTGTAAATTCTTTAAGAATGAATTTTATGATATATAAAAATCTGACATTAGCTTAAGTTTGCTTTTACATCAAGTAAAATACTTAGAAAGAATTTTGGAAAAAACTATATCAAGAAATTATACATTTTTCTTCATTTTCTTTCTTTTCAAACATATTCTAAACTCTTTCACGAAAGAAGGTTCGGTAGATATATATATTATTGGAAAATCATTATGCTTCAAGGTGAATTCCTTTAAAAAAAACTACCAACCAATTTTGCCGTTTAAAATCACTAGAAAATGGTTGCTTAGAACTCTGGAAACTATAATAGTTTTTAATGCTGATTTTTTTTTGTTAATATTTTAAGAAAGTTATTTCAAATACTGTTAGTTTTCGATTTATTCTGGTGTGTTGCTGTAAGTTTTCCGCGTAACATTCGATTAGTTTTAGTTATTAAATTATAATTCAAGGCTCCAAACCATGTCAAATTCATTATAACCCCAAACTTTTTCAATGTCAAAATAGTTGACAACAAAATATTCAAAACTTAAACAAACAAAAATACCAATAAATTCTGTAAATGATTTTGTAAAATAAAAGGATAATTCAGGAAGTATTTTCTCAATTGAAAGGATATCCTTAAGTCTATCTTTATTCTTGACATGATTTTAGTTTCTCCCCTTTTGGAAGCGAAACTCTTTGTCAATGTTTGCATCATAAAATATGAGGATTAAGTTGAGTGTGTGTGTGTGTGTGTGTGTCATTCGCGCTTATTGCCATGGTTGCCACACTTGTTGCAGACCTTTGTTGCATTCCCCGTTTCGTTGTTTCTTATCGCTCTTCGCTTTATAAAAACACAATCATAGAAAATATGCAATTTACTTAATCGGATTGCAAAAATATTATATATATGCATATTACATTATTTCATGATATTTATAGGAAAACTGCATAGCTTAAAGCTGCTTTAAGTAGTTTTTGGGTTTGGAAAATGTTGAAGTAATATTACTTTAGTTGAATAGCAAAACGCTTTAAGTAATTTGAAGGATTAAAGTTGAAAGTTGATGTGAAGTTTAATAAAGCTTAAACTTAAAAGTATCTTAAAGGTAAAAAATAATCAAAAACCGAACGCCTTTGAGTATCTTTTATTATAATATTTTATTCACTTTACCAAAGGAACAGGAAGGGAACCAAGGCGAGAAAAATTGCAGTTAACAATTTTAAAACCACAACGAAACCAAATCGAATGTAATTCAATACGCTTTTTAAATCAGTTTTATAAGTAGCTTGCATTCATTTTAAAATTTTAGTTCCCTGTAAACAATTCTTCATAATGAACATTTCTATTGTATTTTTGATCGTTGCCAGCGTTATTTGTGCCCTGATTAATGCAAAACCACCAAGCAAATGGAACTAGATGTTAGGAAAATATATTAAATGTTATATATCTCCAGGGTTTTTTAACCGATTTTAATAAATATTTCACAGATTCTCATTATTTCGTTTAATGTTTCGAATGTCGTCTCAAACTTTTCCAAGTTCAAGATTTTGTTGTTATCGATCACATGCGTATATCGAAAACGCGAAAGGTTATCGAAAATTTGAAACAAACTTGTACTGCCTAGGGATTAGGCGAGCTTATGTTATAAATCTCGAGTCTCTAGCTAGTTATATAGTCTCTGAGATCGACGGTTATGGCTATATTGACTCGGCTGTTGTTGCTGATCAAGAACATATATACTTTATGGGGTCAGAGATGTTTCTTTCTGCCTGTTGCATACGTTTGCACAAAACCTATTTTACCCATTTTACCCATTTCCAATGGGCTTGGGGTATTAAAAGTAGCTCATGGATCGCCTTCAAAAGCGATATACTATTTAATCCTTTTACCAAAGAAATGAACATACTTCAGAGCACCTTGGACTTTAAAATGATTTGAAGATTTTCTCGTCTTGCACTTAATGCCAGCATAAGATAATAAACTCAACTACTCTGCTCTAAGCTTAAGGTTATTTTGTTAACCCAAATCGTCAACTTTCACTTAACTTTCTTTGCTTTCGCTCATCTACTCAGCTTTTTGCTACTCTCGCATGCAAATGCAAATTCTAATGCGCCTTTAAATGGCACGCATATGAGAGGAAGAAAAGGAGGAAGGAACGAAGGCGAGTGTGTGATACACCGAGAAAAATTGCATTTAACCATTTTAAAACTACAACGAAACCAAATCGAATGTAATTCAATACGCTTATTATATAAATAGCTCTGGTGTATAAATATCTCGCATAAAATTTTAAATTTTAGTTTCCCATAAACAATTCTTCATAATGAACGTTTTTATTGTATTTTTGATGGTTGCCAGCATTTTTGGTGCCCTGGCTGAAGCAAAACGCACGATGCACGATACACCGCCATGGATCTGGGATTATGTTAAGTAAAAATATTATATGTATATTAAAATAAAATCAAAACGAGTTCAGCAGCATAGAAATAATTATATTATGGTTTTATCTTTTTGTTAAACTTAAAACCGCAAAATACATAAGTTCCTTTTAAGATTGTCTATTACAGATAAAAGATATATAGTCTAGAAATATATTTAAGGATTAAAAGCAAGAGGATTCGTTTAAGAATTTCTCTTAATTTAATTTAATGTATTTTCCCATATGCGAAATAGCTACAGAAATATCAAAAGATAAAAGATATAAATTAATAATATTTTTGAAACAGCTTTTGGCATTCTTAAATATAGTTTATAGTTCTTAGTTAGTCATAAATATCTTTTCGTTGTTCCAGTCTAAAACTTTAACAATAATAAAAAACTATTTACTTTACTTTTATCACTGTGTAACTATTTGCACGTATTACACAAGCACTCAAAACATACTCGCAAATCTTTTTCTAACCTTCAACTGCTCTTCTCTAGCTGATAAGCTGTTGCTATCAACGCCTTACATTACCACGCCTTCGTATCTCGCACTACTCCCCCCTCATCCCACCTATCTACTCTCTAGACAGCGCAGCATCCGTTTCCGTTGCGCTGCTGCGTCAGCTTAGCATCCTGTTTTGTCAGATTTACAGCTAAAAAACTCCTTCAAATTCCACATGCGGGTAAGTGGGTGTGTGTGTGTGTTTATCTGTGGCAATGCCGGAAAGCGAAACGCTTATGAAAACGTCCGGCAAGTGCCCACCCTCTTAGATCCATCCTTGTAAAATGACCTTCTTTGGTTTCGCTATGCTAAATTTAATATTAACTTTCAACAGCTAATTTTGCACAGTTTTTTGAACAATGCTTGAAGAATTTAATATCCTTGCCCGTTTCAAATGACCAACTGCTTGGATGGATGGATAGCTGAATGTGTGAATGCGTTTTCAAGCTCAGGCTTTGACTCGTCTCCAAGATAAACAATAAAGTCTTGACCCAGTTCCCACTTTTGCCTTTGCCCTTTATCATCATCAGAAGAATAAGCAGCAGAAACAGTTGAAGAAAAAAGTAGAAGTAAAACTAGCTTTGACATTGACAAAATACGAGAAAATAAAAAATATACAAATTTGTAGATGGCAAAGGGATATAACTCGGTGGGAGGAAACCCTTTAAGAGTATTTTTTAATTATTAAATATTATAACAATTGTCTTCTTATATAGCTAATCTTTATAAAACATAATTTACCTTGACAAAATCTGTTAAGAACCCCAAAAATTGAGACAGCTTTTGCCCTATTTCCCAAACACACACGCACCCTTACATAAACCCATAGATTATTTGAGTGTATCTCTTCGTTTTTTGTAGGGTTTGTGTATGAGATAAGGGTGGTGTGCTGGCTAAAGTGCAGTCAGACAGTCATTGGATCATTTGTCGTGGCATTGTTGCCTTTTTGCAGATTTTTTTTTTAAGTTTTTTCATTGTTGCTGCTGCTGTTGCATGCAAGTGTGGGGCAATGTAATGCTGCAATGGGGCTTATGGATTTACGCAGCTTATACGACAGTCACAAGTTGAACAAAAGCAAAAGAAAAAACTGTGAAAAATAAAAGTATGCACAAAAGAAATTTACTTGTCTTAGATAAGTTTTGAAGCAAGTTTAAGAAAGCGAAATTGATAAAAGGGAAAATAGCTAAGTATTGGAAAACACAGACTGATTGCAAGCAAGCAAAGCGAAAGTAAAACAAGAAAAGTAGAAATCGATTGAGAATCAGTTCAATATTTGTGAACAGATAAATATGTTTAAAATGATAAGAAGAGTTTGTTTAACTTATATTTAAGCTTAGATATATGCTAGAAAAGTCAAACTTGCCATTATTTTGGAGGATAAAATGATTAAAGGGTACAGGAAAAAAAAACTCTTAAAGTTAAAAAAAAATTACAAAATATTAAGTCAAAAAAACCCAAAAAAAATTATATTCACAATTAAATGACAGTTAAGATTGTTTTAAATACAAACAAATGCTAAGAAAAGTTTTTCTAGCTATATTGAAAGCTTTTCCAAACTTTACCATAAATATTTTCTAGGATAGAATTGGTTCTATTCAAAAATTCCCATCATACCTTGAAAAGAACTTAAAATTCAATCAAAGGCAACCAAAAAAAAGCTCCACCAAAAATTACAATATCAAATACACACACACACACACACACACACGAATAAACTTGCCCAATGAAACCACTTTTGTTGTTGTAAAGGAGTGGAAAAAAGCAACAAAATCACTGACTCTGACGCAAGCTGAATGTACGAAGCAAATGAAGGTGTCAAAATGACAAGCAGAAAAGGAATCGAAACGAAGGATGCAGACACACACATACACAAACACTTGCTTGCTTGCTTACTGAACGTGCGATGGAGGGATGGAACTGGATCTGAACGGCCTGAACCTGTCTGTCCGTGAACTAACTGCATAAACGCCAAAACGGCAGCTAAGTTGCACCATCAACAACAACAACAAGCAACAAGCTTCGAAGAAAAAAAGTAAGCGCAAAACACACACTCAAACAAATTTGTATCTGCGTGTCTGTGTATCTTTGTATCTATGTGCATTGTATTGCAGTTACGTGCTCGATGGTCCAGCAAAATGGCGGCATACAAAAAAAAAAAAACAAAAAAAAACAAGAGAGAAAAGAAAGTAAGAAAAAAAAAGTAGTGGACAGCAAAGCCAGGGGCTAAAGATGACTTTCCTATTGACATACAAGCGAAATGGCTAAAGCTACTCTGACAGTTGACATTTACGGGTATACATATAACATTTGAATTGATTTCGGGCCTTAAAGCAGCTTAAATTGAATACACAACGTATATACCTTAATCAAGTTTGTTATGGTCATGGGTTTTTACCATTTAAAAACAATCTTCGCTAAATTTGATTAAACTTTTTGCTTGAAAAATCTATAAAAAAAATGTACAATTATTTTTTATTATATATTTATTATATTTTTTAAGTTTTAAATGAAATTTGCATTGAGAGAATATACAAAAAATTTTAAAATAAATATTTTTCACCATTTAAAAATGTTTTTTGCTCAATTTTATCAAACTTCTTGCTTGAAAAATCTATAAAAAAAAATATACAAATATTTTTTATTGCCTAGTATATATATTTTTTAAGTTTTTCATTTCATAGAGCATTTAAAAAATTTAAAATAAATATTTCTCACATTTAAAGCCATTTTTCATTTTTATTTTACCAATGATTTTGCTTTAAAATAAAAAGATACTGAAATATACTAAATATTTTGTATATTAAAGTCTATTTTTTAATTGAAAACTTTGTTTATTGAATACAATCCATAACCATAAATCTATCCAACCTGTAACAACTAAAAAAAACAATATGTCACCATAAATTTATTTAGCTAGCTTAAATTCCTGTGAAATAACCTTAACCTAGCCCATTAATCTTTTTTTGTTTGTCAACCCAACTCCCAAAAACAAATAGGATATAGAAAACTGAACAAAAAGCGCTTAAAGACTTTGCTGATGGCCAACTACTGACATGATGGCTAAATGCCAGTGCGGGGATTTAAGTTGTAACAAAACTTTAAATGAGTTCAAGATTGTAGACTTAGTGGCAATCTATCCAGAACTCCCACAGACGGCCCAAACGCCACGCCCCTTTTGGCTGATGAAGCGTAATGATGATGACTTAGTTTGGTATTGATTGATGGCACACAGACTGGAAGTAAAAATGTGTGCGAATAATTTGCACTTAAAAAAGTGCATATAGAAAAAATAAAAACCCAAAAAAAATATATATATATTACTCATACGCTGCATTAGCTGCATTTAAATATAGAAAAACGATTCGGAATTTATATGACCAATTAAAAGTTTTGTACATGAAATATGCAATATGCATGTGGGACTTTTTTATGTCACTTATTCGAATGAAAACAGCCGGAAATGGCATCTGTTCAACACACTATTTTGCCATACATCTCAGAGTCTCGGCCAGTCGCAATGGATCAGTGGACGGGCGTGCATCGAGCGTTCATAATTCGTGCCTATTATAGAAATAATGATTCCATTAGCAGCGCTCAGCGTTTGTTTAAGAAACAGTTTAGCATTTATCAAATTCCACCCTCAAATGTCATCAAATCCTGGCTGCGGCATTTCGAATGTACTGGATCCTCACAAGCTGGAGGCTGCGCATCACGTTCCTCCATACCGGTGAGATATATGTATATATATATATATATGTAAAGCAAAACAATTTCATATATTATATATTTTCTTTTGACAGCAAATATTTTGTACTATATGCAATCAGTGTTTGAGCAATGAGAAGAATTTCAGCAGCGTTAAGTAATCAAATAAACACAAAGTATTATATAATTATATATATATATGAAATTCCTTTGACTTTAGTCACTTTTTTTTTATTTTGATATAATAAAAATTCAAATGTATTTTGCTTATTGAAAAGTTTGTGAAATGAGTGGCAGGCATTTCTTTTTTTTTTACCTTGACATTTCTCTCATTTTTGGTTCTCGCACATTTGTTTCTCTTGCTTGGGTACAAATCAACGATTTGCTTCGTTTCTTCAGAGATGTAAGAAAATAAATTTGAACATTATTTAGTTTCTAAAAAAAATATACTTGTGTTAAACATTGTTGTAATCCTTCATCTAGATTCTAAAACATAAGTAGATAATTTTATGATAAAAGTAGCGCTGCCAACTTGAGTTAAATGTATAAAGTTGCCATCTTTTGAGTGTTTTATGATTAAAAATTATTTTTGTGATTGCTTAAACTTCAAAAAAATGTTTTTGCTTGATTTTTAGCAATCTCTGATGAAGTGTTTATTAAGCTTTAAGTATTTTTACGATATTAAGACTGCCAACTTGAGTAATATGCATAGGGCTGCCACCTTTTGTAGTACATGATTTTTGTGATTTTTTAAAACTTTCTCTGTTGAAGTTTTTATTAAGCTATAAATATTTTTACGACATTAGGACTGCCAACTTGAGTTCAGTTCATAGGGCTGCCACACTATGTGTTTTTTATGGTTTAAAGTGACGTTTGTGCTTATTCAAGCTACGATTTAACTTTCAAATAACTTTCTGTACTTCATTTAAGAGTTTTTCTTATGGTTGTTAGTATTTCTTTTATATAAGGACTGACAACTTGAGTTAAGTTTATACAGTTGCCACCTCTTGAGTATTTTATAACTTACTTAAAGTATACAAGCAAACGTTAAATGCAATTTAAAACTACACCAAGAATGACTTTTCTTTAATCTCTAGTCAAGTTTATTTTTGTAGCTCTGAGTATTTTCCGTAACACTACTTAACTTGTGTAAATAAAACTCCCTCGGCTCTGAGTATGTCAATGTTGTTTTGCTATTTATAGGTTTTTTTATCTGGCACACGTTCTCAAAGGCATGTCAAACATTCCTAGAAGCCTACACTTATACCAGCAGCAGCTTGGGCAGAGCTGTCAACTAAATCCACATATTAACATTTGCCAACATCAAAACTGATATATATTTATTTTTGAACATGTCATGTTTAGTTTCGTTTTTCTTGGCTCACCTTTTAAATAAAATGTGTCCACTTGAAGGTGCTGTCATCGAGCTGTCAACATGTCATATCAAAAGCATATTTGACTTGGAAGATGGAGACCTAACGGTTATTAACGGTTAAGTATTACGCTTAACAGATTACAATCGGAAAATGCGCATAACGTTTTTTTTACGATACGATGCCGCATTAGCAATATGTGTACAACTAAAATTAGGTGCACAACCAACATAAAAAAAAAAAACAAAATTGCTGTGGGTGAGGAAAGCCCGGAAGGCAAACGTCAACGGGAGAAGGCAGAACGAACGAAACGTTCTTCTGCTTTCGGGTATCATAATTTCGAAATGACAGGTAATTTGGGGCAACAACAGGAACAACAATAATGGAACACGGTGCAGGTAAGGAAGGAACAAAAAAAAAATGAAGTGCGAGCAGCAAATGGGAAAATGATGCGAGTTTATTAAGTACCGTTACTCAAAATGTACAAAATCCACCCAGGAATTTATGAAGCGCAATTTCCAAAAAAAAAAAACAACGAAAAACGAAAAAAACTCAACAAATTTATATTGTATATATATATGAAGTGCTGAAGTCCTTTGGTTTCGCACAGTATGCTATCTCTAAATGATTTAAGCACACGAACATGCAACTAATCAGTGGAGCTTGCAACACCCTCCTTATTGCCTGCTCTGAACTGCCACATAAACACAAGTCAGGTGTGTTTCCTTCCTTGCGCTTTAAACATCAATTGAAATTTACAGTAACAATACGTGCTGCAAAAAAAAGTTAAGGAAAATAAAGGTAGGGGTAAAAAGTCTAAAACACTTCTTGTGGCTGCAACTACAATAACTATTCGTTTAAATGACTTAAGGGACAGAGTAAAAAAAGAGTAACGGAATGAAAAGCTTGAATAAGTCAGAGACTTAGATTTGATTGATTGAAATAAAATTGTTATGTGACAGGTAAGAAGAGGTTTTCAACTTGAAATTGCAATTTGTAACCGAAGGCACGCAAATCTCACAAAACAAACAAAAGGTGTAAGTTTAATAATTTATATACGTAGGAAAATGCTTTCGTTAAAGTTAGTCATTCAACATTTCTTGTAACTAATCTGTTAAATATTTAAGCATTTATTTTTGGTCAGGAAGGGCCGAAATGTATTATCTGCAAAATAGCTTTTATCTAAAAAATACTAAAAAAATATTTAACTTGTCTAAAATAACGTTAAATATACTAAAAAATATCATTAATCAATTCTTTTGCTTCAAGAACAAAGGCTTCTCCTAAGGAAACTTCAATAACAAGCTTCTTTTGATATTTATTAAATATTTTTAAGACTTAAGGTCTTAAAGCTTTTATATTTTTCTAACTCGATTTCAGTGCTTTTAAAGGTTTACGTGATTAAAGTTCTTTTATTCCTAATTAAAAAAATGTTGTGCTTGTTTTAAGTATTTTCATACTCATTTCCGGAATTCCGAGCTTGATTGATGTAATTGCATACTCATTTTAGATAACCCGCACTGAACTCAAGAATGAAGTTCTAGAATCGCAATGACTTAATTCAAGTATATTTGAACTTCATTTAATATAATCATATAAAAGTCAAGTACGTTCGAAAAAACCTTATGATTAATTATATTTTATTGTACTTGAAAGTATATACTGCTTAAGAATTTCTCTAGAACATATTTTTTACATACATATTTCAAAGTCATGATAAAATTCTTTGATTTCGGTTTTAGCTTTATAACTTAACAAGTTTTGTTTTTAATAACACTGAAATGCACTCAACTATACTTTTAAGCTTTTACCTCTGCATTTCCTTTTTAACCGGATCTAACAACTTTCACTACATTTTCCACGGTTTTTTTCTTCACTTTTTCACGCGCCATTTTAATAGAAATGCGGAATCAAATTTAAATGCCAACGAATTGTGTATCAGTTGCTGCTTCTTCTTCTTCTTTTTTTGCAATATTACCTGGCAGTAAATGAATTTACCCCCCACTCCCACTCAAAGTGCTGTTGTTGTAGCTTTTTGCCTTTTCTGTCCACATTGCTGTTTCCGTGTTTCTTGGCCGTGTTTCTGCTACTGCTGCTGCTGTGCTGGCATTTCATTTAGCGCACAACTTCACATTTGCGTTGTCTGCAATTGCCATTTCCGTTTCCTGAAATTTGCCACTCGTTACACACACACACACACACACACACACAAAGAAGAGGGTGGGTGGGGGTGAAAGACACCAGAGGCAATCTCTACCAAGGCAACCGACATTTTCATTTCCATGCTTGGGCGCTTCGCACGAATCAATTATTCATCATCATCGATTAAGTAAGAACAGAGAGAACAGACACCTCTCTCCCCCGACCCCGCCCACTGACACGCTACCCACACCCCACCCCACCGCAACCATCTTCTCTTGACCAGCCTGTCTCGCGTTTTATTGTTATGATTTTTGCCGCCCCTGCAATGGCCTTCTTCCGAAGGCCAAAGAGATTGAGGGAGAGAGAGTTTCACTTGGCGCGAAATCCCGTTTAATGATACCAACTAAAAGCCTGAGATTTATACACGTACAAGTATATATAATATACATTGTATATATATATCTATGTGGCATATGTGCAGCTCATATATATATATATACATATCTATAATATATCCACATCTGCATCACGGTATAGTCCTGAAATTTTTCTCTCGGGCTTAGTTTGTGCTTGTTTTTGCGCCGTTATCCATTAAATATTTATGAAAATTGCTTTTGCTGCAGTTTTATTCACTCTTCGTCGTCGTCGTCTTTGTACTCTTGTTGAGGAACTTGCTTTGCATGCGCCTCCTTTTCTTTACTTTTCTTTGGGGGGGGGACAGTAAAACAATAAAGCTTAAGAATTCAATTTCCTAAGAGCTTAAAGCTGCCTGCCACTTCCAGCGCCATCTTAATGTGCGTGTGTATGTGTGTGTGTATTTGATTCTTGACACACATAAATCTTGGATCAGAAGACATGTGCCTATAGATAATCCCACATTATGAAAAAGATATGTTACAATAAAATATAAATATATTTTCGCATCAATGGCAAATATTTTTAATAGCCAGAATGTTAAACAAAAAGCGAGAAAAGCAACTTTGTTCACAGAATGATATATGGAGCAGGGGTTAGCAAGGTTGGGGCAAGGAGTTTGTAAATGGTAAGCTCTAGAAGGACTTAAGCTCAACTAGGGCAAGACATAAACTACAAATGATTAAAGAAAGTCGAGTAAAGAGTGAAAACTTGTTGGGCAAGCAAAAATGTTGTTTATATATATATATGTGAGTTTGTCCCATCTCAACTAAACGTTAGTGGACTGTTACGGTTAACATTCCTTTGTTCATTTAGGTCTTAGGAGTTACCTTCATTACCAAATGAATTCAGTTAGATAGAAACATACACAATGTACGTCATAATTTGCGTTTGGGGAACTGTTGCCGTATTAGCAGCAAAGTGCCACATAATATGCAATTAATTTGTAATGCAGAACGCACAAACACACACACACACACACACGCATATGTGGCTGCAACCTCGAACAAGAACAATGCAATTTCGGTTGTCTAAGAGCGAGTGAGCCTATCCGCTAAAGAGAGAGGGGTTTGGGGTTTCGGTGTTGCAAGTGCAACAAGAGAATGTCATTGCTTGGATAGCATGAAGATAGATGGCATAGATATGTATGCCGGAGCAGTTGCTAATAATACGCATTTCGCTTTAAACGGGACATTGGGGGCAAATCTGGCATGCAACTTTATGTTGCTAGTTGCTAGTTGATTGCGGCTGTTGCTGTCGCCGTTGTAGAAAGGACAACGACAACATTGTTTTCTCCCTCCCTGCCTGCCTGCCTGCCTGCCTGCCACGTCGCGTCGCGTTCTTTGCTCAAAATAAATTGCAATTTTATCGCATATAATTCAATTAAATGATTTAGTTTTTGCCTTTCGCTGTCTGTCTGTCTTCTTCTGCTGTTCTTTTCACTTTTACGCAGTTCATACAGCTTTCCTTTCCTTCTTTTTTATGTATACCCTGGAATCGTTGTAAATGGTTGAAAAGCGTATAATGAAGACGTGCATTGGTATGAAATGGACAGATGAAAGTACTTTTGGACCTATATGTAGTATATATATTCTTGATCGGAATCAACAGCTAAGACTATGCAAGCTCGGAACTCCATGTTTGATATAGAACCTTTTTAAAGCCAATATCGATAAGTTTCCCATGTTATCGATAGCCACTAAATCGATAAATTTTCAAGAAAGTTTCTAAAGTTTGACGTAATATTGATCATGGGCAGATGAAAAATTATCGATAAGTTTCCCCCTTCTTGATAAATACATGTTATCGATAGACCCGAAATCGATTAATTTTCAAGAATTGTCATTCTCTTTCCAGACTTTTTGTGGATCAAATCTACGCTTGAGGGTATTTTTGTGTCCAGCTTTTTCGTTCAGAGCCTTTTTACTCGTTGTCTTTTTGTTGGGATTGTTCATTTTATTCCGTTGACACTCTCGCTGCGCTTTTCGTTGATTTATTGTGCAACGCTTCGTCTGCCTCTGCCTCTGCCACTTCTTCTTCGACTAGTGCCTCTATTGTGTGTTTTTGGTTGGGCTATCTAAAAATAAGCCTCAGCGCCGCACCGAACTGCATATTTAAATATCCCCACAACTACTGGTCTCGGCGAGAATAAGATTTAAATATTTTGGCATTTTCCATCAATTTTCATTTAATGCCCATGCTACGTATGTGAACCTTTTGTTGCATGCACAAGAATGTGGCAAGCACATTCAATTCAATCTTAGCTGCAAACAGTCAGTTCTTCCTACCACATTCGTTTCCATCCTTCCAGTTACACACATTTTCAATCATTTATGCAGCAATCACTGCCAGCTCCTTTTCCACACGTACGATTACTCACTTTTCCATACAAATCCTACGATACCCTACGCCATTAAAGGGCATTGATTGAGTTTAGACAAACTTTAAAGATAATTTTCGATTAAATCGAGTTTAGCAAATACTCAAAAACAAATGTATAAAATTTTATATTATTATATTTGCTTGAATTCCTGACTATATATATCAATTAAAAATAGTTGGCTTCAACTATAATGCAATTCACAACAAACATACATTTTAATGTTGCAGAGTGTCCAAACACGCAGTTTGCCGCAAGCCGCATGCCGAAAACAAAACAAACAAAAAATACAAAAATTGCATTTCTCTGTTTTAGAGGCTAAAATCAAATAAAGTCAACTGCATAAATTGACTTTTAGTGCATACCAAAAAACACAAAAATTAACAATAAACTGATATTTGTTTGGGTCAATATTAAACTAAACGCACATATATACATAAATATTCGTTTAATTGGGTTGAGAATTGATTTCATTTAATGTCAAAAATTTCAAATAAAGATAAAATAATCCCACTGATAAAATAAATTGTTGTTTATTGGAAACTAGTTCAAAGCTGTTAATGGAATTTATGAAAATAACGTTAAAGATTATAAAAAAGCTTGATTTAAGCGATACAAATTATTAGACAGTTAAACTTCTTTCCATATAACGAAACTTAGTTTTCCCTTGAAATACTTCGTTATGGACAAAAATTCTTATTAAAGAATGGGTGTTTGATAGAACCAAATCGCAGGGCTCTGAAAATAAATTCGTTATATTGAAAACATCGTTCTAGGGCAGTTCGTTACATAATAGCTTGACTGTACTTATCTTTATGAAACTACAAAGCAAAGCAGGCATTGAAAATCCAACTTTCAATCAGTCGATAATATTAAAAGGAACATTTATTTAGTGCTTGGAGAAACAAGAGAAATAATCCACAATAAATTTCTTGAATACACAAATACCAAAAAATATACGAAATTGAATATAAGTAAATATATAAACGATCTAAAAATGGAGCCGCATGCACTTGGTTTGATTTCAAGCTCTGTTCGGAATGGACAACTGGCTTTGCCCGATGTGAAGCGCATTACAGATCTGCCCAAGTACATCAATGAACTTTCACATTACAACGGCAATTTTGAGGAAATCATTGAGCATTTTGCTAACCAAGTGAAGCAGTGCGAAGACATTAGAGATCTGCTCAAAAAACAGGTGCAACTGAAGATGGATACTTTGCATCAGGTAAAGCTGGACATTGAAGACATACAGCATCAGCTGGCGAAGCCAAACGAACCATTGAAGGAGGAGAGAAAATACCTTGTTAAGTTTCTCGACGAGACCGAAATAAATGAATACGATATACGTGATGCTCTGCCACGCTACAGTGTCAAGATGAGAGCATTGTATGGCGAAATACTGGCTATCGATTCGGATATTGATCATTTGATTCATTTGACCAATGTGGCCAGACTCAACGAGGAATTTGCACGTGATTTTGAAAAGCGCGGCTTAGCCAAAGAACGAAGTCATTTAGATTGAAATCTTAATAATAAATGAGATCTTTGTTGTTTATCTTTCATTCAAACTTTTTGTATCTTTACTTGAATAGCAAAATAATAGAAATAAATTCTTGAGATCAATGCTTTCGATATCAGTAATAATTCATTAAAGTTTTCACAACTTTATTATTATAGAATCGAAGAAATCCACTTGCAAACTTTGAACAACTTTCGAAGGCAAGAACAAAACTATGAAACTTAAGTTTCGCGTTCTCCACATACAAAAACAAGTTGAAATATCATCAAGCATGCAAATTCACATACACATACACATACACATTCACATAGTTCGTTCTTGTGCCCAGTTTTGCTTTTTCTCTCATGAAAAGTCCGTGTGACATTTGCGTTTTATGGCTTTGCATGGTTACTAGTTGTTGTTGTTGCTGCTGTGCCAACAGGTGGCGCTGCTTGGCACTTTTTCATGGTGAATGTCGTTGCTGATAGCGTAGCGCAATTATTATGCTCAACTTTTCTACCACTCTCTTTCTCTCTCTCTCTCTCTCTCGTTCTCGCTCTGGCGACATGAATAAGCAAGCGGATAGAAACTGTGGATTGCAAATGGCTATGGAAATAGGATTTGAAGGTGGCAGTAACTTAAACTTGTTGTTGTTATTGTTGTTTTGGTTGCTGTAACGCATAAACGCCTGTAGCTATGCAATAAATAAAATGCGATTGTTGCGCCCCTAAACCAAAAACCGTGGAATGGCGGCCATGTTTGTGCACAACTGCAAGATGGCGTCCCTGCATCCGTTAGTGCTACCATACCCTCAACCCCCTTTTGCTGCTCCACTTCCGCAACACTTTCACTGTAGTTGTTGTTGTTCTTGTTGTTGTTGTTGTTTGGGTGTCTGCTACAATTCCGCTTTGGCTAAAACTTTTCGACCAGGCATTGTTGTTGCCGTTGTTGTTGTTGTTGTGTGTGTCCAGCTTCCGTTGTCGCCAGGCTGCTCAACTGCAACTTCCGCTTACTCCTCGCCCCATACCCCTCTCTCACTCTCTCTCTCTCTCTCTCTCTTTCTCACACAAAGTTGCTTACTCTTTCTTTCTGCTCTTGCCAGTTGGCTTATTTAGCTTTGGTTTAATTTGACATAACAGCGTATTTAAGCGCTGTGTAATTTAGGTAGCTGCTGCAATGGCTGCTTGGCCAAAAGGTCAAACAATGAACCATGAATAATGCAACAAACAACAACAAGAGATAGAGAGAAAGAGACAGAGAGGGAGAGCTTCGCTAATTGAGTTGCAACTCTGTGCAGGTTGCTTAATGTAGGTAATTAGTGTTGCCATCTTTGCCCAAAAAAGACGCTTGGCCAAGACAACAAAAAAGGCAACTGCAGCAAGCACAGCAAGAGCATAAAGAGAGATATTGCAACTGCAACAGCAGCTGCTGTCAATTTGCATAATCAGGCAACCTGGCAGCAAGCAAACTTTGTCTCCTTTTTCTTTTGAGGGATTATTTTGAACACTTTGGAACACTACTTTTAGATTAACAGGCAGATTACAATCGCTAACATTTGCTTAATGGTATTCTTTGTATGAGAGAGAGAGAGAGAGAGAGAGAGAGAGAAACAACTTCAAATGGGGTTTTTTTCAAAGTACTTATGAAGTTAAGAAGAAGATTTACATTCAATTAAACTTTCCACAAATCAAAAATATTCTTTTCTTATAAACAGATAACTAACCTTACCAAAACATAAAGTATATAAACATATATTCTTAGTCAGCGTAAACAGCCGATTCGATAAAGCTATGTCCTTCTATCTTTTTGGATACTTTAAGAGCAAGATTCTTTGAATTTGAAATTAAAGTTTTCGTTTACCTTAAACGCAACAAATTATTTTCAAATGTGCAACAACAATCTCAATTTTCGATACATGATATCGATAACCATAAAATCGGAAAGGTTTGCACTTTTCTTAAGAAAGTTTGATATAATGTTGAACATCTGCAAACATTCCATCAAAATTAATTGATAACAACCGAAGTTATTGAAGATGTTAAGTTTTCTTCTAGCTTTTTAGATAAAAGAACTCTTCAGTTACTGTTGTCATTACCTTTCTTTAAAAAGCACTTGAACTCTTAGATATTTTTTTAGACATTTGTTGGCTTTTTTTCAACAGCAAACGAACTGCAAAAATGTTTTTTAATGCATGATCAAATTTAAATGCTGTTCAAGTTTAAAGTTATTGCAAATACAGAAAGCCTCAAATGTGGCTAACACACATACACACACACACACACACACACATATAGACACACTGATACCACAAAGCAATTGACACCCGCAGAGACACAAATTCAATTCCAATTGCTGTTGTTGTTGTTGTTGTTTGCTATGGGCAGCAACCAAATTTTATGGTTATCCCCGAAAAGTACGTTTCGTAATTGGCTGGGCACAAAAGCAACGAATGGGTTTGGGTGGGGGCGTTGGAAAACTTGCCACATGTGGCAAATTAAGTTTAAATTAAGCAATTAATTTAATTAGTGCGCTGCGTACGGGGAACAAACAAACACACACACACACACACACAGATAAACATCTGAATGCAACAGTTGCAACATTTGTGGCAAGCATACACACACAGCTGTCGTGTTGCAGTTGTTGCAAGCTGCCGTCGGCCATTTGCAATTGCGGAAATTACAAGCACAAATTAATGTACATTCACGTACGCACACACACACACACACACACACACATAATACAAACATGTGCATAATGGCAATAAAAAAGCATTTTATATACATATATATAAGATGAAAAATGATTTTCACTTTGCAAGGAGGGTTAAAGAACGCACGTGAAAGGAAACGTTTGCATGCGAAATTGCATTTAGCAGTGCACTGCAAAAAAAAAAGTAGTCCATTCGAATACTCAATTAAGCAAATGCATTCAGTCAGACATTGGCACACATTCATCAATTCCAATTAAGGCACATTTGGCTAACGGATACAAAATTGTAATAAAAACGAGTGAGAGAAAATTTCAAATTTGGTTTAAGTTGAAAATTGAAATATATATATATGTATATATACGTATGAAAATACGTGCTGACAGCAAACATTGAAAGTGTTTTTAACTTCGTATGGCAAAAATACGTTTCATTAATTTACTTTGAGCTGCGTTCAATAATGAAAACGAAATCAATGTTAAACTAAATGGATAAATATTTAATTTATCAAAGTTTACACAACTATTTAAAGGCAACAACAACAATGAGTTGAGGTGTGAAATGAATACAAATTATATTTGTAATACAAAGGGCAGCTTTAAGGCTTATATAAAATGTATTTTTAGCTCAAAAGCTAGCATTAAGGCTTAGTAAAAGTTCTTTAAGCCTGTCGTAAGAATATTAAATATTTGTATATTTTATTTGTGACTTTATGGTAAGCTAAAAAGCATTGTCAATGTGTTTATTCATATTTTAATAATTTTACTAACAAATATTTTCTTTTCACTTCTTACGCAGTAAATACGAGATTTTGTACATTTAAAATACATTTCTTAATATTTCTGGCATATCTAATATCTTTTTGTTTACTTTTCTACAATAAAAAAATATCTAAGCTGATAAATTTTATATAAATAAACATTTGTTTGTGCATTTAACTGCACCAATAACTAAATTCGTTGCCTGTCCCAACACGCTTAAACATATTCCCTCTTGAGTTCTACTTTTCAACACCTTGAAATTCAGCTCGACAGCAATTGAAACTAATTGTTTGGTGCTCTTCTGGGTAAATGGTAAATGCATAATTTGCTGCTACCACAATATTTACATGCACTATGCAAATGCAAACATACTCAAAATGCTGGCTTAGAGGTACTCGAAACGAGGGAGAAGGGGTGTGGCAAGTGGCAAGTGGCAGGCGTCAGAGTGAGAGGCATTGTGTACCCATGTAATTTGAGTTGAGTGGTCAGCATGAAAGGAACCAACTAATGCCTCACTGCACAAATACATACATATAGCAATATATATATATATATATATATATATGTATAATCATAAGCGCAAACAGATAACGACAAGTGTAAATAGTTCGGAAACTTGTGAGCTATGTGCTTTGGTGATTGATATGGGAACGCAACTTAGAGGGAAGGAAGCTAATAAAGGAAATTGAACAATTGAGAGAGACAATACAAATAACATTTCGTTCCATCTATTTAACAGCTGACAATCTTGTTAAAATTCTTGCACAGCAACAACTTAACTTAACATTCTTACACTTGAACCCAACTACAACCTTTAAGTAGAGCCCTCAAAGGCACTGACCAGCTCAGTTGCTCGCGGCCCGTTCAAGAATCAACAACAACCTTAAGTTGCGAGACAAAATTCTACGCTCAAGAACTGGTTTTTTTCTTAGTTCACTTAACGCAACAGTCTTCAAAGTCCAAAAAAAGCTATAACAATCAGCAGCATGTTGCAGCTGTCTTGGATGTTACTGATGTTGTTGTTGCTGTTGTTGTCGGTGTTGCAAGTTCAAATGCAGCCTGTGGCAGAGCAGGAGCAACCTGCCACACAAGAGTTGGAACGTGCGCTTTACGATCAGCGACAGACGGGCAAATACAACATACATGTTAGCATCAAGGATGTGGCGATCATTGAGGTCGATCAGAATGAACTAGCCGATGTAAGTGGTTGGTTGGCAAGAAACAAGTTAACAAGCAATAAGTACAACTAACGAGTCTAAAAATAAATTCTCTCTTCCATTAGGAATCGTATAATGCGAATGATGATGATTATTACTATGATGATGGTGCGCTGACCATAAAACCCATCAAGTTTACAACCACAGCAGCAACTGCCCCACCATCACCAGCACCACTAGCAACAACACCAGCAATAACAACAACAACGTTGCAGCCTGAAACGACGATTGCAGCAACTGTTGCTGCACCCAGCAGCAATATGAGCTATTATAGCGCTCAGCTTTTGGCTGACATTGCAGCAACGCAACATCAGCGTCAACAACGACCAAAGGCAAACAATTTAATCATTATGGAGACACCAATTGGACCCGGTTCGTCATCAACACTCTTGCCCAAGTGGTTGCATGCACGCTCCAAAGATGAACCAATCACAACAACAACGGTGAGATCTGCAAATATTGAGTATACGCCAGCTCAAGGTCACAATTCGCCCATCTTTAAGGTTAAAGTGCAACGTGCCGCACCCCATACGCCAATAGCAACAACAACAAGTGAAACACTTTTACGTGCTTGCCGCACGCATCAGTTTCGCGATGCTCAAGGCAAATGCCGCAGCAAACGTTCCGGTTCCATCTTGTAAGCTACTCTCAAACAACAACAATAACACTTTTTTTCTTTGTGCAAACTCATAATCAGCTTATCTCTATTCTTTATCTCTCTCTCGCTCTCTCGTTCTTGTTGCTTGTTTTGTGCTTAAATCGTTTAGAAGAAAGCTGTTCAGCATGCTGGTGTCGCTGCCCTTTGCCGGCAATCGTCATGCTCATCATGCCAATGGTCTACAGATATCGCCTTAAGACATACAAACAAAATAATGAACAAGCAGTTTTTGTCTTAATACCTAAGTATTCGACTCTTAAATTTAGTTTTTTTTAGTTAAGTGTATTTAAGATTAAAGCGCAATATACTTTGACTGAGTTTCTCAAGTGTTTGATTTAACAATTAGTTCAACAAAATCTCTACAAACATTTCATATTATATTTGTTCGATTATTTGTGCACTCGATTGTGCATGGTGTTATATGCAGGCTTAACAATCTGAACTCGAATTGTTTGCACAGTTTGCTAACCAGATAAACATTTCACAACTGCAGCAGCTCCTTCGTTAATAATGCATGCAAATAATGTTCCTTGGGCTTGAATATGTATTATAATATGTATAAATATGAAAATATTGTTGATTGCCATATGTAATTGTGTGTGGCTAACCAAAATTCTGAATAGCCTTGAAATAAATTAAGGAAACTCAATTTCATTTTGTGTTTGCTTAGATAACTATTATTTGTTAACGAAACAGCTTAATAAGACTTAAATCAAGATGCAAATAAATAAATAAATTCAATTTAATATGCAAATTATTATTTTCAACTGAAAACTTCCTATAAAAGTATCTAAGGATTTATGTTCAAGCACTTTGCATTATTCTGTCCTTAGTATAAATATGATATATTCCAAATACATACATAAAATGCATTTGATAAGAGATTAATCTACGCGGAAATGGAAAAAGTTTGTTTCAGTTTCGCCTAGTGACAAATTTTAGCTTCCGCATTTGCAGCTTAAGCGAGAAATTAACCTTAAAATTGATTTAAAGCTTGAAGCTTTCGTTTGCCAATCATAATCAATGCAAAAATGAGTGAAAGAGATGGACTATGAGGCAATTGGAAGTCCATTACATGCAACCTGGATGGCCAGTTAATGTATGCCAAACCAGGCCGAAAGGCAAATGATTTGCATGATGAAGAACATGCAGAGTGTTTGAAATAGTGTGTGGTGTGGGCGTGGCATATAAATTAAAGGCTGTGTGGCAAATTGAATGGGGTAACAGAGTAGCTCATTTGCATGCAAGGCAGCATCCAAGAGAATTGCAAAATTCAGAGTGCGAAATCAGCATTTCTCTCATTACATTGAAATATACGTTGAAATGCACTTAAAATTAGATTAGTTTTGAAATGCAATTTTATCTTGAGCTAGAAAACTAGCAACAACTTTTATTAGCGGGTCGATTAAGGGAGCGGGTTGATTGGGGTTTGGTGGGGTTGTCTGGGTTGCATTTGTAATTAGTTTTAGCCGCAAACATTTCAAGGCTTGGAAAAGGAAAAACTTGAAAATATTTTTTCTGCTGCTCAGCAAAAAAAGAAATAAAGAAAGCGAAGAAAGCTGGACACGCAGAGACAGTAGGTGAAAGAGGGATGGGTGTGGGAATGGGGTTTGTAATGGAGTTGGCAGGGGTTAGTAGGTTTTATGCCGCATATGAAGTGAATAAATTGCACTTCATCATGAATTTATTATCAGCACAGCTGCAGTTGCCATCGTTGCAGCTGCTGCTGCTTCAGCACAAGACGTGCCTGCCACTTCCTTGTGCCACAAACACACAAACACGCACACACACAGGTGCTAACCACAGCAACAACAACAGTCTGCTGACCAACAACGATGAATTTCGCTCAGCCAACTTGAAATTTTGTTAACTCAGCGTAAAAATATTAATTCTATTTTCGGAAAAAAGGGCTGCAGCAAGCTAAATGGCAGCCACTATTTAGCTATTTATTAGCCACTTTTTTAGTCACTTTTTAGCTGCTGCAACTTTAATTGTCGCCGTTTTGAGTAATGCTTGAAGATTTCGCTTGACAGTCGCTTAGAAAGTTTTTTTTCCAGTCATTTCATTCTTCAGTTCTGCCTTTTATATACCCCCTCCTGCCACCCCGCATTACTTTACTCACCACGCACCATTTACTGCTCATCAATTAGCTGCTGTGAGTAGCTTTTAGTGTTGAAAAAAAGGCTTAGGCAAAAAGGAAAATGCTTTTTATTGCCTACTTTGAGGCGGGCTTTTGGATTTAAATCCTTTCTCCTCTTAAGCTCTAAGCTTTGAGTGTCTTTAAATGGCAAGAAAAGAAATCGTACAATGCACTTTGCAGTTGACAGGTGTGCAAAAAAAAACAAATAATTGGGTCTTTGATATGGAATTAGTAGAAATGGGGGAAAGACTTTGATTAATTAAGCGAAACTGTACGGAAATCTGTTTGCAGCCTTAACTTTTTTATTGTTTCAACTTACGCTCTTTATTTCTACACATTTTCATTATTATTTATTTATTTACATAAAGCTAATAGGCTTGAAAGCGTGAAACGGCAGCAGCAGGGTGGAAAAAAACTCAGACCTTATGCAAAATTTAACACAGGATGCCGAGTTACGTTTTAATCTCTGCGCACATTTTGCATATTAATCACTTAATTAGGTTAACATTATTAAAATAAACAAGTGTCAGAGATTGTCTCTGTGTGTGTTTGCTCGTATTTATCAGGTAGGCAGAAACATACACACACACATACACACAGACATGACAGCAAGAAGGATTCAGATACAGCTGCCATCCATATATGACTTCATTTTATGTGTCGCAGGTGCTTAAAAATTTTAAAAGGGCAGGGTGGGGGAGAGGAAACGGTGTGTTTGGCGTGTGTATATTGCATTAATTATGCGCCTCACTTAAAGCCAACTATGCACACACACAGACACTCACACACACACAGGTGCACACGTTTATGCGAGCATCACTTTTCAAAGGCAATTCGAGTGGGTTTAAAAGGAAAAAACAACGTTGCCGCATGCCACAAATGCTAGCGATTAGATGCGTACCATAAACAAAGAAGAAAGGATAGAGGCATGCTTTAGTAGGGTGTAAACGAAGCAGAGATACCCTTTAAACCAAAACAAAACTAATAGAAAACGAGAAAAGTTTAAAGAGGCAAATTAAAATTAAAAAAGAACACGCGATTGTTAAATTGACTCATAACATACACATACATTTACACTTCCTTTCAAGTGAGTGTTACTTCCATTTCGAAGCAAAATTAGAATAACCCACACCAAAATATATATAGCTCCCACTGCCTCTTCTCATATGTTTATATTACGCAAAGTGCGTCCTTATCAAAGAGCACATAAATATTATTTATTGTTTTTTATGGCATGCGCATGCCAAGGCGACGGCAGCTCACACACAAACTTAGCTAGAGGGTTGGATACGGGGGGAAGGGGAATTGTATTCAAGTGTTGCAAAAATATTTTTGCAAGATCCCTGGCTCCTGGACTCCTGGGCCGTGCAATCCGCTGAGAAAATGTGTTCATTGTGCTTAAATGAAGTGTGTTGCGTGTGGGGCAGAAAAAGGGAGAGGAAGAGGAAGAGAGAAGCCTATGTTGGTATTGTAGGCCATGGAGCTGGTGTTGTTGGTGGGGTGGCCATGTCAAAAGGTTTCGCTGTCACCTTAACAAAAAAGTGCGCTCAAAAGTATGCTGCAAAAAATATAAACACAATTTATGTCGTTTCATTGCTTCAGTGTTGTTGTGGATGTTGTTGCTGTTGTTGTTATTACTCTTTTATCTCGCCAAAACATTTGTGCAATGTAAACTTTTCGATAAAGCAATTTTGAAAGTTGCCA
This sequence comes from Scaptomyza cyrtandrae, assembly GCA_035044605.1. Taxonomy (NCBI): domain Eukaryota; kingdom Metazoa; phylum Arthropoda; class Insecta; order Diptera; family Drosophilidae; genus Scaptomyza; species Scaptomyza cyrtandrae. The sequence goes on from JAWNNS010000642.1 coordinate 1,256,821, forward strand.
ACTTCATATTAAGGGTAATAATTTAAAATGTTTTGTAGCTGCAGCTTTTGACATTTGTTATTAATACGATTCGAATATGTTTTTCGTAACAAAAAAAACTTTTAAATGAGCTGCCAGCGCAGTTAAACATTATGTTAGTTTCACATATTGTGTATGTATGTGTGTACTAGTGTAGTGTAAACAAACATCCATCACAGTTTTTTTTTTTTTTTTTGGGCATCAATCATTTTACTGTGTTTTGTTGGGATGGCTTACATAAACAAGCGATTGCGGTTGAGTAAACAACAGGAATACAATATTTGATGGGCATTTTAGTTATTCTATAGTGTCAATAAAGTTGTGCAAATGATTAACAACTGTTTATACAAATCAATAATATAGCAAATTTGCATTACTATTAAGGCAAAATAAACAAACTTTTTGAGTATTTTTCTGATTTTATTTACAATATCTTTAAAAACCGGTGTGTTATTTCAACGTATAAACTATATTTAATATTGCGTGAAAGAGTAACAATCTTTAACAATGATAATATTAGTAGAATATATATTAGTTAGGGAAACTTTAAGTACGATTTTCTTCTCTTATAACGTTTAACTAGCAGAAACTGCTTACTTGCAAGCCTTTAAGAACTTATAGTTAACTCCTAGTAAAAAGCTTAACGCATTACAGCTCTTAGCTTGTATTTCTTGCTTACAGTTTACCGATACACTGCATAACAGATAGCAAAAAGTAATGCGTAGAAGAAGTTAGCTCAAAGTAAAAGGTAAATACAAAATTTAATTTAAAGTAGTTGAAATGCACGCCTCGTTCTCTGTTCTCTGTTTTAGTTGAGTTCAGTTACGTTTGTCTCTGTCCTTGTCTGGACTGTCAATTTTGGGCAATTTCACATAGCATACGCTCTTATCTACGGTCCTAACTTGGCCGCAAACAAACTTCCTGTATCGATGCGAACACACGTACGTACAGCTATCGTCCAGCTACCGCCTGCCCCTACTTTCGGCTCTTTGCCTGCGGGCCAATATGTAAGTGAAAACACAGATCAGCAGCACGACAATCAGCACAGACCAACAACCAGCTTCTAGTTTTACCAGTTACCAATCGTAGACAAGGTAAAGACATTTGGCCACAGCGCCCACCCAAAGGCATGTCTATTGCAATCCCACAAGTCTCACACCCAGCATTTTCTGCTTCTTCTACTTCATTCAGGGAATGCAAAGAGCTTTAGGCATACAAATTGTGTGACGCCCAGTTTCGATTGGTTGGGCTGGGCTTGGTACTCTATACGTATACTTACTATTTTTGGCAGTTGCTTTTCTTGGATTGCACAACATTTATGCATTTTTAATATGACAGCTGAGCTGATGAGAAGGCCGAAAGCCTTTATTCTTTTGTTCCCTTCTATCCCTTAACCTTCTCAGCTTTCTAAAACGCTGAGAGTTTGTGCATTACATATATAACTGTACTATATGGTTATTCTTTAGCTCATGCAATTATTAGTGCTGTGCAATGTCACAAAACTGTCGCTGTTTGTTCTTTAAGCTTCTCAGCTTTAAGCTGGAGACAGCTGTAAATCATGTGGTCTAATGTGTTGGGGATTTTGTGGATTTCATCGTTTTATGCACACGAATCATTTTTGATGGAGTATATATACGTATTTTTGTGGGGGCATGCATTTTGAATGCAAAGGAAAGCGCTAAAGGTTAAACGTAGAATAAAAAGAATTTTGAGGAAAAAAAGTGAAAAACCCCTAGAAACCGCTCTCAAGCCATGTTTTATAAAATGGTTTGTGGCATTGCTAAGTTCATTTTTTCAAATTATTTTTCCATTTATTTTTTGGCAGCCTTTTCAGTTGAACAAAAATTTTATTTATTGTTTATAATCACCAAATGCCAAGCATTTTCACAATTTCATGACTTTTCACAGCTCTTAAAACATTTCAAGCATATTTTAGTTTAGTTATTCAGAATGTTTCAACTATTTGAATTATTCTATTGGAACAACACTTGAACATTCCACTTTTAATGTTGCCTCTGGATATCGCACTTAAAATTGGTAATGGCCATAAGTTCGTTTCACAATTGACTGCCAAGAGCATAATCAATGCAATTTTGAATGCTTTGCAACCGAAAACGCGGCAGCATTAACTGCTGCAACATCGCAGTATGAATGCCCAAATGTTGCCTGTAAGTATGCAATGCTTTTTGTGTTTGTGTGGCAGCAGCCAGTTAGCCAATTCGAGTTGCTAGTTGCCAATTTACCAGTTGGCCAATTGCAACTTGGTGTTTATTAGCATGATTAGCTCTCCAGCAATGCCGCACAAATACACACACACAAATAGTAGACGCATTTAATTTGGGTCAGTTGCGAGGGGAATGTACTTGTGGGGAAGTGTATGCTTCGAGTGCAAATGGCAAAGCATTGAAGCAAAATGGCAAAGCATCTTGTAATTTGATTTCAGCATCGACATTGCCATCGTCATCGTCATCATCGTCGTCGTCCAGGCAAATGTTGCCGTTGCTTCTATCAATGTTTGTTTGTGTGCTTATTGCATGGCATTCGATTACACTGAGTTACACTGTGCAACAAGTCTCAGAAATTAGGTTTGGTTACACCAAGTTTTCTGATAAAGTCAAGCATATGTATGCAAGTCTAAGAGAACCCGAAAGGGACTTTTAAAACTTAATGTTTAACTCAAGCTCTTGAAGGAAAACAGTTCGATAGAATCAATCAAAAAGTATTGCGGAAAGTAAGGAGTCTTGATGAAGTAGTTATTCAGTAAATTTAAAGCTTGAGTTGTAATTATTATAATTTAAGACCCCTTCTCTTCCTCTTCACGCTAAGTTTTGTGGTTCCGTTATAATATCGTTAAACGGAATTGTAGTTGCTGCCTATGTGGGTCGACGTTATCGAACATATAAAGTTAACCAGCAAAACTCTAGCTTTTAAAGTTTTTCGATATGATAATTTAATAGTTTATCGTTAGGATAACAAAAGAAAAATAATCAAAATATAGTTTTTCGAATCGATAAATAAAAGTAAGGCCGAATAAACCGTTTTAAGATGTAAAACGGCTAGTAAAATTTTGTATAATGCAAAACTGATGCCAAAAAAGGATCCTATTTATCATGTTGCAGTCATATAAATCATTAAACGTCTTGATAACTATTAAAGCTAGTTAATCTGCTTTAATAGTTTTTGACATATAAAATTCATTTGCTGTGCAGCTATGAGGAATATTTGAATAGCTGCCAAAGCTTATTGAATGCCAAAACCGGAAAGCTTAAAATGCATCCTTAAGTCGTTTTTCATGCAATACAATTTTCGGCACAGAAACACACTCACTGCTAGTGGAAAGAAAGGAACGTTCGTCGTCGCACTTGGCTTATTTCGTTTCATTTCCGGTTAACCGCATCCTGCGTAATAAGCGGCACTTCCGCCCTCACCCAAAATAGGTCTTAAACTGTTTTTCGGTGAGCTTTTGTGTCATTGTTTTGTTTTTATTGTGTAGCAAATTTTGCCTTGGCCACAAGACACATCAGACCAACAACAAAAAGCATTTTGTGTCCTTCGGGCTGTTGCTGCTGCTGCTTCTACAGGATGTTTCGTACTTCCGCTTCGAAAGGATGAGTCCCAAAAAAAAACTTTTTGTGCCTTGCATGTGAATTTGCACGTTTATGGCCAGAACAACCACTGGAACTGCCTCCTGTTGTTGTTCTGGTTTGGTCCTGACTAAATTGAAAAACCACAACCGAAGCTGCATTTTTATTTGCACACACTACCATGCATTGTTGTTGTAATTGCTTGTGTAGGACATGCCACTTTGCGTTGCATCAAGTTTGTCGCACTAAATCCCTGAAAGTGATTTTGAACATTTTTTCGGGTGTTTCTCTAGTCCACTTTTGTTGTTTATAGTATGAAGGAGCATTGAAAAAACAATTTCCAAGCACTAGGATCAATTTTTGAAAGAAGATTTAATGTCCTTCAATAACTTTGCTCTTAATACCTTGTTCAGTGTCCGACATGCCAAATTCCCCAACAAACTTCATAAACAACAAAAAACAAAATCACTTCAAACCTTAATGAATCATTTTAAAGTTGTTAATTCAAAAAGATAACAACAAAATTTAGTTTTCTCAATTAGCAAAAATGTAATTTTAGCTAAACATTAATTAACTTGCGTTCTTAATTATATTTGAAATATTATTATTATGACAATTTGCATAACACTAATTTTTGACATAGTAAAAGCCATCACCAACTCTACCATAACCCTTGCAATTCCTTGCCACCAAAATGTTGCACAGCAAACAAAACACTTAAATAATGCAAAATTACAATTTAATTGCATTGCAAGTTTGTCTGCGGCAGAGTGGCGCTGGCAGGGGGCGTTGGCAGCTGCTTGTAGCACTAAGTGCGCCATATGCAAGGACTTACTGTGTGTGGCACTGCCACTTGGAGCATAATAGACCCACAAGCGAAACCACAGCTACATATGTTACACAATCATTTTATTTGCTTGAATTAAGCAGCTCACATCACGCTGAATGCTGGCTGCCTGCTGCACAGTGGCATCATTGTGCTTGAAATCAATTATAAAATAAAGTTTTTTTAATATTGTACATATAGGATTTTTTTTATACAATCCTCTCAATAGGTTCGGGGCTTTGCTGAACCTTAGTTAATGCTCAAACCACGGATCACTTAACTCGCACACTTATAGTCTTTCACGCTCATAGCTTCCACACGGCTCGCACTGTGGATCTTGGCTTCTCTGCTAATTGCTGTTAACAAACATAAAATTCTCTTAAATTATTTATTTACACAATTATTAAGCCTACGCACCTACGCAATATACCCTTTAAATATTACTGGAGTGCTCTGGCATTTTGTTGTCAGTGTGTGAGGTTATTATGTGTATGGGTGGTATTCGTGTGGATGGTAATGGGGACATTTGGATAGCTTCTGCCTGTGGCTGCGCTGCGGTTGTGCATTTCTGCGTGCTGCCTGTCAGTCTTTCTCTCTTCCTCTGTCTCTCCATCTCTCGCTGAACCATTAGCATTCATGTGCGTGAGCGGTTGACGAGAAATGTGTTGGGTTGTGGGCGCTGTTGGATGCCTAGGACCTGAACTGCCCTGGCCCTGCCGAAAAAGCCAAAGCCAAAGCCATTGCTGCAGCTGACGACGAGGATAACGTTTGGGGTTAACTGGCATTAATGTCATGCAGCCAGGCTGCCATTTTGTAGGTGCACACTTTGCGGTTTGTTGCAAGACACAACCAAGCCAACCACCCACACATACGCCTCAAACACCCAATAAGCCTGCCAACCATTTGGAAAATTTCTGGGGAAAAGCCATTTAAAAGTTTGCTTTTATATCTTAGGCACATTCAACAAACATCGGATACGAACGAACTTAAGCGGATTCGCTTTGTATTGCCATCTGGTTCATTGCCTGTTGCATGCCACATCACATTCTCCAACTATTTGCCTTTTGCTTTCTTTGGCATTCCTTTTGTAAATATGTCAACTATTGACAGTCTGTGTTGTCATTTAAAACAATTTGTTGATTTTCCTACTTTACTCAACTGACAGTCACTTAAAAACGTCGCGTATTCTTTGCATGGGTGTGCGAATAAAATTTCCTTGTTTTAGTCAATTCAGATAGATCAGAAGGAGTAGTTTTTAAAGTGTTGATCATGGACGGTGAGTATATTTTATAATTAACATAAGTATCCTAAGTTGACTGGAAAAAAAATCTTTTTAGGTCATTCTTGCCTAAGTTGATCTCATTAGGTCTTTCTCAAAGGATACCTTCCTTGTTATAAACATTGCAATTCAGTCAAGTTTCAAACCAATTTATAAGTAACACGTCAATTTTAGCAACTTTTCTAACATTTTCGTAACTGCTGTCAATCGCTAAACTTATATCGTTATGGCTAAATCTATTTAAACTGAATCAAAGTCAAAATCATTTTACAATCCAAATAGAAAAATGTATTCCCAACAGTAGAAAGTTATAAAAACCATAAAAGTGGCGAAAAAAGAGCGAAAAAACTAGGTCAAAGTTGGGGAAATGAAAGCGTAGTCTAGACTATTTTGTGTGCCGTTAGCGTTTTTTTGTCATATTGATTTCGGTGATGATGATTATTGATAGCAGCAGTTGTAGCCAGGTTGCATGGCATAGATTGGGGCAGGTGCGTGCCATGCGTGCAAAAACGGAACCCCAAACAGCGCCAAGCCGTCATTCACAATAGCTTAGCTGTGGCTGACAGTCAACAAATCGACAGGCCAACGCTTAGTCGTATAGCGACTTTCATACGCGATGCGTGCTCACCAACCAAATTCCCAGGAACGAGAACAGCTGCGTCGTCAACGCTCCGAAACGCGCATGATTCTGGCTAGAGTTAGAGAAAGAGGTTCTGCGAGGCATAAACCACAAATTTTCCATCTAATCTTTGTTTTTTGTCCTCCTCTCCTCAGGCTTTGAATATGTGGTCAATCCTCCGGTTTTGCCCAAAGTGGCCTTCGGCACCACCATGAATCGCGAGGTGATGCCTATGAGTGGTCCATTTTTGACTAGTTTCATGAGATGTCATCTGCCCGAGGGTCGTCCACAACCAAGTCCATTGGACTATGATTGCGCCAAGCCAATTGGTTTTAAGGTAAGTGTGAAAACAATGATTGAACTCAGGGAATCAAGTTTATCATAGCTGAAGTAGAGGTTATCTTGATTCAAGATGGTTTTCTCTTAACAAACTAGAACTTATACTTGATATAACTACTTCATACAAAATTTGTTCTTGATTTTTAGTAGAGTTTTAGTTCAAGATTACTTTTCCTTATATTAAGACTATTTAAACTTTATTTAAGTACTTTAAGCTAAAGTAACTAATATTAAGACTTTGTGTACATGCTTTCATTATTTTGACTCGAATTTTAAGAAATTCTTATGTTAAGAAATTTTTTAAGGAATTGTATATATCATTTACTTATCTATTACCTATCGCTCGCCTCTTTTCAGTACCCCTCGAAAGCTGGCTTCTCCGCCCTGGCCAACAAAATGCCACGTTTGCCCGTTGTCCGTGAACAGATCATTCCACCAATTGGCGCCTATGAGCCAACACCTTGGATACTTCGTGCCGGCTACACATTTGACAAGCAGGTGGTGCCCGAGCCCAAATGGTTGTCACCTGGGTAAGCTAAACAGCTACTCAAAAATGCTAATGACTCAAAATATCCTTCTGCAAACCACTTTCACAGTGCCTCCACCTATACCGTTCACTACAAGTATCCCGATTATAAAATGGAAACTGCATTTGGCACACGTCGCAGCATTTGGCCAGCTGTCGCTATCTTTTGTGCACCCACCAATCAATCTCAGTGTTTGGTGTGCCATCGTCGGCCCAAAGGTGATTACTTTCACAGCTTTGCCAACGATAAGGACATGTGCAGGAAATGTATGCACGAAGAGATTGCAGCCATCAAGAACTGTGGTCTCTGTGTCGTGGAACGTGGTCGCAAGCAGCAATATGTCAAACAGTTTGTCCCAGCTCGTTACTGTGGTTTCTTTCACGATCATAATGGTACAACAGCTGCCGTAGAGCTCACCTCACGCAAGGAGCTCAGGGATAAGATTCGTGTCGAAAATTATTTGTATCGCTTTGCGGCCAAAGATGAATAGACAAAGAAAGAAAGTTTCCTATTAAGTTACTCTTGGAAAAATGTGCTCAAAATTGATAATCAGTTTTTAAAATGTTTTAAATGACTAACAGTAAGTGCTTACCATATGTAACTATATTCAAAAATAACAAAAATAAACTAAATACTTAGTAAAGTATTAATATACATTTTTTTCATCAATTTCTCAAAAATTCATCGTTTGTTAAAGCATTAATTTGGTGTAATGGATCTGCAGAAGGAATTATCAATATAAGCCACTATGATTGGCTGCAAGTAGATTCATTTAAAGGTCAAAGAGTATTGAGTGTAGGTATGTAGCAAACTTAGGATATACACGTATGATTGTTGATAACTAGATTTACATGATAGACTGGAAATCCACTTGGGAATGCTTCCAAATAATACTCCAAAATATCTTTTCATATTCTTTTATCTACTTATCATCAATAAAATTTTCATTTAATTATTCCATTATATTTAATAACCACTCAAAACTCTTAAATTGGCATTGCCAGCTGCCACATGTGCTATACAATACAAAAAAAAAACAGCCAACAAATTGTGGCATTCATATGTGGCATGGCCACAGCTTAAAAACGTGCATTGACAGCCTGTTACCTGCTCCATTCACACACACACACACACACACACACACACACACTGATGCACAAACAATGTCTGCCAATGTCGACGCCATTGTTGCCGTCTGCCACCAATGCTTGCCACATGGTTGCACGTGAACGTGCTGTGGCACATTGTAACTGGCTAACGGAATACAAATAGGAAAAGGAAACTAAATGCCGGAAATGCATATAAAAAAACGAAGATTTTTCATGTAAGTGTTTTGTTATAATAGGGAAGTATTAAGGAATTACATATAATGTTGGTTTTACTTATAAAATACCACAAGAATTTAGTTGAATCATTGATAAACAAAAAAGAACAGCCACTGTGATATAAGAAGCTTAAAATATGAACTACATCAACAGCAACCGTTCTCTTCCCTTTAAACAATTTACGCAATGCAATAAAACGCACTCAAAAACATTTTTCACTGACAAATTTTGTTGTGAATTGCAGTGCAACCAAAAAGAACAGCCACTGTGATATAGATGCCATAGTAATATATCAGCAGCAGCAGTTCCCTGCGGTTAAACACAACATACTATTGGTGAATTTGTCCATCCAGAAGATAACACTTTAAAAATCGAGATAATAATAATGTTGTATGGCACTTTTGTTACAAAAAGAACAGCCACTGTGATATAGAAATGATGCTTAACATATAGCACAGCAACTATTCCCTCTACATTAAAGGCAATAAACAGATTCTCACTTATATGAAGATGATGATGATGATTTTGGGTTAAGCACGCGCTATAAAGGAAAATCACTGTGATATGTAACGATTAAGTGAACGCATATCACAACGATCGTTCCTTTTAGCGAATGACCCGATATTCGCGAACAAGACACCATATATATATATATAACTTTATCGCTGCGCATGCCACAACGAACTTCAATGGTTGTCTAGCTTTATGATCAGAGAAATCACCTAAGGCTGGACGACCAAAGAAACTAATTGCAACCTTTATGGGAAATCACTCAACAAAAAGAACAGAACTTTTATTTGATGTTGAACATTTTAAAATTATAGCACGAGTGTTCGGTCTAGTCACTTTATATATAGTATATAGAGTTTGTTTCAAAAGCGACTATACCGACAATCGCCATTTAACTTTAAAATACCGAAAGAAGTTTCCAAACACAACACAATTTTCCTACTCCTTTTTTGTTAGCTTAAATTTTGAGACACACTTTGCCCAGTGATGTTTTTTGGTATATGTAGACATAACTGCACAGAATGCATCCCAAAAGCAGAGCTAGAAAGTTCTAGAATAGTTTTTTGTTTAATAACTTTTCTTTGCTGATCCATTTCGATTATACGACAAACTTCACCCAGTGATGATGTACAGTTATATAGGTTCTCAAAACTGAACAAGGTTTGCCGTATAATACATTTATTTTTTTTCGATTTCTATTACGCTGAGATCCTTACACTTCAAGACACAAAGGTAGACTGATACTCTATCCAACAGAAGCTTGAACTTATATACCCAAAGTCTTGGACTTACCTGAACATCAGAGATGGCTCATTGTTGCTTACCTGGGATTTACCTGTGCTTAGACGGCGCTTTCCATGGAAATCGCAGTATTCTGACCTTCGTGTTGAAATTTTGCAACTTAATCCGTGGCCATAAACGGATTAATCCCACATATTATGGGTAAAAACGCGCAGCTGTGTCGCGCCAGAAATTCGCAGAAGTGCAATTAGGTTAGTCCTGGAAAGGATCGAACGATCGCAGGATCTTTGGAATTGGTTTATTGGCTAGTTAGCCCGAATATCCACGCACGTGCTTACTTTTGTGACAAACTGTACTTGGTGGTACGCAAATTCTAACAGCTACTATGACAAAAAGTGCTTGAGTCCTTGAGTTTTTACTTATACACTAAATTACTGGCTGGCCACCTGTTGACAGTTAAAATTTTCACGCAAAAACCGCCACTTAAGATCTTGGAAATACACTTTCTCAAGAACTGTTGTTCACTTTTAATTGCTGGATATGTCCTTGACTTCAAGATGGAGATTTATTAACTACTTGTATAGATTGCATTACTACATTAACTGTTTAGGTTTCTTAATTGGTTTTTCTGCTCTTATGCTGCAAATCTTCGGTATTCCTTTCAGATAGTTTTACTCTCATAAAATCTAGTAATCTTGTTATGGTAAAGTTCCTTGACTGAGTGTTCGAAAACACTCTCTCTCTACTGGTTTCTATGCCGTTTGAAATTAGATTAAATTTATCAACCAAAGCTTATAAAATCGAAAAAAGCAAAGGTTTTTTTTCTTACTTTAGGAAGAAATTCACCAAGATATTATAAAACTATGCTGCAAAATCTATAGATTGCAACATAAAAACGTTTTTGTTCCCAGTTTTCTTTAAGATGTTATAGTTTGCATAGAAAGTGAAATACAAGGATCAAGAAAGAATTTTGCTTTATTAAGACCTTTGCTGAACATACATACATTTATATGATTTAAATGGAATTCTTTATTAGACATTCATTTAAATTATTAAAAATACATTAATGTACATTTATTTCACACAGATTCATTCTTAATTCTAGACAGTAAAATTAAACTTAAATACAGAATTTTAATGAACATAAAGTAAGGAACTTAGTGAATACAATCTTCTACGATTTTCTTTATATTTTATGTAAAGTGCGTAAAATATTTTTTCCTGAAATTAGCAACCCATTATTATTAAGACCGCAAGTTTGTAGATCCTATAGAAAAAAAAAACAAAAAAACGAAGCTGAATTCATTTTGAGGAATCCGAAATTTTGAAGAACATCAATTAACTCGTTTAGCTTATGCGAACATCCATGCAAATTTTGAATAATTTTTTCTAAAATTCCAATAAGTATACATATATCTGTATTATCTGTAAGAACCCCCCTTTAAAGAGAGCTTTAGATATATATTTGTGATACATTTAATGTAATTTCAAAATTGATTATTTATTCATGTTTAGACATTAATCCAATTAATATCTTGTTGTTCTTAGTTATCCTATAAAGAACATGCAACACCAAAGCAAACCACAGCAAATAACTAAAAAATCATAAATAATAAGACGAGTTGTTTTGTTTCTTGTTTTTCTTTAAGCTTTCGCTTTTGTATATTTTTTTTTTTTTTTTTTTTTGTTTGTTTGTTTATTTGGTAAAATTAAATCAATATTTTCATTCAGTTATATATATTTTTGTATTTTTTTTTTGATATTACCTTTTTTCAGTTATGATTTCTTAGAAAAACGAACATACAAATGTTTCAAATTTTCAGCGTACAACTAGAAGAAGAAGAAAACAAAGATTGAAATAAAAACCAAGATGAAATAGGATATAAAATCATAATAATAATAGATAGGTAGAAGATTTTTTGTTGCTTGTTTTAGTTTGTTGTTGTCCACTGTGTCTTCTTCATAACCATCTCTTAAAATTCTTGTCTTTCGCTTCTCGACACTCATTCCATTTACCAGCTGTGGGAAGTAGAAAAGATGTACAACAATATTATTTTGGGGGGAAGAAACATTAAGACAAATGTTAGCGAAATGCTTCCTTCTGGCCGCCCTTAAAGCGATGTTGTTGTTGTTTTATGTTGTCCGTTATCTATTGGTATGTAAGTATGTTGCAACGCATTCGCGTTTAAGAACTAAAGTTATAAACAAAACTTTGTAGTTCTTAAATGGAAACCTTGAAGAAATGAAAAAGAAGTTTATGATTACAAAATGTATTTTTGAAACATTAATTTTTTATTTGAACTTACCGTTTTGTATAAAATAATGGGCTTCCATTAATTTTGTGGCATCAATGCCGAGGAAATCAATGGGTAAGGTTAACTATGATAAACTAAACCTTAATGCTACACGTTATAGCTTTTTACACTGCAAATAAAAGAAATAGAATATCATTTTTAAATATCAGATCTTAGATATTACACAGTACAGATATACTTATAGTAAAGATCTGATCACGTTGATGCTAAAAGTTTTTCAATCTTTATTTTTTTTTACTTTAACATATTGAATATTACTTGAAATGTTTTCAATATTATAATATCAATTATTCAAATTACATAAATTAAACAACAACAAATCTATACAAAAAAGTTTTGTTCATTTTCGAATTTTATTTAATTTAAATATATTTAAAATAAAAATACCAAATGTATGTTTTTGGTTTTTTGTTCATACCATTGTCGATTTTATTTAAGGTCAAAAGTGTTTTGGAAAGAATTTGTTAAGTTTTTTTTTATCTATAGAATATATTTTATAGATTTTTTATTCTTTTTTCTTTGAGAGTAAAGAGTTTATAAAAATAATATATTTATAGGAATGAGTATTTTAATAACAAGTTTTTGTTTTGTACATAGAAAACAGTCTTTTGAGTCACAGAGAAAAACAAAAAAGGAACAAAATACACAAAATGAAAAATAATTGTTAATAGACATTTTATTAACTTACAAGAAATTGTCGATGCCTTTGCTTTAGCGGCTGTTTTTGCCGCTGTTGCAGTTAGTACAGTTGCTGTTGTTGATGTTGTTGCTGCAGCTGGCATTGTTCTGTAAGCAGCATTCGTAAAACGTTGTTGTTGTCTCTGCTGATATTGTTGTTGTTGTTGTTGTGGTTGCCTCTTGTAAGGTGGTTGCTGTTGCTTGTTGTTGTCATCTTCATCAACAATGGAATAGCTAAAAGGACTGCTGTTGTTGTTGTTGTTGCCACCATAAAAGCTGGCAATGCCATTGCCGCCGCCACCACCGCCATTTTTATTGCTGTTGTATGAAGCAAGTGTGGTTGTTGTAGTTGTTGAAGGCTGCTTGCGCTTGTGTCCGGTTATGCTTAGAGCGGCCGTTAGACTAGAAGCCGAATGCAGTGTTGAACGTTGGTTGAAAATGCTATTATAGGCAGCCGCTGCAGCCGCATTGTTGTTCTTGCGAAATTTATGCTGTTGTTGATGATGATACAGAGAAATAGACGGTGGCGGCGGGGCCGGTGGTGTTTGATGCTGCTGCTGCTGTAATTGTAGTAACGGTTGTTTTCGTGTTTGCTGCTGTTGTTGTTGTATTTGTTGTTGCTGCTGCTGTTGTCCTTGTGGCTTTGGCGGTTGTCACGAGCAGGTGAGCTCAGCTGTTGCTGGGCTGCTGCTGTTGCCATTAGTTTGCTCGCTGCTGTCCATGCAGCTGCTCTCTGTGCCATTGTTAGCCTTTGCCTTGAAAGTGGGCGCATTCATTTGAACCCCTGTGGGCGTGGTGGGTGTCACACCACCCGTTTCACTCGAGGCAATCGCATTGTCCTCATTTAACTGTGGATACAACAACAAAAACAATAAATTGACATTTTTATGATTGGGAATTTGTGTTTCTTACCGATTCACTAAGACGATGCACTTTGGCGCCTTTGCTGTTCGCCGCTACTGTCGGCTGTTGTCCCGGTGCTAGCGGTTCCTGTGATTGTGCCAGCTCCGTGGAGAGACGCTTGCGATTCGCAATCATTGCGTTGTTAAAACTATTATGACTTTCCATCGATTTGCGTTCGCGTTTGAGAAAATCAGCTTCCAAATATACTGACAGCTGTTTGCGTTTTACATGACGCGCATCGATGGCCATGCCCTCTTTTAACATTTTAATGTTTACCTGCGCAGAGGGAGAAGTTTATTATATGTCATTAAAATATGTTGTTGTTTTTTGCTTACGCCATGCATGATCACGTGCTCGGTAAAGTTTTGTATGCTTTCGGTTAGATCAATGTTAAGGTTCTCGGCACGCTCAAACTCCAAGCCAATAAACCAATGCGAACAAAATGGTGCTGGAACTTTTGATGTTGCTGGTTTTTCATCCTTCTTTAAGTCGTCTTCGTTGCCACTGTTATTCTGTGAATTGTTAGCGGCAACGAAGCCCTTCTTTAACTCAAAACACTTTGGATTCACATGGGCGATTATAATGTGCGGATTGCGTTCCAAGTTGCCAATGAGTAGACGCACCTTAGACTCAACCAAACCGCACCATTCCAAATGATCATCTGCGGTTTGTGAGTTGACAAGCAGTACAATAAAATGACGATACCTGTAGAAGAAACTGGGCGCTTCAAAGAGACGCTCCCAGCTAACGCGTCCTAGCATGATTTCATCGGTTATGCTCATGCCGCGATTAAATTCTGTCAATATGACTTTCTTTGTGGATTCGGACACATTAAATGTGGAGTTTTGTTGCGGATATGCGGGCGTTATGATCGGCATCAAATGATAACGATCTGAGGCATTAACACGCGGATCCCAAACCTGATAACAAAACAGAGTTTAAATATCAAATATTTTGCAAATTTTTATAATGTTTACTTAAACACATACCTGAAATCGTAGATTAACGTTATCTGGATGCTTTAGCAAGACTGGATTGGGCCACTTCCAGCGCGAAAAGACCAAAAAGAACTTGTGCACCAGCGTTGCAGCAGCAGCATTCGGATATAGCTGACAAGTGCGTGCCACCAACATTGCCCAAGTAACGCCGCCAAAATAGCCAAGCGAATTTGAATAGATGCCATGCCCTACAAATGGAAGTTGGTGTTAAAAAATCATTACGATATTTTAGTTATTCTAATGATCTACTTACTTTTAGCCCACAATTTGATGGCGCGCAATGCAAGACGAAAGTTCTCAATGTTTGGAACCAGGGCAAGTATCTCATCGGTCACCCGGCAGCCGTTCAAACTGCGCACCGAACGTGGATCAAGATTCTTGAGCAGATTATCATCGCGTAAATCAAAATCATCGGGTATTTCTTTGAGCGAGAGACGAGCGAACAATAAATCAATCTCAATGCCATCGAAATTCATTTTAATGACTGGCACAAATGCCTCCTCTACAGAGCGACATTCGGTGACCTCGGGTTGCTTCTTCAGCACCTCGAAGAAGCTCTGAAAATAATCGGTACGCTCGATATTGCGTGGCGCCACGCACAATGCATCAATATCGGCACCCTTATGATGCACACCCAGTCGATACGACCCAAATGTGTAGATTTTGCCCCCAAGCCTTTCTGCTGCTGCTTCGGGCATATTCTTGCTAACGGATATCTCTTTGACCCATTGTTTGACCAGCGTATTTAGCTTGGCCAATATTTCCATGCGATGATTCAACTCATCCTGGCTCTCAAACACATTGTACGGCTCCAGCGACTTTTCCAGCTCTCTTGTACGTTGTAGATCTTCGGGTCGGGGCTCAGCCAAACTAATGGCCGATGTCATGCCCAACTGTTTGGCTGGCTGTATGCCATTGTTGCCATTATTATATTGCTGGCGTTGTGTTGGTTCGGAATTCCACATGTTGTTTCTCTTACGTTTTAAATACTGCGATCATAAAAATATTCAAATCTGAATTATGCAGGCAACTAACTTGGAGATTATGCTATAACTCACCTTACTAGTCTTAAAATATAGCTGGTTAAGTTTGATTTTATCTTAATAATTAAAAGTTGCCTGTTGCGGTTGTTTGTTGTTGTTGTTTGTATGTGTGTTATTATGTTAATGGAATTATTTCTTCGCTGCGCACAATAATAAAATGCTGCAAGTATATAGAAATGAAAAAAAATTCATTATTATTTTCTTGAAAAACAAAAACAAAAAAGCTTCCGGCAATTTCAACAAGTTTATGAATTGCTCGTACGCTGTCACAATGCAATTCTTTTGTACAATGCGATAAGATATTAGGCTAGCAAAAAAAAAAGAAAAAACAACAATATAAACAAAATGAAAGTCCAATAAGCATTGGCAAACGTTCTCTTTGGTGTTAAAACTTTTAAAAACAAACAAAAAAAATTCAGAATCAAAAGTCAAACTATTATTAACAATTTAAGCAATAAGCAACTCAATGAAAAATAATGTTAGCAATATTATTAAAATTAAATTATTAAAACAACCCGAGCTCCAAATAACTGTTTCAGAAAAAAAGAAAGAGAAATGCTGAGCGAACAGAACATACAGCCTGTTGCTGAGCTGGCCACACTCAAGTAATAGTGAGAGCTTTTCACATTTGATTCTGCTCTTTTGTTCACATAAACAAATGCGTAGAAATTATTATTTGTTTTTGTATTTTGTATTTTGACAACGCAAAAGTGCAAGCTAATCATAAACAAAACAGCAACAGTAAAAGCGTATCAAAACGGAATCAAAAATCAGATAGACACCCACACACACACACATTCGCTCTTGCAGGTTGAGAGAAAAAGCAACTCACGCGCACACGCACTCACCCACACGCACAAATTGTGAATACAAATAAATTTCGCTGCGCATAGAACTTTTATGTATGTTTGTTTGTATGTATATTGCTTACCTGCGCTTTTTTTGTAACTCTACTTTTCCCTTTTTTTTTGTTGCTGTTCTTAGGCTAAGTTTTGGGTTTCAAGCAAATTGAAGTTGCGTTATGTTGCTGTTTTTTTAGTTGTTGGCGCAAGTGTATGCGTGCTTGTTGTGTATGCATGTGTGCTGATGTGTACATATGTATGTATGTATGTACTTTGGCAACGTCCGAGTGTTGAGGCTCATTCATTTGTGTCGCTCCGGCTTTTTTTTCTAAAAGCACTTTTGTATTTGTTATTGTGTCGCGCTTGTGTTTTTATTTTATTTGCGGTCGCGCATCGTTTTCTTCTTCATGTTCATCTCTTTCAAATCGTATTTGCTGCTGTATGCTCACATGTAACTTTTTGCTCTTCGAATCTTAGTGGCCTGCTTCTGCTTTTTAATTCTACGTGACTTTTATTTGCTCGTTGATTGACGCACGACATGCAAACAACAAACAATCACTTTTCATTTAAAAAATACAGCATTGATGAAATTGCGTCTGGTCTTTTCTTGTGGCTTAGTGTGTATTCGAAGTTTTCTGTATTGTTTTCTGCGCGTTCCACAAAATTAATATGCGCAAGAACCGCAACGACCGATACAAATGTCTGTGGATAATAAAAGAGAAGCCAGAAAATTCAGAGTTGCATTTTGCGATGTATATCGCCTGCGCATTGCGCAGGTACAAAAATACCAAGAAAACATACCAAAACACGCAATCCACAAAGATTTAATTTGTGAGCAGGTATATTAAAGATTGTCGATTGTAACGGGTTTTGTTGAGCTAAAAATAATCGAACTAATTATGAAAATATACAAGCCAATAAACTTTTACTTAAAAATAATATGCAGTAAGCTTGTTTAATTGCATATGTTGATGCTTACTAGGTGGCAGCCTCATTCGCTAGAGTCCACATATGCTCCACCCGAATGGCAACTCTGCTAACATCTGTGCACTTTATTTGTATTTTGGTGAATTTGAGGAAAACTGTGCAAAAATATTAAAAAGCGAACAAACAACAATGTAAAACCACACTTAATGGCAGCCACAACATGATACCCTGGATGCGCGAGAAGTTCAATGAGAAGCGCGCCAAGTGGCTAGCACGCAACAAGCAGCGGACCAGCAGCAACGAAATTGAAACAAGCTCATGTTCCACACAGCGCACTTCAAGCAGCGCCAGTGGCAGCAACAGCAACAACGGCAGCGATGCCGGCAGCAGCAGTCTCAGTTTGCGCAGCGTCGCCTCCAGCAGCCTCCAGGTGCATCATCATGTGGAGACCCAAACCGATGGCAACAGTGGCGTTGGTTGCATTCTGCGCACACCCTCACCCGCAAGAAGAAGACGAATTCAATTGGAAATTCAATTGCAGCATCAGCAGGAAGCAGCCAGGAGTAAAGAGAGAGCGGAGCAGGCGAATGCGTAAGTTGACAAAAACCGATTAAAGTGAATTAGAAACAAATGCTAACAACTCTTATTTTGCACAATTATCGAAATTCTCCGTTGAATTCTAACCACACAAAAACAAACACAACAACAACACTAAACACACAAACACAAAACACCAACAAACACAAACTATGCAAAAATTGCGCAGTTTGTTTCTCAGGTGAGTAAGATTGCGTTGAATAAACAATACATTATTTCACAATATCCCACCACAGAAAAAACAATGCACGTATTGGATCGGCTTCATCAACGATCGTTGCGAATCCGGACGCATTGCCCAAAATTGGCGAAACAATCGTTGTGCGCGTCATTTGTCCCAGTTCCCGTGTGCTCATCTTCAAGACGGACATGAACAAGCGTCTGAACGATCTAAAAAGTGAGGTCATACTGGAGCTAAGCGATGATCCCGATTCCATACAGTTGTTTGCACCCGATGTCCGGCATTTAAATCCACGCTATAGACTCTATCGTGCCGAATACTTTGGCGGGGAACTGAATGAAGCCCAGACCCTAGCTCAGCTGCGTGTGCGTCACAACGAGACCTTCATATTGTCACCGAAACGTAATACTCTGCCGCAGACGGTGACACGCACGCGTGAGGTACCCGGACCCAATGATGCACTCCTCGAGAGCGCCACACGCTTTGTTCATAACAATACGTGCACGCTGCCCGTCATCGATATCAACGAGATCTTTCAGCAATCGAATGTGAGTAACTTATATCTCTTTTGAACTGTTACTAATCTGTTACTCTCTACCCTTTTAGATTCAATATGATGTGCGCAAAGTGCTCATTTCGCTAGCTCAAGCATCGGCAGCAATTATTGGAGCTGGACCTTATGCGCCACGTTTGATTAGTATGTTAAAGCAACGGCTTGTGAATCGACGCAATCATCAGGCGGATACGTTGCAGTGTCTCGTTGATATGGGCTTCACCCGCGATGTGGCCGATCGAGCGCTGCACAACAACAATGGCGTCTATGCCACAACTCTTGAATGGCTCATCCAAAACCAACGTGAGGAACAAGAAGCACTGGAACAAAATTTGCCAATACAGCCAAATCCATCAATGCAACGCAGCGTCTCATCCATATCACCATCAACCATAATCACAGATAATGTAACTCATTTTCGACTTTTCCTCATTCTTTTTTAATCTCTCTTTTTATCTCTTTGTCTGTAAGGAGTCCATTGACAATACTGCAGCACTGTTGCAAATTGTGCGTATATATAGTCATCGCGATGCGCCGCCGAATGAGGAGATTGTTGAATCGCTCACAGATATGGGTTTTGATGAGGCTGCCGTTTTGGTGGCACTCAAAAAGACGGGCAACAACAAAGCCTCCGCTTGCGACTGGCTCTGCGAGAATCGTTCGGCTAGTGTTATTGAGCTGCGAGAAGGTTTAGCTCCGGATTCACCCATACTTAAGGTGATACTCGAAATGCCGCAAGTCCAACAAACGCTCAGCAATCCAAAAACCTTTTTGGGTAAGCTTAAGATAACTTCTATCACATAACTTTTACTCATGTTCCATTTCTGTTTAGCATTTTTGGCCATTTTGGAGAATGAGAATGCGATACGAGTTTGGCGTGGCGATAATGATACCACATCGGTTATTACACATATCCTGCAAAAGTATCATGAGGAGAAGCATGTGATGGGCATCAATCAGTTCTATATGAATCGCTGGTGACAAACGTCGAACGCTTCTCAAAGAAATAAACATTAAATGTGGCCTAAATAATTGAAAAGTAACCAAATTCTATTTATACATTCACAAAAAAAAAACCATATATATATACATATACATTTACATATACAAATCTATAAATATGTACACAATTACATACATACATAGGGCTGGTTAAAGTTAGCCTCATTAAGTATATTGTATGACAAGTATTTTTGTAGCCAAAAAAAAAAAAAAACAGAATTGTATTAAGAATAAAATTGCACCAAGCCAATCAACATAAAATCAAATGCAAAACGCTTCGCTTTCCGAGCACAAATTGGCTGCAAAAAAAAAATAATAACGCTTACCGATCAGTACGAAAAGAAAGAGAGAAATGCATTAAATAGTTTATAACAATTTTGATCACTATACTATATCATTGAATCACATCTAAAAATCTAGTTCTTTTTGTTCTAGTCATGATCCTAAGCTTATATCATTATCTATATATCTTATCATATACAAAAACACTCGCACAACATCTTAACGCTTTACTTTTAATCTATATCTTTGTATAAGTAAACGATGATGATTGATTAAATTTCTGTGCGGTTGTATTACACCAAAAAACACAAAATAAAAGTTGTTGAACTTTTAAAGAAGAGTGAAAATAGAATGGAATGTCAAAAAATCGCAACGTTAACATAAAGTATTATTTTGTAAAACAAATATTGTATTTTTATTGTTTTAAATAATACAAATAAAATTAGTTTTTATAAAAAAAAAAGCTGCTATGATCAATTCTCTTTACTGTAAGAAGATAATATGAGTATTTTTATAGATCATATTAATTATAATAGATTATAAAAGATTAGTTTTGTTGACAAGTTTGATAATTTGGTGTTAAAGATTTTAATCAACTACGTTGTTAGCTCAGTATGAATCATAGTTAAGAGTCTAGAGTGCCAGCCACAATTCATATGAGTAATTGAAAAATTCAAATGATAACATCTGATTATTTATAAAGGGATACCCCAACCGACACAGTCATCCACCAACATTATCAGTCAAGTGTTTGTTTTTCTTCAGTGGATCGTTTAGATAGTGAGAAAACGAAAGTAATATACTCAAACACATCTAATTATGAGAGCAACTGCAGCTGTGTTGCTTAAGAGTAGGGATCAGTGTATTGGGCAGTGAGAGCGAACATTGTAGATGCTGGAGAGAGTTGGATTGTAAGTTACTCGCTCGCACATGCAAAAAGGTTAGCCTTGTGAATGTAGCGGATAAAACTTAGAGTCCACTAAACTGAAGGTGTAAGAGAAAAAAGTGAATTTAGTTTGTGCCTTGGGGATTCTGTGAGTGCAGCTTTAACAATAAAGCAAAACAGACTAAAATTAAATAAAAAACTTAATACAATAAGAGAAACCTATGTAACTAGACTTACACGTACCCTTGCCAACCGCAAACCATTTCAAGAATACATAATCAGGGCCCAATAATTATGTATGCCTTCCATGCGTATGCATGTGTGTGTCCTTTTTGGTCAAGGGTCATGTGGCTTGTGGCCAAACTGTTTTCATAAGCGTAGCAAACATTTTCACAGGCCCAATTAGTTGACAACAATCCAACCCTCCACCCCACAACACAGCTGACCACACAAATGCCAACAGTTGTTGTTGTTGTTGTTGCCCCCAAAACCAAGGACACTTAGTTCAAGACTGTGTCCAAGTCGGAGTCCTTATGGCAATCTTCCACTTCAGCATACTTAATGTGTCTTCTGCTCCCGTTGACTTCTAAAAATTAATAAAAGTGCAAGAAACTTTCTTCGCTTTCTTTTTCTTTTTTTTTTGTCCCACTCTCTTTTTGTTGGCCTTTTGTCAACGCGCCACGTGTGCAACAAACATAGTTGCAAACAAAAGTGAAAAAGCCAAAAGCAATAAACTTTTCAATTGTTCCTACACAGCACTCTCTATGCAATATGGTTCTTCCTTTACTTTCCTTTTATAAAAATTTCTCAGCGAAAGAAAAATATATACTCTTCGATTTTTAAGAAATAAATTAGAAAAAAATATTTAGAAGTATAAAAAAATGATTAAATGAAAATTTTGAATGATTAATGACATATTTGTGGTTCTGAACAAAATAAAAATCTTAAAGTTTGTTGGTCAAATTATAAAATACTTAAAAGCAAACATAAAATAATAATAAAATGAAGTTGAACTTTAGGAAAGTTTAAGAAACGTTTTAAAAGACTTGGTCAGGTTTATAGCTGAATAAAGCTTGCAGAGTATTCCTTAGTCGTTTGCAAATATTTTTACTTATTTAAAGTTTTTCTTTAGGTTTCTTTTTGTAGTCGTTGACTTCAAAGTTTTTAACTGGCGCTGACTTTAAGTGCAATTCAGTGCCAAAGCACAAGCGAAAAAAAATTGCAAGTAAAATAAACTTTTTTTTTTCCCCCACTTGTAGCTAACTTTATGTTGCAGTTGTTGTTGTTGTTGTTGTTGGTGGCTGCCACATTTTGTTTTGTAGTTTTGTTAAGTTTAAAAGCGCATAGCCAAATGTGTCACACCAAAAAAAAATGTGTTGCAGCCTGCACTTAGGGGATCCAAGAGGGGTTAGGGTGGGGCGTTGGTGGTGGTGGTGGAGAGGGTACAACAGTATTCGGTGTGCTTTGTCTTTTGCATTTGCACATTTTGCACTTGACGCACAACAAAAGGCAACGCCATATGGCGAAGGGCGAAGGGTGGGGGGAGGGATAGTGCCGTAGAGTGCTATATTGGATTGTTGCAAAGAGACCCCTCCCCCTCTTATCACATCCAGGTGGGGCACACAAATGTCAAAACTGGGTTGAGCATTTTAATGCTGACATTCAGGCGTTTTTATACCCTGATCCCATTAAAAATGGGGAAAAAGGGTATCATGAAGTTGTGCAAAAGTATGTAACAGGCAGAAGGAAGCATCTCCGACCCCATAAAGTATATATATTCTTTATCAGCATCAACAGTCGAGTCGATATAGCCATGTCCGTCTGTCCGTCTGTCCGTCTGTCCGTCTGTCCGTCTGTCCGTCTGTCCGTCTGTCCGTCTGTATGTATGAACGCGTCGATCTCAGAGACTATAAGAGCTAGAGACTCCAGATTTCGAACTTAAGCTCGCCTAATCCCTAGGCAGTACAAGTTTGTTTTCGATTTTCGATAACTCATCCCGTTTCCGATATACACATGTGATCGATAACAATAAAATCTTGAATTTGAAAAAACTTTAGATGGCATTTTAATTATTAATCAAAATAATAACAATCTGTGAAATTTTTATTAAAATCGGTTAAGAAACACCGGAGATATGGAACCTTGAAGTTTAGTATGCACTACACAGTATGGTCGTACACACACGCACAAATACTTGCAAGCACTGACTGTACGCGTAAAATATAGGGATCAGGGTATCGTCTAGTCGGGATTTCTCGACTAGAGCCTTCTTACTTGTTTCAATTGGCTTTTTGTTTGGCGTTTTTTTTTTTTTGTTTAATTTGATGCAAGTAAAAAAAAAATTACGATAAAATAGGAAAAATATTTTTTGTGTCATTAAAAACGAGCTGCAAAAACTGAAATCCATTATAATTTCTATTTTTGTATAATATTTTTGGTGTTAAATTTTTCCCCTTTTTAGTAAAGTTGCATCGTATCATTGGAAAAACTCATCAAACGGAACGATCGAACTATAATTCTGATTGTGGTTCTTTCGATTGTTTCTTATGTCAAATTATGGTTTGTTTTGTTCTTTTGAACGAACCAAATGAACAGTTAAGCGAATCAATCGAGCGAGCTAAACAACGAAACGAACTAATCAACTGATTTAGCCGATTGAATGTTTGGTTGGCTAACAGAAGTAGCTATAAACTTATTCCTTCAATTTTCAATTTCAACGTTCAGCTTTATTACGAAAAGATCTATTTTTGTATATTATAAAATAGTAATAGTAAATTTTCTTTAAATTTAAAGAGAAGAGTTTTCCTTCTTCTAACCAATCGAAACAATCTCCTTCTCATCACTTTTTGGTTTATCTAATGAACATACGAATTTCTGTATAACGAGTTGAACTCCTTACCACAAGAGTATTTAATCTTCGTGTGGAAGATATATGTTAATATTTATTACACACGCAAACACACTCACACACACACACACACTTGAACATATTTTGTGTTTTATAATGTTTGGCAATTTGTTTTATCTATATTCTTTTTAGTTGTTTTTGCATTTATTTCCAGTTGAGAGCAGTCCACAACAATTGCACTTTTGTAATGTATTACAATTAATTTAGGCGAGTAAGATAAAGAGAGAGGGAGAAAGAGTGCGAGAGAGACCGCATATATTCACATTTTATTATTCAAAACAGCATTCGAATTACAACTAAAACAAAATAAAACAAGTGAGAAAAGTTGTCTTCAGCAAGCCGAATATTATATACACTTACAAAGTCTATTTTTGTTCATAGTAGAATCTTTTTAGAATCTTTTTTCCACAATTTAATGGAAGCGTGTAAATGATATAGTGTTTCCATCTGAATGATTTTGACAGCTGATTTAAATGGAACAAAAGACAAACCTTGAACAAATTTTCAAAATGATAGCTCTAAAACTGAGAAACTAGTTTGCATCGAGACGGTCAAAAGAACATGGCTATATCGACTCAACGCGCTATGCTGATCAAGAATATATATGCTTTAATGGGCGTTACTCTTCGCTTAGCAAAGTTAATATGCACTTTTCAAGTGTATAAAAACTAAAAATGTAAATTTTTCCGAATTTATGTAAAACGCGTTTATTTAGTGGTCAAGCATCCATGACAAACAATATATATATAAGATATATGCATGCATGAACAAACCAAACTAACTGTAAAAGTGGATTTTAATTAATATTTTGCGCACATAATTTTTGCAATTGTTTTGGTTTTTTTTTTTTGCAAATGACCAAATGGATTTATTTATTTTCAAGGGTTAGAAAAAGTTAGTTTTTTTAAAATTATATTTGCCAGGGAAGCTGCACGTTTAGCTTTGCCTAATGGTCCTTTGCATCTTGTGTTGCAAGCACATGCAAAAATTGATGACGCATGTGGCAACAAAGGGGGCAACAGGGACAAGTGGCATATAATAAATCATCTGATGCAAGCTAAACATTAAACTAACTACTATTAAATCCACACAACCCCTCCCCACCCACCCCCGCTCTCATGGCAAATGAGTTTTTGATATGATCCAAAAATAAGAAGAGAAAAGGGAACGAAAATGCATTGACTAACAGCAGTCAACCCCCCTAGCCCCTCCCTCCATTAGCCGCAGGATAAGGCAGACACACGCCCAAGCACTCCCCAGGCAGCCCATAAAAAAGAAGTAGCCTTCAAAAGGCAGGTTAGGGTGGTTTGGGGTGGATTGATATTGTTGTCATTGGTTTTCTTCCTGACTTTGGCAATTTCCGTTGCATATTTGCACAATTTATGAACATTATTATAATCATTATTGTCGAACCGAAAAACGAAAAACTCGGAACACAAAATCCAACACTCAACATCCAAACAATGCGAATTTTTCGAAAAAAAATGTTCTTTTCTTTTTGCAATTTGTATGAAAATGTGTTTTTTTGTTTTGTTTTGTCATTGGAAATTCTGGTCGCATGCGAAATTGTGTTCTATGTTTATATTTGTCATAAAAGAAATTCCAAATAATTTTTTGCCATATTGCGTTTGACTCTTAAACATTGCATTAAATATGCATTAAAATTGCCAAGCTTAACGGAATGCCAACTCATAAAAAATATTCAAATTTGACTAGAGAAAGTATCGGTCGTACACGACCAAAGGACGTTCGGTTTATATTGAAACATTATTGTGCAATTTTATAGCTTCAAGGTTATTAATTTTTGTACATCATACAATATCTTTAAAAATGGGAGCCTATATGTTATTCTTATATATAAGCTGTATTATTGTGAGTAACAAACATACATACATACTAAAATTTCTCTTATTACAGTCAATTATTATTGTGTAGAGCAATCTGTGAGCTATCAAAATCAAGGAACCCATAAAAACTTCTATGTATTTAGCTTTCCCTAAGATTCCAATAGTTCCATTATTCACATCACATTCGTCTCAAACTATACACAACAAAACAAAAGTCAACTTATCAACCCCTAAGGAACCCCCCTTTACTTCCCTTCCCACACTAATAAATCCGTTTATCAAATTAAACATTTAAAACGAAATCGAAATCATTTCATTAGCAAACATTTGCCGAAATATGTTGCCGAAATTCATTTATATATATACAATATGCCATAAATACTTGTACAAAACTTTGACGACGCGACATGAAAATTAAATTCAGCCACGCCCACAAGCAAGGACCCCTAATGTGTGTGTGTGTGTGTGTGTGGGTGTCCTTTTTATCGGTTGTGTCTGTCTGTCTGCAAAGGAAGCAAATAAAAATTCAGCTTAAACGCATGAAATCACACAAAGATACTAAAAATTTGAGCATGCAAACGGCAAAACGGATTCTGCGGCAACAACATCCACACCCACACACACAAGCAAAGAGAGGAAGAGTGAGAGGGAAATAACAACAACAATAACAGTAACAGTAACAATGTCAACTAGCCTGTGGACAAAAACAAAGCCCGACAGTTTATGACGCAGTAGGCAAAAACGTTCCGGCCTCATAAATATAAAAATTAGTTGCTGGTCAGTTAGCAACTGGCTGGCTAATAGAGCGAGAAAGAGAGAGAGGAGAGAAAGAGAAGGGAGCTGGGGCAAGTAAGTATACGGTTGACCGTTAAAATGCTCAGACGACACATTGCTCTTGTTGGCCTCGAAGGCTACGTTGGTCGCCGCCCCACAATTAATTAATTAGTTCAGTTTGACAAAAATTGTTGGGGTCAAAAACCACTAACTGACTGACCAGAGTTAGACCCTGACGCGTGCTTATTTATTATGGCAACTATTGTGTTGCACAGTGTTCAAGTGTGTGTGTGTGTGTGAGTTAAATTTAGTTCTTCTTGGTTTCTTTAATACAAATGTTTTGGCTTGCAGCTAGTTCAAGGGCACAGGGTCAGCTTTGTCAGGTTTGAGTGAATGAAAGAGGTGAGTAATGTGGATTCTGTGAGAGTGGGAGTTAAGTCACTTTGTCAACTAACATATGCAAATGCAGTGTGCAAACGATGTGGATGCTAAGAGAGTGCTCCTCACAAATGCAATGAGCGAGCGTTGCGGATGCTGATGCGAAGAGCGTGCTCCTCACACATGCAATTGTGGGATGTATTTTCATACCTCAAAATGTTGATATTCTTAATTAACGTCAGTTCCAAAAAGCTTTTACTGCTCAAGCTGGCACTAACAAGCTGCAAATTTTTGCCAACTAGTCTGGACATTGATAGCCTTAGCATTGCCTTATTAAAATGGATTTATTTTTAATGAGTTCGGGCTCTGGTCGAAAGTTAATGAGGCTGGCAAAACAAACCGCCCAAAAGGGGCGGAGACAAAGTGATTGAGGAAAATCTTTCACGTGTGTGCAAAATAAATCATCATTGTCCAAATACAAATACAAATACAATTGCAAGTTTCCTTTGGCAGTGGCTTAAATCCTGACAAATGAGCGCAAAATTTCACTCCGAGTACACAAGATATTAACGTGTATTAACAACGCTTTCTCTCCAACCCCTCCCCCCTGCCTAACACCCGGTAGTAAATGCATTAAGTCCCTGAGTAACTACAATATATAAACTACAATGATGCTGCTGCTGCTGTTGATGCTGCTGCATTGGCGTCAAATTTGCTGCTTCATTTATAAGGCTTACAGCCGCCCTCCTTGCTGTTGTTGCTATTGTTGCTGTTGTAAAAACTCATAACGAAATTAAGCATGAGTATCAACTATGGGCATCAACATCATAGAGCCACCCCTCTGTTAAGTATAAGGGTAGCATTCTTTCTTGTTGACTTCTTTTTCGCTATTTATTCCATTGACTTGCACGAAACACGAAACACGAATTATGCATTAGTTTCAACTTGTACCGCATGATTAAATGGTTTTGCCCCCTGTATACTCACCCTTTGTGGATTTAAGGGCTGCAGCTGACCCAAATGTAAGTAGAAAGGTTCCTGACACTGCTAAGGAATAAATTAATATCACATATTAAGTAGAAAGGTTCTTGACACGGCTAAGAATGTGTTCTAGGAATCAATGAATATCATATTCGAATACGTTCTTACCCCCAAATACCTAAGCTTAAATAATAAATATCCATCATAATAGATTTTAATTTAGCTGCATCATCGATCGAGACGGAAGATACCCTTGTAAAGTACCTTATAACTCAGGTAAACTGTCAAACATTTCATGTACTCTTATGTCAGCTTGGCAACTTTTTATTTTTCACATTCCTACTTGTTGAGACACCCCAAAAAAGTAAGAAAAAAAACAGGCTTTCCAGTTAGCTGGCTTTTAATAAATATAAAGCGTTAATTTGCTGCATAATTGCGCTGTGCCACACCCACTTCTAGTAGCTCCTTTATGTTTTAGCAGCTCGTTTGCTGCTTCTAGTTAAGTAGCACAGCCTCCCACCCCTTACTATTCCCTTCCCTTCTCTTCCCTTTCTAATATCATACCACACCCTTGACTGTAAGACAGACAACCATCAATGTGACTCCGCCTTCCCTTTTCTTGTTTCTTGTCTTCAATGACAGTTATTTCATTTTTCTTGTTGATGTTTTTTTCCCTGCACTCATTAAATCAAGTTAAAAAGGCGCATAGCACCCGGTTGTTGTTGTTGTTTCCGTTGTTAGCCAAGCTGTTGGAAGATGTTCTGGATGTGCGTTGGTTTTTTAGCTCGTCGTTTTCTTTGCCTTGTTCTTGCGGCAATGTTAAAAGACAACGGCACAAATTTTACACACACACACACACAACAACAACAACAACAACAACAACAGCCAACAACCACATTGAGTTAAAGGACTTAACGTCCTGGTGTACATGACTCTTGTCTTTAATTATTGTAATAACTCGGCACTCAGAGGGTTGGCTTTAATGTCCCAGCCACAAAATGATAAGATACAGTTAGACGGAGTGACAGTTTCTTTTAATAAAAATATTTAAATTGCGCATCCAACTAATTGAACGACTTATGATGGGTGTTGCTTGTACATATGTTTGCTTTTTAGCTTAATAAGACGTTAGGGAGAAGATCGTTGGTGAAGAACTCAATGTTTCCAAATATATTTTCTATTCCAATGACTAACTTCTTATAAACATTTATTCAAACCGAACAATCACTTTTCCGTTTTTATCTTTTTCATATATTTACATAAGAATTACTTAAAAGCATTTCACATTGTTACACACATTTGTTATTAACTTGTTATGATATAACACAGAGACCGCATTCCTCCATGACACAGCAGGTGCCTAGCAGGAGGCAACATTCCATTTGTTCTCTCGTCGGCCCATTATTATTATTATCCTCCAAATAGATCGTTTGGGGTTGGGTGACAACAACAGTGGGTTGTGGTTGCATATAGGCTGGCATCACTTCAATCACCTCTACCGGAGGTTGATAATACGGATCGATGACATCCACTTGATAGCCGGCGTTAAACATGATTTTGACTGCGTTGCCAAAATAACTAACTAAAATCAATGTCTAAATATTTATTGCTGTACGGCGCAATAACTTGATATTAACTAAATTGCCGGTTCACTGGAAGGTTGCTAAAAAAAATAAGTTTGGTCTACTGCTTGCTTTTTTGCGCACTATCTAAAGCTCTGGCATTTGATCAATGAGCTGTGATAATAGAAAACACAGTTCTGTGTAAGTGTCAAAAAATGTTCGGTGTATCCAAAGTCACAGTGGGATGGGGTTAATGAATGATGGGTGACCTATATCATATCTATCTTATAATGGCAGTTGTCAGTAACCTTCTACCTCACAAGAATTCAACCAACGATCCATGTGCTATAATTTTGCATTCAAACTTAATCGCTGTGTCTAACTGTAAGTCGATAGCAATCAGTCAGTCAATTAGGTCAAAGAGCTTTATATATATATGTTGTTTGTTTTTTTTATAATATTAACATTCGCATCAATTGTGCAAAGACTTTGTACCACTGTCCAATTGTCTAGCCATGCAACAGTGCGTATGAGTAATAATGTTTGGGCTTTAGATAAACAGTAAACCAAAAGTAAAGTACACACACAAATTACGGTGAATGTGTTGCGCACACAAACACAGCTGCCCTTTCCCCTTTCCCCTAACCCCTTATCCCTTACCCTTACCTTTGGTTGACCCAGAAACTTGTACGAAACCCTTGTCAAAATTTTGTGTGTTGGCGCTGCTGCGGTTGCAATACGAGAATCGAGAGAGAGAGAAAGGAGAGCGAAGCGAGAAAGAATATCAAAAGTCACATTAAATGTTTTATCAAAACAAGAACAGCAGCAGCAGGCGGCACTTTTTTGACACATTTTCAGTTTTATTGGCAAATTTGAAAAGCATATAAATAACAACTTGGAATGTGAACTTAGATTCTTTTTTTTTTTTTGTCGCTTGGTCTGCTACCAACTCGCTTCCCACACATAAAACTACTAAAATTTCTGCGGCTTTTTCAGTGCATTATTAAATTTGGCTTTTTATGAGAGCAACATGGCAAAAAAAAAATAAAAGCCTTTTGAGATTTATGCAAGACAATATGTTGCCAGAGAGAACACAAACCAACCACAGACCCAAAAAACATTATTTATAACAAATCGTAAAATTTTATTGCACGACATATATAAATGTGTGTGTGTGCGTGTGTGCGTTAGTGTCAGTGTGTCACAAGACCAAACTTAATTTAACGTTAAACATTTTAAAAGGATTTACAGCGCCCGGTTTTTTTTTGGGTTTTGAAGTTTATGTAGTATGTTCGGCTACATTATCGTGCAACAGCAACAACAATCGCCACAGCTAAAGCAACATGGACAGCAGGGACAGCAGCAACAGCCCTTATCCTTGGGCGCTGGAGCTTGTTGCACAATCACCGTCGTTGGTCCTGCTGGTGGTGGCACATTAATAACCTCGACACGTGTGCGATGATCCATTATTATTATTATAGTAAATGATTAATTTTTGGTTGAGTACGAATCGCGCGACTTGTTGCACGTTGAAAGTATCGTTGAGTACTACACTTAATGCCAGATCGCACTATTATAGCTTTGCTCTGCGCCAATCTCTAGGAGTTACTCAACTTCGAGTGCAGCACTTATACATAAAACTATATACACATAGTCTTATCTGTTGATAAAACATACAATCGCAGTTGTTATCTATTTCGCGTGGACAGCATGAAGCTCAGCATTGTTGGTATCAACCAACAAACTTGTATATATGAAAAAAATTCAACTTTGCACAAATCGAACACTGTTTTTTTTTTATAAACAATAGGGCTTTGTGTAAAGTAACTAGTTCCATTGAGCTGTTTGCTTGAAGAACTTTTTTAGACTAGTGTGGTAAAGTTGTTAATGTAAGCAATGAACTCTGCGTATACTCTATATTAATGTGGTACTTGAAACGTGTTGCGCAAGATACTTTAGCCGATTTGCCCTCTAAAAACTTTGACAGCGGGCTATGGAATTCTTATCGTTGCGTTTTTTTAGATTAATGCATAATTTTTGATTTGGATCTACTAAAAATAGTAACTATTTTGTTTGCTGGTGCTCGACAGTCAATACATTCGGAAAATCATACTACATAAGGTCCTAAGATTCGTTTAAAAGTTCCCCCGTTTCCCACACTCATTTCATCTTTAATAAACCACTTAGCAAATAAAAAATGACTCACATTCAAAATAAAAATAATTCTGTATCAATGCCAGCATTTGAGTATAACAGCTAATTACATTGTGCGAGCTTATCTAATCTATTTATCAGTGCAGTTATCAAACTAAACCAAATTACGCAATTTACATGCAAAGCATTCGATATGTACATACATATATCCAAACAGTGTGGACTTTGTAGTCATATGAATATCATATTGTCAGATCTCAATTATAAAATTTTTACTCACTTCCCAAATGGGTAGAAAGTTTGAAAGGGGCGAGGGTTGTGGGCGTTTTACCTTGCTGACTCTTGAATAAAATTAATAAAAATATATTTTTGAAACGCGCAATGGTGACGATAATTAGTGTACGTGATTCTATTTACTTCACTGCAGCAGCTTTCCAACCAAAAATTATCAAAAGGGGTGCTTTGCGTCAACGTTGATGTTGTGTGGTGTATGCCAGTCAGTGTATGTGTGTTCTGTGTATGTGTGTGTGTGTAATATGATATGCGCGTAAAAAATATAGTACGTGTGTGCGTGACAATGGCAACAACGTGCGATGACAGCAACTGTGAACTGAGAACCGAGAACTGAGACACTTCGAACTCCAAAACAGTTCGGCGAACTGTGAAATTTTCTTCCCTTTTTTTTTCGTGTTTGTGGAGTTGGAGGCTGTCGGGTGTCAAAAAATAAAACAACGCCTGCTTGGAATTTTAAAATAAGCAAATGAGTTTGCCTCCTGAATGTAGTAGTAAGGAACAGCAGCAACAGCAACAGCAACAAGGCCCATAAATATTTATAAACTTTGGCCTGTCATATAAATATAGGGTCATTAGTTGCTTGCACACCTTTCGCTTTAGGGACAACGACGTTCTCTTTGTCGTCCCCCCGGACAATAAAATCCAACTAGGCGGTCATTTAAATGTTTATAGCTATAGACAACGACAGTGTGACAGCAGCCGCTCGATTTGGGGCTTATTAGTTTGACTCTTATACAAATTTGTAAGTTGAAAGGATTAAATTTTGATAAAGTTCCTTCAATTTGCACTTGATGGGAAAGATGTTAAGACTACAACTTGTGAGGTAGATCAAATGTTAATTGGAAAAGTCTTTAAGGGGAAAGCTTCTTTAGCTATTTCTATGCCCTAACATGTGCTATTACTCAAATAACAAACACTTATATTTCTACCATTTCAATCGGTTTCAACAGATATAAAGTCATGATCACTTTCAGGGAGATCAAACGTTAGGTTAATGAAACTATTTTATATATATTATATATATTATATTCCCGCCCAAAAATGTACTATATATTTTTTCAATTTGTTATCGAACTGGCAATAACTTTTCAGTGAGATCAAACCGAAAGTAATAGAATCTTTTAAGCACTTTTAACTAGATATGCATCACACATAAAACAATCAATAACTTTTCTTATGGTTTTAGTGTGAAGAACACTTTGCAACACTAGCTAAACTTTTGAAGGGCATTCCCCGACCTATACACATACACTTATTTATAATTTAACAACGGCCAGGATCACGCCCAACTACACAACTAGGTAGGTTGGGAAACAAACATATAAAAATGATAAAGCAAAATGGCGAAAAGTGGCAGTAAAAAAAAAAAATATAAATAAAATGCGCTGCCGCAAAAGTGCCATTTGTGGCATAAACACATGCGCGCCAAAAAGTTTGATAAGACAAAAGAGGCGACTGCTAGAATTGTTGAGTGGGTGGCAAGCAGGTGAGGCCAACCGAAAAGTTTGCCAAGTGTGGCGCCACAAAAACACACACACACACACACATACATTTCGAATGGCTGGCTAAAAAATATACAACGTGGGAATGTCCCAAGGATGAACTTCTGAGCTCAGTCGTTGGGACCGCAATGTGCCACTAAATGCTGCCACTAAATGTGTGCCAAGTATTATTGCAGCTGCCTATCTATATATATTTATATATGTGTATATATATATATGTGTGTTCTTAAGGAGCTGCCTGCCTGAAGTCGTTTTTGCCTTCGCGCATAAAATTAGCACAATAAAAACCCATAAATGCGGCACAAAAACATGAAAATCCACTTGTTATAATTTAATCGAGTTGATAGAATTTTTACGACACAACTTTGCCAGGTAAATTTCTTTCTCTCTCATTCTCTCTCTCTTTCCAAATGTACGCATATATATATATATAGTTCTTTGGAGAGGCAACGCTTTAAATGTAGGCTAACATAAAAGGTGTTATCACATGGAGTCCAATTTATGGCCGACCACAAAGATACTAAAACTATAAACAAAAAATCGGAAGTAAACCAGGTACATGTAAACTATAAAAAGTTCTTTAAACCAGGCTTTTGCGTTTGTGTCATGTTCATTTAATAATTAAACTCGTTTAGCGAAACATTAATCAATTATATTAATATTTTGCAAAATTTCTTCCATTTCCATTTGACTATCCGAAGTTCTGGCTGACGCTTTACTCGATCGTTGACTGGCTATCAAGCTTATTTTGCGATTAAAATCATCCTCAGTGGATGTTAGACAAACCTCAATGAATTTGATAAGATTTGGTGACTTGAGCTGCCGTGCAACAGGCATTGCCTCCTCCAATGCCTCCTTGGTTTTTTCCACCTTATGCTGCAAAGTATTTGCCTTGATCATCTGCACAACGCTTAGGAATTTCCAAATCAAGCTATTACAGTTGTGACTCTCTGTGGGAATGTTAGATATTGTTAGTATTCGATTAAATCGTAAATCATGAACCGAAAAACCTTTTATAGCTTTGCGTGCATTGAAACAGCATTCATCGTAGTGCAATGCAGATAATTGAATGCTTGCAATTTGATGTGAAATATAACATTTCTCAATTGAATATTTGGCAAATAGCATGCGTTTCTCCAATCGCGATATCAATTTTCTAAATTTAAATATATATAAATATACATATTATTATTTAATTATGTTTGTATTATATTTTCATTCATATTTACCGGCTTTTCTTGCCTTCAACATCATCGTCGCCTTCTTGGTATGTGGAACGATCACCAAATACAAATGGTACTATATCCTTAATTTTTTCCGTTGGCAGCAACAACAATTTTCGCATAGTCTTTGAATTAAGTTTCAAGTGCTTTGGCACACGATACTGTTCACATAAAGCCAGAGCTAAGGTATTGTAAACCTCATTGATAAATTGAAATTTCCAGCACATGACACGATTCGTTTTTGTCACATAATAATCACCCATGATTTTCTCCACATAGTTCGTTAGGTTCTATAAAGCTATACATATTAAATCAAGAAAATATTTCTATGAATATCTTGTAATACCGTGATTTCCTTGGCCTTACGCAGCTTCCGGATGTGTCTCAGATCGGCAATCATATTTCGATGTGTTTGATATTGTACACGGAATAGATATGCCTCGCGTGTCTTATCAAACATTTTCTTATTGGGATACTTTAAGAAGGTCACGTAGTACAGCGGATTGCGGCATTGTAACATTTTCTAAAAAATAAAATCGATTTAGTATCTGATCCTCAGTTGAACTATAGTTCATACTAACTATAAACTGTCTGACAATTTCGTATTGTTTAACAGATAGTGTTTTTAAAAACAATTTTGAACGTTGGCATTGATCCAGCATCAAACTGGGATTGTGCCGCAAGTTCTTCATAAATAATACATCAGTCCATGAGTCGTTCAGATAGTTCTGATGGATAACATTAAAGGCACGCGCTCGGCGAGCAACTTCCAGTGGCGACAATAACTCTTCCTAAAGGTAAACAGCTTGTAGTTTTATATTTCGTTAGTTAGAAAAGTTTGAAGCTACTAACCTCGACTTCTGGTATGCTGAGTACATCACATTTACCCAGATCTCTCAATATCTTCCACATGGGACGATCATCAAGCTCTTTAGGTTTGTTTAATTCCCCCACTTTTCGTACTAGATTCAAGTTTTTCAAAAAGAACAAAGACATCGATTTGCCAGTAACATCTTTGATGACATCGTTAACCACGGTTTGGCGTGTCTGAAAGTTTTTGGCCTTAACACCAATGAAACTACGCATATTATCATGCAGTTCAACTGAACTGCTTTCAAACTGGTTCAACTCGAATAGTGCATCGCATATTTGCATATTAATTGGACAATTGGGTCCCCTTTCGACCATACCCATTTCTTAAAACTCCATGGTTAATAATCCAAAATACACAAAAAACAAAAACTTTAATAACTTACGTGCAGCATGTCGAGCATCGATCAGAGCCTCTCCGATTCTGGCCGCTTTGCGCTGTACCTGACTGCGTCGATATAGTGATATATAATCGGAGCTATCAACTTCCAATGCCTTGGTAAAGTAATGCAAGGCAAAGTTCTCGCGGCGTCGATTAAAGTAATATGTGCCCCAATCTCTGTAGATATCATGCTCGATTTCAGGAGACCAATCGAACTTGTTCCATGGAAACATGACACCATCAACGCCCGCGGCTGGAATATGGCCCACAATTGACGTCATTTTTTTAAAACGATCCTCAGATTTGGTCCAAAGGTATAAAACAAAATATTAATTCTGCAAATCTGTAAAAGTGTAAAAATTTGAATTTTAACTGTTGAGTTTTTTTATTTTTTAACTGTTTCCCACTGTTTGTGTGAAGTCTTACTGAATTTTTTTTGTATAAAATATCTAGAAAGGTACGTAGGTGAAAATTTCAAAGACCTCTAGATGAAAAGGCTTATCGTCGATTCAGATGAAATATTCAGAAAAGAAGAATGGAAACTTAATAATATATGATAAGGATAATTAATAGCTCTGGCCTTCATAAAGTTGTAAGAGCAACTTTATAGCTTTCCATCTTTATTTGACTTGAGCCTATAACAAGAAAATATTTTTTTTCAAATTAAAATGCATTGTAGTTATATGAATCCACAACTTTGATTATATAACTAAATACTTTTAGACATCTGTCGTAAAAGAATAAACCCAAGTGATCTGCTTGAATATATATGTTTTTATTTAATTAAAGCTATTGGCAGATAAATCATCTTTTGAAATAGTAGTAACCGCAGATGCTTTGCTGGAGCGTTGACTGGCAGCGTTCTGTTTTTTCATAGTATCCTCATAATTACACATTCTGCACTTCTCTATAAAGTTGATCAGTTCTGGACTTTTCAGCTGTTCCACTATAGGAAATGCATGGTCTATAGCTTCCTTAGTCCTTTCCACCTTGTGCTGCTTTGTATTTGCCTTTATAATTAGAATGACACAAAGGAAACGCCATAACAAGCTGTTGCAATTTTTTGCTTCTAAAAAAAATGTTTTTTTTTTAAATTAAAAGTATAATAAATAATTGATTTTATCAAACCTTTGGCTGCCTTTCGGGCAATCAAACAGCATTCATCAAAGCGTCCTTGTTTTAAATGAACATTCGCAATTTGATGGAGTAGATAACACTTCTCAATGGAATCCTTAACGAATACCATACGCTTTTCTAGCGCACTTATTAGTTTTCTAAGAGATTTTTGTATGAATATCGATAGTAAGTAATTGATTACATTAGTGTTTACCTAGCACGTAACGCATCTGGATCGATTAATTCACCGTCTTGGTATGTGGAACGATCTCCGAACACAAATGGCTGTATGTCTTTGAGCTTATCCAGAGGCAGCAGTAACAGTCGACGCAATGCCCTGGTATTATATGTTAACTTTTGAGGAGCACGATACTGCTCAGATAAAGCCAGAGCTAATGTATTGTAAACCTCATTCATGAACTCAAATTTCCAACACATTACACGACTCGTTTTTGTCACATAATATTCAGACATGATTTTTTCAACATACAGCGAGAGACTCTGTAAAAATTTCAGAGCGATGACAATAGAAACGGAAAGTTATCATAGTGTAATACCTTAACTCTCTTTTCCTTTCTCAGTCGACGAATTTCTCGAAGATTTGCAATCATATTCCGATGTGTCTGGTATTGTATACGGAATAGATAAGCCTGTTTACTTTTTTCCAGCATTTTCTTATTCGGAAACTTCAAGTAGCTAACATGGTACAGAGGACTACGAGATTGTAACATTTTCTGCAAGCAAAAGTAGTATATTTGATTGTAAAAAAGTGAAAAATATGAAACGTGTTGCTTACCATAAATTGTCTGACAATATCGTATTGCCTAACAGACAGATTATGTAGAAAAGCCTTCGAGCGCTTGCACTGATCTAGCAGCAAACTGGGATTATTAAGTAACTCTTTCATGAATACAACATCCATCCAGGAATCATTTAAATAAGTCTGATGCATAACATTAAAAGCGCGCTTCCTTCGAGCTTTTTCCAATGGGGATAAAAGCTCTTCCTAAAAGAGGTTTAAGTTAGAGGTATGGAATGATTTGAAAAACTGACAAAAACTACCTCCTCTTCAGGTATACTAAGTATATCACATTTCTTTTGCTCTCTCAATATTTTCCACAATGGACGCGGATCTATGGTTTCCTTTGCTTTATTTATCTCTCTAACGCGTTCAACCAGTTTAGAGTGTTTCAGGAAGAACAGAGACATCGATTTGCCCGTAACATCCTTAATGACATCATTTACCTAAGAAAAGGATTTAAATCAAGTTTATCTCGATGTTTGTACAAGCAATCTTGTATTCAATTACCACAATGAGACGCTTTTTGAACTTTTCCACCTTGACGCCACTGAATATTTGAGTGTTGTTAGACAACTCTGAAATGCTTTGCTCAAAATCGTTCAAATCAAAGAGAGCATCACATATCTGTAGACTTATAGGAGCATTGGGTCCAGTTTTTGTTTTGGCCACATCTAAGAAATATGATTGTATACAAACTATGCACAGTAAAAAGTTGTTTCCTCTACGTACTTGAAGCTCTTTTTGCATCATTTAATGATCTTTCGATTTGAGCTGCCGTTCGCAAGGCCTTACTGCGTTGATATAGAGTCATATAATCGTATTCATCAATCTCCAACGCTTGGGTATAATAGTGCGAAGCCAAATTCTCTCTGCGTCGATTGAAATAGTACTTGCCCCAATCTCTGTAGATATTATGCTGTATATCGATGGGCCAGTCAAACTTCATCCAATCGGGTAGTGAACTTGCAACACCTGCCGGAGGTGCATGAATAATGGAAAACATTTTGCTAAAATTATTATTATTATTTTTTTGTATTTATATTTTATATATTTCTAATATTTTTTTTAATTTAAAAAAAAAAAATTTTTTTTTTCATTTATTTGGATTTTTTTACAACTACTACTGATTTCGAATGTGCATTTTCAAAACTCAAGACTAACTACAGATAAAACAAAGAGCTCTCGATGAAAAAGTTGAAAGCATTTGAAAATGCTTTCTAATTCAGCTGTTATAAGAATTGCTTGATAACAATATATTATTATGCCGTCAAAGCATTGCTATTTGTATGCAGGTGCTGCGTGTTGTGGGACAGGCGTGCAGGTTTTTTCGTTTTCGTTTCCGTTTCAAATTTGAATTCTGTCACACTTCAAATAAGCACCTTGCAACTGGAAAGGCCACGCAACGCAACCCAAAACATATTATTAAACACTAAACTAAAAAACTATGTGCTAGAAGCAATTTTTAACCGCAAGTCATGTGACAGAAGTGGCACAAACATACTCTGACCTCCGAACTCCGACCACTTTATTGGCTTCTCGCACTCGGAGTATAATAATATAATTGTGCATGTGCCTGGCCAAGTGTAAGAAATCACTTAAAACACACACAAACACCCAGTTAAAAGTTAGTGTTTGTTGGGGATTACGTATACGTAGAGAGCGACCACAAAAAGGCCAATGATAAGTGTTAAGAGTCGTAGGCGTCGTTCTTTACTATACACACAAACGCAACTCAACGCGAACATAAATCTAATGTATAATAAATTTAAATAGCGAATTCATGCAAAATGGCAACTCAAGTGTGGCCAGTGCCCCTCTCGCTCTGGGGTTTGCTTTTCATTATGGACCCGCCTCGTTTTTGGCTGTCTCACGCACATGAGGCCGAGGCCGACAATGACTACACTTTAGCGGCAAATTTGTGCGCATTGTCGCCGTATTATTTGCTATTATTTATGCCTTTTCCACTATTTACTTCCCTTTTCTTTTTTTTTTTTGTTCCCATTGTTGTTATTGCTCACACGCCATTGCTGTGGTATGCAAAAGTGGACGCAAACCACTCCTTATACTCTGTCAAACCAAATAAACGCAACCCAACTCCTAGTTGTCAGTGCCAGTGGCGTAGGCGGGCAGATAAGTGAATAAGTTTTGGGTTACTATAAATTTTTAGTTTAAGTCTTTTTGGCAACATTTTATATAGTTTATCAAAATTTTTTTAAAATTGTTTTCCTTGTGCTAACATTCATTTCTCAATTTTATTTTAAGTAATATATTATGCCATAAGAAACCCCTTTTCCTCTTTATTATTCGACGTCCCTGTTCGCATTCGGCTGGCGTGCTAAGCATTTGCGCTTGAAAAAGCTCGCGTGGATTTTAAACATTTTCACACAACATTCTCATATTTAGACGGCACACATCAGCGACAATTGAAAGCCAGCTGCCCCACAACCTAAACCACAACCAGAACCAGAGTCAGAGTCAGAGTCAGAGCCAGTGTCAGGGCACCACCATCCGGATAACTTGGCGGTAATGTAAGCTCCATAAGCCAAATAAAGGACACACACTAATAGCATGCAACACACGCGACCAAAGCGCCCAGCAAACGTAAATCTGTGAAATGTAATTGTTTGCCATGAAGAAAGGCAACTGAACAGCACAGCACAGCACAGCAGAGCACAGAAACCAAATTCGACCCAAAACCTCACCCTGCTCGGCTAAAGGCATTTTAAGTAAGTTTTTCCTCTTTCTGTGTGTGTGTGTGTGCCACATTCGCATTTTGATAATCGCTCGGGCCTCCAACGTTCAAGTCGAGTCCCTGTCGCTGATATACAAATTGGCTTTTGCAATGACTTTATACATTTTACGAGCAACAGCGGCCCTTTCGAGTGGTTTTTTCTTCTTTCTTCTTTTTTTGCATTTTTATCGAGTATTTCTCCCGTGACTCGAACTCGTGCTGCTCTAGTTGAGAATGTGCTACGAGTTTGGCGCACTCTGATGCGATTATAAAGGCTAAATTGATGCAGATAAAATTAATTGAATTCAAAAAGCCAAATCCGCTGCCCTTTTTTTTCCCTATTTCTCAACTTTTTTCTGCTTTTTTATTTGTGTGTGAGTGTGATTTTATCCAGATAGTTTGGGCCAGTTAGTTGGTTAGGTCATGCGAGAAAGTATCTTAAATGTGCCCTCAATCGATGGGCAATACTCATATGTGGGCCAGACGTTAATGTGACAAAAAATGTAATTAAGACATTTTAAATATGTTATATAAGAAAGGAAAATAAACTGCTAATAAGTCAACTATTAGTTACATGAAAACTGATAATAACCCATAAATTCTGTTTAAGCTCTTCCAATTGTTTGATTATCTTTGTAAGAACTGTGCACAAGATAAAAACCAACTTTGAGTACGGAACCTGCACATCATTAACGTTGAAGAAATGATTTTATTTACTTTAAATATTAATATTGTATCCAAAGTTGACTAACTTGAAATAAAAGATATTTATCAAAGATATTTTGCTACACCTCCGACATTCTATGAAGAAACAATTATCTTAAAATGTTCTCATACTTCATATGGGGATTTTCAAAACAAAAAGACCAATAATCAAACATCAAAGCTCTCTATATATTACAAATTCTCATAGTATTTATTAGACGTTGCTCATAAAAAGCCAACTTTGCTAAATGAATAGTCAAAACAATTGATTAGGACGACAAACCCACGTCTAGATTAGATAACAATCTTATGTGAAGAGCCCCCATAAAAAGTTCTAAGTAAAGTACAATATTATAAAACTTGTGCAGCCATCCAGGAGAATTCAGTAGTACACGGTTACTTTACCCGTTCGAGTCAACTAAGAAAATGCCACCACCACCAGAACAAAATATACCAACTGGACTGGGAAAGTTATTGTCGTTTGTATTACCTGGAACAACGCAAACTTCATCATCCCGAACCTCCATATTACCAGCCGAAACATCAACATCTTCAGTCGGGACCTCCACATCTTCAGTCGGGACCTCCACATCATCAGCAGGGACCTTCACACCATCATCCGGAACCTGCACATCATTAACGTTGAAGAAATGATTTTATTTACTTTAAATATTAATATTGTATCCAAAGTTGACTAACTTGAAATAAAAGATATTTATCAAAGATATTTTGCTACACCTCCGACATTCTATGAAGAAATAATTATCTTAAAATGTTCTCATACTTCATATGGGGATTTTCAAAACAAAAAGACCAATAATCAAACATCAAAGCTGTCTGTATATGACAAATTCTCATAGTATTTATTAGACGTTGCTCATAAAAAGCCAACTTTGCTAAATGAACAGTCAAAACAATTGATTAGGACGACAAACCCACGTCTAGATTAGATAACAATCTTATCTGAAGAGCCCCCATAAAAAGTTCTAAGTAAAGTACAATATTATAAAACTTGTGCAGCCATCCAGGAGAATTCAGTAGTACACGGTTACTTTACCCGTTCGCAGTTGATCAAGTAAAAACACTTCAGCAATGGATCATCATCACGGACCTCCTCACCACGGATCCCCGGGACATCATCATGGACCACATGATCACCATCATCATGGACCGCCACCACATCATCATGGACCACCGCCGCACCACCATTGTCCTCCGCCGCATCACCATTGTCCTCCACCGCATCAGGCTGTTCCACCTATTTATCATTATGAGCCGCCAAACCATGGCTACCCGCCTCCACATCATCATGGACCCAGGCCTCAGCCCCGTTAATTTAGACTAATATCAGTTATTAAGTAGCTAAAAAAAAAATTTATCATTTCCTGGAATGTGCTTTAGATTTTTTTTTTAATCATATGTGATTATTTCACTTCAACATTTCTTATTTCATGTTCTCAAAGACTTCTTTTGTATTGAAAATATAACAAAAATAAAAAACTTTTTGTATTAACTAACACCACAAAAAAACAAAGAAATAAAATAATTTCATTTGCTTTTTGTAATACTTTTTTTTCTGCATCTTCATTTTGAAGATCTAGTAAAGTTTATAAATGTTTAACTGATTATACAAGAAAAGAAGGTTTTAAATGGTGTAATATTAATAAAACGAAAGCTTCTTATAATAAAGATATTCAAGAAAAAAAAACTATTTCTGTAAATTCTTTCATTAGTCAAACTAAAGATTCACCTTGTTCATAATTGCTATTTCTTATCAGTTTAAAGGGCTTAGTCAAAGCATTTTTTATTTCTAGGGTTTTTTTTTGTATTTATTGCGTATGACTAATAATATGTACATGCTAAAATGCAGTTAGTCATACCCTGTTGTAGTTTACTTAAATAAAATTTCTATTGATTAGCAAAATATTATACTTGACATTAGATAAGTTTTATCTAAGCCAATATATTTGCGGGCTATCTAGAGGAGGGTTTAGTAAGCTCCAAAAGCTCGCACGAGTCGCACGTGAAACATTTAAAAAACGTAAAAATGCCACCACCACATGGAGGACATGGAGGAGGACATGGTCATGGCCATGGAGGACATCATCATGGCGGACATGGTGGACATCATCATCACCATGGACCACCACATCATCATCATCATCATCATGGACATGGACGTACCCGTGTCTTATGTTGCACCATCTTATAGAGCCTATCGCTGGAATTTTGTAGCTGTAATGTGTTCGAGAAATAAAAGTAGTTTAACTTCAAAAAGATAATTAGATGTTTAATTAGTCAAATCAAGTGTCGTCTCTTAAGCCAATTAATGAGCGGCTAATCATTATGACTAAATACTTTAAAACCTCAAAAGCCGCTTACACGGCTGTTACTCTTTTGTGTATCTATAATATATACAAACATGATTATTATGCGATTAATTTTGTGTTGCCTTGCGTGTCGATTTCTGTTCAGTGCATGTGTGCGTGTGTGTGTGTGTGTGTGTGTGTGTTAGTATGTGTGGGTGGATGGGCAAACACATACACAGACGGAGGCTTCGCCGCTTTAATTTATAGCAGTCAAGTTGAAGCAGACCAAAGTGGGAGTAGAAGAGTGAGAGAAAGCGAGTGAGACGAAGAAGAAGAGAAGACATACAAGTGCCATAAATTCTGGCAAAGGAACACATTATTTATACTGTCAACTGGCTATATTTGAAACGGAATCCAACACTACCTATAAATAAGTGCATTACCCAGCCAAAAACGATTTGGGCGAGTGAAGTACTAATAGAAGCAGAACCCGAAACATGTAACGCTCATTTT
The DNA here is from genome assembly GCA_035044605.1 of Scaptomyza cyrtandrae. NCBI lineage: Eukaryota > Metazoa > Arthropoda > Insecta > Diptera > Drosophilidae > Scaptomyza > Scaptomyza cyrtandrae. The sequence continues at coordinate 1,300,847 of JAWNNS010000642.1, forward strand.
GGTATAAGTCTTCATTAGCGGTTAAAAGGCTGACCTACAATGGCTAACTGGCTATGGCAATGGCGATGGCGATGACGATGGCGATGGGTTTTTCATACGCATTGAACTGTCGCCGCAACGGTTAAAGCCGGAAATGCCCAAAACAACAACAGCAATAACAACAACAAAAGCAAAAGCAACACAAACAAGACCAACAACGTATGCGCTGTGAAAAGGACGAGCTGAACGAACAGAAGGAACCAAAAAGAAAAAAATGCTTAAAGTTCAAATTAAGCACAACAGCTGGCGAAAAATTGAATTGAAGGCAACAACAACTACAGCCAGCCAGCCAGCCAGCAACAATGTCGCTGCCACTCTCCCCGCTGCCTCCCACCGCTCCCGTTCGTCTACTGTTAGAGACCAACCCAAAACATTTGAGCGACAACAGCAACGAGGCTGCTAAGGAAAAACCAAATAATACAACAAAAATAAATATATACTATATAGATAGAGTATGGTAAAGAAAAAAAGAAAACGAAGCATGCTTCAAGGCGCCGAGGCGGCAAAAAACACGACCTTAACTCGTTGCCAACAGCTGGCTGAGAGACAGCGAGCGAGAGAGAGAGAGAGAGAGAGAGAGGACTACGCAAAAGTTAATATCTCTCAGCAGAGAATTCGCTCTTCCCGCACAGTGGCGCCACTCGTTAGACTAGCGTTTAGTTTTTGTACTAGCCAAACGCATGCGTCAAAAATTTCGAGTGCAATTATAAACAGAGAGAAGGGCATTCAAAACCAAATTGTCTTTTAGTGTTTTGTAGAATGCTTTGAGGTTTGGGTCGCTAAAATTTTCATTGCCAGCCCAATAAGATAAGAAAATACGTTTATTGTTATGATATAAATACGAAAATTTCTTGAATTTGACGGAGAAACCCAAAACCCCAAACAATCTTATCGTTTCAGCATGAAGTGTACGTAGATAGAAATTTTATAACGTTAAGTGCATATGTTATAGATATATATATATAGAACGACATGTTCTTGTTAATCATGTAGTTGACTATATGTAGTATGCATTTATTATTCTAATCTATGAATAGTTATTCACCTAATGATATTGTGACTAAAATGTAGCAGGAAAGATTTGTTTTTGGTTTTTGTTTTAGTAAAGAAATTTAAAGATAGATTAAAACATTTTGTTGACTTATATGAGACAAAAGATTCTCTTGAAAAACGCTTAAAAATTCTTCGGCAATATTTTGTATTATTTATTTAACTAAAAATAATCCGCAAAGGAATTTCCTGTATTATTTCACCCGTCTAATTAGTTTAAATGCACTTTTATGTATATATATACAACTTAATTGTACAACATTTCCATATTTTATTTGACACGCTTCCATTTTCTGGTTGCGATTCGCTTAATTTACAACCTAGGAAACTACTATATATTTAATTATATATGCACTTGCAAAGGTTCCATTATGTTGAAAAGTGGCTGGTCGGGCCATATCCTAAGCATGTAATTATAAATGTGAGTGTTAAACTTAGCTAGCGTTGAATGCCACGCCCACACCGCCTCACCGCCCCACACAAGATTAAATAACACAGGCTGGCGAATGGGTAAGGCGGTACGGCCAAGTACGGTGCTCTTGCTGCAATGTAGTGCATAAATTATGTTAGGCCAAAGTGCAAGCAAAGTTATTTGCAACATAAACCTTGCCACACAAACGTACAGCGTTTGGTTTGTTAGAAAGATTAACGCATGCATTTTTGTTTATTTTTTTAATGCCAACAGCTCATAAAAACACACACACGTACACACACACATACGAGTGAAAGATACTTATACTAAGCCGTCTGACGCGAACCGTGCAACGGAAGCTGCGCCTCTGTCATGTGACAACGTTTTTGGGTGTTGGAGGTTGGAGGGGTTGGTTGGTTGGTTGGTTGCGACTGCTCATGGCGGCCACTTCACTGACAATAATAAGCGCCACAACAGCAACGGATGCACGAACGTTGAAGGTGCGAGAACCGTGGCGTCTGTTAATGATAATGATGACAGTCTGTCGCCGGCTTTACCTTGCTTTTGCTGCTGCTGCTGCACCTTATGTTCCTTGCTGTAGGACACTCGGCGCGCTAGTTAAAGTTTTAATTTGGCATATTATAGTGGCTGTAGTGGCGCATCGTGCGCTCGTTAGACACGGATATATGGTTATGAAGAGATAGAGATAGAGATACCATATGCCGTATTATGCGCGAATACACAAGACCACAAGTGCATCATAGAAAGCAGCAACAGCAGCAGCAGCAGCAGCAGAAAGAAAAAAAATTACTAACTAAAGCGGACACACCACAAAAGACACATAAAATGGGAAGTGGCAGCACAAAAAGTTAAGAGCTCTGGCATTGAACTAAGCAAAAAGAGAGATGATGTGAATATTAGAGCTGAGTCTTTAGCAAACACTATATTGATTTAAAGGTTGAATAGTTTGTCTGTAGAATGTTTTTTGAAATGACTTTAAACTTTTTATAGACACAACTAATTCAAAACGAGACTAAATTAGCTGATAGTGCTGAAGGTTAGATGCTAAAAGTTAGATAATTTGTCGGTAGAACGTTTTTTTTAACGGTTTTGAACTTATCATAGACAGATCTTACCCAAAACTTTGCCGAAGTGGATACAACTTAAGAGTTCTGGCATGGAACTTGTAAAAGAAATAATCTGCAGCTAAAAATCAGTCTAAGGGTTAAATAGTATTCATCTAAAAGTGATATCCTAGTTGAGAACATTGATGAAAATACTGCATTTACAGTTTATAACACAATTTTAACACGAAATTCATGAAAAAATTCTTCCCAAAAATATTATTAACTTGAAGATGAGTCAGAACTTTCCAAAGTCATTACTTCCTCAAAACTTAACCGAATATTAAATGCGATACCTCAAAAGGCATGGCTTAGCAAATAGATAAATACTGCATATCCAGTTTAAATTGTAATTTTGACTCGAAAATTATTTAAATTTAAATTTATATTTTAAGCTGTGATTTAACTTGATGGCCAACACATTGCACTGCGAAATAACCACAAGCAGCAGTCATTTACTTAAAACACAAAATTGGGAACCATTAAATGCCATTATATTCTGAAGCGTAAGTTATTTTTTCTCAGATCTCTTGTTGATTTGTTTGGTTGTCTTTTTATCCTCTCGCTGATTTCTATATGCTCACACTTTAAGCCATTTAGCAAATTATGTGCGAGTTGCTTTAACCCTTAAGAAAAGCAAGGCAACATACACAAAAGCAAAGCTAAGAAGCCGGATAACGAAAACGAAGAATGCTAGCAAGATAAGGCAAGCGGGAGGGCAACATTATTTGGCAAAGCATTTTCAATTCAATCAAACGCCCACTAACAAAAAATGCAAATACATACCCAAAAGACAGAAACACACACACATGCACATGCACACATCCGTCTATATATACGCACATGTTGGCATTTAAATAAAAATAAACATGGCAAATGGTTAGAAATACTTTGAAACACTTTTAAGCATCATTACATTAGCAAATTTTTCTCTTTCTCTCGCTTTGCAGAAAAGGGAAATAAATTCAACAACATACAAAAGCACAAAGCTGTGGAGCAAAGCACAGATTTTCTGCGAATAGGGCAAAATGTGGGCGTGTTATTCACAGTTACTTTATTTTCTCCGCAAATTTTTATTACAGTTGAAAATGCCTTTAGTGTGTTTGTGTGTGTGTGTGTGTGTGTTTGGTGGGTGTGGCTTTAAGAACATACGATTATGGCCACTTCTTTTCTTTTTTTCCTTTATTTTTTGTTCAGCTGACGGTTTTTGTGTGTGTGCCATTTTCTAATTTACATTTAACACAAATGTAATTATTGACAAACGGGCAAAATGCTCTGACAACACGTAAAACGCTATGCACCACCAACACAGCACCACTAGCCGAACCACTAGCAAAGCCATCAACGTTGTTGTGTTCCTATGTAATTGTCGTTATAATAAATAACTTCAACTGTCCAACACTTGACACTTGACATCAACTGCAACGGAAGCAAACACACACAAAAAAAATTACAGGAACGACAGACAAAAACGATTTCAATTGGCAAAACTCTTTTAGTATATACCCTGTTATCCTTCTTAGCAAAGTGTGTTTAAAAATACTAATTAAAAGAAAGTTACAAATATTAGTGGATTGTAGATAGATGGGAGTTTGTGGTAGAAAAAGTATTTTAGTCATTAGTATCAATCTAACAATTTATCTTTGTTAACGGGGATATATAAATATGATATAATGATGTTTTAAAGTTAGGATCTGATCACACATCAACGGAAACTTGATTTCAGAAGTTTTTTTCAAGCATAAATAAACTCATTCTAAGATTATCAGCTAAGACATATGAGTCTCTATAGTTTTTTCGGAGGATTGCTTCACTCAACTCTAAAAAACAATTGAAAGATTTTGAGATTTTAGATTTAGAGAATAGAAAAGCTTTCTGTATGACTCTAATAAACTATTTTTGCTACCTTTTATAAGTTTCAATTATAATATAAAATATACTTTGGATTGAAGCACATTTTCTTCAATCAACAATTGAGTTTCCTTGAACTTCAACGTTATATCTTCAACACTCAATATACCCCATTGCCAGTTCTTCGATAGGGTATTGCAAAACCACCAAACTCGACTCGACCGCATGCAAAGTGCCAGAAAAACAGCGCCGCATATTTCAAACGGGACACATGTAAAAATGCTGAAGCGCTGATAAGGACATTAACATTTGCACAACAACACAGAACAGCATATAGTTAGAGGAAGGGATGTAGTAGTAATGCAGGGGGGGGAGGAGGTAAAGGCATTCGAATTCGTATGTGAAACATCAAAAAAAAACTTTACCGCGTCGCTTTTGACACGCAAATTTATAACAGCAGCAACAGAAACTTGTTGTAGAGCCTCAATCAAAAAAAAAAAAAAGTTCACAAAAAAAATAAATACTTAGAATCGAGCAGAAGAACATGTAAAAATAAAAGGCAGCAAAAAAAAATTTATTTTCTTGTTGTTAACGCATACAAATGCAATTTAAATTTACTTATTTAGAACCCCGCGGGAATTTTTTTGAAAATTATTTGCCTTTTCACGCAAATTTAGCGACCATTTTTCTCCTCTTACCCACTCTTTCCCGCTCTCTTATACAGGTGGGCAAACCAATTGGAGTTTACATTGTTAGGACGGGGTGAGGGGGTGTGGGGATGGCAGCACCCTCTGACATGTGCTGCACAAGTTTTTTTTTTTCGTTTGGACGATTAGAAAATGCTTCGGAACAGAACCAAAACGAGCCAAGTAAAAGTAACCCAAAAAAGGCTCTGACAAATGCTTTGGCTAGCAAACGATGTTGTTGTTGCTATTGTTGTTGCTTCTGTGGTGATTAATGACGTTGAATGCTGTGAAAGCAGTCAACAGTGGGTGGGCAAAAAGGACGGGGGGTTGGCTGCCTGCTTGGCAGCTTAATTTAAAATGAAAATTGTACTTAATTTCTAGCGTAGCTTAGAGCAGACGAGTTGGGCTGGGGAACGAGGCAAGGAGAAGACATCTGTGTGGCGCTGCGAGACAGAGAAAGCAACAGAGAGTGAGATAGAGAGAGTGAGTTAGAGCTTATGGAAAAGCCATTGGGCAACTCCATTTGGCCGCCAAAGCAATGCTTATTGTTCTACGTTGACTCTATTTATAACGCCTTACAGATAATTCAAGCGTTAAGCATAGTACATAAATTCTTTTGCTCCGAGCTTTAAATAAACATAAAGCTGTCATAAGCGCAGCGAATATTGGATAAGTGTATTTAAAGATTAAAAAATTAAAGAAAATAAGACTTGAATATATGTAAAAGTTCATAGCAGCATGAAAAAACTTTTTGCCCGACGATATCAAATATTAAGAAATTCAATTCAAGTTTTAAAATTGCTTTCATTTACGATTTGAATCTAAATATGTCAGAGCAATCAATGAAAAAATTATTTTTAATACTCACACAAAAGCTTAAAATAACTCAAGTACCTAAAATAACTTTTTGCCAACTTATTCTTGACAAAGTGCTTTTTAGCATATGTCAGTTTCTTATAGCATTTTAAGCATAACTTTCGACTTGTTGTTGGTTGAACCGCAAGCAAATTGAATTAAGATTACCACGTGAGGATTTCAAAGAATTTACACAAAGTCAAACAAGCTTTAGTTTATTATTATTATTATTATTATTTGGTTGGGTTTGGGGCGTTGGCAAATTTTCAATCGCAATCTTTTTTTATCCTTTTGTTTGGTTTGGGTTTATTTCTGTTTGGCGCAAAAGCTACTTTATTTTGACAGCAGACAAACAAATGTCAGAATTGAAATTAAAAGGAAAGCAGCGACAGGCGAACAGACAAGAATGGTACGTTTTGGGGCAGGGCGGGGGGTAGCAAAAACTTGCTCAGCGAAAACATGAAGAAGAAGACGAAACAGCTAGAGAAGTGGCAGGCGCATTACGCATCAGCGCCAACAACGCGCCAGCTTCTTTGACTTCTTCCTCGTTTCCCATTCTCCTTAGTTTGGAATTGTATTCACTTCTAACTTCACACCCACACGCATTGCTCTCTGCTGACTTTCTTGCATTTGCCAGTTACTCCGGTTCGGTTTGGTTTGGTTTGGTTTTGTGTGGTGTTTGTTTTTGTACATTTCACACAGCGTGAAATTTTCTAAATGTCATTTTGCTGTCATCTCGTGGATAATAAGATTACAACTACGTTGAAATAATAGGATTCAAATGAAAAAACTTTGCCGTCGTCTGTCTTTTACTTTCCTCTCTCTCTCTCTCGCTCTGTCTTCCACTTCTTTGCAGATCTCAACTTTCAATACGACTTACCACATACCTCTTCCCCCCATCTCAACCTTCTGTGAGCTTTGGGCAAAGTGCAAAGTTTCATTTGGTCTGCTGATTGAGTAGTGTGATAATGATTAAGCAGCTGCTGGCGAGTACTAACTCCCGCTAAGTCTGTTACACCTCAAAAACAAAAAATAAAAGAATAAACAGAAACATAAATAGTAAAAGCTGAAATGATCTTGAGACCACACTTCAGACCGTCTGCATGTATAATTGATTTGATCGTCCGACTTCGCAAACATATAGAAATGAAAATAAAAACAAAACAAATTCGCAAGAAAACAATACTTTGCTTTCATAGAGCTCGCCCGCAGGCTATACGTTGACGAAAGTACGTGCCATTGAGGTACAAAAAATAAGATAGTTAAAAATAATAATAGGCTAAGAAAAGCAAAAAAAAAGCGAGAGCTTCAATAAATCATTGCCTCGGGTCCATTAAACAATGCAAACCGGTTGTCATTAGCCGAAAAATGTGACACTATAAAAGCTGAAATTTGTTCTCCATCAAACATCAGAACCTTTTCAACGTTCTAACAACTCATAACAAGTCAAAATGAATCCAATTTTTGTGATCGCTTTGAGTGCTTTGTGTGTGGCTCTGGTTGTGGCAACTGTAAGTACCCGAAAGCAGTTTAAAAGTACAGTAAGTAAATCTTAAATCCTCTCGCATACACAGCCCATTGAACTGACCGAGGAACAAAAGGCTCTGACCAAACAGTATGGGGAACAGTGCAGTAAGGAGATCACCCTTACCGAAGAGGAGACGGCCAAGGTGAAGGCTAAGGACTTTAAGAATCCTACCGAGAACATCAAATGCTTTGCCAACTGCTTCTTTGAGAAGGTTGGCACCTTGAAGGACGGTGTTGTTCAGGACGAGGTTGTCCTTAAGAAACTGGGCGCCATCATTGGTGAGGAGAAGACTCGTGAGGCTTTGACCAAGTGCAGTGGCATCAAGGGTGAAAATAACTGTGATAAAGCAGCCAAGTTGCATGAATGCTTTGAGTCCGTCAAGCACATCGAATTTGCGGCTTACTGACAAATTGTAATTAATTTATGCTTGCATTGAAAAACAATAATAATTACTGTATTTCATAATAGACAAAACAAAATGTGTTTGCTTAAGGGATGGTGGCGGTGGTGATGATTGAGGGTGTATCTGTGTGCGAATCGATAACCCAATTGAATTGCATGTCCTTACCGAATGCCTTACTTGCACTGTGAGGACGTGAAGGTAATGCCTTACTTTGGAATGTGTTTTGCATTTGCTAACACAAAACTTAAGTGAAATAATAACATTCAGTTTTGCTTCTTAGAAAGCTTTTGAAAATCAAAAGGTTCTTTGAAATGGATTTTAAAGCTTAACTTAATATGAAATATACATTAATCATCGGTATATCAAAAAGAAATCATCTTCATAAAATTTTTATGGGACAAAATAAGAAAAGAAAAAAGTTTCTCAGTCGAATTAAAATCTGTTAAAAAGTTAAGTTGAAATCAAATCAAAAGTCGAACACAATTGAAAACCTTACTCAAGATTGAGTGAGGAGTTTTGTAGGGTTCAGCTTTACAGAGATCCGACTGGGTATCCTTTTCTTGAATGGTTGGCTTTCACTGTGATGCGTCACAGTTTGTCACAGCTTAATTGCAGCTTTAGTTGGCCTCTGGACTGGGCGCAAGCCAGCAGCTTAAATGGATTATGTATACATATTTGTACATACATATTGTACATGCATATACAATATATCTATAAAAGTGTGCTTGTGTGTGTGTGTGTTGGCTCATTTGCCATTTTCAATTTGCATAATTAAATGCACAATACTCGTGTATGTGTGTGTGTGCTCCTCCACACCTTCCCCTCGATAATGCTGCAAATGCGTTAATATTGTAAAATAACTTTATTATTTAACGGATTTTGCCGCGTGATTGCTGTTATTGCTCGCTTATCATTTATGCAAAGTGCAGTTGCCTTCATCTACCCCTTAACTTTCCTCACCTCCCCTCATATTTAAGCCTTAAGTGCCTTAGACACGCACTGCTCAAAGTTATACATATAATCACAACTGTTTCCACTTTTTGGAACGCTGGCAGTACAACTGGTCAACTGACTCTTGATCTTGTCCAGCGGTGCTTTGTTGTACTTTCTCTGGACATAATTGATGATGGCTTCGGTATTCTGTTTACCCTCCGCCGTGATTAGACCCAGTTTCTTGTACAGACAATTGTGATAGCACTTGAATCCTTCGGAGCCATTTGTCACATCCTTGTCGGCCGCAATAAGTGCCGCCTCGGCAGCAGGAACCTTCAACTCCTTAATGCAAGCCTGCTGCAAACCCTGATAGGCAGCCATCTCAGCAGCACTTTGCGACTAAGAATTATATATATTTATATCAAATACTTACTATATTAATACTTTACACTTACCACAACCAGTTCGTAGAACGAGCAAACCACAAAAAATGTAACAAAAATCTGTACTTTCATCTTGTTGGATTATTTTCGAACTGGTTTATCAAACATTTCAAGCTGCTTAAATAGCTGAAAGTTGTACATATCAGCAGCGTGTGTACGCTATGTATTTACCACTTATTTATTTGATTAAGTTGTTAAATTATAATTTTATTTAATTTCAGGTTGAAATTTTCTGCAATTTTCTTTGAAACTGTTAGCAAAAAAAACTAGCGTTAAATTTGTCTTTCCTGCATTGGTTTTGCAATTGAGTAAACATTGTTTTTTAGCATTGTGTATTTTTTTAACAATTTGTTTGTATGTTTATATACTGAGTTGTCAAATGCTTATAGCTCTGTTTACCATTGTTTTGTTTTTCATTTTCTTGGAAATAAATAATTTTTTTTGTGGTTTTTTAATTATTTGAATAAATAAATATTTACTGTTTAATTAAATTGTAAAATTGAATGAAAGAAAGAAATTATATATATATATTTGATATGTTCGAATGCTGTATATATATATATATATATATATATTTATTTATATATATATCGAGTCAACGGCCAAAAAAACAAATGAAAATTTGAATGAGCAGCCTAAAAGCGTGCTATAATTTTTATTGAACAAATTTTTAGTTTCCACACACAAATAAAATAAATGATAAAATCATATACATATTCATTTATATTATCAATATTATCTAAGATTGTGTTGATGTTTCTTCACCATAACGCCAAAGGGCATTCAGGATCTCATTAGCCTTTTCAGCCGGTTCACTAAAACCATTTTCATTAACACTGTCATTATCATTATCATTTGCACCGTCATTGTATTCATTGTCGCTACGCTCGATGATCGCACGAAGTCGTTGCTCCGCCTCCAGATTCTTTAGATGATAGTAGCATAAGTGTAGCTTGTAGGCAGCCTCACAACGATTCTTGCTGCTCATTTCCTTGCAGTCCTGAAGATCTGGCTTCAAACGTAGCATTAGATTCTGTAGCTGCATTCGGAATGTATCCTCCAGCATCATGTCAGGGTGCACCAGGCCCAAATTCTCGTATAAACAACGCACAAAACACTGTAGCGGCTCATTACGCTTTAGATACAAAGCTGGTGTTGCACTGCTATATCCGAAATCACCCAGATTATTGTCATTCAGATCAACGTCAGCGTCGGCAGTTTTCGGGACCAATTCATTCTCAGTGTTGGTGTTATCATTGAAGAGCACACTGAGCCGAAGGAATTTAAGCTGTAACATTGATGTCTCTGTCTCCCTCATGCACGATTGAAGGATCTCTTGACTTAGCTTTGGCGCAGTAGAAGCTGTTACATTAATATCTTCTACTTCATTGCGTGTTAAGGACATATTCAGCGATACAGAGAGCGTGCGTGTCTAAAGAGAGAAGAAAGTAGTAATGTTAAAAGTATCACTTCCTGTTTTCATTTCTTTCCACATTACCCATGCTGGTTGCGGTAGATTACCCAAAATCAGGCATAGCGCCAATAAAATATTGATTCCAGTATACATTGAATTTTCACTCCACATTTGCTTTGTAACACTTTTAAACTTCCGATCCGTAGACGTAAATGTAACAGACTCATTTAATGCATTGCCTTTTATAGTGCCATGGTCGTTTTTTTGATGTTTATCAGTTTTAAATGGGCTTTAAATTGTACATGCCTGAATAGTCAGACATCTGAAATGGATCTAAGCTAATTATCAATAATTAGTGGAACAACAAATTTTAACATTTATTGCTCTGATCAAAATATTTTAATGGTTATTATGAGAGCATGTTTATATTTGGTATAATTATAGATAAATAATAATCATACGCTTCAACGCATAGCTTTATAATGTCCAAAATTTTATATATATATATATTTATATATAGATAAACCATGAAACAAAGACAATGTGGAAGGAAAGTTCAAGAAAAACTTGTCACCTTACTTAAACTTGCACTATTTTCTTGGCAATTACTTAAAATGTTTCAATACTTTCTTAAGCTAATCCCAAAAATCTTATCACCATACAAGATGTTTGTTAACTGAATTGAAGTTTAGCTAGCAAAGTTCACTAGCCTAAAAAGCAATCCCTAATTGATGAACTCAGTAACAGACGTGTGCTGATTATCTAGAACAGAGAACGGGACACAAAACCTGGACGGCAAATCGCCAATCTCCTGCTACATGTGTATGTCTTTAAGATCAAAGTAAACGACAGCTGAACTGTCAATCCCACAATACGTCGTATATATATATATATGGTATAACAACTCCCCCAAGCGCTGTTTTTATAAAATTAAATTACATTAATGTGAGAACCGCAGGCGAGCAACAAACGACTCAACCCCCGGACTCATTGAGCCAACTAACAAGGCAGCGACAAGACAAGCGAAATAAGAAAAGTAGCGACCAGCTTTCCTGTCTCGTGTCTCGCGTCTCTCTTGTCAAGACAAAAGGCTAGCGTAGGAAGCATCAATGTGCGTTTGTCCCTTTGGCAGGACGCGTGTGTGTTGGTTTTCTCTTTGACAAGCCGCCACACACATACAATGCTTGAAACCACGAGCTGTCTACTTAAATGCATTAGCCGCTTGGCGCCATGCTGAAAGACAATGTTGGGTGGAGAAGCGGGGTGGAGAGAAAGTTGTTGGTATATGCTTGAGTTTGCTTTTTAATAGACATTAGTAAACGCATCAGTGATTATGCCAAGGCACTTTTGTGTGTGCAGACAACTGCAACTGAAACGGATGCTAAATGGAAGTGACATGACAGTCAGTCAGTTCGTTCGACCCCATGTCCAAGTTCCTGGCCAGGAAGTGACAAAATGAATTATATACGCCAAAACCAACCAACCAACTAGGCAGACAGACATACAGACAGAGAGACAGTCAGTCAGTCAGCTGACGCCAAAGCTAATAGCTAATAGCTGGGCATAACTCCAAATTCCCCAAGCGATTGTTCTTTACGTGCGAAAGCGTTCACCAACCCTATAAAGGTACACTCAAAGAAAAAAAAAGAAGAGCTTTCAGGTGAAGGTTTCAACCTTGAAGTTTGTCGAAAGATAGCAAAGACGATAGAAAAATCTGTATCGAAATATTGGTTTATTATTTCCTCAGTGTAGGTCAACCCTGTGCACACCTCATTGACCTCATTGAATGGCAATTGCAATTGCGACACGTGCCTAATGAATGTTTAATGATTTGTTAATTGGATTTTGGCTTTTGAGCGAACACAACAACAACTCCAACTCCACCAACAACAACAACAATAACTTGTGCCTATTCATTTGTAACAAACATTACGCATACGCCTATTGTCAAATAAAAAAAAAAATGAAGAAAGCAAAAGAAGCGAGCGACGCTTATCAATATTTATGCATTGCATAAACGTGCAAATACCTTTGGGAGACGGGATCACACGGGCTAAACGCCACGCTGATGACGGTCTGACAGCCGCCACGTAATAATGACCAACTGTTATGCAAATTCTTGGCCAAATGACCTTTAAGCCTCGCCTCTGTATATATTCTCTTGATTTATAAAACAGCGCCGCAACAATATAGAATGTTTCGACCTTAAACAGGTTTTTTGTTTAGCAGCAAACACGACAAGGTACTTTTAATATAACGACTCTAAGAAAACTTTCAGGCATACAAAATGGTTTGGATTATTCATCATTGAGATATGATCGAATGGGGTGTCACTCGATTAGCATTCGATTATTCACTTAACATGTTCTTTAATCGATTAAATATTTTAAATTCAATAATATTTTCTTCTTTCGACTGAAACTATTTAAGTTGATTGAATGCGTTTTTTTTTTTTTAATATTTAAACTTAAATTATTGTTGAGAAAATGCTTTCCATAATTCAATTAGCACTTTTATTATTTGATAAGATATTTTTATTGATTATTTTAGCTTGAATTATTGTTAAGAAGATGTTATCTATCATTCAACTATCACATTTTTGCATAATATATTTTTATTGATTATATTAGCTTGAATAAATCATTCAAAAATTTTGCTTAGCTGAAAAAATAATTTTTTTTAATAAAATGCTAACACAATTTTTTAACATTTAACAAAATATACTTCATATTTTCATACTTTAACAACCTTAACCAATGACTTCGAATTTTTGGATTCAAAACAACCAATTTAAGGACTGATATTTTCGCAGATGCTTTTTTAGTAAGTTTTCACATAGTACCATTGAGTTGAGACTTAGATCAGAGCGCGATTATTGTAGTAGCACTGATATAGCTGGAAGGCAGTATCACACTTATCCGCACCTCTAAGCGAATCACACTTGGCCTGCACAGCCTTCACATTTTCAACGCCAGCGACGGGACCGAGTTTCTCCAAGACAACATCGGGCTTGATCTGGCCATCGGCTATAAGGCCGAGCTTCTCCAGGAAACAGTTGGCAAAGCACTTAACCTTGCCATCGGCATTGTCGAAGTTGCCCCCACGCAAAGCCAATGCCTGCTCCTTGGTGATGCCCTCCTGTTCAACGCAAGCAGCAGCCAATGCTTTACCCCTTTCCCTTTGCTCATCCGTAAGCTGCAAAGGATCAAAAAGGCAGGGTTTTAAGTTGTGTCCTACGAATCATGCAATAATAACTTACTTGGGCTGCGGCTAGAGCCACACAGGCAACGAGAACAATAAGATACTTCATTGTTTGATTTGTTTTTTACACTGCTTGTTTGTTACATCAAACTATACCTTTTTATACAATTTCATCAGATGAACTTTGTTCGCGTTTTGTGTGCTTTTTTTCCCCCTTCTCTATTTTTATTTTTATCACCTTTAATAACTGGCTAAACACGATCGCAGTTTTGTTTCCTTTATTATAGTGTAGGTTTTTTTTAGTTATCTAATAATAACCACTCAGTTGTCTAAACCACTTTTTGGTTTGTTGTATTGGCGTAAAAGCGTACAATCCTCATTTTTCAAAATCTCTTGTCGTTTTATCAACAGTTGTTTAGCAGTTTTATAAATATAAATTGCGTATTAACCTTGGATGTTTTTTGTTTGGCTTTAAGAAGCCGGATTGACTGCGGTTGGGCACACCAGTTGTTGTACCCAGGTCCGCTGGTTTTGTAGTAGGTATATTATTTTGTATATTGAAATCTGTGGAAAATTATTGCATCAAAATTAACATTAACGTTAACGTGTGCAGCGATGCAGCAATTTTCGTTTTTTGTTTTTTATACCCTGATCCCATTAAAAATGGGAAAAAAGGGTATCATGAAGTTGTGCAAAAGTATGTAACAGGCAGAAGGAAGCATCTCCGACCCCATAAAGTATATATATTCTTTATCAGCATCAACAGTCGAGTCGATATAGCCATGTCCGTCTGTCCGTCTGTATGTATGAACGCGTCGATCTCAAAGACTATAAGAGCTAGAGACTCCAGATTTGGAACTTAAGCTCGCCTAATCCCTAGGCAGTACAAGTTTGTTTTCGATTTTCGATAACTCATCCCGTTTCCGATATACACATGGGATCGATAACAATAAAATCTTGAATTTGAAAAAACTTTAAATGGCATTTTAATTATTAATCAAAATAATAGCAATCTGTGAAATTTTTATTAAAATCGGTTAAGAAACACCGGAGATATGGAACCTTGAAGTATGAGTATGCAGTACGCAGTATGGTCGTACACACACGCACAAATACTTGCAAGCACTGACTGTACGCGTAAAATATAGGGATCAGGGTATCGTCTAGTCGGGATTTCTCGACTAGAGCCTTCTTAACTTGTTTTTTTTGCATTTTTTAAGTATTCATAATTTCAGGGCTAATTTGCGCAATGAGGCTGCCCAATGAGATATAATTGTGCGCAATGAATAAATGAAAAAAAATATAATTATTTAAAGGGTATTATTAATTATTTAACACTAATCAGCAAGCAATTACATTTTTTTTAACTGCCTATTTCAATCAAGTTGATTAAAAAATTTTGTTAGAATAAATCTTTTTGATTAAAAACTTTTTTTTATTCACTCGATTTTATTTAAAAACATTTTTGTTTAGTTAATCAATTAAATAGGAGGCTATCTAAAATTGTTCTAGTGCTTCTAACTTATAACCATTATTATAGTTTTAGTTACTGGTAACTAATAATACCCCAATCAACATATACTCAACTATACAATTATTATAGCCAACGCAGTACATTTCCATAGCTAGCTGAATGTAAACGAGTTGATGACAAGATAATGCAAATCGTAGTGAATAGCGGAAAAGTTTCGACATTGAAACCGGTTTCTCTAACTCGACCTGTCGAACTCTACTAAATCTGGAAGAACTTGAGTTTTGAGGAAGCACAAAGTACCGATTACAAATTACCTAGTACTAATTAAATGTGACTAAATGTGCTAAGTTTATTTTGTGTGTGTGTGTGTGTGTGTGTGTGTGTGCTTAAAGAGATATATACTTTGCCTGTGTGTCGTATCGTGTTTCATGCAACAAATAATGTTGCATCGCATATATAACCAAATATTTAGTGCTGACAGCATCGATAATTCATGACCTACTCAAACTACCAACATACCTTATAATATAGTTGGTCTGTTAAGCGCAAAAACTTACCCAGACAAACTCATAAATAGTTACGCACGCCAACTGAAATGAAAGAGAGAGAGAGAGAGAGAGAGACACAGCGAAAACAAACTGTCAGAAAGTTGTGAAGCGGAGGTGGGGACGCTTATTGGGTGCCATCGTCGCCTGCCAAAGGACATAACAAATATAAAATATTTAAATAGTAATAAATTCATAATGTCAACGTGTTGTTGCTGTAACTGCCATAGATTTATAGACAATAATAACGACAAACACGAAACGTGCACGAGCAAAAAAAAAAGCACGTAAGTTAAGTAGTCAGAAAAGAGAAAAGTATGAAAGTATGAAAAGTATTCGACTTGGCAATACTTTGTTCAACAAACCTTTAGCTAAAGTTCTCAAATCTCACAAACTTCTTTCGCAGTGCATCAAAGAAACCAAAACAAAAGTTAACTTCGTAAAAAAAAAAAACAATATAGAAATAACGAGTATGAAAATGGAAATGGCATTCGTTTTATAACTTCATATAAGAAAATAATAAAATTCCTTTATAGTAGACATGATAGACTGTTAGATTAAGGGTCGTTCGGAGGGGGGAGGTTAATAGTGCCATGTACCTTAACATATATATATATATATCTATATATATACGTATAGAATATTAAATACTATATGACATGCTATAAAAATATAAACAAAACATAAAACGACTATAAAAACAATGGCACACGTTACACACAACAGCTCCACGGAGTACACACACACACACACACAGAGAAAGAGAGAGAGAGGGAGAGAAAGAGGAGCGAAAAGCGTTCGGCGAGCTAATGAAATGTCATTGGACCCCGGAGGCGGCGCGGTGGCGGGTTATATCAAACTAGAAAACTGAAATGCAAATGTCACGCGAAAAACTATTTGACGACAACATTACGTTGACATTAAAATGCGATATGACCAAAAGAATACACAAGAGAACCCAAACTCAACCTGAGCCAAAAGCTAGAAGCTAAAGCTTTGCCAAGTACATAAAGTCATATGCAAATTTAATGTTAGTTGTTCTTTTCCCTTATGGCAAGTCATGCAAGCAAATTTATTAACTGCATGCAAAATTAAAAACTAAAAGAGAACAATTATATAAAACTAAAGAATCATAAATTTAATTATGACCAGCTAATTAAGTCATCGTAAATTTAACGTGTTGCACTTCAATTTGCTAATAAATTCTAAGTCATGCAACACTTTGAGCTTCATGGATAGCGTTTGTCATAGCATATAGAAGTGTATTCATGTATATTTGTTGTATTCGTTGCTGAAAATCAATTAATTGTTAAGTGGATTAAAGTCATTTATTAAATCTTATTGTAATTGTTTTTTTTAAGAAAGTAAGCGAATAAATAAAAAGATTTTTTCTCAATAATAATGCACCCTTTTGATATATAAAGCTGTTAGACAAATGTAATAAAATTTTCGTTGCGTTAGCTTTGAATTTTTAGCCAACTTTATGCCACATAAATTCCTTAAATTAGAACATAAAGTGCAGACAATAACTATATAATGTTTGACTTAAAATGTAAATCTTTAATCGACAAAATGGTTGATATATCATTTATTACTGTCACGTTTATATATCTAAAAAAAAATGGAAGGGGATTTAGCCTTGCTTGATCTCGGTGCCGGACAAAAAGCCTACAGAAATTCAATTAGGCTTATCCCGTTCAACAACAACAATAACAACAACGCCTACAACGGCTACAAAAAAAAAGGCTAAACCAGCGCAGGTAGAAACAGCTGCAACACCTGCGCAATTAATTAGTGTTTGCCGCATTAATTTCACAACCAAAACCAAAAAAAAAATATAGCTTAGTAGGTTTGCAAAGCCAAAATTTCAATGGCTAACGGAAGGACGTAGGGTCAAATGCGTAGCTTAACCCAACTGGCTAATAAATTCAAAATCTAGCAAAAACCCGCCCAACCCTGTTCTGCTTCTGCTTCTGCGGGACTAGTGCAAAAGGCTTATCTCGGCCAGCTACAGTTTTTTTTTTAGGGCACGCAATTAGAGCGAGAAAATATGTACCAAAGTCAGCAATGGACCGGAATGAGCCACTGGATAAAATAAAAAAAAACACTAAAAGCAGCCAAATCAAATAAAGCAAATTCAGTTAATTTAAATTATAATTAGGGCCAACACATAAGCACACACACACACACAAACATTTTGAACAGATACAAGAGATAAAATGTGCTTTAAAGTGTGAGCTTAAAAATTGAGCAAAGCTTAAGCTTAAATTGAGTATATATTTTAAGCTAGGATCATGGTTAAAAAATGTGATAAGAATGTACAAAACTAAAGATTGAATAAAAATAGTTTAAAAAAATTATACAAATATTTTTAGTCTTATGAAATTTTAAAAATTATTTATGAATGAAAATCAGATAAAAAATAGATATAAAAAAAATATGAAAAATGATTTTAAGATCCAAGAAATTATAAAAATTCTTTATGAATGAAAATCAGATTAAAAATAGATATAAAAAATATATGAAAAATTATTTAAAATCCAAGAAATTATAAAAATTCTTTATATTTATTTCAAAAAGAATTTTTATAGATTAGATTTTTGTATAAGAATTTATATATTTGTGTCTTTACGAAAGAAAATTAAGCTAAATGATACTTTAAGTATTTTCCCAAGGTTACAAACAATACTTAAACACATTCTGCACTCAAATTTTATTGCATTTGTTTTATTTCCTTTTTGTTCATTTCTTTTAGGAGAAGATGATGATAAAACATTTTCTTGGCGGTCATAAAATGTACGCGATAAGCTTTGACGAAAGGTTAGAAAGAGACAGAGAAATATATCCATAATTTCCACTTGTATAATTTGTTAACGATTATAACCGCATGGAAAATAAAACGCATTTAGGTAATTAAGTCATAAAAAACAATGCGTGCGCTCGTTAAAAATATGTTTTGTGCCCGTCGCATTTTGCAATAAAATACGAAAAAAGAACAAAAACAATTAGGCAATTAAATGTGCGCTTATATTACCAAAAATGTTCGATTTTGGTAACAAAAAACGCGTCATAAAAGGCCTCAGGGACACTCTTAAAAAAGGGTCACAAAAAAAGGAAAAAAACGTTTAGCAAAATAAAAAAGTATGGAAAGAATTTGCTGTTGATTTGGCTTAATCCCAACGTCGATTTGCGGAGTGTTTTTTTTAGTAATATTTATTGAATACGAATTCCGACAAGCAAGCATGAAAAAAAAGCGGAAAGAAAATTTTGCTAAAAGGGACAAAGTCAAAAGCAATGTGCTTAAATATTTTTGCCCAACTGCTGGTGGTAGGAAAAAAAATTCCGAGCGCGAACAAAATGAATTCTTTTGTGACAAGTTCGGTTCAGTTTCCGTTCCAGGAGGAGCCAGGCAAAACAACTCCGAACCCTTGAAGGAAACGCCAGTTACGGCCACTTCATACTGAACCTTTAGTGTGTGTCTGTGTGTGTGTGTGTTATTTCTTTGCTCCTCTTTTCAAACAACGAACGCATCAAAGACAGTCAAGTCAGGTGAAGGAATGCACTAACCATTTTGTAAGAAATTGAAAAATCTAAGCGACAAGCGGTCGGAAGGGGCGAAGGGACGAAGGGAATGCGAGAAAGAAAATCATCAGAAAAATACACTGGATTTAGTTCACATTATTGTCAGAGAGAAAGCTTGAGTTGATATTTTTCTTCATGCATGGCGCATGGAATTTTTTAATAAACGTTAAACTTTATAACATTCTACCATACGAGCTGTATTGACATGTTTTCGACCCGACTTAAGCAATGGTTACGGAACGTTTAAGGCGAAAGAGAAAGAGAGAGAGAGAATGAGAGAGAGAGCAGGCATCGTTCTGCATCTTCTCAAAAAAGGTAAGCCAAAGGCATAAAGAGCCTTCACATAAAACCAACTAATTAGCCAAAAGCATCTAATTAGACAAACTCACACACACACACACAGAGATATAGACTCTGCATCCGTATTAAGCCAAAAAAACCAAAAAAAAACAAGAATATGCGTCTTTTGCGACGGCTCGTAAAAGTCAAAGCCACGCTCTTTAACCAAAATGACAGCGTCGCTGAAAATTCTTATCACAAGGCACAAAGATTAAGTCCAACACAGTACGAAAGAAACACGAACAAATTTATTGTAGCAAAGGTTAAAGATGCGCCATGTTAAATGTGGAAATTGTTTAATCCAAAGCTTAGCAATTACAAGGCACAGCGCACCGTGGTCAGCTGCATGAAATTGGTAGCCTGACAGCGTTTACCCTAAAACACAGAAAACACTAAAAAAAAAAGGCAACCCCAATAATAAGTGCGAGTCGACTTCTTAATGCTCTTTGCAAGGAGTGTGTTCTTAACGATGATATCTTTACAAATATATAACAACAATAAAGAAATATTTTTAACTCAACAAAAGTTTCTTAAGCAAAGAATTATTGTGTTCCTTTAGTATACTATATAGTACTTCGATCTTGACAACAAACAAACTTCAGTGGACAACAAAAGTAACGTTTAAAAGGAAAGCAAGCAGAAAACGGCAATAAAATAAACTTTAAAGCTAGTTTTGAACTGAATTCAAACTACGTGAATACTAAATAAAGATAACGATAATAAAACAAAAAGTATATTATTAAATACTTATGAAAATTTGATAGGCAAAAAGTTTTTAAAGGTGATTTAGTATTGACTTATCTTGTTTGCTTTGAAAAAAGTCAGCATACCCTTGGGAAGAGTATACAAGTTTATTTATATAAATAAAAACAAGTAAATACCCAGGAAAGTGGAAAGAAAAGCTATTTACATTTTATTTGCTTTGTAATTTAATGCTCGATTGCGTTTTTAGTGTGTAATGAGCTGGGCAGCAAATGTGTTTTATTCTTCTTCTATTTTATTTTGTCGCAAATACGAAAACAAAGTCAAAAGGCATCAATGTTACGAAACGCAACGCAGGTGAACTTCGAAGGGAACCCAAAACAACTTATAGAAAATAGAGTTTGTTAAGAGGGTATAGTAAGTTAATGCTTAATTTTACTTATAGCAATTTGATAAGGTTTGTTAGTTTTAATGTGCTTTTTACTATTAAAAAGTAGTAAAAAGATTCAACTAAAATAATATTGCTTGCAGCGTTTTATAACTTATAAATATTCATAAGTATGCAAGTATATTCAAGTATAAACATAATTTAAATGTTATTTAAATGTCATTGTTCATTCAACTTCAACTCAGTCATAAGTTCTCAATAGTAATAATAATATTTATATTAATTGTCAGAGTTTACTCAACTTTAACTCAGTCATAAATTCTCAATATCTGCTTTTGCACACACAAAAACTTTGTCTTCACCTCGCCAAATTGTTTTATTCATTGTTTTTCTGACTTGTTCTCATCATAATTTCTATAGCATGAAACGCACGAGTGCATTAGCAACACCCTGAGAATATATATAGACACCTAAATTTGTATACACAAAACATAAATTGCATAAAATATTCTATTTACGTGCTTACAACCGAACCCAAAATGAAATAAAGATCAATTTACAAAAGGAAATATGTATATATATATATATATTTATTATATACATCTAATGCAATCAAAAATGTTTGTAACTGCTGCAATGCCTGCGGGTTTGACTAGGCAAGATGCTACTGATTGAGTGAGGGGGGGTTAAGATAGGGGGAAACAATGCGCATTTTGGTTTTATAGTATATTTAATTTTCTGTTTTGGCTGGACGTGAAAGAATTCTGCATTTGAAATATGCTTGGAATTCCATATAAGGAATGAGGATTGCAAATTATTTGATAGTTAAATTCCAAATCCTCAAAAGAGTTAAGTTAAATATATATATAGTGTTTGTTTGATTTTGCTTTTAATAATTTAAATCCATTTAATCGCTTTAACAGCTGCTGAATGAAAGATCAAAAAAAAAACAACAGGAAATGAATAATGAGATAAACTACTCTATTTAATTAAAGATGTGCACATATTGAGTTTATGTTATATGAGTATAATAATTAAGTTCAGTGATTCATGAGTGTAGATAGAGTATATAATTATGAAAAAGAGAATAGTTAAACTATCATTTTATTTGTCTAAAAGACGAATAAGAAAAAACCTTGATTTGATAGCGGTTTTGTATGCACAACACCATACATTTCTACCATCTGACCTTAAGTTTTATCTTCTTAATCTCTCTCAGTCTCAGCCTTGTTTGACAATAACTTCTCCGATTGTTGTTTGTCTGTGTTGACACTCGTCTCCCACTAAGTATAGATCAACGATAATCACACCGTATCTTTGTAAATCATAGTCTATGTGTTATTCTAATGTATAAGCTTAATTATTGCAAAGTTTCATTTAAATCCATGCAGTAATTTTTGCGTGAAAAAGTAACAAACATACATTTGTATATCATATCATACACATCGAAAAGTCACATATTCTTAAGGTATTTAGACGTCGGCTTCGCGAACTTAAAAAACTCTTTATTTGTTTTTAAATTGCATCAAATGAGCTTTTTATTTGCTTAATGAAAGACACAAAACACACACAGACACACACACTCACAATGTATGAGTTGTGTTACGTTTTTGTCACGTGTATTTTAATTTGATGAAAGCTGCAAAAATATGCAAATATCAGTCATTAAATTAATTAAAACGAGCAGCTTCACCTACGACAATGACAGAGCGCAAAATTTGCCACATACTACTACAATACAAACAAACATTACAATGACTGAAAAGTTTTGTGTCACGTTGGTAAACTCGTTTTGCGGATTGTTAAAGTGTTGTTGAAAGCTCTATCTCTCTTGTTGTTGTTGGTTGTTGTTGTTGTTTGGGTAATAGTCAAGCATTTGCAATTAGAATTAAGTGTATTTAATTTGATTTTCGAATAATGGCATTGAGCATTAAAGTGCTTTAGATAAACAGTTTCCAATGGTTTTAGGCGCAAGCTTAAAAACTTTCAAATCCCAAAACGTAAATGTAAATAAAATTTTATTATTATTGTGAATGATGTGAAAGCTTTTTTTTTTGTCATGTGGTTATTTGAGTACCTTATTGCTGCAAAATCGGTTTATAATTAAAATAAGCTGTTTAGTTTATAGTAATAAAAGTATATATATATATATATATTTTTGCCAAAAAATATGAAAATGGGGAAAATCAACCCCTAAACTAATGCTTTTACTACGTCATTTCGCGGCTCCGTTATTTTGTTGTTGTTGTTGTCGAAAACTATCCACGCCAACTGACCCCAAAAAACCAAATGGGGGGCCAGAGTTCAACAACCTTCAACCGCATAAACCCAAGGGGAAACAGTTCTGTGATGAAGACGTTTTCAAGGGAGCTTATCGAAGACAAACACACACACACACACCAAAAATATAAAGATATGGCAATAATCATAGGCATTAGATTTACTAATAACAATGATATAGGACATTTGCGCAAATGAGTATACAATAAAGCTAATGGAAAATTATGGAAGCCAGCTGGTTGAAGAAAGGAAGGAGGCAGCGGGACAGTGGGCGTCGCAGTGGGAAGGCTGGATGGTAGAGAGGGGGGCGTGTCAAGACGATTTTAGTGAAAACTAAAACATCTACACAGAGTATATCATTATGGGCTGAATAATTTATATGGGGGGTAGTAACTGGATGTTGAGTGGTTGAGCAAGTAACAGAAAGCAATCAACAATATATATATAAATATATATATATTCCGCATTTTAAGGTCATTTAAGAGATAATAGTGATAAAAAAAAGAAGAAGAAAACATATTGCAACCTCAAGTTCTCATTAATAATTCAATACAAATGCATCTAATTGATTAAATCTTTAGCTTTCGACAATTTATGGGGCTGTCATGAATTGAAATGAAAAGCGAACTTTAAATGTTTATTACCTGCACATATTGCAGCCTTAACCTCTTAGGTTGTTAAACTGGCAGAGTAAGGCACAAGATTGTAAGTTATGTACACCTTAATGGTCTTTTAAGGTGTTTTTATTTAAAACCAATTAAATTGAAATGTCCATTTTTGAATGCCCTGTAACTATAAAAATGATGAGCAAACGTTGTTTGAACTTCAAGAAAATGTAGAAAATATTTGACTTACGTATTTTTCATAAACAGATAACTTAAAGTACACAATATAAAACTACAAAA